>OZ007596.1:196202115-198602115 GCA_963931845.1 Maratus michaelseni
TCTAACTGTAGCTATCATGCAACATGTGCTACTACAGCACTTTTAAACAATATTTATGTATCTTCATTTCTAAAGACAAGAGGGAGGAGTTAGAAACGCCTACGCGCTTAAACAATAGTTATGTATCTTCATTTCTAAAGACAAGAGGGAGGAGTTAGAAGCGCCTGCGCGCTTAAACAATATTTATGTACCTTCATTTCTATAGACAAGAGGGAGGAGTTATAAGCGCCTGCGCTCTTATAAAATATCGATCGAATTGCAAATTGATAGTAATAAACGATTTCTTTAAAAGTATGAGAAAAGTTCATACTCTGTAAACTTCTAAATTTTTAATGTTGTATCTCGGAAATAATAATTATTTACCATATGATATATATTTTTTTATGATTAAGTTTATATGTTTCAAACTGTTTCTGTTAAACTATTCTATTTAAAGAAAGGGCGGGTGGAAATTAGTTTTCATTATTAATGTTTTCCAACAAGAATATCTTTAAAAATGTGGTTTGAATATAAGTTTACTTTGAATATAAGTAACATTGAACATACGTTTATTTGCACGTATTAATAAATTTTAGCTTTTATATGCAAATAAGAAAAGGTTTTCAGTTTTTATATGCACATATACATTAAAAACTACACAGGCGAAAGTCTGTTTCTCATCAGAGGACGAACAGACAGAATTAACTATCACCCCCTCACTATAAACTTGGAGGTTGCGAAACACGAGCTAACCTTGCAGTCAAAACAGAGTTATATTTTTAAAAAACAAATTAAAATCAAATTAAAATACAATTCGAGGTTACTTTTATAATAGAAAACATATTAAAAACTTATTACAATATGCGCGAATTAAAAATATAAAAAACAGTAACTAACAAAAAACATAAAACAAAAATATTATAATAACCAAAAATATTAAAATTAAACAAAGCTATATAAATTAAACTTTAAAATTAAATAAAAATATAAATAATTTGAATGCAAGGCAGCCGATCTCCGTCCATACCGACAAAAAAAAGTTAAAATGACAAAATATCCAATGATTTACTCACTACAGAAGTCATCCGCCTTGTAGCAACGAAAATAAAAATCGATTCCATTATCCAGTTTCTAAACTTCACAAGCCAAATCTGCTGCTTCTTTCAATTCAAACATCCACTTCTACCCGTTCTTCGATAAAGACTTTAGGAAAGCAAGCATCGTACTGTGGTTATCCCGCCAAACCATAATGTTGCCAATTAGCTTTCAGTAATAACTTTAAATAGTATTTCAAAAAATTATAAGGGTAATTGTTATTGTAAAATAAATTAACTAAAAATTTTAAAATTTGCTTATTTAAATTCAAATTATTACCACAAATTATACTAAATCTAATTAACTGATTAATAACAATATTAATATAAACTTTTTTATGTATATTCGAGTACCAATGAGGCTTGTAAAAAAATTCAAACATAAATCATTATCTGAAATATTAAAAGATATATCCAATATAATATACATCCAATATATTATATATATTAATATATCCAAATATTTTATTTCAGTTTTATTTTCAACTTTTTTATTTAAAAATATTTCAGCGGTTGCTTTATATCTTCCATGATAAATGGAATATTTTTAATTAAAGTAAATTTTGATGTTAATAACAATTAAAGATTTATTTTTATTTAAAAAATAAAATACTTAAATATTCTAGTTTAATTTTTTTTTCTGCTTTCTGTTTTTAAAAAGCTAATTTTGATATTAATAACAATGAGATTTATTTCTATTAATAAAATAAAATACTTATTTAAATACGATAAAATGTGCTTAAAATTTTACATTAAAGCATTTTTTTAATATTTAATGTTCATTTCAGTGCAATATTATCTAATACTTAAAAAAAAAAAAAAAAGGCAAAGCATATTTAAATATGTAAAAAAGAGCAGAAATTGAAGTGTGGTCACGTAATGTTTGCCGCGAAACACTTGTGCAGAGATTACCCCTTCAATCAAACAAACAAAGCTTTAGGGGAGATTGGTACACACTGGACCTATGGGCACAGTGGACCACCCCCTAATATTTTATTTATTTAAAATTTTTGTAAGCTTCTCTTCTATCCTAATAGACAACAGCACTGGGCTGATATAGCCTTAAAATATATATATGTTTAGCTCAGATTGAACTATTTTATATTGATTGGTTGTTTTGAGCTTCTAAAAGTAAAATTTTTCATCATCATATTTTTATTTTTTTAGTAATTAAAGGTTGTAAATAAATAAGATAAAACAGCTTTTTTTGCAAAGCTAAGATACTTGTTTTTATTTAACTTTAAAGTTAATATGTTTAAAATAATGCGATAAACATTATTAATATGATTATGTATAGAACTTCAACATGGGGCACAGTGGACCACCCACTTCTGGGGCACAGTGGTCCACAATGTACTCTGTTCCTGTAATGCAGAATGTTGAAAATATTTAATAATATATATTATTTTCTATAAAGAAATATTGTTTCAAAGTAGATATTTAACTGTAAAATAAAGCAAACAGAGAAAAATAACAATTTATTTAACATCGTAAGAAATATTTTGTTTTGTATTTACTGCATTTGATAAATATAACTGTAGTCTAATTGGTGATGATTCTATTCAAGTAAGATTCATGAGACGCAAATTGAATGGAATCAGTTTATTTTTTTCCGAAACTGTAGGTGAATCTGTTGTTGATGTCAATTATTTCATAATGTTGCTCCCAGACCCAAAAGTATTTCAGGAAAATTCCAGGCTCAATCTTACTCATAAGTATTTTAGAATTTCATTTGCAAATTTTAATGTGCGCTGATTTTTTCGTACTTAAGTAATAACTTCATCTAAATTGCAATTGTTCCTGTATTAATCTGTTATTATTTTCAAAATATAATTAATTTTGTTTTTGTTTCAAAATGTTACTTGCAAATTTATATTACTATGTTATTTTGCGGGTAAAGGGGAAATAAAAAAGAATTAGATTAATGAAAAATAGATTCATATTATGTTTCAGATAATACCTAATAGCGGTCCACTGTGCCCCACTTTTGGGGCACACTGGTCCACTTTACGGGTGCATTTTTTTTTAATGTATTGTAAACTATGTTCTGAGAAAATTATGATGAATGTATACAGATTTAAAGAATATTCAAAAATATTTTCCTGCAGATCGGTCTGTCCATTAAAGAGAACAAAAAATTAAACTGAAAAATTGGTCCACTGTGTACCAGTCTCCCCTACAGCTTTATAATTATTATTCTTTAAATGATTCTTGAATATTCGCTAATACGAAAATATTTCGAAATGTTTTACAAAAAAAGTTCCTTTAAGATTAATTCTTGATGACGCAATTGTCGTTTAAGTGGGTGTGGTATTAAATACCATGCTGTGTCTCCTCGTGGCTGTATTGTTTTTGTTTTGCTCTGTCAGCTGCTGAATAGCTTGTGAATGGTGTGAATGGCGGAGTAACTGGTGACGTTAACAAAACGTCATGACCGTGCGTCATGAATGTAGAAAGAATTCTTTCTACATTCATGGCCACAGCTGATGGACGTCCGTCGGCTGGGAGGCGTGGCACTTTATGCTTTAAACATTCTCATTAGAGATCGACCGAAATTACGGTTTCAGTTTCGGTTTCGGCGCAAAATCGGAGTTTCGCCGAATATTCGTTCGCTGCCAAAATTTCGGCCTGACCGAAACTCGACCGAAACTATCTGTATTTCAAAATATCTTTCCTTCTTTCGGAAATTTTCAACTTTACTCATTGATATGAGTTGTATCGGCTCAAATGAGACGCTGTTTATTGATGTGAACTCCACTGTTTATCATTATCCGTCATGACTGATTCATGATGCGAGTGTAAATTATAAAGCAAGCAATGGATGTAAGACTAAACTTAAAAGGCGCTTATCACGTGATCTTTAAAAGCTGCAAACTTAACAGTAATAGAATTTTTTTACTTTCAAAATCCAGATTGTTTTGAATGCTTTATGAGAAAGGAAGGTGTTAAAACATATGAAGATTTTCGAAATTTATTACAAAAGATATATCGATGTATGTATACTTAAAATATTTTTTTATTAAATGAAATTCGTATAATTGGAAACTATTTCTGTCTTATTGATAAATTAATTACGTTTTATTTTATATGAAAATAAATAGTTTTGGAAAATTCACAGAGAGTCATCTTGGCGCCTGAGGTAAAATTTTCAAACAGGGGTGCCATTTCAATACTTTCTTAGGGAGGCAGGGAGAGGCAAAGCTTTTTTTAAGTAAACGAGTTATTTAAACATATGTACCATAAAAATGTTTGTACAAAATTTTAAATAATTAATAATAATATTCAGCAATATTTAAATATATAATATATATTTATACGTCTATTAAATTAATAATATTTATAATTATAAAATGGTTGAAACATATTCAATGTTAATTTCCTAAAAAACAAACTTTTAAGTACTTTATTTCAATCAATTTAAATGCAAAATATTAACGAACTGAAAATATGAATATATTTAAAAATTAAATATTAATTATTTAATTTGTTTTACATTATTTAACTACATTGTTATTTAATTATTGATAGATGCCTATAATTATTGCTGGTTATAAAATAGTAAAATATAAAAGTTGTATTACTTATGTTTCATTTTTCTTTGAAACTTATACACACACATATATATGTACGTTTGTTTGTTAGAAATGTGGTTCAAAACATGTATAATTAATAAATTAATTAGTAACATAATTAGTTATTATTAAGTAATTATTAATTATTTGTTAATTAATTAATTAATTAATAATTAAATGCAGTTATGTATGTATTAATCAGTTTTTAAATTTTTGACACTTTCGGTTTCGGTTTCGGTCGAAAGTGGGAAGATCACCGAAATCCGGTTTCGGTTTCTGTTTCGTCTTAAAAACCTGTTTCGGTCGATCTCTAATTCTCATTGATCAAAGAGAGCTTGTTCAGGTCAGACGATCACTTCGACCACGATCGAAGGAGATTGGAAAATGGAGTAGGTCTTTAAACATACAGTTACAGTAAACTTGAGAGCCAAATGTTCAGATCACGCATTTGCCTACTTATATTAATACTTTGTTGCAGTTTGGTTGTGTGCTTGGTGGGTGAATGGTTAGAGCGCTGGCTTTGTATCTAGGCAGTTTGTGTTCGAATCCCACGCGTTCTTAATTTTTTTTTTCCTGCTTTTGTTTATTTAAAAATGTTTTGCCGGTTGCTATATATTTTTCATGATAAATGGTAAATTTTGACATTAATAACAATTCCAGATTAATATTTATTATTAAAAGAAAATACTTATTTAAATATTGTATTCCAGATTTTTTTATTTAAAATGTTTATTGGTTGCTTTATATTTTTCATGATAAATGGAATATTTTTAATAAAAGTAGATTTTTATATTAATAACAATTACAGATTTATTTCTATTGTTATTATAAATTGAAACCAGTCCAGGCTCTGTACCAAAAAAATAATTTAAGGCACGGCCTGAAAAAAGCAAGGCCCGGCCCGGCCCGAGCCTTCAGAAAAAAGTATGGCCCGGGCCCGGCCCGGTCCTAAACGAGTAGAGACCAGGCCCAAGTGCCGTGAAGGAAAATAGGCCCGAGTCCGGCACGCGGGCCGGGCCGGGCTCGGGCTTCGGGCTTTGGCCCGCTCGTGCAGATCTCTATGTTCTATTAATTAAATCTAATTACAAACTAATGCATTTAAGTACTTTGATTAAATTTTAAGTTGAGTTACCTGCTTTTCAGTTAATCAGTTTCAAAATTTATGATGTGGTAAATCAACGGTTAAATTATTTTTTTACAAGTTTCATAATGTTCTGAATTTTAAAAGAGTTTAATGAATCGGTTTCGCAGACAATGTTAAACGGCTCCAACAAGCATTTATTTTACACGATGTAAAGAAAGTGAAAAATATTCCAGGTATATATATTGTACGAGTGCCAATTTTTATAATTAATTAGGTGATTTATATTTTCCTAAAACTTCGGAAACATTGAAGTATGATGGAATTGTTGGTATTTTGCTTAAACATTTAAGCCCAGCTCCCAACAATATTTGTCAAAAAATTAAGTTGCGAAAGTCTTTGCAATTAGCTAATGGATTAATAAAAAAAATCTGCTATACTGCAATAATTAACAACTCATTATGATTTTTCTGGTGATACTTTAAAAGAGAATCTTTTAGAGCAGTTTCCTAGAGATTTTAAAAGTGAGACTATTCAAAGTAAATTAATTACTCGGCTTGGTGATTTAACTTTCGAGAAAGTTGTCGAAGAAAAAGTTACAGTTTTAACAAAATGCTGAAATGAGATTTCAAAATTGAAAAATATGAATTTGAATTTCAACAATGTTGCGTGTTCTAAAAGTGCAAAACCGCAGAAAATTCAAAACATTTTTTAAAAACAAAATATCAACAATAACGCGAATTCTGATATAAACAAGGGTCAATTAAAATGTTACAGACGTGATAATGCTTGTAATAGTAAAGCTCCCCTAAAATGTCAGTTTTAATGAGCAATTAGGGTAGAACTGATATACAGTTAGGTGCAGTATCAGCAATTTCTGCTGTACTGCCTATTAAACATCTCCGCAGAATTTTTCTGCATCACAAAATGTATCTGCTAGATGTTCCGTTGAGAACTGCAACGGATATTTTTAAATCGTTCTGTAAAGGTAAATGCTTCTTGTGTGAGATAAACTAAAAATGTAAAATTATATTTAATTAAGAAAGATGCTTTCCCGTTATTATTTGGTAGAGACTGGATTTCAGAATTTAGTATTTTTTCCCAAACATTGATGTCAGTACATGTAAACGAAGTTGAAAACTCTTCTTTCCGTTTATAAACATTGTTAACGGAGTTTTCTGTTTAATTTAATAATAAGGTGGGGGAAGATAAAAGGTATGAAGGCAGAAATTCATTTAGAAAAAGATACTTCTCCTATATTTTTCAAAGCTAGAACCGTAATTCATGCCCTACGTACATCAGTTAATGAAGAATTACAAAGTTTACAAGATGTTTCATAAAAGCTGTCTCTAGTAGTAAATGATAAACCCCTATAGTTTAAGTTGTTAAGCCAAATGGTAAAGTTTGTTTAAGTGGCGACTTTAAAGTTACGGTAAATAATATTTTAAAAGTGGAGGACTATCCTTTGCCTAGGGTGGAATATCTTTTGGCTGCACTGGTGGTATTTTTCAGTTTTACAAACATTTCAAAAAAATTTTTTTTTTTTTTTTTTTTTTTTTTTTTTTTTTTCAGGGTACAATTTTACCACAATTTTTTAATGGAATTTTTCGTCTTTTTTTTAACCGCAGAAAAAAAAAATGTTCCAAACTTTGCGATAATATATTGTGATTATAAATGTAACTATTTAAAGATTGAAAAGAAAATTTCTAACAGTGTGAAATAGAGTTTGCCATTATATTGGAAATTCTAAGAAATATAAAAGCAAAAATTCGTACTTTTGGTCTACTTTCGCTCGTCCCCTTAAATAACGATTCGTTACAATCAGTAAAACTAATGCTTTTCACTTTCCGAACACACACTGTAAGGAAAGAATTGTAATCATTATTTATATGTGTGAATGAACGCGATAACTCCCAAACGCTATTTCTGATTGATCGCCCATTTAGCAAATATATTCTAGACCACTTTCGCAAGAACTGTATGAATTATCGTAAAAATTGGCTGATGGATTAGCTATTTAATCCATTTTTAAATCATTTTCGAATCATTTTGTGTCCGATAATAAGTAATAGATAGTGCGGCAATGAAATCAAGCTTTATTACCGTAGAAGCATCGTCTCCAGTTTTCAAAACGGGAGGTCCACCTTTCGTATTCAGCCGTTTTGTCAGAAAATTATAAAACATCCTTTTTTAAAAGTTCCAGGATGGTTGAAATTTTTTTTACGAATTCGGTTTGTCGGTCCGTGCTCTAAATCGTGTAAATATACTCGGATTGTCATTTAATTGATATATGTAACTGATGTCTATATTGGCGTGTTTTGTATTGAAAATGAAGTGCGTGCCATTTATAGTTAACTTACAGGAATACTCAAAATTATTCCTTTACATTACGGTCAATGTGGAAAAATTGCTTTAATGATGTTACATTATATTTCATTACAAAAAGCTACCTATTGCAGCCGTTCGGAAAAAAGCACTTCCACAAAAATTTGGTATATTTTCACCAATCATGACCCCCAGACCCCCAAACCACCCTACGTTCAAATGATGATTTATATATTTAAATATATACATATCATGCTTTAACTCTCTTATTTATGAACCGATTTGGATGTAACTGATGTCTATATTGGCGTGTTTGGTATTGAAAATGAAGTGCGTGCCATTTATAGTTAACTTACAGGAATACTCAAAATTATTCCGTTACATTACGGTCAATGTGAAAAAATTGTTTTAATGATGTTACATTATATTTCATTACAAAAAGCTACCTATTGCAGCCGTTCGGAAAAAAGCACTTCCAAAAAAAATTTGGTATATTTTTACTGATCATGACCTCCAGACCCCCAAACCACCCTACGTTCAAATGTTGATTTATATATTTAAATATATATATATCATGCTGTAACTCTCTTATTTATGAACCGATTTGGATGTAACTGATGTCTATATTGGCGTGTTTGGTATTGAAAATGAAGTGCGTGCCATTTATAGTTAACTTACAGGAATACTCAAAATTATACCGTTACATTACGGTCAATGTGGAAAAATTGTTTTAATGATGTTACGTTATATTTCATTACAAAAAGCTACCTATTGCAGCCGTTCGGAAAAAAGCACTTCCAAAAAAATTTGGTATATTTTCACCGATCATGACCTCCAGACCCCCAAACCACCCTAAGTTCAAATGTTGATTTATATAATTAAATATATATATATATCATGCTGTAACTCTCTTATTTATGAACAGATTCGGATGTAACTGAGTATGTGTATAGGACATACCAAGTTCTCGTCTGAGTTCGTTGGCCAGCTTCATTCGCCATCTTGTTTCAAAATGGCGGAAAGTTAAAGTTTTAAAAATTTTTAAAAATCTAAAAAGGTATACAAAAAAATTATAAATTGGAAAAAATATTTTTGTTCAATGTTAAAACATAAAACATGGATTCTGGAACATTTTTTGTTTTGGCTATATCTTAAAAAATGGCTGAGATATGGCAACTTGAATTAATAGGGTGGCTGAGATTTTGAAACAATCTGATATTTGTTATGCTGTAACTCTCGTATTAATAAACCCATATGAATGTGACTGATCATGTGTACAGGCCGGAAGAACTTTTTCTATATCGGAGCGAGCCGAAACATGTCAGACAACCTAATAAAAGCTATTTTATGTTGTTAATTTACACCTTCTAGTATTTAATAGAAATAATTTATTCTATTCTATTATTATATTGATGTTACACTATTTCAAACAAACTGAAATTAATATGCATCACATCACTGAGGTGGACCACAAAATATTTTCTATAAATTATAGAGTAAGTAGAAATTATGTTTTGTTTACATGGACGCACAAAACATTTAATTTATATTGTAGTCTAAACTGGAAAATCCTTTCGTGTATATTTTAATTGTGTTACTCCATTTTCAAACATAGTGAAATTGATACACAGTACGGAGTGCACTACTGCATGTTTTCTATAGATTATTGGTACGAAGAATTTGTCGTTTATTTACAGAGACACTCAAAAGAATTCGGTTACTGAAGAGACTATGAATCATAACTGTTGGATGTGCGGTTTCATTTATGATGTGCATTTTAAAACTGAACTAAATTTTAATGTATCAGGAGGTGTATAGATTATATGCAGGGCTGAACGGAATAATTTTCACACATTACCGGAAATGGGCATGTAATTGCTGAAAATGAATTTTCACTGCGTTGTGTTATTCTAAATGTTTATTTGGGTACCTCATTTCATCGTCTGAACAAAAATAAAATTTCTTAACCAATATAGATTCCTATAAGTATTGGAAAGTGTCTGATAATTTATGCCGTGATGCATGATTTTTCGTTCTTGTTTTTATTACTTTCTGGAATCATACATCACTGTTCAGGAAGTCGAGTGGAGTAACTTAAGCTTTCATTCTGAATAGAAATAAATCAGTCTTGCCATCTAGTGACTAAGCAAATATTAAAAAAAAAAAAAAATGTTGCATACGGTGAAACCCCCAGTAACTCACACTTTAAATATTCTTTCTTGTTCAAATCACTATTAAAAATTTAAATATATTACTTACCCATCATACGTAGTATAGGGTAAGTCTTGTAATCGTTTTGAAAATCGAAAAAAAAAATTTTGACGGATTTACACGTTTCAGACACGGGTGATTCCGAAAAACATATTTTTAGAAATTTTTTTTTGCCGTCCGTCTATGTGTCTGTGTGTGTGTCTGTGTGTCTGTAAACGCTCTATCTCCCGAAAAAATTGAGATAGAGACTTGCAATTGGGTATGTACTCAGTATGTAATAATGGGAAGAAGCCTATTTCATTTCAATAACCTCGATTAACCGGAACTATTTTTTTCGGATTCTCGAAATATTCGTTCTGATAAAAGGTATATAAAAATTTTCGAAATTGTTTATTTTAAGAAATGAATATAAAAGACAATAAAAAAACATAAATTTTGCATAAAGCATGAAGTCGATCGGATAATGAGTTGCCGAGATATTTGGAATCCTATTTACCACACTCTTCGATTTTTCATGACCCTGTATTTCATCCAAATTTCACTTTAAAGATATATTTTAATTGGAAATTTGACGCTTAATCAGATGCAATAAACCGCTAGTTAATAGGATTATTATTTTTGAAGTTATAAGGAAAAACCTCTTTCAAGCAATTCAGTAATCAAGCCTTTAAAGTTTATGACGTCATCAAGCCATGATTTTATTTGAATTGCAATGCATTTTATAAGTAGTTTACACATTTTTATTTTAATATTTTACATTATGCATATCCATGATGGGTAAGTATTACGGTGGCCCCCAACGACTAGTTTTATACTTACCTTTGTTTTTGAAAGGATAGTAGAGATATATTAAAGAAATATTGTCAGCAAAATTTTGAAAAATTATACATTTTATTATTAACAAGAACGAAAAATCATGCTTCAAGCATAGATTATGTAACACTTTCCAACGCTTCCAAAATAATTTTACAAATCATACCGTTTAATAAGCTGAAAGATAGCATCTAAGTAAATAATTTGGAAAACGCATAACATATTTAAAAACATAATTTCAGGAATTTGCAACCTATACAGTATTCGGAAAAATATCCGAATACTTTTATTCAGCCCTGTATATGATCTATAAATTTGTATATATACTACATAGGATGCTAAATTTTAGTTCAGTTACGAAAAACGTAGCACAGTTTAAAATTCTCCTTCTGGAGTTTGTCAATAAATGGAAATGTGTTCGCGAATTTTTGTGCTTCCCTGTATATGATCTACAGAATTTATACACACCACGTAAATACACAAAAAGTGAGTTAAATTTAAAATCGCGTTCAGTAACTTAAAACGCACTTCCAGGAATTATTGTAAACAGACAGTAGATAATTCTTTTGTGTCTCTCTGTAAATGAACGATGACTGCTATACACACAATATTCTGTAGTAAGCCTCTTGTAATGCACCTTAGTGATATATATAAATTTCAATGCGTTTAAAATAATGAAACATTATTTAAATAAACCGCAGACGATTTTTCTCCATAGATGTAATGTAACGGAATTCTTTTGACTGTTCCTGTAAAGTTACTATAAGTGCTATGCACACCCTATTCCATATTAAGCTTCTTGTAATGCACCTTAGTGATATATATCAATTACAATGTGTTTGAAATTGAGTAACATCATTAAAATAAACCGCAAATGATTTTTCCCCATAGATCGCAATGTAACGAAATTCTTTTGAGTGTCCCTGTAAACAAACTATAAGTTCTACACACTTCCGTTGAAATAGGGAACATGCTATAGAGTACTACAATAACATATAAAAATTGCAGAGCAATCCGAGCATATTTACGGGAGTTAGAGCACGGACAGACGGACAGACGGCCATATGGCCAGACAAACCGAAGTCATAAACACTTTTCAACTAGGTTGGAAAGTGTTAAAAATTACTTTTTCTTCATAAATATTGTCAAAAACTCCAGTAACTGTCACCATCCCTATTTTGAAACGCCAATAACTGACACAAAGTGAACCAGTGACTGACACTTTATTTTAAAAGATTAAAATGCTTTTAAAAAAATTATTCTTTATTATAAAAACCAAATGCATTAATATTTATTATAAAAAAGTGGGATTTAGTTAGCTCTACTGCACTATAATGCAAAGTATATAGCAGTAATATTTAGTATTGCATTATTCGTAATGCATATACCCAATAGGTGACATTTATGATCCAGTAACTGACATGTGGTGTCAGACACTGGTAAAACAACTTAAATTTTAATGATGTTTACTTCAAGATAAAATTAATTTATTATTATGCATTTTTAAACAGTTCAAATAATAGATTTCAACTTTCTTTAATATAACCAATTACTAACACCTGTGTCAGAGACTGATTGGAATTAAATTCTAGGAACCAATAACTGGCACCCCCCAATAAGCTAAATTAAATAACTACAAACCCTAAATCATGGCCCTAATATATCATATGCATCTTTAAACTAATTTCTACTAGTATAACTTTAAGAAAAAAAGATTAGGTTGGTTGCATTATAAATAGATTAGAAAAACACTTCCTTAATTTTAGAAATAAGATGGTTGCTTCAAAATGGCACTTTTTGTATTCTCAAAAGTTTCTTCCTCATTGGATATGTTATTGGCCCTTTAGTGATGAATAAATTGACTCCAAAATAAAAATAAGTGTCTAATTTATCGCTAGATCATATTACTTTGCAGGATTTTACAACAAAATGCTTATTTGAATTAGATTTTTGCTCAAGTGTCAGTTACTGTGGTTATGTGTCAATAACTGGGGGTTTCACCCTATATGTGCTATGTATGAAGACAACAAAATGCTTATTTGATTTAGATTTTTGCTCAAGTGTCAGTTACTGTGGTTATGTGTCAATAACTGGGGGTTTCACCCTATATGTGCTATGTATGAAGACAACAAAATGCTTATTTGATTTAGATTTTTGCTCAAGTGTCAGTTACTGTGGTTATGTGTCAATAACTGGGGGTTTCACCCTATATGTGCTATGTATGAAGCGGTGAAACAATGTGAATCTCTGAAGAATCCAAATTATATAAAATGTCTTTAAATACCTTTTAAAATAATCACTGTGTTGCAATGATTTTAATACATTCAAGCAATTGCTCGTTCAGGAATTCTAACATTTCGATTGAAGTAAGGAATTTTGTTAGTAGGTGTGAGACATTCGTTTTAATTAAACTATGTGATAAACTCTGGCGTCAGACGGTTTAATAAAATCGATCTAATTAGTTGAAAAAGACAATAGGAAAGAGGAATGTCTAAGACGGCTTCTTAATTAGCTCATTACGATGTTTAATTAAATGAATTTTAGTACTGCACGAGCATTTCGCACAAATCTATTTACATCTCTTTCAAGTAAATACCAAGCATCTTAGTTAAGCGACACCTACACGTTATTTACCCAGAACATTTGTCAGAAAAATGTGACTTTCGCTAAAATTTCAATTGAGATTTAACAAGAGTCAATTGAACCTTGTCTATTTGAATATTTTGTTGCAGTCTTTGTCAATTATATCTGCACAAGAAGAGTTATTTATAGTTACAAGAATTCAGTCTGTATTAAATCTTTATGTCTAAGATTTTGAATTAATGAAAATGTCACCTTTCAAAGTATTTTTTATGAATTTTTGAAGATTTATGCAATTATTAAATATAATTTTGAAAGATTTCGTCTATTAAAAGTTATAATGTAAACCGGTATTTATATGTATTTTGTACAATATTTACAACTCTACTCAAATCATTTCTTCAGAATATTGTTTTTAGTATTTTATAAAAAAAGAAAATATATAAATTTAACTTTTAAAAGCACGGTCGGTTTGTAGTAAGATAAAGACACGGGCGGCTCACTCTATGCGCTAACGGTTTTTAAAGCCTAAATAAAAAATTTTAATGATACTCTTTTTTAATGCAATGTATAGCAATAATATGATTTTACATATTATGTTGATGTTATTATGATTATCATTATGCTTTTTATTCTTTCGTTCTTTTTTATTATTGACGTTAAATTCCATTGTTTCACGATAGTTACTATCTTAATAGAAAGTGGTGGACCGAGTAATAGACATGTACCAAAATGTCTTTTTTATACATACTTATGTACATATTAAAAAAAAACAACTGTTGAAAATAGTTCCTCAAAAATATAGTGTATCTTCTAAAGTAGTCCCTCAGAATTCCTGATATATATTTTTTTTCAGTGCTGGGTAAGTACCGAATAATGACTTTGGCCGAATACTGAAAATTTGGCACTCCGTTAACCGAATACCGACTATTCGATTGTCCGAATTCTGCTATATTTCAGGTTTTAAAGTTATTAAAAAGATACATTTTAAAACAATTTTACATCATGCGTAACACAAATAATTAAATTTTGATGGACAAGAGCTTTTCACTCGTAAACTTTACCCAGAAAAAAAAATTATGCTTTGAGTTACGATTTAAAGAATTGAAAATGAAGCGCAGATGTTAATCACGTAATTATTTTAGAATTCACAACTGTTTTTTCACTGAGTGAGTGGAGCACTTAGTACGCCACCCTTGTCATTAAAGGAATGGCTTTATAATATAAATACAGTAGAATCTCGTTACAGAGAATGTCACTTTAACGAATTTTTCAGTTTAACGAATATTTTTTGGATTGTTAAAAAAAGTCCTATGCTTATTATAAAATCTGCTGTATTAATCTGCTGTAAGGTAAAGCCAGGAGAGATGGCGCGGTCGGAGAGATTGCGCACATAGAGGTTCGGGGGGAAGGAGTAGAGTGAGAGCGCAGCGACTCCAGGTAGTTGTACAATAACAGTAATGGAGTGTCTACTTGAAAGTGCACGTTGATTGCTTTGAGCGTCTAAAATAAAGTAATGCTATTTTGTTTTGTTTTTTCAAAGTGCTTGAATTTTCATAGCTATTCATCAGAATTTCTATACAATGTCAATAGTACGAAATATTTTTAACTTAAACGATTTCTCATAAGCTACTAATCTAGACTAACAATCTGAACATCAACGGTTTGTTTTAGTAACGGCCATGTTTAAATAAAAGGCCGCACAATCTCTCCTACCGAAATTGGAGAGTTTGCGTATCTGCTACTTAGGCGCATGTTCCCACTAGTTTCCATGCTAGGAGAGATTACGCAGCTGATTGGTAAATTTGCATTAAAAAATGAAAAATGAAAATGGACTAATTTTAAGTTAAACGTGTTATTAAGTTACATAATTTCCCTTTTTTTAATCTTATCTGGACTTGCTTTTTCTGAGTCTTTAATTTTTTCCCCTTTAATTAAAATGTTTTAATCGTTTTTAAAATTATTTCCTTTTTCTGATTCTTTAAGCATTAGTTTGAAATATTCACCCCCAATACAATAAAATTTGTTCACAAAAAACTTGCAGAAAGGAAATTTAAGTGTAATTATTATTGTTAACAATTTAATTGTAGTTATTATTAGTAACAATCTCTCCTACCCATCTGCTCAATCACACCAACCCTGTAAAGAGAGATTGCGCAAAATAACTTTCTTGGTTTTATTACAACTGTTCTATTAAATTGCAACATAACAACAAAATAGCAATGGAAATGCATGAAAAACAAATGAAGTAAAAATTATTCATGGATAATTTAGCAAAAAATTAATATTTAGATTTTTTTATTGCTATTCTTTTGAATTTTGCGCAGACTCTCCTAGTTTTACCTTATAAAAACCACTGCTTTTGCCGAAATTATAAAAATATTCACTTTAACAAATTTTTCAAATTAACGAATTTATTGAAGGCTAAAAAATAATAGTAATTTCAGTTTAATGAATGTTGAGTTGGCGAGAAAAAATATCTGTATTGAAAAACTACAATTTTGAAGAAATCTTTCGTCGGAAACTCAATGAAGTGGGCGACAGTGAAAATAAAAATGATGATGATTGTCCGTCAAGTACCAAAGATTGTGTTGTACGATCAAAAGGGGCTCTACACAACATCAGAAGTCTTAAAAAGTAATTATCCCAGCAAAATAATGTTCCGAAAACACTTTATATATTTTGTTTTTAAAAATGCATTGTCCACTGCAAAACAGAAAGAAAGAAAAAAAAAAAACCTTCTGATTTTTTTGTAAAGAAATATAGTTATATTAACGGCAGATGTCAGTGAGATTTTGTAATCCGTTATGTATGTAAGATAAATTATAATTCCTTTATAAGAGTTAAGATTAAAATCTTGAAATTTAATTCACTTAATTCTTATCTTATTTCTAACTAGTAAGTTCACAATAATAATGTACTGTATATTTAATAATTCCTTTATAAGAGTTAAGATTAAAATCTTGAAATTTAATTCACTTAATTCTTATCTTATTTCTAACTAGTAAGTTCACAATAGTAATGTACTGTATATTTAATAATTCCTTTATAAGAGTTAAGATTAAAATCTTGAAATTTAATTCACTTAATTCTTATCTTATTTCTAACTAGTAAGTTCACAATAGTAATGTACTGTATATTTAATAATTCCTTTATAAGAGTTAAGATTAAAATCTTGAAATTTAATTCACTTAATTCTTATCTTATTTCTAACTAGTAAGTTCACAATAATAATGTACTGTATATTTAATAATTCCTTTATAAGAGTTAAGATTAAAATCTTGAAATTTAATTCACTTAATTCTTATCTTATTTCTAACTAGTAAGTTCACAATAGTAATGTACTGTATATTTAATAATTCCTTTATAAGAGTTAAGATTAAAATCTTGAAATTTAATTCACTTAATTCTTATCTTATTTCTAACTAGTAAGTTCACAATAGTAATGTACTGTATATTTAATAATTCTTTTATAAGAGTTAAGATTAAAATCTTGAAATTTAATTCACTTAATTCTTATCTTATTTCTAACTAGTAAGTTCACAATAGTAATGTACTGTATATTTAATAATTCCTTTATAAGAGTTAAGATTAAAATCTTGAAATTTAATTCACTTAATTCTTATCTTATTTCTAACTAGTAAGTTCACAATAGTAATGTACTGTATATTTAATAATTCCAATTCCTTTATAAGAGTTAAGATTAAAATCTTAAAATTTAATTCACTTAATTCTTATCTTATTTCTAACTAGTAAGTTCACAATAGTAATGTACTGTATATTTATCTGACATGTTTACATGTTAACCGAAATTTAATATAAATATAATAATATATATTTTTCTATGTAATGTGCATGCAAATTTCCTTTTTTTTTTTAAACTTCCTGGTGGATTAACGATTTTTTCAGTATAACGAATTTAATCAGTGGACTTCAGAAATTCGTTATAACGAGATTTTACTGTATACAAATATTTTAAAATGGAAACTTTCTACTCCATGACTTTGAATATCGTGAAAGCTAAATATTTATAAAGGCAAAAGAAATTATCCACTTCGTTAATTTTTTAAAGGTGTTAAATAAAACAGTAAAAACGTTTCATATACAAACTCTATACATTCAGGGCTGTCCAACCTTGCGCCCGCTATTCACCAGAAAAATCTTACAGAAATATTTGCCTTATTTAATCGGAGATTGAATAAGGTAAATATTTCTGCAGGAATTTTCTGGTGAATAGCAGGCGAGGGGTTGGACAGCCCTGGTCTGCATGTTTCATTCTATATAGATGACTCAAGCTATTAGGTTCCTTAATGTAAATAGTGAGGATTTAAAGACTGTGACTTTCTATAAATTTCGTAATTCGAAGAATTTGTTTATAAAAGTAGCTGCCGATTGCTGTTTGCGGCTGTAGACAGAATCGCTTTATATTTTGAAATTCGGAGAAGAAATATAGACGCGTAAGAATATCCATTTAATATATTTTGCTCTTGGTGATTTTATTTTCCGACTTGAGTAATATATATGATTCATTTGATTTGAATAATGTTTTGCATTTTATTCTAAATACTACGCACAAAATTTAAATCGAGGTTATATCACCACTGTTACTAATTTTTTACTGATGACTGTTAACTGTTTTGGTACATTTTCTTGATATTTACAATTTTCGTTTAATTCTAAAATTAAAATTTTATTTATGAAAAAATTAAATAAATTGAATGGCGTTGCATTTTGTTTTTATTGTTTTATTTACACAATATGAATTTACATATTATGCTCATGCTTATTTAGTTTTTTCTATTGTTTTGATCTTTTTTATTATTGGCGTTAAATTCCATTGTTTTGCAACAGTTATTATTTTATAGAAAGTGGTCGACAGAGTAATAGACATGTACCAAAAAATATTTTACATACACACTTATCTATATATTTAAAAAAATCTTGAAAATAGTTTCTCAAAAATATAGTGTTTCTTCTAAAAATGTCCTTCAGAATTCCTGATATTTTATTTTCAGTATTGGCTAAGTATGCACCGAATAATAATTTTGGCCGAATACTGAAAATTTGACACTCAGGTAAACCAAATACCGAATATTCGACTAGCTGAATTTCCCTATATTTCAGGTTTTAACTGTATTAAAAAGTTAAATTTTAAAACAATTTTACATCATACGTAACACATATACTTTCGTTTTGATGAAAAAGACTTTTTTACAAGTAAAATTTACACTGAAAAAAATCTATGCTTTGAGTTATTATTTAAAAAGAGAATAATCTTAAAACTTTTTAATTATTAAATTTAAACTTCATGGCTTCTTCTGTAAATTAAAATAAATGAAAATAACTTACTTATATTCTGCAACAAATGTTTTAAAATTGAAGATAAATTTTGAAAGACCTAGAGAGAAAATTTTACAGTCATATTATTTATTTGTCAAAAAGAAACTTAAGTAAAGAATAAAAATAAACAGTTTATTGAAATGGTGGCGATTCAGCAAGAATAACTTTCCTGCTTCTTTTGGTTTAGAAAAGAAGTTTTTAAATACACCTTAAATCAGTGTCTGGAGTTAGCAATTACTCTAAGATGTTAGAAACATATATGTTGCTCCTAAAAATTTCAAACAATTTTCAGGGGAGACAATGCGGTCAAGACAAACACTTTCTGTATAGAAAACCAGCATCGCAATTCACTTACTTCAATTAAAAATACAAGGGATCTCACCAGAAGCTGAAACTGAAATTTCGTTTACGCAATCTATATTATTATATAAAGAGAGAACGCCTGACTGACTGATTTACTCATAAACGCCCAGCTGAAACGATTAAAGTCAGGACAACGAGATATGACAGTAGATTGCTGTTATGATCTAGGCAATCAATAAAAAAGGATTTTTGAAAATTCCCTTCGAAGGGGGGGGGGGGGATTTTTCAAGGTCAGGAAAGTTTTATGTGATTTCGCCTTATCTCAGCAGCAGTTTTAGGTAGGAGCGCGAAATTCAGGAAAACAAACCTACTAAAATGGGGAGTGGAAACTTTTTCGCCAATGAATCTTCCAACAATACAGTTACAAAAATAAAGTCGCAACAATAGTTACAACAATCAAATTACAACAATTAAATACATAGAATACAGCTAAACCAATCTGCTAAAAAATAGTAGTCAAACATGTATTTCAGCTATTTTAGCGATATCATTGCCAACAGCGGCAATGAACCCAATTATGGAAGATTAGACGAATAAAACAACTATTGCTTATTTTTGATTAGACATTTTGCGTAAGAAATTCAATGCAACAGTAATTTATTTATTTTTACCATCAGAAGGAAAAAAAATCACTTTTATTACGTCAAATGTTACTTCATGTGATTGTCATAAATATTTATTTTTTGTCACCTGGTAATAGACTTCGAAAAATCATGATTGTAAATTAATCAATTAAAATATCAAGGATTTCTCAGTTGTTTTCTCAACGTATAATCAAACTTTAATTAAAATTAATCTATTATTAATTAAATTATGCGTGTAAACAATAAAATGTATATTTATTTAAAAAAGATTCTTGTATTACACATGAAATAAAACCAAAAATTAAATGCGGACCGTAAAAAATTCTGATTTATAACGTGTGTGATATTTTTTTCATCGAAAATATACATTTTAAGACAGGTTCAATTTTTACAGCTTTTAATGTAGTTTAATGGCTGAGAAAATACTGATGATTCTCCGGAAATTGAAACAAGATCTTTTGAATAAAAATCTTTAAATATATCATCAATCGTAACTTACTTTGGTACATATTATATGCACCAGGAATGTATATATATATATATATGACTTGCGAATAATGGTGCTGCTAATACTAATTACAGTAACCTTTTCTTCTATATTATAACTGCATAGTTAATATTACCGTTAATCATTTTTGTAGCTAAAAGCGGTCAACCTGATCTTATGTATATAATACATTTATACAAAATTACTGTTTTGTATTATTTTAGTTTACTTTTATATTGTTTACCATTTTAAACCAAATAATGTATTTAATAAATGTATATTAAATTACTGAATTGAATATGATTGAACAAGATTGGCGATTAACAACTACTTTTTGGAAAACTATCTTTCTGATATGGTCTTTCTGATATAACTCTTATTTTTAAAAACATATACACAAAAGTCACAAGATTGCGATATTTTTAAACATATTTGGTAATTGTAGAAACTTTCTCTATGATATTTTGTAGCATCATCATCAACAACAATAAAATGTATTTATGCAACTTTTTTTTAAAATCAAAAATTGATGTCACTTATCTAATATTAAATATTGTAAATTTTCATATCAAATCTTGCTTTTGCTTATAGTAAAAATATCTAATAAATTTTTTAAAAAGACAAAAGTCTTTTGGTTTTATGTTGTTGTTTTTTTTTTTTTTTTGTCTCTTGTGGGTGTTTACGAGTGGTTAAATAATATCGCTTCCAAATCCATTTACAAAAATATTTCATTATATTTTGAAGATAATTAATTTTTTTATATAAATAATTATACCTGTTTTGTACATAAAACAAATAACAAAAGATAACATTTGTAATTATGATTTTTCAAGTTGTAATAGGTAAATTGAATAGAATTTTAGATTTCGTAGTTATAGAGTAGTAACAGGTCAAAATGGATTATTACTTATTAGGCAATGACACTCAGATTTAAATTGAAGAAAGGAAGAAAAGACCCCAATTAATAAACGGGAACGCAAGCAAATAAGAATATAGTTTCGCCGCAAAATTCTCCTAATCCTGTCGAAGATGGAAAGAGGAAATTAGCGTATGCCCAGGAGAGAGAGAGGCGCAGAGGTGAGAGCATCATTAGAAGGGAAAAGAGCCCTTTTCTATTATCCCCCATAGAAGATAATCAATTCGCAGCGTTTGCCTGATAAAAGAAAGATTAAAAGCAGAGTAGGTATCACATCGTTCACTGAAAGCGAAGTTCCAGGAAAGGTCGGGTTGGGAAAATCGCATTATGAAATGAGAAACGCATTAGTTTTCAGAGTGTCAAAAGGTCACCACGGAAACGAATTAATACAATTACTGATTCCCACTAAAAGGCGTGATATTTTAGACGCTTGCCGCGAAGGCATATCGGCTCATTTGGAAGCTAAAAAAATAAAAGACAAAATATTGCTATATTATTTCTGGCGTAATATCATAAAAAAATATTTGTAAAGTCCTACGAGCCATTAACAAAGGGAAGGTAAGGCAGGTGACAAGCACCGCTGAAACTTGTGCCGAATGTGTTCGAATTTTTTAGAGAATTTATTGTGATCTCGTGAGAACTTTGACTGAGTCTGAAAAAACAAATATGTTTTAATCACGTTGTGTGTATCGTTAAAATAACCAGAGACTAAGAATTTTTTAGGGACGATTTTAACCAGTAACCTAACAAACACCTTTATCGGGTAATTTTGGCTTTAGAATAGTGCAATCTAGCAACCAGCTCCCTGAAAATAACAGTGTTGAAAAATGGCATCAATCCGTAAAAAAGGTTATTGAAGGTGTTATAGCGTAATAAATGCATCTAGTTAGGAAGCGAATTTACCGCACGCCTTCTTAGTACTGCGAAGTGTGACTCACGAGTAATGGGTTTAGTCCATCCGACGGAATTTGTACACGGGAGAAATTTGCAGATCCCCGTGACCCTCTTGTACGAGAAATGGACGAACGAAAGAGAGGGACAATGATTTAGTTATAAAGATTGTTTTCGAACTAATCAACCGCACGAAAAGTGTTCAAACGTTGAACGAACGTCGGTCACGGTCATCCGCGATGAACGCAAATGTAGGTACTATTGAAATGCTGTAGATAGGCAGTTTTTAGCCTGGCGACGAAGTCCTAGCGTTAACTACAAGAAAACCTAACAAATTGTCTGTTAGTTGGATTGAACCGGGGCAATAGAGACACCAATCTCAGAAACAAATTATACTCTAAGCGTACAAGAGAGGCACGAAAAATCTCATACCTATCATGTCAATCTATTGAAATCCTTTTTTAAAAGAGCGCAAATAGTCAATTTTTTAACGCGAGAGAACTGTAATTTCAAGGAAATGCATGATTTAGAAATTTCATACTCTTATTTCAGAACCGGATGTATATTATTTCGAAGAATTACCGTTTCTTTTACATTTACTTTCAGTCTTGTTCCTGCTTTCAAAGTGGTAGCACCTATTTTTTGTTTCTGAAGAAGAAAGACAGATATATTTCGAAAGGCCTACACATTTATTAATTTCATGGTGTTATTGAGAAGTTTTTTTTGCCTTTATTGTATCACACCAGTTTGTTCAATAATCTAATATTAAAATAATTAGTTACTTTTCTTCGCAATAGTTGAATAAATGGCTTTGTAGCTTCATTCTTTTCTAATTTTCCGACTTACTCGCAAATTTGATCTGTTATATAATTGTTTTATTTGTAAAATCGCGAACAGTCGGCAGTATTGTTTGAACTTCTCACGCTGTCGGGGGTGGATATTTATCTTTCTCTTGATCAATGTGACTAACATTTTCATATGCGTTCGTAATTCTATAAATACGTAGCACCTATAGTCGTCGTTTGTCCGCATATAACAGCTCAAAAACTACCCAACCTTTAATTTATTAACTTAAGAATTTAAAAACCAAATTTGCATAATAAAATTGTTTAGTTATAACAATCATATAATCTACCGACAGTTTTTTTGGATAGATGTTTACGGAGAAAAAGATATTAAATGGAAAAAAGTCTAAATATGGTTTTAAAGTTCTGAAATTTTCAAAGCTAGGCTGAAGTTTCCGATTGGAATTTTCAGTAAATGTCAACAAAAGATAAAATGTTGCCAACTTAAATGTAATTATTTTATTACGGAAATTAATCATATCATAATAACAGACGACGTAATTAATTTTTTTTTTCAGTGAAATAATAACGATGTTTTTTGTTTTTTTTTTTTGTAATGGATATTTGTGCATAGCATAATTTTAATGTAACGTAATTCATAATTGTAATTAATTGTTTAATTGTTTGTATGTTTGTAAAAGTATATTGAAACTTAATTTCACAAAATAAAATTAATATCTTAAATATGAAAATCTGCACATACAATAAATTTAGTATTCATACATTTTTACATAAGAGTTCAACAGCTATTGCACCAAGATCTGAAAACTAGTTATAGTGCATTTGCCAGGTTTGATGTACAATTCCCAACTTGTTTTGATATGTCAATAAAAGATGAAGCACCAAAGCTGCTTTTAAAAAAATAATGTCGTACACAAAAGCAGTGTCTTTAAATTCTGCCCAGTCGATTTGTAAAAAAATTGCCCGCATTATCCGATGAGTAGGAATTACGCGATGTCCTTTAAAATAATACCTATGAAGCTGTTTATTGCATCATTTTTAAGAAATCTATCAAAACCTGTGAGAAATAACAGAGCTGCATATGGTTATTTTTCTGGAGACTATAGACAGATGCTAGGAATTTGCTTGCCTGTAGCATCACCGTTCAAAAGTGAAGAAATTCAGCGAATGATGGGGGGGGGGGGGGTGAAGAGATTGATTAATTGTCAATCGCAGATGCAGGATTCTCACTGTTTAACCCTCTAGCCGCGGGCGATGTTTCCATTTTCTTATATAAAACCGCGGCCTATTTTTATTCGCCACTTATAATATTTATAAGGATTGAATGTCACCAGAATTTAAAAACAAATTTATTTCTAAATAAGTAAAAGCAGTTTCTTCATGTACATTATAAAAACAAAGTTTTATTTCAAAATTCCGGTGAGAATGTGGCATTTATCGAATCAAAATATTTCAAAAATCGCAGAACTTTCCGAATGACCTAGTATATGAAATGATATATGTAATTATAATTTGTAGACGAATCTCTCTATTTGTAAATAAAAGAAGATAGATTCAACGAAGAAATAGAGTCTCCCGATGCGTAGTATAAAAATTGTAGGCAACGCCAAAATAGCGTTCCCCGCGGAATTGTATAGAATAAGTGAAACGCAATAGAAGCGTAACCCGCGGCTGGAGAGTTAACCTCCAGCTTATAAAACAAAGCCCTTCTGGCGTCACATACATAACTAGCTATTGTGCATTCTCAAATTCTCATACTGCACCGTTTCTGAGATATAAAAGAGCGATTGTTTATTTCTCTTTTGTTTTCCAGGCGAATAAGTTTATTGTACAAGTGAATAAGTATTCTAAGTATTAGGTAGCTTTCAATACAAAAAAGTATAAAGCTACCTATTGCAGCCGTTCGGAGGAAAGCAGTTCCGGAAAATTTCGATATATTTTCACCGATCATGACCCCCAGACTCCAAAACCACCGTCCGTTCAAATGTTGATTTATATATATAGATATATCCATATATATATGGTTAATTTTTGCAATAAGTTTATATATATATATATATATATATATATATATATACGATAACGCTCGTATTTATGAATCGATTTTGATTAAACTAATTGTGTGTATTAAGGTCACTAATGTCTCGTCCGAGTTCGTTGGCCAGCTTGGTCCACCATCTTGTTTCAAGATGGCGGCCACTTAAAGATTTAAATTAACTTAAAATCTAAAATAAATATACAAAAAAGTTAAAAATTCAAATTTATTTTTTAATTACGTGTTAGGCCTTGATACAAGGATTCCAGAGCATTTTTTGGTTTACCTCTATCTTAAAAAATGGCTGAGATAGAGCAGTTTGAAATTCTAGGGTGGCTGACATTTTGAAACAAAACAGCACATTAACGCGATTACTCGCAAATTATTTTCTTTCATTGTTGTAATAATTTTCTCATTCATACGCATAAAACTATATATTCATATCCGTTAGTGCCAAATTCTCGCCAAAATTGGCGACATTTGGCGAAATATCGCCAAATTTGGCGACCAAAATAAGTTTTCATAAATGAAGCCAATTTGGCTATTGCTCAATAATTTGGCGAATTTCTTATTCCAATTCAGTATTAACGAATCTTTTGTAAACGTATCTTTGCATTTTAACTTGCTGCTTTCGTGTAACATTAGCTAAAATTTTAAAACAAAAATATAGGAAAGCTACCTCTTCCTCCCGGTACAGGCCGGAAGGACTTTTTTAATTTAAGAACATTTTTATCTATTGCATTTAAAAAATAGTGTAATCAGTGAATTTTTTCAGATAATGTTTTTTTTTTTTTTTTTTGACAAGTAAATTATACATATTGTGCAAACGCATGACATCTTTCAATAACATGTGCCTATAAATTACAGCTACGAGTGTTGTCCATTAAATCAGCGTTCAATGCGCGTAATGCAACCTCCTCAACCCTCTGTTGTTTCATTAATTTTACTTTCGTAATTTTCAAAAGTTTTATCCTTTTAGTATGTTCCGAGTATATCTGCGGGAGGATTTTACATTGTAATTTTTATTAATATAAATATCTCGTTGGACCTTAGAGCAGATTTTGTCCTATCCTATTAATAATTAGTTGCTTGCTTTCAACTACGAACTAATTGGCAATTTGCTGAAGGTGAATAAAAATAGCGATATTTCTATAGAATTTAAAAAAGAGTTAAAAAAATATTTTTATTTAAATATATCCTGATCTACCTCGATAGAAAAACTATACCAAAATCACTGGAAAATAAGCTTTTTGTTTCTAAAAATATTTAAATTTTAGTTTAAATTTGCCAAATTATCATGATTTTATTTAGTTTTCTCTTTCTGATATGTTAGAGAATTCAGTTGTTAAGCTACCGTTAAATACAAAAAAAAGGGGAAGATCGAGTAGCCCCGGACAGTTGGAACAAATTGTAAATAAAAAACAAATGAATGAAATTTCTTTCTTTATTTTATACTTAAAATAAAATTACGAACTTCTTTAATGATTTCAATTAAACATTGCTAATAATATCGAATTATTTAACAAAATATACTGAAAATAGTTTGGCCTTATTTTTTTGGCGTCACAAGAAACGGCGGGTAGCCCCGGACATATTAATCAATGTTGTCCCAACCGTTTTTTGGCCTTACAAACATCACAATTATAATAAAAATCCGATGCATCTATCTAAACACAATCTTCAAGGGCCCGATCTTTGCATCCCTGGCACTGATTCCAGTCTTCTTCACATGTTTCTCCGCATATGATGCATTTCTGTTTTGTTTTGTCGAAATTTTATTGACGAAAACAAAACACTGACTCACAACTAACTTACTCGGAGCCCACCTCGCAATTAAACTGTATTTGTTTCGACGCTAGAGGGAGTCCATTTACAATAACTCTTTTTTTTTTACGCAACACTTTGAATTTCTTAGAAATTGAAATGTCCACGGTTACCCGCCGTCCCCGGTTACCTGACTTTCCCCTACGTATTATTTCAAAAGTAATAAGATAAAGATAAATGTTTTAAATTTTTCAAACATAAGCAAGAAATCCCATCAAAAATTATGCAGAGAATTATGAATAGCCGTGAAAAGTACAACCCAAAATTTCAAACCAATTTGATTACATTAATACTGTCCATATCGAAAATTTAGCTTCCCTAGTGTAACATTGAAATCAGCTCTATAAATTTAACATTTTTAGGAACGTTCGTAATTACATAAATACGTAGCACCTATAGTCGTCGTCTGGTCCGTCCGTCCGTCCGCATATAACAGTGCAAAAACTGCCCAAACGAATGGTTTGAAATTTAATTGTTTCAGAATTTTGTTGGGTCATTTCAAATTTTATGAAAAGGGAAAGTTTTTTTTTTCATTATATTAACTCCTATCATAAACAATTAATTCAATGATATCACATGATAGGTAATGAATCTAGGTTTCCATGGTGATTACGTCTTACTTAAGAAGGAGTCATATTATTTCCGTATTTTTGAATTGAAAAACCGAATTTGTATACTAAATATGTTTAATTATAACAATCATATAATCTATGGGCAGATTCTTTGGATAGATGTTTCTATAGATAGGAGAAATAGATATTAAATAGAAAAGGATTCTAAATATGCATTTCAAGTTCTGAAATTTTCAAAGATAGGCTTAAGTTTACCATTGCAGTAAATGTCAAGAAAAGATAAAATGTTTCCAACTTAAAACGTACTTATTTTATTAAGGAAATTAATCGTATCATAATAACAGACGACATAATTCATTTCAGAGAAACTAGTTATAGTACGAACGCACCTCATTTCTCACGTTTGACTTACAAATTCCAACTTGTTATTTTAATGAATGATAAAATTTTAAAATCGTCTGATTTCTCATAGAAAATCATTATAATAGGAAAGAAAACATTCCGCATTTTTCGAATGAATAAACCTAATTAAACATAAAACTATATAGCTCAGTAAAATTGTGTTCAAAAAGTGCTTGAAGTGGGAAATTATGGTGTAATTGTTTTTAGTGGCTTATTTTATGTTTTTTGGGGTGCTGAATACGAATCTGAAGTTGTCCAACAAAATTTTTTTCGGCAAATTTGTTTTTTTTTTTACAAAAAAAACTGTAAAAAAACGGACTTTTCTCAGCATTTTCAAAATTATTCCAAAACTATACATTTTGTGTGAAAGTCGTCAATATATGAATTAAAGAGAATAAAATATCCTACATTTTATGTTATGAAAGTTTTTTCTCTTATCTATGGTTTAGCCGTGAGAGTGCCGCAAAAATGGGTATTAAAAACAAAAACTGTAAAAAAACGGAAATTACTACACTGCATGTCGATGTAACATGGAAACAAACCATTTAACGCAAATATTAACCATCAGTGATATTAAAGATTATATGATTTACTTTATTTTATGCATTTAAAGTAGGGGAAAAGTGCGGTTCCGGCACCAGTGGAAATTGGGAGCAGTGGAGCAGCTCCACCTACTTTCATCAGTCGAAGTTGCTCTTCCTCCGGAGAGTTCTTACTCTAAGAGGTGATAGAATTTTGTAAAAATAGGTAAAATTAGGTAGAGGAAGTAAAACTAGGTAAAATCGGCGAAAAACAGTACTTTTCGGAAAATGGCAAAAAACACATTTTTTTACAGCCTTTCTGTTCATAAGACCTAAAAATAAACATTTCACTGAATACATTATACTATACTTTAAAAAAGTAGATAAAATTCTCTACAATTTATGTGAAAGTAATTTTCTTGGACCTTGAATAGTTATGAAAAAAGCAATGACGAATGCACGAAGTAGTCATCCGCCTCCTTATTGAAGGCATATAACTTAAATGCATCATTATACATGTGTGCAGATATGTAAAACGTTGATGTTAGGTTATATAGGTACAAAAAATGATAAATAGTGATTCACGATTGATTAGTATGAAAACTGTTTAATGTTAAATAATATAGTAAAATAGGTAGGTATGTATTTTATACAATATTAATTATTAAATTATTATTGATATTGAAATGAACTTGTCAGTCAAACTGAGTCCTCCTGGCCAATGGTTTTATGGTTTCTGATGGTATACCTTCTAAGGTCTTCTACACCTATAAAAAAGAAATTAATTACATAATAGCTATTTACGCATACGGTCGCGAAAAGCCGTTTTTGTCCCGAGGATCCAAACTTATGCTCCGGAGAAGAACTGGTGCGTACAGTTTTTTTTAAACGGTGGAATAATTATAACTAAGTTAGGATTCATACAGCATTTTATCATAATATTATTTTTACCTCTTTTTAATATCAGCCCTCTTTTACAGCTCATTTCAGGAATCGGTCACTTTTGGACCTCAAATCAGGGAGCGAAAAAGCTATTATACTACGTACCAGCGTTTTAAAAAATAATTAATGACTTAGTTTTAATTGTTTAAAAACTGAATAGTTATGCACACTGTATTGGGATACATATTTTGACCACACCAAATTAAAAATGAATGAAAAAATAAATATGAAATGAAATGAGTTATGTATAATTACCTTCAAGTACTTCAGGGTATTCCTTGTCATCCTCGTTTCCTTCTATTTCAATATTAGGTATGTTATTACAACTGCTCTCGCAGTTCGGACACATGTTAGAGCAGTTGGGGACTGCTTTTTTACATCCACAGTTTTTATGGCATGTCTTTTTGCATTTGCAAGAAATGAGTTTTAGAAAGGCTTGAGGTGCTGGTGGCTCTAGCGTGGTTATTGGCTCTAGACCATCTTTGGCGTTTTTCCAACTCCATTGTTCAGGATTTTTTTCATTCTTAAGCCATTGCTGAACTTGAAAATGCACCCTTAGAGAATGTTGTTTAGCTGCAGCCTCAGTAGGAGGTAGGGATCCCAAATGGGTTGATGCCTTGGGGGGTGAGAGCAAAAACATACACATATTTAAATGTTACGTTTTGAATTAAAATATTGTTTGTGTGTCTGAAGAGGATTCATTATTATATTTATGTAATTGTTCAATTGAATTTTTTTTTAAGTGTTTATTGCTATTTTCCAAAAATTGCTGTTTTTCGACGATTTTAGATAGTTTTATCTCCTGTACCTAATTTTACCCCCTTTTTCAAAATTTTATTTTCTTTTAGAATACGAGCTCTCCGGAGGAGGAACATCTTTGACTCTTGAGAGGAGGTGGAGATACTCCACTGCTCCCAACTTCCACTGGTGGATCCACACTTTTCCCCTACCTTAAATGCATAAAATACAGTCAATAATATAATCTTTAGTATCACTGATGGTTAATATTTGCGTTAAATGGTTTGTTTCCATGTTACATCGACATACAGTGCCGTAATTCCCGTTTTTTTTTACAGTTTTTTGTTTTTAATACCCATTTTTGTGGCACTCTCACGGCTAAACCATTGATCATAGAAAAGAACTTTCAATACATAAAATGTAGGATATTTTTTTCCTCTTTAACTCATATATTGTCGACTTTCACGCAAAATGCACAATTTTGGAGTTATTTTGAAAAAACCGAAAAAAGTCCGCTTTTTACAGGTATTTTGTAAAGAAAACAAATTTGCCGAAAGAAATTTTGTTGGACAACTTCAGATTCGTATTCAGCACCCCAAAAAACATAAAATAAGCCACTAAAAACAATTACACCAGAATTTTCCACCTCAAACCACAATTTGACTGGGCTAATACAGCTAATTCCGAGTAGTATCTCACAAATATATGTACCAATATCAAGTTAATTGGATGCTTTTTGCGAGTTCGCGGGACACATATTGACAGACCGTAAAAAACGTTTCGTTTCTGCAATAAGCCTTCACTTGACGTCCCGCCAATTAATTTAACACAAAAACACCTTAGCTTAATATGAACCAATTTTACGTGTGCCCAGATATAGATTCTCAAACTTTTTCGAAATAGGATATGAATGGAAATTTTGCTAAAATCGGCAATTATTTCCAAATCGACTTTATGATTATACATTTATACCAAGTTGACTGCATGAAATATGATTATTATGGTGGCGATGGCATCAGTAGTAACTTTTTTTTTAACAGATTTTTTTTTTAAAACATTTCTTTTCTTTTTACTTGTAAGTCTTGTAATCGTTTTGAAAATCGAAAAAAAAAAATGTTGACAGATTTGCACGTTTGAGACACTGGAGATTCAGAAAAACATATTTTTGAAAAAAAAAATTTGCCGTCCGTCTGTCTGTGTGTCTATATGTGTGTGTGTGTGTGTGTGTGTGTGTGTGTGTGTAAACGCTCTATCTCCCGAATATAGAGACTTTAAATTTGGTATGTACTTAGTATGTAATAAAAGAGAAGCTCATTGAATTTCAGTAACCTCGATTATCCGGAACTATTTTTTTGGACTCTCGAAGTATTCGTTCGGATTAAAGGCATATAAAATTTTTTGAAATTGTTTATTTTAAAGAGTGAATATAAAAGACAATAAACAAACATAAATTTTTCATAAAGAACGAAGTCGATCTGATAATGAGTTGCCGCGATATTTGTAATCCTATTTTCCACACTCTTCGATTTTTCAGGATCCTGTATTTCATTCAGATTTAAATTCAAAGATATATTTTAATTGGAAATGAGACGCTTAATCCGACGCAGTAAACCGTTAGTTAATATTATTTTCAATTTTGGAATTATAAGGATGTTTCTTTTACGCAATTCAGTAATAGAGCATTTAACGTTGATGACGTCATCAATCCACGATTTTATTCGAATTGCAATGCATTTTATACACAGTTTACACATGTTTTATTTTCATATTTTATATTATGCATATCCATGATGGGTAAGTATTACAGTGACCCTCAACGACTAGTTTCCTACAAATTTCAAGTTACTCAAGCTGAAACTACAAAAGTAATATTACTCACCTACATAACAATAAAAGAATCAGAAAAACGCATCTTAAACTTTAGGTAATGATATTAAATCTACACAAATGAAGTAAATACAGGCCATAAGTACTTTATTTTGTATTTGATCGAATGAATCTTATTCTGTTTAAACTTTTATGCTACCATGCACGATACTTTAAAGTACCAGATAAAAAAACATGGTGTAATATTCATTAAACGCATGGATTGGAAATAATACAATGTAGGGTAAGTTACAGGTACTTTACCTTACCCTGTACCAAAAGCATTATTTGTTCCACAAAGCAAAACTAATTTTAAATGGATAATTTTTTTTTTTAATTATAACTGCTCAGCCTTTTTGACTCTCAAATACCTGGAGTGGAAAGTTTCAGTTCTGAAAAATATCTATATTTCCATTGTATACCGAAAAATTTAAAATTGCACATTTTCTAATTCTATAAAATACTAAAAGCAATATTAAAAAAAAAAAAAAAAAAAAAAAAAAAGATTTGTATGGAATTGTAAATAATCTATCAAACCCTGTATAAATACCGATATTTTTATCCATTTTAATTGAAGAAATCTTTCTGAAGTTTATTTTATGATTGCACAAATCGTGAAATATATTTTCAAAATAATAAAAAAGAGGTTTATGATGTCAATCATTTGATAATTTATAATTTGTGACATAAAAGGTTAAAATTATTATTAAATTATTATTAATGAAAAAAATTGATATTTTAAAATTTTTAATGCGATGTTACTCCACATAAGAAAACAAATTTGTTTATTATTTTCAAAGGTATGCTAGGTTTATTATTTCAAAGACGAGCATGTTCGGGTCGTAGGTAGGATCTTTCGGTAACTTAAACCTCCCGAGTTCACCCTCCACGCTCTTCGGTGTCTTTATTTTATGTATTTTTCTTTTGAAATTTGTCCGGTATCAATTCTTTCTTTTTTTTTCTTTTCTTTTCTATTTAGAGTCTAAGGCATACGGGTCGCACGTAAAGACGTTTGACGGGGCCCTTGGCCGCTTGTAGCGGAAGGGACATAGGTGAGGTTGCGAACGGAATTTGGCACTCACCGCGGCTGTTGATCTATCAATAGGTATTTCAATTTTAAGTACTATCAATTTTAAGTCCGAATTTAAAGCATTTGATGATGCAAACAAATTTGAAATTATGAATATGAAAATAACTGCTAATTGGCAATTTTTTACTGATAATTATCTATTAGCTAAGTTGTTACATAAAACAGTTAAATGCTCTGGACAGAATGATTTTTGTTACTTTATGGCTATAATTCATTTTAATAATGCCACATTTGATTCAGGAAGAAAAGTTACATAATTTTTAACATTACATAACGTTACATAACATTTTTTTAAAAATTACAATACTTCATAATTAACCTTTTCAGTGCGGATTTTATGGGGGGGGGGTTCTGCTAAGCCCATGACGCACTACAGTGAGCACAATACACGCCGTGAACGCCTAGGCGACTTTTTTCGACGCTTAATGTAGTCTACAGCACCCAACTCCTTAGTCGACAGTAGTCGACTCCCGCACTCGGAGCCTTTTGTCGACTTCTGTCGACTCCCGCACTAAAAGGGTTAAGTCAATTATATAGTAGTTGGGTTGGGTTGATTATTGACGGCCAATTATCTACACTTGGGATATAGGCCCCGGGTGAGTGCGCTCCGTGGGGGTCTTTCTAAGGGAACCTAACCCGTATTTACGCATGGATAAATCCACGGCTCGAAGAAAACCACGAAAACTCCGAACGATTAGGCCGACGGGCGCGATTGGGATCGAACCCAGTACCTCCCGTCTACCAGCTTCGAGAGCAGAACCTCTCAGCCACTGGTGGGGCTATATAGTAGTTGGAGTATCATAGTTGAGATTTTTTCCAACAGAGCGAAAATATGCCGGGACCAGGACTCGAACCTGGGTACTTTGTTTTGCCGTACCAACGCTCTCCCTACTGAGCTATCCCGACGATATCCTGGCCTGGCATATTTCACTCTTATTTGTTGGACAAGGCTGTGTATTAGGGTTAAGTCAAACTTAACACCCTAGAATACTTTGTTTTAATTACTAAATAAAAAATATGTATTATTAATCGTTAGCTGCAAACAGCAAATTTTAAATTCGGGGTTTTAGAATAAGACTGATAAAAAATAATTTAATGAACGTTTTTAAAGGTTGTGTAGTTTAAAAAAAAAAATCAGAAATACTAAATGGAACTATGAATTTTATTTTTATGGTACAGTAGAACTCCAATTATCCGAACTCCGACTATCCGAATCGCTGATCATCCGAATCACTTTTATAATTTCAGAAAAAAAATTAAGACGGAAACGTACTGCGATTCGCAAAATAATGATTTTGTCTACGCGCGAAGATATAGAAGATACAGGAGAGTGGATGGTGTGTGATTCGTCAGACCCTGGGTTTCAAATTCTAAATGATGATGAACTTAATGAAAGTGTGAGAGAAGAAAGTGTCGAGGAAGAAGATGACCTTAATGTCGAATTTGAAACAAACATGAGACAATCAGCTAGTGAAGCATTTGTGGGCCTTGAAACGGAGTTGAATTGAATGGAGCGTCAGACCGAGTGTGACCACATGTAACTTCTCACTGCCAAGCGGATGCGCGACTTGGCTGCCCGAAAACGGGTGAAGACTGTCAAACCGAGATGTTCAGCAAGCAATGACTTTCATTTACAGTACGGTACGTACATACTGTACTAATGAACACTTGTAAATACGTTTAACATGTAAAAGTGTCGCCTTTTCATTTAACTAATTAAAAGTTATTTTTCTTTCAAAAATATTTTTTTTCTCCCATTTTTAACATACATACAGTAATTAATAAAAATAGATCCTTTTTTCGAAAAAAAAAATCCATTAACCGAATTTTTGATTATCCGAATGGGGTTCGGTCCCAATTGATTCGGATAATTGGAGTTCTACTGTACTATCAAGTTGTTTGCCGTCAAATTTTGACGGATTCCATCTAGTAAATGTGTTTAAAGCAAATTCAGAAACGGCGAAGTTCGGGTTTGCTCTTTAATGACGTGACAGATCAAAAGTGAAATTACGTTAAACTTCGGAAAGTACGTTTCTTCAATGTGCAATGACAATTAACAAATCTAATTATCGAATTTGCCTTTATCTATGAAAATTGCCAAGTTCCGTTAAATGGTTTCTTTTCTGAATTGCATTATTCCAATTTGTATTAAAGGAATAGCGTCGAAAATTAAAGACAGAGCGAGGGTGTTGATAATGGATTTATTCTGCCGACAATTACTTAGAAACGGTTAATGTATACTTGATATTTTTAACAAGATAAATATGCGACGGAAGAGAAAGGCGTTGATATTCATTTAGAAATAATTATGTGATAAAGATCGATGTAATTGAGTTATTTTGAATGCTTTCCCCTTGGATTGATACTTAGAGGTTAATGCATGTTAATTTCTGTAAATTTAATTTGCGCGCTAGAACAGCAAAGTAAAATATAAATAAATTGTAATTTACATGCAATTTTTAGTAGATTTTTTATTTGTAAAGTGAAGTTATATTTAATAAAAATGTATTTTTTTAAGTTATTTTGTAAATACAATTGAATCGTTTATTGTAGAAAATACTGTATAAAGTCACATTTTTCAAATTTTACACCTGAGATAAAAAAAATGCTTATATGGCAGAATTGTTTGTTTTTTGGTTTTCTGTGCCTCGCATGTGAGGAAGGATAATTAAATACACTTTGCACATACTTTTCAGATTATTTGAATGAAAATAGTGATTTCCGTAATGTTTTTTTAGTCTTGGACACGTGCCTTTTCTAAATTAAAAACAGGCAAACTGAGAGTTCAAGTAGTGAACATATGAAAAATCAATGCTTTAATAAACTAGTCGTTGGGGATCACCGTAATACTTACCCATCATGGATATGCATAATATAAAATATGAAAATAAAGCTTGTGTGAACTATTTATAAAATGCATTGCAATTCGAATAAAATCGTGGCTTGATGACGTCATAAACTTTAAATGATCTATTACTGAATTGCGTAAAAGAAACATCCTTATAACTCCAAAAATGACAATCATATTAACTAAGCGTTTACTGCGTCAGATTAAGCGTCTCATTTCTAACTAAAATATATCTTTGAATTGAAATTTGAATGAAATACAGGGTCATGAAAACTCGAAGAGCGTGGAAAATAGGATACAAATATCTCGGCAACTAATTATCCACTAGACTTCATTATTTATGTATAATTTATGTTTTTTTACTGTATTTTATATACATTACTTAAAATAAACAATTTCGAAATTTTTTATATACCTTTTATCAGAACGAATATTTCAAGAGTCCGTTATGAGAGAGTCCGTCAAGAGTCCGTTAGTTCCGGATAATCGAGGTTACTGAAATTCAATAAACTTCTTCTCATAATTAGATACCAATAACATACCAAATTTCAAGTCTCTATCTCAGTTTGTTCGGGAGATAGAGCGTTTACGTACACACACACAGACAGACGGACGGCAAAATTTTTTCGGAATCTCCAGTGTCCGAAACGTGTAAATCCGTAATTTTTTTTTCGATTTTCAAACCGATTACAATACTTACCGTTTACTACGTATGATGGGTAAGTAGCAATAAGTGCACAAAATAGTGAAAACCATTGAAATATGCCCCTTTATCACTTCTGCCATTGTTGTAGTCCGTCAATTAAGAATGCTGTCGTAGAAGGACTTTGCCTCTTCATTTACATACTTCAACACATTTTTGATATCGTCAGTTTTTTTTTTTTTTTTTTTTTTTTTTTTACGTTAATAGGGTTTTTTGTCTTCAATGTATAATTTGGTGCGACTATTGGTGCGACATTGCCATCTAACATATATTGATATTTGTTCATCCGGAAATGTGATACACAAATCGATTGGAAATAGAGAACATATTACAGATTATGTGTCTGCTCTTAAATAAACGTGTTTTTCTAACGTCCATAACAATGAATGGAGCAGAGTTAGAAATGTGCGTTTTTAAAACTAAATGCAACTATCCTAGTAGAATACACAGGGTGATTATAAAAAAACTATTCCGATATATGAGTCCTTAACTATCACACTGTTCAAAGAAACTGACTGAAATTTTGGTTTTAAGTATTTTGAGGTATGCGCTCAAGAATCGTATGAAAAACAACAGTTAAACTCTAACAATTACGGTTACAGTGGCAAAATGTTGAAAATTTCAAATGGCAACACCTATTTTTTTTATTGGAATGTGATCTTCATAGTGAAAAACCATAAAAAGCGTTGGAACGGTTAACCTGTAGCACGAACATTGCCGGCGCTAGACAGTCTAAGAAGAAAAGCGAAAACAACGAATAAGGACAGAGAATCAACATCAAACAAAACATTTTATTGTGTTTCACAAACCTTCCACGTCACACACGAAGACACGTTGCATGCGGCAGATGGTGGATAGCACTGAATAATAAAATGTTTTACTTTCTGTTGCTTTTCTGTCCTTTATTGATTGTTTTCACTTTTCTTCTTAGTCTCTCTAGCGCCGGCAATTTTCGTGTTACAGGTACCGTTTCAACGCTTTTTATGGTTTTTCACTATGAAGATCACATTCCAATAAAAAAATATGTGTTGCCATTTGAAAATTTCAAAATTTTATCACTGTAACCGTAACTGTTAGAGTTTAACTGTTGTTTTTCATACGATTCTTGAGCGCATGCCTCAAAATTCTTAAAACCAAAATTTCAGTCAGTTTCTGTGAACGGTTTGATAGTTAAGGACTCATATATCGGGATAGTTTTTTTATAATCACCCTGTATTTTTATCGTAACAGCGAATTTTTTTTAAAAAATGCGACCTATGCCCTTTCTAAAATAAAGGATTCGATTTGGCATTTTATGCGTTCTATATCATTTCTAATAAGTGCACAATACATTCAGTCAAGTTTTGGTATTAATACTCGCGTTTTAAACCTGTAACATAAGAAAGTACACAAATAAAACGAATGACGTACTTTCATATTAATTGAATTTTGTTTCAAAGAATTAGTAAAATATATATGACTTTTGTGAGATACTACATCAAGTTTTCAATATAAAATAATCGTTATCACAAGACTTTTTTGTTTCTTATTTTAAAATATACTCTTCATGCAAAAAATAATTTAAAAATCTTTCCACTTTTGCAAGTTTGATTTTAATGTGCTTCTTCAGTTGACCATCATATGTGGTTCCAGATTTAAATGATGAAAAAAAAGTGTTTTAAAATCAAGTTTCGACTAATTTTATTTTCATTGAAATTATTCAAACAACTAGACATCATAAATAACTAAAATTATTTTTAAAAAATCTACTATATAATTTTAATTATCCAATTAAAAAACATTTTCCTTTGATTTTTCTGAAAATTCGTGAGTAAGAGACTTACATTTTGTTTGATTAGATTGAATTTTGTTTTCTACAAAATATTTAGTGATGCGAAGTAGAGAGCATATATCTATCTAGGCACGTTCTGTGTGCACTACAGTCGAGACACTAGACTGTTGTACAGGTTCTATACCTGCGCATATTGTCTTTACTCTATTTAAACTATTTTATATACTCTATTTTACTCTATTTTTTACTCAAGTGCATGAAATGTTTTAAAATGACCGCATTTTAATATATTCGGGTAGTACTCACACTGTAAAAAAAATTTCCTGGAAAAAAAACGGAAATTGTACTGGCAATCGAGACGCCAGTACTATTTTCGTATTTTAACGGAAAGAAAATTCCGTGAATTCTGAAATATCCGTTTTTAAATTTCCGTTTTATAACAGATATCTTCCGTATTTTTTAGAAATTTTTATTTCGTTAAAATACAATTTATAGGACCCAAAAAGAAAAAAAAAGTACTTCGCAGGGACAACCTTATAAGGGACAGATACATTTCGGCTTATTTTTTTTCATTTCTGAGTGAGTTTAGAGAATTTTACCAACCCTTGCTACGAGCGGATTCGAACCCATAAAGTCCCGTGTACTAACCCGATGACCTAGACCACGGCGCTATGATCGGTCGCAATTTCCGCTCAAATGCTGTGTACTTATTTAAATCGCTTTTTATGATGCAAAAACTTAAAGTTTCATCTGCAGATGGATTTTTCCAATGTTTTTTATATTTTCTTTTCATAATTTTCAAAAAATTGCTGTATTATTTGGTGCTTTATAACTGATAAATTATAATTTATTATGTATTATATGCATAAAACATTGTATTAAGAATAATAATTTTGGTTCTTTTTTCAACAGTACCAACTAGTGTTGAATTCAGACATTTTTCTCCGGGAGGGATTTCTGTGGTTCCGGGGGGGGATTGCACTTTTTGACCATTAAAAGTATAAAATCTCAAATCTTCCGGGGGGGGGGGCAATACAATTTTCAGGGGGATAATGTCCCCTCCGGGACACCTCCTGAATTCAACACTGCATAAAGTTTCTAATGTATAATATGTACCCTAAATTAAGAGATAATTCTGGGATCTTCATTAAATAACTTAAGTGTATTACTGTTTAGGAAATATGTAAGGCTCCTTACGTGCGCATATTAATTATATTTTGGTGAATTGTTCGTAAACAATTCAAGCAAAAGAGATAAAAACAATTTTACAAATTCTTATAAAAGTCTCAAAGCAAGTAACAAGCAAGGTCAAGGTCAAAACGGTCGGGGAGGCCTACCTTTTGTCTTAAGCTCAAGAAGAGCCCAGCAGAGGTTTTACTATTACAAAATTGCACAGGAGGCTGTCCACATTTAGGTAAGCCTATTACAAAAATTTAAAAAAATCTGTGTTTATCAATATAACAATAATGCTCGATTACAAATTAGTTCTTTCACGTTACAAATTACGGTTTAATACTCTGTACAATTGAAATGCAATACTTAACATAGGGATGAGAGCGCTCCGACTCGAATGCCTGATTGTCACCACTAAATTTTAATAGTATTTGTCACCTTATTTAAGGACAGAATTTCTGAAATTCAACACGGTGGAGAATACTATTAAAATTTAGTGGTAAAAATCGTACATTCGGGTCGGAGCGATCTCATCCCTGTTAATACAATATTCAATACTTAATGCTTGGTGATATTTAACCGTAAATAAAGATTCTAAATTGAATACTAATTGCAATATATAAGTTATAAAAACCATTTTACTGAGATTTAAGACCGAATTGCTTATCGAAAAAGTACCTATGAGATGTTGCGTAATTACAAGTCAATGAAAACATAATTATCAAAATGTTGTTTTTATTAAATGAGTGAATTACTAAATTAAATAGAATACATAGTTATACTAAACTTAGTTAAACACAAATGCAGATTCAATAATAGTTCAGTGTAGACATTATAATAAAAAATGCCAGATAAACAAATAAACCAATAGATCAGTTTCAACTGACGTAACAACCTAGCAACACCTTAGCAACCAGATGGGTGTTGATGTTTGCCTCTTAAAGATGGTGGATTGCGATTGGTTGGCTCATTTCTCAGGCTACAAATCGATGTTTATGATTGATTGGATAAAATTAGGTGGGCTGGTGATCTCATGGTTGACTCTGATCTATTAGTTAGTATTAAATAAAATAAAATAATATGAGACAATAAAATGTAAAAAGATTGTGAAATTCCTTACCTGAACTCATAAAATTTTATGTTTTAAATTGTAGTGTAAACGAAATTGTCATAAGGTTTGCCGTAGAAAGAGTACAGAAAAATACTGTTTTACATGAGTATTGAGTATTCATTTTTGCAATTTGAAGTTAAGTGCGTGGAATGGGAGCACCTGTACGGCTGTGACGAAATGCCTGAAGGGAAGGTTTTGGATTTGTTCTGTGGGAAGAACATTAATTTGTTATAACATACATGTTTGAAATATGAATTTTAATATTTATATATTTTGATGAACTTGATGTAATATTAATTAAATAACAAAGATTAAATTTTATATCGATGATGAATTAATAATTTAGTATTTTTCGAAATCCAAACTCATTGAATAAAATAATATATCCACTGCTCACAAAAAGACGAGTTTGAAGCAAAAACTTGTCTAATAGCTACCAAATAAATAGTAAACACGTGCATAAATTGTGTGCATCAGATAAAATTCAAATTTTTGCTATGGAAAATCCCATATTTCACAATACGACGCGCAATTACCGGTTACAGGTACTCGTATCTCTGTAAAAGATTCAATACAAATAGAAATTTCTTATCATCTAGAAGTAATAACGCAGTACTAACGATATGCAAATTTCCAATAAGGTCAGAGAGTGTTTATTCCGTATATAGAAAATCCCATATTCATTTCACCCTGCGCTTGAATATCTACCATGATTTCTTAACGGAAGCGGTACAAACAAAAATTTCTCGTACTTGCCGGTACTAATAAAGTACTAACAACATGTATAATGTGAGAAAGATCAGAGAGCTTTTATTTTTTAGTGTTCCGTACCTCAGTAGAGAAAAACGGAACCCTTATAGAATCACTTTATTGTCCGTCTCTCTGTCAAGACGACTTTTATTCAGGAACGCTAAAGGTATCAAGTTGAAATTACACTGATGTCCAAAAATTAAGGGACAGTAACCGGGCTCTTTAGATTTTACTAAAATTTAGATTTTACGCTTCAGATCTACGGAAATTCTTGACGAATTGACCTTGAACTTAGAGAATGTAAATAACGTGTTTAACTTCATGTTTTTAAGTGAAGATTTAGTCACGAGGACAATTAGGGGGGGGGGGGTGTCAATAATAATTTTAATATTAAAATAATATTTACGATCACCCAAGTAACAAAAAATGCTCATAATGGTTTGTTACTGTAGCAAATAATTATGTGGGTCCTATTCAATATTTGTGTGCATTTGAGCACGTGCATTCGTGAAAATGTTAACGTTTCTGTGAAAATTCAAAAGTTTTTTATTTATAGCATACAGAGCTTTCAACACATTTTTACACCACTTTCCGAAAATTTGGCAAAGAACATTAGAAACAGTGTACTGCAATTAAAAAAGGAATAGATTGACGTCCAAGGTAGTGCATGCTTATGCATAACTCTCTCATAAACGGACTCTTAGTTAACTCTCCGTTAACCATAAACTCTCCATAAACTCTCCACAAACTCTCCGTTGCTTATGCTAATCGGATCAAGAAATTTAAATGCTTATAAAAAAGTTTTAAAAAAAATGTCTTACTGACAAATTTTATTAACTCTCATACCATAATTACATTAATATTAACTTCGTTATTAGTTAATGAATACTTCATTTTTATTTTCAGAGTATATTTTTCCCAAACACTCCGAGCATAAGTACCAATAAAATCTGCAGATGAGGAAGATTTTATATTTTCTCAACATTATTGAGTGAAGATGGAATGCCGAATGAAAATAATTATAAAACTAATGTAAGAAAAATGCTGTATGAGTAAAATCTGCAGATGAGGCAGGCTTTAATGTTTTCCCAGCAATACGTAGAGAAGATGGGTTTCTTTAAAAAATCAATTATACATATATAGGAAGATTTCTGTATTAAAAATAACAGATTGTATGTTTCTGCTAGAACGCAATCAATACTTATTCTTGCTGCCTCCATTGGACAGTGGAGATTGAGGAAGAAGTGGACTTCTAATATGCATAAGGACCTTTACACACTACATAAACTCTAACCTTAAAAATTTAGTTATTCTTAATGGCATCGTACAGTGTTCTTTAGTATTTTTAGCATAATTTGTCATTGTTTACTCTTGTATTGTTATTCATTCATTATTGTTTATTTAGTACATACTTCTATCCATTATTATTATTTATTCCAGCCTCTTACAGTATTATTACATGGTAGTATTATTGTTCAGTATCACATAGTAGTATTTAGTACTGCTAAGTTAGGATTGGTAAATTGCATTTTCAGAATTTGTATTTTTGGAATCTTGTATTTTCAGAATTTGTATTTTTGGAATCTTGTATTTTCAGAATTTGTATTTTTGAATTATACATAGTATAATTATTGCTCAATATCACAAAGTATAATTTAGTAATGCTCAGTATAATTAGGTAAACAAACCTGCTGGGCGGGGCTAGTTGAGCTTAAGTCGAAAGGTAGGCCGCCCGCCCGGTTTGACCTTGACCTTAATATAATCAGCAGATGGCGCAGCAATTTCATGTTTTACCAACATGATGTGGATTGGATGCTGAAAAAAAAAATTGTAAAAATATATAAGAAAAGTTTTGTATCAATAAAATCTACAGATGAGGCAGATTTTTAAATTTTTTCCAGAATTACATAGATGCTGAATGAAAACAATTATAAAAACATATAAGAAAAGTGCTGCATGAATGAAATCTGCAGATGAATCAGATTTATGTAAATGTTTATCCAGCATTACAGAGAGAAGATGGATTGCTGAATGAAAATAATTATAAACAAGATATAAAAAAAATTCTGTATACATAAAATTTGAAGAAGAGGCAATTTTTAAAAAAATAGATTAAAAAATAATCTGTCTTGTCAGTGTTTGTTTAGTATTTATCAGGTAAATATCGACCAGGTTCATATATCAGGGTTCGTACGGATCAGGCAATTTTCCAGGAGTTTCACCAGTATTTTTTTATAGAAAAAGAAATCTAGGTTAAACTTGCGAAACTTCGAATTCTTTTAAGGAGAGATTTTCTGTAAGAAAATACTGGTACCAAAGAATTTCTTGGTCGCAAAATTCCAGGAGTCGTACGAACCATGATATATAAAATCTACCAATAAAGGAGTTTTCTTATTGTGTTAATAATTTTCATTCGGAAACCCATCATCTCTACACAATTATGGTAAAACATTAAAAATTAGCTTCATCTATAGATTTTGTTATTACGGCAATTTTCTTATATTTTTTTCATAAAATTTTCACTAAGTAACGCATTTTCTAAATGTGAAGCAGGGGGACCGGTAAGAAATTGCTTCTTCTGCAGATATCATAAATACAGAACGTTTCATATCTATTTATTATAATTATTTTCATCCAGCAACCCATCTTCTCTAGATAATGCTGGGAGAACATTAAATATCTGTCTCATCTGCAGATCTTATTGATACTTCTCTACGGGGTGCTTAGGGAAAATATTCCTTGTTAGTCACACTAACGTTAGACAGACAGGCTCGTTAAAAAAATCTGTCAATAAGACAGTTTTTTATACATTTTTATAATCATTTTAAGTTCCAGCTCCATTTTTCTTTTACTGAAGTTATTCATAAACTTTCACTACTTTGGACTTATTGCAATCGGCCTAGATAAAACTAGTCTAGTTTAAATAAGTTTAACTTACACAAATATACTTTTATAACTGCAATTTTGTCATATACATTTCTATGTATATAAAATGAAATGTAATGATTGTATTATACGATCTAGAGCAAAATTTAAATTGATTAGAATTGTTTCAAACTCAAAATTAAAGTATGATTCTGGTCACTGTCATTGAGCACTGACTACGACATTATTAGTGACTTATCCATCAAACTAGAAAGATCGGAGGGAGTGAAGAGGTTAAAATGCATTTTAGTGCCATTATGTTATTTGAAACTCTTCGAAATTTATATATGTTACCAAGGCTTATTGTATTATGTTCTTTATTGAAAATATTGGGTGTAACATTTATAGTTCTTTTACAGGACAGCACAAAATAATTCAGATATATGTACAGTAGAATCCTGATTATCCGAGTCCCGCTTAACCGAGTTTCCGCTTTAACCGAATTTCTAGAAAACTAGTCGTTGGGGGCCACCGTAATACTTACCCATCATGGATATGCATAATGTAAAATATTAAAATAAAAATGTGTAAACTACTTATAAAATGCATTGCAATTCAAATAAAATCGTGGCTTGATGACGTCACAAACTTTAAAGGCTCGATTACTGAATTGCTTGAAAGAGGTTTTTCCTTATAACTCCAAAAATAATAATCCTATTAACTAGCGGTTTATTGCATCTGATTAAGCGTCAAATTTCCAATTAAAATATATCTTTGAAGTGAAATTTGGATGAAATACAGGGTCATGAAAAATCGAAGAGTGTGGAAAATAGGATTCCAAATATCTCGGCAACTCATTATCCGATCGACTTCATGCTTTATTCAAAATTTATGTTTTTTTATTGTCTTTTATATTCATTTCTTAAAATAAACAATTTCGAAAATTTTTATATAACTTTCATCAGAACGAATATTTCGAGAGTCCGAAAAAAATTGTTCCGGTTAATCGAGGTTATTGAAATGAAATAGGCTTCTTCCCATTATTACATACTAAGTACATACCAAATTGCAAGTCTCTATCTCAAATTTTTCGGGAGATAGAGCGTTTACAGACACACAGACGGACGGCAAAATTTTTTTTCTAAAAATATGTTTTTCGGAATCTCCAGTATCTGAAACGTGTAAATCCGTCAAAAATTTTTTCGATTTTCAAAACGATTACAAGACTTACCCTATACTACGTATGATGGGTAAGTAAAACAACTATGAGAATTTTCCATACTGACTGGAAAATCAAAATAATTTTTTTTTTTACGACTTCTCTTCCATTATCGCCTAGCACTTCATTGACAAAGACAGTTTGTTAATCCAATGTTCCGGGCTTTCAACTTCAGTAATATTGTGATCCCCCTGTTTGAGAATACCAAATGCAGAGGGGGGGGGGGGACATTAATGAACTAGGTCGAGGGACTTGAAAGGAATTCCAGTCGCATGCACGTTTGAGAAGGGGTAGAGAGGGGACAATCTCTTGTAGAGAGTGGAAGACTACATTATTCCATGAACGGGGTAACCTGTCGCTCTTCAATATGTCATTCACATTCTATTTGCATTCATTTCCACAGTAGAAAGTATTTTTTTTTATTGTAAAATATTTTAATTAAATTTTCAGTAAAAATGATTAAAAACGGAAGGGAGCAATTGTTTCGATTTAAACAAAAATTGACGCATTGAAGCGGTTAGATAAAGAGCAATGATCACAAAGAAAGTAAGTAGCACCATAAAAATTAATAAAGGTGAGGGAAAATTTACATTAGATCGTTTTAGTTAGTTGTGGTTTATGTAAATGCGGTTTATCCGAGTATTTTACTTATCCGAGGTGAGCAGAGTCCATATTAACTCGGATTATCGGGACTCTACAGTATTGCACATTATCGCAAGTTACTGTGAGCTATTTTTTATGACGTTTATTTCACTTGTGATGCTTTGTGTATCTTTGTGTTTATAACTTTGTCTTTAACTAAATTTTCGAACTCATTTTAAGCTCGCATCCCACGAACGAATTTCGCTTAAATCTTCAGAAAAAGCTTGTCAATTTCGTTATTGTTAAATTTATGTATTGATTTTTTTTTTCTCATCAGTCTGTTTTATGCTTGTAGTGCTCTTGTTGGGAAATTGTGTAACTAAAATTTTTAAGTGGATTGTTTTCTTTAATATTTTCTATATTGCAACCACACCTAGAGTTAAAATTAGATAGGGTATTTTAAATTCAACTGTCTTTTACGTCGATAACACCTCTTAGTGATTAATATATTCACCAAATTTAAACAAAAGTGTTTTTTTTTTATGTTTCAATGTATAGTGATTGTACTCAAGATAAAAATAGGTAGTACTGATACCACACAATTTTCTTTTGCGTTTATAGCGCCCCTTGGGGAGAAATAGAGTAACCAAATTTAAGCAAAATTATTTTTTTTTTACGTTTCACTCTATGACAGCTATATTGAAGTTAAAAGTAGGTGGCACAGATTCAACACAATTTTCTTTTGTGTTTTTAGCGTCCCCCGGCAGGAAAAAGGATAGCTAAATTTAAATGAAATTGATATTTTATTGGCTTTTTAAAAAAATAAATTTTCTGAATAAGGTTCTGCCACGGTGAAATTTATTTTTTAATAAAACCTTTCACATGATAGGTTTTTTTTTATTTATTTATTTACGTTGCATAAATAAAACTTGAAAATATTATGTAAAATGGTATTTTTTAAGTTTTCCAGTATGGCAATTTACTCCAAGTTGAAATTAGGAAAAACAAATTCGACGAAGTTTTCTTTTGCGTTTAAAACGCACCCTGGGAAAATAGGATAACCAAATTTCAATAAAATAGAATTAAAATAAGTTGAACAGATTCAACAGAGTTTTTATTTTTTTTTTGTCTCCGGGCGAAAAATCTAATTTTTGATTTTTTATGATTTTTTTAAAATAAAACTTCAGTATAAGCATCTTCCACGGTCAAATTTATGTTTTGATAAACAATTTCACATGATAGATTTTTTTTTTTTTTTTTTTTTTTTTACTTTGGTCGCACTCTGTGGGAAATTGCATAGGTGAAACTTTAAAATAGATATTTTTATGTTATCTCATATGGCAAACATACTGCAAGTTAAATTGAGGGATATAGACTCAAAAGAATTTTCTTTTGAATTTTTAGCGCCTTCTGAGACGAAATAGGTTAAGCAAATTTAAGTAACATTTATTTTTTTAGTATTTTTTTTTCTTTTTCATTTCATTTCATTTCTTTTTTTTTTTTTTTTTTTTTTTATAAATAAATCTTTACAATCAGCTTCTATCACGTAAAAATTTACGTTTGATAAAACTTTTTACATATTTTTTAGGTGCGTTCGTAATTATATAAATACGTGGCACCTATAATCGTCGTTTGGTCCGTCCGTCTGTCCGTCCGTCTGTCTGTCTGTCTGTCCGTCTGTCTGTCCGTCCGTCTGTCTGTCTGTCCGCATATAACAACGCAAAAACTACCCAACCAAATGGTTTGCAATTTAAAATATATTATCTTTGCAGAATTTTGTCGAGACATTTCAAATTTTATTAAAATCGAATCAAAACTTTAGGAGATATTAATAAAAATATTTATTAAGAAATTTGATTTTTTTTTTTAAATCGGTGCTTTTTTGTTATAGGAGCTTCCGATGGATGTTTAATCGTCAAGCGACCGAGATACTTACTTTATTACAGAAATTAATCTGCAGACGATATAATTCATTTCGCAGAATTAAAAATCATCAAGATCTGAATATTTATATAACTAGCTGATACATATATATCTGAATATTTATATAACTAGTTAAGATATTTGTATGAACAGTGTCATAAAATATATACTTAACCAGCTGTTTAACCCGTTCTACGCATGGGATATCATGAATTTAATTCTAAAACGTGCGTACGAACGCACCTCGTTTGTAACGTTTGACGTACAATTTCCAACTTGTTTTACGCTATTAGTGCCCTTTGTGGGAAATTGCATAACTATAATTTTAAAATGGATATTTTTATATTTTTTCATGTAACAAAAATTCTCAAATTTAAAAATAGATAGGACATATCCAACTTAACTTTCTTTTATCCTGATAACACCCCCTAGCGTGAAAAAAAGATTAACAAAATTTAAATAAAATATATATATATGTATCATTGTATTATTGCAAAATTTATGTTTTTTTATTGTGTTTTATATTCACTCTTTCAAATAAACAATTTCGAAAATTTTTATATACCTTTTATCAGAACGAATATTTTGAGAGTCCGAAAAAATAGTTCGGATAATCGAGGTTACTGAAATTCAATAGGCTTCTTCTCATTATTACATACTAAGTACATACCAACTTTCAAGTCTCTATCTCAATGTTTTCGGGAGATAGAGCGTTCACAAACGCACACACAGACAGACGGACGGCAATTTGTTTTTTCTAAAAATATGTTTTTCGGAATCTCCAGTGCCTGAAACGTGTAAATCCGTCAACGGTTTTTTTCGATTTTCAAAACGATCACAGGACTTACCCTGTACTACGTATGATGGGTAAGTAAAAGACCAAAGTGCTATTATGTTGATGTTACGCTTTTTCGGTCTTTGTAGTTAAAAAATAAAATAAATAAGTAAAAGAAAGGAAAAGAAAAAGGAAATTAAGGATTTGAATACATTTTCTTTTATAAAGGTTTATTGTTTTAAAGCGAAGATTTTTTTTTTTTTTTTTTTACAAATTCAAATGAATTTCAGTATAATACTGACGGAGAAACCTTTTTTATGCAGTTAATTAATCTCCACGTGCAGCGAACGATTGAAAAACATGTTAAAAACCAGACCCCAATTAACTATAAGTACTTTAAGTGACAACCGCAGATGCAAAACAGTGAATAAAACCAGAGACTGTCGAAACTAACTAAGTGGAGAGATACTGCAGATCTCCCTCCTTAAATCTACAGCTGTTTGTCCCGCGCGTGTGCACAGAACTCAAATAATAATCTCCCTTCAGTTTCCAAAATGTATCCGAGCAGTTAAGACGCTCTTGTATATATATGATGTAAATATATTTTAATATAATGTAAAATTGGAGCACTTATACGCAGCCTCCAAAACGCGATTTTAAACATGTACATCTAGCCAAGAATTATAATATTATATTCAAAGGAAAATGAATCTTCTGCTCATTTCACACAATTGTTATTTTCTACTAATACTATTTCTTATTATTCCAATATAAGTGAATCAATGGATAAGATAAATATCGCTACAACACTTTGGATTACTGTGGATATCACTTGGCGCAAAAAGGAAAAATTCAGGTAAGCTGAACAAACTTCTTTAACATATCAAAAGATGAAAATGTATATTAAATTTGAAGACTGATTTAACTATTTATAAAAATAAGAAAATTTATTACGCTACCGACGGTTCCCCTAAAAAATACTTTGACAAATTCTTTTATGTTTTGTATTAAAATCAGATTTAGTTATAATAATAATTTAATCTCTGTCTTCCTTAATGATCTGAAATAAAACAATGTCGTTTTCCAGCAAGTTTTTAGCTATGCATCTATACAAATATTATAAAGAAGAAACGTTTGTTTATGTGTTTATTTGTAGGAGGAATTACCGAACTGATTTCAGAAGTAATGGTGGCAAAATTATTTTGACAGTCACTGCTTCAATACAGGCTACATTTTATGTCAGTAACAGTAACTCCAAGGGCGTGCAGGATCAAAAAATATTCTAAAATTGCGATTTTTTATGGTACTGATGGGGCTAGAAACTTGAAAATTTAAACTTGAAGCTTAGAAATTTGGATTATTATAAGATGTAAAGATAAGATTAAGAAAATAAGATTATTATAAGATTGGCTAATTATAAGATGTAAAGGATCGCTATGAACGGTTTCCAAAAGATTCGAAATTTAAAAGAGTGAAATGAGAGGAAAAATTTCTAAAAACGTTCTAATTTACGATTTATATGGAACTATTAGAGATGGAAACTTGAAATATGACATGGTTGTTACATTTAAGACTTAAATTGTGGCACAGAAGCAGCTTTTAAAGAAAACGAAATTTGAAAGGGTGAAGGAAAAAAATGGCGAATTCTGTGATACTGTTAGAGCTAGAAACTTGAAATTTGGCATGAGGGTTACTTAGGAGAATTCGCGCTAAGAACTTTTTCTGAAAAATTCGAAATTTAAGAGGGAGAAATGAGCGGAAAATATTCTAAAAACGTTCTAAATTATGATTTATTTGGAATTGTTGAGGGCAAAAGTTGAACTTTAACATGGTTGTTACATTTATGACGTAAATGCTCGCATAGAACAGTTAAAAAAAAAATGGAAAAAAATAAATTTAAGAAAGCGCAGGAGAAAAAAAAATCTAGCATTGCGATTTCTGTGAGAAAATTTGGGGCTAGAAGCGCTAAATTTGGTATAGTGATTATTTTAAGGATGTAAAGTTCACTTAGAATGGTTTCTAAAATATTCCGAATTTAAAAGGGTGGCATGAGCGGAAAATGTTCTAAAAACGTTCTAAATTACGATTTTCTTAAAATTGTTATGGCTCGAAAAGTGAAACTCGTCATAGCAGTTACTTTTTAAACACAGATGATCGCTCTGTACAATTTCAAATTTTTTTCATTTTTTAAAGGGTGAAATAGCAGAGTAATTTTTCTAAAATCACCATTACTTTGGAACTACTGAACCGATTTCAAATCACCTCTCAGAATAATAATGATGACAGTCTCTGCTTAAAAAAAAAAAAAAAAAAAGAAAACAAAAAGAAAAAAAAAAAAGGAAAAAAAAAACAGCTATATTTTACGTCTTTACCAACTATCCTTGAGATGGTGCAAGAGTGAAAAATGTTCTAAAATTCGGATTTATTTTCTTCTACTCATGCTAATAACGTGAAATTTAATATGGTAGTTACAAAGGATGAAATGATTAAAAAAGAAACTCTATAAACCCGATTAATCGGAATCTATCGTGGTTAGAAAAGTTTTATTTGACACTCAGATTCCTCTTAGAATGTGATCCCCCAAACAACAACAACAACAACAAAAAATTGAATTTCAAATGGTTGGAATGAAAGGAAAACGCTCTAACTCTTTTTTTCACTTTGATTGTTCTGAAACTGTCCGATTAACATGTTAAATTTGGCATATGTATAACTTATCAGGCTTTGATGCGCTTGAACAATGTGGGTTTCCTTAAATTTAATCTTTTAGAAACGTAAATGGAGGAAAAGTTAATTATTTGCTACGCCAGTGTTCGATACAACTTTTCTTAGCATTAGAAGAAAACACAAGTACCAGTACGTACTATAATGATTTAAAACGACAGTAATGAAGAAATATGATTGCCAACTAGGTAAGGAAGTACCGCATAGTTAGTCTTATTCGGTACAAAAATTAGGATTTAATGAACTAAATCATTGTTTTCCGACTTTTAACGGTATTTTATTTTTTATAGTGATTCAATTTGTACTTATACTGTAAATATTTATACTTGTAGGAAAATGACTCTGAAACTACTAAACTGATTTTTAATTTTTTTTTCAGTGTAAGATACCTGATAAACAGAGTTTCCAAATAGACTCCATTTTATCTTTTTTGGACCGGGTGGATTCAAATGCATTGGAATGAAGATTGTCACATTAATTTATGTCACACGTTCATCTAATGCAGTATAAGAATGACGTTTCCTCAAAATATGACTTAATTAGTAATATTTAAATTATCCGTAGCAGTATAATTTATCCTGTTGTAAATACCACTTGGCATATTTCAACCACTGAACGTGCAAATCCGCAGGTTTTGCTAGTAATTTAATAAAAGTTTAAATTATATCTATCAGGAAATTTTCGCACCAAGGAAAATGCATGGACATGCAATGAAATTTCACTGTCATTGTATTTCAGATGAATGATACTAATAGTACAATAAATTGTGTAAGAAGACAGTTAAATCATTTCTGTAGGCATATGAAAAATTCATCTTCAGTTGCACGTCACTCAACGCTGTTTTACGACACATGCATTAAGAGCCTACGCTAGTCAGGCGAAGAAACGCTCCAGCTAATGTTAAGTCTATGGGAAGGTTATCGCGCGATTTCTCGCTCGCATTTTAATATATTTAAATGATTCTTTTTGCATAGGATAGCTGAGGTCGATCTCTAACGTTGTTAGTTTTTCCTTTTTCGATTTTGGTTCCAGTTTTTTTATTCAAGGGTAATTTCACTTTCAAAACCGGTTCCAAAATTGAAAATGTCCGCTTACAAAAAAACCGTAACTAAAATCAAAAAAGTAAAAACTAACAACGTTAGAGATCGACCTCAGCTATCCTATGCAAAAAGAATCATTTAAAAATATTAAAATGCGAGCAAGAAATCGCGCGATAACCTTCCCATAGACTTAACATTAGCTGGAGCGTTTCTTCGCGTGACTAGCGTAGGCTCTTAAGAGCCTACACTAGTGAACGACAAATGCTGAATAAATGAACGACAAATGCTATGCACACCATACTTTTCATGAATCAATTTATAGTGCACCTCAGTAATGTATATAAATTCCATTATGTTTGAAATAATCTAACATCATTAAAACACACTTCAAGCGATTTTTCCCAATATGTAACAGAATCCTTTTGTGTGGCCCTGTAAATGAATAAAAAGGTCGTTGCACCTTACATTCTTAAGAAAGCATGTTTTAGACCCCTTCATAAATTCATATCAATTTCATTATGTTTGAAAAGGTGTAAAATTATCAAAATGCACTTGAAACGATTTTTTTCGCATTGATCGTAACGTAACTGAATACTTTTGTTAGGCTTCAAATGGTTTAATTCTTTTTTAAAATCTTACTTATTTATAAGATGCAAAAATAATGTTCTTTATAAGCTTTTTAAAGTTAAAGGAATAATATCTGGTTGTTCTAAGCGGTTCCTATTACTCAGTTACATAATAATTTTTAACACTTTAAAACATAGTTGAAAAGTGTTTATGAATTTAGTCTGTCTGTTTGCCGTATGTTTGCCGTCTGTCCGTGCTCTAACTCCCGAAATATACTCGGATTGCCATGAAATAGATATATGTTATTGTGGTTTACTATGTAATATTTTGTATTGAAAATGAAGTGTGTAACATTTATGGTTCTACGGGGACACTCAAAAACATTCCGTTACATTTCAGGGCTTCCAAATGGTCTCCTTTTCCCCCTAAAGTTCTCTTTTAAAAAAAAGTCCCCTTTAGTCCCATTTTATGCATTTTGGTCCCCTTAGTCTCCTTTTTATGACTGAAAAAAAATTGCTAATGTGGAAAAATTTCCGCAAGATGCAAAAAACTCTAAAAAATTCTAAGTGAAAAAAGCATACAAAATTTATTATAACGTGCTAAAACATTGTAATCGGAATTCTTTCACGAATGTCAAAAAATCGCCATGGAATGCAGAAAAACATTAATAAACGCATTGGAAATCTTATTAGAAATCACTAAAAATTCAAAAATCTACAAGACAAAATTTACTATCATAAAATCGCTGCAAAAAAACAAAAAACTCAAATTGCATAAAAAATTAGCCAAAAGTCAAAAATCACTGCACGAATTCTAAATAAATTTTATTGAAAGGAGGACAAAATGTATTAAACAGGGTAAAATATTGAAACCGGATTCGGATTCTTTATCAGATGTCAAAAAATTGCGCAAAATTTAAAAATTGCTGCATGATTTCCGAATAAACTTTATTAAAAAGAGGACAACATTTACTATATTGGCTTAAAAAAAATTGAAACCGAATTCCTACTACTCTGCAAAATGTATAAAATTCGCAGAAGAAAAAATTTACTATAGTATGTATATAGAATGTATCCGGAATTCTTTCACGAATGTCAAAAAATCACAGCGAAACGTGGGGAAAAAAAGTTAAAAATTGGTAAAAATTAAAAAGCGCAATTGCAGAAGAACAAAATATAAAAGTTTGCAACCTAATTCTTTTTACGAATGTCAAAAAATTACCATAAGTCACAAAATAAAAACTAAATTTGCATAAAAAATTCGTGAAAAATTTAAAAATCACTATACAAATTCCGAATAAACTTTATTGAAAAAAGGAAAAAAATTATTGGGCTAAAAAATTGAAACTGAATTCCTTTTATTAATGTGAAAAAATCGACATAAAACATGAAAAAAGGGTAAAAATCGCATGAAAAATTAAATTAAGAAAAATCTAATCAAAAAATTAAAAAAAATATCTTTAGACATACAAGTACCTTCCTGCCAAATCTTGTAGCTCTATGCGCAACAGTCTCTTTAGCACACAAACTTCCATATTATTATAGATGTAGTTTTGTTTTCGGTCTTGGTGGAGAAGTGATCTCAGCTATTAAAGAAAATCTTAATTAAAATTTCTTCTTTTTAAAAAAAATACTTTCTTTAATATATATTTATCAGAAGGAAATATTGGGAAATAATTTCATTTTTTTAGATGGATTTACACGTTTTAGGTTGACTTGAATACGATTTGATATTAAAAAAAAATCTCTGTCTATATTGTGATACAGGTTTTTTGTTGCCATACTATATCAAAAACTGAAACATGGAATTTCATCAAATGCCCTATTTAATGAGACTTTAGCACATACAGGTGCTGATAATGTTTTGGCGTATATGGCCCAACAGGTGGCACTGTTATGCTGCATTTTTTACATTTTACATGAGCTATTTTAATAGGGCAAGCTGGGTGAAATTTCATCAAACTTCACATTCAGTTAACCCTTAGCATAACTTGATGCTGATTATATTTTGGTGTATTTCACCCAACAGGTGGAATACTGGGTCACATTTTTAACGATTTCCATGATAGCCAGACCTCGGCATATTTGGGATAGAATTCCACCAAATTTTAATATGCAAGATGATTACGGATATTGATTCAATATTGGTTTTGACCACTTCCCATGGGCATTGCCATACTATGCTTTTTCGGATGAACGGATCTCAGCTTCTAATGTATATAGAAAGGAACTGAATTTTATGTTTGATTTAATAATTAACAATATATATGTTAATCTAACTTAAAATTTTATTACTTAACAGAAAGCGCTGTTATGTTGTGCATTTTTTTATTCACTGATTACTGTTACTACATGTTAAATTCCAAGAAATGTACTATACATTTGTAATCGTTAATGTGTAACTCTGCTAACAATTGATTGATTTAATATTTTCTTAGCTACATTAATTTTTACTATTTATATTTTATTCCAACTAATTTTTTGCTGTTCTAAATATAACCTATCTTGCTGTAGGACATTTAAGTGAAGTGTGTTAACTAAAACTATGTACGTTTAATGACATCTTTGTAAAGATAATCAATTAACATATTTTCTGAGGTAGTTTTAAAAAGTTTGCATATTTAGGAAAACTTGGTGCAGTATTTTTAGACATGTAGTCCCTTTTCAATCGTCTTTTTTAATATAAATTTTCCCCCAAAGTCGGTATTTTTAGTATAAATGGTCCCCCAAAGAACCCCTTTTTAAATAACAATGGCCCCCTTTCCCCCTTTTGGAGGACTAAAATGCATTAGGAGCGCTGCATTACGGTCTATGAGGAAAAATCGATTGCGGCGTATTTTAATGATGTTACAATATCTTAAACACATTGAAATTGATACATATCACTGGGGTTCACATTTAAGGCGCTTACTGTAGAGTATGGTGTGCATAGAACGTATCGCTTATTTTCAGGGACTCTCAATATAATTTATTTACAGTTCAGTCTATGAAAAATAATTGCCGGAAGCTCGTTTTCAGTCGTGGTACGCGCATTTAAAGGTAACTATTTTTTTTCATATTACTTGGTTAATATAAATTCTATAGATCAATTACAGGGATGCTCAAAAGATCTCACGTGCATTTCCGTTTATTGACGGAAATTGCTGAAGGGGAATTTTTAATTTTGCTATGTATTTTCTAACTGATGTTAAATTCTAGGATACTGAGTTGTATACATCCAAATATATAGATCATATAGAAGTCTGCATATAATAATTAGGATATTATATATATATATATATATATATATATATATATAATAATACTAGGATTGAAACCTAACACCTCTTAACGTTCTAACCACTAGAAAAGCATATGGTTATTTTCGTGCTTAAAACTGGCATATTAAGAGAGCATAGAATTGTTAGTTCTGACTGTCTAATATCGTCAGTTTTTTCGTCAAAATCATTTTTGCGATTGAACCATAAAAGATAAGTAGAAGTATATTACGATTCATCAAATTACCTTACACAAATAAAGGGAATTAAATGGTTTACTTGTGAACTGAAATTTTTAACAGTGTATCTCGCATTAACACGTTCACTACCGGGTTCAAAAAATAAAAAAATATTCCGAAATTCCGAATTCATACCAGAAAATACTAATAACAATATTTGCTTATTTAATAACAAACATTTCGTGACTATATAAAATAAAAATTCTGTTTTCGAAATTTCTGGTAGAAATTCCTAATTTTGGATTTAAAACGAAATTAATTTTAAATTCAAATAAGTGACCAAGCGACGCTTCGGTAGCGAAGGTGTTAAGTTTGCTGAAAGATAAATACAGAACTCAGTTCCTCAGTAAAGGATAGGAAAATAGTTTGTTCAGCGAATTTATCTCCCCGATTAAAGATGTTATTAACTGAATACGGACTTTTGCGTGTGGGAAGTTTGTATACATGGCAGTTATTCAACATTATATGTATATTATGTCTCTATGTTTGTTTCAAGCAAATGAAGGCCGATTCATTCGTTTATGTAAATAGTGAGTCCAAATTGTTGGAAAGCTTTTTAAAAATAATGCATGATCTTCGTTTAGATACTCGAAATAAGACTAGTAATTTACCTTAAGACGTTACATTTTATACTCTCTAGATAGACTTGTGTAAATTAAAAGAAGGAAAACACTTTGAAAATTTTATCAAGCTTAAATTGAAAATTAAATTAAAAAAAGGCGTATTTTAATAAACATTTTTTTTCTTTTAGTAATTAAGTAAAAAGACTGATGGATAATCAAGACAATATGATATGAGCGATGATGATATAAGATATGATGTCAATACGATATGATATGAGTATATTACGAGATAATTGGAAAATCTTGATAATGCTAACGTAGATAATTTAAAACTAAATTACTTTTTGTTAAAATAAAATTAAAAAAGTAGTTGCTTTTTAAAACATTGCATTGCAATTAATCTTATAATTTTTTTAAAGCCATTACCTGCTGATGTTACATTGGCGTGACGGTAAAAAAAAAAAAAAAAAAAAAAAAAAAAAAAACTACCAAGCCACAGAATTAAAATAATTGCCTTATTTAATGGCAGAAACCTTGCGACTAAATAAACGGAAGATTGCTTTTCAGAATTGTCGTGGCAAATAACTTTCAGCAAAAAAGTTTAATGACCCTTACTTATAATTTTAGAGGTTACTTGGATTAAAAATGTCAGAAGAAAGAAATTGGAATAAAATATTTCCATTTGTGATTTATTTCTCTTTAGTTCTGCATATTTTATAGTAGCATTGGAGCCCTATATTTATTTATGTTAATTTACATAATCGTGGCAAAGTAATATTTAAAGTGATGTCATGTGTTGGAAAATTAAAAAAAAATAATAATAACAATAATAAAAAAAATCAAAAATTGGTTAAATAAGTTCTAGTTTTCATATACATTTTATTTCAAAGCACATTCTTTGTTCGGATCAGAAGCTAAATGGTTGAAATTATTCAATGTTTAGAAGCGAATATATATGCGATCAAAGCAAAAGCATTAATGTATGGCAAAATAAATACTTACTCAAGTAGCACAGAAACGTTTTTATAGCGTTGAAAATTAGTGTGTAATGGTGAAAATTGGTTACGTTGTTTTACGTTTGTTGAAAAGTAAATTTTGTTTCGCAATATCATTGACTAAACATTTCGGAAATTCAATCAGTCATAGAAATGACTTTTTAAAAGACGTTTTTTATTGGTCATACTATTGCCTTTTTTATCTAATTTTCAACGACTAACACCCCTTTCCTATAACTAAAATTCGACGACTTAAATATTCCATTTCAGCCCAAAGCCGTCGCATTAAATAAACATAAATACATTATAAGTAATCTTAAAAACAATGAACCGATGAAACATTTAATGAAAAAACATTTGCAAATAAGTTCCTCAAAGAAGCTCAATTATCACCAAAACTTCATAAGTAGAAGTGTCCTTTAACATTTCAACAGCTATATTTATGTATGCAGATTTATCTAAAATTACAGTCATACGGCTTTTATAAGCTGTAGTAATTGTAAGTAGTAGAGGAATGAGAGTTTCGCTCCAGCAGGCGCTGTGTGCGCGGTGGAGGTGGGTACCGGAAGTGAGCCTGGCAGTGGAAGCGGAAGTGATCCTGGAAGCGGAAGTGCGTGTGGAAGATAAGACAGGAAGTGAACCGGAAGTGTTGGAAGATAAGAGAGGAAGTGAAGTAGGGGAGGGCTTAATTTTTTTTAACCGATAAGGGAGAGAGGGGAGGGCTTATTTTTAGGGGGGCTTAATTTTTTTTGTGAAAAATAAAGGGTTTTAATCAGATTCTTTCTTGTCAGGGAATTTTTTTTTTTTAAATACGAAGTTTAGATGTAAGATATTTAAGAAATATAAACTACAACTTGGAGTACTTTTTGAAATTTTCTTATTTTTAGGGGGTCTTCTAGGTAGGGGAGGGCTTATTTTTAGGGGGGCTTAATTTTTTTGCAGGAAAATAAAGGGAGATGAAAGGATTGGACCGACCTATAGGTGAACTGAGATTGAACAAAATGCACGTCATTTTTTGTAAATAATATGTGTAACCTTTTCGAGTAGAGTTGAGGGGTAGGAACCCTGCTGTAAAAATAATAATATTAATAGAATATACAATTTTTTTTTTCCATAAAAGTTTCTTATGGTTGGTGGGAAATGTTAAAGTAACAGAATGTCAACAGTGCTAGTAGAGTTGAGGGGTAGGAAGCCTGCTATAATTCTTTAAAGCAACAGAATGTACAACTTTTATTTTCCCCTTTTAAACATTAACTTAAATGTGAATGAGATTAAAATAGATGTGAGGGCTAAATTTTTAGTAACATAGTGTCATCAGTGCTAGTGGAGTTGAGGGGTAGGAACCCTGCTATAAAAAATAATGGCTGTAAAAGAAATATATATCTGCTACCTTTCGCACTCGGCGACCTAACTGTTTAGAGTTTAACATGAAATTTACTTATAATTCACCTGTAACAGAATTTTTTTCCCTTCTTTAAACATTAACTTAAATATGAATGAGATTAAAATAGATGTGAAGGCTAAATTTTTAGAGAGTTAAAATGAAAATCCACTGAGGGTTGTGTTAAATAAAAGGAGATGATCGACTTTGACAGCATTTTTCTAAAAGTTTATTTATCGAAAAAGGAATCATACGTTTCGTGTTCGTCGACCTAACTGTTCGGAATTTTCTTCGAACCCATTATTTTTGACTTTATAAAAGTTTCATGTAAAAAATTATTCTTTAAGTTTTAACTGAAATGAGGTTGAAATAGATGTAATGGCTAAATTTTTAAAGATTTAAAATGAAAATTGCGATAGCCATGTAAATGAAAGTAATGCGATTACTTTGTTTTATAAAAATCTAACACGAATATAGCTGGTAGACGTTTACCTTTCGCACTCGTCGACCTAACCGTTCGGAATTTTGTTTAAACTTACGAGTTAGGATCCCTTAGAAAGACCTACATGAAGACACTTGTCCCTAACGTAGATAATAAACCCTATATTTAACTAACCAGTTACAACACACTAGTATACCTGTAAAAGAAAAATAATACTTACAAAAGGAAAAAATAATATCTGTAAAAGAAAAATAATACCTACAAAAGGAAAAAATAATATCTGTGAAAGAAAAATAATACCTATAAAATAAAAAATAATACCTGTAAAAGAAATGTTTTTTTTTAAGTTTGAAAAAACAGAGATACAAATTTTTTTAAATTCGAACCTTGTGTCAATACGAGTTAGGATCCCTTAGAAAGACCTACATAGAGACACTTATCCCTAACGTAGATAATAAACCCTATATTTAACTAACCAGTTACAACATACAAGACATAATCGTTACATTCAGTTAATAAGTGATTTGACATGTAAAATATTAGATATAAAAACATGCAATATGATATATACAACACACAAAACAAATTTAAAGATTTTTTCCTGTTCATATGAACAATTTTTAACAAGAATTTAGCAATAATTTAACTTGAGAGCAGGTATTTTGTTTAGAGTTATACAATTATAATAAATTTTAACCCTATTTTACTTAATACAACCAACATTTTAAAAAAAAGAGAACGACATCTAGTTTTTTTAACGTCACATATTTGAATTATTAACCTATTTTAGTTAAAAGTATGATACTTAAGTGATTTTATTTGAAAAATCAATACAACATTTTAAAAGCAGTCGAAAGATTTTTGCTTTTGAAAAATAACTAACAGAATTTTAATTTTTTAAGCATTGGGTAGATGACACTAACTTTAAATTAATTTTTAATAGGTCACTTTAAATAAAATACATATTTTTTATTATTATTAAAGAAATATAAACTACTCACACATTATTATTATGCTGCATTTTAACATAACAACATTCACAGTAATAGACATGCGATTAAGACCATTGGAATTCTACAACTTTTCTGTTGTCATGTGTTCACAGAGGAAATCTTTTCATATAGAAGGCAAAATAAGATAATTATAAACATGATTCGTTATGCATATGTTTAATCAGGAAATTATTTAAGACCATTTTACATGGTATTACAGAATAAATCTTTTCATAGGATGCAAGATAAGATAATATCACATAAGGTATTGATAAACGCGATTCGTTATGCATATGTTTAAACAGGAAATTTGTTTAAGAGATAACATTACTTTATTTATATAAAGTGTCCAATTATAAATTTTGCTGATTTAATTAATTTTATTTCGAATTTGAAAATAGTATTGACAGAACATTCAAATTTTACTTTTGCACAATATTTAAATAAGGGAAATTGTATACAATATTTTAAAAAAATGAATTAGGAATGTTAGAAAAGGAGAGTACTTTAAGGAAAATACGTTACGATTTTAAAACTTTTTTTAATACATTTCTAAGTTTTATAAACTTTATCGAAAAAAAGAAAAGAAACTTTTTGCATGTGACTTTTTTTAACCAATAAAATGCTAGTATTTTGAAACAAGCACCCCCTACATGAGAATGTTATTTTACGAACAAAGTGTTTAATGCTATACAATACTTTGTGATTGATGTAAAAGGTTGTGATTTTCGTCTAAGTATTAAAGTTGATATGGAACGCACGATGCAATCTTGTATAGCGGATAAAGCCATGTCACCTAAAGCAATTAAAAAGGTACCCTATTTCTGCAAGTCGTGTAACAAAACATTTTCTCGAAAAGTTCACTTAGTGTTTTTTATGAAAAATCATCTAAAGGAAAAGTGTTTTCGCTGTGAGGTGTGTGGTGAAGTTTTTTCGCAAAAGATTCACAAATCGCCCAAACAATTCAAGTGTAGTGATTGCAACGAATTGTTTTCAAGAAAGACAGACTTATTGAAAGATAAGAAAACTCACAACTTAGCAAAACAACATTCATGTACAAAGTGTTGTGAAATATTTAATTGTGAATCTGAGTTTTTACAACATTGTGATACATTTCATAAAGCTTTACCTAACATTGCGAAATCACCCTGTTTGAAAGACTTGTTATTTGAACTGATAGTGAAGCTTATAGATTAGTTCGAACTTATAGTGAATTAAAAGACAAAATGATATGCGAAATATGTGAAGTGGAATTAACAGATCAAAACGTGCATGTATAGAATGCCTTTTTCAAGTTGTTTAACTGATTTTAAGATTTCACTGAACGAGTGACTTATTGGACATTACAAAAATTTTGAAATTAGAATTGTATACATCTTAATATGACAGAATTATTTGATGTGTGTTATTTTAAATGATGAATAAAATAGTTTGATTGCGAAAAAAGTGTTTTTTTTAACCCACACTGTTAAAACTGATGTTGTGTATTTTGAATGACTTAGACAAAATGTTAATTTAAAAAAAGATTTTAACATGAGATAAGAGTTTTATAATAAAAATTGACTCACCTAAAATTTTTTCAAGATAGTCTATCTACGTTTCCAATCTAAACTTGTTACCAGCTTGCTATATGCATGTTTGAGTGACTCATTTTTACCTGTGTTGAACTGTCTGTTGGGAAAATGATTGCCATTTTTAACACGTGTAGACGATTTTTACCCGGAAGCTGTTTGAACTATTAAATTTCAGATATCACCCATTTTTCTACAACATTTAAATATTTTAATGTATTTTCACTTGTATATTGGAAACTTGGGATTATCACCTTTATATCGGAACATGGAAGATAGAAAAAATAATAACTTTACAGTGAGACAATATTTTAATCTAACAAAAATAGACTTAACACATTGTTAGAGATTTTGGAAAAATATATACTTGGTTAAAAATTTTTGAAAATTTAACATAAAGTAACAAATTTTTAAAAATAAACATTTCGATAAATGAAAAAAATTAAATTTTGGTAAACTTTACACTTAGACAATACTTCAAACTAGGAAAAAATAATAACTTTACACTGAGACAATATTTTAAACTAAGGAAAAATTAGACATAACACATTGTTAGAGTTTTTTTAAACTATCTAGTTAGTTATAAATTTTAGAAAATTAGCAACAAATAAATATTTCATTAGATTGACAAAAGAAAATAATTAAATTTAAGTAAATTTTACACTTAGACAATACTTCAAACTAAGAAAAATAATAACTTTACACTTATACAATATTTTCAACTAAGGAAAATTAATAACTTATCACATTGTTAAAGTTTTTTTTTGAAAACAACACAACATTTTCAAAGCAGTGGAAATTGCATACCTGTAAAAAATTCAACTTAGTGGAATTTAATAGTGAAATTTTTAATCTCACTCAATTAAAAAATAAAACTTTATAAAATTTTCACCTTTTTTAAAATAAACAACTGTTAAACATTTTGAATGTCTTAGACAAAGTAGGAATAAATTTGTTAAAATTCTATAAAACATGAAAAATTTCATAACTTTTAAAGGAAATTTTATTTATGGTGAAATAAACTCGAGGTATTTATTATATGTTACTTAAACTACAAGAGAATTGATTGAAAATGTGTTACTTTTAATCACTCACAAGATAAGACATGATGTTAGGAATTATATATGGGGTTTTCCCCCACACATGACGACACTGATAACATATTTACTGATCAAGTCATAAAATCATAGTTTAAAATAGGTTTTTGAGCACGAAGTTGAGATTTAAGATATTTGAGAAATATAAACTACAACTTTGACTACTTTTTGAAATTTCCCCCTACATAAGAAAAAGGACATAGGAAAATAAATTGAAAAGTCGTATTTGAATGGAATCGAATTATTATCCTTTCACTTAACAGCTGAATGCGTTGGCAATTACACCACAAAGGTACTGATTGAATATATTGTGTTTCTTTTTTAAGGCTAAATTGATTTAATATTCAAGTTATTTCTTAATGTTACACTTAAAAACAATAAATTTAATTAGCATTCAAAGAGCAAACGATCACATTATTGTATAAATCAAATGTTTTAAAAGTCACGAGTTAAAATTTGAAATGACTTAGAGTTTAAGTAGAATTTAGATGTGAACCTTTTAAAAAGAAATAATAGTTTTTTTTGTATCGCCCTCTATCGGTGGGTAATAGAATTAAGAGATAATTAAAAGCTTTAACTTGAATTCGAACCCACAACCAAAATTATTTTTCGGTTTTATAATTTAGGGTAGGTTTAACTGAGCAATCCATGATATAACAGTATTTATAGACGATTTAAGATATTCGATAAAGGAAATCATCTAAATTTCTAATTTAATTGAAGGGTTTACTGCTTAAAGTACTACAAAATGAGTACAACACGATGCATAGTTTTTTAATTAATTATATTTTTCGAAAGGTTAAATTGAATTATTGATAAACTTAGGATTTATGTTTAAAGTGAATAAATTTGATATGTTAGGTTCGCTTAATAACAGAGGGTTGAATAAGTTATTTTTAATAAAAATAAAGTTTACTAAAAGTTTTTAAAGTTAAAAAAAAAATGTAAGTTACGTTAAAAAAGTTAACAAAAATATAGTTTTAAGAAATTTAAAGTTTACAAAAAGTTTGAAAATCTCTATGTTAATCAAAATTAACTTTTTAATTTTAACTATTGAGAAACTATAATCTGTTTACCCTTGTAACCAACTGGTGCATATCAACTATCTGCACATGTGCAGTAAAAACATACACTTTTAAACTAACTTGAGTTCGATTTTAAATTATTTGCTAATTTTTATACAGCTCGATTACCTTTCAGAAACAAAACAGAATGAAATACTTACCAAAAAACACGTCAACGTCTTATACTTGCTTTCACTTAACTAATCTTTCTACATTAGCTTTGCTAGGGGGCGCTGCAATCGTCGCTAGAGGCGCTACTAGTTTCCGGTTTGTGACGTAGTTTCCGGTTTGCGATAAGAACAAGGTTAAAATAAAACCCACGTGCATTCAGTTGGTGTTGTTTACCTGTACCTTGTTATAAGCCGTTTGCCTTCTCTTGCTCACTTATCACTCGCTTGTCCAGACTTGTTTCTGTGCTGCACGCCTGTTTTGCTGACTCATCTCTTGCTTTAACTGTTTAGACTTGCCTGATGTGAACTATCTCAAGTCTTTTGTCATAGCTTGAATGTACTTTATGTCGATCACTTTAATATAAAAGTTATGTCCCAACTTACTTAAACTTTAATAAAAGTATTATTTATTTATAAATTACCTGAAATTCTTATTTTTCTAACACATTTACTAAGTCACTTTCGTTCAAAAATATGGTAAAACCCGATTTTAAATCGAAGTTTAGGATAAATTCCCCAAATTTTGTAACATTTTAGCACTAATAAGAAATATTGTAAACACCCTGTACATACAAGTTTTATAAAAATAATATTAAATTCCCCAAATTTTGTAACATTTTAGCACTAATAATAAATATTGTAAACGCCCTGTACATACAAGTTTTGTAAAAATAATATTACTTATAGCTAACTCGTTTAGTCCCATGATAAGAACCTTCAATATCGCTAAAATCAGTGTTAAACAAAAATGCAACCATAGGTTTAACCGTCTAATTACATGTCTTTACATATTATTTTAAAATGTAAAGCATTATAGCTGTTAAGAAAAAGTTAGAATAGATCACATATTTTTGTTATTAAAAAAAACTTATATGCAAACAAACATTTTAAACTTAGTAAAATATTTTTAATTTATAAATTTAATTTAAAATACTTTAAAAATTCTTAAATATTCTTATTTAAAAATATTTTATTTTTAATTTAAATTTATAAATTAAAAATATTCAAAAGACATTCAAAATGTTTAACAGTTGTTTATTTTAAAAAAGGTGAAAATTTTATAAAGTTTTATTTTTTAATTGAGTGAGATTAAAAATTTCACTATTAAATTCCACTAAGTTGAATTTTTTACAGGTATGCAATTTCCACTGCTTTGAAAATGTTGTGTTGTTTTCAAAAAAACTTTAACAATGTGATAAGTTATTAATTTTCCTTAGTTGAAAATATTGTATAAGTGTAAAGTTATTATTTTTCTTAGTTTGAAGTATTGTCTAAGTGTAAAATTTACTTAAATTTAATTATTTTCTTTTGTCAATCTAATGAAATATTTATTTGTTGCTAATTTTCTAAAATTTATAACTAACTAGATAGTTTAAAAAAACTCTAACAATGTGTTATGTCTAATTTTTCCTTAGTTTAAAATATTGTCTCAGTGTAAAGTTATTATTTTTTCCTAGTTTGAAGTATTTTCTAAGTGTAAAGTTTACCAAAATTTAATTTTTTTCATTTATCGAAATGTTTATTTTTTAAAATTTGTTACTTTATGTTAAATTTTCAAAAATTTTTAACCAACTATATATTTTTCCAAAATCTCTAACAATGTGTTAAGTCTATTTTTGTTAGATTAAAATATTGTCTCAGTGTAAAGTTATTATTTTTTCTATCTTCCATGTTCCGATATAAAGGTGATAATCCCAAGTTTCCAATATACAAGTGAAAATACATTAAAATATTTAAATGTTGTAGAAAAATGGGTGATATCTGAAATTTAATAGTTCAAACAGCTTCCGGGTAAAAATCGTCTACACGTGTTAAAAATGGCAATCATTTTCCCAACAGACAGTTCGACACAGGTAAAAATGAGTCACTCAAACATGCATATAGCAAGCTGATAACAAGTTTAGATTGGAAACGTAGATAGACTATCTTGAAAAATTTTTAGGTGAGTCAATTTTTATTATAAAACTCTTATCTCATGTTAAAATCTTTTTTTAAATTAACATTTTGTCTAAGTCATTCAAAATACACAACATCAGTTTTAACAGTGTGGGTTAAAGAAAACACTTTTTTCGCAATCAAACTATTTTATTCATCATTTAAAATAACACACATCAAATAATTCTGTCATATTAAGATGTATACAATTCTAATTTCAAAATTTTTGTAATGTCCAATAAGTCACTCGTTCAGTGAAATCTTAAAATCAGTTAAACAACTTGAAAAAGGCATTCTATACATGCACGTTTTGATCTGTTAATTCCACTTCACATATTTCGCATATCATTTTGTCTTTTAATTCACTATAAGTTCGAACTAATCTATAAGCTTCACTATCAGTTCAAATAACAAGTCTTTCAAACAGGGTGATTTCGCAATGTTAGGTAAAGCTTTATGAAATGTATCACAATGTTGTACAAAATCAGATTCACAATTAAATATTTCACAACACTTTGTACATGAATGTTGTTTTGCTAAGTTGTGAGTTTTCTTATCTTTCAATAAGTCTGTCTTTCTTGAAAACAATTCGTTGCAATCACTACACTTGAATTGTTTGGGCGATTTGTGAATCTTTTGCGAAAAAACTTCACCACACTCCTCACAGCGAAAACACTTTTCCTTTAGATGATTTTTCATAAAAAACACTAAGTGAACTTTTCGAGAAAATGTTTTGTTACACGACTTGCAGAAATAGGGTACCTTTTTAATTGCTTTAGGTGACATGGCTTTATCCGCTATACAAGATTGCATCGCGCGTTCCATATCAACTTTAATACTTAGACGAAAATCACAACCTTTTACATCAATCACAAAGTATTGTATAGCATTAAACACTTTGTTCGTAAAATAACATTCTCATGTAGGGGGTGCTTGTTTCAAAATACTAGCATTTTATTGGTTAAAAAAAGTCACATGCAAAAAGTTTCTTTACTTTTTTTCGATAAAGTTTATAAAACTTAGAAATGTATTAAAAAAAGTTTTAAAATCGTAACGTATTTTCCTTAAAGCACTCTCCTTTTCTAACATTCCTAATTCATTTTTTTAAAATATTGTATACAATTTCCCTTATTTAAATATTGTGCAAAAGTAAAATTTGAATGTTCTGTCAATACTATTTTCAAATTCGAAATAAAATTAATTAAATCAGCAAAATTTATAATTGGACACTTTATATAAATAAAGTAATGTTATCTCTTAAACAAATTTCCTGTTTAAACATATGCATAACGAATCGCGTTTATGAATACCTTATGTGATATTATCTTATCTTGCATCCTATGAAAAGATTTATTCTGTAATACCATGTAAAATGGTCTTAAATAATTTCCTGATTAAACATATGCATAACGAATCATGTTTATAATTATCTTATTTTGCCTTCTATATGAAAAGATTTCCTCTGTGAACACATGACAACAGAAAAGTTGTAGAATTCCAATGGTCTTAATCGCATGTCTATTACTGTGAATGTTGTTATGTTAAAATGCAGCATAATAATAATATGTGAGTAGTTTATATTTCTTTAATAATAATAAAAAATATGTATTTTATTTAAAGTGACCTATTAAAAATTAATTTAAAGTTAGTGTCATCTACCCAATGCTTAAAAAATTAAAATTCTGTTAGTTATTTTTCAAAAGCAAAAATCTTTCGACTCCTTTTAAAATGTTGTATTGATTTTTCAAATAAAATCACTTAAGTATCATACTTTTAACTAAAATAGGTTAATAATTCAAATATGTGACGTTAAAAAAACTAGATGTCGTTCTCTTTTTTTTAAATGTTGGTTGTATTAAGTAAAATAGGGTTAAAATTTATTATAATTGTATAACTCTAAACAAAATACCTACTCTCAAGTTAAATTATTGCTAAATTCTTGTTAAAAATTGTTCATATGAACAGGAAAAAATCTTTAAATTTGTTTTGTGTGTTGTATATATCATATTGCATGTTTTTATATCTAATATTTTACATGTCAAATCACTTATTAACTGAATGTAACGATTATGTCTTGTATGTTGTAACTGGTTAGTTAAATATAGGGTTTATTATCTACGTCAGGGATAAGTGTCTCTATGTAGATCTTTCTAAGGGATCCTAACTCGTATTGACACAAGGTTCGAATTTAAAAAAATTTGTATCTCTGTTTTTTCAAACTTAAAAAAAATATTTCTTTTACAGGTATTATTTTTTATTTTATAGGTATTATTTTTCTTTCACAGATATTATTTTTTCCTTTTGTAGGTATTATTTTTCTTTTACAGATATTATTTTTTTCCTTTTGTAAGTATTATTTTTCTTTTACAGGTATACTAGTGTGTTGTAACTGGTTAGTTAAATATAGGGTTTATTATCTACGTTAGGGATAAGTGTCTTCATGTAGGTCTTTCTAAGGGATCCTAACTCGTAAGTTTAAACAAAATTCCGAACGGTTAGGTCGACGAGTGCGAAAGGTAAACGTCTACCAGCTATTTTCGTGTTAGATTTTTATAAAACAAAGTAATCGCATTACTTTCATTTACATGGCTATCGCAATTTTCATTTTAAATCTTTAAAAATTTAGCCATTACATCTATTTCAATCTCATTTCAGTTAAAACTTAAAGAATAATTTTTTACATGAAACTTTTATAAAGTCAAAAATAATGGGTTCGAAGAAAATTCCGAACAGTTAGGTCGACGAACACGAAACGTATGATTCCTTTTTCGATAAATAAACTTTTAGAAAAATGCTGTCAAAGTCGATCATCTCCTTTTATTTAACACAACCCTCAGTGGATTTTCATTTTAACTCTCTAAAAATTTAGCCTTCACATCTATTTTAATCTCAGTCATATTTAAGTTAATGTTTAAAGAAGGGAAAAAAATTCTTTTACAGGTGAATTATAAGTAAATTTCATGTTAAACTCTAAACAGTTAGGTCGCCGAGTGCGAAAGGTAGCAGATATATATTTCTTTTACAGCCATTATTTTTTATAGCAGGGTTCCTACCCCTCAACTCCACTAGCACTGATGACATTATGTTACTAAAAATTTAGCCCTCACATCTATTTTAATCTCATTCACATTTAAGTTAATGTTTAAAAGGGGAAAAAAAAGTTGTACATTCTGTTGCTTTAAAGAATTATAGCAGGCTTCCTACCCCTCAACTCTACTAGCACTGTTGACATTCTGTTACTTTAACATTTCCCACCAACCATAAGAAACTTTTATGAAAAAAAAAATGTATATTCTATTAATATTATTATTTTTACAGCAGGGTTCCTACCCCTCAACTCTACTCGAAAAGGTTACACATATTATTTACAAAAAATGACGTGCATTTTGTTCAATCTCAGTTCACCTATAGGTCGGTCCAATCCTTTCATCTCCCTTTATTTTCCTGCAAAAAAATTAAGCCCCCTAAAAATAAGCCCTCCCCTACCTAGAAGACCCCCTAAAAATAAGAAAATTTCAAAAAGTTCTCCAAGTTGTAGTTTATATTTCTTAAATATCTTACATCTAAACTTCGTATTTAAAAAAAAAAATTCCCTGACAAGAAAGAATCTGATTAAAACCCTTTATTTTTCACAAAAAAAAATTAAGCCCCCCTAAAAATAAACACTCCCCTCTCTCCCTTATCGGTTAAAAAAAATTAAGCCCTCCCCTACTTCACTTCCTCTCTTATCTTCCAACACTTCCGGTTCACTTCCTGTCTTATCTTCCACACGCACTTCCGCTTCCAGGATCACTTCCGCTTCCACTGCCAGGCTCACTTCCGGTACCCACCTCCACCGCGCACACAGCGCCTGCTGGAGCGAAACTCTCATTCCTCTACTACTATTGTAATCGAGCAATCCATCGGCAAAGTTTTTAATATATGCACATCATTAAAATATTTTTTGGTTTAAAGTATCTGTGTCTCAATATTATTTTAGTCTAAAATAAAATTCAGATACGGTTACACTATTATTTATTGAGTCTAGAATTACTAGAGCTGATAAAGGCCGCATGACCGTAATTTTAGATAAGTCTGCATACATGAATAAAGCTCTTGAATTGTTGAAGGATACTTATACTTATGAATTTTTGGTGAAAGACATTACGCCTACTATACAAAGAAAACTTAATAACTTATTTAGCAACTTTGAGAAATCGAAAACAATTCCTGCTGTTCTTTCTAATTAATTGAGATGTTACATAGGTACCGTTCCCGCATATTATTGCTTACTAAAAAATATGCAAAACAGATACCCTTTAAGACCAATAATTGACTGTACGAGATTGCCTCTTTATAAGTTATCAAGATATTTATCAACTATTAAACGAAGTCTATTCATAGTTTAAAATCTGCCTATCAATATTTGGCTGATCTTCAAAATTTTCACTTTCCGTCGAATTCTGTTATGGCTTCAGTAGATGTTGGTTTTCTGTTTACATCGATACAAATTAGCTATGCTTGCGACATTATTAAGAAAGTATGGCCGAATTACAACGTCGAATCTAATTTAGATATTCTAGACATTATTGAACTTGTAAATTTCTGTTTATATTCTAACTGCTTAATTTTTGAAAATACATTTTATAAACAAATTAATGGGAAAGTTATGGGGTTTCACATCGCAGTAAGAATCGTCGAAATCGTGATGCAATTTCTTGAAAGTGAAATAATTTTAGTTTTAGGCTCCAAGATTTGTTTCTGGACAAGATATGTTGACGATGTTTTTCTTACTGCCAAGAAAAGAGGAATTAGTGGAAATTTTTGAAAAAGCTTATTCTATATATCTAGTTATGCAGTTCACAATTCAAAATGAAACAGACTTAAACTCTCCTTCTTAGATATATTGACTGCAAGAAAGGAAAATGTAAAAAAAAATATTAACATCATTATTCCGTATGACAATGTTTTCTGCTCAGTATTTAAATTTTAATTCTGAAAATCCTGTCTACCATAAAATCGTTTTTGTTAGAACCTTTTTTCAATATTTTCTTGCTCTTTGAGCGAAGGTAATATTGTAGCAATGACGAAGTCCTACAATTAGAAAAAGAAAAAAATCTTTACCGATTTGAAATATCATGGTTACCCTTACGATGGATAAAAATATTCTATTCAGAGTAATCTGCATCATCCTCCATAAACTACAGGAGTACTATAAGTTATGTCTATATTTCATATTATAAAGATTTGTCAGGAAAAGTATCTTATTCATTCTAATCCATTAATATTGATACAGCCTTTAAACCTCAGAAATCAGTGAAGAATATGTTATACAAATTTAAGCTAAAATCCTCCCATTATAAATACCGGTATATTTTACAGTATCTCGTGTAAAGATTGTGACTTTAATATACTGGTGAAACTAGACGATCATGCAACATCCGCTTAAACGAGCATAAACGAACTGAACATATCTGGAAATTTACAATCGAAACTTGTTAACCATTCAATAGATTCCGATCACATCTCAGATTTCGAAAATATTAAAATAATTATATCGAACTGCAATAATTTTAAAAGTCGATTTTTTAAAGATTGGTTTATTTATAAAATTACAGAAAGATATATACTCTGAATTAGGCACGTAGAAATCCACCAGAACATGTGATTCGACTGGGACATATACTCTCTGGTGAATTAATATTTTAAATGCATAGTTTTGCACCTGAACTTGTGTAAACAGCAGCTTTATCTTTCGATTGATTTTTGTACTAATGAAGAGCTTGTATTAAGCTTGAAACGTCCACAGCAATTTATTTTATTATGTGATGTAAATGTGTTTTTAGTTTTATTAAATGCCTGAATTTCAATATCTTTTTAATATCCTTTTTTTTTTATAATAAAAATAATTTTCTAAAATAAAATTATTGCTTAAGTTTTTCGCCTTCTTATATATATATATTTATTGAACAAAATGATTAATTTTCATGTAATGCAAATAAGTATATATTTTTATTATTTCACGTATCAAAGGCGCCGATATTTTTTTCTTACTTTCTTTTGAGTTACAGTCTTTTAATATCACGCTAGCAAAAGTTTTTCTTTCTATACCCTACTTTTTTAGATGAAAAGCGTATTTTTCTTTGAAAAGAAATCAATTATGTCAAATGAAATGAAATTAAAAAGATAATTTATCACTTAAATGAAATCAAATGTCAGCAACAAAATTTAATCATACTCTTTAGAATTAAATTCCAAATAATATCAAAATATCCCTTTGAGTTTGAAGTTACGTTAACAAGATCTTTAAACTTCTATCATAGATAAATATGTCTTTCAACTGAATAAATGAAAATGTTATTTTGAGAAAATTTAAAGGTGTTAATTCAATAGCAACGGTTATTTCATTTATCTGGATCTAGATTAAAAGTTAAACGATTTGCATAATGTATTCGCCAATTTATGGGAGATATTTGAAGTCTCTTCAATTTTTAAAAATAAATACTAGGGTATTGAACACGGATTTCTAGGATTATGGAATATAGGTGAAAACTCTTTTTTTTTATTGAAAATTCTTATAGATTTTTTATGTTTAATAAAAATTTTTTAGATTGCCCAGTAACAACACCAAAAAGCATTTTTATATAAAAAATAGAAAATATGCATTACAATGAAACGCTGAAATTTATTAAAAGCGACACTTTCCTATTAAATGCATAACAAGAGTTAATAGCCGAAGTAATAGCCAAAGATTTCGCTACTTACAGCAGCCTTTTCGGTTCTGTTAATTTCAGTGGTTCAAGCGCGTAGCTGAATTACGTGTCTTTTAAATTGGTGTTTTATTTATATTATTTTATTATTTTATTTATTTATTGATGAAGTGTTATTTCCGCTATGGAATATTAGCTGGAAACACTGAATTATTTATATTGTATTAACAGCAGACGTGTTAATCTTTGGTAATTGGTTTGCAAGCGATAGAGGTAGATAAAAAAAATAATGCTTAAAAATTATTTTAAAAACCATAAAAAAGCAGTAAATTAAGATGCAGTTTTCAAGCAAACTGCAAGCAAACTGCACTTGAAAAAAAAATTCCCCCATTTGACGGTGTAAAAAATTTAAATTGTACAATGTTTAGAAGTTAAAAAATTAGCAGTAAAAGCAAAATTTATTGGTCAGACTCCTGTCATCGTCAATATGACCTCAGCTTTACTTACGTACATGTTTTTACTTTATAATATAGATAAAAAGTATTGTGCAACATCCGTAGTTTGTAATATTTAATGTGTATTTTATGCACTAAGATACATAATATTCAGCATATTTAAAAACTATTTAAATTTTTCTTTATAGGGTCTTCGTTTTAACTGATAAAAATTACTTTTCTTTCATTTTATTAAATTAATTTTTAATTTAATTTTTAAAAAATATTTTTTTATCTGTTAACAGCAGTCGTTACGTTATGTCGTGCTTGCCGCTGGATGAGACAAGAGAAAAGTGCACTAAAACTTCAAGAAATATGATAACTTTGGAGTAGTTTGGATGTAGTTTTCTTTCAGGTAGACAGAAATAATGAGTGATATTTTCAAATGAGCGATATGAAGAGTCGCTACTGTATTAATTAACTATACTAATTGAATACCCTAGGGAGACCACTCGCCATGGCGAAGCCAAGACGTGGAGCGTAATAGTCTGCCCCGGGAAACTCCGCGGCACGCGGGGATTCGTGATGGGTGACTTCAGCCATAACCCTCGAGGGTTACGCTTCAGCCGTCGGCGGGCAGGGATAGCAGAGCTTAGGGGCCACCAACGAACACGCAGGTCCCACCGGGGCTATCACGACAATCCTTTCTTCTTAACGAGCCTGCTTCACAGATTAAAACACGTTACGTGAAGTCACTCTTTAGATCTGGCTCTGGTCGTTGTGTGCCATTTATTATTGTTTGTGATTATTATTTGTGTTATTATAGTGTTAGAGGTCGTCTAATTTAAATTTTGATATTTAAATTTTCTTTAATATTTTAAAACATTTCCTTTTTATAAACTCATTCTGTTTTATTATTAATTAACCCCCCTCCCCTTTTTTTATTTATCTTAAACATTATTAATTAAAATTCTTATTTCCAAAATTTAAATATCTTTGTTTTTCTGTAAGTAAAGAGACCACCCAGGATTTTGTTTTCCTTTTTTAGACCTCACAAGAGGTTGGTTGAGATAATTTCCCACACCTCAGTATTTTGCAGCTTTTACTTTCATTGCTAGTAATTTGGACCTCACATACACACGAAAATTTGGACAACAAACACAAACACCCTTTGTGAAAATTCATGGGAATAGCTGAAGCCCCATTTCACTTGTATTATAGGCAGTTTTTATTACCCTGTGAATATACTCATAAAACTATTTCGAAGGCACGTTTACAAAAAAATAACAACAGAATACTGCTTTCCAAATTTTTACGACTTTTGCAGGTGATTGCAGAGCAGTGCAACAGATGTCCTCAGCAAGGACGGGAAAGAGGGAATATCATCTGTAGTTTATTTCCGAGAATCTGGGCGATGATCTTCCACATAGTAACACCTCACCCAATGAGCGTTGGTTTTTTTTACTACCCCCTTGTTCTGCGTTACTAAGGGAACATACGATAGCTAGTAGAGGGAGTCATGATGTGATACGCGAAGTAGAAGGGTGTGTGTGTGCGGGTGGAGGAACTTTTTCCCCACCCCACTTGGGCAGTCGGAGCAGAATGTTTTAGATAGAGAGTGTGCGAAGATGTCCAGAAATAGTCGAACTGACCAGAGATGATCGAGGCAGAGCGGAAGAATGAAATAGCGTTTCCCTGGTAAGAAACTCTGCTAACGTCTTGTATGATGATATGAACGAAACATTTTGCCGTTTTTAAAGCCTCAAGTAGAGGAACAATCGTCGCTATGAAATCAGCATTGCCGCACATTTTTATATTGGACATTACCCATGACTCACCTCAGTGTTGACGACCGTGAATGCGCTGACTGAGGATAGAAGGTTTCTTTTCTGCCGTGGGTTTTGGAGTCCGATCAGCGTCAGTTTTGCCTCATATTGTAATTCAATACGGCGAGTGTCTGTTCCTTCAAACGCAACAATTTGATACCAAAAATGGATATAAGTGCATAGAACAGTGTTACGTACTTCCTGTTATATACAAAATCAAAAATATACTTATGCACAGCGCTTTCGAATTGCAACTACTTGCAGGGTGTATTCTTAAAGATATTTCTTTACGCAGCCTTATAATTCTCCACAAGTTGTTATACCTAAATTGGTTAAGACACATCATTATCTTTGGTTACGAATTGTTTAAGGATAATTTCGATCGTACTGATTGTCAACCCAGTACTTATTAAATGTGGTGTACACGAACACGAAGACAAACCTCCGCCACTTTTTATAATTCCCAAAGACAAAAGCGATGGTTATTAGCTCAGTTATGGAGCTGCTCAGTTTCAAAAAAAAAAAAAAAAAAAAAAAAAAAAAACTGAGTGCATTATGAAAGAATCGTCAGATTTGTGTATATATATATATAAATGAACTACCTCAGCCTACAAGCGAAAGAAATTTGTGAGTAAAAGAAAAATTACTTATTATTATTATGATACTTTATAAATGATGTTTTCTTGTGTGTTTGATATATATATCAGAATCTTCCTATGTCTTGATATTTTAGGTCCATAACATGATATATATATATATATATAAATTAAAGTGTTGGTTGTCAATAAACACTCATTTTCTCATAGTAAATCATCTCTGTTTTTTTTTCGTTTTTTTTTTATCATACCAATAAGTTTGCTTTTCAGTAATTTTTCTTACTTCTAACTATTGAGATTTAACTTGGAATACTATGTATAGTTTGAGTTACCAATTGAAAGTTATGTATATTAATCTTTGACTTAATTTCTTTTATTGATTTAAATATTAATGCTGATGAAAGATTAAATTTAATTAAAGTAAGAGATAGTATTCCCTAATCATGAAATTAATATCTAAGAATTGAAATCAAAATTTTTTAGTTCTTCTGTAATATGGGAAACAAATTATTTAACTATTTTCTTAATTTTAAAATCTAATTTGGTTTTTGTTCCCATAAACTTTGATTCTTAAATTTTGAGAGTTTCAACAATATTTTTAGCACTAAACTGGATAAAAATGAACTTGTGTTTTACTGAGTATTAAGGTTAATAAATTCAAATTCTTTTTTATTTAAATGAGAACTTTTTCTTTTTCTTTAAATGAAATACATGATCATACATATATATATATATTGTTGTAGAAAGTAACTTTAATATTTTAATTTAAAATCTTATGAGAAGTATTTATGTTATGATGAATTACCTTATTCAAAATTTAACTATTTACTTATGGTCTCTTAAACTTTAATAAACATTATACGATCACAGTCTCAGCGTTGTGAATTAGTAAAAATTATATGGTATTTCTAATATTTGTTAAATGTTATTTTTGTTTAACTTATATAATTAATTTTTACCCTCCCTCTTTTTATACTTTCTTTAAAAGAAAGGTTTTGGTCCCTTTATTTTAAAATTTTCATCTAGTCCAAGTTATTGTGTTTATGAAAATTTTCAGTAATCATATACCATATAAATCCTCGAATTCACAATGCTGATTGTTGGGGAATTGGATGTAATGCAAATTGAGAATCTTGTCCGTGTTTTTAAATGATTAATTCTAGTATTGTTATGAATTCAAGATTTAGAATTCAGGTAACTCTAAATTCTTTAAATTTTAAATGTTTCTGTTTAAATTCATTTCATTTGCTTTCTTCTAAATTCATTTAAGTTTTGGAATAAATTTGTAAATGTATATATTGACAGGATTCATTTCAATTTCAAACTTAGGTAATTTGCATACATTCATGTAGGTAAAAGGTAATGGGTTTTTTTAAAATAAAACTAAAATAAATCCCCAACAATAGAATTAAATTTAAATAATGTGAAAATATTCAAGGGATATTCTTTTATAAAGGGCAATCATAAGTCAGTAAGTAGAATTTTTTTCTCATTATTTAAAATACAAAATACTATTCTATACGTTTAATATGTGGACTACATGTGGTGGGGAATTATATGCTTTTATTTTGATTTTTAGTAAATACAATTTGGAGCCACATCTAACGGATAGAAGAGTAATAATAGGAAATGCTTTATTTTTATTTATTTATTTATTTTTTTTGTCATGCCTAGAATTAGTCTTTTTAATACAGTTAACGTAAATCGAAACGTTTAGAAAAAAAGTAATACGAAATCCTTTTTTTTTTTGTCATGTTTTGTGTTTAGAATTACTGTTTTTTATACAGCTTACGCAAATCGGAACATTTAAAACATTGAGTAATGATATTGAGTTCTTATGCATATCTTTTGAAAAAATAATTTCAAGCGCTTTTTGTAAAAGGATTTGAAACTCTGGTGTTCTCATTTATTAAAATATAGTTTTAATTTAAATAACTATTTAAATGTACTAGACGTCGTGCAGGCTTTTTTTTTTGGGGGGGGGGGGGGATGGAGGGGGAGGGGGCGTTAGGTGAAAAGTAAAAGTTGTTTTTGTGTAATTTATTTAAAAAAATTTTATGTGCAGATGTAATAGTTTTCCTATTTATGTAACTTATACTTAGTTTAAATATTATACTATATAAATATTATATACTATATAAATATTATATACTATATAAATATTATATATTTACAGTATAATATTTTATATAAGTAGTTTAACATGAAAGAATGTAGGGGGAGAAATGGGATTTGTCTGATTCCTCCTATTTTATAAGATGAATGTAAATTGCTGCTAAAATGCAATTTAACATGTAAATAGAGCAAACTATAATATTCTTTTTCTTTTTAAATGGAATTTTCACTTCAATAGTGAAAGAGGATTTTTTGATATCATCTGTGATATATCATCCTGAATCTTATCATGAGTGTTTTTATGTGGACTTTCAAAGGATTGATCAATCTACAATCTTTTTTCAATTATATATATAGTATACACTAGATTATCTGTGTCTTATAATACTTTTTACACCTGCCCCTTAGCAGGGAGGTATGGGACATAGTTTGAAACTTACAGACTCATTAATTTTAAAGCTGTTTTTGGATATTATGACTATTTAGTTGTTTGTAGACATTACAAAGTCATTTAACTTGTATTCTATAAATTAAAATTTTTGTTTTGTGTTAAACAAAGTCGACTTTCTGATTTTTGTAAAAAAAGTGTCCCATTTCTTCCCATTCTGTTACAGAGTTGTTTTATCAGAGATGAATAATCAAACATTTAAGACAGAAAATAATAGATTTTTAACAACTTGTGTTATTTAAAAAATTGTCTTTTTTTAAATGGGGAGAGCTTGAGCTCCATGAGCCCCTCATTTTCCTATGCCCTCAAACATTATTATTTGATTCCTGATTGAGTGTTCATTGCCATATTATAAAATATGCAAGGCACGGTTGTTTATGAAAATAATTTGATTAGTCTTAAAAGTTTTATTACTTACGTGAAATTAATAAAAACTGCTATACTGCTATATATATATATATATATATATATATATATATATAAATGTTGTTATTATATTCTGGTAAGTGCAATTTAAAAACTATATTTTATTACTTAGTTTTTCATTTAAATGAAACTATTTGAAAGCACATATACTGCTGGATGTTCTTAAATGGAATTACTTATATATATATATATATATATATATATATATATATATATATATATAGTTTAATATTAATTTATTGAAATAACAACTTACGAATCTATGTATTTGCTAGATGGGTATGGATTTTTTCTATTTAAAGTCATTTCTCTTTTTAAGTAAATGTTAAATTTCTATTCGAAGTTAAACGTGTGTGGTGACATTTTCTCTTATCTTTTTTTTTTTTTTTTTTTTTTTTTTAAATAATAATAAACATACATAGAAATACAAAATATACATTACAATTACTAATTACAAAACTATGTTTTTTCAGATAAGAGTGCTTGAGAGATAGTTTTCTTAGTTGTAATACCTAGTAACAGAATATGAATTATTCATACATTATAAAATTTAAATAGAAATTTTATTTTAATTGTTTAGAAAAAGTTAGAATATTTATTTATGAGTCTGTTTATGCAATATCAATCTATTTATTAAATATTATAAAATAAGGTCTTGCTGAACCTTTGTTGTTTATTTATTGTATGTATAATTAAGACAGATCTACAATGAGCCAGAGATTACCCAAGAAAATATTACAAAACGGAATTTTACCTCAAATTTTTTAAGCACACATACGCGTATTCGATCTGGCTCGTTTGCTAGTCAGATCTCTTGTGCCATGGTATCCGCTCATTGAAGCTGGCCCGTTAAGAGTAGAAAATTTCGCGATGGCCTCGGTCCCACCAAGAAGAATTTAGTCCAAATCACTAGAGCCGTCCTTTAAAAAACAGTCAAAATAGATGTCCGACAGAATGACTGCAGCGCCCAGAAAAAACAATGGTTATGACACATACTAGGCCAATAAAGGCTGGCCCTGCCAGGACAACGTCCTCCACGTGAACAGGGTGCAGGGACTGAAAAATACAGAAGGAAAATAACACAAACTGTAGATTAAAAGTAAAAAATATTACATTGCATTGCAAAATATATAAAAGTAATAAATTCATTACATTGCATTGCCAGAGCCGCTGGAGACGGCGCTCCCTCGCGACCAGCAGCCGTAAGCTGTGGTTATTTCATAGGTAAAGTAGGTACGACTGTACCTTTTGCACAGTTCGTAGATGTTTGATAGACAGTTCCTGGTGCTCCTGCACCATGACGTACATCACAGTAGGACTGCCCTTTGATTAAAATATGCCGAAACCGGGTGGCCTGCTATATTATTTTTATTTTGACGGAATCTGATAGTTATAGATAATTCTAAAAATATTTCTCTTCTCTTGAATAACCTTTAGAAGAAGAGTCAATATGAAACCCCCAAAACAAATATGTTTCCGAAATAAACAGAATATTTTTTCCCCTAATTTACAGCCTCTTTGCTGAGTTCAATCGAAAAAAATGCCATAACACTCAGAAATCCACTTTTAATTTCCATTTTGTTTTACTAGTCCTTGTCTAGCGGTTTTTAATTGGCCCTTAGCCCATAGTTCCTGAAGGTATAAAAAAACTGAGCTGCGCCGCCAGACGCCTGAGGAGAGCCCGTTAGCGTCTCATCGGCCGTACCCATGTCCTGAGGGAAATATAATACGCACGACTGGACTCTGTTCTCCGTATGCGTTACGGCCGCTGGTGTACCGCCACCTGCGCATCACACCGATTCTATCAAGAGGTGACGACATGGTCGCCACGATAGGTGATGACTCCTGCAGACAGCGAGAGTCCTCACACGGACCCTTGATGAATCGCCAGAAGACACCAGACGACTTCGTCGCCGGAATCCAATAAGAGGGACCGGTCCCTAGGCCATATGTCGAGCTCTCCTGACGACTCTTGCTTTTCCACGGCTTCCGAATATTGAATCCTAGGGAAGGAGGAGACAACTTGTTCGTCTGCCGTGGAGTTCCTGAAGGTATAGGAAAGGTTTTCCGAATCATGTGTAACTACGATGTTATAATCAATTTTTGTAAGCATTTTTGCTACAGTTGAAAATATTTCATATAATTTATTGAAACTTTATAATATTTGTATATTTGAAGAAACATCGAAAAAAATCGCTAATAACTATTATTTTATAAAATCAGGGGATACAACCCAGGGTTCTCGAGTTACGGAACACACTTCTCGGTGTACAAAACATAGGTGAAAATCATTTTTAATTGAAAAATCTACAAGATATTTCTACGTTTAACATATTTTTTTAGATTGCCCACTAACACCACAAAAAAAGCAATTTTATATGAAAAACTACGTGCACACGTCGAAATTCGACGAAGAGGATATTTAAAAAAAAAAATGTTACAGGTAAAGCTTACAAATTAATTAAAAGTACAGTTAGAAAAAAAATGTTGATTTCATTTAATCCTATGTATTAAGAATGGAATCGCGTTTATAACGCAAATTAAAAATTTGTGTATTTCAGTACTTTTATGCTGTTCGGGCACAAGTCTCGCCAATAGCATTTGATTTTTGGACAATAGCAGCTTTTATTTTCCGCGTGTGTAAATTAGAAACAATGCTTTGAGGCTGAAATAAAATGTTTTGGTTTATGGTATTATTTCTTCTTATTTTTTTGTTTCTATATTTATTTTTTACTTTAAATGAAATGAATGAAAGTGATCTTAAGTTTGTGTAATATCTGTATTTTAAATGATATGATTGAAATGTTTTTATTTGGAATTGAAATGAATGCAATAGAAATGATGGTGGTGCGATCAATGTTTGGCGATTTACCTCTTTCGGCCATTTAACATAAAAGTACTGTTTTCTGTTACAATTTTTGCATCATTGTATAAAGAGGAAAATGTGCTTTCGAATAAAACTGGTTTTAAAATTGTAGTCCAAATAAGCGACTTTTTATGACTTTTAAATAATTTTCAAGCATGATCTATATATAATATATACATATTTAAATGTCATCTCAACAATAAACATTTGTTTGCTACAATAAAGAAAATAACATAGTAACAGATGTATTGCCACAACTGGCAATTGATTGCCTACATCAAATCAAAACCCGTTTTCTTTTTTTTTTATATTAATCTTCTTTAATTCGGTTCTATTCCAAAAAACAGTTTAGATGTAAACTGAAATCTGTTAACTTAAAACCAGATTTCCATATTCTAGTATTTTTTTAGATACATTAAAATTTCATATGTATATCTTACTGAATATGTTAAAATTATTGATCTGGCAATTTTATATTAGATTTTCATAGCATCATAATATGTTTTTAAATAAAAAATAATCGCCGAATTATCTTTGTATGCATTCATTGCATTTTCATTGTTTTTATAGATTTGTTTTCTTTCTTTTTTCCCTTTGAGGTGATTCTAAAAAAATACATTAAGTTGCTGCAATTGGATTGATTTCCTGACATGACATATTTTTTAATTCATTTTTGTTTGTAAAAGCGTAAAATTGGCAGATTGTCTTATTCTAAAACTATGTAAACGAAACCGTTTTTTATATATTTTGTTGTTAAGGATATTATGTTGTTAAAGGATGTATATTTTGTTGTTAAAAGAAGATTATCTTTCAGAAAATACTGTCAAAGTTGACGTTTTAAACCGAATTCCCGAAGCAGCAGAACGAGAAAGCGGAAAATCGTGTCGTCACTTGACACGATTCGCTTATAACTCAATCAGTAATTTATTTATAAAAAATTACCAACTCATTTAGATTCCAAATAGGTTCAATAGTCAGGCCTGCTAATGTTATGCCTTTCCGTTTAAAAATGAGTCAGAAAGTTTCGCGTTGTTGAGCAGGTTATTTGAGAACCACCTTAATGATGAAGTAAAGACAGTCAAGTGGTTTATACTTAAGCTGAACAAAATACACAGTATTACAACTGAAGGTGTAGAGATTCCTTATTAAAACATTTTTTTCTTTCTTTTTTCTTTCTTTCTTTCTTTTTTTTTTTCAAACATTTTTTATTTATTGTTTTTTTAATAACAGGTTTTTATATAAAAAAAATAATTATATAATTGAGGCATTGGCCGGGTAAAGGTAGTAAATCAAGAAAAATCGATCTTGAGATTTTTAATAGAAGTAGTAGTATTTGCTTTAAAATAAGTATGTTGATTAAAAAAAAGGTTGTAAAGCTGAGATGTCCATACATGGATCTCATATGCTTATATTCTGTGAATAAAACTTTGTAATTTAGCAGTGCAAAACCTTTTTTTGCTACCCCTGTAAAATTAGGTTTTCTTGACTTACTACATTTTCCATGTCAATGCCTCAATTGTAAATTATGATTGATTTTAAAATTATGTCAATTTCTATAAATAACTATTTAAATTACAGTTCTGTTCGAGTTTGATGTTTTCATTCTCATTTGTTTGCTAATTCGACGCAAAAATAGGTTTTTACTTTAAGCTTTTGGAAATTAATTCATTTAGTTTTGGAAGAAAGTCCTGTTTAAGGAATGGAAAAATTATCAAGTTATATTAAAATTATTCAATAAATTCATGCAAAAACAATTAAGACAGGTTGTCATAATACCCTATTATTATGCCTCCAGTGTTTTTTCCCTAATTATAGGGGGACACATTGGCAATTATGAGTGATCTTTTAATTCACAGGGAATCGTAAAAAAGTAAAACCACCATTCCAAATCTCAAAATGCCCTTATCATGAAGTAATTCTTCAGCCAGATAGGTTTAGTGTATGACATATATTCTGATTCTGTAAATGTTCTAAAAATAAAACTTCGCCACCTTAGAGCAGCTTCACTTCTGACGCACCTGCAATTGACACCATATTTATGAGACATTAGTGTAATATTATTCAGATTTATAATACATCGTGATTAAATGATCACAAAATTACAATGGAAACTCTCAGGGATCATTCAATAAAAAACGGAAAATGTTAAAAAAAAATTCTAATATATTATGTTAAACTGAAATGCTGTATAAAAAAATCTTATTTTTATGAATTTATATATATATATATATATATATATAACTTTAAGTAAAATTTAACCAATGAAACATAAGAAACTGACCATATACATTGAAATCACGATACCAAAGAGCCGTGTCAAATTACAAATAAAAATGTAGTCCTAATAAATGAAACATTATTAATTCAAATGAAGAAGAAAAAAAAAAAAAGGAATGAAATAAAAACCATACGCGTATAAACACAAATGAAAGCTTATAATGTAATTAACTTTTTCAAGGGCAAGGAAATCACATTTATAAGCAGATAACGATTGTTTTCTGATATGACACCAGCTTTTGCCAAACATCATGTCATATCTTGCCCGAACAATCGTTGAAACAATATTGAATAACAGGACCTTTTAAAATGGAATATTATAAATCATGCATACAATTCGAATAAGATTGGGAAAAAGAAGAAGAAGAAGAAGAAGAAGAAAAAGTCATATATATATATATATATATATATATATATACCCTATATATATAAAATCCTAATGAAACGAATTTGTGAAACGATTTTATGAAACGAATTTATGAAACGATTTTATGAAACGACTGGTTAAACGACTGATTATGTTTCAGGGCTATTTTTAATAAAATATTAAACGCTTGATGGTGAAATTAATACCAATTGTCCATAAAAATCCGCGGATGTCAAAACTGGTAATAGAATTTTGAAATTGGAATTAGTTTTCGAGATATTAATTTTTTTCTAATTTTAATGACATTTCTGTAATGATGGCAACTAATTACTCAGTTTTTTTTGTGACAAAAAAGGGAGAAAAATTGAAAAGTATCCCGATAGGGATTATTGATTTTTTTTTATTCGTCATTTTCAAATTGAAATTGAATTTATCTTTTATTTCAATCGATAATGAAGACAAAATTGTGATTAAATTATGTTTTTCAGGAAAATTTGAAAAAAAAAAACACATTTCTATCGTCAGGATTCAATCGTCTGTCAGCATTTAATTTAATTTATAAACTGAAAATATTTTGAATAAATTCGTCCAACTGACGTCATTTATGTAAAAGCCGAGGCTAACGAAAAAGAAAGGCTACCGCGGTGCTTTACGCGTATCTTTTTTTACAGACCGTCAGAGCCACGTGATGCTCGAATGCACCAGTGCAGGTGCACGAATAGAGTATCACGTCACTCTAGCGGTTTGTAAAAAAAGATAAGTGGAATGCACCGCGGTAGCCTGTCTTTTTCGCTAGCCTCGTGTAAAAGCAAAAGAAAGGGGGGAAAAGGAATTAATAGTAATTATTATTATTTATTGATATCATTTTGTTATTTTTTGTAAAATTTAATTAAACGAATTTATAAAATCACTAATTCGGATATTTGAAACGAATATATAAAGTAATAATTGTCCAACTGAACGGAAGGAGAATAAAAAAAAAAACGTCAAGACCCTTATAATAGAAAAGCACCAAAAGTTCATTGTTTTTTTTTTCATAACTTTTGGCAACAAATTTATGTATATTAACGAATCTATCCCTTTTGAAACTCGAATTACGCCAAACCTAAAAGCATAGAATCCTATACTGGAAAAGAACCCGATTTTCTTATGGACAATATTCAAGTGACATAACATGGTGTAAAATTATCGCGGATAGCAAATTTGTTTAAATATCTCATCAATTAATGCCGAATAAATGCAGGCATGCATGCACAAAATATTTAATTAATTTTGTATGATAAATAATTATTAGAAAATTCGTATATACATATTAATTGAAATAAATAATTTACATATTTAAAATAACATGAAAATATGCATGATGGTGCATTAAAATAGAGAGAAAATTAAAACCTGTTGCTGAAAATGTCTATAACATAGTACTTTTCAATACCGTGGTTCTTAATGTTATTCACAAGCAGATGGAATTTTTCTCATCCTTAAACGCAAAGGAAGAATAGAATACAGATCGTTGTTATAAAAGTCCCAGAGGTAGCCACAATTTAAACCTAACCATTTTATACAAGCTGGTTTTCAAGCTGTAATTGATTTTACTTATCAATCCCGAAAACAGTCGTCAGTTGTCGCAACAGCTATGTATGAGGCCATGATAATAAAAAAATGCCCTATTAAAACGTTAAAAGCATGGCAACCCAATTACAGATTTACCAATATTTTTAAAATAAAGCACGCTGTCATGTTTTTAGAGGCCTCGAAGTCTGAGCGGTGGTTGGCGAGCGTAGCTCGCAGGGGGTAGGCCCCCTAGTATATATATATATATATATATATATATATATATATATATGCTGTTTTATAGTTTTTTGTGATATTACCTGAAAAAAAGGTTAATATTATAATAACTATAGCAATGCTTTTGCACAAAAGTTTAGGCATTATGAAAGTTTAAAATTTGGAACTCGTGATGTTAAATTCATTAATAATCGTTGAAAAACAGACCGCAATGAAGATAGTTTTTTAAGCATAACTCAAACATTACTTAGCTTAAATTAGCTATAATTATTGCATTAGTATTTTTAAACTTCGACAAATAGATTTTTGTTAAAAAATTGATAGATTACAAATCATATGTTTTTCAAAAATGATTTCGGGAAAAACATTTTTCTTTTTTCAAATTCCGAAAAAAAAAAAAAAAAAAAAAAAAAAAAAAAGAACTGTAATATATATATATTTAAACAAAAATCGATTAGAAGCTTCAAATAGACGCATCCAAAAGTACAGTTCTTCATATAATATTTTCTCCTCTTTGATGTAGGGCAGAGATTTTTTTTTTTTAAATTATTGGGGGTTCTGCTCCTTACGAGCTACATTCGCCAACCCATGTAAGAGATAAGGGGATAAAAAGCACCGACACGTTTAGAACACTTCATAGAATAAAATTTGAAAGCATTTAATAAAAATAAGAGGATCTCTTGATCAAATACCGTCTAAAAATCAATCAGGAGAAAAAAAAATAAAATCCCCCCGAAAAAAAAAATAACAAATTCCAATCAGTATTCATATGTTCTTTTATGTTTGTAGAAAATGATATCCCTTTCCATTTATCGTTATTTTGTTAACAAATGTAATAATCTTTTCAATTAATGACCATACCACACTGCAACAAAGGACTCATATTTATTAATCTAGGAAAATATAAGAACGAATGAAAGTATACAATAACCCCATCCGAGTTACCCACTATTTTTAAAACAGTTTGTTATCTTTAGAAAAAAGCATTTATAAAAACAAACTTTCTTTTGCTACTACTAATTTTTGTAATGGTTTTTAAGTAGTTTTTATAGCTTATTAATCAGTTGTCTGAACATGGATCATAGGTTTTTCGCATGGTATCAATTCTGCAGTAAAAAGTTTCAACATACATTTTTTTTTATAGTCAAATATGATAAATTATTATCATTACATTAACATTAAAATTAACATTATTCTGTTACTCTTGCATGTATAAATTAAATTACGCGCTGAAAAGTGTGAATTCATAGCACTCTAAAAACAGATTTTTCCGGTTCGAGAAGGAAACTGATTAACACAGTATAAAAAAAAAAAAAAAAAAAAAAAAAAAAAAAAAAAAATGCCCAGTTAAACTGAGGGCATTGAGCTCACAGGCTATTCACACTAATTGTATATTATACACTTATTTCAAAGTATTTGAAATAAGCCCTCGAAAAATAAAGAAATCGACAATATATTAAGGGGGGGAACATCCCCCCGTAACCCCCTTATACTTAACCAATGAACCCCAAAACTAATCAGGGAAGCGCCCTATTACAATGAACATATATACAAAATTTGAAGAATATAGGATAATTCTGCATGAAAAACCCGTTTATCTAAATTTTAGCCCCGCTTTATACTTAACCAATGAACTCCCAAAACTAATCAGGGAAGCGCCTTATCACAATGAACCTATAAACAAAATTGGAAGCAAAACGGTTATTTCTATCAAGAGTTATCGCGTTACGTACATACATACATACATACGTACGTACATACTGAACTGGTGGGCACATTAGCTCTCATGCTTTGATAGCCTATGAGCTAAAAACTACTCGGATACTTCTCCGAAAATCGCTGGCAGCAAAAGAAACTTTTTTTTATATAAAAGCTCCTTTAAATCTCAAAAATATATTGGTTTCTCACGTTTTTAAAGATAAAGTTTCCGGAATCATGTGTAATTAAGAAGAGATTATTATATATTTTCGTTCGTGGTTACATTATATTTTCGTAAATTGAGGAACATTTGTCTTTTTTAAGGTGCACATTTCACCGCTCAATATAATTTAGTACTCATATTTGAATTTTCTTCCGAAAACTAAACAATGACATAAAAAGTTTTTTGACTTTATTCACAAACATATTTCTACGGAAAAGAAAAGAAAGCATTGAATTATAATTTAAATTATGTATGCGCATTATAAATTCTACGAAAATAGGTGCAATAAAAGTGACTAAAATTACAAGCTTTGAACACGACATAGACTCGGGGTTACTTTCAAAGCATTTAATAAAAATATCATCCTCTAAAATTTTCGTGAACACTATTTAAAGAAGACCAACAAGTTTAGAAGAAATCATTTGTAAACGTAAAAAGCAATTACGTAAATTTTAAAGCATTTAATAATTTTATTCCACTTGAATGCGGTCGAATACTGTCTAAAAAATCCACCAGGAAAAAGAAAAAATATATATACAAATCCTATTGCAAAATAAAAAGGCAAATTACAATGAATATTTTTTATATTCTCAATACACTGAAAAAAATATTGATATATATATGATAATTAATATTTATATACAAATATTACTTAATGTACCAAAATATAATATAATCGCGAGCGAAAATATACAAAAACCTCTTCCGAGTTACTTATGAATGCGAAAAGTGTGCTTTATGTTTAGAAATCTGAGAAACCAATATATTTTATTTTCATTAAAAAAAGTCTTTATAAAAAGTAAAGTTTCTTTTGCTGCAGCTGAATTTCGGCGGCGCGGCGTTTCCGAGTACATTGTAGAGCGTACTAATAAGTTTTCTCAAACCGGAATATTGATTTTTAGGATTCGATCAACTCTCAATTAAACATTTCCAGAAGCGTAATTGAATTTATACATGAAACATTAAGAAAAAATAATATTAATTAAAATATTAATGTTAAAACTGCACTTTATCCTTTTTCCCTGTAAAACAAGTTTGTTGAACATGAAAATGTTCTTGAAAATTGACAGAATCCGCAAAACCTACCCTCCGGATTCAGAAAACTGATTAATAAATAACTACCAGGAAACGTTTCCGAAAATAAGTGGCGGCGAAAGAAACTCCCTTTTTTATATATATGTTTCTTTAAATCTCGGAAATATATTGGTTTGTGAGTCGTTTAAAAAAGATAAAGAACGTTTTTCGCAATCATGAGTAACTCGGAAAAGCTTATTTTGTATTTTCGTTCGAAGTTATATAATATTCTTTAATACTCTATTAATATTATATTCGAAATAGTGTAAAACACTGTTTCTAAAAATACTTCTTTAAACCTCGAAAATATATTTCTTTCTGTGGTTTCTAAAGATATACATCTCTTTTCGGAATCGTGGTTAACTCGGAAGAGGATACTATATATTTTCTGTTGAAGGGGCGAGGCCAACGAGGTAAGCGCTGAACATCAGAATATTAACTCTCTTAGAATATTATTAACTCTAGTCTTCAACATAGAGAAAGAAAAGGAATGGCTTACCTTTTCTATGGTCTGTCCATTTATGAAATATCCGCCGATGTAATCCAAGAGAACTTCATATTGACGAATTTGCACAATTGTATTAATCTGAAGGAAAAACTTGTAAACAATAATATTAATTCAATTCACAATGAATAAATGGGTTGACGTTTGCACTGATTTTAAAAATTATATTCTACATTAATTACAGTTGTTTAAAGCTTTACATTTTAGATCTAGAATAATTTTAGCAGGAAACATTTTTTCCTGTGTCTTTACAGCATGGTTGATAGTAATACACTGACTCATTTTCCCACACAGTCTGGAAAGTTACAAGTAATAGTTTCATCAGTTCTTTGAAATAAATTGACGTCACTAACATAAATTTCACAAATAATTAGGGGGTTTTCTGAAGAATTTTGTTGCAGAACTGTAAGTTCATAAGTTACATTTAATGATGAATAATTGTCTTATTAAATGTTTTTAGTTTTGTAATAAGTTTATAATAACATAATCACAAATCACAAATCACGAATTATAAACATACTTCACACTATTAGAAGAGTGATGATTATAACGATGTAATAAATATCTATTGCTTGGAAATTTGAAACTTAAGAATCATAAAATTAGATCACTTGTTTTTGAAGAGATGAGAGAAAAATTATCGTTGTTTTTTTCTTGTGTGCTTTATCATTTTCCTTCTTTCTTTATTTACTTTGAGTGGAAAATATTAAGTTGATTAAAATGAATGGATTTGTTTTCTACATTTTCGTCCGTGGTTATGTTACATTTTCCTAGATTAAGAAATATTTGTTTTCTTTTATAGCATCGAAAAACGAAGCTCTCGTTAATTTTTCGAAAATTGCAGCAACTCAGTCCATAAATCAATATTACTTGAATGGTGCAGATGCAAAAGTCACATTATCCACTTTTTAAGGTATTGAGTTATTCATATCACCGTGTTCGTATTTTTAAGGCGAATCGGATTGTAATAGGGGTTTGGACCATAAAAAACATATTAAGGTTGAAAAAAAAAAATGCTGAAAATCCCGTTTTGATGCATAACTCTCATTATCCAACAACTGTTTTTCAGCAAAACTCACACTCTCCAATTCAACCAATCTGGGTGGTAAAGAAGTAAGAAGTAGTGTAAAATGTTCCACTAGTTTAATGACAGTGAAGAAATTGAGCCATGTCTAATAGTAACATTTTTGCACAAATTATTTTTAATAAATGTTTTTTGCATTTGGATTTTTGTTGTTTAATAACCTCCAAAATAACAACATAATAAAAACCAATGTTCAGATTTGTTTTTGTTGTTGTTGTTTTAAATTCATAATTATTTTGGTTTATAACTAACATTACCCATAAAAGTTTGCTGCAAAACTCACATTTTCCATATTTAAATTTAAATTCTAGCTTTATCACAATTATTACAGGTTTAGGACTATCTGCAACTAGTTGTTCTGACAATAAATACATCACAAAAAAAATTGTGCGAATATATCATGTTTATTAATAATAATCAGTTTTTTACATTTTTCTAAAAACTAGGATACGTGGAGAGTGTGAATTTTGCATATACACCCCTCACTTATCTTTATGCTTGAACTTTCTTCCGAAATGTAAATCATGACACGAAAAGCATTTTAACTTAAATCATCAACAAATTTCTTCGAAAAAACTTTGCCCTATCATTTAAATTGAGTGCGTGGGCAAAACTCTACTAGAATAAGTAAAATCAAATTGGATAAAAACTTTGAAGAATTTTTGAATACGGCATGGAAATGAAGTGAATTTTAAATCTCTTAATAATCCCATCTTCGCTTAAAAACCGTTGAATGCTACCTAAAAAGTCACTCAAGGAAAAGCAATGAAGTTAAAATCCGCCTGAAACAAAAAGAGGGATATTGCAATGAATATTCTTCCATTCTCAGTTGAAAATAAGAAGCTTTTCACCTTATCCCTTTACCGGTCAAAAGTTATTTTAATGATAGAGATATTTGATAGCATTTAAGTTTTATCGCTTACAAAAAACATTCTCGCTGCAATTATTTTTCAGCTCCGTTAGGGAAATAAGTAAAAAAATTCATATCTCTCTTAATGTCTTTCATAACTTTGATATTTTGCTTTTATCTTCCTAAAATTAATAATGACAAAATTTAAATGCTTTATAGCATTTGAATCTAAATTATTAAAGAAACTTCCACGAGGGAAAAATATTGCACCGATTGTATTAAGCGGTAATAGGACTTTCGAGAAGTGAAACAAAAATGACCATTTTTGTTATTTCCTATCTTAACAAGAACAAAATATCATGCCTGAAGTATAGATTATGTAACACTTTCCAACACCTCCAAAATAATTTTACAAATCTTTACTGTTTAATAATGTGAAATATGATATCTATGTAAACAAAAAATGAAATGAAATCACCCTCTCGTATGGATATCCAGCCGTTAAACATAGGGATTTTTCTCCACGGGGAGAAATATTTATTGAAAATTCATTTTTTGAATACAGATCTTGAATATTACATTAGAGATTAAAATAAAACTAGCCCAAAGTTAGTTTTTACAATACTGGTTCAGATCACAACATTTCTTAATATTTAAAAAAATGATATAAGAAAAAGTATAAAAGAAAGTAATTAGAAAATTTATGAATACTTAATCCTAACACAACTAGTAATTTTACATGGTTCAAACAGTAAGCTGAAATAGGAACAGTATGAGTACAAAAATGTTATCAGCATGTGAACTATAACATACAAATTTCAAAAAAATATATATATTCTACTAAAAAGTACTTTATAAATGTAGGAAAAGGAATCATGGATCCTTTTTAATGAAGGAGAAATGTTTATTCAGAATGTCGTGATTTTCTTTTAGCTTAACATATTTTAAAGGATCAAACAGAGTTATATTCAGAATTTGTCTCACTGTGACATTTTTATTGAAATTAAAAGTATGTCTCATTAGAGAACAATTACCATATATGTCAAGTAGAACAGTTCCTGAGCTTTTTTAGCATATACATGTTCGGGAGGAGCATTTTCCTATTTTATTTTTAAATGATGGGAAGCTACAGTGTCTACTAATGTAATAAGCTATGACTGGTTTTTTGCAAATAAAGTTCAGATCCACTTTTCGTAAAATCCCATAAGTATCTCTGCCTTTTAATGAATATGACCAATCTTGCTGCCAGATATCTAACTAAACAATTTGGAAAACGCATAACATATTTCAAAACCCAATTTCAGAAATTACCAACAATATTCGAAAAAATATCCGAATTCTTTTGTGCAGCCCTGTATATTATATATAGAATGTATACGCACCAAGTAATAAACAAAAAATGAATTAAATTTAAAAACGCGTACAGCAACTGAAAACGCACTTCCAGCAATTATTGTTAACAGTCAGTATCGAATACATTTGTGTGTCTTTATAAATGAAAAATAAGCCGCTTGTAATGCACCTTAGTGAAATATATGAATTTCAGTATGTTTGAAATAGTGAAACGTTATTAAAATCAGACTGACAAACAGACAGACAAACCGAATTTATAAACACTTTCCAACTAATTGGAAAGTGTTCAAAAGAAAACCTTATAAAAATACAATTTTTGAAGGTGGTAATAGATTCATGTTTTTTCTTTCATTTCACATTTTTTTCGGATCACAATGGATTAATTGTTATAGGGGTGTTTAAACTTATCGAGCAAAAAAAAAAAAAAAAAAAAAAAAAAAAGAAGGATTCACAGCTTGTGCGTATTATTACAAATGAATTTCTGCGTGATTTTTATTATATAATTACACTTGAGCGTCTTTCGATTAAGCTGAACCTAAAAAAGTTTTTATTTATAGCATTTTTAAGTTTGAAAAATAAAACTGTATTTTGCTTACATAACATTTTTAAAAGTTTAGCAATATAACACCAAGAAAAAATATGTTTTCAACAAACCAAAGATGAAAATTTAGGTTCACTATATTATATCCTACCATATCCTGAAACTTTCATGAAAACAAATCGAAAATTTTTTTTACTACCTTTCGCCCATTGCTCTAAAATCACATTTTAAGAAAATGTACTTTTAAAGTTCTGTCTTTGAAAATATGCCATAATTAACAACTATTAAAAGTATCATTTATTTTGTTTCAAATTGCTCAGAAATTCTTCTTCTTCAATTTATATACATTTTCAAAGATTGAATGATTTGAAGGTTTAAAAGTCTTAAAATCAACCCTTAAAATCTGACCCTTAAAATCTGAGTGTCTGTTTGTATGTCACAACTATTCTACTAGAATATGGAACATTAGACGATGAAATTGACACCAGTTATTCGCGGGGATCTGATGTTATCATGTAAATTATCATAATTTAAAAATTGGGATCAGTTATCGAGATATAAGTTTTTTTTTTTTTTTTTAATTTTGTATGGAGATTTCTGTAATGGTGGCAACTAAAATACTCCATTTTCGTGTATATAAAAGGGAAAAGAAGAAAGTGAAACGGTATATATTACTTTTATGGATATCATTTCAGCATTTAAATTGAAGTGAAATTATTTTCAAAAACTGCTAACCTTGCAATGCAGCCCTCAGAATGTAGGATAATTTATCCGATTATATACAGAAACATAAATGAAGCGTAAACTTTGGGACTAATTTTCTCAAGATCCTCCAGTTATTGAACTTTATCGCTACCATATGTTTATCTACTGACTGTATATTAGAAAAAAAATATATCTATAGAATCTAGGTAAATTTCGTAAGAAATACTACCTATTACATTCTCCCCTAAGTTGGAATTTCTGAACAATTTTTGCAGATCTACGCCGATCATGACTCCCAGAACCAGAAACCACCCCCCAGCTCAAAACTTTATCTATCTTTCTATCTATATTACATTTTTATGGACACGATACCTTCAATAAGTCTGCACAAATCTCTTCCAAACCGATACATAAAATCAAGGGGCATAAAATCTCGGTCAAGTTCGTTAATGGGCAAAATCGAACCAAAGGGGGGGGGGGTGCATTTTGTGAAAACAGAAAAATAAACATAACTTCTTAATTTTGATACGTATCGAATCCGTTTAAAGTTATTATTACTTCTAGGAAAAGGGCCAAAAATTTATGTATAGCAGATTTTTTATATAATTAAAAATGGCCTGGAGGGGGGGGATAGGGGTTTAAGAGGAAAAAAAATCATAACTTTGTCAATTCACAACATATTAAATCCGCTTAAATTTAATATAAATCCGCTTAATGTTATCTGCAACTTTTATATTGACAAGTTTTTTTATAGGACCAACCCTTACAGAAAAAACAAATGAAAAAAAATCTTCCGCCTACAGACACAGACAGATTTCGAAATGGGTGGTCCCAAATGTCGCATCATGGCAAAAAGGTCATTTCTTCTGTAATTCCAAATAAACAGGCGCCCCACGGTCTGCGTCTTCGAAATTTACTTGTGCCTGTAGGCCAAACCGTCAGGGATTTTTTTTTTTTTTTTTTTTTTTTTTTTTTTTTTTTTTGTAAAGATACTTCAGTTTTAGAACATTTTAAATATACATTAAATGGAATATGATTCAAATATTTATGGATTTCATCGCACAGAACAATTCTTTGGGGAAATTCTTGTCGGAATAATACTAATAAATGAAAAATAATTTTTTAATTCCGCTGTTACCGTCATAGTAACATGTTCAACATGTACGTGTGGTAATAATGAATACAGCAGTAACATATTGCATTTTGTCTTCCCAATTGCACTTACATCATGTCATCTATACATGACACTGTAATTAAATAATTATTTCCGTCATGATTATGATGAATTATTTTCTTTATTTAATAATTAACTATATTTAAATTTTTCTGTTCACCTGAAAAATAATTTCCTTTTAATAACATTAATTTTTTGGATGCAGATTCAATTAACTATTTCTTTTTTTTTTTTATTTCTTTCCGAACGGTTATTATATATATTAATCACTTCCAAATCTGTTAAATTTTATTGTAATCGTTTTAGCTCCCGAGAAAGATGTCCTTCAATATCTGTTTCATGTATTGGATTTCACAAGTGTTGTTTCCGCGTTAAAAGGAAAGTGTAGAATCGTTCTTTATATCACCTTTCAGCGCCTGAAATCGAATTCGTGAATGATTTCATTCATTTAATAAGGTCTTGATTTTATGAATTAAATACACAGATAAATAAAAGTTTTAAAGTTAACCAGATAGAAATTTCTGATCGTTTTAATGAACAATGAAAACGCAAATTCTTATCCTTTAACTATTTTGTATGTTCTAAAGGTTGTCTTGTAAAATATATTGAAATTCATGCTTAAAATGAAAAAAATACTAGTGCTAGCATTTCCAAACGAAACGAAGCAGTAAAATTTTAGCAATCGAAAGCTTAGCTATAAACACTAAGTCCATTTTACCATTTCAGGCAAAGAAGAGAAACACACTAGATAATAAGAAAAGTTCAGAGAAAAATGTAGTATAGTATCTACAATATGAAATATAAACGTGTACGCCAATAGCGCTAAATTCAGCTTAAAAACTAACGAAAAAACTAATACACAAAAATATGGTTTATATTACATATATATGTATATATAATTCAGTATAGTGTTGTAATACGGATTTTTGGATAATTATTGTGAGTAAAATTCTATCTATTCTTTACAAGTTTTTTATTTCCAATTGTTTTCTGGTAATAATTCAGTATACCTGGATGATTATACTGATCTTAGCATATATGCCAGTATAATTATGAAATACTGAATTATTTTTTAAAACACGTGTGGGTACATCCAGGCTGAAGATTATACCTACACGTGTTTTTTCATATCCAATTATAATAAATCTCTTGTTATCCAATTTTCCATTATATTTAGTTCATATTTCATTTCTTAATCCATTTGTATTCACTTGATATCAACTCCAAATTATTAACATTTTATGGTTTATTATAATTTTTTTCTTTTTTTTCTCTCTCTCTTTTTAAATAACCTTCATATTTTCAGTATTTTTGGCCAATTACCATTGAAGCACAAGCTATGGTAAAATTATGATTGCACTTGTTAATTTATTAACTATGTGGTATTCTGTCTATACACATTATTATTAATTATCTCTTTGGAGATTTAATTAGAATGTTACAAGAACTTGATATGTTTTTTTGAAATTCAAAGATATTATATATATATATATATATATATATATAACTTTTTTTTAGCTACGACGCTTTTACATTTTGTATAATACAAAATATAAATAATATAAAAAATTATATTGTTAATATTATTATTGGTAAAAGGTCTGCTGAACCTTAGCTATAAACACTAAGGCCATTTTGCCATTTTAGAAAAATAAGAGAAACAACCAATATAATAAGAAAAGTTCAGAGAGAAATGTATTATCTACAATATAAATTATAAGCGTGTCCATCAATAGCACTAAATGCAACTTAAAAACTAACGAAAAAACGAATCCACACAAAAAAATTTGGTTATTATAATTTTTCTTTGGACTACGACGGTTTTACATTTTTTGTATATGAAAATATAAATACTATAAAAATTTATACTGATAGTATTATTATTAATAAAATGTGTGCTGTTAATACCACACATTTTCATGTATGCTGCGCCCCCTGATTTTCGATACCTCATTTGAAAAAAAATCAATTAAAAAATAGCAGAAAACGCTACAAGCAGATTTTACTCTATTTAAATCCAACAGTTAGTAATAAAATTGCACAGCATCAATAATATATAGATTCGTGTTCCAAGGATTAGAAGCACAGTGATTTCATGCCACAATCAATTGTCAGGTACAGAAGAGAGTTAAATTCCATACCGTATCATATCAATATATAAAATCGTGTGTCACACGCACCTCCATTTTTAATGTAAATTTTGAAGTAAAAATATATTGTGGCATAAACAGAAATATTTAGTACATAAGTTTAGGTTATTGATAATAATATGTTTCTACAATTATGTATTTTTAATTGTATAATATTTTAAATACAGTAATCCCTTAACATTCGCGAGGGTTACCTTCCAGGAAAACCTCGCGTATGTTGAGTCTATCTCTCTCCACTAAAAAAGGAGTAACGTTCTATAAAATTTATAATTAGAGTGGCACAGTATTTCAAAAAAAACAAAAGGATATATGTATTAACAGTACGTTATGCATAACATATATGTATGAATATACACGCATATTCATATTTATGAAAATTATTTAATGAAGATAATTCAAATTAACTGACTGGAGAAATAATTACAGCTATAAAGCATAGTTTTTTATTTAATAAAGTAATTTCGACTCTCTCTCTATTCGCAAAGAGAAGATAATGTATGCAGCTTCAGCTCCATACAGCAACTTCAGCTCAATCTCTACGAGAACCTGCACAAGCACATTTTAAATTAATAGATTGAAGATGCCGTTACCTTACCACTTGTAATATTCCCATTGCAATGAGTATTCTCCTTCTGTTATTATTTTGTTTTCCTACAACACTCGCTCCTTTTTCAGTAGACAACTGAAAATTAATTTGTAAATACATACTTAGAAAACACAGGGGGAACAATCTTTAACCACTGTAAATTCTGAAAAAGCAAAGATATAATTTTAAAAAATCGCGAATAATCAAGTCCGATTCTCGCGAATGGTAAGTTTTCTGCATTTTTATGTTCGCAAATAATCAAAACTCGCGAATGTTAAAACCGCGAATGTTAAGGGATTACTGTACTGTAATTGATCTTTTATTTGAATGGATAAGTCACTATATCAAAAGGCACTCCATTGATGTAGCTTCAGTGATTGCAATTATATTTATAAGTAATTTAAGATGACTAAGATTGTATGACATCATTATTCGATTGTAGAATATACGTAACCTCATCTATTGGGAGAACATTACACATTATGATTATGGAAAGTTCAGGGCTTCAATGAATTAATGAATGTATATGAGATTATTACCGAGTAATTGATTCAACACTTTGAACTCCAGGATTTCAAATCTATTTTTATAGAATGTGGTTCAACTGGGGAAGTAGAGGAGATTTGAGATTTTTGTTTCTCATTTTAGCCTGTATAAAGTCTAATAAAACTTTGACGTTAAGTATGAGATAATATTTTGAGTTTGTTTTTTATGTAAGATTTATGTTTTGATAAAGTGGCAGGCATATTTTCTCTTGATATGTTTGTAGTGTAATGGTATAGCTACAATTATTTTATTTTAAAGAAAACACTTGCTTTATCATATATTTGTTATAAATTTAAATTAATAGTTTTTAAATCTCTAATACTAAAGGCATACATTTTAGTAAAGAAACAAACTTTTCATGCTATACGCGCAATTTCTTATGCTTTCAAGAGGATATTATGTGAATTAAATAAATGGAAAACACATATTACAATTAATCGGTAATATCAATCTCGAAGAACTCATAAATATCGCTAAACTATTCAAAAAGTTGAGAAAATCATATGAATACATTAACATTAAAAATTCCAAAAAACAAAATGTTCATCGTCTTTCTCCACGACATATCGCCGAACGTAGAACACGATGCAAAATTCTTTATAAAAAGTATTTATCCTTAGAAAAAATAAAAAATTTTTGTTTCAATAGATCAAGCTTGTTACTATATTTAGGTAATGAATTAGTGGATCGGTTAGCAAAGGAAGCAACTGACCCAAATTCATTAATACCAGAAAAATGTATGCCTTATCCATCCTCATATCTTAAGAAAATGTTAAAGCAAACTTTACATAACTCATGGCAACGTGATTGGGACTTATGTCCCACTGGGCGATATACCTATGCATTGAAGCCAAAAGTTTCAGAAGACTATCTTCTAAGTCATCGATACCTATATATATTCGCTATCAATCATGGCCCTTTCCCGGCTTATTTAATTAAATTTAATAAAGTTTTGACTTCAAGATGCACTTGTGGCACAAGAGGGGATTCGCTACATTATGTTCTCACATGCCCATTGACAGCTACTCTACATTTGAGGAAAACAGACACCATCTCTCTGTCGAATTGGTTTAAATCAATCTCGGCGAATTCCTCATTGCTTCAAAAGATAATTAGCTGCGTGTCCTTAATAGAAAAAAACCAATTGTTATTCCCAATGCCACCAGTACACATCATTGTTGGTGATGATGATGATGATGCTTTTCCTGATGATGAAGAAGTTTATTGAAAAAATCCACTGTCTCTACTTTTAAAATAATTTACGCTAAAAATATGACAATTTCAAATAACTTTTAAACTCTTATTAATTGTGACTTTTCTGCTGAGTATGACTTTTGAGTATGACTTTTTGAGTATGACTTTTCTGCAAATTAAGCTGGGCTGCTTTGTCAAATATGTAAAAATATGGAATTTTTTTTAATAAACTTGCCAAGCAGGGCTTGCAGGGGCTAAAGCCACATGGTAGACCTCCCTGCTTGGTTGAATCTGAATCTGAATCTGTTACTATATTTAAATGATTGTAATAAAAAAAGATTTATTCATTATCATCAAAGAGGAGAAAAAAATCTTAAAACATGATTCAATGTATTTAATTAAAGTTTTTATAAATTAATGTATGATTGTTGCTAGCTTTGAATATAAAGGCAAATTAAGAATAAATAGAGTGAAGGAAAATATCAAGTTGAACTCCACATACTATCAGAAACACAATTTTCTCCTAATCTTGAAACATGAAATATCATCTCTTTACTCGCAGTGCCATCAATCTGTTGAAATAAATCAAGATAAAGCAAGCGACCACACATCACAATCCAGTGTTAATTTCCTGAAAAAAAAAAAAAGAACGAGAAACTGGTATCAAGGCTATATTTTTCTAGGGCTATACTTTTCAGGCTATACCTGCTAAATCTCCTATTGTATCATAGAGAGATTTTTGCTGTTTTGGACTTTTAAAAAGCGCGTTATACAAACGTCGACCTACAATTCTTCATGGACTTTCGAAAGCTGTTTCCATGCAGCGGTTCCGAACCTTTTTTCTTTCACGTAAACCTTTCTTAGTATTTTCATTTAGGAGTACCCCCTTTTCTCATAAACACGCCTCTATTCACCTACAAAACACAAACATTCTTGTTTTCATTAAATTATTAATATTCTTAGCAGAGTTCAACAAGTAGACTCACGTTACATTGACTTTTCTAAACTTTTATTTTTTATCTTGCATTTTAAAGTTAATTTTATTTTAATAATATTAGCTTAACATCAAAGCCTACTTTTTTAAAATATTTTACTGTGAAAGTTTATAACATTTTAACTATCATGATATATATTACTGTATTACTGTATTACTGGGGGGGCGGGGGGAGGGGGGTTGGCTCGAAAGCCAAAGCACCGCGACCAGAGGTCTATTGTACTATCCCCCCAGTCTCCTAATTTTGAACGAATTCCAGATGAGAGACCTGCATCTGGATTGGCACCCCCAGAGGTAACGCTTATATAGAACTTGGAGGACTTTGGAGCCACAAACAGATTTAACGTGCACCAGCTCCCATTAACGTACACGGTCCCACAGCAGAGGCAGACGAGAGAGGATCCGCGCCACTGCGGAACATCATCATGATATATAAGTAGCCACGAATAGCTTTTAGTACTCTAAATGGGATCTTTGGACTTGTTTTATGGAGCTGAGTTTTTTAAAATCAGGTTCAAACGAAAACAGATATAATTTCAAAGCAAGAAGCAGCGTCAAGCTTAATACGTTCATCCTTAATACATGCATAAGACGGAAATGCTTTTCCAACAAGCTCTGTATTTGTGAAAGTATCTTAATGCTTTTCACTGAATTTTTGGGCTATCTTCAATTTTAGCGAAGATGGGAGAAAACAAAAATAATCATATAATCATATAATAATCAATAAACAATGTGATTAGAGGCAGGCGAGGGTAGTGACACTGCACTGTAAAAAATTGCTGCAGTAAAATTAATGCAGCAGAGATTCCAGACAATGTCAGTAAGAAAACGGGGTTTTCCTTAAATCAACCGCCGCGCGTATTTGAATCATCGCGGCGGTTTTTCCCTCAACCGACGCGGTGAGCGGCCAATTTCTCTTGCGCGGAGCGCTGCCGTTGCTAAGCAGCCAAGAGCACCGTCAAACGTCCTTACGTGCGACCCGTATGCCTTAGACTCTAAATAGAAAAGAAAAAAAAAGAAAGAAAGAATTGATACCGGACAAATTTAAAAGGAAAAATGCATAAAATAAAGACACCGAAGAGCGGTGAGGATGGACTCGTCTCGGTGGCGGTTGGAGATGGGTGGGTGGGTCAACCGCTGCGGTGAGCGGCCAATTCTCTTACATAAACGGTTTTTGCTCGTAAAAACATGAAATTTACGGAAATTGACCGTTTACCTTTGAAAAAGAGGCATTTTCCGTAAAATTGCGGCAGCAATTCACGGAAAATGCCCGGGAATTTACTATTTTTTTTACAGTGTGAATTATCAATAAATTACTAGATCTAGTGGGGCTTTTCCCTCATTATTTTGGAGTTACGCATGAGACTATCAACTTTGTTTACTTTGATACATGAGACTATCAACTGCGTTTTTAGTTGAGCAAGTTTTGTGATTTCCGCCCTTACTGATATTATTTTCACGTACCCCCAACAGGCCCGCCACTTACCCCCTGGGGTACGCGTACCCTAGGTTGAGAACCGCTGTATCTGGAGCAATGGGGCAGAATACCTGTTCCAAAACTGCTAAAGGAATTATTATTATGGAAATTATGGTGTAGAAAGGTAGTTCAGAATACGGGTTACCAAACTGAACATTTAAAACATAAATATTTTACGTAAAATAGTTCTGTAAGTGCCATAAAATTGTCAAAAAAATATGCGAACACCCTCTGCAGAATGTAATTATTTTACTTTTGAACTTAAAAAAAAAAAATCTCGATAGCTCCTTATTATCTTAAACATTATTTATAAATGCGAAATCATCATCACTTCGTCATCCTAAATAAATTTAGATTTCCTCTCAATCGGATTTGAATTCCGTATAGATTTCCATCAAAATCTCGATAAAAGGTCATCCTCATAAATCTATGTTTTTATTCAATCGATTTCCAGTAATGGATTATATATGCGCATATTCCAACCCCGATAACTTGTCATTTTCATCAATCTGTGTTTTTAGACATGGAATATAATGTAATTACATATATGTACCAGAAGCTCAATAATTTGCCACTCTTATAAATCTATGATTTTTTTAAAGAAATGTCATTAATTCTTTACTGATATACACTAAAATCTCGATAATTCGTCAAGTTCGTTAATGAGTGCTTTTACTCAATCGAATGTTATTACTTGTTTACACATATGCACTAAAATCTTGATAACTCGTCACTCTTATTCATTTGTGTTATTATACATAGAATATTACGGGATTTATGTGATTAAATAAGTACCTGTTTAAACAAGTTGGAAATTGTACATCAAACGTGACAAATCAGGTCCGTTCGTACTGTTATTATTTCAATGAAATGAATTATATAGTCTATTATTGTGATATGATTAATTTCCGTAATAAAATAATTACATTTTAAGTTGGCAACATTTTATCTTATGTTGACATTTACTGAAAATTCCAGCTTTGAAAATTTCAAAACGTGAAATCCATATTTAGATTATTTTTCTATTTAATATCTATTTCGCCAGAAACATCTATCTAAAAAACTGTCGTTAGATTATATGATTAGTATAATTAAACAATTTTAGTATACAAATTCGGTTTTTTAAATTCAGTAATACGGAAATAACATGACTCCATCTTAAATAGGACGTAATCACTATGGCAAACTAGAATCATTACCTATCATGGGATATCATTGAATTAATTACGTATGATACGATTTAATAGAATGAAGAAAACTTTTATTAATATCTTTTTAAGTTCTGATTCGATTTTTGTAAAATTTGAAATGACTCGACAAATTGTACCACGATTATATATATTAAATTTCAAACCAATCTAGTTTTTGCGCTGCTATATGCGGACAGCTGCACAGCTGTCGCATACGGCTGATACGATTACTGATACGGCTGATACGCTGCACAGCTGTCGCAGTAATACGCTACCGCGCATGCGCGGTAGCGTATTACTGCTTGCACGGCAGCGTATTACTGCTTATTTTACGGTTTAATACTGTTAATTTTACGGTATAATACTGGCAGCTGGGGTGCCAGTTTTATACTGTAAAATCAACAATTATTTTTTGCAGTGTGGGGGTTTCACCCTATAAGGTTATCAACAACTTTTGATCCCACCTCCCATTTTTAAAAAATATAAGTTGATTTATTGAGAAAGTTTCATGGTGAAATTCGGTGAAAAATGAGTGTATATACGACGATTGTTTTGCTTTTAGGTACAAATCACTAAAAAAAAGCTGTATGAAGTTCTTTTCACAATGATAATTTGAAACTCGCATTTTGAAAAAAAAAAAAAAAATCCTTCCGGCCTGTACCGGGAGGAAAAGGTAGCTTTCCTATATCTTCGTTTTAAAATTTTAGCTAATGTTACACGAAAACAGCAAGTTAAAATGCAAAGAAACGTTTACAAAAGATTCGTTAATACTGAATTTGAATAAGAATTTAGCCAAATTATTGAGCAATAGCCAAATTGGCTTCATTTATAAAGACTTATTTTGGTCTCCAAATTTCACTAATTTTGCCAATTTTGTCGCCAATGTCGCCAATTTTGGCGCTAACGTATATAGTAACGTATAGTTTTATGCGTATGATTGTGAAAATTATTACAACAATGAAAGAAAATAATTTGCGAGTAATCGCGTCCGTTAATGTGCTGTTTTGTTTCAAAATGTCAGCCACCCTAGAATTTCAAACTGCTCTATCTCAGCCATTTTTTAAGATAGAGGTAAACCACAAAATGCTCTGGAATCCTTGTATCAAGGCCTAACACGTAATTAAAAAATAAATTTGAATTTTTAATTTTTTTGTATATTTATTTTAGTTTTAAAATTTTAAATGGCCGCCATCTTGAAACAAAATGGCGGACCAAGCTGGCCAACGAACTCGGTCGAGACATTGGTGACCTTAATACACACAATTAGTTTCATCAAAATCGATTTATAAATACGAGCGTTATCATATGACATAGGTCAGATATATATCTACCCTATATATATAAAATCCTAATGAAACGAATTTGTGAAACGATTTTATGAAACGGTTTTATGAAACGATTTCATGAAACGACTGATTATGTTTCATGGCTATTTTTAATAAAATATTAAACGCTTGATGGTGAAATTAATACCAACTATCCATAAAAATCCGGGGATGTCAAAACTGGTAATAGAATTTTGAAATTTGAATTAGTTTTCGAGATATTATTTTTTTTTTCTAATTTTAATAACATTTCTGTAATGATGGCAACTAATTACTCAGTTTTTTTGCAACAAAAAGCGGAAAAAATCGAAAAGGACCCCGATAGGGATTATTGATTGCTTTTTATTCGTCATTTTCAAATTGAAATTGAATTTATCTTTTATTTCAATCGATAATGAAGACAAGATTGTGATTAAATTATGTTTTTCTGGAAAATTTGAAAAAAAAAAAAAATCACATTTCTATCGTCAGGATTCAATCATCTGTCAGCATTTAATTTAATTTATAAACTGAAAATATTTTGAATAAATTCGTCCAAATGACGTCATTTATGTAAACGCAAAAGAAAGTGAGGGGGAGGAATTAATAGTAATTATTATTTATTGATAACATTTTGTTATTTTTTTGTAAAATTTAATTAAACGAATTTATAAAACCACTAATTCGGATATTTGAAACGAATATATAAAATAATAATTGCCCAACTGAACGGAAGGAGAATAAAATATCCTGCTTGGGTTTTCTATCCTGCTTGGTTTTTTCCGCCAAGCTTTTTAAAAAACCGTCAAGACTCCTATAATAGAAAAGCACCAACTGTTCATTGCGTTTGTTTTCATAACTTTTGCCAACAAATCTATGTATATTAACGAATCTATCCCTTTTTGAAGCTCGAATTACGCCAAACCTAAAAGTAAAGGATACTATACTGGAAAAGTACCCGATTTTCTTATGGACAAAATTCAAGTGACATAACATGGTGTAAAATTATCGCGGATAGCAAATTTGTTTAAATATCTCATCAATTGATGCCGAATAAATGCAGCCATGCATGCACAAAATATTTAATTAATTTTGTATGATAAATAATTATCTACCCTATATATATAAAGTCCTAATGAAACGAATTTGTGAAACGATTTTATGAAACGATTTTATGAAACGAATTTATGAAACGATTTTATGAAACGACTGATTAAACGACTGATTATGTTTGAGGGCTATTTTTAATAAAATATTAAACGCTTGATGGTGAAATTAATACCAACTGTCCATAAAAATCCGCGGATGTCAAAACTGGTAATAGATTTTTGAAATTGGAATTAGTTTTCGAGATATTAATTTTTTTCTAATTTTAATGACATTTCTGTAATGATGGCAACTAATTACTCAGTTTTTTTTGTGACAAAAAAGGGAAAAAAATCGAAAAGGATCCCGATGGGGATTATTGATTTCTTTTTATTCGTCATTTTCAAATTGAAATTGAATTTATCTTTTATTTCAATCGATAATGAAGACAAGATTGTGATTAAATTATGTTTTTCATGAAAATTTGAAAAAAAAAATCACATTTCTATCGTCAGGATTCAATCGTCTCTGCCAGCATTTAATTTAATTTATAAACTGAAAATATTTTGAATACATTCGTCCAAATGACGTCATTTATGTTTATACAATTTATTTAATATAAAGAAGCCATTTATGTATTTTTATGTACAAAAAGAGGTAAATTGAAAGACAATTATAAATAAATTGTATACATATAAATACATGTATAAACAAGCATAAAAATTCGGTGCTTTTCCAGTGTATGGGGCCTTGACGAAACAGAGAAAATAGCCTTGGCGGAAAAGGAAAATTTGGCAACATACTTTCTGTCAACCTATTCACTTTGTCATTTCGTATACAGAAGCATTTTTTCGATATTTATACAATTTGTTTAGCGTAAAATGTCATTTATCCTATTTTATATGTAATCAGAAGTAATTTGTATAGAAAAAACAATAATATTATACGTATAATTAAAATACGCATATAAACAAAAAAAATCGTCGAGTTTGTTTCCATGGCTCTTTATGTCATTTGGCACCAAATCTCACCTTCTGATGCCCGAATTGCGCCAAGCTTTTTAAAAAAGCGTCAAGCGTATAATAGAAATCAGATAGCTCAAAAAGCGTATAATAGAAAAGCACCAAAAGTTCACTGGGTTTGTTTTCATAACTTTTGGTAACAAATATATGTATATTAACGAATCTATTCGTTTTTTAAACTCGAATTACGCCAAACCTAAAAGCAAAGGATCCTATACTGGAAAAGTACCCGATTTTCTTATGGACACTATGCAAGTGACATAACATGGTGTAAAATTATCGCGGATAGCAAATTTGTTTAAATATCTCATGCCGAATAAATGCAGGCATACATGCACAAAATATTTAATTAATTTTGTATGATAAATAATTATTAGAAAATTCGTATATACATATTAATTAAAATAAATAATTTACATATTTAAAATAACATGAAAATATGCATGATGGTGCACTAAAATGGAGAGAATATTAAAACCTGTTACTGAAAATGTCTATAACATAGTACTTTTCAATACCGTGGTTCTTAATGTTACTCACAAGCAGATGGAATTTTTCTCATCCTTAAACGCAAAGGAAGAATAGAATACAGATCGTTTTTATAAAAGTCCGAGAGGTAGCCACAATTTAAACCTAACCATTTTATACAAGCTGGTTTTTCAATGTGTAATTGATTTTACTTATCAATCCCGAAAACAGTCGTCAGTTGTCGCAACAGCTGTGTATGAGGCCATGATAATAAAAAAAATGCCCCATTAAAACGTTAAAAGCATGGCAACCCAATTACAGATTTACCAATATTTTTAAAACAAAGCACGCTGTCATGTTTTTAGAGGCCTCGAAGTCTGAGCGGGGGTTGGCGAGCGTAACTCGCAGGGGGTAGGCCCCCTAGTATATATATATATAAATCAACATTTGAACGGAGGGTGGTTTTGGGGTCTGGGGGTCATGATAGGTGAAAATATATCGAAATTTTCCGGAACTGCTTTCCTCCGAACAGCTGCAATAGGTAGCTTTATACATTTTTGTATTGAAAGCTACCTAAAATGTATAAAAAAAGCATATTAAAATTAAATAATATTTTCAAATTCAATATTGAATTGAACATTATTTTTTTAATAATTATCATTTTGTTAGAAATAGATGTGTTTTAGTTGTATTTTTGAGACTGTTGATAGGGTCTAATCTGTGAGGAGATTTTCATCATTATTAATTACAAAATGGGCAATTTTTTTGTTTTATAAGTTCATAAAATAATTTTTACTGATTATTTGACATGTAATGTAACCAATGTAATGAAAAAGAATAAGTATACAAAATAAGTTTAGTCTTCAGCTGTTTCAAGGTTTCATATATGGTATAATGAATCCATGATGTTATAATTTAAAAAGGGGTAGCGTGTGGCCTTTTCATATGGAATTATTTCAATATGTTACTTCGAAACAAATTTTATTTGATATTGTTCTCGAATTTCTTAATATTTACAACTCATTACAACAATTTTTTTCAGCTGGTTTCGTTTCAACTTGTAATCAATTTATAAATCAATAGAGTCCAGTCTTGTGCAGTAATTTGAAATCTTAACATCCAACCGGAGTATCTTTTTCACTCCTCACAAAAAGTTCAAACGACGGCCTTGCCGTTGCCGTTCGGCCTTGCCGTTTAAAATCTGTCAGCAAAACCTTTTCTTCCCCACTAAGATGGGAATCCGTCCTGAGATGAGTGTTTTTCTACCAACACTCGTCTCCCCCCAAACTCTAACTAACCTCCTCTCGATTCTCTTTCTCGTCCCTTGGCTCCAACAAAAGTCTCTCCGTTCACCAATCAAAGAAGTTTCCGTTCACGTCATAGCATTCAGTTTTTCTGCGATTCGATCGGGATTCCTTTTTGGGAGGTCTTACTGAAATACCAAATGTTCACACGGGGTAAAGTTCTCACGCTAAAGCGACCACACATGAAGCCGGCGAGATCAGAGAAATATTTTGCTGTCGAAACAGTTTCCGTTCACAGGATTGATCGAAGCTATTCTGTGCCTTTGCTGGTCGGCGACATTCTTGCAAGCTAGCAGAAAAATATGACAAAAGTTTTCCAACACCTGGGAACTTCTATCCTTGATTATTTTGCATAATTATCAGACTGTGGGAGATTTAATGAAATCGTTACAATGGAGCATGTTCTTCAACCTCAAGAGCCAAATAAAAGAGTGATAAAAAGTAGTAACAGTATTTTACATAAATTGTGCTGCTATTGTTCGTCATTCTTTCTCGTATTCATTTCTCATTGAAGAAGCTCCTAATATGAGTTTTTCAAACATTTATAAGCAAATTTTCTTTGGTTATCTTATTTTAATTAATTTTTACACATAAAATTAAACACAAATGGTCTTACATGCAACGTATCAGTTCTTAAGCACTCTGGGAGAGGATCACTCCAAATTTCCTACCTTCATTTGTCATTACACGAGTACTATTTTAAATAAATACTGCATTTAAATAAATGGAGCGGCTTACAGCAACCCAAACTGAAAAATGCCGTGTTTGGCATACTTTCCTCCGTGTAGAAAGAAATCAGCGGCAGTCGATTTGTTTTCGACGGCCGAGTCGACGGTCGATTTGTTTTCAATGCTTCTAACCGTACTAGTACGGTTATAAGCATTGGTAACCTGACATTCATTTATTATTTTTCACCATTTGTATTGTTAAAAACATAAATGAATTTAAAGTTTCTAAAGAAAAAAATGTGATTTTATATCTGTTTGGGATAGTTTTTAGTGAAGTTTAGAATCTTATATATATAAACAAGCAAGATACTTTTTAAAGACCAAAATTAATTTATTAGAGTTAAAAAGTAAAATAATACAAAGTACAATAAAGTTATAATGTATAAAATGGAACTGATGCATCAGCACTTATGACATATACTTTGAAATCTTCAATAATTTTGAACGTTTATTTTTACAACATCATTCAAACAATGGTAAGAAAAACGTACCCAACTAATTGTTACATGGACTTTTCTTTGTATTTTTTTGTCCACTTATGGAGATTTAAAATCGGGACTTTTTTTTTAATTGAAAATATTAAAAGATTGCTTCATTTACCAATTTTATTGACACATAATATTAGCTCTATATCTTTTTTTAAAAAAAAGATATCTCTTAATACTTATAAATTTCGCCGGTCAATAAAATCTGCTAATAAGGCAATCATTTCTTTATTTTTCCTAACCAACATTATTACAGTAGCTTCCCGTTACTTCCTGCATGCCAGGAGACAAGAAAATAGTGAGATGTAATTGAGTGCATTAAGAAATTAATAAAGATTTCAATCTACAATAAATGCTTAATAATTTCTTCTTAATGTTAGCTTGCATGCAGTTTTTAAAATTAAAAATGGAGTATAACACTTATTGTAATCTATGCACATATAAAGTTATTAAAAGTTGTAGTTAAAGATTTTTTTCTTTTTAAGTAACGCATAAAGAGAACAATAAAATGGGGGGGGGGGAGGGGGTATCTACTGTAATATTATAAATGTACGTAACCGGTAGGACATAAATACAAATATCTAACAAATACAACTAAACTTAAATGGCGGGAAAAACTTTATTTTTCACAATAATTGGATAAATGCAATATACAAATCAGTTGATATACTTAAAACATCCATCAATATACATTAAAACTTCTAGATAAAAAATAAATTTTATTATTTTAAAATTGCAAAAATATGTAGAGTCTGTGTTCAAAAAAGAATTACACATTTTAATATCAAAATTGACACAGGAAAAAAACGAAATAGCCATTGGATTATAGAAATTGTGTCTTATTTCAACTTATGTGCAAAAAAATAAGCTAGGCGTCATCATATAATAAACTTGTATCAAACTTTGAAATTTTCCATATGAACACCAAATTTTGAAAGCATATTTGGATTACTCGGTAAATTTTACCTTCGGATACCAAAAGTGAAGTCATTCTGTCAAGTATTTTTTTAAAAATTCGCAAATTTTGGTACCCAAAGCGGACTATTCACATAAAAAAGTTTGAAAAATTAGATTATCGTAAAGAGACTTTTAAGGATGTAGCTTATTTTAATTTCGCTAATTTTAATACTGTTGAAAATGATACAGTTTCCAATTCAAAATTTTTTCGTGAAGATTTTAAAGCACATCAAATGATTAATACACTCGTGTTCAGAAATTAAGGGGCACTGACCAATTTCAGACGTTTCGTCGAATATCTTCTGAAACTCGTGAGGAAATGCCCGAAATGCCCTTGAGCTTTGAGGATGTATAGAACATGTTTGACTTCATGTTTTCAGTGAAGATTTTGTCGCGCGGACGATTAGGGGGAGGACAATAATAATCTTAATAATAAAATAATAATTTCGATCACCCAAGTAACTGAAAATGCTAAAAATATTCTGTCACTGTAGAAAATGACTATGTAGATCCTGTTCAACATTTGTGTGCATTTGTGTATAAAATCTGCTAATAAGGCAATCAATTCTTTATTTTTCCGAACCAAGTAGCTGTGTTTTCTATATCAGACTAGAGGTCGATGTAATTATGAAGAATTTTTAAATAATGTTTAGAAGAATTTTCACAAATATTACTTCTATAAATCAAAACATGTTTATTAATTGTTGTTATTTAATGGAAATTGTTTTTATTATATTACAGTAGCTTCCCGTTACTTCCTGCATGCCAGGTGACAAGAAAATAGTGAAATGTAATTGAGTGCATTAAAAAACTAACACGTTGACGGACACTTGCGGCTGTACCCGTCAAAGCGAAGTTCACAGTGTGGCATGACGGCTATAGCCGCCCAAAACGAAACGGTCGTTTTTAGACACTACGGCTATAGCATCACAAGAAGCCCAGTGTCATGTTTTGGAGACAATTTTTTAGGTTGAAGTTCGTTTTCCACCTGTTATACGAGTTGCAGCTTCAGTATGCACGTGCAGGGTGGCTAGTGGTCAGGGAAAAATACAGTAAAAAAATGATAATTACCAGTATATTCTTATAGAAAAATTCAAATTGATTATTTGATCGAATAATCAACATAAATTTTTCTATAAGAATATACTGGTGTTTATCACTTTTTTTTACTGTAGTTTTCCCTGACCACTAGCCACCCTGACGTGGTTGTGAAGGGAGTAGTGCAATCTAATTAAAGGTGCTGAATTAATCAAAATTAAGTTTATTTAAGCAGAAAGAGTAAAACTATACTTCTAATATTCTAAAAAATTACAAAAAAACATATAGTGTCAATTTTCGAACTTCACTATTTCCTACTGTCCGTCAGCCCCACCAGTGGCTGAGAGGTTCTGCTCTCGAAGCTGGTAGACGGGAGGTGCTGGGTTCAAACCCTTGTCGCGCTCGTCGTCCTAACTGTTCGGAGTTTTCCGTGGTTTTCTTCGAACATTGCCGTAAATACGGGTTAGGATCCCTTAGAAAGACCCCCACGGAGGGCACTCTCCCCTAGGGCCTATATCCCTCGTGTTGATAATTGGCCGTCATAAATCAACCCAACCCAACCCAACCCTACTGTCCGTCAACGTGTTAATAAAGATTTCAATCTACATATCGTATATTCGTGAAGACGTTCACGCTTCTCTGAAAAATTAAAAAGTTTTTTTGTATAGCATGCAGAGTTTTCAGCCGAATTTAACTCGTCTTTTCAAAAACTTGAAAAAAAAATCGTAGGAATAGTATACTGTAATTATAAATTAAAATGATAGTAAATAATAATAATAATAATAAAACATAATTTTCAATTAGATAAGGAAATACTTCATATTGGCCTTTCACCGTACAAATTTATAGTTAAATATTCTAAACCAATGTCTTCCAACTTATTACTAAATGGTATTTTGACTTTATGGCGAATCAAGATATACTAATACTGAAAAAAGGATGCTTTAATTTGTGTTTGTATGTAATAGACTCTAAAACTAATAAAATAATTAAAATAATTCTTTCATTGTTCTATAACTGATGAACTCTGTTCCCAAGCAGGCTGCATTGTAATATTTTTTGGAAGGGTTGACTACAAATCGGTTGGATAGAAGATTTTCACAGTAATTGATGTCTTACCTAATTGATGTCTAATCATGCTAATTGTACCTAATTGTACTAATTGTGCTAATTGTACTTGTCTTGTACCAAATGCGGTACAAGAATGTAGTTTGATCAAAATGAGACATAATTAGTAAAGTGTAAATTATCTGTTGCACAATAAATTCTCCCTTATGTTAGTAGGCAGAGAAATACCACTTGACAGATTTCAACAATCATGCAAGCAAAGTCATGGGTTTTGGTAGTATTATATATACATATTAAACGAAAACTATACTTTCACTTTGTTCTGTGTTCCAATGCATATTAAATGATAATTATCTCAATATTATAGTTAACTTTAAGTAGCGAAACTTTCGTTTATCTGTTTCCTTGGTGATCTAATTGAAATTTGTCTATATGGAAAGCTCTAAATTAATTATTCTCCCCATTTAACAGGTCCTTCATTCATTTAGTCATGTCCTGCATGTTCCTGGAATACAATCCTCATGGGAGGATTCAAATTTCAAAATTTATTTTTTCTTTAAGAAGATTCAATATATTAGAAGGATTTTTTTTAGGCAAGCATTTTTCACCAGCTCTACAGATACGGTATTTAAGTTTTTAAATACCGATTTCTATTTCTTGCATTGTAAATTCAAAATGCCAATTCAAATGCCATAAATGGCATTAGGTAATAGAAAGAACTAAGTAGAACAATAAAGAAATAATCTTAAATAACATCTAGCTCTTTTGAGGGATAAAAATCAATTCCATAAAGTTAAAAGCAATATAATATTGTTTAAAAAAATATAAAATTGTTTTCGTATTGTTATGTTATCGTTCATTAATATTTCAGTGACTTTTAGTTCATTTAAAAGTTTATATTTTTCACCACTACTGCAATAAAATCTGATTCGCTTTAGATATTTTAATGCTTAAAAAAAATCCCAAGAAAATACTTCTATACATGTATTTATCTATCTATCTATCTGTATAGATAAATAGGTATAGATAGATAGATAAAGAGATAGCTACAAATAGGCAGAAAAAGGATGTTCAGGTATGTATCTATAGATAAAATATTTTGTCATTTTTTTAATTTTTAAAATTCACAAATAGTATGAAATTAAAGTAATATTTCTCAAAACGCAAATATGTTTAAAAATTGATGACTTTTGAGGGTATAAAGCTAGGAAAAGTATTTTTAACTTTCATAAAACAATAAATGCCTTAACAATAATTTCAAAATGAAAGCATTTGATAGCATTAAAATAAGCAGATAATTTAGTTTATTAAAAAGGCAGATTCTACATTTACATTTTTCAGTTTTCACCCTCCCTCCAGCGTTTTGTCAAATCTTTCATCTGCTTTTAAAAAAGCTTTAAATTTAATCTTCTCCCATTATAACACGTTTGCAAGCACGTATTCATCTCTACAAGTTTATTGAATGCACCCCACGTGGGTGGGAAGAGTGATAATTGATTATTTATTCTCCTTGCTGTTGAAGACTCAATAATGTAAAGTACTCGTTTTTTTCTCTCAAGATAAACCTTTTCCGCAAGTCTAATAGAGATTGTAATTACTTCTTTAAAATATTGAGCTCTGTTTGTTACATTGTCGTAATGAAATTATTAATCGGAAAACTTAATTATATGATAAGAATAGAGAAATGTTAGAACTATTTCTTTTCAGAGAGAAAATATTCTAATTATTATAAAGTAAAATAATAATGCCCATAAGAAAATGTTTTTACGTGATATATTTTCTATGATTGTTTTATCATTGTAAAGTATTTAAATTTTTAAAGGTTAAAATTTTCACTTTCTTTAGTAACAAAATCCAATTTATTTCGTATTTTTTAATACTTTAAACATATCCCATCCCTACAAAATCTTACCTTCAGCGCAAAGGGGTTATCGAGTGGTGCAAAGAGGGTCAGACAGGAGGGGAAAACTGAAAGGAGATTAAAAAGCTTTAGCTCAACAAGCCCCTTCTGATGAGCATATCTGCTAACTGCGAACACCCAGCCAAGAGGCTGGAGCAACAAATGCCTCGGGGAGAGGGGAACTTTATTCCCAATTAGTTCATAAGTGGCTGCCCGCATTCGGGGAACCTAAAAAGAACGGCATATGCTGATGCGGCAGGTTGGTTTACAAGATTTAGAATCGAGGGTACATTCGGCTTTTAATAGGGAGGTAATAAAAATGTTATGGATGATACAATATTATACGATATTAAATAAGAAAAATGATATGAACTTTACAGTGCAATGTTGATTATTTACAATAGATAAAAGTTACTATACAGCAGGGTTGGCATTAATCGATCACTTCTTTATTGCAATGCATTTAATTGCAATGCATTTTATAAATAGTTTACACATGTTTTATTTTCATATTTTATATTATGCATAATCATGATGGGTAAGTATTACGGTGGTCTTCAACGACTAGTTTATTATGTTTCTTGAAAACAGAGCCTACATAATTGTTTTCATATTTTAGATGTAATTTCACAACTTGTTAACCCGCCTCCACCATACTACACACAATAGACCCGTAGAGAGAGGTCGGTGCCCCCGGTAATGATTAAAATGCGGGTCCTTAAGTATAGTTTTAGAAAATAATATTTTTAAATACTTTGTAAACAGTACTACAAATTTAGATGAAATTTAAATATCTTCATATTAGCAAAAACAATAACGAAAACACAGTGTAAGTCAAAAACGTGCGGTCGTATAATCAATTTTTTGGTTGCCACGCTCTCCTGTCAAATTGTGGCCCCAAGAATTTCGTCAGATTTTTTACTGTATAATTGCACGACTTCTGATGATTTATTAGTAGATGAAAGGTTTTGTTTTTCTTTTGTATGTGTAATAATATTGACATGTATGCAAAATTTATAAGACTTAAGTTATCAATTTATACATCTTTTTAATTTATTTACCTTGATTTCTGCTCTTACTTGAATATTTTACGTAAAAAAGCTGTTTGACTCTTTTTTATTTTTTAACATCTTATTTTTTAAAGAAGAAAGAAAAATCATGCGTCAAGCATAGATTATGAAACATTTTCCTTACACATTCAGAATACTATAACAAAACGTCCCCGTTTAATAAAGTGAAAGATGATATATATTTGTAAAACGCATCACATATCTAAAAAAACACCAAATTCCACCTATAATGGGAAAAGTATTCAAATTCTTTTCTGAAGCCCTGTATATAATCTAAAGATTTGTATATGTGCTACATAATATGCTAAAATTTAGTTCAGTTAGGGAATGCATAACACAGCTGAAAATACCCTTCCTCAATTCCCTTCAATAAACGTAAATAAAATCGAATTCTTTTGTGCAGCCTTGCAAAGGATCTATAGAGTCCACCAAAAAATCAGCAAAAAGTTAGTCAAATTTAAAAGAAAGGCATACTGCAAATGAAAGCGCACTTCCAGCAATTTTTGCTCATAGACAATAATGTAGCCGCATTATTGTCTGTGTCGCAAATGAACAATAGACGATATGCACACCATATTTTACAGTAAGCCTGCTGTTGTGCATCTCAGTGATATAAAGCAATTTCAGTATGTTTGAAATTGTCTAAACATCTTTAAAATACATTGCAAACGAATTTTCGTCATAAACCATAAGGTAATTAAATTCATTTCACTGTCCCGTAAACGAACTATAATTGTCACACACTTCATTTTTAAAATCGAACATGCCACAATAAAACTCAAAAACACCGAAATTCGATTATATTTACGTGAATTAGAGCGTGGACAGACAGACCGACAATCAGACAGACGGACAAAGATACCTAATTCATAAACCCTTTTCAACTATGTTGGAAAGTATAAAATGGCCCAGTGACAGGCTTAGTAAAACAGCCTGTCCCCGACACACCCTCCCCCTTTCTACGGGCCTGCCACTCTGTATCATATTAAATCACACTTTGTAGAATTCTTCATTATTGAAGTGTGGCGTAAATATTGGATGGCCCCTTAAAGTAGGCTTCTTATTTTATTTAAATGTGTAATTTTTAATAAATTTATTATTTGAAAACATAATCAATATCTTTCAATTTAATGGTGTGGTTGGTAGAACATCTAAAAAATATATTTAAAGGTAGAAAATCCGAAATTTTACTTGGAATATATGAGATACGGATATCTTTGAAAACGTCCATTCTGTTATCGAAATTGCAATGCTTGTGACTATGGCAACCCTTCCCCCCCTTCTCGAGTTTCAGAACGAACTTCTTTTGCGGTTGACTAAATTCCACGCTTTAGTTGAATATTTTTATCCATTAATGAGTGGGTTTTTAAGGTTTTAATTAATATCTTGGGTTAATGAAGACATTTTCACAATTTTATGATGGTCAACGTAACAGTAGGTATTCAGCTGTAAGTACGCAAAATTTTAAGTCTCTAACTTATACAGTTTCTGAGTTTAAACTATTAAAACCATTTTAACCTATATTTTTTACATAATGCAGTGTGTTCTGTAGGCGGGTTGAATCCTTGTTTTTTTTAAAACTTTTATGTCAGTGTCAAATATTCTGTTCGTTTATCATTTAATAGTATTTCGTAAAGAAAGCGCGTGGAATTATTTTTTATACTAATGTTTCTAATTAAAACGAAAAAAAAAAAAAAAAAAAAAAAAAAAATCCTTCTAAAAACTTTCTGTACGATATAGGATATTTTTAGTTAACAAAGGCTGGATCTATTCTTAAATTCCGTTGTAAATTTACCTCCCCAAAAAAATGCATTTAAAAAAAAAATAGCGAACTTTCACAAAAGACTATTCTCCAACCCATGCACGAAAATTCCAGGAATCCCATTTCTGATTTTAAAATAAACAAACTACATTTTATCTATTTATTTATCTATCTCATTTCATAGTGTCTGCTTTTTGCACATGAAAACAAATGAAAATTAAAAAATTAAATCTTTTTATTTTCAATTATTAAGCGATAACTACATTCGGATAACTTTTAAATAAAAACAAAATAATAATATTAATTCAAAAACTACTTTAATCTTAATTTTCATTAACATTTAATTATTTTTAGAAATTTTAAACATTATAATAAACTTTATATAAAAAAATACATTTTTAATAGTTACATTTTTTACACAAACACCTATACAAATTTAAGCTTAAATTGTAACTGAAAGAAGTATATCTTGAGATTCAAAATTAAAGTATAATTTGTCGATTAAGGCATTTACATCTACATTATAAAGCAAAAACAAGTTCGTGAGTTTACGATAACGTCATATTGACGGTGACAACACCTGACCAATAGATTTCGTTTCTATTGCAATTTTTTTGACTTCTGAACATCGCATAATTTAAAGTATTAGATCGTTGAATAAGAGAAAAACAATTCTTTTAAAGGCTTTGTTTGTAAATTCCATCTCAATTTTCTGTTTTATTATTATTATTATTATTATTATTATTATTATTATTAGTTTTAAAATAAGTTCCAATCATGATTTTTTTAAAAAAATCTATCTCTATCGCGTGCAGCCCGTTTATGAAAAATTAACTCGTTTTAACTTAAAACAATATAAATAGTTCAGTATTTTCATCTGGCTACTATTTCATAACAAAAATTAAACTTTATCAATAAGTAAACTAGGAAATCTGCCTTTCAGAGGCCTCAACGTCAACTCTACAAATCATTTTTCATTAATCTCACTAATTTTTTATATAATCTGCATAATATTTCATATCCTAAAATGAATTTTTTTAAAAGTTATTTATACATATAAAAATATAAGATTAATCGAAATTTCCGGAAATTTTAGAAGTTTCACATTAAACTCAATTTTATGCAATAATATGATAAACAACTTACTGTATTTTTTTAGAATAAGAATACATTCCTTCAGGGGGGCTTGGCTCCCCTGAACCCCTCGTTGTCGCTTTAATTTTATCAAGGGCGGATCTAGAGAGTCTTCAAGGGGGGGGGGGTTGCCCCCAATACAAATCGCCACATTCCAGAATTATGTAAAAAAATACTTACTGAGTATAAGACTGCTTGTTTCTTTATATCAAAGATAAGTTCTACTTCAGTAAAGACTTGTTTGAAACTTATGAACAAAACATATATTCAGTAGCTATAGGACGCTGGCTGAAAGAAGCATTTAGAAAAAAACATTAAAACTAGCTTAGATATTTCGGTTATAGGTCTACACTTGCAGACACTTTCAGTCTCTGGTCAGGCCCGACCCGTAAAAAAAGTATTGACTCTGCCCGGTATGAAAGCCCGAGTTCGGCTCGGCCCGCTCCAGTATAACAGCTAAAAGTTTTCCTCAAGCACGGATCTGGCCGTACAAAAACTTAATTGGTACTTCACCGCCAGACTTAATTCAAAAAATGTCGATATTTCTGAAGCAATATTATTCTACAATTAAAATTATTCATAAAGCCACCTTACTTATGCGCAGATTTTTTTTTTTTTTCAGATTATGTTCGAAATTCATGGAATACAGAATAACAACAATATTAATGACCACTTAGACAATTACATACGTAAACACTGATTAAATGTTTGAATTATACAATTACATTCAGATGAACATTCATTAATATTAACGTAGTTTAGAATTAAAGAAACAAATATTTAAAGAAAGTCATAATTTTAAAGCTCTACAAAGAAAAATAGTACATTTTTGCTTTCTTCTATATATAACAGAAGAAAGTATTGTAATTGAAAAATTTTTCGACTTCCAGTTTTCGAAGGATTTACACCGAAAGAGATCCCGAAAAAATGTTTTTACTAAATGTCTGTCTGTCTGTGTGTGTGTCCTCTTTGTATCATCGAAAGTGTATGAAGTTATGCATAGAATTAAGCCAAATTTCATTTATAGGTTTTTCACTATGGCTGTCTTGTTTTTTGTGACTTTAACAGAACAGATATTGTATATTTATAATTAATTTAATTAATTATATGTAATCATTATTATATATTACTGTATCCTGATATATATTTATCCTTTTTTTGTAAAACTTCCGTATGTGATTGACACTGGAATTTCCCTGATACATTTATATATTTGGGGAATGTTCACGAGATCATTTTAAAAGTAATAATCGGGATTTGAAAAAATACTACAATGGGATTCCTAGCGAGCTGGAGTTCAGAGAAGAATGCAAGGGTGGAATAATCGAGAGAAAACGAGAATAATGCAGGGGTGGAATTTTCGAGATGTTTCGACCGATATGGAAGCTCCGTGAATGAAGAATGACAGCCGCGTTGATTTGTAGTGTGACCTGGAGATCGAGAGTGTGTCACTCGTGGAGGTGCAGCTGAGAGGGTAGGACGCCACAGTCGCTGGTGTGCCGTGAAGAGTGTAGAAGGTGTCTCGTTGATGTGTAGCGGAGAGCGTAAGACGCGAGAGTCGTCAGTGTAGAGTTAAGAGCGCAGAGGAGTGTATTGAATTGCAAAGAGAATGTGCATCGGTCAGTTTGGTCCAGAATAAATTAAATTACTACGAAGACGGAATGGTATGTACGAGTAGTGCATATGAAATCTAGTAAAACGTGCGATCGGGAAGATTGCCATTCGACAGTCACATACGGCTAGTGACCATAAGCTGTATTAACTATTAATAACTATCACAGTAACATTTTTCTTGCATATTAATTTAATCAATAAATTATTAATTGGTTATTTATATGAGAACTTCTTTCCCAGCGTGCCCGGTATCACTTTAATACCGTGATGGCAGCAAATACTATAAAACTAAGGTATCAATTCTAGGAGAATTATTACGATGACCGACCAAGGCGACGAAACCATAACAATGGCTAGCAGGTCGTACTTAAATTTGGGGATATTCCGCCGGATGGGGGCTCTGTAATAGCGATGTTTGTGCCATTTCCATTATTGTATTATCGGAAAGTGTGTGTGTCCTCTTTGTATCAGTAAGTTTGTATTTGTAAGAACAGTCAATTCGTGTTCAGGACCTCCTAAAATGTAGAAATACATCGAAATATTTTACCAATCTAATACTGTGTTCTTGTAAAGATAGAATAAATTAAAAAATGCCACCCGATCGTAGGCTCGGGGGGTAAGAATTTAGAGGTATGCACGAGCCAATGATGGTTTTCATACAGGTTGAGTCAGACAGGTGTCGAACTCTTAGCTTTTATATCGGGTCGGGCCCGGTGTCTGGAAATTTCGGCTCGTACAGATCTTTAGGAAGAATGAATTCCACGCCAAACTCGCCCCGGAAAAAAGAAGTCTAGTGGCCGTCCCGGCTCGAGTTTACAGAAAAAAATGAATACCCGGCAGGAAAGAGTAGAGAACAGGCAAGGTCCGAGTTTCGTGAGTGAAAATTGGCTCGAGATTTTTCTTTGGGCGAGACCCTTACCTCTGATGTCAGTTTGCAGATCTTTTATTAGCACAAGGGGGGGGGGGGAGGCGATCGATCCGCCATTGGTCGCAACCGGGCCGAATTTTCAGCTTTTAGGCCGGGCCCAGGTCTGAAAATTTCGGCCCGTGCAGACCTCTAGAAAGAATGAAGGGTCGAGCCAAGCTCGACCCGCAAAAAAAAAAAGAAGTCTGGTCCGGCCCCAGTCTCCAGAAAAATCGAAGCCCGGTCCAGACCCGAGTCTCCAGAAAAAAATAAGGCCCGATCCCGGTCCGAGGCTTCACCAAAGGCCTTTTCTCGTGGAGACCTCTAATGTCGGTTTACCGACCCTTTTTTAGCCCAAGGGGGTGGGGCATCGCCCCCCCCCCTTAGATCCGTCATTGAATTTTATGTTCTCAATTTCCAGTAACTGTGCTATTTCATTATCTGAGTATATGTCTGAATGCATTTATGCATTTACTATCGTAATTTCATTAGATTAACCATATTTTTCTACTGGAGATTTTAAACTATCCTTAAAATAATACTTATTTTTTAACCACTAAACATCATCATATGTTGCTGAAATTGAATAAAATTTCGTGTATTAAATGTACTTATACAACTGTAAATTCCTCTTATGATGCTTATATTCAATTTACACATTCAACGTCTATCCAAACGAAAATTATAATTTTCGTTTGGAAAACCGATTTGGTAATCTTTCTTTAGTAGTCAAAATAAATCGTCAAAACATATTAAAAACTTAAATCACCCGAAAACCAATCAACTATTTTGTTAATAAATTTTTGGGTCAAAGTAATGCGATTCACTACAATTTTCTTTTTTTATATATTCTTTGAAACAGCGTTGCTACTTAACCATTTAATGAAAGAGAGGAAAAAAGAAATGCATTGGACATTTTCGTAAAAAATCAGATATTAAAATGTTTTATATCTCTCCAATTGATGCATAAAAATTTTCAAAAATGTATACAATTAATTTCGAAATTTAAGGAATTATTAGTAAATTTTACAACAATTGGATTAATTTAAGATCTCCATTTCGGAAATTTAGCATCCATAATTTCCCATATGAATTATCTCAAAGCATCAATTTATTTTCGACGAATGTGAAAATTTAAAAATTATCTGATTTCCCATTGAAAAGCATTATGACTTCAAAGAAAATGTTCTATATTTTTCGAATGTCTGAACCAAATTCGATCAAAAACTATACAGCTAATTCTGGGTACCTCGCCAACATACCTACCAAAACTCAACGTAATCGGACTATTTTTGCGGCGGTTATCGTAGAACAGACAAACAGACAGACAAATAGACAAACATACGGAAACCAAAAACTTTTCAAATCTCCACAGTGATTCTCAACTGTCATTTCGTCAATAAAAGCAGCAGTCGTTTTTTTTTCTTTCATGAATATTATAGTAGAAATTAAATAACAGACAACTTGTAACTGTTATTTTACATATAATAATAAGTAAACCGTATTTATAGAAAGTAATAGAAATATGAATTTAAAAGCAGAATCAATATTGTTTGCAGATAAAATTGTTTGATCCTATTAGTGTCTTTTTTTTTGTTTGTTTCAGTATCATAAAAAATATGTAGCTTAATAACTTTGCCAAAACTGAAAATCCACGGTGATTTATTTTAATCTGTGTTATTGTTTATTTCATTCAAAACTTGTAAAAACAATAAATGAACAAAAAACATAAATATTTTTGCTTAACGGTAAGAAGTTAAACGTTCCTTCATTTATGTTAAACAAAAAACATACATTAGTTGGACGAATAGATTAATATTATATTACAGTCTCGCTTAACAGTCTCATTTTTTTAAATCTCCATTAATTAAATTAAATATAACAATTATTGAAATGAAGTCTTTAATAGGCACATGTTAATGTATTAGGAATTAAGTGGATTAAGTTTTTAAAAAAAAAAATCTTATTTCTGCTGCATACTTTTTTTTGGGGGGAAGAACATTGAAAATTGGTAGGGTAAAGAACATTGAAAAGTGAATGAAAATGTATTCTGTTTAATGCAAACGAATAATCTCTGAAAACATCTATTTTAAACCGCTTAGATGTTTTAATAGGATTTGTAAACGCAGTCAAAGAGTAATAAAAAAAAATAGCTGCGTAGCAACACGATGAATTGCTTTTGAAGTGCATCATATATTTAGAATCTTTAGGAGAGGGGTGAGGGAATCTAAATTTAATGCGCATTTAGAAAAGATTTGTTAAATTAATTTTATTAAATACTAAGTAAGCATAAAATCATAATTACAATGAAGGTTAAAAACTTTCTGAATAAAAGTGCTCGCGTTCAATGACTTGATTCGTCAAACATTTTTGTACTATCAAGATTTAGCTATTGGCTTATAATTTTATAGCTGCTGTAAAATTATTTTGCTATGCACCTTTTTAAATTTCGATTTTTTTAACTGTTCTGTTCGAGTATTTACCTCTTAAAAGAAACATTCATGACAAATATCAGGTTTCTACAACCAACAATTCAATATTATTCATAATTTAGAATGTTTTTAGAAAGCTTTCCGCTCATTTCATCCTTTTAAATTCTTATATTTTTAGAAACCGTTCTTAGCCTTAATTAGACTTAATCGTTCTTTTCCATCTTAAAAGTAACCACCATGTCAAATTTCAAGTTTCTAGTCCCTTCAGCTTCACAAGAATCGCCAATTTTAGAAGCGTCTTTTCTTTTCTCATACACCCTCTTTGAGGTAGTGTAACGGACATAAAGTATGGTCTATGTTGGAGCAGATATTCGACCATCATTTTGCAACCATTATTTTTTAAATCGGTTTGTTAGTCCAGAGATTACCCCTTACAAAGGAAGAAAGAAACAAACGTTTTTTCTTTATAACATTAGTATGGACTTAGAAAATGGTTGTCTCTTTCAAAAAAAGCGCACTTAAAAAATCACATTTTTTTTTATGCCGAATAATCTTCTTTAATAAAAAGCTATGCGTTGCTGACGACTGGGATTTTCGATAATCGTTGCCACAGATTAACTCGGAAAGTGAAACATTTGAAGTTACTGAAAAAATTAATTGCTCGAAAATTATTTGTCAGAAAATTATTAGACAAACTGCGTTACAAAGGTAAAAAATTGTATTTTTCTTGATGTAAATTTCAAATCCAATGATTATGCCATTTTTCAAATATTGAATTTCAAAAATTACCAAATTTCACAATGGAGTACCACAGCGAAAACTTCTCGCGTAAAAAATAATGATAACAACAATGTGTCAGCACGAGTCACAAATTATAGTAGCCTTATTATTCTGTTAAAATATAAAAGTGAATTATGATGTCACGAGTGCATGATTTTTATATAATTCTCGACAAATACTAGATGCGCCATTTCTTTTTAGTTGTGAATAATATAGGTTAATTCACGTTATTAAAAAATGTAGCTATAAAACATATAAATCATTGAAAACGGTAAGTAATAAATTGTAAACTTAATATTAAACCGTATTAAAAAAAACATAACTTAGTGAAATAAATACCCGTTTTTATGTTATTTTAGGATATTCCAAGTAAAGGTACAGATTACTTTAAAATTCAAGGTTAAATTCACCGATATATTTCGTTTGATTCAAGGTTCTTTTGGAGAAACCGACTAGCGCAGCGGGCGTAGTCTGCTAGTTAACTTATGTTATGTAAGTTGAATTTTTAGTATTTTCTGGGACTAAAAAAGAAAAGTAGCTTTTTTAATGGCGGCAAACACTGAAACTTCGTAACATTGAATGTATTATAATGTTATTATAATTCCAGAAATTTAAACACTGAAAGATCAAATTCATATAAACTTATAAATACAAGATTTTCCAAAACATTTTAATGTGCAATTCCCAATAAAATCGATTTAAATTCTTCGTCCGCGATTTCTACTCTTACAGTTTGAAAAAATAACATAATTTCATTATCAAGTTCTTGAAGAATGGACGCACTGTGGATAGTTTTAGCATAAGGCAAGCTTATTTAAATTATTTTAAAATTCCATTGTGTATAAATACGCAGAGATATATTTAAATGCTCTAATGTCCCAGAAATATCCCCGGTTCGTGCAAATGGTATGTTTTGGCTAGTAATTTCCATACCATATCATGAATGAAACAGTAGTCTAAAATACCGGTATATTCATATACATTCATGCGTGAATATATTCTTCTACATACACACATTATAAGTATCCAGCATATTTTCGATAAAATAGGTCTTATGTGCATCAATACATACATTCATTTCATTCTTTTAAACATGTGTTCGGCTGAAAAATGTTTTATAGTGTGGAATTACCTTAGAAATATTTTCTAAACGGGATCTCTTGTCAATATGGTAATCCTGAAAACATATAAAGCTGCTCAAAATATAAAAATATAGGAAAGAGATTTATCAAGAGATGCTTTTATACTCCGCCATTTCAAAAATCGAGAAAAAAAAAGAGATATTTGTCGAAAATAATACAAAAGAAAAGTATAAAATTTCGTATCCGATATTATTTACATGAGATAAAAAAGTGGTCTTTTATTTAAAGTCCTTACAACCAACTGATTCATATCTACTCTCCAAAATATCTAAGCACTCACGGCAAAACACAACATAGGTACTTTTCGTGCTATTCTGTAAGTTTGGAGAAATGAATTCGGAATTTTGCGTATGTTTTTAACGGAGTATATATATATATATATATATATATATATTACAAAGTGCGTGTAATTTAATAACTCTCTGAATTCCATCCTTTTTTTAAATACGTTAACACTGCAATGTATACTGCAGAGCAAAATATCAAAAAACATTAGTTCATATAAAATATTGAATATGATTTTTCGCGAATGTCAAATATATCTCAATAACGTTACTTAATGGGTAACGTTACATAAGAAAGATATGAAATGACAAAAATTGAATCGTGGATTAGGAAGCCTGCAATTAATGTAGACTATTACTTTTTTTTACATTTATTTATTTATGTTTTATAATGCAACAAAAAATATTTTCCAATATTATACGGCAAAGTTAATCATGAAAAACTAGTTTTTCCACGATTTTAAAGTCCAGGTTCCATGATTTTGAGTCACCATTTCTTTCTTATAACATTTTCTCTCGATTATAAATGAAAAAAAAAAAGCAAATAGTTAATAATAATAATAAATTTGAAATCCATAAAAATGTACCATATTTTTGTTATAACTTGAAAGAAACAATGTTTATTTTTTATGTCCAGTTTGAAGAAAATTTAATTTCCCTTACTTTAAAAAAATGTACATGTAAATCCGTTAACTTGTTCAAAAACTATCGTGGCAAAACAGCTGAAAAAGAAAACCAGGCTATCAGTTTATTTATATCAAAAAAAATAATAATCGTTCCAAGCATGCAAATTTAAAAAGGATGAATCCTTTTTTTTTCATGCTGAAGCACATACAAACACTACAAAATATACTGTTAAAAATATACTCAAAACAGTAAACTTACGCATTTCTTTAAACATAATCGTGAATGATATGCGGAATAGGGTAAGGATACAGAGGAATGGGATATACTTGCAAAATAGAAAAGAAAGAAAGCATTTTCAGGTTTTACATACGCAAATATGCTAACCTAATAGGCGAATGTCTACAGTTTTCAGAATTTTCATTACCAGACAAAAAAAAAAAAAAAAACTATATTTCGAAAAAAAAAAAAACGTCTTTAGCAGTTATTTTTCAAATTACTCTTTCAAGAAATGTCTTAAAGATATGAATCGCATAAGCTTCTTAAATCTCATTTAGGAATTAGCGTTAGTTTAAGGATTATATATATATATATATATAGTTTAGCTGATGAAAAATAAATATAATAAAGCATCCATTTATTAGAATTTTTTCCCTTTATCAACTAAACTATTATACAGTGTGTTCGGGTATCACAGCACGTGCTGCGCAGAACAATATTCTTCGCTATGGGTGCATAAAAGTTGTCCAAAAATCAACATCTTGACGACGCATAGTTTCCGAGAACAAAAAAGCAAAAAATGTATGACGTCCCATACTTCCTAGTAGTTTGTAAAGGATTACCTTTGCACTGATCGAAAGTAAAGTACACATCGAAATATTCACGAACGGAATATATTGTCACCAGTGGCGTAGCCAGGGAGGGGGGTCCAAATGCTCTGGATACCAGTAATAATCTAAAGATTTCTTCGCCTTGATTATCGCAGAAAGTTTTCCGATTTTTTAAGGCAAATAAAACTTTACAAAATTAGTGGTATCCAGAGTATCTGGACTCCCACCCTGGCTATGCCACTGATTGTCACTATGCAAAGATTGCCGCAAGATTCAAACTGTAGCCCTTTAACCCCTTGAATGGCGATGGTTGATTTTGGACCATACTTAATTTTTATCCCTAAATGCCATATTGATACCAGGATTTTGGAATGAAAATTTCCCTTGTGTACATGAAGATAAGCTTTTACTTATTTTCAAATATATTTGTTTGTAATTTTTGGTTACATTCAATTATTATTTTACAAATAGAAAGGTGGGGGTCGGGGCAAGAAAGCGCTAAGCCACATTTTTGGTGAAATAAATCTAACACTGTGATCTGTTGCTTAATATTGTAAATTATAATATCCAACATATAATTTGTTTCTAATGTCACTTGGTTGCAGCATATGTGACAAGTTTCGTTTTTGCCCCAGATGTTTATGACCACAATGAAGATAGTTAATTTTCAAGAAACGTTATAGTAATATCATTAAAGTAATGCCATATTGTTACTCAGAATATCTCAGATATTACTAAGACATTGGCGAAAAAACTTTAGGTTATATATCTTGATTTGAGTATTTGATCAAATTTTCGAAATGAAATATCTCAGAAGTTCAAAAATGTGGCTTTGCACTCTCTCGTCCCGAACCCCTCAAATGCATTAACCCCGAAAGGGTTAAAGCGAACCGAACGGTGGTTTTCATTTGTATATTAGACTCACGGTCTATCTCTTTTAAATTCTTTCTCTTTCAGAAACCTATCAGGTACATATTTTATGTCTTACAGTTTTTTATTATACATATGTTTTAAATCTTGTTTCTCATCAGGTTTAAAATTTCGTGAGATATAACAAAGCTTATTTCCAGTGCTCCTAATGTGACGTAATACTTTTTTTTTATATTTTTCTCGTATACTAGGCATTTTGGAGGTATATTTTTTTGGACACCTTGCAGGTACACTTCGGGGATTCTCGTTCTGCAAGTTTTGTACGGTGAAATCCGAAGACCCTGTAATTTTTTTAGCGCATACACTATTCAAAATTTCGTGCTATGTGGTATCAAATTTTGGTGTAATACTTGCAACTATAATATAGTGAAAAATGTTACCGTGATTTGATACTTCACGCAAACTTTATGAGTTTTAAAACTTTTAATGTATTAAAAGTCGTGTATTTTTTTTTTTAAATGTTGTTTCGCATTCGATTTGCAATTTCACGAGCTTCAATAATGTTCTTTGATCCGCAAGTGACGTCATACTTTTTTTATATTGCATTTTGCTCGAAAACTATTCATTTTAGAGGTATGGTTCTTTGGACACTTTACATGTATTCTCGTTCTGGAAAGTTTGTGCGGTGGAAACCGAACACCCTGTTTAATTCTAATTATAATAAAAGTATTTTTAAAAGACAAAAAATAGCCATTGCATTTTTTTCTTTCACAAAGTTGTTTAAAAAGATCATAATTAATTTGTCAACTGCACATCTGTGCAAGAAAGTGTATCTACTCAAGTTATACTCAAAAAAAAAAAAAAGAGTTTAAGTTTTATTCCCAGATTTACCTGAATGAGACAGGTTTAAATTATATTTCAAACATAGTTTTTAAAAAGCATACATAAATGTTTATCGATAGTAAAAAGAAAATTCTCGGAAAAAGCAAAATTCATAGTTAAATTTTAAGTTTAAACAAAAGTATAAGAAAAACTATAATAGTCTAAAGAGCACGATAGAAATTTTTCGTAGTGATTTATCACTACGAAACTTTTACGAAACTAAAGAACTTTTTTGGAAAACATTCTATTTGGAAAACAAAATTTATTTTACACAAAAAATTAGTAATTTATCAATAAATTTGATTTTTTTTATATTTCGGAAAGATATTATGAGGCGCATTAAGCATTTATTAATTTTCAAAACTCGCTCCTACATTTGTAAATATTCACCCTGAATATTTCTGTTTCTTCATAAGCGATAAAATACTATATTTTCATTACGGACGGTTTCGTCTAGAAATTTTTAGTCTATATTTGGACGCCTGCCAAAAACCAGTTGTTAGTTTTAGGAATTTAAAGTGATGGTGGCAACGATAAGCTTTATCGCTTTAATTTTTATCGATAATACATTACTTCTAAACCTAGCATCATTTCAATTTTTTCATCATTAAATAGGAAAATTAATGTGTTTTCGAATGAAATTTGTTGAAAACTGTACCTTACAGGAGTGACTTTTTCTGAAGTTTTAAATCCTTTTCCAGAATGGATATTTTAAAAATATAATCTCAAAAATGGATGTTTTCAAGATCAATTTAAAATTACTGGTGTCAGAAATCGCAATGGATTGCCCAAAGCTACATAAAAAAGAAAAAAAGAAAGAAACAATCATTCGTCAAGCATACATTGTGAAACATCTTAAACCACTTTCACGATAGAGTAACGAAACTTAACCTTTTAATAAGATGAAACAAGTTGGAAATTGTACGCCAAACGTGACAAATGAGGTACGTTCGTACTATAGCTAGTTATATAAATATTTAGATCTTGATGATTTTTAATTCTGTGAAATGAATTATATCGTCTGCAGATTAATTTCTGTAACAAAATAAGTATCTCGGTCGCTTAACGGTTAAACCTCGGAAGCTCCTATAACAAGAAAGGATCGATTTAAAAAAAAAAATTCAAATTTCTTAATAAATGTTTTTATTAATATCTTCTAAAGTTTTGATTCGATTTTCATAAAATTTGAAATATCTCGACAAAATTCTGCAAAGATAATTTATCTTCAATTTCAAACCATTCGGTTGGGTAGTTTTTGCGTTGTTATATGCGGACGGACGGACAGACAGACAGACAGACGGACGGACCAGACGACGACAATAGGTGCTACGTATTTATATAATTACGAACGCATCTAAAAAGATACTCAATAAATACTTAAATAAACGCATAACACTGTTCAAAAATCACCTTTAGCAATTTATGCCAATAGACGAAAATGTACTCGAATTTTTTTGTACAACCCTGTATGAGACCTGCAGATTTTGATGCACACCACTTATTCTGCTAAATTTAATTCCTATAGAAATAGCATAACACAAATAAAAGCACTCTTCCAGCAAATAACATCCATAGACTGCAAAATATATATTTTTTTGCGTAGTCCTATCTATGAATTTATTTTTAGTCTACGAACAACTTTGGTCTACTAAATATAATTCAGCTGAAAAATGGATTCAACAATTAAAAACCACCCTTAAACAATTAACGTCCATAGACAATGAGGCTTTCGAATTATTTTGTGTACAGAATTTTAGTTAAACTCAAAACGCAAACTAAAGTTGAAAGCACAATTCCACCAATTACTGTTCGTAGACAGTGCGGTAATCGAATTATTTTTGTGTCTCAGTAAATAAGCAATAAGAAATACGCACTCTACATTCTACAGTAAGACTCTTATAATGACCCTCCGTAATATAGTCCTATATAAATTTCAGTATGTTTCAAATAGTGTAAAATCATTAAAATATGCTGAAAACGAATTTTTCCCGTAGACCATTATGTAATAGAATTCATTTGTGTTTGTTTGACTATGTAAATGAACAGTAAATACTATGCACTCAATATTATACAAAAGGCAACTTTTACTGCACCTCGTGAATGCATTCAATTTCATTATGTTTGAAATAGTGCAAAATCATTAAAATGCACTACAAACAATCCCCATAGACTATAATGTCTTTGAACGAACTATAAATGCTGCATATTTAATTTTCAATACGGAACATGCCATAGTAAATAAATAATGTGTATCAATAACGTAGCAATCGAAGTACATTTATGAGAATTAGAGCCCAGACAGGCAGAAAGACAAACCGAATTCATAAACACTTTTCGAGTATTTTGGAAAGTGATAAAAAGAAGCAGAAAACACAAAATGTCGGATTAATCATAAGACACCGCACTTTGACGGTAAATTAAAATTTATCCTAAAAGAAAGCGATTTTTACTTTATGTTGAATATAAAATAAGTATCAAATTCAATTACGTTGCATTAGAATAAACTCAGAAATGTATTTTCATTTTTTTTTTTTTTTTTTTTTAACACTTGAGGATCCTAATCCCTGGGTTACAAAATTTTCAAAATATAGGTTAAAAACTTTTTTTTTTTCCAAAATTTAAAAGAATTTTCATATTTAAAATATATATATGTATTTTTTAAATTGCCCGGCTAACAACAACAAAATGTATTTTTATGTACAAAATATCAATTATATACTTAAATAAAGTTTCGATATTTAATAAATCATTAAATAATGTACGAAACTGTACAAAATAATTCGAGTTCATTTTTTTCTATCGGTGAAAATTGCAAAAATCGAATTTTCAACTATACCATTCGTCTTCTAACAGAACGAAATTTCAGCATGCTATGTAGTACATATGCAAATCTATAGACTGTATACAGGACTAAAATTAATTTAACTAATTTTCTTTTTTATGGACAATATATGCTGAAACTGAATTTCTAAATGTGATATGTTTTTTCTAATCTGTTTGATTACATATCTTCTTTCACGTTATTTAACAATGAAGTTTCATTAATTTTTTCTTGAAATGTTGAAAAGAGTTTTTCTCGACGCAGGATTTTTCGTTCTTGTTTATTTATTTATTCAGAATTTTCTACATTGCCAGTATATATTGTGTTTCATATCTGAATATGTAAGGAACATAAACATTTTTCCAGAGCTCGCATCAGCAAATATGCGAAACTGATAGCTAAACACAAGAATCTCTTACAAAAAAAGAAAAGAAAAAAAAAAAAAAAAAAAAAAAAAGAAGATAATGCACCTTTAGAATGTTCACCCTATAATTAATTTTCGAAGAAAACTTTGAAGAAGCACCCGCTTCCAGCATATTAATTTTGGGATTTTCGTATGCTTGAGCTGCTTTTTCTTATATACACTGTTAAAAATTTGCAGCAAACTGTCCAGTCATTCGACCGTTATTATAAAACACAGCCAGATAACAGTAATTTAACTGTATTCTGATCATAATATGGGCAATAATATCGTCAGAATTGAGTTAAATTACAGTTAAGTAACCGTGTTCTATAAAAACGGTCAAATGACTGGACAGTTTGCTGCAAATTTTTAACAGTGTATTAATTTTAAAAAAATCTTATGAATTAAGCAATTATATTAAGCTGAATATATTAAAAGGCCATTTACAAGATTAAAAAAAATAATAATGTTCACATAAGTGGTTTCTCCTCTTCTATAGTAATGAATCACAATAGATTTAAAAAGGAATTTTTTTTTTACCACGCGGTTCGGAAATTCCGTTGTCAACTCAGCATCTGTGAAAGAAAACTTTTCTTCTTCAGCACCAATGAGTAAATAGAGTTTGGGTTTTATTCCCGGTAAATAATAAGTTTAAATGAATTTACAAGAAAAAAATAGTTTAAATGACACGATAAAAAAATTTCAGCGAGATTTATCGTGGTATATTTTCGTAAAAATTCTTGATGAAAGACAATTTTTTTCCACGTTAAAGTTTATAAAAATGTAATTTTATTTTATAAATTGAATATATTTTATTATGAGGGAAAAAATTACAAGATTTCACAATTTTTAATTTTCAGAAATATTCTCAATTTTCGTAAACATTTTGTTCATACAGTTTTATTAATTAACTAGCAAGCTACGCCCGCTACGCTGGTCAATTTCTTTTAACGAACCTTTAATCAAACAAAATATTGACATTTCATAAATAACTTTTATATTTTAACAGAATAATAAGGCTACTATAATTTGTGACTCGTGCTATAGGCAATATACACGTCAGGACACGTCGCCCTTATCATTATCTTTTTACGCATGAAGGTTTCGCTATGGTACTCCATTGGAAAATTTGGTAATTTTTGAAATTCAATATTTGAAAAACGGCATAATCATTAGATTTGAAATTTATATCAAGAAAAATACAATTTTTTACCTTTCAAACGCAGTTTGTCTAACAATTTTCTGACAAATACTTTTTGAGCTATCATTTTTTTCAGTAACTTCAAATGTTTCATTTTCCGAGATTAATCTGGTGCAACAATTAGCGAAAAACCCAGTCGTCAGCAACGCATAGTTTTTTATTAAAGAGGCTGTTGGAGCAGGGATTGTCACCACCAATTTGCCACCATCACTTTTGAAATCGGTTCCGTGGTTCCAGAGATTCCACAGAAATTGTAATTTAGAATGTTTTTAGAACGCTTTTCGCTCATTTCACAATTTTAAATTTCATTTTTTTTTATTTGTTCTTAGAGAACATTTACATCTTATAAGTAGCTACAATGCCAAATTTCAAATTTCTAGCTCCTTCAGTATAAAAAAAATTGCAATTTTAGAACGTTTTTAGCTCCTGCACCCCCTAGGGTTAGTGGCACCGACATAAAATATAGCCTATGTTGGAGCAGGGGTTGTCACCATCAATTTGCCACCATCACTTTTGAAATCGGTTCGGTAGTTCCAGAGATTACCCCCTACAAACAAACAAACAAACAATCTTTACTCCTTTATAATATTAGTATAGATTAATTAATTTAGCAAATTGAATGTAAAATTAGCAAGAAAAAGCTATTAAAAACGATGTAAAAAATATTCCCTAAATAGTAGAGAGGGCAGCTTCGGCAAAAATGACTGCTTCATCGGGTTTCAAGGCAACTGTTTTAATTCTGTAGCTTGTAGTTCATTTTACTTACCCATCATACGTAGTATAGGGTAAATCTTGTAATCGTTTTGAAAATCGAAAAAAGAATTTGACGGATTTACACGTTTCAAACACTGAAGATTCCGAAAAACATATTTTTAGGGGAAAAAAAATTGCCGTCCGTCTGTCTGTGTGTCTGTGTGTCTGTAATCTCCCGAACAAATTGAGATAGAGACTTGAAATTTGGTATGTATTTAGTATGTAATAATGAGAAGAAGCTTATTGAATTTCAGTAACCTCGATTATCTAGAACTATTTTTTTCGGACTCGAAATATTCGTTCTGATAAAAGGTATATAAAAATTTTCGAAATTGTTTATTTTAAGGAGTGACGATAAAAGACAATAAAAATAAATAAATTTTGCATAAATAATGAAGTTAATCGGATAATGAGTTGCCGAGATATTTGTAATCCTAGTTTCCGCACTCTTCGATTTTTTATGACCCTGTATTTCATCCAAATTTCAATTCAAATATATATTTTAATTGGAAATGAGGTTAATGCAAGCAGATTACCATTTTTTTCTGCACATAGAAGACAATTTCCAGTACTTTCAGCATTTGCTATTACTATAAATAAATCGCAACGGTAGAGTTTTGAACGTGTTGTAAAATACATCTGTAGACCATTGTTTAGCCATTGTCAGTTATAGGTTGCCTTATCCAGTTGCCACTCAAAAACTGGCATAAAAATTCAATTCTCCGGGAGAGTTTGGAAAGATGTATTGTAAGTTTTATATTTAAAAAAATAAATAAGTGTTGGTGTATTATCAAAATTAAAATACAATTAAAATAAAAAAGTGAACAGAACGCAAAATTGCCGTTAGAACGCGAAGCACTGAGAAGAAAAATATAAAAAATATTTTTAAAAAAATTATTTAAATTATTTAAATACAATTTTCAATCAAATTTGTTAAAAATGTCAACGTGTTTTCCTTCTTATAACACAAGACATCTAGAGAGAATTAAATGCATCAACTTAAGGTAAATTTACAATCTTATGTTGATTATCTGAACGAAAGTCAAATATTATGTTTAAAAAGTTTTAAACCTACTTAGACACTTTATTTACTTAAACGAACGAATCTGCCTTCATTTGCTTAAACGAACATAAAGTCAGAGCATACATATAATGGTCAATACTGCAGTAACTGTCATGTACACAAAATTCTCATTCGCAAAAGACTGTATTCAGTTAATTATATCTTTAATCGGTGAGGTATATTTGCGGAAGAAGCTATTTTCATATCCTTTACTGTCGAACTGAATTCTGTATTTATCTTTCAGCAAACTTAATACGAGATACACTTTTAAATATTTGAGTTCACATTTAAAGCTTTTAATCTCATTTAATGGTGTAAGGAAATTAGATGAAACACAACTTAGTTCTACAATCTTTTAAAAAATATCTTTCATGGTTCAACCTCCAAATATCATTTCAATTTTTACCAATAAATGAAACTATTCAATTTACAATCAAAACTAATAATTATATGCTCCCTCAATATGCTGTTTTAAAGCACGAAAATATCCATCTGCTTGTCTAGTAATTGGAGCGACAAGAGGTGATAGGTTTCAATCCTCGTTTAGGTTCGTTGTTCGCAGTGTGTCTTATCTCCTTTAACCCCTTGGGAACGAGCGACACGTATAGATTAAGGCTCCTATAATAGGAGCTGACGCATATCCATTTTGTTTCGCATTATTCGGGTCTCAGTTCAGCATCTCAATCTACCGCTGCCGGAGCTGGGGTTGCCTAAGGCCTCGTTCCTCCACCTTCTGAAAGAGGCTGGATGTTAAATGGCGGAAAATTAGCTTGGTTTTTCGACTTTGAGACACATATCTGCGAGGATGCGTCAGCCTGTATTATAGGAGCTCTAGTATAGATCAGTTTCAACTGACGTCATACCCTAGCAACCACCTTAGCAACTAGCTTTGTTTTTTGTTTGCCCATCAAAAATGGTGGATTGTGATTGGTTGGCTCGTAATACAGGCTACAAATCGACGATTATGATTGGTTGGATAACGTTTGGGGCAGGTGATCACGTGGTTGAAACTGATCTATACGTGTCGCATAAGATGCTCAGAATGCTCGATTATTCCCACCAGTTATTTTTTATTGTAAGCTTTGCGTGATTAAATCGTAGCATTCCTGCTTTTCAATTATGCGAAAATTTCTGCTTTGAAAAACCGGTGGTAAAAGATTAAAAATTCTGTAAAGGACGCTCGTCGCGAAGGGGTTAAAAAGTGGTTTCGATCTTATTAATACATGTCTGCGAAGGATAAACGTACTATCTACTTTATATACAGTCGTGGGAAAAAAGTGAACACCCCCTACTAACTCTGCAACAAATTATTGTAAAAGGAAGTTAATGGTACCAAACGGTTGGAAATAAAATCTACTTTTAAATTATGCAGGAAAATATTTTAGGAGGCCATCTACATATCAAAACACACCCAAAATTTTGTTTTTTTTTTTCGATGAAAAGACCCAAGTTTTTACAGGATATTTTCAATCTTCAGTTCAAACTATGCTTAAATACCAAATTTCATGAAATTCCTATGATTAGTTTCAGATAAATTATTTATTTTAAAATGAGTATGTTTTAGAGGATACTAGGTCTCCCCAACCTAGGATACTCCCAAACTGAAGTTCAGTACTCGATTGTGGAAATGCTACAGAATGACTAAGTCACTTTTAACAACGTATTATTTCTTGCCAATATGATAATTTTACTCACATAATATGTTTCGGCTATTCTTATATACGGTAAAATCTTTTTCAATATTCATTTTATGCTGTATACAAGAGTTGAATTGCCCAATTAAAAAATATATAAAATGTTATCTGTGATTAAAATAGTTTTCGAATATGTGAATGTGATTGGAATTTTATAGGTGTTTTTATAATATTTTTTATCATATTTTGAATTTATTTTACTCGATTTTTTTAAAATTTATATGTGAAGAATATCGGCCCAATACAAAATTTACAATAAAAAATAGTATGAAGCAGTATAAGGAAACTTATTTAGAAAAAAAAACAAAATTGCTTTTCAGTCTGAATATAAATGCTAACTCGATTGCTAATGGCATATTTTTAAAACATTTCCAGCAAGTACACAACACATGCATTTATAAGAAACTTTACTTCAAACATATATACTGCAGAAAAAATAAAATAGGTTTATTAGACTGGAGAAGAAGCTAGAAGTTCAATTAAAGATAACAAAAATAATGAGTAAGATTTTTTTTTTCTGAGATAGGGCAGTTCATTTTTAAATAAATCGGTCAAGTACGAGCATAACTCGCGCACAAAGGGTTCCGTACATTAAATTTATTAATTACTATTTATTAATTAATAAACTCTTACTACCCCTAATTTTTTCATAATTTTTGTTTCGGTAGATTCGGAAATATGATGGGGTGGGGGGTAGGTGGGGCATATTTTTCCAGCACTTTCGGCGATATCTCTGAAACTATAATACCTAAAATTAAAACAAGTATACTTTCGAGTTACGAGATCTTCCAAACGTTACCTTATATGATATATAAAAAGATTTTTTTCAAGCAACTTAATTAATATATAGGCTAATTACCGACAACTTTTTTTCGAAAATCATTAACAAATATCCGTGAATGATTCTGAGTCGAGAGATAACTCGAGCGCCAGTGAACTCCCCCGCCTACCGCTCGAAAAGTAAAGTTTGTGTGCAACGGAATATGAGTTTTTCTAAAAAAAATATGCAACCTAGAAATATTTCTATAATTTCAGTGAATTCGGAAATAGAAAAGTGGTGGGAAGACATATTTTTGCAGGTGAATTTTCGACGATATCACTGAAAATACAAAACCTAAAATTAAAGCAAATATATTTTTGAGTTCGGTAATACGAGATCTTTCACACGATACCCCACATGACATACAAAAAGAAAACTAATTTTTTTTTTCAAGTAACGGAATTAGCCCCCTAAATTTTTCCTAAAGATATTTGTTAATGGCTAACAATCTGAAAATATGTGGGTAAAAATGTTTTATAACTTTCCCAAGTTCGAACTTTCAAGGTCCTATAGTTTAACAGAAAAAGGGCTCTGACATACGGACAGACAGACCCAGGAGTGATCTTATAATGGTTCCGTTTTTACTTTATAAATGTGGAACCCTAAAAATGAGTTTTGTCCATTTAAAAATAAAAGCGAAACTAATTTACATAACTAACGTAAAATTTTATCTCATGCAAATACGATTTACGTAATTTTAGTAAAAAATTTAAAAGCAAACACAGAAAAAGTAAAAAAAATCTAAAGTAACATAATCACATAATAAGATCATTAATTATAATTAAAATATAGATAAAATGCGTAAGTGATACATAGAGGAAACACAAAAGGCTTATAAAAACCTTTTAACGATCGACATATGTTTTAGCGCTCATATACGGCGCCATTTTCAAGATATATAACGATAAAGAAAAATATTCGCGCAAATTTTTGAAATAAAACTTGAAAAAGATAAATCACGAGATCATATATGTAATAAAAGCAGGTTCTTAAAATAGTCAACGTGAAAATTCCTATTTCCTTATTGCTTTTTTAAAATTGAAAAATACTTCGTGACAAATTTTAGGTAATTAAAATGAGGCGGATTCATTGCAAATGTTCACGTTACGTGAAATGGGAAATAAAGCCTTGATGGATAAATTATTTTACTATTTTTAAAATCAATCTTTAAAGTCTCGGTTCTATGTAGTTTTGCAAAAGCTGTAGTTCTTCTGTCATATTTGATGTCTGCCATATGCTCTTTTAATCTTGTTTTAAACTTTCTAGTGGTCATTCCTATATAATATTTAATGCTCCATCTGCTCTGGTGAACAGCATTTCATAAACACCTGATAGTTGATACGGCTCTATTGGGTCTATTTCCTTACAAACTGCGCTTTTTAATTTTATGGATGGTTTTGCGATAAGACATATGTTAAAATCAGGGTTGGCAAGTTTTTGACGCATGATGGTTTTTACCGGTTTTAACCATGGTTTTTACCGTCATGTCAAAAACTTCCTTGTCAAAAATGTCAAAAACCCATTTTTTAGTAGTTTGTTTTTACATTTTTTTTTCATTCTATGTTTAATATTAAGTTGTTTTACATGAAATATTCAGTATCAGAAAGACTCTAAAGTATATTTATACATCCAAGAAAAACAAAAAATTAGAATAATACGTGTACATCTCTGTTAAAAGATCTCCACAATAATCTTAAGCTATTTGGCATAGTCTAAAAAATTAGATTTTTTGAAGAAATCCTGTAACCTATAAGTATTAGATTAAACAATGTGTATAATATCGGTACAATTTATTACATTGTTGAAAACAAAACTTTAAGATTCTACTTATTGAAGTGCAAATGAAAATCACCGTAATTGCATTTATGAAATACATAAGATATGCATTTTAAAATATTATCTAAGAATATTCAAATTTATTCACTGCCAGTCTAAGCTTAACATCTATTGTCATACAATGTAACAACATTTTTGCATCTCTAAAATAATTTTAATGCACTTTATTAAAAATATATATTGAATGTTATTTAATAATTATAATGACCTTTTATTATCATTTAATATTAATGTTAATTGCAGTTAGTAGAATCTATATTGGTGAAGATTATGACAAATATTGTTCTTTTCTTTTACTCTTGTATTTTTAAATCTTTCCCATATTAGGAAATGATCTTCATTTAAATAAATTTAACAAATCTAACTGTAAATAATAATAATAACAAGAACAAGGTAAAATCAATCTAGAAATGTATTGTATGCTACACTTACACCATGAATTGGAGGACAATCGAAAATGATAGGTTTTTGACGGAATAAACCGGTAAAAACACTGTTTTTACCACTGTCATGTCAAAAACCAGTTTTTGACGTCAAAAACCCAACACTGGTTAAAATTTCTAAGTTTATATTTCAATCTTTCAAAGAATCCAGGGAAATATTGTAAAGTAGATAACTTTGAATTTTGTTTATTGAAGTTTTTCTTTTCCTTCTTCTCCATAGTCGTAATTACTTTATAAATAGTGCTTTCTTTATAACCGTTGTCTCTTGCTATTTCATGTACGAGGGTAAGTCATTAAGTAACTCACTAAAGATAATTAAATAATAACTTACAACGATATTCACTTCAAAACTATTTTTATTTCTCAACATATTCTCCACCAATATTTATGTACTTATATCACCGTTTTATCAGTGCCTCACCACCAGCTGCATAACATTTTCTTTGGGTTGCTGTCTCAGTCACATTAGGACTTCAAGTTGAACCTTTTCATCATCTGTGAACGTCATCTTGCTTCCAAGATGGTTTTTTAGTGGATTATACACAGATGAAAATTGAAGTGCTAAGTCGAAGCTGTATGATGGATGTTGAAGAGGTTGCCAACCAAACTTTTGAATTGTCTCCTGTGTTCAACTTGAAGTCCTAATGTGGCTGAGACAGCAACCCAAAGAATGTTATGAGGCTGGTGTTGGGGCACTGATAAAACGGTGATAAAAGTGTATAAATATTGGTGGAGAATATGTTGAGAAATAAAAGTAGTTTTGAAGTGATTATCATTGTAAGTTATTACTTAATTATCTTTTGTGACTTACTTAATGACTTACCCTCGTATTTTATTTATTTCACTGGTTAACTAATCTGGAGTACAAACTGTAAAGAGATTATTAAGAGAGCCTTTACAGTTTGTACTCCAGATCAGTTAACCAGTGAAATAATAAAATGCATGAAATAGCAAGAGACAATTATTATAAAGAAAGCACTATTAATAAAGTAATTACGAGCATGGAGAAGAAGGAGAAGAAAAACTTCAATAAATAAAATTCAAAGTTATCTACTTTACAATATTTCCCTGGGTTATTTGAAAGATTGAAATATAAACTTAGCAGATTTAATGTATGTGTTATCGTAAAACCATCCATAAAATTAAAAAGCCTATAGTCTGTAAGAAAATAGACACAAAAGAGCCGTATCAAGTGTCAGGTGTTTATGAAATCCCGTTCACCAGAGAAGATGGAACGTTACAATATTATATAGGAATGACCATTAGAAAGTTTAAAACAAGATTAAAAGAGCATATAGAAGATATCAAATATGACAGAAGAACTACAGCACTGGCAAGACTACATAGAACCGAGACTTTAAAAATTGATTTTAAAAATAGTACAATAATTTATCCATCAAGATTTTATTTCATATATTATCCGTGAATCAATAGCAATCTATATGCGTAACGTGAACATTTGCGATGAATCCGCCTCATTTGAATTACCTATAATTTGGCACGAGGTACTTTTCAGTTTTAAAAAAGCAATAAAGAAATATTAGAAGATGGAACGTTACAATATTATATAGGAATGACCATTAGAAAGTTTAAAACAAGATTAACAGAGCATATAGAAGATATCAAATATGACAGAAGAACTACAGCACTGGCAAGACTACATAGAACCGAGACTTTAAAAATTGATTTTAAAAATAGTACAATAATTTATCCATCAAGATTTTATTTCATATATTATCCGTGAATCAATAGCAATCTATATGCGTAACGTGAACATTTGCAATGAATCCGCCTCATTTGTATTACCTAAAATTTGGCGCGAGGTACTTTTCAGTTTTAAAAAAGCAATAAAGAAATATTAATTTTCACGTTTCCCCACCCGGTTTAACTTTGACTTTGACTATTTCAAGCGGGCGCTGACTGACGCAACAATTGTAACATGGATGTGTATTCGCTCCGCAGCGATAACGTAATTTTTCCGAAACTCGGCAAACTACAGTCATAATCTATGTGTCATTCCTTTAGTTTTTTTTATGTTCTTTATATTGATATATAGTACGTTCATTTCGGTTCAGGAGTTCCGGAGCTATGAATCAAAAACTACTTCCTTCTTTGGCTCTCATAGCTCCAATGAACCGGACCTTCTCGTACAGCTTATCTTTAATTTACTGTTTAATTATTGTTAAATTAGTACATCAGATTCTTTAAGCTCTCGTTTAAGTCATATCTTGTGCACTTATGCGAAAAACTAAGGTTGTTATTAGCAATTCTAGTACACACTGTTTTCTTTCCTTTTGTGCCATATTGAAATTTTTAAAACTCTCTAAGTTCTTTGCACCCATTTTATTCATATATCTCAATCTTATTACATTTGAAAGCAACAACAATGTTGTTCAAAATTTATCGTAGATCATTTTAATATAATTAATTTTAAGTTTTTGTTAGGTTTAACATGTATATATTTTGAATTCGTAAATGTTGTTTTTTGCTTTTCTTGCTTAATATCTATTGGAATTCCCATAGGAAAAACATTATGTCGAATTTCATCTTTGCAGCCAATTTAAACATCTTTTTCATCAAGTTAATAACTGCAAACAACAATGTTACAGAAAATTTATGGTAGAGTATTTTAGTACCAGTTATTTTTAATTTCTGTCAATTTAAGTATGTTAAAGAAGTGTTTTAAATATGTTTTTAATATGTTTTTAGTATGTTAAACCCTGTTATTTAATCAAATTGCAATTGACGACCTCATAGGAAATTTACTACGTTGATTTTTACGTCATTTGATACCTATCGTTTTTGCTATTAAATTTATACTTTTTCAAAAAAATTTCACTTGTTTAATCTAGTCAGGTGCTTTTTTTTTTTTTTTTTTTTTTTTTTTTTTTGGGGGGGGGGGGGGGGTTTCCTGTGGGGTCGTCAACTATATGTAATCAATTCAGTTTTGGATACAAATCTCCAAAATTGTTCCTTTGCTTTCCCCATATAAAAGCATAGCAATCGATGTTCGGGAATAATAAATAAATAAATAAATTGAATTATTCAAAATATTTAATGTTAACCATTTTTAAAGTTTTTTTTTTCTTTCTTTAATCTAGTATAGTTTTTTGGGTAAAGGTGAAAGTGTTTTTTTTAATTATTTATTTGTTTATTTTTTATTTAATATAGTTATTTTAGTTATCGGTGAAGGTTTCTAAATATTTTTTATTTCTATTTTTAATTAAGCTTTGAAAACTTCTTTTGTTTCAAATTTCTTGCTTGATTGGTTGGATTTCACTTAAAATTATTGCTGCGCTCGAACATCATTAGTGTTTAGTTGTTTTTAGCAACTAACTTTGGCAAAACTCTCATAGAGGTAATTTAGCCACAGTTCTCCATCCTAGGGGTTTCTTAGAACAGTGTATGCATTGAAATAGGGTGTGCTGGCTAATGGGTTTAATTTTTTTTTCTTTTAAATCAGTCTTTGATGTGTGATTATACTTAACATTTGTATTATGGTTTATAGTAGTTACTCTTTTTTTTAGTAGTTAATTTTAATTCAATTTCGGGTCTCATTTCAGGTACATATAGTTTATTTATAATTGAGTTTTTTTATATTCACGTGTCCAATGAAATTCAAATATTTAATTATTCAGAGTTTTTAGACAATTATATTTAAGCTCTTCCCAGATTTGTCCTAGTTAGACAGTATTTCTGTACCCAATAACATTGTGGGTATTTTATTTGGCTACGTAACTTATATAATATCATAACTATTAAATCTCTTATAGCTTATAACGTAAGACTTTTTTCCTTAATGTTTATCTTATTTCAAAGTTTTAAAGCCACTATTTATAAGAAATTCATAAAAATCCATTGTAACAAATCAATTCAATAATTACTATTAAAAGATCCGTAACCGTAATAATTACCTCAAATTCCGAGTCATGATGATTTGAATTCGTAAAAATCAACTCCCCGGCACCGTACTCCTTAAAATAAATATATAAATAATTAAATAAAGAAAATAAAGTTAAATAAATAACATAAAAATATTTACCACAATTAATCTCATCGAACTTAATACGCTCCCGGGATCCATTTTTACCTATTTCATTTAAGAGAGAATTATACCAGGGGCCAAAATGTTTTTAATTTTTAATTAATTTGAGTAATATATCTATAGTTAAGTTTTCTTCCCTCTTTCCCTTGGAGTGGTTTTCTCCCCTCCTACCTCTTCTCCCTACAAGGCTGCTTTTTTTCTGTTTTTCTGTTTCTGGCCTCCTCTGTAATATATCTTTGGAAAGCTCTTGTTCTCCACTTTTTATTGGTATATGTACCCATCTCTCCCTCCTCCCCCCCCCATTCTCTTCTTTTTTCTTCTTTCTTGTTCTTTCTTTTTTTTGAAAATAACAAAAGTGCAAATAAGTTACTAAAATATCAGCTTGCCGAGAATATAAACGTCAAATATGTTTATATAAAAGTTGAAGTAATGATATAAATATAATAAGAAGAATTGCAAATCCCAATATCAGTGAGTCTTGATCACATTTATTTTTATTTATTTATTTATTTATTTTTTTAGTCTTAATATTTTATTCTCAAAGTGACGGATCTACGTTATACAAATCTAATACTCCTAAATACAAAAAACGGTATTATATTAAAAGATTTTTATAATATTACAGAATTATACATTGAAGATACGCAATACACCTAACAGGGTGGTTAAACTGCAGAGCTAAACATTCTAAGGGAAAAAAAATTAAGAAAAAAATTACAATAATAAGAAATTTGTTTGTTTAAATTAGTTGGATTTTTATATTAGGAGGCGGCATTGAATTTTTGACACTTCTTAATTAATTAATTTTTGTACAAATTATTTTTTGTTAATTTTTTACACATTGAAATCATCGTTTTTTAGGGTTTTGTTCATCTCACGAAACCCTATTCGCCCTGCTTCTCTGTCTGTCCGTCACAGAGCCGGTTCTCAGAAACTGTATAACTTACAGATTTGAAATTTTGTGTACTTATAGCTGAATAGCTACTGCCACGCTAAAAATCATAAAATTTTGAAAAAATCGTATTATTTTAATATAAAGAGATAAAAAGCCAAAAATCTAACAGCCTTTTGCTATTAAATTTAAACATTTTTCATTATAGCAGTTACCAACAATTTAAAATCCACAATAAAATTCTTTCTACAATAATTAATTTTCTATTGAAAGATTTCCACGTGAAAAATGAAAATGAAATAAAAAGTTTCACCAATTGAAAAAAAAGATTAATATGACGTCATATTGATAATAAAACGGAAATTTTCAACCATTTCTCAATAATACAAGGTGTATGAGTATGTGTAAGTACAGAAAGCAGGTTAATATTAATTCATTAGAGAATTAAAAAGAAAATTAATCTGACGTCATATTGAAAGTTTAACGGACATTTTCAAATGTTTGAGAATAATACAAAGATAGTGTCAATATGAGTAATAGAGAAAGCAAGTAGGTGTGACGTCAGCAAGTGATTATAACGTCATATGAGTTTGAGGAGCGTATTGAATCATGATAAAAAATCGATTATGGAAATATTGTCATATTTTAACATTTTGAAAGTCTCTATACAACATGTTTACTTTTGAAATTGATTTTTTTAATATCGAATTTAGTCCACATGAGAGATATTATTATGACAGAGTATAATAGCTGGCTTCGCCTTCTATCGGGCCGGTTCAGATATTCGAAAAAACGAGAAAAATAGATCGGTAAATTTTTATTTTATAAAAAACTTTACTTTTTTTTTTTTTTTTTTTTTTTGGAAAATGAAATTTATTCGGATTTATTTAAAAAAAAAAAAAAGATCAAGTGTTTTGAAAGGAATATTAAACGAAACTCTTTGTGCGATCTTCGATCACACTTACCCACTTGTTAAGATGTTGTTTTTTGTTTGTTCTTTTTTCATAAAAGATAGGGCGTTTTTTTAATTAAAATGAATATCCAATATATACTTAAACATTATAAGTAATAAATACTACTAAAAATTCTTTAACCCCTATATTTAAAATAGGGTTACCTTAGAAATTTTTAATATTGTAATGTTTCATGCATTCGTGGTTTAACACTATCGAGTTTCAGTTATTCGCAAACATGAAAATGCATAAAAAAATTTAAGTTCGCTCCATTATGACTGGAATACTCGCTATTCTTTTACTGTCTCCCTTGTTATTTTGAATTTTTAATGGTTAAGGATTTTTCTCTGTGTATTTTTTTCTGTATATTTACATACAAATTTTCAGTTGTCAACTCAAAATAAAAATAAGTGTGTATCGTAGAATAACTGTAGCATAATAAAAGCAGAGTATTCATTGTGATAGGGATGTTAAAAGCTGTATCCCGCTTTGAAATTATTTGCTCTTTTTTTTTTCCAAAAAGCTATGGATTATACACAATTTGTGCCTAAAAAGTGAATATTTTTGAATATTTCATTAGTATACTCTTTTTATGCAAATATCTGCATTTTTTATGCATACAAAAAGGTACATATTCTACACTGCAAAAAATAATTGTTGATTTTACAGTATAAAACTGGCACCCCAGCTGCGCGGTAGCGTATTACTGCTTATTTTACTGTTTAATACTGTTAATTTTACGGTATAATACTGGCAGCTGGGATGCCAGTTTTATACTGTAAAATCAACAATTTTTTTTTGCAGTGTATGTTTTCAAAAACTGTGAAAATATTTTGCATAAAACAGGTTTATATTCTATGTTTTCAAAAACTGTTCATTTTTTATGCACAAGAAAATCTATATATACCAATTTTGAAAAAAAAATGTTTTTTTTTTATGAATGTAAAAATTTCTATACTCCATTATTTCTATGTATAATGCCTATTCAAAATCTCTAAAATTTTTTCAAGGAGCACAAGTCTTTTATTTTCAATGACAATAAAATATTCCATTAAAAGGATTTTCACCCACACACACCCCTTGAGGGAGGGCAAGTAATATTTCACAGTTCCTGTTGTTATAATATTGATCTGCAATTTGATATGACACTTTCACCTCCCGTAACAATACAGTATTCTATTCGTGAAATATAATGGGCCCCAATTAGATCCCCTGCACCATATGGACGAGGGGAGATTTTTTTTTATTCTTCCTTGTTGTATTAAGCTGTAATTTGGTTTGGTACTTCATTTTTTTTTTCATACATTGCATATTTTTCCGTTCTGAAGGTGTTGATCCATTGACTCAGCGAAACATATGTATGCATTAATTTTTTATTTTTTATTTATTTTCTTTTTGCGTCTTTTTTGCGTGTTTAAACTTTGTATAATTACGTCTTTTTATAATGCACAAATCAGTTTGTTTATTTTTAAATTAACAATATATTTATATAAAGATATAAAGATAATATATTTTTAATAATTAACGCATCGTAAATTTATTCTAAATTCCAACCCCCCCCCCCCCCCTTAATTTAACAATTTTCCTCTTAAAATACTGGAAGACGTCGTTAACGCATAAAAAATGCATTATTCTTTTTTATGCATTTCCCCTTTCAAAAATCTAATTGATTTCTATGCGACAGAATTTTGCTGAAAATTATTTCTTGTTATGTTTTTGAAAAAAAATATGAGAATTTTCTTTTTATCACTGAAAAATTCTGAAGTGCTAAACATATCTGAAAATTGTTATTTGATCTAAAGGTTATTTATTCTAGTTGTTTTACATTATTATTATTTATATTTTAGGAGTTTATTATAGTTAAAGTTATTGTTTCTACAAATTTTTTAAAGTGTTTTGAAATTAAGATCTGGTTTAGAGATTATAAAGACTATTCCTAATTTAAAAATGGTGCAAGTTGAATGTGTATCATTTAACCAAAAATGGGTATAGAGATTCAGAATTGGTTGCCCTGTTTTGATACTTTTTTGTACAAAAAATAAAAAAGATAACAAGTGGAAATTCAATAGTGTATCTAAGCAGCTTAAAGCTAGTGCTTTAATTGTTTATCTATATGATTGTTTAAATTGTGAGGATTGTGCACAGATTACAGAAATCCCTACTGAGAAATTTTTAAAAGTTAGCGTACCAAACTTTGCTTATTTTTCATATTAAATACTAGAAAAAATGTGCAATTTAGAAGATTATTTTCACAAGAAAGTGTATGTTGGTAGAAAACTAGGGCTATAAGTGAGAGTTTAATTCGCCAGGACCTAACGGATGGGTTAAAAACTGAGTAGTACAAAACACTTATTGTTAATTCTCTTGACAGTGCTACTGAATGATATAGAGTAGCAAATAAGTTAATTCCAGTTCCATCACCTGCTGGTATTTCAGTAAGAAATATATCTGAATCTGTTATACTTTCAATTCGCCGAAATAATGAGCAAAGGCATTGAATTAGACCACTAAAGTCTCATTTCCAACCTACTAAAATCAGATTTCATGCCTAGAGCTCATACAATTATCTATAAACAAAAATATCCTACCAAACTATTGTAGTATTTCCACTAAAAGAGGTATCTATAATGCTTTTCACTGGGAAAGAGACTGCATTTTCAATGCTAATTATAATGCTCCAAATAACGAGCCATCTTCTCAAAATTTATAACAATTACTGATTAATTGCTATGTTCAACAACTGAGTTTTTCTTGTGTGATTTAAACCAGATCTAAAGCGTCTTTCTTTCCCCTAAGATTTGCTAAAAATATTTATTCTAAAATTAAACGTGTCAATCACATTAATACTGTTCATTCTAAATATAACCTGTAAATAAGTCAAATGTGTAAAGTTTTTATAAAAATAAGTAACATTAGAAAATCTGTTAGATTCCTTGTTTTTGATTCTGGCTTAGAATATGGTATTCTAGGTTTAAACGATTGTAGTAAATTTAATTTAAATATAAATTGTGTTGTAGCTCAAGGATATTTTATTTTGACATAAATCATTCCAACTAATTTTAATATGTCAACCAGTATATTAATATCTCTTTATTTTGATTATGATACAAACAATATTTGCAATAAAGTCCAGCCTTAGTATAGAAGATCCTTAGCTCCTCAAAGTTCTCGCGAGCAAAATTTATTTATGTGATTATAATTTAAATGAAGAAATTGCATTAATTCAGAATGGGATTTTAAGGGGATATTTTGATATTTTGCTAAACATAAATATGAGATGAGATGTAATCTTCCTAAGTGGGCGAAAAAGTCCGACCCAAGATTCGAATCCGGGATCCCTTGGCTGTAGTTGCCAATGCTCTACCAACTCAGCAATCCCGGAAGAATATGGCTGAACTAATTCACCCAGTTAACCTTAATGATTATAGCATCTGGTCTGATATCTGAATCGGACAACAGCATAAATCACAGGTAATGGGACCTCCAGTAAACACTGGAAACGTGATTACACTTAGTTAATATTGACGCAATTATTCTAATTGGTAAAGAAATCATATGAGATGTAATCTTCCCAACTGGGTGAAAAAGTCCGGGCCAGGATTCGAATCCGAGTTCCCTTGACAAAAGATGTCAATGCTCTACCATAGGTACTTTTTTGCCCAGTTTGGAAGATTACATCTCATATGATTTCTTTACCGATTAGAATAATTGTGGTAAAATTGATCTAGCATGAATATGATGTTGGCAAAATTCAAATTCAGCAGAAGCGCTTATTTCTTACCGTACATCAGCCCTAGAAGAAAAGAAATCAACAATCAGGTTCAATAACTACGGGTGATCGAAAAGTCACGTAACCCTTGAAAAATGTTTTGTTTACTAAAATACAAACATGATTCAAATTACAAACATAAAAAAAATTGAAAGAGTAACAATACTGAGACACAGAACTGAGCGAAAATTAACATTGTTACTGAAGATATTTAAAATGTGACCCTTTTTCTCGGATACAAAGACGTATGCTTTTTTTTTTTTTTTCAAATTTGAGGCCATTCTTTTCAATGTTGGAACACTTATTTTTTTAATCTCATTTTCCATGTTTCTTTTCAGGTCAACGATGGAGTGTGGATTGTTCGCAAAAACATTCACGTTCATAAAGTACATTAAAATATTTTTAATAATTAAATTAACTTGAAAGAGATAATTGAAAAAAACTAAATCAGAAGATTGCGTTGAGTCATTTCACTGAAACCCATGCTTATGAACCATTAAGTTAATTACAAAAATTCTTAACCTAAAATGCTTTAACTTAAATTGCAGAATGTCTTAACATAAAAAAGTGAGCATGTTACCAAAAAGAATAGTGAGACAATAAAAAAATTAATTAAAGAAGTTTATTTACAAATATTAACATATGTACATAAGAGAAAATAGCAAATTAACTGCGTACAATTTAGCTTCATTCATGGATTCTCTTGATCCTAATATTTCTAAATAATTTTAATCAAGCAATTATTTGTTGCAACATAATATTATTTTATAGAAATAAAACATCAATATTTGTTTCCATTAATTTTATCCATCTACGTTTTACAGATATTCAAGCCATTACATATTTTAAAAAATAATAATCCTGAGAGCCATACCTCAGACCTAGATATGAATCATTAACACTAGAACTACCGTATTTCTTGTATACCTAGAACTACAGGGGCAGGCCATAGCTGAACCATAGACTTTAGTGAAGATTATTTTTGTTTTGTATGGGGGATGCAGACACACAATAAGGTTTTATGTTTAATACAATGACTTTTAATTAATGATTAATAAAATTTTGCTTCTATAATATTGCATAATATGAAATATAATGAACAGATACCATCAAAGAAAGTTTTAATTTCTAATTTCAGAATAGATACTTTGAAATTTCGACAGCTCGTATTAAATTTAGAAGAAGAAAAATCTTTCAATTCATTTAATTATGTATATTCATTTATTTTAATTTCGTAATAATGTTCCTACAGATTAATTAGATATTAGAACTGAATAAAAAATAAATATATTTAGCTCCATCATTTTTTACTTATATTTTACTCACGATAATTCTAGGTATACAGGCCTGTAGATAAAAAAGTATTCGCTGAATTTCAACTAAATTCATGTTAAGGCTTTACTACTGTATATTTAGGAAAAGTGAAGCAATTTCGAATTTTTATTTTGACAACTTGGGTCATAGATGACCCACCTGAGTAGTTCTAGTGTTAAATAATTTTACAATCACTTGAACATAAAGAGTTGATTGAAATACCTGGGAATACAACGTGGTCACTTCCCCACTTTTGAGATAGCTTCGTCAGCCGCTTCCTCTGATTAACTGCCTTCTTTGGAATTACGAACGCACTCACTATATGTAACGGTAATAATGGATCCATACGTTCAAACATATTTTATAAATATTATAATTTAATAAATACAATAAAATATCCATAGCTTTGGAGAATACATTTGACCTAGATTCTCAGAAACTTTAGAGATGGAAGTTAGGATCATTAAGTCTTAAAAAACATCTGAAGTTTTAAACGGAATAGTTGAATGCTGAATAAAGCCGACTACATTTAAAGGTATTCTTCTTTATTACATCATTTTAAACTTTTTGCTGTAGTATAAATCAACTTAACGTTAAAATTCATTTTAAACATACCATAACAAAATGTCTGCTATTTTTAATTTCATGTACTTAAATACCATTTGCAATAAGAAAGTTTGTCGTTTTCCTTTAATAAATTATGCCAGGCTTTTATGACTTATACCTTCTCTGGGGTAGGCTTCTCTATAAATCTCATTTAAAGTATTAATTACTGTGGAAAATAATTTGTTCATATGAAATTTATAGTTAAACATGATAATAAATATACTTTTCGCAGATTATTATTCAAAGAGGACTCTTTTCCCGGTACTTTTCCAGTACAGAGGTCTTGGTTTTTTTTATGATTGGCATAATGTCAGAAGTCAGATTTGTTGCCAACTGATATAAATAGCAATGAAATCAAACCAAATGAACTTTTATACTTCTTTATATATGTATTTATATATGTATAAACATTTTATTTATATATACACTATATGGTTATTCGTCACCGGACAATTTCAATTTTCGACATTTTGTCGAATATTTAAAGGTATGCTTGACGGATTCTTCTAGAACTTCAGGATTATAAAGAATATGTTTGGCTTCATATTTATCAACGACGACTTGATCAGGAGGACAATTAGTGAGCCGACAAAAAATTCCCGGAAAAACAATAATATTCGGGATCACACTGTAAAGTAAAATGCACGAAATGATCTTTCACATTTTAAGTACAGCTCACGAATGTGTGGATATTGTACAATATATGTATTCATTTGTGTAAGAATAGCACATATATTCTCGGAGATATAGCGATTTTTTTTTAAAGTTCAAAACATTCTTGCATGTTTTTTTATTATATCATGCAGGGTTTCCAACCAAATTTAACGTCAATTTCAGAAAACTTACCAAAATGTAGTAGAAAAATTATAGTACATTTGGAATATAGATATATTAAACATTTGATGAAATATGAGCAGTTTTTTCTTATGAAATATTTTTTTATCTGCGCATGAGAGAACGATACACTGTTAAAAATTTGCAGCAAACTGTCCAGTCATATGACCGTTTTTATAGAAAACGGCTACTTAACCGTAAATTAACTTTATTCTCACGATATTATTGCCCATATTATGGTCAGAATACAGTTAAATTGTGGTTATGTAACCATTTTCTATAAAAACGGTCAAATGACTGGACAGTTTGCTGCAAATTTTTAACAGTGTAACAACTACATTGTACGAAAACTTTATTATACCAGGTTATAATGGTTTTGAAACGGATCCTTTGATTTTGATAATTCTTTTTTTGTTCGAATAGGCTCTTTAGGGTAGTTTTAAAAGAGAAATAAAATATCATTAAAAACTGGAAAATAGTATAAAAATTATAGTACATTTGGAATATAAATATATTAAACATTTGATGAAATATGAGCAGTTTTTTCTTATGAAATATTTTTTATCTGCCCATGCGAGAACGATAACAACTTCATTGTTACGAAAACTTTATTATACCAGGTTATAATCGTTTTGAAATGGATCCTTTAGTTTTGATAATTATTTTGTTCGAATAGGCTCGTTAGGGTAGTTTTCCAAAAAGAAATAAACATTAAAAATTGAAAAATTTTATAAAAATAAAAAATGGTAATTTGTGGAAAATCCCTTATCATTAAGTTACTTTTAGAGAGCAACTAAAAATCAGCTCACTCTATCCCTGATATATTTTTGAATTTTCACGATATTTGACTAGTTTTTTTTATATGAGTTGCTTTATAGAGTTGACTATTAAACCATGAAAAAAAATCTTTGTTATCGTTCGCGCATGCGCATATAAAGCGTATTTTATACAAATTTTCATATTTCATCAAATATTTAATATATTTATATTCCAATAACACTATATTATTTCTACTACATTTTGGCAAGTTTTCTGAAACTAGCGTTAAATTTGGTTGAAAACCCTGCATGATATAAACAAAAAACATGCAAGAATTTTTTGAATTTTAAAAAGAAATCGCCATATCTCCATGAATATACGTGCTATTCTTACACAAATGGATACATATATTCTATAATATCCACACATTCGTGTACTGTAGCGATAGATCATTTCGTGCATTTTATTTTACAGGGTTTGTTTACAGGGTATTATTTTTCTTCGATTTTTTGTTGGCCCCACTCATTGCCCTCCTGTTCAAATCGTCATTGATAAATATGAGGTCAAACATATTCTTTATAATCCTGAAGTTTTAGAAGATTCCGACATGTATATTTTTAAATATTCGAGAAAATGTATAAAACTGAAAGTGTCCAGTGACGAATGGCCATATAGTGTATATTATTATAGTTTTTATATGCAATTTACTTTTGTTTATATATAAAAATAGATAAATGGTGTCTTTATTTTAAAATAGTGTAAAATCTTGAAAAAATTGCTTGTGTATATGGAATTGTGGTTACCAGAAAAAAATTTCAAATTTCCTTCTCTCGCCAAGGCCCCTATACAGGAAAAGTACCCTTTTTCGGTTTAAATTTTAGGCATGCTGTAATAATGATACGAAAAGTATAATAATAGTATAAATACGATAACTATCAGGAATAAAATTATTATAGTTACCCATATAATTTTAGGCATAATGTTACTGTACGAATGTTTTTACTGTACCAATATTTTATAATATCATCATATAGAAATGATACTTTAAAAGAAAGGAATATTTAGTTTCCTCATATTGATATCTTTATATGCATGCATATATTTACAAAATATCGAAAATATCGTGAGCCAAACCAATTGAAGGTTTAACTTTAAAAAAAAATCAACTGCAAAAGAAAACGATGTTTAAATATTAATTGTCATTAAAGACTTCTTGAAAGTTTATTTTATGGGGCTTTTTCATAAAATTATAATCACCATCATCATCATTATAACAGATAAGATTCATCAAATAAAATATTTTATTTTTAAGATTAAGAAAATTATAATTTATTTTTTTAATAGAATGGTTAAATAATTTTCTTAAAAATAAAAGTTTTCTTAAAAGATCATTAATTTTCAATATTTGTATCTAAACAGCACTTAAGGTTACAGCTACACTTAAACGATTTTGATCTTCAGATGCAAGGCTGGAGCCTCCAACTTACATAGATATTTCATTTATTATACATAAAATTCATAAATATTTTTACAAATAATCCACAGGTGGAATAATCTTTAAATATAATTTATTAATACATTCACGAATGGGCAATTCTTGTTATAATTTATCCACAACACAAATTTTGTTTATACTTCTTAAAAGTACGAGATGTTCTTTCAGCAGAAAAAGGGAAATTGTGCCTAAAAAAAAAAAAAAAAAAAAAAAAAAACATTAGATTATAAATTAATTCATTTATACAGTGAAACTCACCAAACATAAAAGCTAAATTTTCCTGCGAAAAAACTAATATTAAATAGGGGATGCGAGTGTAACACCTGTTAAATAAATTATATTTGTAACTTTTTAGGGATAAAATAGCAAATTATATTCCAACAAAAATCATAAAAATAATCTGATGATCGGTTGATTCATTAGAAGAAGCCGATTCGAAGTCTCTCCAGCAGGATTCTTCCCATGAAAGGGCATACAGCTTTATAACGGTGCTTTTGATTTCTGAAGTGAATAAACAAGGTTTTAAATTTTTTCAATTGAATTTACCAGTCTGCCAAACTACCCATTTTCAGCAAAAAATTATATTATTATTACTGTTTCAATTTTAACATAATTCAGAAGAAGATGCCGATTCGAAGTCTCTCCCACAGTATTCTTCCCATGGATGATGGGCAAGCCGCTTTGTAACAGTGCTTTTGATTTCTGAAGTGAATAAACAAGGTTTTAAAAATTTTCAACAGAATTTATCAGTCTGCCAAACTACCCATTTTCAGCAAAAAATTATATTATTATTACTGTTTTAATTTTAACATGATTCAGAAGAAGAAGCCGATTCGAAGTCTCTCTCACAGGATTCTTCCCATTAATGGGCATGCCGCTTTATAACGGTGCTTTTGATTTCTGAAGTGAATAAACAAGGTTTTAAATTTTTTCAATTAAATTTACCAGTCTGCCAAACTACCCATTTTCAGCAAAAAATTATATTATTATTACTGTTTCAATTTTAACATGATTCAGAAGAAGATGCCGATTCGAAGTCTCTCTCACAGGATTCTTCCCATTAATGGGCATGCCACTTTATAACGGTGCTTTTGATTTCTGAAGTGAATAAACAAGGTTTTAAAAATTTTCAACAGAATTTATCAGTCTGCCAAACTACCCATTTTCAGCAAAAAATTATATTATTATTACTGTTTTAATTTTAACATGATTCAGAAGAAGAAGCCGATTCGAAGTCTCTCTCACAGGATTCTTCCCATTAATGGGCATGCCACTTTATAACGGTGCTTTTGATTTCTGAAGTGAATAAACAAGGTTTTAAAAATTTTCAACAGAATTTATCAGTCTGCCAAACTACCCATTTTCAGCAAAAAATTATATTATTATTACTGTTTTAACGTCCAGTAACGTCCTATGGAGCAACCTCCCTAGGTTGGGTTGGGTTGGGTTGATTATTGACGGCCAATTATCTAATGCATTAATTCATTGAAACCTCCTCTTTTACCGATCGCCATATTTGGCAGATTGTCAATAAAGGGTTGGGTTGAGTTGGGTTGATTATTGACGGCCAATTATCTACACTTGGAATATAGGCCCGGGGGGAGTGCCCTTCGTGGTGGTTTTTCTAAGGGAACCTAACCCGTATTTACGCATGGATAAATCCACGGCTTGAAGAAAACCACGAAAACTGCGAACGATTAGGCCGACGGGCGCGATTGGGATCGAACCCAGCACCTCCCGTCTACCAGCTTCGAGAGCAGAACCTCTCAGCCACTGGTGGGGCGCAACCTCCCTAGAAAGTACCTAGGAAGTCGTTCCTGAGGAAATACGTAGAAAGTCATTCCTGAGGAAATACCTAAGAAGTCACAGTGCTGGCACCATCTCATGAGTGATTCTGGAGTACAATACTCAATTGCTTTTTTTCAAAAATAGTGAATTCGATTTGATCAACCTCAATTTTTAATGAGTTAGTTTTATATTACAAATTATTCCATTTTTTATTGCATCAGATGATTTTTATTAACTTTTAATTTTTTTTTATTATTACAATATCTTTTAACATTTTTAACTTTAATTTAATATTTTAATTATTTTAGCTTAATATTTTAATTAGCTTCATTCATATTTTAGATAATAATTATTATTATTTATCTTTAAACACAAGATGTATTCATTTATTATTTATTATCTTTTTAAAACTACCATATGCATTCATATATTTTATTACTATTACTTTTTATTAATTAAGGAATTATTTTTTTAATTAAATAAATAATAAACTTCTGAATTAATACAATAAAACCTATTCATAGGGGGCAGTTCTGGGCCACATAATTTTACCGCTATTTAGAGGTCAAGGTATCTGTAGGACTAATATAATCAGAGAGTTTGTCTATCCGTGTGTTTATTTGTTGTAAGGATAGACCAAAGCAAATTTTGATGCTCCTGAGACTCATATTTTTCATTTTTGATAATTAGCCGAGATTTAAATTAAATCCCTTATTTAAGAAAAAAAGAAAAACGATAAAATTGGGAGAAAATCCGAGGGATCTTTTTTTCGTTAGCACGCATCGACGAAACAGTTCAAAATACGGATAGCCTGAAAATGCATTCATAAATTTATTACTTCTTACTTTCAAACCTCACAATCCGCTAATAAAAATACACATGTTATTCCTTTCAAAAAATTTTTTGAATAAAGTTCGATTTCGCGGGATTTCTTTCGTCTCTTTTCTTGAACATCGCATGGGTCTCAGTTTTAGATATACGAAAAAAAAAATAATAATACCCACTTAATCCGGGAACTTTTTTCTCTATAATGACTGTGAAATTCGTTTTTTTTTTTTTTTTTTTTTTTTTTATGAATATTAATCAACATAATATTCATTAATTCGATTATTCATCATAATCGTCATCCTTTCAAAAAAAAAAAAATATATATATATATTTATATATATCGTGAGTGGAAATCAGTTTGCGCCTGATTTTATTTGATACCTGATCAGTTTGCAACCCCAGAGGCACTTTTTTTCCTACGCTAAAAGTAACTACTAAATGTATACATTTTAGCAAAATCTGTATTAAAGCAGGATCGAATGCGAATAAGTACTTTCATTTATTTTAAATTCTATTTCTGTGTGTTTTGTAGTATTTGTAAACTTTATCTTAAACATTTTTACCATAATTAATTTTTAATGAATGATCTCAAAATGTGTGTTTTTTTTCCTTTACGGATTTTTCCTTTACTGTGTGTTTTGTTCCTTTACTGATGGCTTCTCTTAGGAAGTTTTAATTTTTTCAGAAAAACAAAGATTTTGAAATATTTTATTCTTCCCCAAACTTTATCTAATTCGATACACAAATATACAAATTTTGGAGTCGACAGTCTTTCGTAAAGTTCATAATTGTCAATATAAACTTCTAATTGATCAATGAAAACATCCTATTCTCTTCAATAAAAGAAAATCGTGACAAAAAATGAGACCCTATGAAAATAAGTATTAAGTAAAAAACTATTCCTAAAACAGAATATTTTGCTCTGTTCTGCAAAGAACCTTCAGCTGATAAAAAATGTTCTTTCATCTTTTATAGAAATTCAAAATACGTTTCGTAAAGGACAGACACACACACAACGAAAGAAATATTATATTGTGGTAGGATTTATTTTTAAAACCATGGCATTAACAAAGAATTTACAGTTCTGTCAATAATTTTAGAAGTGACATATTTTGAGATAATCACTTTTATGGAGCAAATGTGATTAGAAATTTGATCCATGCATAGTTAGTTAAAAAAAGTCCAGCTTTCTAATATATTTATGTCCATGTGGAGGCCCACGAGCTCTTCTTTCATACTGAATACATGTTAAATCTAACAGGTTATGAGTAACATTTGGGGGCAACTCCATTCTTTCTAATATATTTATATCCATGTGGAGGCCCATGAACTCTTCTTTCATACTGAATACATGTTAAATCTAACAGGTTATATGAGTAACATTTGTTGGAGACAAATCCATTGCACCATATGACTTCAAATTTTTGATTTGATTGCCAAGATCTGCAAGTACATAATGAATATAGTGTTGACTCTAAAACAAAAGGGCCGCTATGCGGCACACTGTTTTTAAAAGGGACGCTCTTGCATCCTATTCAAAAAACATATTTTGTTGAACTGGTTTGATATGAGACGCCATTAACCAGTAGAATTTTACGTTATTTCCTCGCGACCGACAGACTAATTTTGTGACATTTCCCCCCCTCCCCCCCCCCCGACTAAGGAATTTTGCGATCTTTTCTCAAGAACGATTAACAAATTTCGTAATATTTTTGAGATTTTTCTTTCTTTTGATCGACTGACGACTTTTGCTATTTTTTCTCGGTACCTATAGATGAATTTCTCGTTTTTTGACACATTTTTCCACTGTGACTGATTGAAGAATTTCACAATTTCGCTCACGATCTACGCACACGATCTACAGACAAATTTCACAACATTTTTGAGATTTTTCAATTGACTGGTAAATTTTATGATATTTTTCCTGTAACCGATCGACGAATTTCAAAATTTTTTTTTTTCCTGCGACTGTGTCGACTAATTTCGAGAATATCTCCGAAGATCCACTGCCGAATTTCACATGTATTTACCAGAGACCCGAATTTCGAGATATTTTTCTTTTACCGATTGGCAAATTTTGCGGCTTTTTCTCACGACCAATTAGCAAAAATAATGGGTTTTTTCCCGCGACTGATCGTAATCGACAAATTTTGCATTTTTTCCAGGGTTGTATTAGTGGGTAGCTGCCTAGCTACCTGCCCGGGCTGGGTTAAAAAAAAAACAAGTTGTTTACAACCATAAGGATTGCAGTGGGTAGCTGCCCAGGTACCCGCCCAGCTACCAAAACGGGCTGTTAAAAAAAAAAAAAAAAAAAAAAAAAAACCTTTTTTTTACAACCCTGATTTTTTTCTGCAACCGTCTAAAGAATTTCATGCTCCCCCCCCCCCCCCCCCCCCCCAATCAACTGATAAAATTTGTATTTCCCCGCGACTAATTGAAGAATTTAGCAACTTTCTCCACAATCCACAGGTGAATTTTACAATTTTTCATCGCATCAAGTTGACGAATTATGCAATTTACGAGATTTTTTCATCAATTAACTGGCAAATTTTGTGATATTTTCTCGTGACCGATCAATTGATTTCAGAATTTTTTTCGCGCGACTAATTGAAGAATTTTTCTGATGAATTTCGCTTTTTTTCCCCCTGCTACAAATTTGTGACTTTTAAGATATTTTCTGTCAACCGATTAGCAAATTTCATGGCTTTTTCTTGACCGATTAGCAAAAATCGCAGTTTATTTTCCTCAACTGACCGATGAATTTCACATTTTTTTTCCACAACCGGCTGAAGTATTTCACGATCCACTGATTTCGCAATTTTTACCGCAATTTTTTTCCTGATTTCCTGATTTGTATAATACAGATGCTTGGGCGTACGCTGTACGCGGAAACTTTTATGAAAAATCCGGAACTTTGTGGAAAAAATTTTAGAAAGAAAAACGTAGTTTTTTAAAAATTATTTTCTTGTATCTTTAGAAGAAAGTATTGGATTCATGAAAATTTTCGGTTTTTTTATGGATTTATATGCTTTAGAAGGTCCTGAACAGGATTTGACTTTTTTGAAAATGTCTGAGTCTGTCTGCGTGTTAAAAAAAAATTGTAAGCACTCAAGAACTAATTGTATCTCAAGAACTAATGCACGGAATTTAATAAAACTTTAGATTCAGTTAGACCTAGTTATATATTGGTGCTGATATGTTTTTTGTGTAAATCGCCCAACATGTCGCGCTGCTATGTGATATATTTCACGATCTATATCTCAAGAACTAATGCACCGAATTTCATCAAACTTGAGATTCGGTTAGACGTTGACATAAATTGTTTTTGATTAGGTTTTGGTGTAAATTTCCCAACATATGGTGCTGCTATGCTGCGTTTTTTAGGATTTACGTGATTTTAGCGATAGTCATATCTCAAGAACTAATGCACGGAATTTAATAAAACTTCAGATTCAGTTAGATCTAGATATAAATTGGTGTTGATTCGTTTTTGGTGTATTTGAAACCTGAATGACGTAGAAGAAAATTTTAGGATTGGCACATTTAACTAGTTTTATTTTTATTTATTTTCTTTTATTATTACCTTTTTAATATTGAAAAATTTAAAATATTTCTTATATTTACGTATGATTTATTTACTGTTTGCACACAATTCAAAGTTTAAAGACGCAAACTATTATTGTGACATCACATAATTTTATTTCTATTTTCCGCAGACTAGAGCTTGACGCCGATCGGTTTTCCATCAGCAGCTGCAATGACTTTTGAGCCCGTTGGCAGTTATTAAATCAAATAATTTCATAGTGTTAGAAAGCATTTTTAATTGAATTTCTTTAAAATGATATAAAGCTAAATTTAAATATTTCAAAATGCATCAAATTTTTATGAACATCCATGACTGATTGGCGGCTTAGCCAAAAATAAATCGTCGGCTGGAAATTTTACAAATAGAAATAATAATAATAATAATAGAAAAAAAAAACATGAATGACACAGAGGAAATGGTGTTATTATTTTAAGGCACATGTGCTTTGGGTTTTTATCTCAAATTAAATTCTATGAATGTGCCTCTACCTACAAAATGTGATTCAGTTGTTTCACAAGCAATGTCACATTATTTCTGCTAACAGAGTAACTGGCATTTTGCGCGAAGATGTCACAATATTATAAGTATTACTTGGCTGTTTCTAAATATATTGACGAAATAATTGATAATAATTCATCTTTCCTATCATGGATTTATAGCTTTATTATTTTTTGAACGAAAAATAATTATTCTTTAATATTAATTTTTAATTTAAATGGTAATCATTTTAAACTACTGTTTTTAATTCATATCGTCAAAATAATATAATAACACATAATTTTATTAAACATTAAATTGATTTGCAGAAAGTTTTTGACCCAATATTTATGTGCGCAGAAAGTTTTTGGTTTTATATAAGTCTGCCAATTGATGAATTTTGCTATTTTTTGCATGAAGGATTGAAGAATTTTGCGGGTTTTTTTTTCTGATGTTAGGCTGATAAACTTTGCACTTTTCTGGTGATCGACTGATGAATTTTGCACTTTTTTGCTAAGACTGAATGATGAATTTCGTTGAAATTGAGAACTTGAAATGTTCTGCAAAGAAGCCCATTGTTCTGCGACATATGTCGCACTTTTAACCATATTCTGCTTTCGGTAAAAACTATTTTCTAGGGAACATTTATATTATTTTTGACGTCACTTCTAGCAAGAACTAATATCTCAATCCATGAAAAGTGAAACAGATGAAGAAATCGGCGTCTGGTGGATATCCCAGGGTTTGATTGCTCTCTGAAGATCACGAGTGTGTAGTTTTATTGTGTAACAAACGACTACCATGAGTGATCTTCTGCAAGCAAATAAAATTTGATGTTCCTCTGTGCAGCTGCTACTTCTGAATTTTGAAGATTTTTGATTGAAATTTTACCTTGAAGTTCTACAATCTATCGGAAGAATAGGAGTATCGCTGCTGCGCCGAAAAAGAGGAAAATGAAGTAAGTTTATTGAAGTAACGTCAAAAATAATATCGATGTGGAAACAAACTTTATTTTGTATATATACTAAATTATTTAGCCAATCATTACTTAGCTAAATTACGTTTTCCTAAAAATAGCATGTTAGTTTCGATTAATCTGCGGTTTTAAGATAGTGAAAATCAAATTTTGATAGTTGCATTCTGAATTATCCTGTGCTTCATCGGTAAACATTTCCTTTTTTAAAAATACTTCTTCAAATTAATTAATTTTAGGTACTTTGTTGTTGTAATGCCCCTCTCTCACACACTTAATAAGTGTAACTTATACTATAAACACACTAAAGCTAAACAAAACTAGTTTGATTATCATTCGTAAATTAAAATTTCAAAAATTATGTTTCTAACTCTGGTTTTCATGGTGAAAACCAAATTTTGATAATTGCATTCTGAACTATCCTGTGTTTCATCGGTAACCATTTCATTTTTATAAAAATCCTGCTGCAAAAAGTGTATACTATGCCCTTTATGTTTAAGGGCAAAATTATAAACTTTAAACATTTATAATATGGACTAAAATTTGATTACAATATTGTAATTAAATTTTAGTCCATATTACAAATGTTTAAAAATTATAAATTTCCTTACTAAAATTATACACCTTTAATAAGGTCTAAAATTCAATTTTGAGGTCAATGAGTATAGTGTACATTTTTCTGCATAATATTATCTAATGACCTTTAATATTGGTCCAATACATATCCTATAAAGCACTGAAAAATACTAGGTATTGATTTAAATAGCCTTCATTGGGCCAGTTAAGTATATTCAATCATGTATGGCCATTCCTTATTAGGCCTTATTAGCCCTTTGAAACATTCGTGAAATTGTGATGAAAATAAAATTTCCTTCATTGGGCCTGTACTTGTCCTTTAAGTAATGATAAATGCATACCAGCGGACCCGTGCGAAAATTTCGCACTGCAGTCTACTATTTTTTAGATGCAGGTTTAAACTTCTAAAGGAAAATTAAGGACTAAAACTATCTGCAAACAACATTCAAGCCAGAATATCATCTCATTTATTCCATTAAAGCTACACTAAAAACAGATCTAAGATAGCAAAGGGAAAAAAAAAAATATATTAATTGTATTTTAACTGCATTAGAGGATGATATCATCTGTTTTGAAAAAAAAAAAAAAACATGGAATAAAGAAAAATAAATTTAGTATTTGAATTTCAATTTTGCGTTTTAATCATAAATATAAAATAAACCCGTTCAGCAGCAATGTCACACTTTATCTTTATTATACTATTTGTTTTAAAATTATTATTATTATCATCGTTGAGCACAATATATTGCGGTATTTTATTTTTGTGGCAACAGTGATTTGAGAAAAACCCTTCATTTCATTTATGAAAACAATGCCTATTTAATTTTTAATTAACAGCATTTTTTAAATCAAAAAACATGTTATAACGAAATGTAAGTGTACTATGTCAGAAGAGCCTGTTCAAAATCCTTTATGGTATCTAATATAGTATCTGATTTACTGGGTTTCTGCGTTTTGTATTTGCTTAGAAAAAGGGATGTTGACAACAGAAAGAATATATAGGAAACTGAACCAACACTCTTCCATTAATGCAATTATTAATGGTATTGACATAACGGTATCTGCCCAGTAACACCCCGCACTTAAGGGCAAATAAATTAAAGACGGACACTTTTTTAACGGTGCCATTACGGCTAACGGGACAGCACTGTAATTTTTGGTACAATCGCATTGGCCCTTTTCTGGACTATGCTGGTCATGTTTGCTGGGTGCTGCTGAGATACTGCTAAATCACCTAAAACGTTTGACCACCCCGTTATCACCCTTCGGGAGGGGAGGGATTTTCAAAAATGCTTTCTTATTGATTGCCTATGCCTAGGTCATAACAACAATTTATTGTCCAAATTTCGTTATCCTAACTTTATTCGTTTCAGCTGGACGTTGATGAGTCAGTCAGTCAGTTAGGCGTTCTCTCTTTTATAATAGTATAGATAAAGGGCTGCATGAAAGACTTCGAATATGGGCAGGAATTGCTGAAAAAAGATTTTTATCGAATTATGTATTTTTTAATTTGGTTGTTTAGATATATCATTTCATCGTATGAAAAAACAATTTCTTAATAATATTTTGTTATTGTTGAAAAGTGTTTGCATTATTTTTTGTTCTTGTTTTAGTTGTCTTTTTTTCACACTGTAGCGATACTCTTTTCACAAGTTTTACCGTATTTTGCACTCCAAAACACTCTATGAATTTAAAATTATGAAGATATAGTTTTGTGCTAAAATTCATAAAAGTATCCTTCATCAAGTCCGAAGAGAACGACGTGTAGGTTGAAAGCAACCACGTAATTGCAGAAGAAGAAAAAAAGAGAAAATTTTTAAAAGTAAATAAAGTGTCCATAGTAAGGTAGAGGAGGACAATAAACAGGGGTCCGGATTGAAGTGTGGATAAAGAGTTAAAGACAGAAATCACAAAACAAAGCGTGTATGTTGTGGAGGGAGGATTAAAAATAACAAAAATTAAAAAAAGCCTAAAATAAAGAGAAAGGAAATTAATAATAATAATAATAAAAGAAAAAAGAACGAAAAATCATGCGTCAAGCTTAGTTTATGAAACACTTTGCAACGCATAAAAAAAAAACAGTAAAGAAACTTCACCGTTAAATATGGTGAAAGAAGATATGTAGTAAACAGTTTAGGAAACATATAACATATTTAAAAAGCCAGTTTTAGAAATTACATTCCATAGTAAAAAAAAATAGTCGAATTATTTTGTGCAGTCCTGTATACGATCTATAGATTTGGATATATGCTACATAACAAGATAAAATTTAGTTCAGTTACAAAATTCACATTTAGCAATTTTCGACAATCGATGGAAATACACTCGAAATCTTTTGTACAGCCCTGTATATTAGCTAAAGATTTTTGCACACCAAATATTAAGCTAAAATATAATTTAGATAAAAAACGAATAAGGCAACTTAAAACTCACCTTCAGCAATTACCAGCCATAAACAACAATGTATCTTGTTCTTTGCGTAGCCCTGTATATGAATTTATATATATTCCACATATTTCTTACACTGCAGACGATTTTTCCACGTAGAAAATTTTGTAACAGAATTATTTTGAGTGACCCTGTAAATGAATAATGCTCTGTATCCCGAAATTTACAAAAAGCATGTTTTAGTACTCTTCATAATTGTATATCAATTTCATTCTGTTTCAAATGTAGTAACATCATCGAAATGCGCTTCAAACGATTTTTTCCCATGGACTGTAATGTAACGGAATACTTTTAACTGTCCCTATAAATAAACTATAACTGTTACATACTTAAAATTTATTAGGGAACATGCTACAGTAAGCATACAAAACTTTCAGCGTAATCCGGGCATATTTACGAAAGTTAGAGCACGGATGGACAGACAGACGAACAGATAGACAGACAAACCGAAGTATGAAATACTTTTCAACTAGGTTGGAAAGTGTTAATAAAATGGATTTTTTTTTCAAATAAGTGTATTAAAAAGATCCGAAAGAGAAACAAGAAAATAAATAAGGGTTCTGCGTCAATTCGTCGCGCACAATTCATCACGGAACAATTCATCGCGCACAATTTGTCGCAGCGTCAATTCGTCGCAGCGTCAATTCATCGCGGCGACAATTCGTCGCAGCGTCAATTCATCGCGGCGGCAATTCGTCGCAGCGTCAATTCGTCGCGGCTCAATTCGTCGCAGCGAAAACGCACAATTCATCGCGGAACAATTCATCGCGCACAATTCGTCGCAGCGTCAATTCATCGCGCACAATTCGTCGCAGCGTCAATTCGTCGCGGCGTCAATTCGTCGCGGGCTCAATTCGTCGCGACGTCAATTCGTCGCAGCGAAAACGTCTTTGAAGGCCATTATGATAAAAATAAAGATAATTCAGTAAAATTACTTAATGATAATTTGTCTTTTAGATTTAGAGAATTGTAACTAACATTTTACAGGCAATTTTGGAGGAATCTTTTTTCATATGTGATTTTTGTGAATTTCCCTGATGAGAACATGAAGGTTTAATGAATTAGAACAGCTCATTTCTTATTTAAATTAGAGATCGAATAAATATTGCATTAGATTACCGAAAAAATGGCGGAAGATTTAGGATAAAATCACCCAGAGCATGAAAAAATGACGAATACAAATGCTAGAAAAAAAATTACCTATGCGTACACAGGGTACAAAAGAGGATCCCCCTCCCCCTCCTCCTTATATTTGAAAGAATTAGGAAGTAAAAAAAAGTATTTAGAGATGTAAACATAAAAAATTTTTGTGATTATGATTGAACTGATCGCTTCATGAATGCAATTTCATTATATGATATTTTGGCTTTAAAAGTTTTATCATTCATTTCATCTATACTAATAAAAGAAAGCTGTTTGTTTTTCTGAGTTCTGTGTGTGTGTGCGAAATGGCAAGCGAAATCTACCGCACGTAGAAGTCTGAAAATTTGGGTGCGGATAGTCCAAGGCAGTCCCTGAAGACCTGAGGCTCAGATTTTTCATATTTTAAGACCCGGGGCCCCTGGGGCCCTTTTAAAGTTTTTGCATCTAAATTGTTAATAATTTGCCCCGGTTTTATCCAATCTCCCTTGTTTTCATGGCCATTTCTCCATTAAACTTTCCCCCCATTTCCACATTGCAGTTAGGGTCCTGGCCCCCTGTGGCCCGATGCGTTGTTCACTTGAACCTTTTGTGTGCCATGCATTTTTCACCCTCTCTAATTGTGTCACTCTCTCAATGCGTGACTTTTAAGTTGAGTCTTGGACTCCTCTCAACGGGCCACCTACCTCATATTTCTATTGAAGCGCTAGGGCCCTTTTTTAGCATTTCTTTCAAATTTTATTCTAACGATTAATTTACAACCTATGCTTAATTTCGTCTAATTGAAGATGTGAAGCGCTACGTACTAGGATCTTTTAAGATGTTTTTCTCTTAAGGTCTTACTCAAAACTATCAGTTGGCCCCTTTTGGGACCTCTCCCTTAAAAATCGACCGATCCACTAAGCTTTTGTTTACTGATAACTTTTTAGGTCTTCCAGCTACAAAAGAACGACAAAATTTTCTGGGTCAAGTCCCGACCCTCCTGGGCACTTTAAAATTTTTGTGTCCTAATTTGTTAATAGTTAGCCCCATTTTTACCCGATCTCCTTCGTTTTTGGGGCTTTATCTGCAGTACACTGGACACGCAGTACACTTACATAACGAAATGTAAGTGTACTATGTCAGAAGAGCCTGTTCAAAATCCTTTATGGTATCTAATATAGTATCTGATTTACTGGGTTTCTGCGTTTTGTATTTGCTTAGAAAAAGGGATGTTGACAACAGAAAGAATATATAGGAAACTGAACCAACACTCTTCCATTAATGCAATTATTAATGGTATTGACATAACGGTATCTGCCCAGTAACACCCCGCACTTAAGGGCAAATAAATTAAAGACGGACACTTTTTTAACGGTGCCATTACGGCTAACGGGACAGCACTGTAATTTTTGGTACAATCGCATTGGCCCTTTTCTGGACTATGCTGGTCATGTTTGCTGGGTGCTGCTGAGATACTGCTAAATCACCTAAAACGTTTGACCACCCCGTTATCACCCTTCGGGAGGGGAGGGATTTTCAAAAATGCTTTCTTATTGATTGCCTATGCCTAGGTCATAACAACAATTTATTGTCCAAATTTCGTTATCCTAACTTTATTCGTTTCAGCTGGACGTTGATGAGTCAGTCAGTTAGTTAGGCGTTCTCTCTTTTATAATAGTATAGATAAAGGGCTGCATGAAAGACTTCGAATATGGGCAGGAATTGCTGAAAAAAGATTTTTATCGAATTATGTATTTTTTAATTTGGTTGTTTAGATATATCATTTCATCGTATGAAAAAACAATTTCTTAATAATATTTTGTTATTGTTGAAAAGTGTTTGCATTATTTTTTGTTCTTGTTTTAGTTGTCTTTTTTTCACACTGTAGCGATACTCTCTTTTCACAAGTTTTACCGTATTTTGCACTCCAAAACACTCTATGAATTTAAAATTATGAAGATATAGTTTTGTGCTAAAATTCATAAAAGTATCCTTCATCAAGTCCGAAGAGAACGACGTGTAGGTTGAAAGCAACCACGTAATTGCAGAAGAAGAAAAAAAGAGGAAATTTTTAAAAGTAAATAAAGTGTCCATAGTAAGGTAGAGGAGGACAATAAACAGGGGTCCGGATTGAAGTGTGGATAAAGAGTTAAAGACAGAAATCACAAAACAAAGCGTGTATGTTGTGGAGGGAGGATTAAAAATAACAAAAATTAAAAAAAGCCTAAAATAAAGAGAAAGGAAATTAATAATAATAATAATAAAAGAAAAAAGAACGAAAAATCATGCGTCAAGCTTAGTTTATGAAACACTTTGCAACGCATAAAAAAAAAACAGTAAAGAAACTTCACCGTTAAATATGGTGAAAGAAGATATGTAGTAAACAGTTTAGGAAACATATAACATATTTAAAAAGCCAGTTTTAGAAATTACATTCCATAGTAAAAAAAAAATAGTCGAATTATTTTGTGCAGTCCTGTATACGATCTATAGATTTGGATATATGCTACATAACAAGATAAAATTTAGTTCAGTTACAAAATTCACATTTAGCAATTTTCGACAATCGATGGAAATACACTCGAAATCTTTTGTACAGCCCTGTATATTAGCTAAAGATTTTTGCACACCAAATATTAAGCTAAAATATAATTTAGATAAAAAACGAATAAGGCAACTTAAAACTCACCTTCAGCAATTACCAGCCATAAACAACAATGTATCTTGTTCTTTGCGTAGCCCTGTATATGAATTTATATATATTCCACATATTTCTTACACTGCAGACGATTTTTCCACGTAGAAAATTTTGTAACAGAATTATTTTGAGTGACCCTGTAAATGAATAATGCTCTGTATCCCGTAATTTACAAAAAGCATGTTTTAGTACTCTTCATAATTGTATATCAATTTCATTCTGTTTCAAATGTAGTAACATCATCGAAATGCGCTTCAAACGATTTTTTCCCATGGACTGTAATGTAACGGAATACTTTTAACTGTCCCTATAAATAAACTATAAATGTTACATACTTAAAATTTATTAGGGAACATGCTACAGTAAGCATACAAAACTTTCAGCGTAATCCGGGCATATTTACGAAAGTTAGAGCACGGATGGACAGACAGACGAACAGATAGACAGACAAACCGAAGTATGAAATACTTTTCAACTAGGTTGGAAAGTGTTAATAAAATGGATTTTTTTTTCAAATAAGTGTATTAAAAAGATCCGAAAGAGAAACAAGAAAATAAATAAGGGTTCTGCGTCAATTCGTCGCGCACAATTCATCACGGAACAATTCATCGCGCACAATTTGTCGCAGCGTCAATTCGTCGCAGCGTCAATTCATCGCGGCGACAATTCGTCGCAGCGTCAATTCATCGCGGCGGCAATTCGTCGCAGCGTCAATTCGTCGCGGCTCAATTCGTCGCAGCGAAAACGCACAATTCATCGCGGAACAATTCATCGCGCACAATTCGTCGCAGCGTCAATTCATCGCGCACAATTCGTCGCAGCGTCAATTCGTCGCGGCGTCAATTCGTCGCGGGCTCAATTCGTCGCGACGTCAATTCGTCGCAGCGAAAACGTCTTTGAAGGCCATTATGATAAAAATAAAGATAATTCAGTAAAATTACTTAATGATAATTTGTCTTTTAGATTTAGAGAATTGTAACTAACATTTTACAGGCAATTTTGGAGGAATCTTTTTTCATATGTGATTTTTGTGAATTTCCCTGATGAGAACATGAAGGTTTAATGAATTAGAACAGCTCATTTCTTATTTAAATTAGAGATCGAATAAATATTGCATTAGATTACCGAAAAAATGGCGGAAGATTTAGGATAAAATCACCCAGAGCATGAAAAAATGACGAATACAAATGCTAGAAAAAAAATTACCTATGCGTACACAGGGTACAAAAGAGGATCCCCCTCCCCCTCCTCCTTATATTTGAAAGAATTAGGAAGTAAAAAAAAGTATTTAGAGATGTAAACATAAAAACTTTTTGTGATTATGATTGAACTGATCGCTTCATGAATGCAATTTCATTATATGATATTTTGGCTTTAAAAGTTTTATCATTCATTTCATCTATACTAATAAAAGAAAGCTGTTTGTTTTTCTGAGTTCTGTGTGTGTGTGCGAAATGGCAAGCGAAATCTACCGCACGTAGAAGTCTGAAAATTTGGGTGCGGATAGTCCAAGGCAGTCCCTGAAGACCTGAGGCTCAGATTTTTCATATTTTAAGACCCGGGGCCCCTGGGGCCCTTTTAAAGTTTTTGCATCTAAATTGTTAATAATTTGCCCCGGTTTTATCCAATCTCCCTTGTTTTCATGGCCATTTCTCCATTAAACTTTCCCCCCATTTCCACATTGCAGTTAGGGTCCTGGCCCCCTGTGGCCCGATGCGTTGTTCACTTGAACCTTTTGTGTGCCATGCATTTTTCACCCTCTCTAATTGTGTCACTCTCTCAATGCGTGACTTTTAAGTTGAGTCTTGGACTCCTCTCAACGGGCCACCTACCTCATATTTCTATTGAAGCGCTAGGGCCCTTTTTTAGCATTTCTTTCAAATTTTATTCTAACGATTAATTTACAACCTATGCTTAATTTCGTCTAATTGAAGATGTGAAGCGCTACGTACTAGGATCTTTTAAGATGTTTTTCTCTTAAGGTCTTACTCAAAACTATCAGTTGGCCCCTTTTGGGACCTCTCCCTTAAAAATCGACCGATCCACTAAGCTTTTGTTTACTGATAACTTTTTAGGTCTTCCAGCTACAAAAGAACGACAAAATTTTCTGGGTCAAGTCCCGACCCTCCTGGGCACTTTAAAATTTTTGTGTCCTAATTTGTTAATAGTTAGCCCCATTTTTACCCGATCTCCTTCGTTTTTGGGGCTTTATCTGCAGTACACTGGACACGCAGTACACTTACATAACGAAATGTAAGTGTACTATGTCAGAAGAGCCTGTTCAAAATCCTTTATGGTATCTAATATAGTATCTGATTTACTGGGTTTCTGCGTTTTGTATTTGCTTAGAAAAAGGGATGTTGACAACAGAAAGAATATATAGGAAACTGAACCAACACTCTTCCATTAATGCAATTATTAATGGTATTGACATAACGGTATCTGCCCAGTAACACCCCGCACTTAAGGGCAAATAAATTAAAGACGGACACTTTTTTAACGGTGCCATTACGGCTAACAGGACAGCACTGTAATTTTTGGTACAATCGCATTGGCCCTTTTCTGGACTATGCTGGTCATGTTTGCTGGGTGCTGCTGAGATACTGCTAAATCACCTAAAACGTTTGACCACCCCGTTATCACCCTTCGGGAGGGGAGGGATTTTCAAAAATGCTTTCTTATTGATTGCCTATGCCTAGGTCATAACAACAATTTATTGTCCAAATTTCGTTATCCTAACTTTATTCGTTTCAGCTGGACGTTGATGAGTCAGTCAGTTAGTTAGGCGTTCTCTCTTTTATAATAGTATAGATAAAGGGCTGCATGAAAGACTTCGAATATGGGCAGGAATTGCTGAAAAAAGATTTTTATCGAATTATGTATTTTTTAATTTGGTTGTTTAGATATATCATTTCATCGTATGAAAAAACAATTTCTTAATAATATTTTGTTATTGTTGAAAAGTGTTTGCATTATTTTTTGTTCTTGTTTTAGTTGTCTTTTTTTCACACTGTAGCGATACTCTCTTTTCACAAGTTTTACCGTATTTTGCACTCCAAAACACTCTATGAATTTAAAATTATGAAGATATAGTTTTGTGCTAAAATTCATAAAAGTATCCTTCATCAAGTCCGAAGAGAACGACGTGTAGGTTGAAAGCAACCACGTAATTGCAGAAGAAGAAAAAAAGAGGAAATTTTTAAAAGTAAATAAAGTGTCCATAGTAAGGTAGAGGAGGACAATAAACAGGGGTCCGGATTGAAGTGTGGATAAAGAGTTAAAGACAGAAATCACAAAACAAAGCGTGTATGTTGTGGAGGGAGGATTAAAAATAACAAAAATTAAAAAAAGCCTAAAATAAAGAGAAAGGAAATTAATAATATTAATAATAAAAGAAAAAAGAACGAAAAATCATGCGTCAAGCTTAGTTTATGAAACACTTTGCAACGCATAAAAAAAAAACAGTAAAGAAACTTCACCGTTAAATATGGTGAAAGAAGATATGTAGTAAACAGTTTAGGAAACATATAACATATTTAAAAAGCCAGTTTTAGAAATTACATTCCATAGTAAAAAAAAAATAGTCGAATTATTTTGTGCAGTCCTGTATACGATCTATAGATTTGGATATATGCTACATAACAAGATAAAATTTAGTTCAGTTACAAAATTCACATTTAGCAATTTTCGACAATCGATGGAAATACACTCGAAATCTTTTGTACAGCCCTGTATATTAGCTAAAGATTTTTGCACACCAAATATTAAGCTAAAATATAATTTAGATAAAAAACGAATAAGGCAACTTAAAACTCACCTTCAGCAATTACCAGCCATAAACAACAATGTATCTTGTTCTTTGCGTAGCCCTGTATATGAATTTATATATATTCCACATATTTCTTACACTGCAGACGATTTTTCCACGTAGAAAATTTTGTAACAGAATTATTTTGAGTGACCCTGTAAATGAATAATGCTCTGTATCCCGTAATTTACAAAAAGCATGTTTTAGTACTCTTCATAATTGTATATCAATTTCATTCTGTTTCAAATGTAGTAACATCATCGAAATGCGCTTCAAACGATTTTTTCCCATGGACTGTAATGTAACGGAATACTTTTAACTGTCCCTATAAATAAACTATAAATGTTACATACTTAAAATTTATTAGGGAACATGCTACAGTAAGCATACAAAACTTTCAGCGTAATCCGGGCATATTTACGAAAGTTAGAGCACGGATGGACAGACAGACGAACAGATAGACAGACAAACCGAAGTATGAAATACTTTTCAACTAGGTTGGAAAGTGTTAATAAAATGGATTTTTTTTTCAAATAAGTGTATTAAAAAGATCCGAAAGAGAAACAAGAAAATAAATAAGGGTTCTGCGTCAATTCGTCGCGCACAATTCATCACGGAACAATTCATCGCGCACAATTTGTCGCAGCGTCAATTCGTCGCAGCGTCAATTCATCGCGGCGACAATTCGTCGCAGCGTCAATTCATCGCGGCGGCAATTCGTCGCAGCGTCAATTCGTCGCGGCTCAATTCGTCGCAGCGAAAACGCACAATTCATCGCGGAACAATTCATCGCGCACAATTCGTCGCAGCGTCAATTCATCGCGCACAATTCGTCGCAGCGTCAATTCGTCGCGGCGTCAATTCGTCGCGGGCTCAATTCGTCGCGACGTCAATTCGTCGCAGCGAAAACGTCTTTGAAGGCCATTATGATAAAAATAAAGATAATTCAGTAAAATTACTTAATGATAATTTGTCTTTTAGATTTAGAGAATTGTAACTAACATTTTACAGGCAATTTTGGAGGAATCTTTTTTCATATGTGATTTTTGTGAATTTCCCTGATGAGAACATGAAGGTTTAATGAATTAGAACAGCTCATTTCTTATTTAAATTAGAGATCGAATAAATATTGCATTAGATTACCGAAAAAATGGCGGAAGATTTAGGATAAAATCACCCAGAGCATGAAAAAATGACGAATACAAATGCTAGAAAAAAAATTACCTATGCGTACACAGGGTACAAAAGAGGATCCCCCTCCCCCTCCTCCTTATATTTGAAAGAATTAGGAAGTAAAAAAAAGTATTTAGAGATGTAAACATAAAAACTTTTTGTGATTATGATTGAACTGATCGCTTCATGAATGCAATTTCATTATATGATATTTTGGCTTTAAAAGTTTTATCATTCATTTCATCTATACTAATAAAAGAAAGCTGTTTGTTTTTCTGAGTTCTGTGTGTGTGTGCGAAATGGCAAGCGAAATCTACCGCACGTAGAAGTCTGAAAATTTGGGTGCGGATAGTCCAAGGCAGTCCCTGAAGACCTGAGGCTCAGATTTTTCATATTTTAAGACCCGGGGCCCCTGGGGCCCTTTTAAAGTTTTTGCATCTAAATTGTTAATAATTTGCCCCGGTTTTATCCAATCTCCCTTGTTTTCATGGCCATTTCTCCATTAAACTTTCCCCCCATTTCCACATTGCAGTTAGGGTCCTGGCCCCCTGTGGCCCGATGCGTTGTTCACTTGAACCTTTTGTGTGCCATGCATTTTTCACCCTCTCTAATTGTGTCACTCTCTCAATGCGTGACTTTTAAGTTGAGTCTTGGACTCCTCTCAACGGGCCACCTACCTCATATTTCTATTGAAGCGCTAGGGCCCTTTTTTAGCATTTCTTTCAAATTTTATTCTAACGATTAATTTACAACCTATGCTTAATTTCGTCTAATTGAAGATGTGAAGCGCTACGTACTAGGATCTTTTAAGATGTTTTTCTCTTAAGGTCTTACTCAAAACTATCAGTTGGCCCCTTTTGGGACCTCTCCCTTAAAAATCGACCGATCCACTAAGCTTTTGTTTACTGATAACTTTTTAGGTCTTCCAGCTACAAAAGAACGACAAAATTTTCTGGGTCAAGTCCCGACCCTCCTGGGCACTTTAAAATTTTTGTGTCCTAATTTGTTAATAGTTAGCCCCATTTTTACCCGATCTCCTTCGTTTTTGGGGCTTTATCTGCAGTACACTGGACACGCAGTACACTTACATAACGAAATGTAAGTGTACTATGTCAGAAGAGCCTGTTCAAAATCCTTTATGGTATCTAATATAGTATCTGATTTACTGGGTTTCTGCGTTTTGTATTTGCTTAGAAAAAGGGATGTTGACAACAGAAAGAATATATAGGAAACTGAACCAACACTCTTCCATTAATGCAATTATTAATGGTATTGACATAACGGTATCTGCCCAGTAACACCCCGCACTTAAGGGCAAATAAATTAAAGACGGACACTTTTTTAACGGTGCCATTACGGCTAACAGGACAGCACTGTAATTTTTGGTACAATCGCATTGGCCCTTTTCTGGACTATGCTGGTCATGTTTGCTGGGTGCTGCTGAGATACTGCTAAATCACCTAAAACGTTTGACCACCCCGTTATCACCCTTCGGGAGGGGAGGGATTTTCAAAAATGCTTTCTTATTGATTGCCTATGCCTAGGTCATAACAACAATTTATTGTCCAAATTTCGTTATCCTAACTTTATTCGTTTCAGCTGGACGTTGATGAGTCAGTCAGTTAGTTAGGCGTTCTCTCTTTTATAATAGTATAGATAAAGGGCTGCATGAAAGACTTCGAATATGGGCAGGAATTGCTGAAAAAAGATTTTTATCGAATTATGTATTTTTTAATTTGGTTGTTTAGATATATCATTTCATCGTATGAAAAAACAATTTCTTAATAATATTTTGTTATTGTTGAAAAGTGTTTGCATTATTTTTTGTTCTTGTTTTAGTTGTCTTTTTTTCACACTGTAGCGATACTCTCTTTTCACAAGTTTTACCGTATTTTGCACTCCAAAACACTCTATGAATTTAAAATTATGAAGATATAGTTTTGTGCTAAAATTCATAAAAGTATCCTTCATCAAGTCCGAAGAGAACGACGTGTAGGTTGAAAGCAACCACGTAATTGCAGAAGAAGAAAAAAAGAGGAAATTTTTAAAAGTAAATAAAGTGTCCATAGTAAGGTAGAGGAGGACAATAAACAGGGGTCCGGATTGAAGTGTGGATAAAGAGTTAAAGACAGAAATCACAAAACAAAGCGTGTATGTTGTGGAGGGAGGATTAAAAATAACAAAAATTAAAAAAAGCCTAAAATAAAGAGAAAGGAAATTAATAATAATAATAATAAAAGAAAAAAGAACGAAAAATCATGCGTCAAGCTTAGTTTATGAAACACTTTGCAACGCATAAAAAAAAAAACAGTAAAGAAACTTCACCGTTAAATATGGTGAAAGAAGATATGTAGTAAACAGTTTAGGAAACATATAACATATTTAAAAAGCCAGTTTTAGAAATTACATTCCATAGTAAAAAAAAATAGTCGAATTATTTTGTGCAGTCCTGTATACGATCTATAGATTTGGATATATGCTACATAACAAGATAAAATTTAGTTCAGTTACAAAATTCACATTTAGCAATTTTCGACAATCGATGGAAATACACTCGAAATCTTTTGTACAGCCCTGTATATTAGCTAAAGATTTTTGCACACCAAATATTAAGCTAAAATATAATTTAGATAAAAAACGAATAAGGCAACTTAAAACTCACCTTCAGCAATTACCAGCCATAAACAACAATGTATCTTGTTCTTTGCGTAGCCCTGTATATGAATTTATATATATTCCACATATTTCTTACACTGCAGACGATTTTTCCACGTAGAAAATTTTGTAACAGAATTATTTTGAGTGACCCTGTAAATGAATAATGCTCTGTATCCCGTAATTTACAAAAAGCATGTTTTAGTACTCTTCATAATTGTATATCAATTTCATTCTGTTTCAAATGTAGTAACATCATCGAAATGCGCTTCAAACGATTTTTTCCCATGGACTGTAATGTAACGGAATACTTTTAACTGTCCCTATAAATAAACTATAAATGTTACATACTTAAAATTTATTAGGGAACATGCTACAGTAAGCATACAAAACTTTCAGCGTAATCCGGGCATATTTACGAAAGTTAGAGCACGGATGGACAGACAGACGAACAGATAGACAGACAAACCGAAGTATGAAATACTTTTCAACTAGGTTGGAAAGTGTTAATAAAATGGATTTTTTTTTTCAAATAAGTGTATTAAAAAGATCCGAAAGAGAAACAAGAAAATAAATAAGGGTTCTGCGTCAATTCGTCGCGCACAATTCATCACGGAACGATTCATCGCGCACAATTTGTCGCAGCGTCAATTCGTCGCAGCGTCAATTCATCGCGGCGACAATTCGTCGCAGCGTCAATTCGTCGCGGCTCAATTCGTCGCAGCGAAAACGCACAATTCATCGCGGAACAATTCATCGCGCACAATTCGTCGCAGCGTCAATTCATCGCGCACAATTCGTCGCAGCGTCAATTCGTCGCAGCGTCAATTCGTCGCGGGCTCAATTCGTCGCAGCGAAAGCGTCTTTGAAGGCCATTATGATAAAAATAAAGATAATTCAGTAAAATTACTTAATGATAATTTGTTTTTTAGATTTAGAGAATTGTAACTAACATTTTACAGGCAATTTTGGAGGAATCTTTTTTCATATGTGATTTTTGTGAATTTCCCTGATGAGAACATGAAGGTTTAATGAATTAGAACAGCTCATTTCTTATTTAAATTAGAGATCGAATAAATATTGCATTAGATTACCGAAAAAATGGCGGAAGATTTAGGATAAAATCACCCAGAGCATGAAAAAATGACGAATACAAATGCTAGAAAAAAAATTACCTATGCGTACACAGGGTACAAAAGAGGATCCCCCCCCCCCCCTCCTCCTTATATTTGAAAGAATTAGGAAGTAAAAAAAAGTATTTAGAGATGTAAACATAAAAACTTTTTGTGATTATGATTGAACTGATCGCTTCATGAATGCAATTTCATTATATGATATTTTGGCTTTAAAAGTTTTATCATTCATTTCATCTATACTAATAAAAGAAAGCTGTTTGTTTTTCTGAGTTCTGTGTGTGTGTGCGAAATGGCAAGCGAAATCTACCGCACGTAGAAGTCTGAAAATTTGGGTGCGGATAGTCCAAGGCAGTCCCTGAAGACCTGAGGCTCAGATTTTTCATATTTTAAGACCCGGGGCCCCTGGGGCCCTTTTAAAGTTTTTGCATCTAAATTGTTAATAATTTGCCCCGGTTTTATCCAATCTCCCTTGTTTTCATGGCCATTTCTCCATTAAACTTTCCCCCCATTTCCACATTGCAGTTAGGGCCCTGGCCCCCTGTGGCCCGATGCGTTGTTCACTTGAACCTTTTGTGTGCCATGCATTTTTCACCCTCTCTAATTGTGTCACTCTCTCAATGCGTGACTTTTAAGTTGAGTCTTGGACTCCTCTCAACGGGCCACCTACCTCATATTTCTATTGAAGCGCTAGGGCCCTTTTTTAGCATTTCTTTCAAATTTTATTCTAACGATTAATTTACAACCTATGCTTAATTTCGTCTAATTGAAGATGTAAAGCGCTACGTACTAGGATCTTTTAAGATGTTTTTCTCTTTAGGTCTTACTCAAAACTATCAGTTGGCCCCTTTTGGGACCTCTCCCTTAAAAATCGACCGATCCACTAAGCTTTTGTTTACTGATAACTTTTTAGGTCTTCCAGCTACAAAAGAACGACAAAATTTTCTGGGTCAAGTCCCGACCCTCCTGGGCACTTTAAAATTTTTGTGTCCTAATTTGTTAATAGTTAGCCCCATTTTTACCCGATCTCCTTCGTTTTTGGGGCTTTATCTGCATTAAGCTTTTCACCATTTCTACGTTCCAGTGAAGGCCCCAGGCCCCCTGGGACTCAGTATAGGGGAGAAAAAGAGGGGGGAGATGAAAGAAAATTTGCCGAAATCATGTTAACTAAAACTCATAAATTAAACCCGTTTATGGATGAATTATGCTGTCTTGTTTGAAAACGTCAGCCACCCTAAAATTTCAAACCGCTATACTTCAGCCATTTTTTAAGATAGAGGCAAATTAAAAAATGCTCTAGAATCCTTGGATCAAGACATAACATTTAACGGAAAAAGTTTTTAGGATTTCTAATTTTATTTTTACAACTTTTTGAAATTGTAATCTTTAAATGGCTATACAATGAGGACAGACAGACGGACGGACGGACGGACAGACAGACAGACAGACAATTTGTAAAAACTTTTTTTCGGAATCTCTGACCCCTAAAACGTGTAAATCCGTCTAAAACTGGAAGTTGAAAAAAAGTTCGATTACAATACTTTCTTCTATAGAAGAAAGTAAAAAATCATAAATTGGAAACATTTACGGAATACAACATGCAGCATTAGTGGATGAAAATAATTAAAATATAATAAAATTATGGTTTACTTTCTAACTAGGTGACCCACCCGGTGTTTTCCGTGCCCGTGATAATAATCATAAACAGAACTCAAGCTTCTATGACTCTTTTAAAAGAAGCTGCATAGAGGGGCCCAAGAAGTGGATTAATATTCAAAATTGGTGGTAGCTGAGGTCCGAGATATTTTTTTCTCGTTCAAGTAGTAGTTGGAAGTCCTAAGTAGTTGTCAGACAAAAAAAGCTAGTGAATCGGCCGATTTTTAAGGGAAGCTAACAAAGGGGGCTAACTGATAGTTTTGAGCAGGGCCCTAAGAGGAAAACATCTTAAAAGATCCTGGTACTTAGCGCTTTAGAACTTTAATTAGTCGGAATTAAACATAGGGTATAAATTAATCATTAGAACAAAATTTAAAGAAATGCTTAAAAAAGGGTCCTAAAGGCCCAATAAAAATATAAGCGTGGTGACCCGGGGAGAGTAATCCAAGGCTAAACTTTAAAGTCGCTTAAAGAGGGTGACAGAATTATGCGGGTGAAAAATGCATAGCACACAAAAAGTTCAAGGTACCTCGAGTCGGGCCCCAGGAACCTAACTGGAATGTAGAAATGTAGGAATAACTAAATGGAGAAAAGACACCAAAAACGAAAAAAAAAAATCGGATTTAAAGGAGCATGTTATTAAAAATTTAGGGAACAAAAACTTCAACGGTGCCCCTATACCGAGTCCCACGGGGGCCCGGGTCTTAACTGGAACATAGAAAAGGGAGAAAAGCCTAATGGAGAAAAGGCACCAAAAACAAAGGAGATCTGAGAAAAATGGGGCAATTTATTAATAACTTAGGGCACAAACATTTTAAGGTGCCCAGGGGGCCCGGGACTTGTCCGAGAAAATTTTTTGTCGTTCATATAGTAGCTGGAAGTCCAAAAAAGTTACATAAAAAACTAGTGGATCGGTCGATTTTTAAGGGAGCTATATTAGAGGTCCCAAAAATGGCCAAATGATAGTTTTGAGTAAGGCCTTAAGAGGAAAACATCTTAAAAGATCCTAGTACGTAGCGCTTTAGATCTTCAATTAGTCGAAATTAAGCATAGGGTATAAATTAATCATTAGAATAAAATTTGAAAGAAATGCTAAAAAAGGGCCCTAGTGCCACAATAAAAATATGAAGGTGTTGGCCCGGGGAAAGGAGTCGAAGACTCAGCTTAAAAGTTAGGCATTGAGAGGGTGAAAAATGCACGGCGCACAAAAGATTCAAGTCAACACCGCATCGGGCCCCAGGGGGCCAGGGTGCTAACTGAAATGTAGAAATGGGCGGGGAATTAATGAGAAAGTCCCACAAAAAGAAGGGAGATCAGATGAAAATGGGACAAGTTATTAACAGTTTAGATGCAAAAACCTTAAAAGGGCTCTAGGGGCCCCGGTTCTTAAAATATTAAAAATCTGAGCGTTAGGTCTGTAGGACCTGCCTTCGACTATCCACACCCAAATTTTCAGACTTCTACGTGCGGTAGATTTCGCTTGTCATCGCGCACACGTACACAGAACTCAGACAGGCAAGCACTTTCTTTTTATTAGTATAGATCAAATAAATGAAAAAACTTATAAAACCAAAATACTACTTAATGAAATTGCATTCATGCAGCAATCAGTTCAATCGCAATCACAAAAAGTATTTTATGTTTACATCTGTCAATACTTTTTTTACTTCCTAAATCTTTCAAATATAAGGGAGGGGGAGGGTTGTACCCTGTGTACACATATGTCAGCTAATAATTTTTTAAAAAAAATTTCTAGCATTTGTATTCGTCATTTTTTCTTGATCTGGGTGATTTTATCCTAAATCCTCCGCCATTTTTTCGGTTATCTAAAGCAATATTTATTCTATCTCTAATTTAAATAAGAAATGACTTGCTCTTATTTATTAAACTGTCATGTTCACAATAAGGAAATTTCCAAAAAAATCACTTATAAAAAAATTCCTCTGAAATCGCCTTTAAAATGTTAGTTATAATTCTGCATATCTAAAAAACAAATTATCATTAAATAATTTTACTAAATTATCCTTATTTTTATCATAATAGCCCACAAGGACATTTTCGCTTCGACGAATTGACGTCGCGACGAATTGACGCCGCGACGAATTGAGCCGCGACGAATTGACGCTGCAACGAATTATCGTCGCGATGAATTGACGCTGCGACGAATTGACGCTGCGACGAATTGTGCGCGATGAATTGTTTCCGCGATGAATTGTGCGAGATGAATTGACGCGACACCATAAATAAGTATAAACGTAACAAAAAGTTCTTTTAAAAACACGTATTTATAAGCATTCAGTGTTCATCTTGGAAATTACGCTCATTTAACAACTGCAATTCGTGTTTTTTTTTTTTCCAAAAAGATCCGTTACAACGCGTGAATCTGGCATGAGAACAATTATAGGAAATTCACGGCTAATTTTTACTCTTGTTAGAAAGCTGGTGCTGGAGCATTCATTAAAAAAATTATAATTGTTGTTCTGTTTCTATTTAAGAAATGGCAAAAGGAAAGAAAAAATAAAATAGTATTTAAACTATCTTTTTAGGTTTTATAAACGGATTTCTCAACGCATAATCATAATTTAATTAATATAAAACAATTAATTAAGGCGTATTTAAAAATAAATATACATTAAATTGTTTAATTTTTCTTTATATTTTCTACTTTTTAGTGTTTAAAAATATTTCGTTGTTGCAGTATTACAGTCAGTTGGCATATGGTGGCGAGCGTGGTTTAAGCGCATCATTAAATCCATTGCAAATTCAAACGACTGTGACAATATTATGAGAGGAAAATTTCAAGTATCGGAAATAAAAGGCGATGATGAAAGAAATGTTTAATATTATTATTTATATCAATAAAAATAGTTACTCACCGGATTCCCGCGGTATAAATCAGATGGGAACAGGGGCAATCCAATTTATCAGGCTGAAAAAAAAAAGTATAAAAGTATAAAATAGTTTAAAAAAAAAAAAAAACAAAAAAAAACAAAAAAAAAAAAACACCGTTTTATAAGCATTTATCTTGAAAATCATGTCTAATTTTTCACTGGAATTCCTGTTTTTTCCCAATAATTTTCCATTACAATTTACTAATTTGGCGTAGGCACCGAACTCGATTATTGAAAATCCACTGTTTTTTTTTTTTCACCGCTTGGTAGAAATTGCAAGCCATTGAATTTAATAATAAATGTGTAATTTTACTGTGCTTCTTTTTAAGTGTGTTCGTAATTATATAAATACGTAGCACCTATAGTCGTCTTCTGTTTACGTCCGTCTGCCCGTCTGTCCGCATATAACATCGGAAAAACTACCCAACCGAATGGTTTAGAATTTAATATATATGATTGTTGCAAAATTCTGTCGTGTCATTTCAAATTTTATGAAAATCGAATCAAAACTTAAAATGATATTAATTAAATATTTCTTCAGTCTATAAAATCCTACCATACGTAATTAATTCAATGATATCCCGTGGTAGGTAATGATTCTAGCTTGCCATTGATTACGTCATATTTAAAATGGAGTCATATTATTTCCGTATTACTGAATTTAAAAAACCGAATTTGTATACTAAAATTATTTAATTATCCTATAATCAACGACAGTTTTTTTTTAATTTTTTTTATAGATGTTTCCGGAGAAATAGATATTAAATAGAAAAATAGTCTAAATATGGCTTTCAAGTTCTGAAAATTTCAAAACTAGTCTTAAATTCCTCATTGGAATTTCAGTAAATGTCAACAAAGGATAAAATGTTGCCAACTTAAAATGTATACTTATTTTATTACGGAAATTAATCATAGCATAATAACAGACGATATAATTCATTTCACTGAAATAATAACAGTACGAACGCACCTCATTTATCACGTTTAACGTACAATTTCCAACTTGTTTAAGATACGGCAACAGGAAAGGAAAAAAAATAAACATTATTTAACTATCTTTTTTAAGATTTCTAAATTGATTTCTCAACGTATAATCGTAAATTATTAATATTAAACAATTAATTGATATTTCATTCTTTATTTTTGTATTGATAATTTATTTTTTACTTTTTTCCCTTTAATGTGTTTCATTGTTGTAGTTTCGCAGCCAATTTATTTTAGCGAACGTTTATTGGCGCATCAACATTGTTTCAACTCCTATACATTTGTACGAGTTAGAGAGAATATTAGACGATTTATCAACTGTGGCGGGCTAATGGAAAAATGCTTTAAAATTAATGTATTCATTAATAATTAATTTCTGAAAAATATTAAAATGTTGTTTGTATTGTCACCAGAAACACACATGTAAATGCAATTTTTATAATTCTAGCCTATCAAGAAGAGAGTGAAAAATCGCTTACAAAATTCTATATTTACATACAAGAACCAGGTGCAGTGAAATAAAAGAGTGTAAAAAATAAATAAATTCAACACGAACAGTTCAAATATTTCGCAAGTATTTATATGATTTTACGAACCTAACTCACATAATGAAGTTATAGAGTTCCGCAAATTTCTGTGTCTTATATCCCTTGAATTTTCTAACTAGTAAATCTACTGATCAGATGCCTTAATATAAGCTTTCAAATCGTTGTTTTTTAATTTCACTAATTCTTAATACAATCTGCATAATATTTCAATTCCCACAATTCTAGTTTTTTAAGTTATATGTACTTTATTAGCACATAAAGATTTATCGGAGCTTCCGAAAATTTTAGAAGTTTCACATTAAACACAATTTTATGCAATGATATGATAAACTATTTATTACTGTATTTTTTCAGAATAAGAATACATTCCTTCAAGGGGGCTTGACTCCCCTGAACCCCTCGTTGTAACTTTAATTTTATGTTCTCAATTACCAGTAATTGTACTATTTTCTTATTTCAGTATATGCCTGAATGCATTTACTATTTTACTTTCATAAGATAAACCATCTCCTTTTACAGGATATTTTATCCTATCCTTAAAACAAGACTTATTTTTCAACCCCTTAACATCATCCTAAGTTGCTGAAATAGAATAAAATTTCGTGTAATAAATATACAAATGTAAATTCATCCTATGACACTTATATTCAATTTACGCATTTAACTGTTTTATAATTTTCGTTTGTAAACCGATGTGGTCATCTTTCTATAGCAGTTAAAATAAATTCTCTCTATTTCATTAGAAAAACATATTAAAAATTAAAATTATCCAAAAATTAGCTCTTTTGTTAATAAAATTTTGCGTCAAAATAATGCGATTTTTTTATATTCTTTCAAATACACTTGCCAAGGGAACCACTTAATAAAATAGAAAAAGAAAGATATGCGTTGGAAATTTTTGTTAAAAAAAGAATGTAAAAAAAAAGTTTTACATCTCTCGAATTGATGCGTAAAACTTCCTAATACAAATACTATTTTCGAAATTCTAATAAATATACTGGTAAATTTTTAAAGGGAACGATTAATTTCAGATCTCCATTTCGAAAATTTAGCCTTTAATTCAATTATCCGATTGAGTCATTTTCCTTTTTACGAATGTTAAAATTTGAAAATCGTCTGAATTCCCATTGAAAAGCATTATGAATTAAAATAAAATGTTCTATATTTTTCGAGCGAATGAACTGAATTTAACCAAAAACTATACTGAAGAAGCTGTTGCTGCATTTTTATACCTATTAGAAATTTGTTTTGTCGGGTTCGGATCGGGTAACGGGTTGACTGTAAGCAGAATTTCTGGTTTGGATCGCATACAACCAGACCCGTGTATGACTGTACTTTGTGTTAACTCCTGATTATTCAGTTCAATGAAATCCTTCTATATTAAAAAAAAGTAATAGTAATCTGGAACTAAGCCAAAAACGATAATATTCTCTTATACATTGTTTTACAAAGGCCATTGGGCAGGTGTCAATATTTCATTCTTCTTTAGTTCTAATTTGCTATAAATTTATTATTGCAAAAATAAGGTACTGGCTATTTATTCTTTTACTAATATAAATTTATTATACAGGGTTATTCTAAATGATGGACCCATTTTCAAAAAATTGTATTTATTAAAGTACAAATCCAAAATTAACAATCTTTATACCAATGAAAAGAGGAAGTTTCAAAGTTTTTTTTTTTTTTTTAAGACATTATAAATGTTCAATGTGTTCACCGTTTGCTGCACGAAAAACATCTACCCGATAGCCAAACTCGTCCCACACACGAGAAAGCAAATGTGAAGCAGTCACATTAAAAGCAGTAGTCATTCTAACAAAAACAAAGACACGTAGTTATTAAATTTATTACTTGACATATTACTATTGTGCAAAAATAACTTCAATGGATCTCACGGTTTACATTTTATTGAATTTCGAGAACTTTTAATTCATTTTAGGAATTTCTGTGTATTCATAGAAAATTCACAATGCCGAATTTTTTTTCTTCCAGACAGTCCACTGCCGAACGCGATTCCTCTTTAATAGGCAGAATCGCGTTTGGCCGTGACTAGAGTAAATCTACTATTGTTTAAAGCAGTTTTCCGAAAGAAAAATATTAAAATGTTTATGAACATCATACAGAATTGCGTTGAATAGTTATAATTAACTACTTCGTGTTGGAGTCCTGAACCGTGTCTTGCAACCCGATTTAGCCTAACCCGACTAACATTAGTTCCGAGTCGGGTTGACTTTAAACATTTGGGGATTGCGTTGATTTCGGGTAAAGTTTTGATTCTTTCGGGTCGATTTCGTGTTGACCCGATTTTTGAAAACAATATCCTGAATATTTTTCAAAGGAAAAAAAACAAAAGCAACAACTATACACTCAAATATTAATGAGTCTATTTGTGTTCATTTTTATACAAAAAAGATAAAATTGATGTTAGAGATATAATTGTAGACAACTTATTCATAATTGTATTAAAATATGGATTAATTTTTTTTTCACATCGTGTTCGGGTCGGATATAGGGTTTGAAAATTTGTTTTGTCGGGTTCGGATCGGGTAACGGGTTGACTGTAAGCAGAATTTCTGGTTTGGATCGCGTACAACCCGACCCGTGTATGACTGTACTTTGTGTTAACTCCTGATTATTCAGTTCAATGAAATAATTTAAATACTGGAATTAAAATGGCAAACCTATAATAGTATTTGGGTGCCATAAGGATTTTAATTATGTGCTTGTAGCAAAAATTACATGTTTCTGCTCTGTCGTTGAAACACTGACATCCACGCGCATGCGAGCGGAAGTTAAAACACGGTACTTGAAATTCACTCTACGAGTGGTTACTCACAAGGAAGGTCTCCATAAGCGCATACTCAGAAAATTTTGTAAAAATTACAGAATATGCTTCTCATGAGGATATATACGTTTATAAAAAAAAAATTGCTGCGGAACCTCGATACTGACCGTAAAAAAATTATGAAAATTTCGTGTTTTGGCGATTTATCGCTGGGTTGGCGACACAATGAAAAAAAAAAAAACAACAACGTGCATTTACGATAAATTCTCTTTTAGGAAAAACGTTTTCTACTCTTTATACTGAGCTAGTTAACGTAAGTTTAACTTAAATAATTTCACTTTTATAACTACGGTTTTGCCATATATATTTATATTTACATCTAAAAGAAAATTAATGATCTCATTCTACGGTTTAGAACAAAATTTGAATGGATTAAAATTGCTTTAAACTAAAAATTAATTGTGTGATTCTGAGCACTGTCAATTTATCATCGATATTGTTAGACAACTAGAGAAAAGTCTTGTTGCCGTGGAAACAATGACTTATTCAAAGTCGAAATGTATAATGATAGAGTGTTTAATCGGACATTTACTGTTAAAATACACTTAAAACTTAACCATTCAAACTGTATAAAATTAAATAACTTCAGCAATAGTTAATTTGTATATGCATTACATAACTTTACAGAAAAAATAATAAACTATTTAATCGTTGAAGTTTAAATTCATAAAGTGCTACGCATTTAAACACTCATTTAACCAGAAATTTTCAAATACTATAAAATCGCTTGCATTTGGCGACGAAAAAGTTTTGCTCGCCAAATCGCGCCTTTTTGCGTCAAATACCCGAAAGTATTTTATATTTTTACAGATTTTTTGCTGGGATTCCGCAGCTAAATTTGAATGATCTCATATTACGTACATGAGTAGCTTCATTAACATTTTTTTTTCAAAATATTCTGAGTATGCGCTTTAAGGAAACCTTCCTTGTCAGTATGTAAAAATTTTATTGAAGCAGAAAATTCCGCCTATATGGCCTCCAAACAAAATTGGGAAGTACTTCATAGCAGTAAGCGAAAGCGGTCGGTATCCCACACTTCATTCAGTGGAATACCTAATACCAAATTTCGTTGTCAATGACAACGAAATTACCGTTGAATACGTATATTTACATGTTACATGATACGTATATTTTACGGTAACTTACATAATACGAACATATATAATATACGAATTCCACATGCAATAAATGATAACTTACATAAAACGACCTTTTAAATATTATTAAAACTTAATAAATTGCACTTTTGTATAAAACACTTTTTTAGAAATACAGAATATCATTTTTTTTTTAATGTTTGATATAATAAGCAAAAAATGAAGATCAGACTTTTTTTTAATGACATTGTCATTTTTAAATATATGCGTGTACTTTTCGTTAGTATATACTTCAGCTCTCTACATAGTAAAAATGAGAGTTGTTATATACTACCGAATATCTCCTAATGTTATTTATAAAAAATAATTATTGTATTGAAAGGACTTAAAGGATTACCCATCGCCAAACCATCTGACATAGAATAAAATTGATTTGAAAACTGGAATGCATTTTGCGTTAAACAAATACTGAATAACTCAATAATGTGGTTTATCTCATAATCTGTGTAATGAAATTCTTTTAATCGTAAAGTGAGACACTGGAGTGCCCCTTGGACAGGAACATGGGTAAACAGTGAAATAACATCAAAAGACACCATGCGTAAAGAGGGGGAGGGGGGGGGGAGTTCCTAATACGGTTTACAAAAGCATTAGAATTATGAATAGTATATAAATTGGAAACTGAAAGAAAATAAAACCGTTTAACCAAAAATTTAGCAAGTGGGTAAGAAGCAGAACCAATATTTGATACAATAGAGCGGAGGGGGACACCAATTTTGTATCAAATTTTATCTATCAGTGTCTATTGTATCAAATATTGGTTCTGCTTCTTACCCACTTGCTAAATTTTCCCTTGCTAAGCGATTTTTGCAGATTTAAGACGATACATTGTGTTGTCAGTCCAGCCTACTCAACGAATGAAATGAAATAATTTTAAGCTTGTAATTTACATCCTATTATACTTAAATTAATTTAGCAAGAATTTAACTAAAAATATTAATTGAATGATTTATTACTTACCCATCATACGTAGTATAGGGTAAGTCTTGTAATCGTTTTGAAAATCGAAAATTTTTTTTTGACGGATTTACACGTTTCAGACACTGGAGATTCCAAAAAACATATTTTTAGAAAAAAAATTTTGCCGTCCGTCTGTGTGTCTGTGTGTGTGTCTGTGTGTGTGTCTGTGTGTCTGTAAACGCTCTATCTCCCGAAAAAATTGAGATAGACACTTGCAATTTGGTATGTACTTAGTATGTAATAATGGGAAGAAGCCTATTTCATTTCAATAACCTCGATTAACCGGATCTATTTTTTTCGGACTCTCGAAATATTCGTTCTGATAAAAGGTATATAAAAATTTTCGAAATTGTTTATTTTAAGAAATGAATATAAAAGACAATAAAAAAACATAAATTTTGCATAAAGCATGAAGTCGATCGGATAATGAGTTGCTGAGATATTTGTAATCCTATTTTCCACACTCTTCGATTTTTCATGACCCTGCATTTCATCCAAATTTCACTTCAAAGATATATTTTAATTGGAAATTTGACGCTTAATCAGATGCAATAAACCGCTAGTTAATAGGATTATTACTTTTGGAGTTATAAGGAAAAACCTCTTTCAAGCAATTCAGTAATCGAGCCTATAAAGTTATGACGTCATCAAGCCACGATCAAGAAAGGCTACCGCGGTGCTTTACGCATATCTTTCTTTACAGACCGCGGGAGTCACGTGATGCTCGAATGCACCAATGGAGGTGTACGAAAAGAGCATCACGTCACGCTAGCGGTCTGTAAAAAAAGATAAGCGGAATGCACCGCGGTAGCCTGTCTTTTTCGTTAGCCCCGGCCACGATTTTATTTGAATTGCTATGCATTTTATAAGTAGTTTACACATTTTTGTTTTAATATTTTACATTATGCATATTCATGATGGGTAAGTATTACGGTGGCCCCCAACAACTAGTTTTTACTTACTACAGTCTCAAAATATTATATATATATCAATATTTAGTATTTTCTAATTTTTTTTAATTACGCGACCTATAAAATTTTTCATTAATTTTATTTTTATCAGCCTGACTCTAAAACCCAGATAAACCATGGATATCAAGGTGATTTCTTTTATAATTCTCATATGGATATTTTTGCTTCTTTCTTTTTTTCTCTTCTTCTCTCTTCTTTTCTTTTTTTTTTTTTTTTTCTAAGGAGAATAATCATATACTTTTCTTAGTTATGCAAATATATCTTATTCATAATTGTCATACAAAATATAAATAAAAGTTTAGATAACTTTATTTAATCGATAACTACATACAAAATCTTTTAATTTAAATATTTATAATATAAAATAAGTATTTAAAAAATATTGTCGTTGTTATATTTTATTTACCACAGTCCCAATATTTTGAAAAATAGAAATATTTAGTACTTCTGATTTTTTTTTTTTTTTTTTTTTTTAACTACACGACCTTTAAATTTTTTCATTAAATTAATTTTTATCAGTCTGTAAAACCCTGAATTTAAACTTTGCTGTTTGCAGCTAACGATTTATAATACATATTTTTTAATTACTTTAATTTTTATTTTATATTTTCAAACATTGTTTAATTGTTAAATCGTGGATATCAAGATAATTTAGAGTTCCTGTATGAATGCTTTTCTTCTTTTTGTTTTCTCTCCTTTTATTTTTTCCTTTTTACGAAAAATAATCACATACTTATCTTATTACATATATATGGCATCTTGATAATGCTCATAATAAATATAATAAAAATTGTAGACCAGTTCAATTTATTTAATCGATAATTACATGCACGATATTTTAAAATAATTTTTATATAAATTTAGTAATTTTAACAAAATATTCTTGGGTGTTAAATTTTACTTAATTATAAAGCATTCGAAAAAAAAAAAAAAAATACAAATTATGTAACTTTTCCTCCTGAATTAAAAATGGCATTATTAAAGTGAATTATTGCCAATAAAAATCATTCTGTCCGGAGTGGGTTTCGGACCGGTACAGTGATCGGAATAGATAAGAATCGCTCCTTATACCACTCGGCCATCCTTTTCTCGTTCGAGTGTACTCTAAACCTGGTTAGGTTCTAGATTTAATTTTACGCATGCGCAAATGGGTCATTTTCATGTGAAAAGTGAATTTGACGAAAATCCCTTTTCGTTTTAATATATAGGATATTAAATAAACACTTCTTGAGTCAATTCATAATCACTTTCTCTTTCTCTCTCTGTGCATGTGTTTTTATTACAATTGTGTTACATTATTAAAATTGAATCAGATATTTCATAAATTAAACAAGCACGGAGTTTTAAGGGCTCAGGGGACTTTTAAACTTTCTAAACATTCAATCTTTGAAAAAATATATGTATTAAAGAGTAATCATTTCTGAACATTTTAAAGAAAATTGAAAGACACTGTTAATAGTTGTTAAATATGGAATATTTTCAAACAGAGAAATTTAAAGCCATTTGTCGCAAAATGCAATTTTAGGGCATTGGGCACAAGATAGTAAAAAAAAAAAATTCATGAAAATTTCATGATATATAATGTATGTTAGGCTCTATAAAGTAAACCTAAGTATTCACCTTTTTTTCGGTTGAAAAAAAAAAAAAAAATCTTGGTGTTATATTGCTAAACTTTTTTAAAAGAGAGTTTTGTTTTTAAAACATAAAAATGCTAAAAATAAACATTTTAATTAAGTTCAGTGTAAGCACAAGTCTCTCAAGTATAATTAGATATGAACACTTTAATTTTACATGCAGAAATTATTTGTAATCATGCCAAAACCCGTGATTCCAATTGTTTGCTCGACAAGTTTAAAAACCCTATAACAACTACTTTTCCCCATTATTATCTGTAAAAAAATTATGAAATGAAAGAAGCAACATGTCTCTATTACAATCTTCAAAAAATGTGTTTTTGTAATGTATACTTTTTAATATATAAAATGACAAATATGGTCATTTTTTTAGATGCATTCGTAATTATATAAATACGTAGCACCTATAGTCGTTGTCTGGTCCGTCCGTCTGTCCTTCTGTCCGCATATAACAGCGCAAAAACTACCCAACAGAATGGTTTGAAATTTAATATGTATAATCGTTTCTGAATTTTGTCAATTTATTTCAAATTTTATGAAAATCGAATCAAAACTTAAAAAGATATTAATGGAAGTTTTCTTCATTATATTAAATTTTATCATACGTAATTAAGCCCCACCAGTGGCTGATAGGTTCTGCTCTCAAAGCTGGTAGACGGGTGGTGCTGGGTTGAAACACCTGTCGCGCTCGCCGACCTAACCGTTCGGAGTTTTCCGCGGTTTTCTTCGAACCTTGCCGTAAATACAGGTTAGGATCCCTTAGAAAGACCCCCACGGAGGACACTCCCCCCCTTAGGGCCTATATCCCTCGAGTAGATAATCGGCCTTCATAAATCAACAAACAAACAAACATACGTAATTAATTCTATGATATCCCATGATAGATAATGATTATTGTTTGCCAAGGTGATTACGTCCTATTTAAGATGGAGACATATTATTTCCGTATTACTGAATTTAAAAACCGAATTTCTATACTAAATTTGTTTAACTATAGCAATCATATAATCTACCAAGAGTTTTTGGGATAGATGTTTCCGGAGAAATAGATATTAAATGGAAAAATAATCTAAATATGTAATTCAAGTTCTGAAGTTTTCAAAGCTGGGATTTTCAGTAAATATCAATAAAGGATAAAATGCCGCCAATTTAAAATGTACTTATTTTATTACGGAAATTAATCATATCATAATAATAAAAGATATAATTAATTTTTTCAGTGAAATAACAACGAAGGTTTTTTTTTTTCATTTTCTTGTATTGGATATTTGCGCATAGTATAATTTTAATGTAACAGAATTGTAATTAATTGTTTGTAAAAGTGTATTGAATCATAATTTTATAAAATAAAATTAATATCTATATAGTATGAAAGTCTGCACATAAAATAAATTTTGTATGCATGCATTTGTGCATAAGAGTGTAACAGCTATTGAACCAAAATCTGAATATTTATAAAAATACTTATAGTACGAACGCACCTCATTTGTCATGTTTGATGTACAATTTCCAACTTATTTTCAGTTTTCAACATTTAGAGAGTCCTATGACCCCTTAATGTACTTTTTTGTTGCATACAAAGTTCTGGAAAGTAGGCTCCCATATATATACAAAAGCTACATATCTTTATTTATCCGTTGCCACTCAAAAGGCATGATAAAATAAAACGACATTTTTCGATTACCAAGATATATATATATATATATATATATATATAGGCATTTGGGACTTGATAATTCTGTCTAAATTCCACGAATTTCATTTCATTCATTTAATTTCATTTATTCAATTTTTAATTTAATTTCTTCTTCTTTTAAATAAGTTTTTGGTATCCATATTCAGTGTGTTGGGGAATACTTTCATTGTCAACTAATTATTACATACTTAATCATTATTTCATAGTTTAAGTTGGTGTTATGGTAATGTTTCATTTTTGGTTATATATATATATCCCATCAGCCAACAACGGAACAAGAAGAAAATGTGATAAAATGCTACGGTGAACGGATAAAATGCTACGGATACGTGCCTTTATGTCGACGTGTTGTTGAGTATTTATGTGCGTTTTGTTAAATATTTACTAAAAATATGGTTAATAAATGATTAACATTCTGAATCTTTCGTGTGGCACTAAATTTTATTTCTAACAAAATACAATATAAGCCACAAAATGTTTTTAAGTTTTTTTTTTCATATTTTTATACATTACACACACACACACACACACACACACACACACACACACACAAAAAAAAAAAAAAAAAAAAAAACTGATAACTGACATACAAATTAAAAGATCGAAGAAATATAACCAGCACAAAACGTTATTTAAAAGTTAGCATTTATATAGTGCAGTTTTTATTGATTCGTAATTTTTTTTTTTGAATCTGTGACTTATGTAGTTTTTAAAATGTCTGATTCAATTTCACAAATTATAAATAAATATATTTATAATTTTACTTTTATATACAATAATTTTACTTACAAATGACTTAATTTGAAATAATATAAATAAATGAAATTGTAAATTTACTTTTTAGGCATAAAAATAGGTCATATATTGTCATCAAAAGATTAAAGTTTTCCTGATTCGATTACATTTAGAAATTTTTAACTTTCTTGAAAATGTCTTCCCTTTAAATGATTATGCAGTTTTTGGAGAATTTGAAACTTTAACAATATGGATAAATATGAGATGGAATAAATAAATAATTTTTCAACGTACCTACTTTAATTTAAGTTCAGCTAAAAACAGGAAATCCTTTTTACAGGGGAGCCCAAGTGGTGCCCGACGCCTGTGTGCAAAACTTCAGATTGCACCTTATACTCCTCCCTAAAATACAATAATTTTATAAAAATTTATCAGCGAGCACAAATGAAATAGTGCTACAAAATATATTAATTATAAGTTTATATATATATATAAAACAGAAATTATAAAAAAAAAAATATGTAAAAGAATAATACACAAAAGGGGAGTACAAAAGTTAGAAAATAAAATAATTTACATCGTGTATTAAAATAAAATAAAATAAAATAAAAATAAAAAAAATCGACAACCATGTTTTAGATTTCATAAAATGGCTTTAAGATGATTTACAGCTAAATAGTAGTTAAATTATTCCAGTGCTAAACAAAAAAGAAATAAAATTCTCATGCTATAGTAAGAATAAAAATCAATAGCTTCATGGTAATATTCACAACGTCATTAACTACCAAGTTTAGTGACTACTAATATGTTTAAATAGTAATTACTATTTGAACATTGAACATAAAATGCACGAAAACTTGAATCTAAAACCTTTCTTTCTTACGTATATTTTTGGTACGCATATTAAATCCATCCTTGTATTTATGTCTAAATTACATTTTTTTTTCTTTCAATAAAGCGGTTAAAAATTACTGTATCCGAAATAATGTCCTTTGTGGAACCTAAAATTGGATTGAATGCTAACATATGCTCAAGTTTTTTGTAATGTTTCAAGTTAAATTTTTACGTTCTGAATTGAAACTGATTAATTTATCACATTCATTTTAAAGAATAATAAAATTTAAGTGATTATGAGTAAATTATTTGAAGTGTATAATTAAAATTTCAAGAAACATTAATTTTAATTAAATTAAAAAACATTTTTTTTTTAAACATTTTTTCCTCGCTTGAAATGCTTGGCGCCTTTATTATTCTGGCGTCTGTGTGCGCCACAAACATTGCACAATAGATTGTCGCGCCCCTGCCTTTCTAGCGAATAGATGAGATATCTCAGATATTAGACCCAGTCAATTTAATGCATGAAGTATTGTTAGAAAACACAGTATATTAACGCTTTGATTACGGGATTGGGCATATGTTCCCCAGAGACTATGTCGTTATTCTATTCGCATCACTTTTTAAAAAAATAATCTTTGCCATTCACTTACAATAGGGTACTATGAAGAGAAATCTATCGCAAATATTTTATTTTTATTTTTATTACTTACCCATCATACGTAGTATAGGGTAAGTTTTGTAATCGTTTTGAAAATCGAAAATTTTTTTGACAGATTTACACGTTTCAGATACTGGAGATTCCGAAAAACATACTTTTAGAAAAAAAATTTGCCGTTCGTCTGTGTGTCTGTAAACGCTCTGTCTCCCGACAAAATTGAGATAGAGACTTGCAATTTGGTATGTACTTAGTATGTAATAATGGGAAGAAGCCTATTGAATTTCAATAACCTCGATTAACCGGAACTATTTTTTTCGGATTCTCGAAATATTCGTTCTGATAAAAGATATATAAAATTTTTTGGAATTGTTTATTTTAAGAAATGAATATAAAAGACAATAAAAAAACATAAATTTTGCATAAAGCATGAAGTCGATCGGATAATGAGTTGCCGAGATATTTGGAATCCTATTTTCCACACTCTTCGATTTTTCACGACCCTGTATTTCATCCAAATTTCACTTCAAAGATATATTTAAATTGGAAATTTGACGCTTAAACAGATGCAATAAACCGCTAGTTAATAGGATTATTATTTTTGTAGTTATAAGGAGGTTTCTTTCAAGCAATTCAGTAATCGAGCCTTTAAAGTTTATGACGTCATCAAGACCCGATTTTATTGGAATTGCAATGCATTTTAAAAGTAGTTTACACATTTTTATTTTAATATTTTACATAATGCATATCCATTATGGGTAAGTATTACGGTGACCCCCAACGACTAGTTTTTATTTTTTTGTAAATTGTGGTACGAGTGAATATAAAAGTAGCCGCCACTCCAAGCCCGTAATCAAAAGGTTAAAATTATTTTCTTAATTTTCCCATTATAAATCAGAAAAACAACGTATTTTAAAATACAGAATTGCTTTTCAATAGGAAAATACACTTGAAAATTTTATGAGAGCAAAAGTAAATATCACTTTACCTATGACACAATGTTTTTATATTCTGTACAAGATAACAAAAGAATAAATCAATATTTATTGTTCTTTACCATGCTATGACAAATACTGCTTTAAACGGGAGGCATATAAAACACTTCTGCTAATTAGTAATATATGTTTTTTAAAACGTTATTATAGGCCATTATAACACGAACATTAAAATGTTAGCATATTTATAACATGTTTTTGGAAAAGTAATTTTTAAACATTGGTACATTTTTTTTTAATATTTTAAAATTCGTATTTATCAATATATAAGAAATGTTACACACCTGAATAAAATAATTCTCTAATTAAAATATGAATAAGCCAAAATTGTATAAGGAAGTATATATTTTATAAGTATATATATAGCAGTATAAATGTATAAGTCAGTATATACTTTAATATTATAAAGAGTATATCCTAGAGATAAAGTCGACCAAAGAAAAATGAAAAGAAAAAGAAAACCCGTCACAAGTTCTAATATTTATAGGCAACACTATATATTTTCGAATATTTATTTCATAAAATATAAATTATGAAATTATATTTGATAAAAAAAAAAAATGGGTATTGCAAACTATAAAAAATTTAACTGAAATATATATTTATAAACTTCAAATATACGAATCTAACATATTTCAGCACATTCCACCAAGTAGATTTTGATATTTTGAGGTATGCACATAAAACTACCTGCACTGCAATTTGTTTTGCAACTGATAAACTTGAATTTAACATTAGCAGTTCATATCTTCACATCTGCATATATCCTAAACTTCTTTACCGAATGATTTCCCATTTTACATTATGGTGCAAAAAAAAAAAAAAAAAAAAAAAATCATAATCGGAATTTTGTTTTTATTAAAATCAGATTTTTATTATTTAAATCGGATTTTTATGATTGTTTCCATGCTTTAAAATAAAAAATAGGCACGAAGAAATTTCAGCTTTCCAAAACAATTAACCCTGTTATAAGTAACTTTGTCTATGTTTTTATTCTTTAATTAATAAAATTATAATTATTCGTTAGTAATTACAGAAATTATAAAAACTGCAAATTAGTAATTTCATTAGTTAGTAGCATACAGCAATGTTATGTGCATTAATACTTTGTAATAATTTTGCAAATCTATATTAAATACTATTGATATTTATATTTATTAAAATTATTAATAACTTCTTCAATATTAAATTGTTAACACTGCTTAAAATTAATAATTATTAAATAATTAACTCTCTTATCAGGAAAATTAAAACACACTTTTATGCTTTAATTACTAAAACGATAATTAATAATTCAGTATTCGGTCTACAAAGAAAAAGCGGCATGGTGCTAGTTCCCAAAAAGGGCACTAGTCTAGTAGAAAAGGGCATTATTTTCATGAGGAAATATATTATAGTAATGTGTTTAGTAACGATATAAGGAAAAATATGTATATAAATTTACAATATGATAAATAATATGACATTAATTTAATGATTCTTAGGAATTACAAATCGAAAACATATACAGTGAAACTTCCCTTTAACGAAGTCCCTATTTAACGAAGTTTTCTACTTAACGAAATTTTCTGTAGAACTCTGACTTTGAACACCATTAGCATGTAAATTAATCTCCATATTACGAAAAAGATATTCTATATAACGAAGTTTATTCCGTTCTTTTACGTGTACAGAATTCAAATTATGAGGTTGCTGTTGCGATTGATATGCGAATTTATTTCAGCGAATTGTACGGAAATGAACATATTTAAATAATTTCCATTCTGCTTGGTGATAAATAAAACAATTTTCTTTACACTAAGAAAAACACTTGTTATCATTACTCTCCCACACCGAGACTCCAGCGCTGACAGTTGGGGCAAGTCAAAATCCCCTTCATACATTCAATGATATAGAAGATACAGTGACGCAATGGCGTCAGATGCATTGAAGCAAAAAATACCAATTAGAGTCAGACAGTTACCATTCGAAACCTTCCATTGCTGATAGACAATTGCTTTGTTCATCTATAAAAATATGCTTCAAAATGCAAATCGAAGAACATCAAAGTTATTTTTGTTCCTGCTAATACAACTTCTAAACTTCAACTGTTAATCTAAGGAATAATAAAAAATCTGGAAGTACATTATCGAAAAAGACAGAAATAAAAACAATGTATTGAAAACATTAGTTTGAGAACGTGTGTCTCAGAGCAGATGACAGCTTGAACAAAAGCTTGGGAATGCGACGTGTTTTCATCGACCGTTCTCAACTGTTTTGTAAAAGACGGCTTCATAATTGAAACTGAATCAAATACTTCTGAATCCAATACTTGCTTGTCATATCTGAAGGAAACATTTCACGAATTTAAGTTGATTTCTGATTAACGAATTTTCTTTATAACGAAGTTTTTAAGTGAAACGATGAGTCTTCGTTAAATGGAAGTTTCACTGTAATTAAATTACAATATGATTTAATAACTTCCTTTAAAAAAAAAATAAAGTTCAATATTTTTGCAAGATCTTGGAAACACGGATTTAGAAATACTGTGGTATGGAGAAGTTTTTTACTAGAGATATCTGGATACAACTAAAGAAGTATTTCACTATTCATTAAAACAATGCAGAATGTATTTTGCCAATTTAATAAAGAGATGGATGTTGCACCCTTTAAAAATGGCTTAGAGGGAACAGTAAGTAATTACGAAATTAATAAAAACTGCAAATAAGTAATTTCATTAGTTAGTAGCACAAATAGCACAACAAACAAATATTACCAGAAAGACCCGTGCGAAGCTTTCTCACAGCAATCTTTGAGATTATTTCCTGGTTACGTTTTAGTATTAATTTTTAATTAATTGATTTTTTTTAATCAAACAACGCGTTTTAACAAAATGTGAGTGTACTATGTCAGAAGCCTGTTCAAAAACTTTTCGAATGATTCCTCATTCATCATTGTACGTTTTGTATGTGCAAAGATCGGAAAAAGGATGTTGACTACAAAAATAATATGTATGATGATTGCTTGTATATATGAAAATAGGAATAGATGTTTCCAAATTTTCTTCTCTCGTCAATGTCATTTTTCTATCTTTTCAAAACCCTTAGACTGAAAAAAATACCGAAATATGAAAAAATTTGAAGCACTGAATCAGAAGTCTAGTGAATTCATATGGAAGCATTTCCTCAGATTTTGTAAAACTGTTCCAGAAATGTCTTATATACATAAATCAATATTTAGTAAACCACTTCATAAATCAATATTTAGTAAACCACTTCATAAATCAATATTTAGTAAACCACTTCATAAATCAATATTTAGTAAACCACTTCATAAATCAATATTTAGTAAACCACTTCATAAATCAATATTTAGTAAACCACTTCATAAATCAATATTTTGTAAGCCACTTCATAAATCAATCTTTAGTAAACCACTTCATAAATCAATATTTAGTAAACCACTTCATAAATCAATATTAAGTAAACCACTTCATAAATCAATATTTAGTAAACCACTTCATAAATCAATATTTAGTAAACCACTCAGTGAGGATTACAAGCATTCACAGTTTCAAATTAAAAAAAGAAAAAAAAAAGATTGCATCCCTAATCCTTAATTATTTTTTTTATTTGGTGTATATATGAGTTTAAAAGTGAAAAAATATATTATTCAACCTCTACTGAAGAAGCTGTTTCTGTGCTTAACATTTTTTATACCAATTACATCTTTTTCTCTTAGTATAAATTTATTATACTTGATATTCTTATTTTATGTAAAAGAAGGAATAATATGATTGTTTAAAAGAAATTATGGCATTGCAAATTATATTAGATTTAAATATCATTTTTAAATAAAATGCTTTTAATGCCCAATAAAAACTTGCTTTTTACACACTTACTGTACGTAATCTTTTACGAGACTGTGGAATTAAGCTTAGAAACAATTATTCAAATGTTTTTTTTTTGTTTGTTTGTTTATTCATAAGGTAAAATATACATAGAAACTTTCCAAATTATTGCTCCTCTTAGATTTTATTATTTTATATGCCCTTTTAAAAATTTAGAAAATTTATAATAAAAAAAAATCAGTTCATTTAAATCATGATTTAATCTCCGATTTAAACCATCTGATTAAAATCGTTGACACCCTATTTGACATCCAAAAGAAAGTTGTATAAAAAAATCCAACTATGAGGGCTAAATTAGGTATTCATATTTAAAATTTCAAAGTTATTTGCTTAAATTTTTTTTAATTAAAAAACAATAAAAAAATTAAGATAAAACGCAGAGAAATTTCGGAAAAATCCATCACGGCCTCAGCGCCGGACAACGTAAACTTCTGCTGCGGAGAAACCGTCATCCTTCTCCATAAGCTTCGCCCATAAAAGTTTCGGTGATTTTCGGCGATTGCGGGGAGGCGCCGTCGTAAGCTTCCCGCAGAAAAGTTTACAGAAATGTCTCATGATCGTAATGAGCCTGTACTCCTTCCACACATGTAAGTGAACTTTATTCTGCAAATATCTATCAGTACATAAAATATCAATGCATTTGAAAGTTTAGTACATGTTACAGAAACCTGTAATCTAAACATCCTTTCAGGGATAATTCGCCCTACATATCGTTAATTATATGAATCGCATAACTGCCGTTTCGAGAGCCAATGTTTTATATTAAAATAATTATTAAAATGAATGCATGTGCGGTAGCGTATTACTGCTTATTTTACTGTTTATTATTGTTAATTTTATGGTATAATACTGGCAGCTGCGGCGCCAGTATTACACTGTAAAATCAACACTTTTTTTTGCAGTGTCCACAATACGAACATCTACAATATATGATATACAATTCCATGTTTAATAAACAATAACTTTCATAAGACAAATATTTACATATTATGATAACTTTTCAAAAATTCAGTATTGCACTAAAAATATTGTTTTAGAAATGTAGAATATCAATTTTTTAAATGTGTGTTGTAATAAGAGAAAATGGAAATCAGCTATATTTTTTAATGAAATGATTACTTTCAAATATATGTATGAATTTTTCGTTAGTATATACGTCAGCGCTCTACAATATAAAAATAAAAGTATTTATAGATTACCGAATATTTCCTAATATTTTTTATAAAAGTTTTCATTATAGTACAAAACTTTAATATACTTAATACTTTTAAGATAACAAGAAAGATAAATGTGGAAGTTACTTGTAATAATATTTATTACGGTGTCGTTTAATTTTTTTTTTAATTTATACATTTCTGTAATACTGAAAATTTTGTATTCAAAACCATATATAAAAGCATTTTACATGAATATATGATTTGTGTGATATTATTGTTGATAAGTTTAAAATCGTTAGATGAAACAAAAATATTATGAATTGCAACAGCTTTTAACTTTCTGATTTTTTTAAACAAACATATTTCAAACAGAAAATTTAATAAAACGTGTTTCTATTCTTTTTACTTATCAGGTAAAATTGCTGGATCAAAATGTATTTATTTGACGTGACAAAGAAAAAACCCCAAAAGATTGACAGATTTGGATTACTATTTATGTTATAAAATTTCGGCCTTCTTTATTGGCTTTTCTTCCGAAATATATATATATATAGCGGTCAGCGTTCCTGTTTTTTCCGGCCAAATTAAAAATTTCGAACCAAAATTCTTATTTAAAAAGTATATTTAAATATGCTCCTCATAGAAGGAGGATACAATTTATTAGATAAATTTTCTGGGTTTATTTGTATTGAGAGAAACTGGAAGATTGGCAAATGCGTACGTCCGTTACTAATCAACAGGCAACAAGTAATGGCCAATTATTTGATAACGGAATTACGGTTCAGAGCAAATTTTTAAAACAAATATTGGAATTACATATAATTCATTATTTTTTACAATTTTGCTGTTGTTGTTGTTACAATTTTGTTGAAAAAACAATGATAAATGCTAAGCGAGAACATTCGATACGTACAATGGTCATTTTTCTAGTTTTCTCAATTCTTATAGTCAAATATGTTTAAGTTTTATTGTTTCATTTTTATATTCGGCGTATAACTCGCAACCGTAAGTATTGATGAGATTTCTTATATCAATAGTTCCCGTTGTATTTGTAAAACTTTCAATGTTAGGTATAGAAATAGCTGATATTATTCCAATTATTACTTGTTCTAAATGCCATACAAATATTCTTTCTCTTGTACATAAAATAGTGAAAAAAATTTCTAATATTTGTTTAAGTAACTATGTGAAACAATGTAACGATAATATTCACGGTCAAAAAGATCAACAAAAACTTAAAAAACTAAAGACATAATTTTTTTAAACTAATTACATCCTTTTATATAATATTTTTGATATTATTTAATGCATATGCAACATATATATCAATTTATAATTTTTCTTTTCTTTTCTGGAAATAAAAATATATCTTATTTCATTGTAAAGCTAAGATTAAAATATATAAATCTGTATTATATATATATATATATATATATATATATATATATATATATATATATATAGAGAGAGAGAGAGAGAGAGAGAGAGAGAGAGAGAGAGACAGAGAGACAGAGAGAGAGAGAGAGTACACCATATCTTTTCATTCAGTTAGGTGAATTTTTAGAATTCATGTGAAAATTTATTTTATTAAAATAATTTAGTAATAATGATAAAAGAGCAATTGTATTTATTATATAAATTATTTACTGAATTATTTACTGAGTAATGAAAAATGAAATCTAGTTACTCAGATTCATACCAAACATAGATTAATAATAACTTTTTAAAGTTCTACAAAAGTTTTTCTTTCTTGTGAATTTGCTTTGGTTGCAAATTGTAAATTTTAAAATGTAACAAAATAAAATAATTAATGAAGGCTATGTTTTTGAAGAAATAAAATTTTGTGAAAAGACCTTTATTTTATTAAGAGAAATTTTGTGAAGGGGACTTATCTTATTAAGAGGAATTTTGTGAAGGGTTCTGTTTTATTAAAAGAAATTTTGTGAAAGAGCCTGTTTTATCAAGAGAATTTGTGTTACATTGTATGTCATTGTAAAGCTAATATTTAAAAAAATAAAATATGTTAAATCTGTATTATATTTATATATTTATACATATATATATATATATATATATATACATACATACATATATATATATATATATATATATATATATAGTGAGAGAGAGAACACACCATACCTTTTCATTCATTTAGGTGAATTTTTAGAATTCATGTGAATTTTTTTTTAATTAAAATAATTTATTAATAATTATAAAAGAGCAATTGTATTCATTATGTAAGTTTTTCTTTATGATAAATTTGTTTTGTTTGCTAATTGTACATTTTAAAATCCAACAAAATAAGAATAATTAATGAAAAGTATGTTTTATATATAAATGGAATTTTGTGAAGGTGTCTATTTTATTAAGAGAAATTTTGTGAAGGGATCTGTTTTATTAAATGCCTGTTTTATTGAAAAAATACTGTATTTCATCTATTGTAAAGGAAAAATTTACAAAACTTTTTTTGTTAGAGTTGTTTTATACAATAAATAAATATATCTAGAATGCATTCTTTAATTTATTTAGGTGGTTTTTTAGAATTCATGTGAAATTTTGTTTTATTGAAATAACTTACTAATGATTATAAAAAAGCAATTGTATTCGTTATATAAATTATTTATTCTGCGAACGGGAACCAAAAGAACTCATGCTATAATTTTATGTTATTGTTTGAATTTCATAATATATTATTTTCCTGATATCTTTTGATGCATATTAAAAGTGTTTGTAAATTTATAAATGAAAGAATACTGTATATCATCTATAGCAAATAAAAGATTTACAGCAGTTTTTTGTTAGCTGTTTTGTATAATAAATATCTCTAGAATACATAATATATTTTCTTCATTCTGGTGATTTTTTAGAATTCATGTGAAATTCTGATTTATTAAAATAACTCACTAATGATAAGAAAAAGCAGTTGTATTCGTTATAGAAATTATTTACTCTCTAAACTGAGAAACAAAATCTCTAGAAATTATATTACGTAATTGATTAAACTTCATAACATATTTTTTTTTTGTGATAGCCTTTGAATTGATGCACATTAAATATATATGCAAAAAACTATAAATGAAATAGTATTATCATTAGATTTTATTTCAAATTTATTAAAAAACAAATATTTAAGTTTTTGGTAGAGTTGTACATTAAAAATATTATAATAAACCATCTTTTTATTCATTCTGTTAGTTTTTAACATATATGATTTTTAAAATATATATATATATAGAAAATTAATAATATTTATAAAGAGGAGTTCAATTTGTTATTCAAATCTTTTGCAGTGTCAGGATGAAGATAGGTTATTATTTCTAAGGCATCATTCTAATGACAGTTGTGATATTTAATATCTTCGGACATTGAAGCTGAATACTTTAAAATAATTATACAATAAAACATTAATATTTCTATTTTGAAATTTGTATTTTGAAATTTATCTATTGTGAACAAGTGTTTACAAGTTGATTTTCTATACGTTGGTAAAGGTAAGTAAATTTACATTTATCGGCATTTTTCTTTTAATAATAACAAAGAATGTTTTAAGTAAAAAAAAAAAGAATGAAAGAAAGAAAGAAATCAACGACAGTAAATGAGAAAAAATATATGTGTTAGTATTTTACATGTAAACTTCATATTGTAGCATGGTGGATATAGAGTTCAACCTTCCCTCCATTCCCCTAGCGGCGAAAACGCTGTCCCGGATGGCCTTGCTCAGCGCCGGACAACATAAACTTCTGCTGCGGAGAAACTGTCATCCTTCTCCGTAAGCTTCACCTATAAAAGTTTCGGTGATTTTCGGAGATTGCGTCTGAAGTCTCCGTAAGCTTCCCACAGAAAAGTTTACAGAAATGTCTCATGATCGTAATGAGCCTGTACTCCTTCCACACGTGTAAGTGTGGAAAGTTTATATTATTAAGTTTATAATATTATGCAAATATCTATCAGTACATAAAATATCAATGCATTTGAAAGTTTAGTATATGTTACAGAAACCTGTAATCTAAACATCCTTTCAGGGATAATTCGCCCTACATATCGTTAATTATATGAATCTCATAACTGCCGTTTTGAGAGCCAATGTTTTATATTAAAATAATTATTAAAATGAATGCATGCGCGGTAGCGTATTACTGCTTATTTTACTGTTTATTACTGTTTAAAAATTTCTAAATAATATCCTTATATATATTTTTAATAGTTGTCTAGTGTTTATTTTGATTTCTCAGTGTGTACTAATTGTGCTTGCAGGAAACAAAACTTGAACAAAAAATAATTAACTTTATGTAATTCCAATAATTTTTTACAAATTTGTTCTGAACCGTAATTCCGTTACCAAATAATTTACCAACAATGCAGAACGAGATAAAACGTAAATAAAACGACGTTTTGAGTACCAATAGATTTAATAGATATTGTGCGCCAGTATCGGTAGCATTCAGCATACTGTCATAAATGCAAAAATATAGTTTTGCTCATGTATACCTTTCCTCTCATAAGCAAAATTCCAATATTTTTGTCACTGATGAATGACTGCTCGCTAAATGCTACCGAATTCGGTATGCACTACATATTAATTCTACTGGTTTTCAAAATGTTGCATTGTTTGCTAAAGTGTACGAAAATTTGAAAATAAATACGGCAAGTACCGTATATTCCAGAATATAAAGCATACATAAAATTTTTAAATTATTTTTATGCTTTCAAATATATTCTCCTCGTATTAAATGCATCTCGTTTTTGAAAAGAAACTTTCTTAGGTTATGTAGCATAAAATACTCTACAGAACATTGAAAAGTACAATAACTAATACGATCACAAAAAAAAAAAAAGCAATTATAAATGCTAAGCGAGAACATTCGATACGTACAATGGTCATTTTTCTAGTTTTCTCAATTCTTATAGTCAAATATGTTTAAATTTTATTGTTTCATTTTTATATTCGGCGTATAACTCGAAACCGTAAATATTGATGAGATTTCTTATATCAATAGTTCCCGTTATATGTTTGAATATACCAGGGCTAATACAAATTTGATAAAATCTGTTAGCGAGCATTGTTCAGAATTGTAGTCGCCAGTAAAAATATTTCCCTCCCTACCCTCCCCGCCGTCATTAAGTTTCAAAAAACACAAACGTTTTTTTCTTCTTTTTTTTTTTTTTACTTTTTAAAAATGCTCCCTATTAAACGTTTATACGAGTATACGTATAATAAGCATTATACGGGGTGCAGATTTTGGATACGTATGATACGGCCAAGGCGGTTATACGTATTATACGAAACGGCATATACGGTACATCGTATATACGGATCTTACACCAGCGGTTAAACGTATAAACGTTTAAACGGTTTTCGTTCATTGCTTAAAAAATTATGCCTTTCTTCTGCTGGTCTGCGGATCAGAGACTTTGAAAAACAGCCGTTGTGTCCTGTGCAGTCGGTACTTGGAAAAAAAAAAATCGAAATATTTTTTCCTCAGTTTAGATTTTGTCCCCCGCCCCCCTCAAATCTAAACTATTAATTATGAAATGATTTACCTTTCGCATATCTGTAACACTCGCACATAGCTTATTTTGATTTATAGCGTGGACATTTCGCCCGAAACATTAGTATTGCAGAACACAAACTTACACTGACTTCATATTTTATACTGACATTGATCAATAATAATTCCTGGGAAGTTTCATAATCTTATTTTTATTTTAAAACACTCCACGGAGGGCACTCCCCCACCGGTCTATATCCCTAGTACAGATAATCGGCCGTAACAAATAACTAACTGAACATACTTTTATTTTATTTAAGAATACTTTTTTCTGTATTAAAAATATTTTGAAAATACGTTTTATAGCAAAAAAGAAAAGAGAAGGCAAGTCATTTTAAGCTTGTGTGATTGCGTTCTGAAACCTGCAGTGACGATTGTTTGTCAGGCTATAAGTAATCGAAATTTTTAGGGCCTAACACAAAAAAAGAAATTTGTCAAGATTAATAAAATTTTTAAAAAGCAATATCTTGTAATGCACATACACTTTGTATAAAAATTACCACGAGTGTCATGGTTAAAAAATGAAATTGCGTTATACATTAACACAGAGTAGAAAACATTAGCACCGTGGAAAGAACAACATTTGACCTCCCGGGCGCAATTTCAGTATACGCACACAAAAATAAATATATATTTTTTAAATTACGAAAGAATATACTTAATAAGGATTAACAATAAATCTGAAACGTGTATATTCTTCTTATTTGTACAAAAAGTCTTTTTACTTTCGTTATGTATTTACAATAATTGTTCATAGGGAAAAATAACAAGATTCTATGTATGAAACATATGATACAGATTGCTAAAGTAACGCCACCGATTTCCAACTTGTTCTCCGTTCAGTGACGTAACACTGATGAGATCCATTGGCATTAAAAGTAAATACGATGCTTGAAATATACGTATACTTGAATTATACGTTTAACCGATATACGCTTATATGTATCCGGATACGTTTAAACGTATATTTTAAGGTATACGTATTTCTTAAATACGTATTATACGTATATACGTATATCGGTTAAACGTATAACTGAAATACGTATCGCATCGGGAGCACTACTTTTTAATGAATTAATGGAGAAAAAAATAATAACAAGCATAGCTTAGGTACTCAAACGTTATATAAACAAAATTTCGTATTGAGAATTATCAAAATTATATATCTGTGTTAAAAAGTTATATGACTCAAAATAATATATTTTTGGGAAATTATTATTTCTCGATGCTTCAAATGTTCGGGTAGTTGAGTACTACAAAAAATCTATATCTGATGATTGTATTATTTCGCATTGTATCCGATTTTAGGTGCCACAAAAGAAGTATTAAAACTATTTCTTACTATTTTATTGAAAATTTCTCCCCCCCCCCCACACCCACACATATATATTCTAATTACATAGTATGCTAGCTGGCTAGAGCGGAAAAGAATGGCGTTTTCTATGCATGAGCTGAAAAATGCCTTTCAAACTTGGTCCTTCCATTAAAAGTACGAGAAAAAAGCGTTATCACTTCTTGCCGCGCACTAGTAGTAGTAAGGAAGATAAAAAATTTCCAATTGTGCTCATTTTTTAGTTCAATTTTTGTACAAAAATAAATAAATAAATAAACTGCCATATTAAGAGATTTGGCAGATAAAAACGATTCGGCGACCGCATTTGTCAAGCCCTGGTATATAACACGTATAATACTATGAAAAACATTGGAAAATTACTCACCTGAAGTGAACGTCAGGAGAATGTAATTTTAATCGATTTTGCGGGAAACTAGTTTGCTATCTTACCGGTAGCACAGTTTATTTAGGAATGGGATGTCAGAATCGGAAGAGAGATGACGAGACTTTCTCGTGGTTTTGACTAGATCGCGCAGCTAATGTAAGACTTTTCGAGGAATTTTAAATAGAAAACTTGAATCATGTTTATCTCTTAAAAGATAAATAAATCGAGATTTAAGTAATTTAGAACGAGTAAGGAAGCTTTCTAAATTTTTTAATTGGGATATAGTGGATTTGAAAGATAGTTTTATTAAAACTTTGAATTTCACTTTGATAAAAATATATATGCACTATTTTATTTTTAGTATGAAATAAAGAATTGGAATAAAGTTCTTATTAGTAATCGATTTACACATGTGTAGTCGTGACTTTATATGTTTATGGAAAACGGGTTCAAATCAGTGTGGGTCTATGTTTTTTTCCCTGGATCCAGTTTGAGTCTAGTCAAATTCAAATCTAAATATTTTGCTGTTAGTCGGGTTCAGGTTAAGTTGACTGTGAAAAGAAACGTTCAAAAGATACGTATAAATTGTCTGATCTTGTTGGAGTTCCGTCACGAGCTACAGACACAGTTAAGATATGAAGAGAGATGAAATAGATGTAGATCAAAGATCCCAAATTTTTAGATTTGTGTACCACTAAATCAAAATTGAAATTTTCCCCGAAAGATCGCTATCAAAGGTAATTATAGCACATTAAATTGTGTGACTGGATATCTAAATTATTAATGGGATTATTTTCTTTATTGACAATCTGCCAAATATGGCGATCGGTAAAAGAGGAGGCTTCAATGAATTAATGCATTAGGACAAATTTGTAGAAAAATTGCTTTTAATTATACACTAGTTTTCATAAAAACTTTGAGTACGAGTAACTGAAGACTCAAGTATCAGAACTGGTACGCGTACCATAGGTTTGGAAACTCAGATGCGTAGACCAGTAGTTTACACTCTTTTCGTAACGGTTTGTGCCTGAAATATATATGCTTGAGAAAATATTCAGAAATATAATGCATTTTCCAAATAAATATAAATTAGCTACATTCTGACTGCATTATGATTTAACTTTAAAAGATGTCTATGTTCTAATATATATTTATGTACAGTAAATGAGATACCAACAGAACCTTCAGAATTTCTATATTGATAAGTATTATCGAAATGTTTTCCATTAAAAGTCAAATTATAGCCCATTAACTGGAGCCTAGGCTGTACGTTGAGAACCTCACATGTAGATAGAACAAAAAAGGGGAACGGCCAAACAAGAAGTTTCTTACATCTGAAAAAAAGTTGTAATCATCGATAGTCTTTAAGATGAGTGCATGCATATGTGCGATACACGTCGGAGGATTATTCACAATAATAGAGTCAACATGATTTGAATCCGATACAGTTAGTGTCAACCTGTCCCGTATCCGACCCATAGAAAAATAATTAGCTTTAAACCGATTCAAACCCTTTCCGAAAAGAAAAAAAAAACACGAAAGAAAAATCATGCGTCAATCATAGATTATGAAGCATTTTCCAACAGATTGAGAATACTGTAATAGAACTTCACTTAATAAGGTGAAAGATGCTGCCTAAATCTGAGTGAGATGATGTTTAATTTGGAAAACGCATAACACATAAACGAATAACACATTCCAATTTCAACAATTAACATCAACAGTCGGAAGAACATCCAATTTTGTTTTCTGTGCAGGCCTGTATATGATCTATAGATTTGTATATATATTACATAATATGAAAAATATCGTTGAGTTAGAAAATGTATAACGCAGGTGAAAATTTCCATCAGTAAACGGAAATGTACTCCCTAAATTATCTGCAGCCCTGTATATTATCTATAGAATTTATACACACCAAGTAATATACAAAAAAAAGTTAAATTTAAAAATGCGTATTACAACTGAAAACCGAATTCTTTATTACCGAAGTATTACCGAATTCTTTTGTGTGTCCTTGTAAATAAATGATTAATGCAACGCATACCACATTCTATAGAAAGCATCCTGTAGTGTACCTCAGTGATGTACATCAATTTCAATCTGCTTGAAAAAGTATAACATCATTAAAATACACCGCAGACGACTTTTCCCCATAGACAGTAATGTAACGGATTACTTTTGAGTGTCCCTGTAAACGAACTATAAATGCTACACACTCCGTTTTCAATGACAAACATTCCATAGTAAACTTCGATAACAAATAACAATTACATGGCAATTCCAATATATTTACGCGAGTTAGAGCACGGACAGACAAAAAGACTGAATTCAAAAACATTTTTCATCTATGTTGGGAAGTATTAAAAATAGAATCAAGGCGATTTTAATTTTATACGTATGTGATTTTACACGAACACACACGTAGGGGAGAGTAGAGTAAAACCCATTGACTAGTAATATAAATGGACAGCGGACTCCTTTCTTTTCTTCCGAGAGAAGAAAACTTGACTTGAAGAAAATATCTTTCACCTTTCATCGCCAATAAAAAGGCGAAAGGGTGCCGCTTTCTGGCGGTAATCCCTTTCTTGGCAACTTTCTATTTCCGTTCTCGTAATAAAAGAAACAGGTCGTAATAAAAGAAACCTGTTTGGCATAATATTCCCCCACCACACCTGCTGGTGGGGAAGGACATATTTTCTTCAAGAAAGGGTTGCTGGTCCGCTGTCTATTTATATTTCTAGTCAAGGGTAAAACCGGGTAGGCGGTCTAAACCGAGTACCCTGTTTTCTCGCTGATGGGTGCTACCCTGTGGGCAGTGACCGGCTTAACTACATTCCTTAGCGGATCTTAGCAGTGTGGCTTCTGCTTTTAAAGTGACTTAATCTGTGTGTCTGTGCAGTGCTATTGGAAAGAAGTTCACCTTAAAAGTTTTAATCATTCACCGTCTTATCTGCTCTTCAAATAAATCCAGACTGACGGATCGATTTAGGTAAGTAAACCACTGGTTTCTATATAGCTATCACACGATATTTTGATGCCAAGTAGAAAGTGCGTACGTCCAGCTACTCAGGAGAACGACCATGTTTATTTTTGGTCGTCTGTTGGAGCAAAACCGGTCAACCATATGGTTTTGCATTGAATTTTGCAATGAATTGTTTCATCACTCAACAGGTGATGAAGGATGAATACAATGTCCAGTCTGCAAAGAGTGGACACATGAGGAGCGCAGCGTATACGAGAATTAAAAGCTGAGACAGCCATTGCACGACAACTCTAAAAACTGCTTTGAAACCTAAAAAAAGGTTACTGACCTTAAAAAATGTATATATGTTTTAAAGTTTCACCAAAATTTATTACAGTAAAGCGGTTTGTTACTGAGTGCAAAAACTTAATTTCTGATCCGTACCCGGTATTATCTTACCACAAAATTTCGGAGCTGTTCCAGACAGTCCTAGAAAACTCCTTTTCCCTAGCAGAGAAATTTTGTTTCTGTGGCAACAGGTGCGGTTTTCAATAACCCAGATGTATCCAAACACTTTTGCGGTGTGTTCCGATTTTTTCGCTCTTCTAGCTTTTGTCAACGAAGGCTTCTGTTAGATAACTGGTTTTTCCCTCGTTTCCTCTATATACCGATTGATAATGAAAACTATTTACTAATATTTTATTTCAAACTAAAAAACAAATATGCAACCTTTATTTTTGTCGGAGTAAAATTGAAACTTTACATCCCAAACCATTTTGAACTCCATCTCACCTCAATTTCAAAATTCAGAAAATATGCACGAAATTATCTAAATCTCGAGTTATTTATCTTTTAAGAATTCAACATAATTCAAGTCTTCCATCTAAAATTCCTTAAAGCCTTGTAGTAGCTGCGCCATCTAGTACAAATCAAGCGAATATCTCATCATCTCTCCTCCGATCATCGCATCACATTGATACCTGGCCCAAGATAAACATTCAATTCTCGCTCGTAACATGTCGTGTCGCGACGTGTGTTCAGCCGCTATGAACAACAAATCGATATTTTCCACATGTTGCATAGACTCTTCGGTCGACAAAAAATCGATATTTTTCAACACGTTGCATAGACTCTTCGGTCGACAAAAAAATCGATATTTTTCGAGTTGTTGCAGAAACTTTTCGGAGGACAGCCGCCGTTTTTGTTATTTCATTCTTATGTTGTTGAATAATGTATATTTCCCGTCTTTCCCGTAATCGGCTGCTTTAAGATGAGATTTCCAATGAGAGATTTTCCAATGTTTTTGTATACCGTATATTCTGACTCATAACGAGATCTTTTAATGTAAGACATTTTTTTTTTTTTTTTTTATTTACAAGTGTGCACTATTCGCTGGTTATTGTAATGAAAGTTAAAAAAAAAATATATATATTAGCATATGAATTGCGATTTCTACATTAACGACCGTTCTACGTATCGTACTTTCTCACTTCACATTTAATAGGGTTTTTTTTCTATATTCATACTGGTTGTTGTACTTTTTAACATCTTTTATTACATTTTAATGCTACATAACTAAAGAACTAAAGAAAGTTTCTTTGGAAAAAGTTGATGCGCGTAATAAGTGGTATATCACTGATAGCAGAAAAATATAATTTGAAATTTTATGCGCATTTAATACGCCAGAGTAACCTCTACGGCGGAGTATACGGTAACCGTCGTGCATATTTATGAATTTCTCGTAAACGTACTTTAAAAATATAATTTAGAAAAAAAATTATTGTGCTCGAAGTATTCTTTGTATATAAGGAAGTAAAATAAACACTGTATGTAGAGCATCAACGTATTTAATACTTACCTTATTACCACTTTTCTTAACGTTTAGAATACCGTCATTAGTGCAAAAGTAACAAAAATTTGCTAAAAAGGGGCGCCAATATGTGAGAGGAAGTCCCCTTCTTTTTACACTGTTGATGGTTCGCTGAAAACTTTTATAGCCGGTATCCAATCCATATTAATCTGTTTCTGCTTAAAACTTTATTTTATTTACTAAAATTGTATAGCGCCAAGACTTATCTAATATTTTATTAATACTTGGGCATGCCTGTTTATCAAAAATCTCAATATATATATTTATATTATAAAGGACAAACGTGTCTGTGCATAACGCTGACGTCATTTTGTAAATGGCAACATTTGACGATGAATTTTCGTTTTTGCGATTTTTGCTACTGATTTTATTTTATTTCTAAACGTATGATAGGATTTAATAGAATAAAGAAAACTTTTATTAATGTCTTTTGAAGTTTTGATTCGATTTTCATAAAATTTTAAATTACTCGACAAAATTCTGCATCGATAATATATATTAAATTTTAAATCATTCGGTTGGGAAGTTTTTGCGCTGTTATATGCGGACAGACGGACGGACCAGACAACGACTATAGGTGCTAGGTATTTATATAATTACGAACGTACCTAAAAAAAAATCATCCTCATTTCGCTCATAGCAAAATATATAATTTATTTCACTGAAATAATAACGATGATTTTTTTACATTGTAAAAATAGTTATAGCACGAAACGAACGCACCTCATTTGTGACGTTCAACGTACAATTTCCAACTTGTTTTTTATGTTTACAATTTTTCTTAAATATTATTTTTAGAAGTATGCAGCTGAAAAATTAAGTCATTTAAAGTCTGTTTAAATTTCAATAAAATTTACAAGCAAATTATACGTTCGTAAATTGTGCAATTTCGTACCACCCAAGATAATACATTAATAAATTAGACAGAGATGCAGCAAATTTCATTTTAACCTCGGTAAGATATTAAAATTAAAGAAAGATCCTTGATCTTAAAAAAATATTTATATTTCCACCAGACGAATACAGGGTCTGGGCCTATCTGAATTGGTATTGTTGATGAATTAATTTTAAGTGTACTCTCTAATGAAAGATTCTATGACAATTTAACTCGATATGTTGTGTTAATCATTAAACAGCTACCTTATCGCAATGGTAAATAATACAGCAATATGAATTCTAAAGAAATTTAAATAAAAAGGCTTGATTTGACCATATCAATATTTTATAACAAATAACATTAATTAAAGAGGTTAGTGGAAGAACATGCTAATTACATTATTTTCTCGAAATGTTTTTTTTTTTTTTTTTTTTTTTTTTTTTTATGAAGGAGTTATGAGATATTCTATCATATTGTAAAGCTAAAATACCAATATTCTAATTTTTCTTTAAAATTCATTATTCATTAACATTTAATATTTTAATATTAAATAATTTTAAAAGTATTAATAATTTTTTTATTTGAAAATTAAATGTTGATAAGTTTTTCTGAGAGAGTTTAGTATACTACCTGTTAACATATTAAATATATACTACCAAAAAGAAATAAACCCCAATAAAATTTACAGCTAAAAGCTGTCACTTCATTTTTCTCCCAATTTCACTTTTGTTACATAACATCTACTTCCACTATGGGGCTGTACATTATATAACGTTTTCAACTTATTGGTAATTTTGGATCCCCTCCTGTCCTTACGATATCGCACGTTATAATTCCTCGGACACCCCCTCTCTTGCTAATGATATGGTTATCAATGTCAAAAAATTCTATGCATTTTTTTTTTTTTTTTTTTTTTACTTTAAAAGGAAAAAAATATGTACTTTTGCATACAGATTGTTACATCGTATATATTATTTCTCCTGTCAACATCCCTTTTTCTAAGAAAATACGGAGTGCAGAACGACGAATGAGATACCATATGAAAGGATTTTGAACAGGCTTCTGACATAGTACACTTACATTTTCCTAAAACATGTTTTTTGATTAAAATTTGCTGATAATTAAAAATTAAATCGGCATTGTTTTCATAAAAGAAATGAAAGGTTTTCCTCAAATTACTGTTGCCACAAAAATAAAAGACCACATTATATGATGCTCAGCAATGATTATAAATAACACCGCATGAGTTTATTTTATATTTATGATTAAAAAACGAAATTGAAATTGAAATGTTTAGATTTATATTTCGATGTTCCATGTTTTTCCCGAAGCGGATGACGTCATGCTCTAATGCAGTTAATATACGATTGTTATTTTGTTTTTTCCTCGTGCGTGCCTTTTGCAATATTGGATCAGTTTTAACTCTAACTTTGAGGGAATAAATTAGATGATATTCTGGCTTGACTAACAACTAAATGTTGTTTGCAGTTATTTTTATTCTTACTTTTTCTTTAGAAGTTTAAGCCTGCATCTAATAAATAATAAAATTGACAAAAAACATTAGATTGCAGTGCGAAATCCTCGCACGGGCTTACTGGTTTTGTTATATTGATACATTTGTTATTCGCATACTTTACTGGTTCAAATGCAGAGATGAATTCAATTAACCCCTTGGGGACAAGCGACACGTATACGTGACGCATAAGATGCTCAGAATCCTTGATTATTCCCACCAGTTATTTTCTAGTGTAATCTTTGTCTTATTTAATGGTAGCATTTCTGCGATTCAATTAGGCGAAAATTTCTGTTTTAAAAAACCGGTGGTAAAAAAGATTAAAAATTCCGTAAAGGACGCTCGTCGCGAAGGGGTTAAGTATGACTAATATATATGAAATAACTTTATATCAAAACCACCTAAATGAAATAGTTACTATTTAAAAGTATTTAATACTCGTTTTCTGTTACTTAGTGAATTCAACAGTAACATTGTCTTATTTAGAATAGGAGAAAAAAAAAGCGAAGAAAACTAGTCAATCACTTTGAAAACATATGAGAAGTTTTTAAAAAAAATTACTTACTGCTTACTGAAAATTCGGAAAACGTGAAGCAAACGTGACGTAATGGGAATTTCTGAATTTGGTGACAACTATCTGCTCAGGAAGCAGATTAGGGAATGATTTTTTGTCGACGAAACGCGCATAGAAATAAATTAATTCATTTCAGCACTGCAATGCATCTCACTCTCTATAGGCTAAAATCAAACGTGACGTAATTTCCGCGAAACTCCATTTGCCAATCAAATTCCAGATGTCTTTTAATTATAGCTCCAGATTCATGAATATTAGAAATTTAACGTAGACCAGAATATAATGTCTAAATATCACATATATACAGAGTTAGTACAATTAAATGACCGGATTTAAAATATTTACGATTTCAGAACTATTACACATATAATAAGTGATATATGAAAATAAAGAAAAACATTCCAAGTTTTTTTTTCAGTTACGAATGTTCGATGTGCGAACCCTCCGTAACACGACAAATATCTAATACTTTAATCAAGTTCGTTCCAAACATTTTGCAGTTACTTATAGCAATACACTTTCAATGGTTCTTAATGCATCACTGTTGCGTTCTTGAAGTTCTTTGAGAGTGTTTCGGGCAATGGCGCTTCCAGTGGTGACAATCCCCCCTAAACCCAATGACGCAAATCCCCCCCAAAATATCTTCATACATTAACATTGACCCCCCCCCCCTAAACAGAACATCAATTGTAAAATATATTCTACTGATAATTTAATAATAATATTCTTACGGAATATTACACAAACATGAAATAAAAGTTCATCGTTGGGAATGCTCAGTAGGGAGAGCGTTGGTATGGTAAACCAAAGTACCCAGGTTCGAGTCCTGGTCCTGGCATATTTTCGCTCTGTTGGAAAAAATCTCAACTATGATACTCCAACCATTGGATATAAAACTATCCTGCGCCGCCAGGCGCCCTCGGGGGTAGCCCGCGGCACGCTTTCGACCATCGCGCCCTGAAGGACTTTTAATGCACCAGGACTTTGTCTCGTCCGGCGCTGCGACCGGTCTTGGGCCGCCCCTCTGCGAACCCTAGACCATTTTACCAGGTATCGACCCCATAGGTCGTTGCGGCAGTAACCCTGCTCTGGGGAAACTTCCGCGTGGAACATACACCTGATGAACCGCCGAAAAACCCCCGACGGCCTCGTTCACGAAACCCCACAGGGGGAAACGGTCCCTCGGTCATATGTCGAGTTCCTCCGACGGCTCTTGCTTTCCCACGGCTTCCGATCATAGACATGCATGGATGGGCAAGCTACTGGGCTCGTTGGCCGTGAGGTTCACATGTCATACACTTTAAAAAGGAGCAGAAGAGGCCTCTCTCCGACCCAGAACCACGAGGAAATTCGGTTCTTTCCCATAGACGGGATTCGGATAGGTTGTCCCTACGCAGTCTGGCGCGAGGTTGAACCCGACTAGGCAGAACTAGCCGGTAACCCAGCGACAACTCCAGAACTACGAGATCATCCACATATAATATCACTCAAAAAACGGAAGAATCCTAAGACACCGCTATCGGACTCTAGAGGTTGCGGAAACTTCCTCTAAGCGCGCCAAAGAGACGGGCCCGATCGAGATTAGTAGCGAGAAAATTAGTAGGCGTGACACTAGTCCGCCCGCCAGGTGTGGAAATTCCTGGCTGCACGAGAGACGTGCTCGGACTGGGTTTCGGACCTAGGTCTCGAGTTTCAGCTGATCGATGCCGCGTTAGTCGGCAGCCTCCGGCCCGGTTCCTCGTAGTCACATGGCAGGAAGAGGGTGGTCCTTTCCTCGAAGAGAACGTTCGCGTCCCTGGCGCCTCTGGCCGGTCGCCTTCGGATGGTGACCGTCTCCTCGATTCAGGCACTCCCTGCGGTGACCATTGAGGGCGGCTCACAACTCTCCAGCTGCAGTGGATTTCGTGAGGTCCTCTTCCACGAATGGGGGTTCGTGTTGGGACTTTTTCACCTCTGCCTCCGTCTCGTCGCAGATAGTTGCTGCATGCCGTATCTCCCGACGATCGGTGCACAACAGAGTCATCACGATTTCGTGCTCTACAGAGATCGATCGTGCTTCCGTCAATTCCTTAGTCAAGTTTTGGAGGGATCCGGCTGGCATTTGCTAGCCTTTGCCCAAGATCCACGTGAACCTTGGGATTGGCCTACGGAGTCGTCTGCCTGCCACCTACGGAAAATTCCGATCACAGGCTGTGCTCGCGTCGCAGAGAACCTGCGCTTGCGAGGAGGAGACCCACGAGCCCACAACCCAAAATGGGCGAACCACAATGGGCCATAGCGTGGCGTCTCCGGCCCTGCGGAGACTCCTTTCCCACTGGCGGACCACGATGAGGAACCCAGACCAGTCACCTCCTGTCCCCGTCGTGTCGACGAACACTCCGTATGAAACGGTGTGTCCGCGCAATGCTCCGCTCCCGGTCACCTCCTCCATCAAAGGAGTCGGGTCGGGACCACGGAGAGGGACCCGCCAGCAACCATTGGATATAATTTACCTAGTTGAATATACTTTCCTCTATTCATTATGACCTAATTACATGGTATACAGGAGTGTCCGTGCTGTTTCAAGATTCGTCATGTAAATGCTATAGTTATAGCTCGGATGAATGAAATTAGCGCTGCAGTTCGCAGCCTTGTCCAACAAATAAGAGTGAGATATGCCAGTCCAGGATATCGTCGGGATAGCTCAATAGGGAGAGCGTTGGTACGGCAAACCAAAATACCCAGGTTCGAGTCCTGGTCCCGGCATATTTTCGGTCTTTTGGAAAAATCTCAACTATGATACTCCAACCATTGGATATAATTTACCTAGTTGAATATACATTCCTCTATTCATTATGACCTAATTACATGGTATACAGGAGTTTCCGTGCTGTTTCAAGATTCCTCATGTAAATGCTATAGTTATAGCTCGGATGAAGAAAATAGCGCTGCAGTTCGCAGCCTTGTCCAACAAATAAGAGTGAGATATGCCAGTCCAGGATATCGTCGGGATAGCTCAGTAGGGAGAGCGTTGGTACGGCAAACCAAAATACCCAGGTTCGAGTCCTGGTCCCGGCATATTTTCGGTCTGTTGGAAAAATCTCAACTATGATACTCCAACCATTGGATATAATTTACCTAGTTGAATATACTTTCCTCTATTCATTATGACCTAATTACATGGTATACAGGAGTTTCCGTGCTGTTTCAAGATTCCTCATGTAAATGCTATAGTTATAGCTCGGATGAATGAAATTAGCGCTGCAGTTCGCAGCCTTGTCCAACAAATAAGAGTGAGATATGCCAGTCCAGGATATCGCCGGGATAGCTCAGTAGGGAGAGCGTTGGTACGGCAAACCAAAATACCCAGGTTCGAGTCCTGGTCCCGGCATATTTTTGGTCTGTTGGAAAAATCTCAACTATGATACTCCAACCATTGGATATAATTTACCTAGTTGAATATACTTTCCTCTATTCATTATGACCTAATTACATGGTATACAGGAGTTTCCGTGCTGTTTCAAGATTCCTCATGTAAATGCTATTGTTATAGCTCGGATGAAGAAATTAGCGCTGCAGTTCGCAGCCTTGTCCAACAAATAAGAGTGAGATATGCTAGGCCAGGATATCGTCGGGATAGCTCAGTAGGGAGAGCGTTGGTACGGCAAACCAAAATACCCAGGTTCGAGTCCTGGTCCCGGCATATTTTCGGTCTGTTGGAAAAATCTCAACTATGATACTCCAACCATTGGATATAATATACCTAGTTGAATATACTTTCCTCTATTCATTATGACCTAATTACATGGTATACAGGAGTTTCCGTGCTGTTTCAAGATTCCTCATGTAAATGCTATAGTTATAGCTCGGATGAAGAAATTAGCGCTGCAGTTCGCAGCCTTGTCCAACAAATAAGAGTGAGATATGCCAGTCCAGGATATCGTCGGGATAGCTCAGTGGGGAGAGCGTTGGTACGGCAAACCAAAATACCCAGGTTCGAGTCCTGGTCCCGGCATATTTTCGGTCTGTTGGAAAAATCTCAACTATGATACTCCAACCATTGGATATAATTTACCTAGTTGAGTATACTTTCCTCTATTCATTATGATGAAATAAAAGTTTTAATAGCGTAATAAAAAATGAAGATATATATTTTATTATTAGCAATCTGATTGTTTCCACATTTATAAGTCCTGATTGACAAGCCCATGTTAATACGTTCACTAAGCTACAGTTTTCACTGCAATAGAACCATTATTTTAATTAATATAATTCTAAAGATATAATGTAATATTAATGACTGAAGTAATGATTAATACTCTTAACGATTACATTCATATACGTAATCAACCTTTTTTTTTAATGTTTGAAAAATCAATTCTTTTTAGCATTTAAGTTAAAATACAGACAAAACAACGCTACAATTTTGCCCATTTGCTCGTCAGCCGGAGGATATGAAAATTTAAATTCGTCCCAATATCAGTGCTTGTGCCTTGCTTGACAAAAAACAATTGTTTTATATATAGTAATTTTATTTTTATTTTTTAAACTACAGCCTCTCCACTATAGTTCAAAACAAAATTAATAAAGCATTTTTATACTTGTGTTTCAATTATGCATTAGGTGAAGAAGTCTAAAAACAATGATTAACAAAAAAAGTATCATTTAAATAACAATATTTTAAGTTTTAGAAACAGTTTATTTCATGCGGAACAACTTACCGGCAGCGGCATTCTGAAGGGAGGGCTATTAAATTTAGTGGAGTGTAATTCATACGGGACTCTGTACTTTTAGCATAATGTGTATCGAATTCATTAACTTATTTAATTAAAACCCATTTCTTAACCCAAAAATTGTTCCGACCGATGATTTCTTAATTATTATTTTTGTTTTATTTCTTAGTTATTATTTTTTATAATTAATATTTTTAATGGAATTTTCATTAAATATCGCTAAATATAACACATTTTAACAGTTCAGAAAAAAAAATAACGTAAAATTCCTAAGTCCCTTCATTTATATTTCTTAATGAGTAATTTTAATTAGCATTTTAAATTTATTTTTAATTACTATTTTTTCATTCACTTCTGCTACATAATCTAATATTCGAACTGCATACTCTAGTTGAAAAAAAAAATCTGGCGAAAATATTTAAGCTATATTCATGATATCTCAACTGGTAAGTTACCCGTTGTTGTGGGGCTATCTTACTTTTTCTACTGAAGGCATAGATGTCACAGAGTAGTATAAGCTTTGAATAGGAACTGTAAATGTAGTATGTTGGTTTGAAAATGAAAAGAATTTTTGTCCACTGTGTGGACAGTATGCAACAAAGGGTTTCAATATATATATATATATAAATAAAAACACATGTGAAAAACAAAGGATGGAATATTATAAAAAGCAATAGAAAGGATACTGCAAAAATTAAATTTAATAAAATGAATAATCAAAAAGGGAAAACTATGAATATCTTATGGAATCGTCATAGGAGCTTCATAAAAATATTCATAGTAAATACAGGGTAATTATAAAAAACTAGCCCGATATATGAGTTCTTAACTATCATACCGTTCACAGAAACTGATTGAAATTTTGGTTTTAAGTATTTTGAGGTATGCGCTCAAGAATCGCATGAAAAACAACAGTTAAACTCTAACAGTTACGGTTACAGTGATAAAATTTCGAAAATTTCAAATGGCAACACCTACTTTTTTTTATTGGAATTTGATCTTCATAGTGAAAAACCATAAAAAGCGTTGGAACGGTACCTGTAGCACGAAAATCGCCGGCGCTAGACAGACTAAGAAGAAAAGTTAAAACAACGAATAAGGACAGAGAATCAACAGAAAACAAAACATTTTATTGTGTTTCACAAATTTTCCTCGTCACACACGAAGAAACGTTGCATGCGGCAGATGGTGGATAGCACTGAATAATAAAATGTTTAACTTTCTGTTGCTTCTATGTCCTTATTGGTTGTTTTCACTTTTTTTCTTAGTCTGTATAGCGCCGGCGATTTTCGTGCTACAGGTACCGTTCCAACGCTTTTTTATGATTTTTCACTATGAAGATCCCATTCCAATAAAAAAAAAGTAGGTGTTGCCCTTTGAAATTTTCGAAACTTTGTCACTGTAACCGTAACTGTTAGAGTTTAACTGTTGTTTTTCATACGATTCTTGAGCGCATACCTCAAAATACTTAAAACCAAAATTTCAGTCAGTTTCTGTGAACGGTATGATAGTTAAGGACTCATATATCGGGATAGTTTTTTTATAATCACCCTGTATATGTTATCTCATCAAATATTGTCAGCATTATGTATAAAATTGACAATATTAAGCTTCTAATAACATATATATAAGAAACAAAATAAAAATAAAAACTTACAAAACTCCAAATAACAAAATAAATAAATAAATAAACTATTATTCAATATAAATAGAAATTAGATCATAAAGCAATGTACAAAACTCACCAAATAAACGAAGATTAAGGAAGATTTAACTGGATGAAAAGTGCATTGCAAAGACTGCAACTCTTCATATCACCAATAAACGTCAAATGGCTAAAAATGCAAGTAGATAAAAATAGCCGGTTCTTCATCAGCGGTGGATGCTGTGGAATGCGGTGATGTGATGCTTTGCGCTGTGCGGTGGTGGCGTTGTGCAGTGAAGAGGGGTACGGTGGTAGAATTCGGCGGGGTGGCGATAAGAACATTACGGTGGAAGGGTGGTGGTAGAGATTATGATTCCTACTGTAAGACGAGGGGATTATTTTAATTAGTGTTTAATAATTAATTTTGAAAATGCAAATATATATTTTTTTTCAACTAGAGTATACAGTTTGAATATTAGAGTATGTAGTAAAAGTGAATGAAAATTAGTATTTAAAAATAAATTAAAAATACTCATTCAAATTACTCATTCAAATTACTCATTAAGAGATATGTTAATGAAGGAGCTTAAGTATTTTCGCAAGATTTTTTTTTCAACTAGAGTATGCAGTTTGAATATTAGATTATGTAGTAGAAGTGAATGAAAAAATAGCATTTATAAATAAATTTAAAATGCTAATTAAAATTACTCATTAAGAAATATAAATGAAGGGACTTAGGAATTTTACGTGATTTTTTTCTGGACTGTTAAAACGTGTTAGATTTAGCGATATGTATTGAAAATTCCATTAAAAATATTAATTATAAAAAATAATAACTAAGAAATAAAACAAAAATAATAATTAATAGATGATCGGTCTGAAGAATTTTTGGGTTAAGAAATGGCTTTTAATTAAATAAGTTAATGAATTCGATACACATTACGCTAAAAGTACAAGGTCCTGTATGAATTACACTCCACTAAATTTAATTCCCCCCCCCCCTTTTTTTTTTCTCCAGAGGTCCTTTGAATATAATTTAGACTAACAATATGCACTTCAAAAAATACAGAGTGCCCACAAAAAGTGTACGAAGAATTCAAATGTTAATATAAATAAGTAAGAAAGTAAAGAAGAACGAAAAAGCATGCGTAGCGGTATAGTTTATGAATCACTTTCCAACATTATCGAAATGTTACGTGAAATAAGTAAATAAAATATAATTTTACCATTTAGTGCATTAGTTAATTAAGATAGTTAAAAGTTACAGGGGCCCTTCGAAAGAAACTGTAAAACCAGGGCCTGATTACCGCAGGGGCAAACGGGGCAGTTGCCCCGGGCCCCCATCTCAAGGAGGCCCCCAAATGAAAATTTTCGTAGCCCAATGTTTATGTTCCTGCATATAAGAAAAAATGAAAAAAAAAAATACTTTTTCATTCTGTTTATATAAGATCTATGATTTGCGGGATCTACCATCAGCTGATAAACCCTTGTACTTAAACTGGAGGTCAGGGTAGTTCCAAATTTTACAGGATTCTACAGGAAATTTAGAGCAGCTATCTTCTTTATTTACATCTTTAATAGAAATTATTAAATTTGTGAGAGACAATTTTGATATGTATGAGAGTGAAGCTGTAAAAATTTCACCACAATCTGTTACCTATGAAATTACAAGAAAAAGCATGACTCCAAGAAGTAGATGTTTGGATGATACAAATAGTACTGAGGTTCACTTTGAACAACGTGATAAAGTTATAAAAACATGCCATTATGTACTTTGTGACTCCTTAATAAGCCATCTCTCAAACCGCAAACAGCCGTATGATAAATTGGCAAAAAAGTTTTCTGCTCTTATAAATTTGCATTCAAATGCTTCGCTACACGAAGATGCAAAATCTCTACAACAAAGTTATCCGTCAGATTTAGAAGAAAAATTTTCTGATGAACTGAATCAATTTAGCTATTTAGCCATTTGTAAACAAAGATGATACTCTTCTCCAAATGTTAAAGACATTACAAAACCCTCATTTATATTCAGCATTAATAATTGCTTATTTTCCATAAAGAAAGATTGTTTTAAAGTAGATTTAACTGTAAAATAAAGTAAACAAATAAAAATAAAAATTTATTTAACATAGTAAAAAATATTTTGTTTTGTATTTACTGCCTTTGATAAATATAACTGTAGTCTAATTGTTGATGATTCTATTCAAGTAAGATTCATGAGACGCAAATTGAATGGAAATCAGTTTATTTCTCCCGAAACTGTAGATGAATCTGCTGTTGATGTCAATGATTTCATAATGTTGCTCTCAGACCCAAAATTATTTCTTGAAAATTCCAGGCTCAATCTTACTCATAAGTACTTTGGAATTTCATTTGCAAATTTTAATGTGCGCTGATTTTTTTTGTACTTAAGTAATAACTTCAACTAAATTGCAATTGTTCCTGTATTAATCTGTTATTATTTTCAAAATATAATTAATTTTTTGTTTTTGTTTCAAAATTTATATTACTATGTTATTTTGCGGGTGAATGGGCAACAAGAAAGAATTAGATTAATGAAAAATAGATTTATATTGTATTTTAGATAATACCTAATAGTGGTCCACTGTACCCCGGTGTGTGGACCAGTGTACCCCGCTTCCGGAGTACATTGGTCCACTTTACAAGTATATATATATATATATATATATATATTTTTTTTTAAATGTATTGAAAACTATGTTGTGAGAAAATTATGATGGATGTAAGAAGTTTTAAGGAATATTCAAAAATATTTTCATACAGATCGGTCAGTCTGTTAAAGAGAAAAAAAATGTTAACTGAAAAAGTGGTCCACTGTGTACTGGTCTCCCCTATATGTGAGTTTGCAGGCGTTATTTCCAGGGTTTTCTTTTTTCCTTTTTATTTTGTGGAAAGTAAATGTTACTTTTATGAGAAATAACATTTTATAACAAAAGTTGAAATCCAGTTATTCAAATTTGAACTAAGTATTTATTAACAAAAACTTTTTAAAATCCTTTTGCTGCAGCTTTCCTCTCTGGTGAACTTGTTTGTTTGAAAAATACACATTTTAAAACATCACAAAAAGTAAATTATGAGTTTTTATGGAATATAATTTTGTGAAAGGGCCTATTTTATTTAAGGAATTTTGTGAAGAGACCTGTTTTATTAAATATAATTTTGTGAAGAGTCTCCAAATTTTGCCTGGATCAACCCTTGATTTGTAAACATTGGTAAATTCATTCGTGCTTTGGTAAAAGAAGACAAAATGCTTGAATAGTTTTTGGTTTTATTTATTGCTATCTAAAATCGTTTCTTGCAAATGACTAATGTATTAACGATGAAATTTTGTGTCTTATGTAGCATAATCTTATCTGATTGGGAAAATTTCAGCCCAATCCAACTAGTAGAAGCCAAGATATCAAATCAGAATGTATAGTTTTAAATTTGCTCTATAATTTCAAAATTATAATGCATAAAAACACTTTATATGTGCAATGGGTACTTTTCCATTAGCCGGGCGCCAGTTAAAGGGCAAAACTGGAAAATTTCATTAGTGGCCAGTAGTAGCAGTTTTATAAGTGGCCACGTTCTTTAAATTAGTGGACACATTTTTATTTAAAAGTTCTAAACACTAAACTTTTATTAACATTTCAATTAGTAATAATCTAAAAGTAAATAGCCCAAATAAAAAATGTGTTATAAACATATTTCAACCAGCAAAAATAGAATCCTTGATGAAATGCATACAAATGTTTACTCTTTCCTTGTAAGAAAGTAGCCCTGTAGCTGGTGGCTAGTGCTAATTTTGTCCCTTAACACCAGTGATATATATACACATCTATACACATATATTTATATGTATATACACATGTGTATATATGTGTGTATATGTATATATATTACTGGCGCTCCGCTAATGGAAAACTGTGTAATGTTATCGTAGCAAAAATATTGCATATGAAAATTTTGGTATAGGGGGGGGGGGGGCCCAAAAATTGAAGTCTGCCCCGGGCCCCAAAGAAGCTTAGTCGGGCCCTGTGTAAAACGTTATAGATATTGGCACTTCAAAAAAAATTCAAATTATGCATAAAGACCAGATCCCTTTCTAAAATCGGTTAATTTACACGTCCCTCTTTTTAAAAAAATTCAAGTGAGGCTAAAGATACTTCAGGCGAATCGAGATGTGCTGTATTTACCAGAAGAGACTGGATAAAGATTTTAAGCCTTGCTTTGACTTGCCCCCTTTCCTATGTATGATTCACTGTGACTTAGTTCGCGATAGTCTATGACGAATACTTATATTGAGGTTGTTCACAAATTCAAACAGTTTCTGAAACATTAAAATTTTTTTTTTTTTTGTAGGCAAATGTATGAAATTAGCTACTTAAATCCGTTAATGTATGCGAATTATTTCGTGTAACCCTATATAGTATTCCACTCGTTATATATGCTATACTATGTTAAGTTTTAAAATGCTTCATTGAGTATTCAATGAAAAATAATAACTAAGAAATAAAATATTAATTAAGAGATATGCTAATGTTCGGACTTATAAAATTTTTGGCCAAACAGGTGGGTTTTAATTAAATACGATAACGAATCTAATTCGATACAAGTTTTGCTAAAATAGTGATTATAGTGAAAGTACAGGGCCCCCTATAAAATATATGAATTAGGGTTTTTAGTATTCTGGCTTAAAAATTTCTTTGGGGAATAAATAGGATAAATAACCTTTTGACTTTGTTTTTTATATAATATATATATATATATATATATATATATATATATATATATATACCCTTAAATTCTACTGTTACAAATAGATACTTCTTAGTTTACCATTTAAAATTCTAATTTTAAGTTTTAGTATTGGAAAAACATTTATAGCATATCACATAATAATTTTTGAATCAATTTAAAATATTCATATAATCTTTTCTTACCTAAAAATTCAATTCACAATGTACTGTACTTGACCAAAATGTAACCTTCTAACACGTGCTTACTCCTGCAGTCTCCTTATAAGAAGTAACTGATAATGCAAACCCTTATCTTTAACTTGAGACAACACGTGCTCAATGATGCCACAAACCATGCGATAAATATATTCACCCAATAAGTGATATCACCTGTGCGATCATAGCCGCGCCGCGATCAGTGATTTCATAGTGATTATATCACAGAAATTAGTCTTAACCAATCAGATAGGATTTATCTCGATATTGTGATAAGGAAAAGTATAAATGCGTTTACACGAAGGGATATCTCATAATCTTGTTCCTGCTTAGTGATTACCTTGCTTCTTCTACCTGTTGAAGTGGTTTCCAGCTTGCTGCATTAAAAATATACCCCCGATTTGTCGCCTTCAGTTTTAACAGTGTAGAATAACCACCTTAAACTGATTTTTTGAAACAAAAATTGAAAAAATATTAGATTTCTAAATTAAATATTCGTATAGTAAAATCAATTTACATTTCCGTAAGTATGTTTCGCAGTTACTTCAAAATTCTCCACCTACATATATTATTAAACCATCCAAAGCCGTAGGCAGCAGAGCGAGGGGATCTCGAAATAAGTTTGTAGAAGAAGTACCTGTTGAATCTGTTGAATAATACTAGTGACAATTGCGGGCGCACTCCCTAACAAGTTTTAGATTAGGATGCACCATAAGCGTGCGCTCTCACTTTTTAGTTTAGAATTAAATGTTGTTGTTTTTTTACGTGACAGATTCTCCCCCTTTTTGAAGACAAGCGATGTTCACCTTTGAATTATTAATCATCTGTTTATGCAAATATATTGTATATAACTCCAGTTTCATGTAAATAATCTGCATTAAAGTGATAAAAAATTACCTGATAAACCAAAACTTTAAAACCTGGTTTTATATTCATGGTGCATCGGCCAAGAAAACAGAAATGATCATACTATTTTTTAAACGTATACCGAACTGAAAGTGCATTTCCGCACCAATCGCTTATAGTGGATATTTCGGATACAGTACTGTATCTGAAATCTTTTGTGTGTCCTTGTAAATGAACGATAAATGCTATGCACATCATATTACACAACAGGTATCTAGTAGTAAACTTCTGTAATGTATGTCGTATATACTAATACGAGCAAATCTTGTGTGTGTATGGTTATGCAAATCTTATCTTAAAAACGGCTCTAACGATTTTGACGAAATTTTGTATCCTACCGTGTTGGAACACCAGAAAACCGTTGGGCTATGTCACATGTTCGAGAAAATTCGATTAGTGGGTCATTTCGGGTCACCATGGGTCAGGGTAGAGCTAATTGTATCTAAAAATGGTTCAAACGATTTTGATAAAATTTTGTACCCTACCAATTTTTGGGCATGAAAAGACTATTGGGCTGGGTCACATGTTCGAGAACTTTCGATGAGTGGGTCATTTTTAGGTCAACGCGGATCAAGTTAATCTTATCTAAAAAACGGCTCTAACGATTTTGATTAAATTTTGTATCCCACGAGTTTCGGCATATGAAAATCATTGGGCTAGGTCACATCTCCGAGAAAATTCGATTAGTGGGTCATTTTTGGGTCATTTTTGGGTCACTGTGGGTCAAGCTAATTTTATCTAAAAAACGGCTCAGACTATTTAGACTAGATTTTGCACCCTATGGTTTACGGGCACGAGAAAACTGTTGGGCTAGGTCACATGTTTGATAAAATTTGATTAGTGGGTCATTTTGGTCATGGGTCAGTATGGGTCAAGCTATTTTTTATCTTAAAACGGCTCAGACTATTTAGACTAAGCGATCGATAACCATAAGAACTAGTTAACCAGTTAAACCATAGGTAACCAGTTAAACCATAAGAACGGGGCATCTTAAGGTTTTCGGGTACGAGAAAACTGTTGGGCTAGGTCACTTGATTGAGAAAATTTGATTAGTGTGTCATTTTGGTCTTGGGTCACTGTGGGTTAAGCTAATTTTATCTAAAATATGTCTCAGACTATTTAGATTAAATTTTGCATCCTGTAGTTTTCGGGACTGTTGGGCTAGGTCACATACTCGAGAAATTTCCATTAGTGGGTCATTTTGGCCATGGGTCATTATGGGTCAAGCTATTTGTATATTAAAAACGGCTCAGACTATTTAGACTAAATTTTGCATCCTATGCTTTTCGGGCACAAGAACACTGTTGAGCTAGGTCACGTGTTTGAGAAAATTTGATTAGTGGGTCATTTCGGTCATGTGCCATTATGGGTCAAGCTAATTTTATCTAAAAAACAGATCAGAATATTTAGACTAAATTTTGAATCCTATGGTTTTCGGGCACGAGAAGACAGTTGGGCTAGGTCACGTGTTCGAAAAAATTTTATTAGTGGGTCATTATGGGTCAAGCTATTTTTATCTTAAAAACGGTTCAGATGATTTGAACTAAATTTTGTATCCTACGGTTTTTGGGCACGAGAAAATCATTGGGCTAGGTCACATGCTCGAGAAAATCTGGTTAGTGGGTCATTATTGGGTCACTATGGGTCAAGCTAATTTTATCTAAAAAACGGCTCAGACTATTTTGAATAAATTTTATATCCTATGGGTTTTGGGCACGAAAAGACAATTGGTCTTGGTCACATGTTCAAGAAAATTTGATTAGGGGGTCATTTTGGTCATTGGTCATGATATTTGAACTGAAAGCTAATTTTCACCTAGCATAGCTCGTTCTTCCCTGCTCGTCAATTTCATTGTATATGAAATATTGTAGTGTAATTAAAATATTCCGCAAACAGTTTATCTCCATAGACCATTATGTAACTGAATAATTTTGTGTGGCCCAATAAATGAATAAGAAATTATATTTTACAGAAAGCATTTTTTAGTGCACCTCACAAATTGATTTGAATTGCATTATATTTGTAATAATGTAACATTATTAAAATGCACCATTAACGGTTTTTCCCTATATACCATAATATAAGGAAATTCTTTTGAGTTTTCCTGTAAACTAATTATAAGGGCTACATGTACCACATTCGATAGTAAGTATATTGTAGTAAACTTTAGTGATGTATATCAATTTCATTATATTTGAAAATAATGAAACTTCGTTAAAATACACTGCAGAGGATTTCCCCCCGTAAACCATAATGCAACGCTATTTTTTTTAGCATTCTTTTAATTTATGCTTGGTGAATGATTTCAGTTTCTTTTTACTTTCTTCTATCTTTACAAGAAGAAAGCATTGGATTCATGAAAATTTTCGACTTCCGGTTTTCGATGGATTTATACGTTTTAGAAGGTCATCGATACGATTCGACTGTTTTTAGAAAATGTCTGTCTGTCTGTCTGTCTGTATGTGACAAAATTTTTGCGGGCGCTCTATCTCAAGAACTAATGCAAGAAATTTAATAAAACTTTATATTCGGTTAGTACCTGATATAAATTGGTGCTGATCAGTTTTTTGTGAAAATCGCCTTATAGGTGGCGCTACTATGCTGCATTTTTTTCGACTTCCGCAATAGCTTTATCGCAAGAACTAATGCACTTATTTTCCTCAAACTTCAGATTCTGTTGGACCTTGACATAAATAGACGCTGATTACGTTTTGGTGTAGATATCCAAACAGGTGGCGCTGCTTACCACTTTTTTCATGACTTTTACGATAGTTATATCTCAAGAACTAATGCACGGAATTTCATCAAACTTCAGATTCTGTTAGACCGTGACATAAATAGATACTGCTTACGTTTTGGTGTTAATAGCCAAACAAGTGGCGCTGTTTTGCTACTTCTTTACATTCTTCTATCTTTACAAGAAAAAAGTATTGGATTCATCAAAATTTCCGATTTCCGGTTTTTGACGGATTTATACGTTTTAGAAGGTACTGAACAGGATTTGACAGTTTTTAGAAAACGTCTGTCTGTGAGTCCGTGACTCTGTCTGTCTGTCTGTATGTGAAAAAAAAATTGAGCTCTCTATCTCAAGAGCTAATGCACGAAATATAATGAAACTTTAAATTCCGTTAATCTCTAATATAAATTGGTGCTGATTAGTTTTTGGTGAATATCGCCTAACAGGTGGCGCTGCTTCTATGCTGCATTTTTCGCGATTTCCGCAATAGCTCTATCGCAAGAACTAATGCTCTTATTTTCATCCAACTTCAGATTCAGTCAAACCTGGACATAAATAGACGCTGATTACGTTTTGGTGTAGATATCTCAACAGGTAGCGCTGCAACACTGCTTTTTTCATGACTTTATAGATAGCTATTTTTCAAGAATTTCATCTCATGGATTTCTCACGGAATTTTTTCAGACTTCAGATTCTGTTAGAGCTTGACATAAATAGATGCTGATTACGTTTTGGTGAAAATAACTCAACAGGTGGCGCTCCTATGCTACCTTTTTCATTATTATCACGATATCTATATCTCAAGAACTAATGCCCAAATTTTCATCAAACTTCAGATTCAGTTAGACGTTGACATAAGTTGTTGTTGATTAGATTTTGGTCTAAATCTGCCAACAGATGGTGCTGCTATGCTGCATTTTGCAGGATTTACACGATTTTAGCAATAGTCATATCGCAAGAACCAATGCACATTATTTAATAAAACTTTAGATTCAGTTAGACCTTGATATAAGTTGGTGCTGATTCTTTTCAGTGTATGCAAAACGTGTGAGATAGAAGAAAGTTTAGGGATTGGCACATCCGATTAGTTTTATTTCTTTTTACTTTCTTCTATCTTTACAAGAAGAAAGGATTGGATTCATGAAAATTTTCGACTTGCGGTTTTAGACGGATTTATACGTTTTAGAAAGTCCTGAACACAATTTGACTGTTTTTAGAAAATGTCTGTCTGTGAGTCTGTGACTCTGTCTGTCTGCCTGTCTATCTGTATGTCACAAAAATTTTGTGGGTGCACTAGCTCAAGAACTAATGCACGAAATTTAATAAAATCTTATATTTAATTAGTCCCTGATATAAATTGGTGCTGATTAGTTTTTGGTGAAAATTGACCTATAGGTAGCGCTGCAATGCTGCATTTTTCATGATTTCCGCAATAGCTCTATCTCAAGAAGTAATGCACGTATTTTAATCAAACTTCAGATTCATTTAGATCTGGACATATATAGACGCTGATTATGTTTTGGTGTAGGTATCGCAACAGGTGGCGCTGCTATGCTACTTTCTTCATTATTATCACGATAACTATATCTCAAGGACTAATGCACGGATTTTCATCAAACTTAAGATTCAGTTAGACGTTGACATAAGTTGTTGATGATTAGGTTGTGGTTTAAATCTTCCAACTGGTGGCGCTGCTATGTTACATTTTGAAGGATTTACACGATTTTAGCTATAATCATATCTCAAGAACAAATGCACGAAATTTAATAGAACTTTAGATTCAGTTAGAGTTTGATATAAAATGGTGCTGATTCTTTTTACTGTATGCGAAACCTGTGTGAGACAAAATAAAGTTTTGGGATTGGCACATTTGACTAGTTTAGTTTATTTTTACAAAAATTTATTTGCTAAAATAAAATGATTGCTTAGAAAAAAAATATTATTTTTCATGGAACTGAGAGAAGCATATGTTTTTTTTCATTTCACGTGTCACAGGCGCAGAATTATTTTGTCAATATCACGCTAGCAAAAGGTTTTCTTTTAAAATTCTACTTTTTAAATGAAGAGCGTATTTGACTATCAAAAGAAATCAATTATTTCGAATGAAATAACGAATAAAAAATTTGTTTATCAATTAAATGAGCTCAAAAGTCCGCAACGAAATTTAATCATACTTATTGAGAATTTAATTCTGAATAATATCAAATTATCCGTTTGATACTAAGTTGATGTTAACAAGATCTTTTAACTTCTATCATATTAGATAAATATATATCTTTTAACTGAGTAAATGAAAATGCTATTTTGAGAAAATTTAAATGTGTTTGGACGATTCAATAGAGATGTTATTTCATTTATCTGGATCTAGATTCAAACAAAATGTTTTACATGCCAATTTCGCCAGTGTTTTTTTTTTTTTTTTTTTTTTTTTTTTCTTTTTTTTTTTTTTTTTTTTTTTTTTTGTAGCTATTTAATTTTTAATTTTTATAAATACTAAAGAATCCAATACGCATTTCTCGGAACATAGAATATAGGTGAAAACCATTTTTTTTAATTGCAAATTCTTATTGATTTTTTTTTTTTTTTTTCGTTAAATATATTTTTGTAGTTTTCCCACTAACAACACCAAAAGAATTTTTATATGAAAAATAGCACTGTACTTAAGCACTATCAAGCACTTGGTATCAAGCACTATATCTGGGGTCACTTCCCTTTTACTTACCCATCATACGTAGTATAGGGTAAGTCTTGTAATCGTTTTGAAAATCGAAAATTTTTTTTTTGACGGATTTACACGTTTCAGACACTGGAGATTCCAAAAAACATATTTTTAGAAAAAAAAATTTGCCGTCCGTCTGTGTGTCTGTGTGTGTGTGCGTCTGTAAACGCTCTATCTCCCGAACAAATTGAGATAGAGACTTGCAATTTGGTATGTACTTAGTATGTAATAATGGGAAGAAGCCTATTTCATTTCAATAACCTCGATTAACCGGATCTATTTTTTTCGGACTCTCGAAATATTCGTTCTGATAAAAGGTATATAAAAATTTTCGAAATTGTTTATTTTAAGAAATGAATATAAAAGACAATAAAAAAACATAAATTTTGCATAAAGCATGAAGTCGATCGGATAATGAGTTGCCGAGATATTTGTAATCCTATTTTCCACACTCTTCGATTTTTCATGACCCTGTATTTCATCCAAATTTCACTTCAAAGATATATTTTAATTGGAAATTTGACGCTTAATCAGATGCAATAAACCGCTAGTTAATAGGAGTATTATTTTTGGAGTTATAAGGAAAAACCTCTTTCAAGCAATTCAGTAATCGAGCCTTTTTATGACGTCATCAAGCCACGATTTTATTTGAATATCAATGCATTTTATAAGTAGTTTACACATTTTTATTTTAATATTTTACATTATACATATACATGATGGGTAAGTATTACGGTGGCCCCCAACGACTAGTTTGGTATTTTGGCAGTAGGACTAGTTCAGAAGCCTTATGTCGCTTAAAAAAGCTGTCCAAATTGCTCTGTTTCTGCGACCTATTTAAGATTTGCCTAAAATGGGGCAAGACATTATCATTAAACAAGTTGCTTACAAGAAACTTTCTTTGGTCACTTGATGGAGCACTCGCAATCAATAAAAAAAAAGCCCAAAACTACACTGAAAATAAACGAAATACGATGCAATCGAGGAAAACTGAGACAAATTTTTTTTGTGGAAAAAATCGACGAAAATTGAAACCGACGATAACCAAAGTCAACGAAAACCAAGGTATTACTGAATTTGAACTGTTTTGTCGAATCCTCCATTTGCTACTTCTATTACAAATTAACTTCGAAAATCAGCTGTTCCATGTTATCATAATGTATAACTACAATTAAATAATTTTAACTGACAGCGAAATTTTTGTTTCCAAATGCACAAATATGTTTCTTATGGCAGGCTACAACCTTGCAGCACAAGATACTACAAGATAGAAATACTACTAAGCCATATAAGAGTGAGAGAATGCTAGACCGGATGTCGTCTGCATTGCTTAATTGGTAAAACACTTGGTGCGCTATACCAATGGAACCGGGATCGAACCACGGTCTGGACATTTTTTCACTATATTGGTTGTACGCTGTTTAGTAAAGTGCTAATTCACATCCTTTGTATTTCAGTAATTTAGAGCGTAATTTCAGCTCTGCTGAAAAATTAATTAGTATATAGTACTGTACATTCGAATAAAATTTTGAAATTTATTAAAAGCAAGACTTTCGTATTAGCTGTATGACAGGATAGTAGTATGCTAGTCCGTATGCCAGTATAAGTCGAAGATATCACCAAAAAATTTCTCTACTTACTGCAGACGTTTATGATTCTGACAATTTCAGTGGTTTAAGCGCGTACTTCGATTACATATCAGTTAAATTTGTGTTTTATTTATATTATTTTATTATTTTATTAATCTATTAATGACGTGTTAATTTCGTTATGGGATATTAGACGGAGACAAATCGTGAACTATTTATACTGTATTAAGTGCAAATGGGTAATCGGTATTTCGTAATCGCGCTGCAAGCGATAGAGATAGTTTTTTTTTTTTAAATCATGCTTGAAAATTATTTTAAAAACAATAAAAATAATCTGTAAATTGATATGCAGTTTTCAAACAAAATGCATTTGAAATAATATTTTTTCTCTATTCGACGGTGTAAAAATTGAAATTGAACGCTGTTTAAAAGTTATAAAATGTGCAGTAAATGTGAAATTTATTCGTCCGGTGTGATTGCCATCGTCAATATGACGTCAAAGTTACTAAGGTACATGTTTTTGTTTCATAATATAGATAAAAATTCATTGCGTAACATCTATAGTTTGTAATATTAATGAGTATTTTCTTCGCTAAGATACATGATTTTCAACATGTTTAAAAACTGCTCAAATTTGTCCTTAAAGGTTCTCTATTTTAGCTGTTAAAAATGCTTGCCGACATGCTTTAGACAATAAGTTTCGTCAGATGTCTCCACAGAATTTGAATTGAATTAAGGTCAGGACTATTTTCAAAACATTCCACTTGTGGGATGTGATTATCTTGAAATCAATTTTTTTCCATACAACAGCGACATGACATGGATCTGAATTCTGTTGATATAGAAATACTACATTATATTGGAAAAGACCTTGAAGAAAAATCTTTAGTTTTGGTTACAGGATCGCATTTTACGCTTTTTTGGCCCACTAATTAAAAAAACTCTGCCCTCAATTTTCGATCACATTCAGCACTAGGTTATAACCCGATTTATGTGTTTTATGGTAGGTGGGATGCTTTCAGAGTGAAAATATTTTCTGATTTCTCTACTTGCATATTTTATAGCATCACTATCAAATAGAAAAAATTATGTCTCACCTCCCCAAATAACATGGCCCCAATATTTCTGTGTCCAGTTAACATGCATAGAACCATCCAATCTTTTAACCTTTTTTTGAGGAATTATTTCTTTTTCATGGGGTTCTTGTATTTAGAGTAGCTTCTCTTACCGGTTATGGTCCCTTTGGGGCCTACCTATTTAAGTTGAAAAAAGTCCTTTCTGCAGTGATGTCGCTCTTGCCTCTCATTAGTTCTGTAATTGTCCTCCATCAGCTCGCTGGCATGTCAGCCGTTCTCCCATTCTTCCAGACTGTTGCCTGACTAATATTTTATCGCGTCCGGCTTTGCTATCAAAGCTTAAAAACAACTTTAACTTTAGATATGTCCTTTCTATCTTAATCCGTCACTGAGTCAGGAACTTGGATTCTCCTTATTCACTGCCCATTGTCGGGTCGGAGCTTTGTATTCTCCGGCAGGGATATTATTTTGTACTATTGTCTTTACCACAAATATTGTTTTGGATATATTCATATATTAATTTATCTATTGTTCACCGCCCCGCTCTCTGCCGCGCTTTGTAATTTAAAAAAACCTCATTAAAGGGAAACAGGAGAAACATCTATGCTCTACAGACTTCATTCCTTGTCTTACAGTCCTTAGCGCCCAGTAAAGTAATGAAAGCAGTTTAAATACATGCTTCTTACTCTTCTATGACCTGCACTGAGCTCAATACGGAGCGTTAATTTCCTATACTTTAACATTGAAGCCAGCAGCGCCGCACATGAATACAAATTTACCATAAATAATTCCTCAGTCGGTTTCACTTTGAAAAAAACTATGGAAAAACGTAGACGCAATTGTTTACGTCATCCATTGACGTTACATCTGGAGATAATGAGAGCAAAGCTTAAAACTTTCGACAATTATTTTAATAATAATAATTCTTACTATACTTTTCAATGAAAGTAAAATCTTTTTTTAAATTTTAAAACATAAAACGTAAAAATCTAAAATAGAGTGGCAGCAGAAGCACCATATACCGCTTGCGGAGAATTTATATTCAAAATGCTGTGATGCAATTTTACTAGACTAAGCAGACCGCCGAATTCCGTATTATATTAGTTTTAGGTGATCACATGTCGTGCATCTTTTCCTGCCTTTATCAGTTGGCTTTCGTGCGATTTATGCATCCCTTGTTTAAATTTCTTTAAATTTTGTTTCGAATTTTTTCATAAGCGTGAACTTTTTCACTCAGCAGTACTATTATACACCACTTCTGGGTAACCAGACAATTCTTTACGACGCGAGACGCACAGTGGGGCGTTTTGATGATCTAGGTGGACAAAATTCATTTTTCCGATTATCTCGGAATTTAACAAGACCGCGTATACTGGTAGCCGAACGTCTCTTCTGTCGAGATCCGTACGAGTTTTGTCAAAAAATCCGATGTGTGGATAAACTACGACCGTAAAGAAGGCAGTTCGTTTGAGGGAGTTTCAACAGTTGCATTATTTTTCTGTAAGTTCGAAAGCAAGTCGTGACTTTTCTGTTTTATTTGAAAGCAGGAGTTTACTGGACATATGTCACATGTTTGTCACAAGATTTAACCTATTGTTGTTTGAAAATAAGCGCCATCTTGTTTTCAAACTTCATCTTGAATTTTAATACAGTATTAAGCATTATTAAGAAATAAGAATTTTTTAAAATCAAAGTGACATTCCTAAAGTATTGAAAACTTAAGAAAGCTCCTGCGAAAATTTGCGAATCATTTAGTTATATTAACTTGAAGTGTGTGTTTGAGAGTTTAATTCAAATCTTGCAAGTCAATTTTAAACCACTCTTAATTATCCGATTGAGCTGAAACTTTGAATACATGTGTAGTTTCAAGGACAATACAAAATTATAATATAAATAAATAATAATAATATAAATAATAATAATAATAATAATAATAATAATAATAATATAAATTATTAAATAAGCCAAATCTTTATCATTGTTTGATTATTTTATTACTGGTAGATTCGAAAACCCAGCAAAAACCTAATTAAACTTCAACGCAATAATTTTGTCCAACTAGATCCTCAAAACGCCCCACTGTGCGACGTTTTAAATTTTATTAAGCATTACTAGCCAAATAATTGAAAGGACACAAAAATCTTTAATAAATTGATAGCAATAATAAAACACAATGGCAAAAGACTTCGTTTCATGACATCAAGAGTTGAAGGCATACACAAGAATTAATTGACCCATTCTCAAATAAAATAACATCTTTCTATTTCATTTATAAACACCCATAAACATTAGCTAAATTAAAGTGAAAGAAAGTTGCATTATACTCTGGTCCCTTTTATGGTATAACGTAAAACAAATGTACTGTTATGAGCCATGACACATCAAAGAGTGATTTTTTCAAAAACGTTTTCTAAAATTAGGCACCTAATGTATTATAATGCCAGCGATTGAGATAGAGTTCCGATGTAAAGTTTATAACTGGAGTACCTCAGCATTATGTTAACAGAGTCTTGCTGATATGGTATTTTTAGATTTTGATACAAGAAATACTCCTAGATAAGGATTGTTTTATATGCATTATGGTATTAAGACGATAATATTGCCGATTTTTGAATATATAAGTATAGAATTTCTTGGAATTTCTGTAGGATTATTTTTGTCATGTAATGTTTGTTGGAATAAATATGTGAATTAGCTATATGTTTTGATACCGGAAATACATTCAGATAAGGATTGTTTGTGTGTATTATAGTATTAAAACATGAATATTACCGATTTTTGAATGTATAAGTATAAAATTTCTTGGAATTTTGGTAAGATTCTTTTATTATACAATACTTGGTAGAATAATAATTTAGATTGCTAAATATAAACATATTTCTTAGAATAGAAAATAAATATATTATATTTTACAAAGCGTGTATGGATTTCAATTTTTATAACTGGTTTTATCCAATATATTTCACATATGAATGTTATAGATAGTGAGTTATTTTTCAAATACAAGTATGGATTTTAGATATTTTTAATGAAAATATTATTAAGAATGTTATAAAATAACAGATTGTTTCGCAAGTGCTAATATGTAAATGTTATTAAATATATGGTTGTTAGACGCAATTCTTTCTCGAAGTATAGACTTATAATAAATACATTTTCAGTAACAGGTTGATTAATTTTAAAACGAACTATGTTTAATTAATATAATACACACACACACACACATATATATATATAGCAATCTTGAAAATTTAATAATATTATATATTTTTAAAAGAATCATGTAAATTTATTAAATATATTATACATATGGTTGATTGATTTTATTATTTCTAGAATAAAAGTATGGATTTTACATTTTTTAAATAAAAAAATATTTAGAATATATATATGTATATATAATGTTATATTAATATTTAATATTCTAACAGATCGTTTCACAAGTATTAATATGTAAATGCTATTAAATGTATTTACTATCTGATTATTAGTCACTATTCTTTCTCGAAGTATAGACTTATAATAAATATATTTTTAGTAACAGATTGATTAATTTTAAATTGGGTTTCGATTTTTATTATAAAATGTACGTTTTGAAATATATATATATATATATTATCTTCGGGGTTTGATATTATTATTATATATATTATACATTTTTTAAATGAAAATATTTTTTAGAATATGTTTGTTGATTTAATTTTATTGTTATAATATAACAGATTGTTTCACAAGTGCTAATATGAGAATGTTATTAAATGTATTTACTATATGGTTGTTAGACACTATTCTTTTTCGAAATATAGATTTTTAATAAATTTATTTTTAGTATGATATGAATAACAGAATGATTTTAAAACGTTTTTGAATTTTATTATATAATATTCGTTGAATAATTTTAAAAACATTAGCGTTTATACAGGAACTTTGATTATATGTATGATCTAGCAGTATAAGATTATTTAATATGAATCTTGCATACATGCATAAAATTTTTGAAGAGTTTGCTTTAATTTCAGGTGTATAATAAAAATATTTAATTAATATTTAAGAAAATTATGTCTCTGTGCATGAAATTTACAAGAATTCATTGAAAACTAATTTTAAAATAAAATGAATTTATTTGAAAATTAAACATTTTTAACAACTAATTTATAAAATCTTGTGTAAAGGTCTGCATTATTAATTTTTGGTAAAGTCTTTTTTAATAAAATTATAAGATTTCTTAATAATCTTTAGGTTTTAATAGTGTTCATTTTAACTAGCATCACTTTAACTTGAGAATTTTCTTGAAATGTGTATATATAGGAGTTTGTTGATTTCCCGAGATTTTTTAATAACCAGCATTTAAACTACTACAACTTCAACTTCGAGAAATTACTTTAAATTCCAGGAATTTTACCTGTATGTGTAGCTAAGACGATAAGTATAAATAGCAACGGAAATTGCAATTTGCATCATTTTATGATTTGTTCTGATAGCGATTAAATGTGCTTTTAACTGCTTCCGCTTTTTATCTAAGTTATTATTTCCGCTATTTATCTAAATTAGTAGTTTAATTTGATAACTTTGTTGTTTGCTTTTAAGATTATTAAAGATTTTATTGTTTCTATATTATGGACGTTGTCATGCCTATCGATGAAGCCATGTCTTTAGAAGATTCTGCACCTGTTAAGAAAATTTTTACCTGTCTTACCTGTGGTAAAGATTTTACGAGCACTTCTAATCTGAATCAACATATGAAAAGTCATTCTGGAGATAAATTATATACTTGTGGCATATGGCAGAAGTCTTTTGGACGAAGATCAAACTTGCAGAGACATTTAATTATATTACATGATTACTACATTTTTTTTTGAAAGATGCTAGAAAAGGCGGACAAATTTGAAGTGAAATAGCCCATAGAACGTAACAAATATTACCTTTTAGAACCCATTTCTGTTATGTAAGGAATCAAAAGACAATATTGAAAATTTTTTAAGCACATCATGGGCTTATTGAACTTTATGCTTATGCAATATTGTTAATGTCAGATTTTTCCTTCATTTGATTTTGTAAGCATACATAAGAGGGAAATTTAGGATTTTGTAATTGTTTTAAAGTTTCTAAGCTATTTTGAAGATGAAGAAAATAAATGGCAACTTCCAAATTTGAGAAATTTGGTTTTCATATGTAACACTACATCAGACATCAGTTCCACTTATGTTTTTAAATTCCTTTGATTTTATAGCGCTTTTAATTTTCCCAAAATTGACATATTTTCAATTTTTACAACCAATTTAAGGTTAACCATGGTGTTATGAAATTATTATGACTAAATAAATATGTTAATAATTTTCCACGGGTTACAATATTATGAAAAAGTTTAATTTATGTTAAATAGTTTTCAAGATACGGAACTTTAAACTTGCAACTTTGAACGATTCCATACATGCCATGCTATGTCACAAGTTTTTTAAATGCCCAAAACTGCCAAAATATTTTATTTTTTGTCAAGATATTTTGAATAGCTCTATTTAAATATGAAATGAATCGGTGTACCAAATTGTATTAAAATCGGTTACTATGTGGCCACGACTTTTTTTTAAATTGTTGCTCATTTTGCATGGAATGGCCCTAAACCGAAGTGGTTTAGTCATTCGCGCCAAAAAAATGGCTATAAGTTAGGAAGTCCTTCAAAATCACAGCGCATAGTATTTTATAATTCTTAATGTACATATTTTATATTAACCGTTATTGTTTAAGTTTTTAACGATCATCCTGACTTCCGTAATAGGAAGCCTCATGAAGATAATAAGAAGGAAACCAACACCTAATTACCGGCCCTGTCTGGTGAATCATTTAATTAAAATACATAATGTAACCAGCCTTTTTAGGTATATGTCTAGAACTTACCAGTAAATTGTGTGGGGGCAAAATTAATAGTCATCTTCACAACTAGCGAATTTAGATAACCACTTAACTACAGATTCATTAGAAAGAATTTTTTTTGGTTTTGGTTTAGTTCAGTTTAAATTTCACAACAGATTAAGGAATGAAAAAGCAGACCAGCTTATATTTCTGTTCAATTTTTTTCAATAAAAAATAAACCATTTTGTATTTAAACATTTTTTTTTTATAAAACACAACATTTTCTTAATATACTAAATCATGTTATTTTTTTTTCTTTTAAGGCTTTCTTAAAAGCCAAAGAAGCTACTTTCTGATAAATTTTTGAATTCATTTTTGTTCGGAAATGCATGAAATTGGCAAGTGTTCTTTTTCAGAAACTGTGTAAACGAATGACTTTTTAAATTTTTTAGTAAAGGCAGAAGATCTTTCAGAAAATATTGTTGAAGCCTGCGTTTCGAATCGAAGTTCCGATGCGGCATCGCGAGAAAAGTGAAAAACTTGTAGTCTAATGACAAGAATAGCTTATAAGTTATTTATTTATCAAAAAATGGAAAACGCTATACGCTGCAATACTCAGGCCTATTTAATTCTTTTACAGATTATATTTTCAAAGTTTATGTTTTCATGCTAACAAAATTAATTTTTTATATGGGAAATGCTATGAACATTTTTGTTTCAGATGGTGGACATAGAATCTAAAAATAAATCATAAATCGTGAAATTCTGAATATCTTATGCATACATATATATATTTTTGTTTTTCTTATGGCAAATAAATATCTGTTTAAAAATTTCTAAATTCACTTGCAGGATATTTTTCGTCAAAGGAAATTCCGTCAAAGGATCGGCAAAAAAAAAAACGCAAATTTCGTCGCAAGATTGCGAAAAAACGCTAATTTTGTTAACAAATCGCAGAAAAACTCAATTTCCGTAAAAGGCTTGCTAAGAAAACGCAAATTTCTTCCAAGGACTCCGAAAAAAATGTAAAATTTCATCAAGGGATCACAAAAAAACACAATAATACATTGCGTTACCAATTACAAATTACCTTATGAAAAGTTGTCCAAAATGCAAAATCTATGTTTAAATGTATTTCCGGTGTTGCATCTCAATAACATAGTCAAATTTCAAGCCATCAACGCAAAATTTTCTGACATATTTTTAAACATAAAATCATAAAATTAGTAGGCCTGACTATTCACGCGATTTGGAATTGAAAAACGTTTTCCATTTTTGATAAATAAATTACTCATCGAATTATAAATGATTCTTGTCACGTGATGACAAGTTTCCCCTCTTTCTCGTATTGCCTCGTCAGGAATTCGGTTCAAAACGCCGACTTTGACAGCATTTTCTGAGATTCTGACTTTACCGAAAAAAAGAAAACGCCTTTCGTTTACATAGTTGCTGAATAAGAACACCTTCCAATTTCATTCATTTCCGAACAAAAATGAATTCAGAAATTTCTCAAGTATTAAGTACAGCTTCAAAAGAAAAATAAAACTATAGTATTCAGATCACGTATCAAGAAAATGTTATGTTTTATACAAAAAAGTTTTAAATAGAAAATTATTTATTTTTTATTGAATAGTTTGAACATAAATGTAAGGTGGTGTACTTTTTCATTCCTTATAATCTGTAGAGCAATTTAAACTGGAGTAAATTAAAATCAGAAAATATTCTTTCTAATAAATCTGTAAATAACTGGTGACCTAAATTCGACTGTTTATGTTTATCTTTCAATGGTTTTTTTAAGTTAATATTTCCCTTCACTGTTATTGGTTCTATGCTTAAAAATTCGGCTTCAGACATGTAATTTATTTTTTGCCATTTTTGGCTAAAAATGTCACTGCCAGCAGCAAAATTTATTTGTCTACCAAACAACATATTCAATAACAGTAAAAAAAAAAATCTTTTACACGAGTTTTTACTAAGAATATCAAACATATGAATCCTTAAATTTCACGCTATATATTTACTGAAAGGTCCTTCGTTTTTTAAGAAAATCGAAAGACGCTCTCCGATTCCTGTTTATCTGAATAAGAAAATCTGAAAATTGAACGCATTTACGCATGAAAATTACCTCGTAAATGTGTCAAAATTTAGAATTTTTGGTTATTAGATCAACAATTGGGATTGGCAATTTGGTTGCCATTACAGCTCATTAAAATATTTAAAATATTTTAATATTTTGTTATGATTTAAAAATTTTCTTTTCAAAACTTTTCAATTTTATATTTCAATTAAATGTTCTACAAGAAACTTGCTTTCCACATAGCATACGTGTAAAAAATTTCTGAGATGCAAGATTTTCGCTCTTTCACTATAATCTATACATAATCTATACATAATAATCTGTGGCTTAACAAAAGAAGTTCCCTTTGTTTGTAATTGTATTATTCAAATTAATTTTTATACATTTGAATTTTTCCAAATTTCAGCACCAAAAGAAACAAAAAAATCGTCATTTTCTTCACAATTTCTTTTTATTTTCTCAATTTTTTTTTGCCAATTTTAGCGTTTGAGTAGAGTGTAATTTCAATCCCATTTAAAGCTATATAATAAATCCGGACTAGCAGAACATTTAATTGCTCTTCAAAAGTTTTGTAAACGAAGCAAACAAAGATTACGTGTTCCTTACAAAATATGACTGTACTTCTACACCCAGAAAAAGGAATTGATTAAAACTACAAAACATGTTTTGTTGAGTACATTTTGGTTGTTTTAGCAAAATTCAAGTAAAATTGAACCATTTTACTTGAATTAACAAAACATTTTTTACTGACGATACAAAAATTTTTTGGAATTGCAAAAAAAAATTTTTTTTGTTGATTCAAACAATATTTCCATTGACCGGATTTAAACAAAAAGTTTTGTTGGGTCAACCAAATTTTTGTTGATTCAATAAAACTTTTTCCTGGGTGTATAATTATAGCTCGAGTTATAAAAGTTTTAATTTGTCGGGACCTTATATTTATGATACACTAAAATATGGAGAGCTTCTATAAAAAATCCACAGAGCACTGCCCGCCCCTTAGAACGATTAAGTTTTCCATACGAAATTTGTGTGGGCGCTAAAATTTGGATCCGAGTTATAAGTGTTTGCGGTTATCGGCACCTTATATTCGCTCTAAACTAAAATTTAAGTGGCTTCGGTAAAATGTGACATTGTCCTCTGTAAAATTACATCACGTTGTTCACTCACACAAAATTTCAGCACGCTGTGACATTTTGTACTTAGTTATAAGAATTAAAATTTCTCGAGCTCTTGTATAAATAGTTTTTTTAATTAAGGGGAGTGATAAAAAATGACAATGGCCCCCTCATGATATTGAACCATACAAATTTTGTTGGGCCTACAACAATCAGATTCCGAGTTACAGGGGACCGAAATGGCAAGGAATCGAAAAGGCATCGGGACCGAAAAGTCATTTATATTTTTTTGGCAGGAGGTGATTCCAAATAGGTTGGAAACGACATTTTCTCATTAATTGATGTCTCACAATTACCTAATATGGCACGAGAATGAAGTTTGATCAAAATGCGACATAATTAGTAATATATAAATTATCCATTGCACTATAAATTTCCCCTAATGTTAGTAGGAACATCAATATCACTAGACATATTTCAACAATCATGCGGGCAAAGCCGTGTATTTTTCCAGTTTTATATAAACATATTAAACGAGAATTGTACTTTCACTTTTTCTCTGTTCCAATGCGTATTACATAATGATTATCACAATATTATAGTTCGTTTTAAATAACGAAACAAAGGTTTATCTGGGTCATGGTGTGTTACTTCTGTATGGAAAGCTCTAAATTAATTCTACTTCTCTTTTAAAAGGTCCTTTATTCATTTCACCATCTGCTACATATTCCTGGAACATGATCTTAATCTCAACCTTCAATTTTTATTTTTCCTTTATGAATGCTCAATATTCTAGAGGAATTTTTTCCCTATAGATAAACGTTTTCTTTTCAGCTTAACAAAGACGGTAGTTAAGTTTTTAAATAGTGTGCTTTGTTCATTGCATTGTAATTTCTAAAATTAAAATTAAAATGTCATAAATAACTTTATGTAATAGTAAAAACTAATTATTTGATAACAAACAATTTTAAAAAATATCTAATTCTTTTGAGGAAAAAAGAATTCCACGAAGTGAAAAGCAATATAATCATTTTCATAAAAAAATTATAAAATACCAGGGAACCCATGCAAGGATTTTTGTGGCAACAATGATTTGAGAAAAACCTTTCATTTCATTTATGAAAACAATGCTGATTTAATTTTTAATTAACTGCAATTTTTAAGCTAAACAAGTTTTAATGAAATGTGAGTGTAGTATGTCAGAAGCCGAATCAAAAAAATTTCGAATATCTCATTCATTGTTTTCATTTTTTAAATGCATAGAAAAAAGGATGTTGACAATAGAAATAATATACACTGACGGAAAAAAAATCCCAACACCAAGAAAAAATTATTGTAGAGTAATTAAATTTGGACAATGCATTTATCTAGTTAACATGTTTAATTGATTAGCTTTTCAAGATCACATGTTAATTTAAGCTCAAGAAAATACAATTCAAATATGAAATTCTGTTACATTAATAGCCGCTATAACCTCCAGAATTTTGAATGCAAGCGTGCAAACGTACATGCGTTGTGTCATACAGGTGCCGAATGTCACTTTGTAGTATGGAGTTCCATGTGGATGATGCTGGAGTTGTCGTCCAATGATATCCCATACGTGCTCAATTGGAGATAGATCTGGTGATCTCACAGACCAAGGTAACATGTCGACACTCTGTAGAGCACGTTGCGTTAAAACAGCGGTATGAGGGCGAGCGTTATACTGTTGGAAAACTCCCCTTTGAATGCTGTTCAGGAATGGCAGCACTACATGTTGAATTACCAAACTGACGTACACATTTGCAGTCAGTGTGTTTGGGATAACCACGAGAGTGTTCCTGCTGTCATAGGAAATTGCTCCCCAGACCATGACTCCAGGTATAGGTCCAGTGTGTCTAGGCTGCAGACAGTTTGGTTGCAGGCGTTCCCCTGGCGTCCTTCTGACCAACACACGACCATCACTGGCACCAAGACAGAACCTGCTTTCATCAGAAAACACAACAGATCTCCACTCCGGCCTCCAATGAGCTCTGACTTCACACCACTGGCGTCGCAAACGGCAATGGCTTGGAGTCAGTGGAATGCACGCTACAGGGTGCCTGGCTTGGAGCTGTCCTTGAATTAACCGATTTCTAACAGTTCGTTGTGCCACTGTGGTACCAACTGCAGCTCGAATTTCTGCCGCAGACGCAGTACGATGCGCCACATACGGCGGAATTCCCTCTCAGTAGTGCCACATGGCCGCCCGGAACCCGGTCTTCTTGAGGCAGTACCATCCCTTGACCACTGCTCCCAACAATCATGCACTGTAAATACATTTCGGCCAAATCTTTCTGCAATATCACGGAAAGAAAATCCAGCTTCTCGTAGCCCTATTATACGACCTCGTTCAACGTCGGTGAGCTGTTGATAATGGCTTCTTCGTCTTCTTAAAGGCATTCTTGGCTAACATCAACTCATTACGTCAAATTTCGAATAATAACGCTCAGAAATATAAATAAATAGATAACGCTAATAAGATAGAATACGCTCAATAAATAACGCTCAGAAACTTTACAGCACGCATTTAAAGCAAACCTGATATGCAAATTGTGAGTGGCGCTACTAGCGCCACATTCATGCGCGAAGCGCAAAATTTGAATCGATGTCATCTTTCAGATATATAACCACGCCTACCAAATTTCGTTTATCTAACACAAGTCTTTCTTGGTGTTGGGATTTTTTTTCCGTCAGTGTATATGACCATTGGACCCGTGCGAAGATTTCGCATTGCAGTCTAATATTTTTTAGATGCATGTTTAAACTTCTAAAAGAACATTAATTATACAAATATATGCAATCAATATTAGTCAAGTCAAAATATCACCTCATTCCTTCCATCAAATTTACATTAAAACATGCACTTTTAAAAATTAACAGTCGTATTTTAACTGAATTAAAGGATGACGTCATCCGCGGAGAAACATGGAAAAAAAATTAAATTGAATACATATAAAATACAATTTAATCTAATATGACAGAGCGTATCTTTTTGGATACACGTAAAATAACAGTTTCGATCAGTCGATCGGTGGTGTTTTTTCTGCTAAACATTTCAATTTCAAATTTGCTTTTTAATCATAAAAATAAAATAAACCATGAGGAAGCATTACACTTTACCTTTTTTGTACTATTTATTTTTATAACCATAGCGGAGCATGGTATTGGAGCATTTTATTTTTGTGGCAACATTATTTTGAGAGAACCTTTCATTTCATATATGAAAACAAAGCTGATTTAATTTTTAATCAACTGCAATTTTTAATTTTGAAAATAATTTAATAAAACTTGCTTGTACTATTCACATGCCAGTTCAAAAACCTTTCAAACGATACCCATCCATTGTTGTGCGTTTTGTAAATGCATAGAAAATGGGATGTTGACAACAGAAATAATATATATAATATTTCGTATTGTTATTTTATCGTTCATCAGTATTTCAGTCATTTTTATTTCATTTAAAAGTTTATATTTTTCAACACTTCTGTAACAAAAATCTAATTTTTTATCATATATATTATTTCTGTTGTCAACACCCGTTTCTCTAAGCAAATACAAAACGCAGAACGATAAATAAGATACCATATGAAAGGATTTTGAACAGGCTTCTGACATAGTGCAGGCACATTTCATCAAAACATATTTTTTTAATTTAAATTTACAATTAATTAAAAATTAAATCAGCATTGTTTTCATAGATGAAATGAAAGGTTTTTCTCAAAACAATCTTGTCGCAAAAATAAAGCACCGCATTATATCGTGCTCAACATTTTTTTTTTTTTTTTTTTTTTTTTTTTTTTTTTTTTTTTTACGTACAATAAAGATAAAGTGGGACATTGTAACTTCACGGGTTTGTTTTATATTTATGATTAAAAAGCAAAATTTAAATTCAAATGCTCAATTTATTTTTTTTTACCCCATGTTTTTTTTCTGAAACAGATGATGTTATCCTCTAATGCAGTTAAAATACTTTTTTTTTTTTTTTTTTTTTTGTTATCTTCGATAAGCTTTTATTGTAACTTTGAAGAAATAAATTAGATGATATTCTGGCTTAACTATTGTAGTTTTCAGATATTTTTAGTCCTTATTTATTTTTAGAAGTTTAAACCTGCATCTCAAAAAAACAAGAAAGAAAAATCATGCGTCAAGCATAGATTATGAAACACTTTCCAACACAACCAGAAAACTGTAACGAAACTTCACCGTTAAATAAGAAGAAAGAAGTTATGTTAGTAAACAGTTTAGAAAACATAAAACACATTGAAAAATACAGTTTTCGAAATCACCTTCCAGTGTCAAAAAAGTAGTCGAATTATTTTGTGCAGCCTTGTATAGGATCAATAGATGTGGATGTATAGCCTGATAAAATTTAGTTCAGTTAGAATTTTCACATTTAGCAATTTTCGCCAATCGATGGAAAGGCACTCGAAATCTTTTGTACAGCCCTGTATATTATCTGAAGACTTTTGTACACACTACCTATTAAGCTAAAAGGCAACTTAAAACTCACTCGTAGCAATTACCAGCCGTAAACGACAATGTATCTTTTTCTTTGCGAGGCCCTGTAAATGAATTTATTTATATTCCAAAAACTTCTATTAGTCTACTAAATATAATTCAGCAGGAAAATGCGTAACGCAGCTAAAAACTACCCTTAAGCAACTCATTCCCATAGTCTGTAATACTTACGGATTCCCTTGTGTAGCCCTGTATATGAACAACGGAGTTTATAAACACACACGTTCTATGAAAAATTTAGTTAAACTTAAAAACGCACATCACAGTTGAAAACGCACTTATCATACATAGACTGTAAATATCGCACATGTACTGTAACCGATATCTTTTGTGTGTCCCTATAAACAAACGCAACGCACACCACACTTTCAAGAGAGCAATTTATAGTGCACCTCAGCAATGCATATAATTTTCATTATGTTTCAAATAGTGAAATATCACTAAATACACTGGAAACGATGTTTCCCCATAGAACAATGTGTAACAGAATTGTTTTGTTTGACCCTGTAAATGAATAATAAATGCTTTGTACCCCATATTCTAAAAAAAAAAACATGTTTTAATGCGCTTCATAATTATATATCAATTTCATCCTGTTTCAAATGGCGTAGCATCATCAAAATACACTTGAGACAATTATTTCCCATTGACTGTAATGTAACGGAATACTTTTGACTGTCCCTGTAAAACAACTATAATTGCTACTCACTTCAGTTGAAATAGGAATGATGCTATAGTAAACGACAATAACATACAAAAATGTCAGGAAAATCAGAGTAGATTTACGCGAGTTAAAGCACGGGCAGACGGCCAGAAAAACCAAAGTCATAAACAATTTTCAACTAGGTTGGAAAGTGTTAAAAAAATGGATATTTGTTAAAAAATATTAGATATTGTTAAATTGCTACAAAATATTAGACTGCAGTGAGAAATCTTCAACTGGTGTCTTTTAACGCTTAAACAAATTCCAAGAAATTGTCTCCTTACCTATGTATTTACCTATGTATCTATATAAATAAATACGAAAAATTAGATAAATATTTACATCGATAGATATAGTTAGATATGTAGATGGACAGAAAAAGAATGTTAACATATCTATCTATAGATAAAAATGTTTTTCACTTAAAAAAAAAAAATTCAAATATAGTACGAAACTAAAATAATATTACGCGAAACGCGAATATTTATGGGTTTTTTGTTTTTTGTTTTTTGTTTAAATTAAGAAAAAAATGTAAATATCTGTTTAAAAAGGAATGGCTTATGAGAGTATAAATCTAGGAAAAATGTTTTTAACTTGCGCAAAATAATTCAGGTTATTAAAATTGCTATCTGATTCTAGATTTAATTTATTCAGTTTTCAACCTTCCTCAAACGTTTTGTTAATTCTACTCTTACTTTAACACGTTCTGAAGTACGTATTCATGCGTACTAGTTCATTAAATTCCAGCCACGACGTGTGGGAGGAGTGATAATTGATTATTTATTCCCTTTTCAACAATTTCTCAGGCTCAGTAATCTAATGAGATTACTTTTTTCTCTATGTAAACATTTCCCACAAGTGTAATCGAGATTGTAATTACGTTTTTTAAATAATGAGCTCTGTTCCCTACATTGTCATAGATGGAATTGTTTAATAGGAAAAATTAATTACATATATTATAACAATGGCTAAATTTTATATAAGATACATTTCTTTTTAGAGAGAAAACATTCAACAAATTGAAAAGTATAATAATAATGTCCATAAAAAAATGTTTTTACGTGATATATTTTCTATGATTATTTCATCATTGAATAAATAATATATTATTTTAGATTTATTTAAATTTATTATGAAAAATAATAGTTTCTAATAATAATTTATGATTATTAAAAGTAATATATCATTTAAGAATTGAAGTACTTCAATTTTTAAAGGTTACATTTTTGAATCACTTCAATAACATAATCCGAATTATTTCATATTTTTTAAGGCGTTATAAATATCCTTACAAAATGGAGAGTTGACTTTTTTGTAATTTTGTTGCATTTGAAACCACAATCATATTTTTGCCAACATCAGCATCACTATTGCTTGACGCTAAGCTTGGCGACATACCCACTTATGGAACTTTATTCAACATTTAAAGGAGTTGTAATGGAAAATCTAGATAAATCTACATACAATTGGCAAGTAGGACCGGATTATCACAAGGGCACACAGGGCATGTGTCTCGGGCCCATAGATAGAAATTAATAATATTTCCACTTATAGTACCTAGAATGAATTTTTCCAATTCATGTAAAGTAAATTATCTTAGTGTTCTTCACTAACAACAATGAAATGTAATATAAACTTCGAAATTTGAAAAAGAACGGATGTTCTGAAAGGCAGCAAACATAGTATTTCATCCAATCCCTTATGTTTAGAAATTTACTCACTCTAAATAGCATAGCATATAGTGCAAGAAAATTTTACATGTATGCATCCATCACGTAAGTAATGTATTTTTACATGTGTACATAATATTTTTTTTTCCATAAAGCTGTGGTTTAAATTTTAAACTGTGCATAAAGCTGTTAGTCATGTTTAGAATGCAATTGTCCCCAGAAAGTGGGCCCCGAAATGGCCTGTGTACTCCGAGTCTTACATAGAGTTGATCAGGCCCTGTTGGCAAGTGAATTTTTGGATGATACACATAAATGTGTTGATGGTTTTCAGGGTTAAAGTTTACTTGTATTTTACAGAAAAAATCCCAGAAAATTATTGAAATGTGATTCAAATTTTACAACAGCGAGACAAAAATTATCGCAGATATATATATATTCTACATGTCCCCCGCACCCCCCCCCCCACACACACAGACACACAAAAAAAAACTTTTTATTAATGAAAAATTGACTTTTTCATATTTTTTTCAATTAATCCTACTTTTTACGGCTTATTAAAAAGACTTTCCAGTGTCGATGAGTGCGAGGCAAAGCTGACACTAATTTTCCATATTGAATCCTTACTCAGCGTTTGAGAGAAGGAAAAATTGACCACAGAAATTATCACTTAATATCTATTAATATCCATTGATATCTGTGTGATGACAATTTTCTGATAAATACCATGCGTACATATAATTTTTTTTTGTTGGTTTGTTAAAAAACACACTAATGGTTTTTCACAGTTGATTTGCATTACCTCTTGTCTCACAGTTTTATGATTATTGAAACAGACCGACTCCAAAAGTTTAAGTGAAATGCTGAATACCAAGTATATACAGGGTGTCCGAAAAGTCTGGAAACAGTCAAATAACTCGAGAAATATACATCGGATTGAAAAACGGCAAAACTTACTTAAAAATAGCTAAAATATAATGATGATAAAATACGTAAGCACAAACATATCAATACAAATAGCAAAAACTCACTTAATCAGGTCGATTAATGATTAGGCTTAGTCATTAACCAAATTGTTAAAATAAGACATACACTAGAAACATTTTATTTCATAATGGAAGCATCGTATCTAATTTTATATACATAAAAATAGAAACTTGCGTTACATAAAGGATAGGGTAGCAATTCAAACAATATTTGATGAGTTATCAATGGCGCCCAGCGAACATAAAAGTACCTTTTTTAAAACTGCACCATCTTGTTAGACATATTGGAAAACTTCGTATTTCCACAACTAGAAGAGCTTCAGCCACATGTCTTTTTGCAACAAGATGGTGCACCACCTCATTGGGGTACCATCGTTCGTACTTCTTTGAATGACCATTTTCCAGGAAGATGGATTGGGCGAGGAGGTCCAATTCCTTGGCCACCCAGATCACCTGATATAACGCCGCTTGACTTTTTCCTTTGGGGATTTGTAAAGGACAATGTTTACAGGAGGAGAGTGTCGAACATTGATGACTTAAAAGCCAGAATTACAACCGCAATAGCCTCTATGGATGCCGACATGCTTGCCGCTACCTGGCGTGAAATTGACTATCGACTTTATATTCTCCGTGCGACGAAGGGGGTACACGTGGAAGTTCATTGACAAGGGTCATAAAACTTTTTGAGTCTATCTAACCATTTATGTTATTAATTTTAATCTATCTTTATTATTTTATGAGTTATTAAACATCAAAATGGGTCCGGGACTTTATAAACACCCTGTATATATATACATATATGTATGTGTACATATGTATGTATATATGTATATATATGTGTGTGTATATATGTGTATATATGTGTGTATATATATATATGTATATGTATATATATATTTATATTTTTTTCGCTAACGCCCGGCTAACCGAAAAGCAGCAAAAATTTTTATATCATTCTGTACACATTTTAAACCCTCAAGCTGGGAGTTTGTCTACGCACATGCGCGTCAGAGGCTGTATTACTGCTGTATAAGTGCCTCTTGTTGTTTCCGACGCTAACAGTATGGAAGTCGAATTGAACTGCTCAGAATCTGGCCTTATACCTTCCTTGTAAGACCAAACACTTTGTGTGTATACACGCTGATACGCCGGTAATACAGCTTGTGTCACGCGTGTACATAGAAAGGTTCCTGGCTTGAGGGGTTAATATCTGATTTTGGTTAATCTGATTGATCTCGTGCTTTCTCTTGAAGGAAGAATAAATTTATTTACGAAAAAAATTCAAGATAGCACTGATATCTGGGACGACCTGTTTACCAAATACATACATGTATTAAGATTATTTGGTTATTAAGCCTGGCTAAACACGAAATAAAACTTCATTATTATACAATTTTGATGTAAATTATTGGTGTACCTTTATAAGGTGAGTTTCATTGAAAAATTCCAGGAAAATGTATCTAATCTTTATTAGACACATTTAACAGAAAAAATTCAAAAATAATTTAAAGTGGAATGATAAATTCACTTTGTAGTTAAAACAGATAAAATACCTATTAAAAATATGCTTAAAAGGTTGCTGAAATGAGAGAGACATATGTATAACATATTATAATATCTTATACAATATGTTATAATATCTTATACATATGTCTGTCTCATTTCAGCACTCTTTTAATCATATTTTTAATAAGTATTTTATCTGTTTTTACACATATTTAGTTACGCCTTATTAATTATTTACTTGATACTTGATCTTTACTATTAATATTTTAGTAATTTTTTATATTTCATTATTTTTATTATTTTACTTAAAAATTTTAATACTTTACTTTATTGTAAGCATTCATCATAATTTCAAGTGCATTCAAATTACTGTTTAAAACAAAACTGTGACCAGAATTCTGCAAAATTCTAAATTCTGCACAACTTCTGGTCCCATGTTATGTGAATTTGGGGGGGGGGGGGTGTCTACCGTAGTACATTTTACTTGTAATTACCATCATTTTTAATTATTCAATATGACATTACAATCAGTTTTAAATATTAAGACACATTTTCTATATAAAAAGAAAACATGGTGTATGACATTTTTCGACATAAAATAAGGTGTGCTTTTGTGCTGCTTGGTACTTTTTCAGAGTTTTTCCAGTATCCACTAGGACAAAAATACTAAGATTCCGAAAAATAACCGTAAATTTTACTGTAAGATCTTTTGAAGAAACAAACAATAACAAATTATTGTACATATTGTGTATGTATGTATACTTAATTATTCATTTTGAGTGAATGTGATGCACCTATAAAGTTAGATAGAAATGTATATTTTGTCTTTCTTTCTTTATAGACGTGTGCAGAACAAAAATTTTTGTGAAAAAGGCAAGGTGGGAGAAACCATATTGTTTCGAAGAAGAAAAAAAAACTATATGTTGTGATGTGGAAGGGTGTAAATAAATATTTTTGTATTTTACTGTGAAAGTTGTATATAAATATTAATTTTGTATTTTATTGCGAAAGTTGTAAATAAATATTTGTTATGCTTTTACTGCGACTGTTTTATTGTGTAATTTGTAACTATAAGTTTTTATTTTATATAGGATTTATTTTAATAATTAATTAACGAGAAAAGTCAACAGCAATTTTCATTTCTCCATAATATCTTTCATGACAGTGTGGAATATATCTTATGTTTTTTTAAGCTATCTTTTTGTCCTTTAATTTTTATTCTTTTACTGAATTTCAATTAAATTGGGAGTAAATTTTGAATAACACTTTAAGGTATTATGTATATATACTTTGTTCACTTCTAATAATTTTTACGTAAAGAAGTTTGAATTTTTCTGTATAAAATAATTTAAGTATATTAATTTATATTCAGCACTTAGTGTAATATGTGTAATTATTTAAATTGCAATTAAAATATAGAAGTTGTTGATTTATTAAAATAAGAACAATGGAAACAAACGATATCTTAATGTTTCTCCAATTTGTGGTAATCATTCATCATTTACATAAAGTTAAATGTTTCCATGGTTCTATCTCATTTTGTTAAAGTATGGTAGTTTATTTATGTAGAAAGGTAAGTAAAACAAATCAAATTTAAAGTGGTATTACAGCCAAATTATCACAGCAGTAAATGTATTTTGGCAACTAAATATGAAGGACAGAGATGGAGAATTTTCAAAAAATCTTACCAGCCAGCAAGAAGCAACGTACAATTAAAACTTGTTATGACAGAAATTCCGCAACTGCAAAAATAATTCATAAGTAATAAAATACATTTTCATAATGTGTTTTCAATAAAATTAAGAAATATATAAAACAGAGGAAAGTTTGGTATAGGATACAACTTAGTACCATATTTACACGGTAATTTGGAGAGTGGCAAAATATAGCTGACAAGTAAAAAACATATCTTCTATAGCCTGCAGTTTTTAAAAGACTTCTTAAATATTCACTCGCCAGTGGCGAGTAAAATGATGTAATTCCCCAACCCTGATGAAGGGCATACTTTTTGTTCTTTATTTGTTTTAACTACAAAAGCATTAACAGATGTCTTATGCAGTAGCTCTTTTTTTTTCTTTTGCAAAACAACGTAAAACCATCATTGGAGGGACAAAACTGCACTTTTAAATTTCATGTGGCACCTATCACAGGACAATCAAATGCATAATATTTGTTGCATATACCAGGTGTCTCTGAAGTGGATCAGTGAGTTACATGTTTTTTTTTTTTAGTAAGTAAAACAAATTGTAAAGTTAATAAAATTGTCATTTAAAAAAAGCAAAAAAAAAAAAGTTTTTATATTACTTCTTAAGACAAAAATGGTAAATTAGGAAAATGTTCTACTTCATACATAGCATTTAAAATAAAAATCTCCATGACAACGTCTTAAAAAGTAATAAAGTTATGATACAAAATTTAAATTGCACTATTTTGGCTAATATTCATTCAAATTAAGAATAAAGTATGTAAAATGATATGTAAGTAAGGAATTTTACTGTATTTCTTAAGTATTCGTGAATTTTATCCATAATATATAATATATATTACTGCCTTCGATTTGCATTTTTGAAATTCATATGTACATCGATATATTGTCACATACAACATTTTTTTATTTAATAAATTACATAGACTATAATATCTTTATTTGTTAGATGGAACAATATTTTTGGAAGAAAGATTATTGCCATATCCTTTCTTAAAAAAAGAAAAATAAAACTTTTATTTGATCTAACAAATGAAGATATATTAGACTATACAATTTATTCAATAAAAAATGTTTTCAGTGACAATACATCAATGTATTGTCATATGTGTGTGTACACATATGAATTTAAAAAAAAAAATGCAAATACAAGGCAGTAATATTCGTTACGTCTGTATAATAGTGTGAAGTGTTCTGGCCTATGAATGTTAAAAAAACTAATGTACAGGATGTCCTAAGAGTGTTTACAGGACAATTTGTTTGCCCATCCAGAGGTTATCTGCATTCATCCTCTAACAATCATAACAAGAACGAAAAATCATGCGTCAAGCATAGATTATGTAACACTTTCCAACGCTTCCAAAATAATTTTACAAATTATACCTTAATAAGCTAAAAGATGACATCTAAGTAAACAATTTGGAAAACGCATAATATATTTAAAAACATAATTTCAGGAATTTCCAACATATACAATATTCGGAAAAATATCCGAGTACTTTTATTCAGCCCTGTATAGGATCTATAGATCTGTATATATACTACATAGGATGCTAAATTTTAGTTCAGTTAGGAAACGCGTAGCACAGTTTAAAATTCTCCGTCTGGAGTTTCTGTCACTAAACGGAAATGTGTCCGCGAACTTTTGTGCTTCCCTGTATAGGATCTACAGAATTTATACACATCACGTAATAGACAAAAAGCGAGTTAAAATTAAAATCGTGTTCAGTAACTTAAAACGCACTTCCAGGAATTATTGTTAACAGACAGTTGAGAATTCTTTTGTGTGTCCCTGTAAATGAACGATGACTATACTGATGATGCTATACACACAATATTCTGTTGTAAGCCTCTTGTAATGCACTTTAGTGAAACATACAAATTTCAATGCGTTTAAAATAGTGAAACATTATTTAAATAAACCGCAGACGATTTTTCTCCATAGATGTAATGTAACGGAATTCTTTTGACTGTCCCTGTAAAGTAACTATAAGTTCTATGCACACCCTATTCCATATTAAGCTTCGTCTAATGCACCTTAGTGATATATATAAATTTCAATGCGTTTAAAATAGTGAAACATTATTTAAATAAATCGCAAATGATTTTCCCCCATAGACCGCAATGTAACGGAATTCTTTTGAGTGTCCCTGTAAAAAAACTATAAGTGCTACACACTTCCGTTGAAATAGGGAACATGCTATAGATAACGACAATAACATATAAAAATTGCAGAGCAATCCGAGAATATTTACGGGAGTTAGAGCACGGACAGACGGCAGACGGCCAGACGGCAGACGGCCATACGGCCAGACAAACCGAAGTCATAAACACTTTTCAACTAGGTTGGAAAGTGTTAAAAAGTCATCCATGAGATGTTGACAGATTTGACATTTCGACACCCAGGGGATGTCCTGATTCCCGCATTGCAACGGCAAAATGCTCTCTGAAGTTGTGTGGATGCAAGATGGCGCTCCTCCACATGTCGGGTCTTCAGTCAAACGTGTCTTAACTCAACAGTTTGGTGACAGAGTTATCTCCCGTCATTTCCCGTTTCCATGGCCGCCAAGGTCTCCTGATCTGACACCAATGGATTTCTGGTTGTGGGGATATCTGAAATCCAAAGTGTAGCAGTTTCGTCCTCAAACTGCATCTGATTTGAAAGATGCCATCAGAACTGCTATTCAAGAAATTCCTATTGCCATGATACGTGCTGTAGCGCTATCCACCAACAGCCGCATGCAAAGTGTCATGGTGTGTGAAGGAGGTCATGTGGAAAATTTGTGAAACACAATAAAATGCTTTATTTTATGCCGCTTCTCTGTCCTTATTGGTTGTCCTCACTTTTAGCCTATCTACCGCCGGTGATTTTCATGTTACAGTTGCCGTTCCAACGCTATTTAGGGTTTTTCACAATGGAGATCACATTTCAATACAAACAAGAACGAAAAATCATGCGTCAAGCATAGATTATGTAGCACTTTCCAACGCTTCCAAAATAATTTTACAAAACATACCGTTTAATAAACTAAAAGATAACATCTAAGTAAACAATTTGGAAAACGCATAACATATTTAAAAACATAATTTCAGGAATTTCCAACAGATACAATATTCGGAAAAATATCCGAATACTTTTATTCAGCCCTGTATATGATCTATAGATTTGTATATGCTAGGATGCTAAATTTTAGTTTAGTTAGGAAACGCGTAGCACAGTTTAAAATTATCTTTCTGGAGTTTCTGTCAATAAACGGAAATGTGTTCGCGAACTTTTGTGCTGCCCTGTATAGGATCTACAGAATTTATACACACCACGTAATAGACAAAAAGCGAGTTAAAATTAAAATCGCGTTCAGTAACTTAAAACGCACTTCCAGGAATTATTGTTAACAGACAGTAGAGAATTCTTTTGTGTGTCCCTGTAAATGAACGATGACTGCTATACACACAATATTCTGTAGTAAGCCTCTTGTAATGCACCTTAGATATATATATATATATATAAATTTCAATGCGTTTAAAATAGTGAAACATTATTTAAATAAACCGCAGATGATTTTTCTCCATAGACGTCATGTAACGGAATTCTTTTGACTGTCCCTGTAAAGTAACTATAAGTGCTATGCACACGCTATTCCATATTAAGCTTCTCCTAATGCACCTTAGTGATATATATAAATTTCAATGCGTTTAAAATACTGAAACATTATTTAAATAAACCGCAAATGATTTTTCCCCATAGACCGCAATGTAACGGAATTCTTTTGAGTGTCCCTGTAAAAAAACTATCAGTGCTACACACTTCCGTTGAAATAGGGAACATGCTATAGATAACGACAATAACATATAAAAATTGCAGAGCAATCCGAGCATATTTACGGGAGTTAGAGCACGGACAGACGGCAGACGGCCAGACGGCAGACGGCAGACGGCAGACGGCCATACGGCCAGACAAACCGAAGTCATAAGCACTTTTCAACTAGGTTGGAAAGTGCTAAAAACTGGGTGTTGCCATTTGATTTTTTCGAAATTTTCTCACTGTAACCGTAACTGTTTCAGTGACACTGTTGTTTTCCATATCATTCTTGAGCGCATACCTTAAAATACCTTTTGCCAAAATTTCATTCAGTTTCTGTGAATGGTATGATAGTTAGGGGCCCAAATGTCGGGATAGTTTTTTTATAATCACCCTGTATTATGTAGAATATATTAACTCTCTAAGCGTTTTGCAATGATTTTTCCGTTTCCCAAAATCAACTTAAATCGGCTTATAGACAAAAATATTTCTAACAGAATTGTATTTTAAGATACATATACTGTTAACGTGCGTAGTTTCGCGCAAAACTAATTTTATTTTTGTAACCATTGTTATCACTTTCATAATTTTGAAACTATTATTGCAAGCATCGTTCATGTTTGCCGCCAACCTTGGCTATGAACCCGATTATGAAAGATTAGACAAAAAGGAAAACTATTGCTCATATTTTATTAGATATTATACGCACGACATTTTCTTTCTAGGAAACTTTTTATTAGTTCTTTTTTTAATATTTTATAAATTGTTTTTGCGCTTTTCGTCGCAACCGGATTTCAATCTGTATGCGAAATATAGTGCATTTCCTTCTGTTCTAAAAAAAAAACATTTTTTGGAAGTATAGATGTACGATTTAAATACTGATGGTCATACGCATGGGCTTGAGTATGCAGGAGGCTCCGTTATAGTGATTGCCGTATAATTAGTTTATAGTTATGAAATCCATAGTGCTCTGTTAAAATGGTTGTCGTTTTAACCGTATATGTAGGCAAAATTCACAGAGTCCTGTTATTGGGATTGGTGATTTAATGATTTATCAGGCGCGAAATACACGGAGTTCCGTTATAGTTATCGTAATTAACCATATAGAGTTGCAAAGCACACATGGTTCCAGTATTTCGATCACCCTATTAACAATTAATGTTTGCGAACCCCCCATTACCAAACTCGCCATATACCTTAGGCTATCTCATTTTTGTTTATTTCAACCTCTTTTCCCAAAATTAACTCCGGCAGGGCCAAGCGGATTTGTGTCAACGGGCTCATGAATAAAATTTATTTTTTTATGTCGTGAAATACTTATTTAAATGCTTTTTGGATATTTTAATGAGTGAATTTCGTAATATTTAAAATAAAATATTTTATTTATTTATTATCAGTTTGCATGTAAAATGCACTTTGTGAGTCCTGGCCAATACCCGGGCTTATACGCAGAAAAATTCACCTGGGCCCATTAAGCGACCGTCTAGACCAGCTAGTTTAATAATAATTTACAACAAAATGTACATTTTCTTAAAATATAAATAAAGACAAAATGAAAAATATGTTTATTCCTCTTTTAACATACGAATGGTTACAACGAAGCAAAATATACCCAGCAAGATCAGCACAAATGAAAAACATAACAAAATTTTCGATTTTTTGCTGTCTTTGCTGCTGGGATCTGGGCTAAGATAAAATAAAAAAAACAACAGCAGTGCGGTACCTGCTGCTAGCAGCAGTAGACCGCAAAAGAGAGATGACAAAAGCGATTTTAAGAGTTCCATGTGACGGCCTTGCATTTGTTTTTCATCTTCACTGAATTCTTCTACGACCTCCTTTTGGAGAGAGAACTTGCTGGGTGTTGTTCCACGAAGTTCCATCCTGCGGTAGAAAAAAAAGTAAGATTTTGTACCTTTATTGAACGCGATTTTCTGTCACAGAAATGTCAAATATCTATATATATAAAAGTCGTTCTTGGTATGTATGTATGTATGTTCTTTATACAAACCTACAGTTTTTATCTGATTTGAACGAAACTTTGCGTACATATGTTTTAGAACACGAGTAAAATCACTGTCAACTTAAAAAAATTCTCAGAACATTCTTTATCACTTTTGTGAAACATCTCCCATAGTTTACCATTACAGAAATCTATTTTTTTCCCTCAATTTCTAATTCAATTTCTTTCCCGTTGCTATTCAAAGGAACTGCGTATGGATAATATTTTTATAAACCAATTTCAGATTAACTCGTTATAATTTGAAATCCGAAACTGACGTCCATTTTGGCAGATGTTATTTTTTTCGCATATTACAGGGATTACTTAAGTGCTTTAAACGACATAGTACATATATTTAAATGTGTTTGAAGAAAAATAAATATATTCCTTTTAAATGCTAAAGGTGTAAATTAACAACATAATATAAATTAAAATAACTTTTATTAGTTGTTTTACATGTTGCGACTCTTTCCGAGTCATTTTCAAAAACAAAATGAGAATATTCCAAAGTTGCACGGGCTTTGAAGTTATTATTTTCATGTACTTTTTTTTAAATTACGCACGTTACCTATTATTTTTACTTGGTTGTTTATTTTCATATCTGTGACCATGAAGTAACTCTAGCCACTGTTTCGGTAAATTAAAAGATGCCGCATCGTTTCTCTTATTATGGATGGATAGTATAGACTGGAGGGAAATATTATTTTACTTTCATTGAAATTTATTTGGATGGTTTCTTCTTGATATAATCTTGCCAGGGCTGTGGTTTTTCTATTATATTTTATATAGGCTACATGCTATTTTTTTCTGCAATTAAATTTACTGCTGGTCATGCCTATGTAGTAATTCTTGGATCCGTATTCTTTAATAAAAGGTATTTCATATACTCTTGAATAATTCTCAAAATTAATTGGGTCAATTTTACTGCAAATGATATTCTTTAACTTCTTAGGTGGTTTGGCTATTATGCAGATATTAAAACGTTTAAGGCTGTGTTTTAATTTTTCAAAAAAGCTTGGATACTATTGAAGAGTATAAAGTTTGTATTTTTGCGAATCACCTTTCTTTTCTGGTTTCTTATTATTGGTGATATCCATGATTAATTTATTAATATGGTGTACTTTAAAACCATTATTATAAGCAATTTTACGAATATTATCTAATGCATTATTCAATTTATTTTCAGTACATATTATGAAGGCTCGTCTTATGAGAAATCTGTAGGCTGAAATTTTGTATGTAAAGGGAGAACATGCGTTATTTGATATGGTAGATTTATTTATTCTACATAATCAAAAATCGTCTGTCAACTATTAACATTTAGCAATCATTACATCGTAACTTTTTTCAGCTTGATCCTCAATTAAGGAGGCATATTTAAGTGTGAACAATAGATGCCTACTATTAATAAAAATGGATTTAAAGAAAACAATACAGTGTTTTCCATTATTTTTTTTTTCAATTCGTACTATTAGCTCACACTCTCTATATATTTATATATCTTGTTCAAAATTGCAATCGTTAATAAAATATTTTCTATTCATCCTATCAAGTTCAAATAATTTTTTTTAACTTGTACTGGATGACAATTGATGTTAATACAGTTTTTCAAATATTAATTAATTAATTAAATTCAATTAATTAATTTTAATTTTATATTTCATTTCTGCTCAAAAGTATAGACTCACTCCATATTTATAGTCTCACCTTTACACGTAAAAAGATAATGGGGCTGTTCACGGACGAAGATCAAGCGGCTCGGGGGCGAAGAAGACTATAAATGTGGAGTGAGTCTATACTTTTGAACAGAAATGAAGTATAAAACTAAAATTAAATAATAAAATTTAATTAATTAATTAATATTTGAAAAAAAAATTGTATTATCGTTAACTGTAACATCGCTATGGCACTTTATTGTGAAGTTTGGTAATTTTCGAAATTCAATATTTGAAAAACGGCATAATCATTAGATTTTAAATTTATATCAAGAAAAATACAATTTTTTTAACCTTCTAACGCAGTTTGTCTAACAATTTTGTGAGAAATACTTTTCGAGCTATTAATTTTTGGTATTTTAGCTATTTATTTTTTATTTAATTTTTAATACATTTAAAAAATTTCTCTTATGTAAGATATTTAGCAGGATATAAATTTAGGAATAAATACCGTCAGTGGCGAAGCGTGTAGATCGCTGGAAAAAAATTTCTATTTGACCTAAGTAGGAATTGACTTTAAATTTTTTTTTTATATTACTTGTTTTCTTCAAAAATGGATGTTAGACAAATGGGATTAAAAGTAAAATGGTTTATCGGCAAAAAAAAAAAAAAAAAAAAAAAAAAAAAAAAAAAAAAATTAAATGCATTTTTTAAAATGTAAAACATTTATTTTAATTTTAAAAATTAATATATTTTTTATAAGTTCGACAACGTGGCGACATTTTCATTTCATCAGCTTCGAAATTATTATCCAATTCTTAAAAGAACAATATATTTTTGAAAAATAATGTTTTCCATCCAAAATCATATAATTACAAAACGTAATTTTAGAAAATTCTGTTTAAATTACATTGTAAATATAATTTCGGAGTTAAATTTAGTATTTAATAATATTGGTTAAAATTTTTCTATGAATACAGCAGTATTGAATTTCTTTAATCGCTTTCATGTTTGAAATACAAGTGTGCATGTGACGTCACGCACTCAAGTAAAGTCGTTTTTCTCAATTAACTGTAGGCGAAACGTAACAATTCTTGCGGAGTTAGTAATTCATAAGGCATTATTTCTTACACGTAATATAATGTATTCTAACTATTTGAAAATTACGAGAAACTTAGCGAAACTTCCAGCAACTTAGCTAAACGTTTTGCATTCGTTAAGTTGACTAACATGCACATTATCTATAAATATAAATGCATATTTGTACATGATTCAGGAAGTGAAAAAATTTGTTCTTACTAGACACGTATCGGTTCAGAGGAAAATCTAACCTGGTGAAAGTGTCGTCATATTTTAAATCAGGTGCCGGTTTTCATTCACAAAATATTAAAGTATTTTATAGCAATTACACAAAGTAGCGTAATTTCCACAGAATGTATTGGTCGCCAAAGTACAAGTTTAACATCCTTTTATCGTACAATTTTCCAGAGAATAGTAAATTACTTTAAAATTACTTTAAAATCCAGAAAACATCAGTAAATTGAGATACGCTTTTCAAACGAATAAGATTGAGAGTACATTTATTTTATTCGACCGCATAAAAATGGAATGTGCTATGTTTAGAAATAAATGTCTTTACTTTATAAAGATCAAATAAGTTAATCTTTCGTAATTAGACTGGACACAGATTTAAAAATATACATGCTTTAAAATTACTTTAAAATGCATAAAAAGTCAGTAAATTGAGATAAACTTTTCCAACTACATTTGAAAGTGCATTTTTTTTCTAACTGATAGTTTAAAAAATGAAATTATGTGATATTTAGTAGTTACAAATATGCAGTTCAAGCAAAATTTAATGGTTATGTCGTTGCAACCGTCAATATGATGTCGATATTACTCACGGATATGTTTTTGTTTTATAATATAGATGACCATATGAAAGCGAATTTTTCAAAATGTTACGACATTTGGATTTTTTTTTTTCATTGTCAGAAAAATCGTATATTTTTAAATTGTAAGCGCAAAGAAAACGCGCATTCTCATTTATAAAGCTGAGAAATTTTATAATGGTTGAGTTAAAATAACTTTTTTTTTTTTTCTAATTGTCTTTTTCATCGATTTATGGTTGAGTATGCACAAATAATATTGTCAAAATGTTAAAATTGTCTTTCATGTTTTAAATACAAATGAGCATGTGACGTCACGCACTCAAGTAAAGTCGTTTTTCTCAATTAACTGTAGGCGAAAAGTAACAATTCTTGCGGAGTTAGTAATTCATAATTTATTATTTCCTACACATAATATAACGTATTTTATCTATTTGAAAATTACGAGAAACTTGGCGAAACTTCAAGCAATTTAGGTCAACGTGTTCTCTACGTTAATTTGACAAACGTGCACATTATCTATAAATATAAATGCATATTTGTACATGATTCATGAAGTGAAGGAATTTGTTTTAACTAGACACATATCGGTTCCAAGGAAAATCTACCCCGATGAAAGTATCGTCATATTTTAAATCATGTGCCGGTTTTCATTCACAAAATATTAGTATTTTATAGCAATCACACAAAGTAGCGTAATTTCTACAGAATGTATTGGTCGCCAAAGTATAAGTTTAACATCCTTTTACCGTACAATTTTCCAGAATATTAAATTACTTTAAAATCCATAAGACATGAGTAATTTGAGATACGCTTTTCAATCGAATAACATTGAGAGTACATTTATTTTATTCGACCGCATAAAAATTGAATGTGCTATGTTTAGAAATAAATGTCTACAAGTTAATCTTTCGTAATTTGATTGGACACAGATTTAATAATATACATGCTTTAAAATTACTTTAAATTCATAAAAAAAAATCAGTAAATTGCGATAATCTTTTCAAACTCCATTTGATAGTGCATTTGTTTCGAATTGATAGTTTAAAAAATGAAATTATGCGATATTTAGTAGTTACAAATATGCAATTCAAGCAAAATTTAATGGTTAAGTCGGTGCTACCGTCCATATGATGGCAACATTACTTACGGATATGTTTTTGTTTTCTAATATAGATAGATGCCATATGAAAGCGCATTTCGCAAAATGTTACGACATTTGGTAATTTTTTTTTCAATGTCAGGAAATTCGTATATTTTTATATTGTATGCGCAAAGAAAACGTGCATTCTCATTTATAAAGTTGAGAAATTTTACTATGATCGAGTTAAAATAATGCTTTTTTATCTAATTGTCTTTTTTATCGCTTTATGGTTGAGTATGCACAAATCATACTGTCGTCATTGTTATTGTCGTATTATTGTATTTTAATTTATGTTAACCCGGGAACAGCCGGGAGGTTCTGCTAGTCTATATATATAAAAGTCGTTCTCGGTATGTATGTATGTATGTATGTTCTCTCTCTATATATAAAAGCCGTTCTTGGTATGTATGTACCCAGGTAAAAAAGTCAGCAAAAACCTTATGGAAAACTGAAGGTATTTCGGACAAAAAAACCTGCATCTTCCCTTTAGGCAAAAAACCTGTACTTTCCCTTCACTTTTTTGTCAGAAATACCTTCAGTTTTCCTTAAGGCAAAAACCCTGTACTTTTCCTTCACTTTTTTGTCCGTAATGCCTTCACTTTTCCTTTAGACAAAAAACCTGTACTTTTTATATGCAGGATTTTTTTTTTTTTTTTTTTTTAAATAAGGCAAAAATACTCTTACAATCTTTTGCATGGTCAGAGTTAAAACAAATAGCGCATTAGCATACAGTATTATGGTGTTGGTATAATTGAAAAGAACCAAATTTGAACCTACTTTGTGAACATTTCCTAGTATTTTAAACATTTTAGAAATCTCCTTATATATATCAAAAAAATCTTCAAAGGGAGAAGTAGTAATTTTCAAACGTTTCTTTTTTAAAGTTTTAAAATTAAAATTTAACCTTGATTTTTAGGGGTTTTTCTCCATTTGGCTAAAGTATTTAAATAAAATTATGAAAATGTGTCATCAAAATTTTTGATAAAAAGCAAAAATAGAAAAACAAATTATAAAAGTTGAAACGTTCTAATTATTATGCAAAAGTTTGCAGGGCAATAATTATGTACAGTGTTGAATTCAGGGGGTGGCCTGGGGGGGGTGAATCCCCCCTGGAGCATTGTAATGTCCGCCCCCCCCCCGAAAGATTTGAGATTTTTGAGATTTTATACTTTGAATGGTCAATAAGTGCAATCCCCCCTCCCTCCCCCCGGAGCTCCAGAAATCCCTCCCGGGGAAAAATGACTGAATTCAACACTGATTATGTAACATCAGTTTGTAATTTAGATTTTAACTTTTCTCAAAGTACTCGCCCCTCCCCCCCACACACACTCTAAAAAAAAACTATTTTTTAGCAGAGCAGCGGGGTTGGTGGAAAAAATGACTGACTCCGGGATGCAAATTCACAATCACTCAACGTCCTACGCACTTGACGCCAACCTCTGTCGCCAAGCGCTTTGGCGAGAAAATGAACTTCGCGCATGCGTGGCATTTGGCAGGCAAACTCAAAATCGTACAAGTACCATTGAATAGATAGATGTTTTATCGTCTCGAGTTTTATTGTCAGCATTAAAATTTAATTAGTTTTTAAAATATATAATTTGCAAACAAAACAAGTTCACCAGAAAGGAAAACTTTAGCGAAAAGACCACTCGAGTTGCATGGCAGTTGCTAGGGTGATGCTGTTATGTTTCCATGCACACGTGTGGCCCCAAAGATGTGATTCATAAAAGGCTTTCTGCTATGCGTGTAGACATAGGCTTTATACTGTGAGCATTTCACAGACTTTGCAAGCATGGGTTGCTTTCAGTGCTCATCTATTAATCTTGAAAAAGATGATGCAAGAAATGAAGGAATGAAGAAATGAAAAAAAAAACCATGAATTTCGCCAGTAAGCTGCAGGAAAAAACACGTAAATTCGCCAGTCGGTCGCAAGAAAAAACGCACAATTTTCCAATTGATAGTAGGAAAGAAATAGCAAAATCTGTCAATCTGGTAGCAGGAAAAATTGCAAAATTTGTCACTCAATTGTAAGTAAAAATAGCCCAAAATTTTCTCATGATTCACAAGGTGAAACTCGTTGATCAATCGTGGTAAAAAATCTGCAAAATTTGCCAGTTGGTCACATGAAATTATCGTGAAATTCTCCTGTCGGAGGCAGAAAAAATCACGCTATTTACCGATCAATTAGAAAAGGGGAGAGGGGGGGAGGAATCATCAAATTCTTCACATGTTCGCGGGATAAAAAAAATAATCGCAAAAATGTTCGTCTATTATTTTCCGTAATTCGTTAGCTTTGACAATATAATAATTAACACTTTAATTTATTTTTTAAATGTTTATACATAGCCAAAAGATGGCTAAAAATGTGTACCGACAGACACTTCTTCAAAACTGGTCTCTCTTTTAAAAAAATAGATAGATTCAACGTATTTATAAAAAATACCGAGGCCATACTAGAAAAAATATTTCAGAAGATATTTGTATTTTCAAAGTTTCGTTCATAGTACCTTATTTTAGACTTTTTTTTATATACTTTAATAGCGATGTAGTTAATTTAAAGTTTATTATTGTGAATTCAAATAACTCATATTTATTATTTGGATTTTTAATTATTTTTAATCAAAGTTTATAAATAATATAACAGGAAGAAAATAATTTTATAAAAATTATGATTTAAAGTAATACTATTTTAAATATTGTCCACTTGAATGATGGTATGTTACATGAAATGTTATTAAAAGCTTCTTCTTCCTTCAGTAGCACATTATTGGTGAATAGTGCCCCCCCCCCTTTTTTTTTTACTAGATTGAACACTGGGTCAGATAGGGTAAAATAGGCAGGAATCAAAACTAAATTTATAAAAAACACAAATTGTAATTATTTAGAAATGTTTTACCAAATTCACATGTTACAGCTGTCAGTTATCATTTTTCAATTCATAACAAAATATTTGTTGCCATATTTTAAAACTTGATAGCAGGGGTGTAAAAATTCAGTCGCCAATGGGCAGATTACCACCACTAACTTTTTAGTATTCTTCGACTAAGAATACTAATAAAATTTAGGCAAAATATACTAATAAAATTTAGCCGAAGAATAATAATAAAATTTAGTGGTGAGAATCGGCCCATTGGCACCTAGATTTTTACACCCCTGCTTGATAGCTTATTTTAAAATTTTGGATGATGACCAAGATTTATCGCCAAATTATACAACATTTATGACATTATAATAATACTATATGATGTATTTAACATTACGTGATTGATATGGCCGAAAAGTTATAGTCATGTAAGATGCATATATATGATATGTGTATAAGACGTATATAATATATATATATATATGTTGACATATAAAATGTAAGTAATATGTATGTAATGATGTATGTGTCATTTATATGAGTCTTTGGTGTATATATATATATATATGTGGGAATTGAACTGTTTTCCTGCTTGAACTAAAACGACAGAGTCAAAGCCAATCAGCGACTTCATCTTGATATTGCGTCATATAATCTATGTTGAAGCATGCAAGCTCCAAACCACACTTCAAAAGGAAGTCAAAAGAGGTGTTTTGGATCGAAGGGAAGCTTTGGCAGAGTCGATGAAGTTGGTGAGTTAAGACTGTCGTTTTTTGAACTGTACTGAAGACGTCGACACTGAGATGGTTTAGATTAAATAAGATGTAATACAGATAATCCAGATGGTTCATTAATATTCATATGTTTACATGTATTTTTTAACTTTCTTTGTAGTTAGTTTTATTAATATAGAGTTCAATTTTAACTTGATGTTTTCTAGTTTATTTGAAGTAAATTGAGTGAATTATTTATTGAGTTGGTGTCAGAGAAAACTAAACCCCATATATATATATATATATATATATATATATATATATATATATATATATATATATATATGCATATGTAAGCTTTGCAATGATTTTGGTAAAATCATAGCTGCAACCTTGACATAATCATAACTGTGGGCGCCGCTACAACACAAAAAGTACAAGAAAAAAAACTGTAGGGTAAAATAGTTAAAAACTTTTCATTGTTTAAAACCCGCAATATCATTTGAAAAGTTATATATATATATATATATATATATATTTTAAATTACACAAAAAGTACTATAATTTAATCAATAAAAAGTTTAAATTGATTCTTCAACCCTTTAACATACATTTGACATAAATAACATTTCATGTAACATACCATCATTCAAGTGAGCAATATTTAAAATAGTATTACTTTAAATTTTTTAAATTATTTTTATCTTGGTATATTATTCATAAACTTCGATTAAAAACAATGGAAAATGCATATAAAAACCTTGAGAAATCATTAATTGAGTTGACAATTAATATTAACACACATGCGAAGTAGAATAAAGATCAACTAAAACGATATTTTAAATTCCATTGTAACGATACAAAGGCTCAAATATTAAATTTAATTTTGTAATAAATGTGAGTTATATGAATGTATAAAGTTATGTACTTTAAATTAACTCCATCGCTAGTAAAGTATTAAAAAAAGTCTAAAATATGATAATATGAACGACACTTTGAAAATACAATTCTCCTCCAAAATAATTTTTTTTGTAAAGCCACGTGGTATTTTTTATAAATACGTTGAATCTATCTAATTTTTTAAAAGAGAGCCTAGTTTTGTAGAAGCGTCTGTCGGTACATATTTTTCGCCATCTTATGGCAATGTATAAACATTTAAAAAATTAATTAAGGTGTTAATTATTATATTAACAAAGCTAGCGAATTACAGAAAATAACAGACAAACGTTACCACTTAACGCCGCGAGCGAGTCAAAAACATAAACAGGCTCAGAGTTGAGTTGAGAAGTAGTGTTTCTTCTACCATTGGAAAATCACTATGGAGTCGGAAATGCCGTGTCAGTTGCGAAAAAAAAAATCAAATGTTCTAAAGGAAATTTTAAATAAATTAATAAGAATAATACATTTTTAATTTGTTTTTTGAAGTAATTTTCATAAAAACTGGAAGGCATGTCTGTTGTTAATAACCCCAAACTTAAAATAAAAGAAGAACTAAGAATTTTTCGTCTGGTGGTGGGGGGGGGGGTGCGGGGGGGATCAATTACTACTTCCTGAATTCGGGAAGGGGGGACTTTCCCCCTAAATCCCCCATAAAAGTTATTTATTTATTATTTTTTATCTTTATGTGTTAAAAATTTATCTCAAAGGGGTGGTTCAAAGCAGTGTTGAATTACGTCAGGGCTGGACCGCGGGATTCTTGCCTTCCCCCGGAGGATTTTGAAATTTAATTTTCTTTTTCTTTGAAAGACATAGTAAATTTTTTTGAGTAACTTAAAATAATTAAACACTAAGAGAAAGAGGAGCTAAAATTTTTTTGCTCACCCCCTCCCCCGTGTAAATCCCCCATGGAAGTAAATTTTTAGCTCTATTTTCGTTTATATGTTTGTCTTTAAAAGTTATCTTAAGCGGAGGTTCAGGGGAGTGTTGAATTTAGTGCCAGATGGGAAGGGAAGCACCCCCCTTCCCGTGGATTTTAAAATTTAATTATAGTAATTTTCTTTATGTGTTTGATTTTGAAAGAGATAGTGAAATTTAATCTTTTCGAGTATGTGTTAAAAGGACCTTAAACGGAGATTCAGGGAAGTGATGAAGTCAGAAAAGAGTGGCGGGGCACCCCCCCCCCCCCCCAGATTTTGTAATTTTATTGACATAACTTTCTTTTCCTCCAATTTTTAAAGACAGTAAAATTAATTTTTTTGAGTAACTTAAAATAAATAACTAAGCATTAGGAGAAATATAAATAATGAATATTCATTTCGTAGTGTGTGTGGGGGAGGGACGTGCTCCCCTTATTCAGTCATGGCAGTTAATTTTTGTCCTATTTTTCTTTTTACTTTTATGTGTTAAAAATTACCTTAAAAGTGGGTATTTCAGGGCAGTGTTGATTTCAGCCCCCCTCCCTTGAATTTGAACAATTAATTAAAATTTTAACTCATTTTCTTTTTTAAATTTATTTTATTATTTATTATTATTATTTATTATTATTATTATTTATTATTTAATTTATTTAAAAAGGTATTTGAATATGAGTTAGATACTTAATACCATATCGGCTATATAGTACAGCAGAAATAGCAATTTACCTTACAAAAATTCGGGTAGTTCTGATTTTTGGATATGTTGTAAAAGTTGACACTCTAATAAAAAAACCAAGTTTTCGACCTTCTAGACCTTGTGCGTTTTTCACAATATTGAAAAAAACCAATATTTTTCGGCCCTTTTTTCGATTTTTTTTTAAATAACTAAATTTTAGTGCATTTTACAGAAAAAGCACTTTCGCCATTTTGTAGAGCATAAAAATCTCTACAACATGCAGTATTGATGTTTGTAAATTGTCCAAATAGGGGGTAAGATACGGAGCCGGGAAAATAGGGTAAAATTTGCAAAAAGTGCAAAAACCCACAAATGACGTTAGTTTTTGCTTAATAACCTACATTTAGTACGTTTTAGAGACAAAAGTGTCAGTATAAAGTTTTTAAAGCATGAAGTAGTCTATAAGTTTCATTTATCAGATCATTAAATATCTATAATAGACTCTAAAAATCAGAATAAAACAATTTATGGTTAAAACAAAAAAAATACCGCCTGACAAGTCATTAATTTAAAAACGAGCTTTTATTTTTGATATTGATTAAACGATGCAATTAATTAATTATGGTATGTTCAATAATAGGTAACTGTTGAATAGTTGAGGGGGTGGGGGCGAAGTTAACCAAAAAACCTAGTCGGTAGACATAGGTGCAGGGCCAAGAATTCAAAGTCGAAAGTAAAATTAATAGCTGGGAATAATGTAAAAAAATACTTGAAAGATAAATAAGTTATAATTTAGAAATTTTAAAAAGGAAAAGGAGTATCTAAGGCTGAAACTAAGGGAGGTGGGAGAAAAAGGAGCATGTGGCCCGGGCGCTAGAATGGAATCGATTTTTCTTAAATAACTCAATTTCAGTGCATTTTACAGATAAAGCATTTTCCCCATTTTGTAAAAGATAAAATTCTCTACAACATGCAGTATTCATGTTTGTAAATTGTCCAAATAGGGGGATGAGATACGGAGCTGGGAAAATAGGGTTAAATTTGGAAAAAATGCAAAAATCCACAAATGATGTTTTTTCATTAATAACCCACTTTTAGTGCATTTTAGAAACAAAACTGTCATAATCAACTTTTTAGAGCATGAGATAGTCTATAGTTTCATTTATTAGATAATTAAATATTGATAATAGACCTTAAAAATCACAGCAAAAAGATTTTGGGTGAAAACAGGAAAATACAGCCTGACAAGTTATTAATTTAAAAAACGAGCTTTTATTTTTGATATTGAAAACACGATGTGGTTAATTAATTATAGAATGCACAATAAATTAATCAACAAATACATAGTAAGTATAGTCGCTTTGTCATATATGTTTTCTTATTCTGCTTCTTGGCCCTGGTAATGATACCATCGTCTCAGATACTTCATCGTCCGTCTCTGTACTTGACTCGATTGGTTGTTCTAGGTCATCAAAGTCCTCAAGGTCCAGTATAATATAAGGATCGTTGCCACATAGTTGGTTGGGGCACTTCACACAGATAACTGAGCACTTCAAGCCTGCCTTTCTAGAACTGCAGATTGTACTTTTTTTTTTTTTTTTTTTTTTTTTGCATTGCCTAGATATGAAATCGAGTAGAGTTTGAGGAGCTGGTCCATTCATCATAATGACTGGAATGAGCCCATGACCACCCCACTTCCAGCCGCATTCGAGAGGATCCTTTTCGTTTCCCAGCCATGTCTGAATGCATGATATTCAAAAGCATCACGAGTAGGTGGTAGTCTAGCTAAATTTAATTTAATATTGTTAGCTGCTCCAGCGAAGCTGACATACCGCAATACATTCAAGTTTTGTTTGGGATCACCTCCATACAGGGCAAGAAGTACACCTTCTGTGGCTTCAACAAGTTTGTGCCTCTCTGCATTTGAGTCTTTAAAGATTTGATCTTTTTGGTTCAGGGATGGGTTCTGAAGAATTCTGCAATATTTCATTTTCCCATGGCTGTAGAGCACAGAAATGGTGTCACAACCACTTACTGCATGAAGAAAAAGAATATTTTGTGCAACTTCCTTAAATTTGAAACACTCTTTGCAGTAGAGATCATCAGGCAGTTTTCCTCTCCTGGCCCTTCGGAAATAAACAATTTCTGCAGCTAGAGAAGCCACAAGAACAAGAAGGTCCATGTCTTCACCATTGACAATGACAGCATCGTAATCACGGGATTAGGAAATAGCTGTGTTCACTATTAGCACATCTGCATCTTCAGTGGCCTGCGTAGTGATCATTTGTGCTTTTTAAAATTCATTTCGAAGCGTATAAATGAAAAGTTTTTTATTTTTTTTCATTCCCCAACAACTTTTCTTGTGGCATCTGTGGAAGCATAGTCTCATTGAACTTAACCTAAGCAGAAGTATGAATCTTCAAGCGACGAGCACTTTCTGCACTTTTAATACTTTTTTGATTATGTTCAGGATAAGTTTCTAATATTTTGTTTATTTTAAAATTTAAAACTGAATTCAAAATACCGGAAAACAATTCTCCCTTATACAGGTTTCCATCTCATCAGGTAATTGTTGTTATTCTTTCTGTTGGGACTAACATTCTCAAACTGAGATACATTTAACATCAATGTAAACTTTGACTAACAAAAATATGGTGGAACAAATGAATGCAAACATGACAAACCAAATCTTCATTGAGCGCCCTCTTCTCCTTCCATTCTAGCGCCGGGGCCACATGCTCCTTTTGCTCCCACCTCCCTTAGTTTCGGCATTAGATACTCCTTTTCCTTTTTAAAATTTCTAAATTATAACTTATTTATCTTTCAAGTATTTTTTTACATTATTCCCAGCTATTAATTTTACTTTGGACTTTGAATTCTTGGCCCTGCACCTATGTCTATCGACTAGGTTTTTTGGTTAACTTCGCCCCCCCCCCCTCAACTATTCAACAGTTACCTATTATTGTACGTACTATAATTAATTAATTGCATCGTTTAATCAATACCAAAAATAAAAGCTCGTTTTTAAATTAATGACTTGTCAGGCGGTATTTTTTAGGAGCGTTCGTAATTATATAAATACGTAGCACCTATTGTCGTCGTCTGGTCCGTCCGTCTGTCCGTCCGTCTGTCCGTCCGTCCGTCCGTCCGTCTGTCTGTCCGTCCGTCCGCATATAACAACGCAAAAAACTACCCAACTGAATGGTTTGAAATTTGAGATATATTATCTTTGCAGAATTTTGTCGAGACATTTCAATTTTTTTTAAAATCGAATCAAAACTTTAGAAAATATTAATCTCATCAAAAACAACTCGTTGTAAATGATCCCGCCAAGCCACAAACCTAAAACGTCAGCCATAAAAAGAAGTGATATCACATAAAAAGAAACGATATAGAAGTGCATACTCCGAGTCCCGTGTAAAAATCTATCACCACTCATAAAGTTTCCAAAGGACTCGGAGTGAGGTACAGTATGTGAAAACTGCTTGGCGACCTGCAGGATTTTATAATGTTCGCGTTTCCTGCACTTACATATGACTATATTATTTTTATTTTATTTTTTATTTTTTTTATTTATTTAATTATTTTGCTCCCATAAAATTGTAAAAAGTTGAAGCTTCTGTGTTTGCATGTCTTTTCTTATTTATGAGTTTGAAAAATTAATTTGTTGATTTTATTTACCATTATTTAAACTAGAAACACCACTCTTACGAAGAAGATTTCTTAAGTAAACATGTAAAGATTTTGAGTTTGTAATATGTATATATATATATATAATCATACGCATATTAATAACAATGCACCTTATAATAAACGTTAACTAAATTGAGATATATTGCAATAATTCTAGCGTAAGCGGAATCGCATAAGTCTGGGGAAAAATCCGTTCTGTCAGTTCTTTCGCATACAAAAATATTTATAAAAGTGACATAACAAAAATAAAAAATTTATTTTTTCGATTTTCAAAATTGATATACTGCATATATTATAAAAGCCTGCAGGTCGCCAAGCAGTTTTCACATACTGTACCTCACTCCGAGTCCTTTGGAAACATTATGAGTGGTGATAGATTTTTACACGTGACTCGGAGTATGCACTTCTATATCGTTTCTTTTTATGTGATATCACTTCTTTTTATGGCTGACGTTTTAGGTTTGTGGCTTGGCGGAATCATTTACAACGAGTTGTTTTTGATGAGATATCACTCCTTTTTGTAAGGTATTTAATTTCAATTACACAGATTCCATTTTTATTCAGAAAAGAAAAGATAAAAGAATGATGAAAGGGGCAAAATAAAAAAATAATTGTGATGCTATAAACAGAATTATACATCAGAATTATACAATTTATTGAGTGACTTATTCCAATGTACAAGTCGCTACCATAGCAACGGGGAAACTTTTATATTAATTTCCTTACATTGTATTCATCAGATTATTTATGACATGTTTATTTTCCTTTTTCTTTTGTTTATATCATTCTTCCGTTTATATACATTCAAAAAACAAAAAAATAGAAAATTTTACAGTAGTTTACAAAGTAATTAAAATACTGCAGTTTCACAAAAATGTGGAAAAATAAGAAGCACCTTTTTTTTCGGTCAATTATAACAATCAGTTTATGGAGCATACTTCACCGAGAATAATCAAATTTGTTTTTCTACGAACCATTGTAATTTACAGAGATTTTTATACTAATACTAGGGGGCCTACCCCCTGCGAGCTACGCTCGCCAACCCCCGCTCAGACTTCGAGGCCTCTAAAAACATGACAGCGTGCTTTGTTTTAAAAATATTTGTAAATCTGTAATTGGGTTGCCATGCTTTTAACGTTTTAATGGGGCATTTTTTGATTATCATGGCCTCATATACAACTGTTGCGACAGCTGACGCCTGTTTTCGGGATTGATAAGTATAATCAATTACACCTTGAAAACCAGCTTGTATAAAATGGCTAGGTTTAAATTGTGGCTACCTCTCGGACTTTTATAACAACGATCTGTATTCTATTCTTCCTTTGCGTTTACGGATGAAAAAAATTACATCTGTTTGTGAATAACATTAAGAACCACGGTATTGAAAAGTACTATGTTATAGACATTTTCAGTAACAGGTTTTAATTTTCTCTCTATTTTAGTGCACCATCATGCATATTTTCATGTTATTTTAAATATGTAAATTATTTATTTTAATTAATATCAATATATATACGAATTTTCTAATAATTATTTATCATACAAAATTAATTAAATATTTTGTGCATGCATGCCTGCATTTATTCGGCATCAATTGAGATATTTAAACAAATTTGCTATCCGCGATAATTTTGCACCATTTATGTCACTTGAATATTGTCCATAAGAAAATCGGGTACTTTTCCAGTATAGGATCCTTTGCTTTTAGGTTTGACGTAATTCGAGTTTCAAAAACGGATAGATTCGTTAATATACATACATTTGTTGCCAAAAGTTATAAAAACAAACTCAATGAACTTTTGGTGCTTTTCTATTATAGGGGTCTTGACGCTTTTTTAAAAAGCTTGGCGCAATTCGGCATCAGAAAGTGAGATTTGGTGCCAAATGACATAAACAGCCATGGAAACAAATTCGACGATTTTTTTGTTTATATGCGTATTTTAATTATACATATATTATTATTGCTTTTTCTATACAAATTACTCCTGATTATATATAAAATAGGATAAATGACATTCTACGATAAACAAATTGTATAAATATTGAAAAAATGCTTCTGTATACAAAATGACAAAGTGAATAGGTTGACAGAAAGTATGTTGCCAAATTTCCTTTTCCGCCAAGGCTATTTTCTCTGTTTCGTCAAGGCCCCATATACTGGAAAAGCACCGAACTTTTATGCTTGTTTATACATGTATTTATATGTATATATACAATTTATTTATAATTGTCTTTCAATTTACCTCTTTTTGTACATAAAAATAAATAAATTCTTTTAATTAAATTTTACAAAAAAAAAATAACAAAATGATATCAATAAATAATAATTACTATTAATTCCTTTCCTCCCCTTTCTTTTGCGTTTACATAAATGACGTCATTTGGACGAATTTGTTCAAAATATTTTCAGTTTATAAATTAAATTAAATGCTAACAGGCGATTAAATCCTGACGATAGAAATGTGATTTTTTTTCAAATTTTCCTGAAAAACATAATTTAATCACAATCTTGTCTTCATTATCGATTGAAATAAAAGATAAATTCAATTTCAATTTGAAAATGACGATTAAAAAGAAATCAATAATCCCTATCTGGATCCTTTTCGATTTTTTTCCCTTTTTTGTCACAAAAAAACTGAGTAATTAGTTGCCATCATTACAGAAATGTCATTAAAATTAGAAAAGAATTAATATCTCGAAAACTAATTCCAATTTCAAAATTCTATTACCAGTTTTGACATCCGCGGATTTTTATGGACAATTGGTATTAATTTCACCATCAAGCGTTTAATATTTTATTAAAAATAGCCCTGAAACATAATCAGTCGTTTCAAAAAATCGTTTCATAAATTCGTTTCATAAAATCGTTTCACAAATTCTTTTCATTAGGATTTTATATATATAGGGTAGATATTAAATATTATTCTTGAAAATTGCTGAGCACCTTAAAAGTTTTTTTATTTGTTAAGTTAACTCAACGTTTCGAGAATCGGAAAAATATAAGATTCGCAACGTTTGCAAAAGTATAAAAACTATTAAAGTGATTTTAAAATAGAAAATGTTCGTAGGATGACATGTATTACAAAATTTTGTGTGATTTTGTAAATATAGCGTTTACATAATGAACCGTTTAAAAAAATGTAAAATTTTATTAAAATTTTTGATCTGATAAATCATAAAGCTTTAAATTAGATTTTAAAAAGTCGTTATTAAACCAAAAAGGATTATATTTACTAAATGCACAAAATACATAAAGACACAAAATACATAATTAATGTTTCTAGTCTGTCCTTTCCAATTCGGGGATCCTAAAATATAAGTCGTCAATCCCCGGCAGTCCATGAATTAATTAGGACATATGTAAGCAACTGTTAAAATGTTCCCAAAGTCAATCATAGAAGCAATAAGTATAGCTCGGCAAATATGAAACACGGCATTGCTTCATCATGACTTTGTTTCGTGAGGTGTTCGTTCTCCGAACATAAAAATCTCTTGAAAGTGTCCGCTAACCGAACATGTGTTCGTTATCCGAACATAAAAATCTCACGCGAAAGTGTTCGTTAACCGATTTGTTCGTAAACCGAACAGTTCGTTACCAATCACCTATATCATTCGAAATATAGCATTTTTAATTTTTATGGGGAATTTAAGAAGTTATTTACTTTAATTGTGCTCTAGGCCCGTTTTTAGAACATTTTAAGTTCGTCATAGCCGGAGATTCGATGAACGGCAAATATTTAAACGCAAAACTTCTAATCTTGGGGTAGCAACATTTTTACATTCTATTACTCAGCGCATGAATGTAAAGTTGGAAATTTTTAATCGCTTTTTCAATCAATTTCTGATACATTTATTAATAAACACAGGGTTTTTTTTAATCGATGAAAATACTATATTTTAATAGATTTAGAGCTTAAGATCGACGAGCTTTCAGGCGGACAAAATGAACTCGTATTAAATTTTAAAGCAAGATAATAAAACCTTACAGAGATTGAAACAGTATAAAATCATTAAAATACATCTCACTCAGTAAATATACATCGGTTGTAATGTAATCAAGATCTTCTAAGAGACTCTGTAAAAGAAACGTATATGGTTCAACAATACAAACAATTGAGAGTTTAAATGAATCGGATGTAGTAACATACTTGAATATATTGTGTATATAGCCACTTTAACAAAGATTATGCTATTTACTATTGTTTTCCTTACCCATCATACGTAGTATAGGGTAAGTCTTGTAATCGTTTTGAAAATCGAAAAATTTTTTTTGACGGATTTACACGTTTCAGACACTGGAGATTCCGAAAAACATATTTTTAGAAAAAAAATTTTGCCGTCCGTCTGTGTGTCTGTGTGTGTGTCTGTGTATGTGTCTGTGTGTCTGTAAACGCTCTATCTCCCGAAAAAATTGAGATAGAGACTTGCAATTTGGTATGTACTTAGTATGTAATAATGGGAAGAAGCCTATTTCATTTCAATAACTTCGATTAACCGGAACTATTTTTTTCGTACTCTCGAAATATTCGTTCTGTTAAAAGGTATATAAAAATTTTCGAAATTGTTTATTTTAAGAAATGAATATAAAAGACAATAAAAAAACATAAATTTTACATAAAGCATGAAGTCGATCGGATAATGAGTTGCCGAGATATTTGGAATCCTATTTTGCAAACTCTTCGATTTTTCATGACCCTGTATTTCATCCAAATTTCACTTCAAAGATATATTTAAATTGGAAATTTGACGCTTAAACAGATGCAATAAACCGCTAGTTAATAGGATTATTATTTTTGGAGTTATAAGGTAAAACCTCTTTCAAGCAATTCAGTAATCGAGTCTTTAATGTTTATGACGTCATCAAGCCACGATTTTATTTGAATATCAATGCATTTTATAAGTAGTTTACACATTTTTATTTTAATATTTTACATTATGCATACCCATGATGGGTAAGTATTACGGTGGCCCCCAACGACTAGTTTCCTCTGTGTTGAGAAATCAAGTACTTCAACGTAAAAATTCGCTAATTACACAACTATTTAGTCTTATTAAAAAATCTTTTGAGTTACCCTGTAAACGAACAGTAAATTCTACAATTCTGTTTTACAATAGGAAGCTAACTTAGGTCGTTCGTAGTAACATATTTTAACATCCTGCGCATACGTTCTTTTTTAAAAGACTTAGACCATTTAATATTTCTTTGCTTCATCTTAAGTATAGGAATAAATCACTTTAAAGTGATATACATAAAAAAACGAATTCATATTTTTACACGAAATATTAAACATTTGAACTACTCATAAAAACAATGCAATTGCTGCAAACTGCGTAAAAATCGGATAATTACACAATTCTTTATCCCTATATCAAAAGATCATTTGTGAGAACCTGTAAACGAACCTTAAATGTTACTATTTTTTTTATAATAGGGAGCTTACTTGGGTCGACTGTAATAACATATCTTAATATCATGTGTATACGACCATTTCTAAAAGAGTTGGGTCATTTATTATTTTTTTGCTCTATGTTAAGTATAAGGAATCAATAACTTAAACTGATATAAATCAAAAACTAACTAATATTTTTTCATGAAACTTGCAAAGGTTTGAACTACTCACAAAAACAATTCAAATGACGTAAACCACGTAAAAATCCGATAATTACAGATTGCTGTAGCCCTGTCAACAATTTTTGGTCTGTACAAGATTTAAAAAGTGCAAAAAACAGCACTTTTAATATCGCATTTCCTGAAAACCTATTCGACAGATCTTGCTTTTCTTTTGATTTCTTAGTCATTTGGCACGCCCCATTCCATAGAATCAAGAATTTTGTTTCTATCATAAATAGAACGCGAGATATAGATGTGTCAAAAACCCGTTTTGTCCCGTCCGCAAAATATAAACTAGACAGAGTTCAAATTTTTTTTTTTTTTGTAAAATCGTTTGGCATCCATTGGCGGAAATTCCTTTCATTTACGGTTCAATGCATTGCTGTTTCTTATGCTTGGCGAGAAACTCTGTCGAGTTTCTATGATAAAAACATTTATTAAGAAATTTGATTTTTTTTTTTTTTTTAAATCGGTGCTTTATTTTTATAGGAGCTTTCGAAGTTTAATCATCAAGCGACCGAGATACTTATTTTTTGACAGAAATTAATCTGCAGACGATATAATTCATTTCACAGAATTAAAAATCATCAAGATCTGAATATTTATATATCTATCTATAGTACGAACGCACCTCGTTTGTAACGTTTGACGTACAATTTCCAACTTGTTTGTTTTAAACATAAATTGTATTATTTTGATTTTTAAAGTCTATTATAGATATTTAATGATCTAATAAATGAAACTTATAGACTACTTCATGCTTTACAAACTTTATAATGACACTTTTGTCTCTAAAACGCACTAAAAGTAGGTTATTAAGCAAAAACTAACGTCATTTGTGGATTTTTGCACTTTTTGCAAATTTTATCCTATTTTCCTGGCTCCGTATCTCACCCCTATTTGGACAATTTACAAACATGAATACTGCATGTTGTAGAGAATTTTATGCTCTACAACATGGTGAAAGTGCTTTTTTGTAAAATGCACTGAAATTGAGTTATTTAAGAAAAATTGAAAAAAGTGCCGAAAAATATTGGTTTTTTTTCAATATCGTGAAAAACGCACAAAGTCTAGAAGGTCGAAAACTTGGGTTTTTTTTATAAGAGGGTCAACCTTTACAACATATCCAAAAATCAGAACTACCCGAATTTTTGCAAGGCAAGGCCCTTTTTTACGCTATTTCTGCTGGACTAATAATGCAACATTTAGAAAAAACTTTTAAATTTTCTGCGCGAAAAGCAGTTTTCCTTTTCCTTCAAAATAACTGTAGTGATTTTAGGGAAGATTTGCTAAGTCACTGAAGGAAATTTGTAGGCCATAAGCTTGCTGAAATAAGCCTGCACAAAAACTTTTAAAAAACCCTTCATATTACCTGCATGAAAAGCTGTTCCCGTTTTTCTTCAAAGTACCTGTACAGTGTTAAAAATTTGCAGCAAACTGTCCAGTCATTCGACCGTTTTTGTAGAAAATGGTTACATAACAGTAATTTAACACTATTTTGACCATAATATGGGCAATATTACGGTCGGAACAGAGTTTAATTATGGTTATGTAACCGTTTTGTATAAAAACGGTCAAATGACTGGACAGTTTGCTGCAAATTTTTAACAGTGTAATGATTTTAAGAAGGTCTGCTAGGTAATTTGAAGGTTATAAGCGTGATGAAATAATCCTGAGTAAAACCGTTAAAAAACTTTAATATTTCCTGAAGGAAACCTGCAGTTTTCATTTTCCTTCAAAATACCTGTAGAAACCTTCAAAATACCATCAAAAGCATTAAATTTTTAAACGTTTCTTGCTGATTTTTTACCTGGGTATGTATGTATGTTCCTTATACAAATCTACAGTTTTTGTCCGATTTAACGAAACTTGATGTACATATGCTTTAGAGCACGAGTAAAATTACTGTCAACTTAAAAAATTTCCCAAACCATTATTTACCATTGTTTTCAAACATCTCCTATAGGTTATCATTACAAAAATCCAATTTTCTTTTCAATTTCTAATGCAATTTCTTTCCCGTTGCCAAAAAAAGAAATTGCGTATGGACAATATTTTTATATACCAATAAAATTCAGATTCTCTCACTTTAATTTGAAATCCGAAACTGACGTCAGTTTGGATAGATAATATGATTTTTTTCGCATATTACAAAGATTATGTAATAGTTTAGTTGTGTTTAAACGACATAGTACATTTATTTAAATGTGTTTGGAGCTAAAAATAAATAACTTAGCTCCTAATTTAACAAAGGTAAATAGTTCCCATTGGTTTGTTAACATTAAAGTAAATTTTTCAAGAAATAAAAACATATTTTTGCGTATTCAAAATTCATGATTCAATTTATTTTACATTATCAACAATCGTCTGTCTAATATTCACATTTAGAAATCATTACGATGTAAGTTTTTTCATCTTCAGTTTCAACCAAGGAGGCATATTTAAACTCCTTGGATTTAGGTGTAGGTGGGCAATAATTTCATTTAAAGAGCGCATAATAGTATTTTCCTTTCATTAATGGGTGTTAAAAAAAGGGGGATTAAAAGTAAAATGGTTTATAGAAGAAAAATGACGTAATTTTTTTTTCAAGTAATACATTCATTTCAATTTAAAAAACTAATGTATTTTTTGTAAGTTCGACAAAGTCGCTTCATTTTCATTTCACCAGCTTCGAAATTATTGTCCAATTTGTAAAATAAAACAAGTTGGAAATCGTACGTCAAACGTGACAAATGAGGTGCGTTCGTACTATAACTAGTTACATAAATATTCAGATATTTTCTGATTTTTAATTCTATGAAATGAATTATATCGTCTGCAGATTAATTTCTGTAATAAAATAAGTATCTCGGTTGCTTGACGATTGAACTTCGGAAGCTCCTATAACAAAAAAGCACCGATTTAAAAAAAAAAATTTCTTATTAAATATTTTTATTAATATCTCCTAAAGTTTTGATTCGATTTTAATAAAATTTGAAATGTCTCGACAAAATTCTGCAAAGATAATGTATTTTAAATTGCAAACCATTCGATTGGGTTGTTTTTGCGTTGTTATATATGCGGACGGACGGACAGACAGACAGACGGACGGACCAAGCGACGACAATAGGTGCTACGTATTTATATAATTACGAACGCACCTAAAAATATTTTTGTGAAATAATGTTTTGCATCAAAAATCAGATAACTTCAAAACGCAATTTTAGCAAATTCCGCTTAAATTACATTGTGAATATAATTTCTTAGTTAAAATTAGTATTTAATAATATTAATGCTTAAAATTTTTCTATGAGCAAAATAATATTGGATTGTTTTAAGTGCTCTCATGTTTTAAATAGATAATTTGCATGTCACGCAAAGAAAAACTATGTAAAGGCGTATTTCTCAACAAATTGTAGGCGAAAAGTAACAATACTTGCAGAGTTAGTAATTCATAATGTATTATTCCCTACACATAATATAACTTACTACTACATCCTAATTACTTGAAAATTAAGGGAAATTTAGCGGAACTTCAACTAATTTAGCTCAACGTTTTGCGTAAATTGAAGTTGAGTAGACAGGCAACAAACCTATTTACAGTACGAAGAAAGAAGTAAGTATAAGTTAAACTCATCTCATCAAATATGTATATCTAACAGGAAGAGAGTCAGACGTTCGGGATAAACGTTCCAGCTTTTAATGTGAATTTGTTATTAAGTATGCAAAGTATATATATTTATTTAGTCCTACGCATTTTAATTAACATATTAAATATATAGTTTCTAAAATTGCGGTTACCAATCATTTTCACACCTTCCTTTCAATTTTATGATCTATTTGCTTTAAATATATGTATTTATTAATGGATTAAACATTAAAACATTCTAATTTTACCACTACGGGCAATAAATATGTATAAAAATTATAAAATTGATAACAATATTATAAAGGAAGGGTCTTGCTGAAAAAATTATAAAAAACTATTTTTTTTTATTTAAATTGACAAAAAAAATTACAAAATAACAAAATTTCCCTTTCAAAAAAAAAAAAAAAATGCTATTAAGGACGGATGAGGCTAGACTGCTAAAAAAGATATAAAATTTATTAAGAAGAATTCGGATTTTATGCATTTAATAATTTCATTTACATAACAAAATCATTTACACAACATAAATAATACTCTTCATTTTATTCACACACTGTCTCCTCATAAATGGCTAATTATTGTACTACTATCTTCAAATTTCATCTTTCAATTTTACTAATATTTAAATTTCACTAATATTCGAACATGTTCGACTGTTCCCCTGGCCGGCACGTTCTCCTGATTTCTCACCAATTGAAAATGTCCTGTCAATGGCTTCTGAGTGACTGGCCCGAAACCACTCGCCCGTCACTACGATTGATGAATTGTGGCATAGTGTTGAAGCTGCATGGACTGATGAAGCTGCATGAAGCAGCATGAAGCTGCATACCCGTATATGACATCCAATCTCTGTTCGACTCCATGACTAGGCAGATAAATGCTGTTATTGCGGCCAGAGGTTGCTGCTTTGGGTAGTGTTTTATCAAGATCTATACCTCCAAATTTTCTGAAAATGTAATCAACTGTCCTTCCCATTATAATGTATTTGTCCAATAAATATCATTCTGTTATTTGCATTCCTTCATGGTGTGGCATGTTTTATGGACAGCAGTATATATACAAAAAAATTAATTCATCACAAGAACACATACCTCTCTAGAGAGGGACTATAATTATATGCGTGAATTTACATGTGTTTGTCTTCTACAGAAACAAAAATATTACCGATTAATTATTATTTTTTAATTTTATAATCACAAATCTGAATAATTTATTCATTATTAACTTTATTATTATTCATACATAAAACTTTTGTACAAATAATTTCAAAATGTTTAATATTTAGCTTTTAACTTGTTCGAAAAGAAGTATTTAAATATATTACTTTCAGAAATTAGTAGAACATTCATTCTTGGAAAGGAAAAAAAGCTATTTTTAGTTTGCACCTAATATTAATTCAGTAAAAATTTTAAAATATAGGTATATGTTTTTAAAATTTTAAACTATACTAGATGGAACCCGTCAAAACTTGACGGAAAAAATACTATAACAATATCAGTAAAAAAAGCTTCTTTATTATTTAAGAAGAGTGCGCATAAAACAGTCTTTCAATTTTTTTATTATAAAAGTTTTTTCCCCCATTGAAATACAGTACTATTTCCGATGCAAACCCCAAACAAACAATCCATAAACAACTGTGTAATGCAAATCAGTTTGACATTACCGCCATATTCTCGACGGCGAGAAAGAAAATTTCATGGACCTTATGAAGTATCATACAATTAGTATATTCCTACGTTCATCTCATATTCAGTAAATAAAAGAACATAGTAAATTAAGCACGCATCTCCCCCCTCCCCCGTGCTGTGATAATGCAACCCAATGAGCTCCTATGAGCATGTGCATTGCATCTGAGCAAAGCACCGTCGATATTCGACGTTAAAAAAAAGTTTTAAAATGCCCTCTTTAATCATTGTTCATTTTAAATCCATATCTTCTAAAACGCATCCATTGTTTGAAGCTAATCAATTTTTATGTAAAGATGAAGAATTTTTTTACAATAATAAATCAATCTTCAGATGAGGGAGAATTTTAATGTTTTCAAGTGTCATTTATTTGTATGGTTTCTTCGGTCCCTTTACATAATCAGGATGATTATCTCTTTTCCATCACAGTCGGAGATCTTTTCCCTCTTGTACAGTTAAATACCCAATGTATCTTTAAAAAATACAATTTCTAGCATATTCTGATGCAACATATACATAAGCGAACTCAACATATCAATTTTGTTTTAAACATAAACTGATTTTTTTTTTTGACAGATTTTAGTTTAGCGCCGAAATGCTCTATCTTATGGATAAACTGATCTTATGACTTATCAGGGTTTATTTTTTTTTTCATTTTTTATGATGGTTAGGGAAATCTATTTTCAATTGTGGCAACTTTCCCAGGGGCTATTTTACATTGTTGAAGAAAACTGATGGTCATTGTTAAGATAGAATTGAAAAACATTTCATGCTTGAAAGTTATTTAAAAAGTCTGTAAATTAAGCAGAAGTTTTCAAATAAATTTCCATCGAAAGCTAATTTTTTTCTAATTGATGATGTAAAAATTAAAATTGTAAAATGTAGTAAAAAAAATAGAAATTTATAGTATTTAGAAGTGATGTAAACGCGATGAAAGCTAAAGCGATAGCGCTGTTTGTTATCACAGCCGTTATACATTTCTAAAAACTTCCACTGTGTTTTGGCTGGCGTCCAAAAGTAGACTACCATTTTTTGACATCAAGAGAAATTCACAGTGAAAGAAATATGACTTTGCGGCTAATGAGGAACTTTTAACTGAACTCATTATAAACCTACCAAAGTAATTCCTATAAAACATTGGCCTTACATTGTTTATTCTAGCTAAAAATACAATCATTATTTCAAGTTTCTTTTTCTACCAAAACACTATTTTTAATAATTTTAATTTTCCTGAAATCCTTTACTTTTGTAATTTTTTTTGTTAAAAAATGAAATCTTCTAATCTATAATTTAAAAAAAAAGTAATTGGTAACATGTAATCAAGGTATTCAATCAAGATGAAGCAATCAATAAAGGCTCCAATTCTAATCTTTATAATTAAGAATGGAAAAATCAGTTAAAATTACGTCATGTTGACACAACCATATACATTTTTCTCTTTAGTTTTATCAATGTTAAAATGCATTTCACGCTAAGCATAACGTCATTTTCACCGGCGCAAACGTTTCACACGTAATTTATATACGTTACTTTTATGCTTAAAGACCATGTATACAAATAATGAAAAAAATGGCATCAACGAAGTTATAATTCATAATGATTAAAAAAAAACAAAGGACAATATTCCCGTGACGTCACAATAAATATGAATTTTTATTCGCTTATAAAAATAAAGTGCACGCGATAAATATTTTTACCGAAATTTAACTGGCAAATTAAAAAATTCGGCCTAAAATCCACGTGTTTTTAATATTTATTATTTCTCTTTCATCCTCGTAATCACAGAGCTGCTTCGTTACTCTGTGCCTCGCAGTAGTGAGAGTTAACCGATTGCCGACTTTATGACGTCATACGCAGAGGTAAAATTTTAATGTAAAATTACCGCTAATTAAAAAAAATTTTGAGCAGACGATTGTACGATAACAAATCTGTGTCCAAATATCTTTCATTAAAAAAAAGAATGATGTAATTTGATGCAGTAGTTTGTTCTCACGGGTTGTCGAAAGAAAACGCTTAGCGTTTTAATATATAGACTAGATGGAACCCGTCAAAACTAGACGGAAAAAAATTACAATAACAATATTAGTAAAATAAGCTTCTTTATTACATAAGACGGTGTGCTTATGTAACAATCTTTCAAATATTTTATTTTAAAAGTTTTTTCCCACTGTGAATTACAGTACTATTTCCGATGCAAACTCCAAACAAACAATCCGTAAACAAAATGCAAATCAGTTTGACATTACCATCTTATTCCTCACGGCAAGAAAGAAAATTTCCTGAACCTATGAAGTATCATACAAATAGTATATCCCTACGTTCATCTCATATTCAGTCAATAAAAGAACATAGTAAATAAAACACACATCTCCCCCCCCCGTGAAATGCAACCGAATGAGCTCCTATGCGCATGTGTATTGCATCTCCTCGAAACGCACCGTCGAAATTCGACGTTAAAAAATGTTTTAAAATGTTTTCAGCAAAATTTTTAAAATGTCTTCTTTAATCATTGTTCGTTTCAAATCCATATCTTTTGAAACGCATCCATTGTTTTAAGCTAAAAAATTTTATGTAAACATGAAGAATTTTTTTTACAATAATAAATCAATCTGCAGATAAGGGAGATTTTTAATGTTTTCAAGTGTAATTTATTTGTATGGTTTCTTCATTCCTTTACATAATCAGGATGATTATTCCTTTTCCATAATTAAGAGAAATGATGTAAATAAATAAATATCCAAGATTATTTTTGATTCTGTTTTTATTAATATATTGTAAATTTTATTGTTAAAAGTTACTTATAAATGATACTTTAGTAAATGGGCTTTTCCTAATTATTTTTTTATTATTATATTTTTATTTTTGAGATTTAATGGCAACATTCTTCCGTTTGTTTACTGGGCGCTACAGTTTGGCGAATTATTTGGGGTACTTTTCGGTTAACTGGGCGCCAATGAAGTATATATATATATATATATATATATATATATATATATATATATTATATTTATATATTTTACTGGCGCCGATTAACCGAAAAGTACCTAATTTGCATATAGTTTTTTTTTTCTTAATGGGATGACGGAATAATGAAAATTTTTGATGGTACCAGAATACTTTTCGGCATTTTATAGTTATATTAGAAAATACATATTTTTATGATTTGCTTAATCACTTATTTGTTTACTTTTTCATGCATTATATTATTGAAGGTTGTTAGTTCTCTTATTCGTTTAAATATACCCTACTTATATAAAAATAGCGTATGTTCTCTGTGGTGTTTCGCATAAACGTTGTAAAATTCAGGTTATTAGATTTATCCAACTTTGCTGTCATAACAGCTGATGAAGCAGTCTTTTTCGGCGATTTTTTTGTTACCTGTAAAATGTTTGTTTTGGGTATAGCCCGAACTAAGAAAAATTTGAGTACTTTTCCATTATACGGACACCATTGTCGCCAAGCATACATTTACATGTATGGCATTGTGTCGGTATAACGGAAAAGAACCAAAATTTGCGATCGATCAAACAATTGAATTTCGTTAAGCATTAAATTTTCTGGTACTTCTCTACTATCCGGTCGACCACTTTTCATAACAAAAAACTATCGCCAAACAGTAAAATTAAACGCCAAAAATGCAGAGCGATTTACTTGATGTCAGAAGCATTATACGTGTTTGTTACGTCATCAAATGGTTTTTAATTCGACATTTGCGTCTATTTTTCATTATATTTTACTGATTTATTAGTTATTTCATTAATTAAAATAACAATCGTGTCCTTAAATTCTTGTATTTTATTTATTTATTTATTTTGATATTCCAATGGCAATGTTCTCCCATTTATTTGGCGTTACAGTTTGGCGATAGTTTTTGTTATGATAAGTGGTCGACGGGATAATAGAGAAGTACCAATTTTCTTATTTTTAATCTGAAAAAGAAACACTATTCATAGATTTAATTAATTTTGCAATATGCGGTGCAACCAAAACAATTTTGATTAAATCGGTACAGATATCGCAGACGCACCGGGGTTAATTTTTGGCGCCTAAATGACGATTTTTGCTTTGTATGGCAACCTGGTGTTTTATAATAAATTTGTGTAAATATGTATGTAAATAAATAAAATAAAATAGGTACTTTTATGTTAGCTGGGCGTCAGGGATAACTCTCCAAATCTTGTTTCAATTAGAATCATTTAAATTGCAACATTTTACGTGAGATTTGTTATTCATATTGATATGTTTATGTTTAGATATTTTATTATGATTATATTCTAGCTAATTAAGTTATTTTTAAGATTTTATATTACAATGTTAAAATATTACCTAGTTGATATTAGCTAATGTCAAAAGATTGGCGAACCACAGAGTTCAGAGAATAAACTCTATGCCTCGCAAAAGTGAGAGTTGCCGACTTTATGACGTCATAATCAGAAGTAAAACTTTAATTGAATATTACGGCTAATTAATTAAATTTTCGAACAAACGAATGCACGATAACAAATCTGTGTCCAAATATCTTTCATTAAAAAAAGAATGGCGTATTTGATGCAGTAGTTTGTTCTCACGGATTGTCGAAAGAAATCGCTTTGCGTTTTAAATATATAGATATGCTGAAAATATTTAATACGTTAACGATGATTCTGCTAATTTTAAAGCAGTGGCTTCTCACCTGTATGTAATTGAAGAGATGTATTTAAAACAAAGCTGGAGCATAATTGAAAGTAATGCATAAGAGAAAAACAATTGTCTTAAATTTAAAAAATATGTATATTATATAAAAGGTAGAAATGAAGTTTTTACAACAAAAAATTATGCATAATAAATCACTTTAATGGTAAGACTGTAATAGTATCTTTAAAAAATATAACATTTAGATATTTAATTTATCTCAATTGTTTACATTAAAAGTCATATATTAAATTGTATGTATTTTACCCTGAAGAAAGATTATTTATTTTACTTACATAAGAGTAATCTACTTAAACTTTTACATTAAATAAATAAATAAATAAATAAATAAAAACTGTCAATATTAACTTTTTTTTAATCAAGTAATGCTTATGTAACGAAATTTTCTAATTCATTTAAATGCAGGATGGTAGTTGATTATATGTTAGGGTCCTATCCCACAGAATTTCGACAAACAAGGATTGCCATGCCATTTTTGATTTTTCCCACATTTTGTACAAAGGGCGTTCCATAAAACTGAGAATAAAATCATAAAAAATCAAGAAATATATTTACATAAAAAATACACCATTATTTTAAAAATACCTCCCCTCAGATAATATGCAAGGTACCATCGTTCATTCCACTTTTCAAAATAAGTAGATAATAATTTTTCTGGAAGCTGCTTCAAAGAACCCTGCACTTCTGAAATACTTCAGAATCTTTATTAAATTTTATGCCACGGGTCTTCTTCTTCAACGTCAGAAACAGCCAGAAATCGCATGGTGCGAGATTTGGACTGTAAGGGAAATGTGGCAGGATTTGAATATTGCATTTACTGAGACTATTGCATTTACTATTGTTTAAAAAAGTAGCGACATGCGGGCGAGAATGATCGTGATGTAATATCCAATTCATGACGCTTTCTGGATATGTGTTGTCACAAAATTTTCAAAAGTGAAACATAATAGTCACCATTCACAGTAGCTTTTGGAGATACAGCATACTGATAGATTACACCTTTACGATCAAAGAAAATAATCATCATGACTTTTCCAGCAGATTTGGTTTATCGGATTTTTTTCAGATGCGGAGAATCAGTGTGTTTCCATACACTTGTTGCGGACTTGGTAAGGGGATCAAAATGATGCACCCAAGTTTCATCACCTGTTAAGGAAATCCTTTTTTTTTTTTTTTTGAAATATTAAGAAATATTGTGATCTGAACCAGTATTGTAAAAACTAACTTTGTACTAATTTTATTTTAATCTCTAATGCAATATTTAACATCTATATTCTAAAATATGAATTTTCAATAAACATTTTCCCTCGTGGAGAATAATTCCTATGCTTAACGACTGGATCTTCACGAGAGGGTAATTTCATTTCATCTCATTTCAGTTTTTAGGAAATTGGGATCATTTTGAAGCATCTGTTTCCACTCACAACAGTGGTGAATTCTTGTTTGCGTTCGTTCTTTAGTAAGTTGATAAGGGACCCATCAGGAACAAACATGGCGAAGCTGTAAATTGTTGAGTAGAATGCAAAATATCGACGTTTTCGAAATGTTAGTTGATTCTGCTGTCTCCTCACATGTCATTCGCCGATTTTCTGGCAAGATTGCCCACACAGTGTTAACATTAAGATCATTCACAACACTTTCTGGTCAGTCAAGCTTAAGAGCTTGTTCTAGAGACAAATGTTCTTTTTTGAAATCACCGTGCAATCTAAAAATCGTAGACTCATCAAAAAATTTGTCTTTGTTCTGAAGCTGTTTTGCAGAAACGATAGTAAAATTTTATAGCACAAAGCATTTAGTTTTTTAGCTCACAGGCTATCAAAGCCTGAGAGCTTATGTGCCCGCCCGTTCTGTATGCATGTATGTACGTATGTACGTACGTAACGCGATAACTCTTGACAGAAATAACCGTTTTGCTTCCAATTTTGTTTATAGGTTCCCTGTGATAAGGCGCTTCCCTGATTAGTTTTGGGGATTGATTGTTTAACTATAAAGGGGGGAACGGGGGGGCTAACCCCCCTTAATTAAGATAAATGGTTTTTTCATGCAGAATTGTCCAATTTTCTTCAAATTTTGTATATAGGTTCATTGTGATAAGGTTCTTTCCTGATTAGTTTTAGGGGTTCATAGGTTAAGTATAAAGGGGGTAACAGGGGGGGGTTAATCCTCCCCCCTTATTTTAGATAAATTATTTTTTTCATGCAGAGTTATCCGATTTTCTTCAAATTTTGTATATAGGTTCATTGTGATAAGGTTCTTTCCTGATTAGTTTTGGGGGTTCATAGGTTAAGTATAAAGGGGCTAACGGGGGGGGGAATCCTCCCCCTTAATTTAGATAAATGAATTTTTCATGCAGAGATATCCGATTTTCTTCCACTTTTGTTTATAGGTTCCTTGTGATAAGGCGCTTCCCTGATTAGTTTTGGGGATTGATTGGTTAACTATAAAGGGGGGGGACGGGGGGCTAACCCCCCTTAATTTGGATAAATGGTTTTTTCATGCAGAATTATCCAATTTTCTTCAAATTTTGTATATAGGTTCATTGTGATAAGGTTCTTTCCTGATTAGTTTTAGGGGTTCATAGGTTAAGTATAAAGGGGGTAACGGGGGGGGGGTTAATCCTCCCCCCTTATTTTAGATAAATTATTTTTTTCATGCAGAGTTATAAGATTTTCTTCAAATTTTGTATATAGGTTCATTGTGATAAGGTTCTTTCCTGATTAGTTTTGGGGGTTCATAGGTTAAGTATAAAGGGGGTAACGGGGGGTTAATCCTCCCCCCTTATTTTAGATAAATGATTTTTTTCATGCAGAGTTATCCGATTTCCTTCAAACTTTCTATATGGGCTCATTGTGGTAAGGGGCTTCCCTGATTAGTTTTGGGGGTTTATTGGTCAAGTGTAAAAGAGGGAAACGGGGGCTACCCCCCCCCCTTAATTTTGATAAATGGGTTTTTCATGCAGAATTATCCAATTTACTCCAAGTTTTGCATATAGGCTCATTGTGGTAAGGAACTTCCCTGATTAGTTTTGGGGGTTCACTGGTAAAGTATAAAAAGGGGAACGGGGGGGACTAACCCCCCTTGATATAGATAAATGGTTTTTTTAAGCAGAATTATCCGATTTTCTTCAAATTTTATATATATGTTCATTGTGATAAGGCGCTTCTCTGATTAGTTTTGGGGGTTCTTTGGTTAAGTATAAAGGGGGGACGGGGGGCTAACCCCCCCTTAATTTAGATAAATGGATTTTTCATGCAGAATTATCCGATTTTTTCAAATTTTGTATATAGTTTCATTGTGGTAAGGTGCTTCTCTGATTAGTTTTATGGGTTCATTGGTTAATTATAAGAAGGAGAAACGGGGGATGGTTCCCCCCTCTTAATATATTGTCGATTTCTTCATTTTTCGAGAGCTTATTTCAAATTCTTTGAAATAAGAATATAATTTACAGTTAGTGTGAATAGCCTGTGAGCTCAATGCCGTCAGTTTAACTGGGCAGTTTTCTTTTATTAATTCTGAATCACTCACCTCCATTTCTGCAGGGTAAATACAAATATTTTATTAAACAAGCACGAAATTAGCAAAACAAAATCGTCTGCTTTGTTTAGAATATTTATAAACGTACAGTTAACAGTTTGAAAAAATTGCCTGACGTATATATTTTTTAGTTTCGCGATGTTGCCACTACGTAAAAAAATAATTCTCAGTTTTTATGGAATGCCCTTTGTATATAGAAGCCTAAATAGAAAATATTTTTTTTAGAAAAAAAAAATTCCATTTAATTTTTTTTTTAATTAGAGAGCGTCGAAAACAGAGATTTTACAAAATTCAAAGCTTTATAAAATCTTTCATATTTTCTGAACTAATAGAGATCAACATAAAATTCAAAATATATAAAAACTGCACATTTGTTTCCATCATGTTATTGTCGTGGATTTTTTTTTTAATTTAGTACCCTAATATATATTAAAATATTTCATTATATCAAATATTACATTAATATCTGATGTAAGGAAAGATATAACAGTATGCATTTTTTATATATGTTCTCACTACATTCAAGCATATAAAGAAAAAAAAGATGGCTCTTATCTCTTTTATCTACTGAATTAAAACCATTTAAATTTTGAAAATTTTCAAAAATAAGCCTTTTTGACAACTTGTAACTCAAAAGAGAGATGAGGTTTTCATAAGCGTGTGGCTGCATGCGCCAAACGTTTGGCTGCTACATAGATTCTGTTTACCCCGCGGCCATGCAATCGCCAACTATCCATCTCCTCCTGGCAAACCTATTGAGCTATAATCTAGCTCTATAAAACACAGTTAGTCGATCCGACATTTTCCCCGTGTGCAGTGCCTCGTGTGCAATTAGTGAATACTACTTAATTTCTGTCCTAAATCTAAATAAATGTAATTATTAGTTGTATTATACTTGTGATTCGTCATTTTGGCGTGCAATCTTTCACTGACGATCCTAAGAAGTATTAAGCACTCAGACTTTACGATGTTTTAATTAGATGCACTGACTCGGACTACGTGCTTCGACCGAAGCACTTTCTTAAACAGATAAGGGATAAATTGCAAGAAAGTTGTACCCTGATTGGTTGAATTATGTTTTCGTGAACGTTCTATGGTCTCTGATAGGTTGAATCATGTATCGCAGCTCCTATTAGGAATTTTTAGAAAATTCTTTCAGATTCTGAAAGCCAATTTTTTTCGCCAAATCTGTCCAAAATTTGGCGAAAAGTTATCAACTTGGCGACAGTTTTCATTTGGTGCCAAGCACGTGTTTTGGCATTGGTAATCTTGAAAGTCGATTTTCCAACTAAATGTCGTTATATACCGCCAAAAATTTGGCGAAATGCTGCCAACTTTGCTACTTTCTTTACTGCCAACTGTTCCACAACTTAATAACTGTTTCAACCTTCATTCCCATTGAAATGCATTGACCAGTCGTGAGCCAAAAATGACCAACTAATCGAATTTTCTTGAACATGTGATCTAGCCCAATGCACTGCAAATAAAAGAGTCTTAAAGTAAGAAAGACAAAAAAAAAAAAAAGACTGAAAAAGTATTTAAGACACGTAAATGTCTTAATATAGAACTTAGACATAATAGATACCTTAATTTAAGACACTTGTGTGTCTTAATGGACTGTTGGTAAGAAATGAACTAATATAAAGTGTTTTAATATGGTAACATGTCTTAAATTAAGACATTGTCTTTGTTGATCACATCTCAAATAAGAAGAAAGGGAGGGAAGGGCAGGCAGGTGCAGTGATGACGATTAGAGATAGGGACACAGCCATTACATGACGGCGTAATGCATTCACAAATATAATAAATACAACAGCTCCTTGGATTATAAAAGAAAATATTTTAAAGAATAAAAGTAAGTTTTATCTTTATGTTTTCTTATATCTTTGTTTTAATAAAGTCACATAATTTATATTATGTATATGTAAGATATGAATTTAGTTTTTAAGCCACGTGTATAGTTAGATAATAAATAGCTTTCAAGTCACTTGCCTAGAATAAGTATTTTATCTTAAATCATTAAAAAATAGATGATTTTGGTCGGGTTATGTGGTTGTATTGTAGTTTACTTTAACTATTACGTGTATTTTATCACAGGACTTTTTATTAGTATTTACGTATGATATGTGTCTAAATGTAGAAGGTTGATGCAGATTTTTTTTTTTCGATATTATTATATATTTTTCAAAAGTCCATTTTATGCGTTGGTATTCAAATATATTTTCTAAATCATATAAATTTTGTGATCACTAACAGTTTTCGGTTGACTTTCGGCGTTAGTTTAAATATTTATTCATTTAATATACTATTATAATTCACTAAATTTTCAAGTCTTATTGCCACTAAGTTGAGTTTCGGTCAGTGATTTATTTTCGATTTTCTTATATTAACTTACAAATAATTTATTATGATTAATGCGATTGCACCATTTTATCAATTCCTAACAAATTCAAATAGCTTGTTTACTAGTATCGTACGTATTGCTTTTGTTCATAATATTTATCTCTCCTTCTTTAAGGTTTTTATGAGAACAGATGTTTTTTTAATATTATTATTTATTCTCCTTAATTATATTTAAGAGATTTGTAACAGTTTCTTAAACTCGTATTTTTTTTTTTCTCTCCTGAGTTCATTTCTTAATAGAATCTGACGATATTTGTAGAATTAAGTGTTGATTTATAAAGTTTTCTTAGCATAAAAAAAAGTTTCTTATCAATAAAATTTCTGTATCAGAAAGTTGCGTACAATAAGGTATTGTTATTAATTATTTATGTTTGATAGTTTAAATACCAGAAAGTTTTCTAGATCTGTAGGATGTGTGTGTGTGGGAGGGGGGGGGGCATAATGATTACATTCAATAAACAAAAATCTTTAAATACAAGCAGAAAATATAACTAAAATTGTTGGAAAATATATATATATATATATTCATGATTTAAATTAGTAGGTATTTTCAGATAAAAGCCCCGTAAAGTTCTGCAAGATAAAAATCCTGTAAGGAAATACTGAATAATAAATTAATTTGATTAAAGGGCAGATAAACAAATAAAATCTCCCTTTGTTATAATTTTTGAAAAATATTTTTTCTCTAGGCAAATGACTAAAATCTAAAATGGGGGATTAAACTTTGTGCTGATATATTAAAAATAAATGTAGAACGTGAAATAGCACAAATTAAAAATATATAAATCGTCCTTCTTAAATGTAAATGTAATAGAATAATTCCAAACTTTATTTCGGTCAGATGTAATTTGCCATTTTCAAACAAAGTGGAAAAAGTAATTTTCCGCACCAAGCTTGCACTGTTAAGATCTACAATACAGGAAACACGTAGTAAAATAGCCGTCATTGAAAAGGAACTACACGATCCGCATCTTAATCTTTCTAATTCTCATCCTGATTTCACTTACTTAGATAACCGGTCTTGGTTTAGTGCGTATAATAAGTCTATTAAACATACTACTACTCTTAATGCTAAATTCAGTTTACTCTTCAGACAACATAGCAATAAAGTGACCAACACCTTACCGTTAGTAAACCAGAATACTGGCGTTAACCTTTCAAGTGTATAGCTTAATCAGGATGAAATCCAATGTCTAAATCTAAATAATAATTTTGCACTCTCCAGTAAACCATCTTTTCCGTATATAATCGCTCCCATTGAAAGAGCTTTGAAATTTAGTGCTTTAAACCCTTCACAGAAGGATTCAATACGTCACTTAATTGCGAATAATGTCAATTTTAACAATAAACTACCTATGCCAAACATTAGTAAGAGTGCTTCCAGTTGCATAAAGAAACTAAAATCTAATCCAAATATATTTATCAGCAAAGCTGATAAAGGTGGCCAGATTGTTGTTATGCATAAGCCAGATTATCTGACAAAAACACAAGGTTTAATTGATGATGGTCCTTATAAAAAGTTAAAGTCTGACCCTTCACAAAAAGAACTAAAAACAATTAAATCCGTTATCCAACGTTCCTCCCTCACTTCCAATAGTACTAAATCTTCCCTTATTCCTTCTGTGTCACATTGCGCGAGATTTTATGCTCTTCCAAAGGTTCACATACTCGGCATTCCATTCAGACCAATCGTTTCAAATATTAGTACTTCCTCCTATAGATTAGCGAAATATCTTGTTTCTATTTTATCCCCGCTACTCTTCAACAATATTTACACCTGCAAAAATTCTTATGATTTCGTAAGTAAACTACGCAACTTCACCATTACTCATAGCCTCCGTATGGTTTCATTCGATGTCAAATCCCTCTTTACAAACGTACTGGTTCAAGGTGCCTTAAATGTCTCAAATTACGCCTTCAGGAGTTTCACTACTCACAGTTTGAAATAGATGAATTATTACACCTTACTGACAGTTGTCTATCTCAAAACACGCTCATTTTTAATGGTGATTTTTATCGCATGATCGATGGCTTGTCTATGGGCTCGCCCCTGAGCCCAATTCTCAGTGATTTTTATATGCATTATTCCGAGTCAAACGTTTTCAATAAGTTAAATTTTCCAGTTTACACCCGCTTACGTCGATGACTGCTTCACTTTACTTGATTCTAGTGATATAGATATTCCTCATATTCTTTCTGTTATGAACTTTGTAGATAAACATATACAGTTTACATCTGAATTGGAAAATAATAAAAAACTACCTTTCCTGGTCATGGTTTACCGCGAAAATGATTCATTTCAAACCACAGTTTTTCGTAAACCATTCGCAGTTTCATTACCGCCACACCGTCTCTCATCTCCCCCCCCCCCCCGAATAAAAAATTGGCTGCTTTTAATACCTATATTCATCGCGCCTTAAAAATGTGTTCATCTGGGAGTTTACTAAAAGCAGAGTTAGACCACATTAAATCAATAGCCAATGACCGGGGTTATCCTGTTGAAATAGTTGATTCAATTCATAATAAACAAATTAATGTACGCATTCCAACGTTAACAATGTTCGCAAGGAAAATTTAATTATACTTCCATATTTTCCGAGAATAAGCCATCAAATATCTAAAATTTTGAAAAGATTCCACTTTAAAATAATTTATGCACTGTTTAACAAAATCAAATTTATAAACCTCAAACATCCAATAGATAGATTTTCACATTGGGGAATTTATAAAATATGTTGCGAATGTGATAAAATGTATATAGGTTAAACCAAGAGACCCTTTAACCTCTTCACTCCTAGGACGTACGCTGCGTACGTCCTCTCCTTTCAGCAATCAGCGACCAGGACGTACGCTGCGTACGTCTTCTCATTTCAGTAATCAGTGACCATTACGTACACCAATACGTTCAATATACATCTTACGTCATTATAAGAAAGAATAAAAGAAAATAAATAGAAAGAAAATAAATTCCTAAGTTTTATGTATATACAAGGGCTGGTGGTCATGGAAAAATACAGTAAAAAAAAAGTGGCAAACACCAATATATTCTTATAAAAAAATTCATGTTGATTATTCGATCAAATAATCAACATGAATTTTTTTATAAGAATATACTGGTGTTTACCACTTTTTTTAACTGTACTTTTCCCTGACCACTAGTCACCCTGATATACTGTATGTATGTATATCAGTGTATGTATATAATGTGCAAGTTTTATATATTATTTTATACGTATTATGATAACGTTGTAAATCCTTTAACGACCTTACATCCATTACTATTAAATCACGGAAGTTATTAAATGATTTATGACACAAACATTTTGCACCGCACACACAAAATCACACCGAAAATCACAGTTTTAATTTTTCAGAGGGTTCAATAATTCAAGGGTTAATTTAAGACATTTTACCATATTAAGACACTTTATATTTGTTCATTTCTACCATCAGTCGATTAAGACACACATGTGTCTTAAATTAAGGTATCTATTATGTCTAAGCGCTATATTAAGACATTTACGTGTCTTAAATGCTTTTTCAGTCTTTTTTTGTCTTACTTTAAGACTCCTTTATTTGCAGTGAATTTATTTCTCTATTTCAGCGTTTGGCAATTTTCTATTAGTGCAAACGATTTTTGTATAAAGCAAATATTTAAAATCATTTTAAAAATGGAAGCCAAAAGAATGATGGTTAAACAGCTCTTTGATCGCGGATTTTCCGCACGTAAAATCTTTAAGCAATTAAAATGCCTTTTTTTAATAAAACATTTATATATGGAACTATAAATTGATTTATTGGATACTAATAGCTGTAAAGATTGACCTAAGTCTGGTCGTCCAAGCTCAGATCGCACAAAAGAGCGCATCAAAAGAATTCGTAAAAAATACGAAAAAATCCACATCTTTCTGCAAATAAAATCGCTGCAGAACTATGCAAGTTATTATAAATGGAGACGTGGATTTTCGCCCTTATCGCAAAATAAAAATTAAAGGTTTGACTGCTACACAAAGAATAAAAATATTACAAAGATTCAAGAAATTGCTGAAGCGGCATGGTAGAAAAAGTGTTGACAGAATAATATTTTCTGATGAGCAGCTATTTTGCACTGAACAGTGTTATAATGCTAAAAATTATGTCGTATATTCAGCAACTTTTGAGGATATACCTGAAAACATTCGAACTGTTAAATGCTTTCAGAACAAGATTTCTGTTATGTTTTGGGCTGCAGTGTCAAACAATGTAAAATTGCCTTTGAAATTCATCGATAATGGAATAAAATCAATGCGGAATATTACAAAAAGGACATATTGGTTACATATTTATTGCCACATGCTGACTGGTTGTATCCCAAAAAGAATTGGACATTTCAATAAGATTCTGCACCTTCGCACCGAGCTAAATCAACACAGACTTGGCTCCATGTCAATTGTCCGAATTTTATCATGCAAGAAGATCGACCACCTTCTTCACCGGATCTATAACCTTTAGATTATTACGTCTGGGAGATTTTAAAGACTAAAGTAAACAGCAAAAAACACAGAAGTTTGGACTTTCTCAAAGCTTTTATATTGCGTGAATGAGATCGATTACCTCTTAAAATCATTCGTGACTAAAAATTATAATTTCCCCCTTAAACGGAAAAGGAGCCATATACACCTTTAATATGATCTAAAATTCGATTTTGAGGTCAATGAGTAGTGCACATTTTTTCTGCATAATATGAAACCAATCTTCTGAACATACAATAATTATTTAGAGATATAAAGAAGTTATAGTGAATAAGAACAACAAATTACCTAAAATTACTTAATTTGCAGCAGGATTTTTATAAAAATGAAATGGTTACCGATGAAATACAGGATAGTTCAGAATGCAATTATCAAAATTTGGTTTTCACCATGAAAACCAGAGTTAGAAACATAATTTTTGAAATAGTATTGTATGAATGATAATCAAAATAATTTTGTTTAGCTTTAGTGTGTTTATAGTATAAATTACACTTATTAAGTGTGTGGGAGACGGGCACTACAACAACAAAGTACCTACAATTAATTAATTTGTAGAAGTATTTTTAAAAAAGGAAATGTTTACCGATGAACAACAGGATAATTCAGAATGCAACTATCAAAATTTGATTTTCACTAGATTAAAACCGCAGACTAATCGAAACTAACATGCTATTTTTAGGAAAATTTAATTTAGCTAAGTAATGATTAGCTAAATAATTTAGTATACAGGGTGATCTTTTTTAAAGTGACAGTGTTTGGAGCGCCGTGTAGCGCGATCTAATAGCCGAAATGGCACTAAACTTGGTATTTAGACTAATCAAGACATGGAAAAAAGGATTCCGTGAAAAAAAATTAGTTCCAAAAATCGCCGCTAGGGCATTTGGTGGCGCTGCTGTAGCTTACAATAACGAGAATTAGCATAAAACACGGGTATCAAAGAAAAATGCAAATGTTGTGCGATGACAGCGCCAGTAATAGGGGTTATAAAAGCAAGTAGTAGACAGCTCCGACAAATAATCTCAGCTGAAGTAAACGAGCTCCAGTGGACATGCCTCTCACGTTACCGGAACGTGCGTTACTGGTGAAGCTGTATTATATGAATCAATGTAATGCATCCGCAGCTCTTCGGGAATTTCGAACCAGAAAAAAATTACGAAAGGGGCCATTATCGCTGAATGGTCTTAAGAAAATGATTAATAAGTTCGAGGGAACGGGGTCACTGACCATTCGCACAGGGAGAGGACGTAAAAAAGTATCATAAGATGTAATAACTGATGTGGCAACTGCAATTGTCGAAGGATCGCAGGGAACCATTGCTGGTGCTAGAAGCGCCCGGGGTGTAGCTCGACAATTGGACATGAATTATTCCACGGTATGGAGAGTTTTGCGGCGCGTTATTGGATTTTACCCCTACAAAATCAGCCTCTTGCACGAACTGAAACCAAGTGATTATGATAAGCGAGTGACATTCGCTCTATCGTTTCTTGCCAGGGTAGAAATTGATGATGTTTTCCCATGGCACATTCTGTGGGGAGATGAGTGCCATTTTTATCTCAATGGGTCCGTAAACACACAAAATAGCCGAATTTGGGCTTCTGAGCATCCCCACACCGTGCATGAAATCCCATTAAATTCCCCAAAAGTCACTGTTTGGTGTGGTTTCACAGCCGAATTCGTAATTGGGCCATTCTTTTTTGAGACCATCACTCTGACAGGACCCGAAACGTGCACCATAAATGCAGAAAGGGACCATGAAATGCTGCAAACGTTTGTTATTCCACAACTTCAGCAAAGAAACCGTCTGCAACAGACAATCTTTATGCAGTATGGTGTTCCGCCACACATTGGTAATAAGGTAAAGCAACTGTTGGCCAAACCTTCACTGATGATAGAGTCATAAGTCGGAGTTTTCCAGTTGCATGGCCGCCTCGTTCCCCTGACCTCACGCCATGTGATTTTTGGCTCTGGGGTTATTTGAAATCTCAAGTTTATGTTGGTGGAGTATCAAATTTGTCTATTCTAAAGGACAACATAACAAAGACAGTGCGGAATATTCCTCGTGATATGTTACGTACGGCTATGGAGAACGTTGTGCACAGAATGCATGGTGTTATTTCTGAGAACGGTGCTCACATTGCAGGTGGTCTAATTTCTCACCGAGGAAGTTAATGTAGTAAATAAACATTAATAACTTAACTGTACGATTGTATGTGTTAGTATTTTTCTTTTCTCACATTTTATACATTGCAAAGCGCCACAAAATCCCCTAGCGGCAATTTTTGGAACTAATTTTTTTCACGGAATCCTTTTTCCCATGTCTTGATTAGTCTAAATACCAAGTTTGGTGCCATTTCGGCTATTAGATCGCGCTACAGGGCGCTCCAAACACTGTCACTTTAAAAAAGATCACCCTGTATATACAAAACAAAAGTAGTCTGTTTCTACATCGATATTATTTTTGACGTTACTTCAATAAACTTACTCCATTTTCCACTTTTTCGGCACAGCAGCGATACTCCTATTCTATCAATAGATTGTAGATCTTCAGAGGCACATCAAATTTTACTTGCTTGCAGAAGATCACTCATGGTAGTCGTTTGTTACACAATAAAACTACACACTCGTGATCGTCAGAGAGCAATCAAATCCGGGGATGTCCACCAGACACCGATTTCGTCATCTGTTTCACTTTTCATAGATTGAGATATTAGTTCTTGCCAGAAGTGACATCAAAAATAATATAAATGTTCCCTAGAATGCAGTTTTTACCGAAAACAGAATATGGTTAAAAGTGGGACGTATGTCGCAGAACAATGGGCCTCTGCAGCACATTTCAAATTCTCAATTTCAACGAAATTCATCATTTAGTCTTAGTTAAAAAAAGTGCAAAATTCATCAGTCGATCACCAGAAAAGTGCAAAATTTGTCAGACAAACATCAAAAAAAAAAAAAAAAGAAAAAAAAACAGCTAAATTTTTCAATCATTCATGTAAAAAATAGCAAATTTTATCAATTGGTAGACCTATATAAAACCAAAAACTTTCTGCGGACATAAATATTGGGTCAAAAACTTTCTACAAATCAATTTAATGTTTAATAAAATTACGTGTTATTATATTATTTTGACGATATGAATTAAAAACAGTAGTTTAAAATTATTACCATTCAAATTAAAAATTAATATTATAGAATAATTATTTTTATTCAAAAAATAATAAAACTAAAAATCCATGATAGGAAGGATGAATTCTTATCAATTATTTTGTCAATACATTTAGAAACAGCCAAATACTTAATATTGTGACATCTTCGCACAAAATACCAGTCACTCTGTTAGCAGAAATAATGTGACTTTGCTTGTGAAACAACTGAATCGCATTTTGTAGGTAGAGGTACATTCATAGAATCTAATTTGAGAAAAAAAAACCCCAAAAACATGTGCCTTAAATAATAACAGCATTTCCCCTGTGTCATTTATAATTTTATTATTATTATTATTTCTATTTGAAAAATTTCCAGCCAATGATTTATTTTTGGCTACAGCCGCCAATTAGTCATTCATGTTCATTAAAATTTGATGCATTTTGAAAGAAATTTAGCTTTAAATCATTTTAAAGAAATTCAATTTAAAATGTTTTCTAACACAATGAAATTATTTGATTTAACCACTGTCCCCGGGCAAAAAAGTCATTGCAGCTGCTGATCGAAAACCGATCGACGCCAAGCTCTAGTCTGCGGAAAATAGAAGTAAAATTGTGTGATGTCACAATAATATTTAGCGTCTTTAAACTTTGAATTCTGCGCAAACAGTAAAAAAAAAAAAAAAAAAAAAAAAAAAAAAAAAAAAAAAAAAAAAATCATACATAAATTTGAGAAATATTTTATTTTTTCAATATTAAAAAAATAATAAAAAAATAAAAGAAATAAAAATAAAACTAGTTGAATGTGCCAATCCTAAAACTAACTTTCTACCTCATTCAAGTTTCAAATACACCAAAAACGAATCAGCACCAATTTATATGAAGGTCTGAATCTGAAATTTTATTAAATTCCGTGCATTAGTACTTGATATATGACTATCGCTAAAATAGTGTAAATCCTGAAAAACACAGCATAGCAGCACCATCTGTTTGGAGATTTACACCAAAACCTAATCAAAAACAATTTATGTCAATGTCTAACTGAATCTCTCAAGTTTGATGAAATTCTGTGCATTAGTTCTTGAGATATAGATCGTGAAATATGTCGCATAGTAGCTCCACATGTTGGGCGATTTACACAAAAAACAAATCAGCACCAATATATATCAAGGTCTAACTGAATCTAAAGTTTTATTAAATTCCGTGCATTAGTTCTTGAGATAGAGTACTTACAATTTTTTTTAACATGCAGACAGACTCAGACATTTAAAAAAAAGTCAAATCCTCTGTTCAGGACTATCTAAAATGTATAAATACATCAAAAACCAAAAAATTTTATGAATCCGATACTTTCTTGTAAAGATACAAGAAAATAAGGCTATGATGTCCTACACTCACTCACAGTTTTTTTTTTTTTTTAATCGGTTATAAAAAGGAAAAAAGTTGCCAAATCTAGGGAATTTTTTCCTTTAATAGCAACATAGCTATAGTATTAAGTTATTGGTTTGGCGCGGGCTTGAAAATCGTGCCAACCACAAAGTCGCCAAACATCGGTGCGTGAGTGTAAAGTATCTGTTCCGAAAATAATTTTTAAAAAAAATACGTTTTTCTTTTCTAAAATTTTTTCCACAAAGTTCTGAATTTTTCCGAAAAGTTTCCGCATACAGTGTACGCCCATGCATCTATATTTTACAACTCTGTCAATCAGTAGCAGGAAAAAATTGCGAAATCAGTCGATCGTGAAATACTTCAGCCGGTTGCGGAAAAAAAAATTGTGAAATTTGTCGATCAGTTGGGGAAAATAAACTGCGATTTTTGCTAATCGGTTAAGAAAAAGCCATAAAATTTGCTAATCGGTTGGCAGAAAATATCTTAAAATTCAGAAATTGGTTGCAGGGGGAAAAAAGCGAAATTCATCAGTGGCTCATCAGAAAAATTCTTCAATTATAGTCACGGGAAAAAATTTCGAAAATAATCGATCAGTCACGAGAAAATATCGCAAAATTTGCCAGTTAATTGATGGAAAAATCTCAATGTTGTGAAATTCATCAACTCGATAAAAACGCGTAAATCATTGATCAGTTGCGAAAAAAAAAAACTACAAATTTTATCAGTTGATTGTGTGTGTGTGGGGGGGGGGGGGGATCTTGAAATTTTTTAGTCGGTTGCAGAAAATATGCAAAATTTGTCGATTACGATCAGTCGCGGAAAAAAACCCATGATATTTGCTAATTGGTCGTGAGAGAAAAGCCGCAAAATTGGTCAATCAGTAAAAGAAAAATCTCTCGAAATTCAGGTCGCAGGTACGTGAAATTCAGCAGTGGATCCTCGGAGATATTCTCGAAATTCTTCAAACAGTCGCAGGAAAAAAATTTTTAAATTTGTCGATCGGTTACAGGAAGAAAATCATAAATTTACCAGTCAATTGAAAAATCTCAAAAATGTTGTGAAATTTGTCTGTATATCGTGAAGCGAAATTGTGAAATTCTTCAGTCAGTCACAGTGGATATATGCGTCAAAAAACGAGAAATTCATCTATAGGTGCCGAGAAAAAATAGCAAAAGTCGTCAGTCGATCAAAAGAACGAAAAATCTCAAAAATATTACGAAATTTGTTAATCGTTCGAGAAAAGATCTCAAAATTCGTCAGTCAGGGAAAAAAATGTCACAAAATTAGACTGTCAGTCGCAAAAAAAAAAAAAAAAAAAAAAAAAAAAAGCGTAAAATTCTACAGATTAAAAGGGACTCAAAAGAAACCGGTTCAACAAAATATGTCTTTTGAATAGGAAGCAAGAGCGTCCCTTTTAAAAACTGTGTGTCACCCAGCGGCTCTTTTGTTTTAGAGTCAATACCATATTCATTATTTACTTGTAGATCTTGGCGATCAAATCAAAAATTTGAAGTTGTATGGTGAAATGGAGTTGCCTCCAACAAATGTTACTCTTAACCTGTTAAATTTAACATGTATTCAGTATGAAAGAATAACTCATGGGCCTCCACATGGACATAAATATATTAGAAAACTGTTAAAATCTGGACTTATAACTAACTATGCATGGATCAAATTTCTAAACACATTTGCTCCATAAAAGTGATTATCTCAAAATATGTCACTTCTAAAATTATTGACAGAACTGTAAATTCTTTGTTAATGCCATGATTTTAAAAATAAATCCTTCTATATTAAAAAAAAGTAATCTGGAACTGAGCCAAAAACGAAATGGACCAATCAAATTCTGCGTAGATATTCCGGGTTATTCTCATTGCTTTTTTACTAGGGACTTTTTTGAGGAGCTATTACTTTTTTTCTAGCCATCCTACGGATTTGAAAATCATACCACCAGACGCGAAATATAAGAACCTTTCAGAAATTAAAAAAATTATCACGGTCGGACAGTAAAAACTCAAAAAATCCTTGAAAATCGAGTAAAAAATCTTTTATTGAAAAAGTCATTTTTTTATATTGTTGCCAATTTCTAAATAAGCGCAAAGGATTATGTTTTATCTCAAATAAAAAATGTATTTGCGCGAGACTATTAAAAACAATAATGAAAGTTTAAAATAGTAATTAAATGATCACGTGTTGAAAGCATGAAATAAAGAAAATTACGTCATAAAAATTGTGTTTACACATGAATATTAAAAATAAAAATGTTGAATTAAATGAAAAAGCATTATAACCTGATTACAGAAGAAAGTCGCAGTTCGTGATATCACCATCATCTTTTTTAAAACAGGATACATTACCAGATTTTAAGAGGCTGTGAAATCAGAACGGGGGTTGGTGAGCGTAGCGAGCAGGGGGCAGAGACCCCTCTAGTCTTACCACAAAATAATATTTCTTTTGTTGTGTGTGTGTGTCTGTGCTTTACGAAGCGTCTTTTGAATTTTTATAAAAGATGAAAGATAATTTTTTAACAGCTGATGGTTCGTTGCAGAACACTGCAAAGTATTCTGTTTTGGGAATAATTTTTTTACTTAATACTTATTTCCAAAGGATCTCATTTGTTGTCCCGATTTTCTTTTATTGATCAGGAATGGATGTTTTCATTGATCAATTGGAAGTTTTTATTGATAATTATGAACTTGACGGAATACTGTCGACTCCAAAAGTTGTATATTTGTGTAGTATTCGCATTAGATAAAGTTTGGGGGAGGGGAAGAATAAAAAATTCCAAAATCTTTGTAATGTTTTAAAATTGTTTTTCCGAAAATTTTAAAACTTCTTACGGGAAGCCATGCATGATCAATCAATCAGTAAAGGAAAAAACACACATTTTGAGTTCATTCATTGAATATTAATTATGATAAAAATGTTTAAGATAAAGTTTACAAATACTACAAAACACACTGAAATAAAATATACAATAAATGAAAGTACTTATTCGCATACGATCCTGCTGGAATGATTTTTACAGTATGTTTGAAAAGTAAACATCAGTCGTTGTTGGTAAGCCTGTGGGGAGTGGCTCGTACAATGTTAGAAAGGAGCGTGAATAATATACTTATTTTCATAGATAAATGTCTTTATAAAATTTATTAATTATCACAAATAATACAGCATTCAAACGATAACATTTTATTCTTTTTCTCATTCAAAAAACAACAAACCTGGCCAGTTGCCAGATTTCATAGGAAAAATGTGCCGATAATTTTAACAGCAAAATAAATAAAAATGAAATAAAATAATGAGAACATGGAGTTAGTAAAAAGGATATTCAGTTGCTTTAAACTGTGTAATCGAGCCACTACAAGCCTAACGTGTTTCCAATAAACAAGTCTGTCTGCGTCCTGATTCATCTTTTTATAGCAGTAACGTTTTTAAATTTATTTTGATCAGTTTAAAAATAGATGAAAAAAATATTCACACGAGCATACTATACATAATATTTACATTTAAATATACATTTATTTAAAAATATTCATTCTTATTTATCCTTCTTTAAAAAAACAAAGGCAACGGCGTAATGTAATGGCGCTTCTCTTTTCATTCTAATCGTCGAACGACAACGACTGTAAAGCACTTTTATAATGCCAAGAAATGTATTAAAATGGAAAACTTTAGAAATAAACATAAAATACTAATTAACAGTAAATAAACTTACCTTCAAATTTTAGAAATCCAAGAGAAAAACGGCAGCCGGATCTAACTGACGTGAACATTAACTGCGCTGCGAAAAACGAAGCCTAACTGTTGCCAAACGCCAAACATTAATTAAAATAAACCTTTCATGATATTTTGGCTTTCGGTTAAACATAAAACAAACCATATCCCCGGTATTTAATTATTCAATAATAAATTTAAAATCAAAAGCTTATTTTATTTCAAATTATGCATATATGTGTGTTTATCTTTTTCACAGTAAAATAAATCATATTTTTAATTTGAATGCAAGTAAAATGTAACTATATTTACAAAATTAAAAAAAATATATATTTAATTAATTCTACCTCATCCATTAACTTTTAATAATTTGACAAGTAAAAATTTATTTCAATGATTTTTTTTAAATTTTAACTGCTGGTTGAACAAAAAAGGCCCACTTACAATCTAGTATTACTAGAATTTTAAGCAGTTTGGCAGTAACGGACCAATGAAGATTGTCCATCTTTATTTCGTAGCTCTAAAATACTTGAAAGATCCAATACTGGACCAGTACTCCTGAATCCATGTAATGCCATACTTCAAACAGCCAACATTGGGTCAATACTGGTCAACAGATGTGCCATCACTGGCCATTACTGGCCCCAAAAGTAGCCAACAGTTCTTTGTTTGCTGGGGAAGCAAACGCTGAAAAAAAGGCGTACCTATAGAAAATGCATATGCCTACAATTGTCAATTGTAGGAAAAATTCACTATGGGTAGCGTCTCAAGGTCATAACACTAGAAGAAATTAGGGAGAAAAGAAAGAAAATAAACTCCCCAAAACTAGAACTGTATCCCGAAAATATGCCTCCCAATGCATAAACATCAGATTATCTGTTCTAAATGCAAACTAAAATGCATAACATTATGTGTTAAAGTGTATATAAACAGGAGCGGAAGGATAAACTGGAAAACTGCTGGAAGAAATGGTGAAATTGTTAATAAAAAGGGTATCTATAGAAAATGCATATACCTACAACTCTAGGATAAATTCATTGTGGGCAGCCAATACAGGGTAATAAAACCAGAAAAAGTTAGAGATTAAAGGAAAAAAAAAACCAAAGCTAGAATTGTATCTCGAAAGCCCCTATAGCCTGAATAAAAAGCACTCTGCCTCCTCATATTTTAGTTAACAACAAAAAAGATTGGACAAGCCATTTCACCGAGAAATTATGTCTTAAAACCAGAGAAAGAATCAGATAGAAATAACAATTTATAGACTGGCATCATCGAGAAAAAAGTTGCACATTTAAGATGTCCATACAATTGAGAGAATTGATAAAAGCATCTTGTCATCGCCCAACACTAAAGTACATCCTCTATGTTTCAGACAGATTTATAAAATAGGTTGTACAATGTTATCAATTATCTATGCTTCCGCATATCTTTTTAGTACTTACCTTATAAACTTTCAGCATTTTTGCTTTAAAGAAAATAATTCTAGCTGTGAAAAAGAAAAAAAAAAGTCCTCAAAATGGCAAAAATCAGTAATGTTTTCTAGAAACTAAATAATATGCCGAATTTGGTATTAAAAATATTTATGTGTGCTACTAAATTAATTATAAATATACGAAATGTTCGAAAATATTCACACTTACTGCCAACAGAGGCATTTTTTCAAAGATTTTATTATGTATGTTTTCTAAAATTTGTTAAAAATATATTTTATTAATAAACCTCAATTATTGCTACTAACACTTAATATACAATATCCCACTAAATTTACAAAAATGTGCTTGTCTTATCAAGATTTTAAAAATATACCTTATTTAATTTTCCATATATACTTTTAGAGAACCTAGGAATATTATTGGAAATATTTGCTATGCCACAAATTTTTACATTCTTTTACATACATTCTCAAAATAAAAATGAGAGAAACACACACAAATCTAACTTTTATTCAATTTAATCAACATATATGGCTCATTTTTTGTTTTTTAAGTAATAAATTTGATTGGAAATTTCTCCATTCACAATAGTTTTTACAATTAATTTTTTTTCAGACCTATTGTGCATTCTAATAATCTACTCTTTAATTATAAGCATTATACTAAAGAGGAACATTTCTCTTTTATAAACAATAATGCTGATGCTGTGTAAAAAATTAAATATTTTCATACATAGTGTGGAACCAATAGACATGAAAAATTTAATAAAAAAGGGTCAGGGATCAAACATTTAATTGTACCTTTCATTAAAACATTTATATAGCACACATTTAAAGTTATCAATAGTTCATTTTCCAAATCTTTCTATAAATAAATTGCATTGGAAATCGAACAATTTGTTAATTACATGTTAAAAATAACTAAAGAAATTGTAATGAAAATTTTAGATAAATATAAATAAAAATACTTTTGAAAGGTCTATACTTTTTCTCAAGTTTTCTATATCTTTATGGAAAGTCTGCATGTTTTTGTATTAATTCTAAAATTTACAAAAGACTTAAATATTTTCTAATATGTAAATACTTATGGTAATCTGTTAAGATTTTAATTTAAATTAAATTACAAAAGCATCGACTTAGAGCTTTTAGTCTCTCACATTCCTAAATTTTCCAACACATTTTAGGCAAAACATAACATTTATTACAAAATACCTTGATCTAAATTTTTAAAAAGTTGAGTGATTTTTCTTAAATATGTGGTTGATTTAAATCATGATTAAGATCAAGCTGATTTAAATTTAAAAAAAACATTGCACTAAACAATATTTCCAAGGGTTTTTTGTCTTCAAAAACACAAATCAAAACAACTAGTATTCTTTCAATTCAACTTAATTATATAAAATTTTACTGAAAGTACAAAAACACGGAACTCCAATACAAATGGTGTATTTGTATGGAACATTTTTGGTGTACAAAATGTAAAACAAGATTGTAAAAGCATAGAAGTTTTAAATAAAAATTGACTTCAGATAGACAATCTACATCTTTGTATTATCTAAACTTCACAAAGTTTGCTGACTTTTGTACACAAAGTGTATTTCTAAATTTTTCATGCAGAAATGAAGAGTTCGAAAATATGCCCACTTGCTGCCAACAAATGAATTTTTCAAAGATTTTATTAGTAAAAATGTATTTTCGCTATATTTTGATAAAAGTAATTTTTACTATTAAAACTAAGTTATTATTACTAACATGTTCTCGAGGAAGTTAACACATATTGCTTGTCTAATGGTACTTACATACATCATTTCATGAACCTAAGAATTATTTATCAATCAATTAATTTTTTTTAATTATTCACTCAAGTAATTATATGCTAAAATTCTGTACAATGATAGGTTTCAGAAGCAGTAATACCCAACCTTTTTTATACCCGCATTCCACCAAATCGTCTGTAAAATGATGATGCCTCCCTCCCCCCCTCCCTCTGTAACATATAATTCTTATCAAAAAGGTATTTCATCATGGTAAATTCACATGGTGGAAGCCTAAAAAGTTATACAAATGACAAGTAACGTCACATAGTTTTAAGCTTATAAAACAGGTAATAATGTTGTGAGTAATATATTTTTAATATAACCTTATAAATGAAATGAAGAAATTTATATTCGCATTTATATCTAAAAGAGTTTCTTTTTTCGTTTCTTATATTTACTTTGGTGGGAAACAAAAGCAGTATTTCATGGTCTGTACTTTTATCTTGACAAAATTTCTTATAGAGACTCTTGCATTTGGCATTAAATATGATAGCATTGATATATTTTGTGATAGAACCTCATTTGTACATGTGAAAAGTTTTTGGGTGCTAATATCTCTATTTGCATAATACAATCATAGCTGCCAACTGCTACGAATTTTTAGCATCACTATTTTATTAAAAAAATTCTCCACCTTATTGTATCACAGAATTCTACGATATGAAAAGGAAGATATTACTGTCCTTAATTATTAGTGCCAAAGAAGTGGAGCAGTTGGCAAGCTATGAACAAAATAAACAAGAATCATTTCTGGATAACTTTATTAATTTTAAGCAGTATTTTAAATATTATTATAATGCATTTTTTTCAGTTCGAAGAAATATGTCTATTGTCTACCTCCTCCTTTTTGTCTTGTGCATTGTTTGGAATTGTTTCCTATGCAGCAAAAGGTCATGTCTGCTATAATGTATATTAGTGCCTGTTATACCCTAAATTTATAAGTTTTCATTTGAAAATCCTGATGTTTTTAGTACTAAATTTGTAATTGAGGAATTAAACAGAAATCTGTGATCTGTGTCGAAGCTGCATGTAATAGAAATTTTTGAGTATTTTGTCAAAAATGAGCAGAAAAAATCTGTACGAAAAACTTCTTCCTTTGAAATAAATAAAAATCATCTCAGGCTATGTTATTCTGCTATACTAGAGCTACAAGTATACATATTAACAATTGCTTCTTTCTTCGTAATACTGGTACTTATAAATACTACTTCATAAAACATTTAAAAAAGAAAAAAAAAACAACATATAATTGGACGAATAATGTATTATTTCCCAGACCTTAAAATGTAAATAAAACATGTGTTGAGATGTTTCACAATAGAAATTTAGCATTGCATATCACGCAAGAAAATGGAAAGTAGAATGAGATACATAGGCGAAAAAATCTAATTTTTTGATTCACAGGACTGTTATTGTATCTATCGATGATAAAGTATTTAAAATTGATCCTGAAGCATACTGTACTGACGTAATGGACAAATCATACGTAAATAAACATACGTAATGGATGAATCAAATATTTTTTATAACATTATGATTCAATTTATGTTTAAAAGTACTCGGAACATAAAGGGTTAAAACAGTCAGTTTTAACCACCTGCGTATACGTGACTAACACAGCACTCAGAATCCTTGATTATTCCTATCAGTAATTTTAAACTGAAAACTTTTCTTATTTAATCACAGAATAGTGCATACGTCAGACTTAGCGATTACATTTGTGATTACATTAGGCAAAATTTTCTTACCGAAATTACTGGTAATAAAAATTTCAAAACTCTGTAAAAGACGCTTGTCGATTTTGCGATTTTTACTCTTGCAATTTTTTAAGTTTCTAAACATCTGACATATTTAATTTTTACACTGTTATATAGGGAAAAAAATCTACTTTCAAATGCAATTTGTTTGAAAACTGTATCTTAGTTGGCTGATTTATTATAGCTTTTAAAATTAAAAAAAATTGTATTTTTCACTTTTTATCGTGTTTAATGGTTGCCTTTGGTAATTTTTTTCCCTCTTGGCGACCGCATATTATCGTTGATTAAAGAACTGAAATGACTATTATTAGTTAGAAATTAATACATACACCTTTAAAAGTAAAAGAAAAAAACTTTTACAAATTTTATATAAAATACAAAATAATAATAATAATAATAATAATAATAATAATAAACGTTTTGATTAGTGATAATTTTATAAATCAAAATAATTTCATTTAAAAATCAAAGGAATGTTTGTGATGCATAAAAATATTTTTCAATGTAAAAATTGTGACTCAAAACAATATTTGGCTATTTATCGTTAGCGCCAGGATTATCACGTTCAAAAATTAATTTATGATGAAGTTTTGCTTGCTGCTTTAAATGAAAATTCTAAGTTTTATTTTATTGACGCGACTGGCAAAACATTTTTACTTAATGCAGTTTTAAAAATGATGAGATCATATAATATGGTTGCGTTAACTGTTGTATCTTCTGGGATCTCAGCTTTGTTAATAGATCAACGTAAAATAGCACATTCAAATTTTAAAATACCGCTGAATTTGAACGAAACATCTACGTGTGCCATTAGTAAGCAATCTGACCTTACTGAATTAATACGAGAAACAAAGTTAATAGTCTGGGATGAAGCACCCTTGATGAGTAAATTAGTATTTGAATGTGTAGACCGTACGCTTAAAGACATAAAAAACAATGATTCGCTATTTGTTGGAATAGTAGATATAATTGCTGGTGACTTTAGACAAATTTTGCCTTGATTCAAACATATATAATACGAATCTTTTATTAAATTTTGATGCTAATCTTACATAATCGGGTGCATGTCAAGGGAGAGTTACACATAAATGATGTTGTCAAGAATAGGGTTTAATGATAATAGTAATTTATATTATAAACTAACACATGTCTGATTACTGCTGAAGTCATTTTTATGGTAGCAATGAACTGACTAATAAACTTCGCTTTCACTGCATCTTTTTAAACTTCTAAGCATCGCACAATTTCATATTCTACACCGTCGAATAGAAAAAAAAATGCAATTTCTTTGAAAACTGCATTTGAATTTACTGATTTATGATATTTAGAATAATTTCCAAACATGAATTAATTTTAAATCTATCTCTATCACGTACAGTCTGATTGTGAAAGATTAATCCGTTTGCATTTAAAACAATATAAATAGTTCTGCATTTATTCCCGGCTAATATTACATAACGAAATTAAAACTTCATCAAAATATAAATATAAATTATAATATAATATAAATAAAATGAAAATTTAACAGACATGTTCTCGAACTACGCGCTTAAGCAGTTGAAATTTTCAGAATAATTAAGTAAGCAGTAAGCAGCGAAATCTTGGACGATTCTTTTGGTCGTTAACTCCTGGCATGCGGCTAATACAAAAGTATCGCTTTATCCAATTTCGAAATTTTATTTGAATATATTATTGATATTTTTCTTGCAAAAATTCTTTTTTACGTTATTAATGAATCTGTTTAAAACATATATATTAAAAATGCAAAATCTATTAGAATTAGAAAAAATAGTTTTCGCCTATATTCTGTAACCCGGGAAGCCCGGGTTCGATTCCCTAGTACTAATAAAAGAAAGTTTCGCTCTGTGTGTGTGTGTGTGTGTGTGTCTGTTTGTTTGTTTGTTTGCGATGGCTAGGAATATCTAGCACACCTAGAAGCCTGAAAATTTAGATTTAAGTAGTCCAAGCCCTCTCCTGGTATACCTGAGACTCAGAATTTTGATATTTTAATTATTTACTGAAATATTAATTAAAATCCAGAAAGAACTCTCATCAAGAATACGCTTTATTACTTCGGTTGGTTGGTTGTATAGAGTCTTCACAGAAGAAATTAAATAAACAAGAGTAGCGATGCATAGATAAGGACTTCTAACAAAATAGTTTTGCAGTGACTGACGTACAGCCATGCTAATGTAGCGCCACCTACATACGGTAAATTACACAGACGCCACCTGTTGAAAACATTTTTGCAGGCACGTTTTTCTTCATGATAATTAGCTGGCTTTAAGGTTTTTGGGGGTTTTTTTTACATGACATATATTATTATGGTAGAGATTATTAATACAGAAAACTTTATTTAACAGATTATATGTAATATTTGAGATGATGGAGAGGGGTAAGGGTAAGCAACTTTTTATTAAATATCGCATTTATTTTACTTGACCGCGCGCCATCTGGCGGCGGCTTTTTTCTTAATTGACCCCCCCCCCCCCTTAATAATAAATCGAAACCTACTGCTCTGATTTTAACAGAACTAATTACTTTTAACAATTTTGACATTGCAGTTTTACATAGAGAATACCGCTATTTTAAATCTGAAATAATAATGTTCCGAACTTCTCCAAACCAGTTCCATTTTGACTAAATTATCGTAAAAATCAGTATTCATACCTTCAAGGTGTATTTCAAGAAAGCAGTTACCAGTATTTTCGAATAATAGTTTAAGCCAAATTTCAAATTAAGTTCCAAGCTTAACAAAATTAATCCATCTTTAAAGATGTATAGTGGTCCTCATAATTAGCTATTTACTGAAGGGCACTTGAACATCCGCGCTCCCCCCCTCTCGGCCCCTCCTTCAAGGTTTTTACTTTAACTATGCCCGTTTCCGTATCTCAGCAACTGTCTTTCCGATTTCAACACAAGTGATTCCAAACATTATAATTAATAGTCACCCTCTATAACATTAAAGTAAATTTATCAGTAGCGGTTACCACTATTTCCAAAAAATAGTTTAAGCCAAATTTGTAATTAAGTTCCTAGCTTAACCAAACGAACGAATTTTTAAAGATGCATAATGCATAACTGCTAACTAAATTTCATTGAAAATCAGAAGATTTTGGACCAAAAATCAGAAGAAATCAGAAGATTTTGACAAAAAATCAGAAGAAATAAGAAGATTTTAAAAAATTTATAAAACTTTCAACATGGATAAAATAAAACTAGCTGGGATCATAATAAATGAGCAAATTTAAAAGACAAGCAAGAGTAAAATAAAATAGTCACTAATTTGCAAGTAAAGAATGCATATTACAGACAGAAAAGAATAACTTCAATACATAAAAAAAAATTACTACTACAAAAAAAAAAATAGAACATTGATAATAGATTTTTTACTTTTCATTAAAATACACTTAAAATTTCAGCTTCCTAACATTTAGTAACCAAGGATAACTGATGTTGATGCTGAGGGCCGTGATTTGAATATTGGTGTTAAACTAGTTAACTGGTGGTGTTATGCAACACCACTTAAACAATTCAACCAGTAAAATATTTTTTGTCGCCATATACAACAAAAACTGAGTAAAAATATTTATATTATTCAAAATTGACAACACATGAACCATTAAAATATTTGCAATAAATACTGTATATTATATGATAGAAAAATAACACACGTGAATAGAAAATTTACTAAAACTTTATTATATATTACTAAAAAAAATTAGTAGAAAAAAATTATTTTGACAACATGTTCATAGTAGATTGCTTAGCTTTTTTTAAAAAGTTATTAGAAAATTGTGCTTTATAACATTTATTGTCAGTAAATGATTTCGCTAACAAAATATTTTCTAGAGTTTTCGTCATCATTGATGAGCTGAACAGAGTCATATTTTTCTTAATCAAACTGAAAATACATTTGCATTCAGCACTGCTGTGAGAAATAGTCAATACAGCTTTTAATACTTTGCAAATCCTACCATATTTCAAAATTTCATCAATGGAACACATCTTTCCTAACATGGCAATGCACGAATTTGCATGTACCATAATAGGTATTTTTTTTTACATTGAAGTCCTGTGAACTGATTCTGTAATAAGTTCCAGGCTACATCATCATCTTCATCATTTTTTTTAAAAAAAATGGAAATTTTTCCACAAAAAAAGAAAAAGTTACATTGTAAGATTTTTTATTTTTTAATTCACTACTCCTATTTTAAATGAAAGCAAAGTAAACTTTATTTAAATCTGAATTCTTCTCCTTTTAGAAAACTGAAGGTAGTTTCATTTTTTAAGCAACTGATAAAAAAAGTTCCTGTTAATAGATAATGTACCACTTGTTCTTCATTATTTAGATAAATTTGTTATCAAATAAATGATCCACTAATTTCGAAAATTTAAATTCAAAGTTCAGCAAATTTATTATTATTATTAAGAGAAAGCTTGCTAATGGTTATACTGGATCTTCTGCAAGCATCAGCTGAGAGACAGCTATCAAGTTTTCCTAACTTCAACATCATAATAATTGAAAATTCCTTCCTATTGGCACCGAATTCCAAATATATACTATATATGCTTTGGTGGCTGGGCTGCTAAATTTAACAGATGACAAGAAACAGCCACTAAAAAAATTTACTTCTGCAATTTCTTCACATATTTCTGAACACCATTTTTTCATTAAAAAAAAAAAAAATCAGAAGATTTTATCTTCTGATCAGAAAATCAGAAGGTAGAGTTGAAATTAAGAAGAATTCTGAAAAAATCAGAAGAGTTGGCAGGTATGATAATGGTTCTCCTAATTAGCTATTTACTGAAGGGTTCTTGAACAACCGCACACACCCCCCCCCCCGGCCCCTCCTTCAAATTTTTTTCTCTAACTATGCCCCGTTTCCGTATCTCAGCAACTATCTTTCCGATTTCAATGCAATTGATTCCAAACATTATAATTAACTTAAGAGTCACTCTTCATAACATTAAACTAAATTTATGAATAGCGGTTACCACTATTTCCGAATAATTGATTAAGGCAAATTTGTAATTAATTTCCTAACTTAACCAAACGAACTAATTTTTAAAGATGCATAGTGGTCCTCCTAATTAGTAATTTGAAGAAGGGTATTTGAACATCCCCTCCCCGTCCGGCCCCTCCTTCAAGGTTGTTTTCTGTAACCATGTCTTGCTTCAATAACTCAGCAACTATCTTTCTGATTTCAACGCAACTCATTCCAAACATTATAATTAACTTAATAGTCACCCTCTATAACATTAAAGTAAATTTATGAGCAGCAGTTACCACTATTTCCGAATAATAGTTTAAGCCAAATTTGTAATTAAGTTCCTAGCTTACAAAAAGATTTTTTTTTTTAATATTTCAAAGGCATTTTTCAAAAATATAAAAAAAAAAATTAGAGAATGTTTTCACATTACATTTTTTAGATAATCGACATATACATTGGTTATTCAAAAAGCTTACATTTTATTATCTCTCTTACTTGTTTAAATAATTATCTCTTTTTTTACATTCATTTTTCTCATTAAAAAAAAAGCCTTTTTATTTTAGACACAAATTTATATATTTTTTTTAATATTTCTAAAGCCGTTTTTAAATTTCTTGTTTTAGAGTTACTTTGAGTTTAATTATTACATTAAAAAGGAACCAAACAAAATTTCAGATATTTGTTTTCATCGTAATTTTCACTTAATGGACATTTCTAACTTCTAATTCATTCACCATGAAAATCGTATTTTATTGTGTTTCTCTGTCTCTGTCTCTTTTACATTTTTTTCTTCTAATTGCAGAACATCGAAGTCGCAGACAACAAACTTGGGCACCGGCGATAAAGTTACCTAAAATTTCCCACATATGTATTCACATAAAAGAATAGGGAATTTAGAATGTATTAGTAATGTTTCTTAAATTCGTTATTTTTATACTGCATAAATTTTTAACAATTAAATAATTTCAATTAATATTTTTAATTAATTTTTGTAATCAAATTAACGTTTAATTATTAATTATGCATCATTTGGGATTTCTATACAAAATACTATTTAGATAAAAGTATACACATGTAATTGCAGCTATAGAAGCATGAGCTATAGAAGTATGTTGGATCTTTATTTTCCAAACCAACCTACTCAGAGTAAGTGCGTTGTATGGCACGTTACATTATTTTTACATGGAAAGTTTTCATGAGAGGCTTTTCTATCAACCATAAGTCTTGAAATAGACTGTTTTAAATTACAATAAATTTACAAATTTGTACTTCTGAGCAGTGTATTTTTTTTTTCATTCCTATTTTATACAAAAATAAAATTAAAATTTTGAAAGTTTCAAAAAATCTTTCTTCCCATAAAATTGTATAAAACTTACAGCAACGGGGGCCTTTTTACTCAGCGACTCCGGGTATTGATACCCACCTACCACTCCCTCCCCACATCCCTTTCTATCTTTCAACAGGCGCCACTGTATAGTTTGAGAATTTTTACGGAAAAACAATAGACATTATTCTAAAATTGTAGATACCATTGTGAGAAGATTTACAATTATAAGATACAATTATGAGATGCAATTATGAGATACAATTATGAGATAAATTCATTTTACAAATTCATTTTACATTGAAAATTTACAATATTTTTTGAAACATGCAAAAGTATTTTTCAAACTTTTTATTGCATAAAGAGAATCAAAGAAAATTCTATGGATATTTTTTTAATTACAATTTTTATTTTAATTGACAGTTCTGACTTCTTATTTATTCATGATAAAATTTAACGTTTATGGTTGTAGCCGTTTAATTTTTTTTTATATGTATGAATATTAATTACGGAAAACAATAGATTCCTTGTTAGAATGTATCACGTTATCAAAAATATACTTTAGGCAGGAATAGGAGAAGATTTTTTTTTTAAGATAAATTATTTCTATAATTAAAATAGCAAATAATTTTAAAATTTCAAAAATATTTCTCAAATGTGTTATTGAATAACAAGAATCAAAGGTAATTTTAGGGATTATAATTTCATATTATTATTACCTAATCGACATTTCTAACTTCTCATTCATAGATGGTGAAACTTATATTTTTTATGTCGCTTCCTTTTTAACTTTAAAGTATAACAATTCTTATGAAAAAGGATGAAACTTTTTGGCGCAATTTGTTCACAAAACGTCATGTAAAGTTTTTATTTTTAAATTGCTTTTTCAACATAAAAGTTGCAATTAAAATATAAAAATAGTTAATATGTCAAAAGCATTTTCCAAATATAATATTACATAAAAAAGGATTTTTTTTTTTTTTTTTTTTTTACTTAATCGATGCTTTTAACTATTTTAATCTGACGAAAATTTACCTTTTTTCTGTAGATTTTTTTTCTTTCCTTTTTAATAAGTTTACAGCATACACGTTTTTACAAAAAAAAAAAAAAAAAAAAAAAAAAAAAAAAAATGTTATGAAAAAACAGTAGACAAAACTCACTTTTAAAAAATAAATTTGCCAGAAAGTTAACTTCTTTTTACAATAAAAATATGAAACGATTATAATTGATTTCAAAAATACTTTTCAAATGTGTTACTACATAAAAAAATCAAAAACAGGTTTTTGGGATTATCTTTTTACATAACAATCTTTACTTAATTAATATTTCTAACTTCTCATTTATACATGACGAAACATATTTTTTAAGTCACTTTTTTTCGTTTTATTTATATTATTATTATTATTATTATTATTATTATTATTATTATAGAATAAAAGTTCTTATTAAAAAATCATTAGACGTTCTATAGCATCCCTGTAAAGTTGAAAAACGTGACGTAAAGAATTAATTTCTAATTTACTATCATAAAGTACGGAAAATTTAATAATATGTCGAAAGTATTTTTCAAATGTATTAATTGCATGAAGAGAATGAATAAAAAGAATCAAAGAAAATTTTAAGAAATATTTATTTATTTTTGTTTATCTCTATTTATTTATTTATTTATTTATTTATTTATTGCAAGCTTTATTTTATCGATATTTCTAACTTCTAAATTATTCATAACAAACTTATCTTTTATTCTGTCACTTTTTTCTTTTCTTTCCTTTTTAATAATTTTGCAATATGAAAGGTTTTACAATATAAAAGTTTTTACAATATGAAAGATTTTACAATATGAAAGTTTTTACAATATAAAAATTCGTACTTTTACTTCTAAAAATATAGACAAGAATATTAAGACGATATTTTAGAAACATTTTTATGTTACAGTGAAAATGCGAAAACATATTTTAAAGATTTCCAAAGCGTTTTTCAAATGTGAGAATAAAAGAAAATTTTAGAATTTTCTTTTACTTTAGCCCTTTCGTGTACGAATACGTTTTCAATTTTAGGAAAAAATTACTTTCTTGTTAATGAAATTAAAAATGTCTATATCGAATAAGAAAAGTTAAGGTTCACTGAAATTTAACGATTATGTCATTTATCGAAATCTAACGAATGTTATTTTGCGTACTATTCAAATGCAAAGAAAGGCTAAGGAATAATTACTTAAAACATCTGGAAAATCTCGTTCTACAACAGAAATAAACAGACATAACATATTTCTCAAATGTGTTATTGAATAACAAGAATCAAAGGAAATTTTAGGGATTATAATTTTATATTATTATTACCTAATCGACATTTCTAACTTCTCATTCATAGATGGTAAAACTTATCTTTTTTATGTCGCTTTTTTTTAACTTTAAAATATAAAAGTTCTTAGGAAAAACGATGAAACTTTTTAGCGCAATTTGGTCACAAAATGTCATGTAAAGTTTTTATTTTTAAATTGCTTTTGCGACATAAAATTGCAATTAAAATATAAAAATAATTAATAAGTCAAAAGCATTTTCCGAAAAAAAAAAAAAATCTTTACAGTACAATTTTTACTTAATCGATACTTTTAACTATTTTAATCTGACGAAAAATTACCTTTTTTTCTGTAGCTTTTTCTTTTCTTCCCTCTTTAATAAGATTACAGTGTAAACGTTTTTACAAAAAAAAAAAAAAAAAAAAAGTTATGAAAAAACAATAGACAAAACTCACGTATAAAAATAGATACAAAATTTGCCAGAAAAATAACTTCATTTTACAATAAAAATATGAAACGATTATAATTGATTTCAAAAATACTTTTTAAATGTGTTACTACACAAAAAGAATTTAAAAAAAAAATGTGTTTGGAATTATCATTTTACATTACAATCATGTATTAATTGCATGAAGAGAATGAATAAAAAGAATCAAAGAAAATTTTAGGAAATATATATTTATTTTTGTTTATCTCTTTTTATTTATTTATTCCAAGCTTTATTTTATCGATATTTCTAACTTCTGAATTATTCATAATAAACTTAACTTTTATTCTGTCACTTTTTTCTTTTCTTTCCTTTTTAATAATTTTATAATAGAAAAGTTTTTACAATATAAAAGTTTTTACAATATAAAAGTTTTTACAATATGTAGGTTTATACTTTACTTCAAAAAATATAGACAAGAATATTAAGACGATTTTTCAGAAACATGTTTCTTTTACAGTGAAAATGCAAAAACATATTTTAAAGATTTCAAAAGCGTTTTTCAAATGTGTGAATAAAAGAAAATTTTAGAATTTTCTTTTACTTTAACCCTTTCGTGTCCGAATATGTTTTCAATTTTCGGAAAAAATTACTTTCATGTTAATGAAATTAAAAATATCTATCTGAATAAGAAAAGTTAAGGTTCACTGAAATTTAACGATTATGTCATGTACCGAAATCTAACGAATCTTATTTTGCGTACTATTCAAATGGCAAAGAAAGGCTAAGGAATAATTATTTAAAGCGTCTGGAAAATCTTGTTCTACAACAGGATTAAACAGACATAACAACTTTCTAGTACTTTACGTTTTATTCGTTTAAAGAAACGGCCCCTATTTCAAATTTAAAGTACAGGATGTTCATGAATGATTGTACCGGTGTCCCTCATAACTTCTGATTTAAGAATATGACGGAAAATATTATTACATATTCATAAATTTCAACTCAAAAAGTTTTTTCAATAACAAAAACAAAGTTACATATGCGTAATGTTGAAACTGAAAATATTATTAATCAAATAACGATTATAATCAAGTAATAATTAATATTAAAAAATTTATCGATTTTATCAAAAGATTATTAATGAATTATGTAATATCCATCTATCTAACTTTTTACTCATAATTCATTAACAGATTTTTGATAAAGGATCATGGTCTATAAGCCGTGTTTTTGGCCCATGAAATAGACTAAAACTTGACGTTGTTATTCTGAGATAATTATTCCACTTTTTAATGTTTGAGGGACTGTACGATGTCCTGTACGATTTCAACAATAGTTTTTGCATTTTGTTCGAATTTATATGACTTATACAAGCTCAAAATTCGTATTATTCGTAGTTTTTAATGAAAAATACACAATTTCTCCTAATTTTAACTCAATTATTTATATGAGCGCAATCGTGCAACACTTTCTTCTTTACATATATTATAATATTACATCAAAATGTACAATATATGTAAAAATAAAAAATGTACAAAATATGTAAACAAAATGTACAATATATGTAAACAAAATGTACAAAATATGTAAACAAAATGTACAATATATGCAAAGCTGCGTTCATAGTAATATATTTAAAAATATATTAAAAATTGAGGTAAAATTAGGAGAAATTGCGTATTTTTCCTCAAAAACTACGAATAATACGAACTTTGAGCTTGTGTAAGTTACATAAATCCGAACAAAATGCGAAAAATACTGTTGAAATCGTACAAGATAAATCTTCTAATATTTACAAGTTTGAAATTGTGCGTCAGACGTGACAAACGAGGTGCGTTCGTACAATTAATGCTAGTTATATAAATATTCAGATCTCGATGATTTTTAATTCTGTGAAATGAATTATATCGTCTGCAGATTCATTTCTGTCATAAAATAATGTATCTCGGTCGCTTAACGATTAAACCTCGGAAGCTACTATAACAAGAAAGCACCGATTTTTTTTTAATTCAATTTTTTTAATAAATATTTTTATTAATATCTTCTAAAGTTTAAAAAATGGAAAGTTTTACAGGTCAAAAGCATTTTTTAAATGAATTAATTGCATAAAAATTACTGAAAAAACAGGAGTTTATTATTTATTATATATTATATAGTATATTAGTATATTAGTTTATTATTTATTATTTTTATTATTTTTTTTTATTGTTATTATTTTTTTTACAGTAAAATTTTTATTTTATCGACATTTCTAATTTCTTATTTATTCATGACAAACTTAACTTTCTTTCTGGTACTTTTTCTTTTCTTTCCTTTTTAATAATTTTACAATATAAAAGTTTTTATTTTCACTTCTAAAAATACAGACAAAAATGTCAGATGATATTTCAGAAAGTTTTTTTTTTACATTGAAAATATGAAAAGATATTTTAAAATTTTCAAAAGCATTTTTGAAATGTGTATTTACTGCATAAAAAGAATCAAAGAAAATTTTAGAATTATTTTCCTTTAATCCTTGCGGGTCCGAATTTTTTGTTGAATTTTGGGGAAATTTTACTTTTATGTTAATAAAATTAAAAGCATCTATCTGAATCACAAAAGTAAAGTTTGACTGAAATTTAATGAATGTATCATTTACTAAAATATAACGAATATAGTTATTTTACGTACTATTCATATGACAATAGGCTAAAGAAGAATGTTTTAAGACGTTTAGAAAATGTCCAATTACACAGAAGGGTTAAACAGACATAACAACTTTCTACTACTTATTAAGTTTTATTGTAAATCAGAAAAATAGTCCCTATTTTATTTTTACAATATTAAACATTTGTTTGAAATTGAAGAATCACCAACGGTGTAAAGAGATTTTAGAAAACTTTTATTATTATTATTATTAAATGCTGAAACGCCAATGAAGTCAGAATGATAAATGTATAGACGTATACTTTCAATATTGCATGCAGATAATAGCAAATTTAGTTATTAATACAAAATACTAGTCAATGAAAAGACATATCCTATTAAAAGGACGACAGACCCTAACGGGTTAATATTACAATATTTAATTAGTAAACATTTCTAACTTCTGAATTAATTATGACGAAACTTATGCTTTTTTTCTACTGTTTTTATTTTCTTTAATTTATTTCATTATTTTACATTATGAAAGTTTTTTTTACGAAAAAAAAAATTAACTTTCATTTTGGAAAATATAGATAAGTATGTAAGAAGATTGTTTCATAAAAGTAAGTTTTGCTTAATGTGAGAAATATTTAAAATTTAAACATACCAAAAGCATCTTTAAAACTCTTATTGAATAAAAAAGAAAAAAAAATATTTTAGATATGTATGACTTAGATATGACTTTTAGATATGATTTAGATATGACTTTTTTAACAAACTCATCAAAATTTCTAACTTCTGATTTAACCATTATGAAATATATGTTCTTTTAATCTGTCGCCATTTCTTTTTTGTGTGCGTTCGTAATTATATAAATACGTAGCACCTATAGTCGTCGTCTGGTCCGTCCGTCTGTCTGTCCGTCCTTCCGTCTGTCCGCATATAACAGCGCAAAAACTACTCAACCAAATGATTTGAAATTTAATATATATAATCTTTGCAGAATTTTGTCGAGACTTTTCAAATTTTATGAAAATCGAATCAAAACTTTAGGAGATATTAATAAAAATATTTATAAAGAAATCTGATTTTTTAAAAAAGAAATCGGTGCTTTCTTGTTATAGGAGCTTCCGAGGTTGAATCGTCAAGCGACCGAGATACTTATTTTATTACAGAAATTAATTTGCAGACGATATAATTCATTTCACAGAATTAAAAATAATCAATATTTGAATATTTATATAACTAGCTATAGTACAAACGCACCTCTTTTGTCACGTTTGACGTACAATTTACAACTTGTTTTATAATATGAAGAGTTCTGCGGAGAAAAGAAAAATATCGTATTTTCACTTCTGAAAATACAGACAAGTATAGGAGAAGATTAAAAAAAAAAATTACATACTGATTAAGTGAAGGAGCAACGGGGTTTTCTGAAAGAGGCGATAACGCTTTGTTCTGAAAGCAGATGAGAGAATGATTTTTGGTCGACGAAGCATGCATATAGATATAAACACAGAAGTCTGTGGATATAAATACTTCGTTTCAGCGCTGCTTTGGATCTCTCTCTCTATAGGCTAAAATCAAACGTGACGTAGTTTCCGCAAAACTCCATTCCCCAATCAAAACGTGATCTTTCTTTGACGTAGCTCCAAATTCGTGGAACATAGAAATTTGACGTAGGCGAGAATATAATGTCAAAACATCACATATATGGAAATTTTTCTTTCTTGAATAATTCGTGTTTGGTAACCTAACTAAATTAACAATTATTTTTATTCATGTTTGTTATCAGCCACAAAAAAAAAAAAAAAGAACAAAAAATGACGAAATATGGGGCGCGTCCAGTCGCAACTAACCAAAGTGACCAATGTAACCGCTCTCTTACGTCAGGGTATGTAACCGGTGTCTAACCAGTCCACTGACACACTGAACGGAACTAACCAGCCTCCGCAGCGCCATCTGTAGGAACGCTGTCGTAGTTATCATTGTTTATGTTTGCTTCGTATCTTCTGCGGCACGTAAGCCATCAGAAATACAAGAAATTATAAAAAAAATTACAATCAAGAGGATGTAATTAATAGTATCTTACACATATGTAGTTTTGTTTGTTATTTTTCACCACTGTATTAGTATGCATGTAAAGAACCAATAGATCTTTAAAATCTAATTGTTCACATTGATTTATTTTCGTAATATTTCCTAAATGCATTGTTTTTAAAATTCAAATTTTGGATAATTCACACATTAGTTTAAGTTAACAAGTGTCTACTGTACTTATTGGTACTTTGTTTTATGAAATTTTAAATATAAGTTCGGTGTTCATTCTAACAAATATTTGTGTACATAACAGAAACTTATTTACTTAAGGCTAAAAATTTTTAAATTGATTATAACAGCAGAAATTAGGGAATTGTAGATCATTAATATACAAAAAATAAAAAAAAATAAAACGGTGATTCAGAAACAGGGTAGAAAAATGCAGAAAGATAAGATACACCACCACAGCTGGCCAACATTGTAAGAAATAGAAATAAATAAACTTGATTAAAAAGAAACTAGGAAACAGAAAAATGTTTCATAACTGAGAATTTACTGTTGAGATACAGGAAGTTACAAAAATGTTTTTCTTGTTCAATAAACAATTTCTTATAAAGTCCAATAGCTTATGAAATATTACAGCTCAAGACCTTGTTTACAATTTGGAAAAAAAGGGAGGTGGGGAATCAGCTAATCTGTATCTATTTAAAGGTAATTATTAGGGTATGCCATTTTAAATTAAATTGATTAAAATCAAGATTTAAGTAGCTCTGCCATTTAAAAAAATCCTTGATTAAAATCAATATTGAAATTTTATTCTTTTGAAATACGTAATTTTGGTTATTGTTGTTTTGTGGTGAAGCTCACAAAACTCAATCGAAGTCAGCTATTGCACATCACAAATATATAAATCACAAAGCATTAAGAAAAAGCAACTGCAATGTTTCAAACTATGTTTCATTTTACATTCCTATGCTTTTCTCAGCATAATCTTAAGTTGCATCTCTATTACAGATAAAATTTTGAATTCACCCATAAATTCATTTCATCTATATTAATAAAAGAAAGTTTCGCTCTGTGTGTGTGTGTTTGTCTGCGATGGCTAGCAAAATCTAGCCCACCTAGAAGTCTGAAAATTTAGGTGTCGATAGTCCAAGGTCTGGCCATGTGCACCTGAGTCTCAGAATTTTAATAGTTTGATAATTACCCAAGATATTAATTAGATTCTCACTAACCATCGTTTTTAAAATGATACCTTTTAAATCAAAATTGCTAAAGAAAAGAACAGGCGCATTGGATTTGCAAGCAGAAATGAACGAATTCAAAATTATTTTACTAATTAGCGAATTTTATGAAAACTAATTGAGATATCAATTTGAAAATTGATATGTAAAAAAATGTATATGTAAAAAAAAAAAATCTGCATCTGACTATGTGATTTTTGAAAAATTCAGTCGGTAATTTTTATTAATTTATGCAAAAGTCTGCCGGCGCCAGTGAAAACAATCCGAGAAAGTTTCAGACAGGGATCTGCTTTCATTAAAAATTGAACTACAAAGAGATCTGTTTCTCTGGCCGATCCCTCCATTTAGTTTGCGAAAATGAAAGGAAATAATTGCCAATTTTTACTAATAAACAAAAATTTAGGTTAATAATTAAGATATAGATTTGAAATTGGGGTCGGGAAGGGCTATCTGCCGGCTATTTTAGCGTAGCGTCTTCGTTATGTTCTAATTATCAGAAAAATGTAATTCTTTTTTTAATGATTGCATTAATGTAGGTGACGGTGGTTTTCTTGAATAAATTATTCATTATATTTGCGGGTACGGGGAAGGTTAACACCTTTCTCGGAGATTGTAATTATCTCGGGCCCGGGCAACACCGGACGGGTTAGCTAGTGGTTTAATAATAATAAAAAAAAATTATGTATAATTCTAAAGTTACAGAACAATTTTATTGTAGCTTCTTCATCATCAAGGTAACTGCTGAATAGTAAAATCCATTTCAGTGTTGACAATAATTGTAAGTTAACTTAATAAATATTTTCATTTCAAAATATAGCAAATTAAGATATTTTGCAAGGTTATGATTCAGGGTTGTAGTGGGCAGCTGGCGGGGTACCCACCCGGGCTGGGTTTAAAAAAAGAAACCCAGGTCTTTCACAACCCTGCTATGATTAAATAGTAATTAAAAAATTATTCATGGTCAAAAAATAACAAATCGCAACATTTGCCATAGTTTGCAATAGAAATCTGCAGTTAACTGTCAGTTTTAAAATAAATGATGCATTAACATACATTTTGACCTGGTGTTGGTATAACGGAAAAGTACCATCATATTTTTTTGGTTAGAAATTGAAAGTGTACTTTTGGAGCTATAGAAGTTTGAGTGTGCCACATCCAGTAAGCAGTAATGAAAACTTTATTTAAATGCAATATTTTTTTTTTCAGAACAGTATTTTCAATCTGTTTTCGAGTAATCTTTTGACTTTATGCGTAATTACATTTGTAAAAATTTTGTAACTATTTCAGAATTTTAATATGGTGTTAAGGTACACAGCACACTACTTGACATTCTTAAAATAGTTATATTGTGTGTATTTTTTTTTACGGTGACATCAAATCATTGTCTGCTTGAGTCAAAATAATAGATATTGTCAACAATGAGATTTAATACGAGCATGGATTAAATTCCAGAAATTCAACCCAATCTGCAATTTGGGTCAGGAGATAATACAGGATTGCCGCAGAAATATGAAGAGAAGAAAGGATCTCTTTAAGTAGGGATGCACCGATTAGTGATTTTGGCCGAATAGCGAATATTCAGCCCACAGGTGAACCGAATACTAAATATTCGATCAGTCGAATAGTAACAATTTGGCTGAATACCGAATATTCAGCTGGCCGAGTAGTAACTATTCAGCCGAATACTTATTTAATAATAATAATTATAATAAAAATAAATATTTCAGAGTTTAAAATAATTTTACATCATATTTAACACAAACAAATTTTGATGAATAAAACTTTTTCACAATTAAACTTTACAAAAAAAAAAAAAAAAAAAAAAAAAAATGTATATATATATATTCTTTGAACTATATTTTAAGAAGGATAGTCTTAAAAAATTTTATGTAACTCCACGACTTCTTTTGTAACTAAAACAAATGAAAAATTTTTCTTATATTCTAAAACAAATATTTTAAAATCAAAAAGAAATTTTGAAGGAATTTTTTTAGTCATAATGTTTATTTGGCAGGAAATATATATATATAATATATATATATATATATATATATATATATATATATATATATATATATATATGTATGTATTCAAATCGTGGCAACTTAACAAGAATGGTTCTGAATGTAAATACCAGAGAGTCTAAAGTCAAATGATGTCTAAAGTGAACGATTTTTTTCAGATGTTGGAAATGTACAGGGTATTCCTAAAATTCATTCAAATCTTTCAAGGAAGATAATGCAGTCAAGACAAAAAATTTTTGCATAGGAAACCAGCATCACAATCCATTTATTCAATCAAAAATACAGGGTGTTTCACTACAAGGTGAACTCAAATTTTCATTTACAACTTTAACAATAATGAATATATTTTAGTTAGATTTTGATCATATTAACTTTGCTTTGTATGAAATGTGAAGAAATCAGTGGAAAGTGATGGAATTTTAGCCAGTGATACAGTATATGTACTGTCAGCTGCATTTTAAATTATGGAATATCTAGCTTAGTGTTGTTTGCACTGCAATGGTGGCAATTTCTAGCACTTTTCATATTTCACAGAAAGCAAAGTAAGTCTGATGTTTTAAAATATTGCTACAATATCTTCATTATTGTTAAAGTTACATCAAACTGCAAGTTCGACGTTGAATGAGATACACTGTACTTTTCAACAAGATCGCTTTTCAAACAACAAATAAATAATGTAAAAGCAATCTCTGTCATTTAAATATGATTCTATTTCTTAATTTTCCTGAATATATTTATTGACAGTTAAAAATAAAAGTTACCAATGGTTTTAAAAATTATTTTTAAAAATGTTTTCTTTGAGTATTCAGTTTGGCCGAATATCTTGATATTTAGCCTAACCGAATAATTTGATATTCAGCAAACCGAATACATGCTCCATAGGGATTATACTTCTTTTTCAGCTGCATGCCTCCACTTATTTTTTGATTTGCGAGGTACATGATTCTTGAACTGCAATAAATAAAAGTACAAGTGCAAGATATTTTATAAACGGTAAAAAAAGTGGTAAAGTTAGAAATGCATATTTTTAAGTAGAAAAAAATATTTATAAATACATATTCTAAAAAGATGAAAGAATATTAATTCACTAGTTGACTCGCCTGGGAGCACATCCCAAGTACTATAATAATAACCGGAAATATATATAAAATAAGTCTTGAATTCAGACATTTTTCCCTGGGAGAGATTCCTACAGTTACAGGAGAAGGAAGGGGACACTGTAGCATCCCAGGGGGAATATTGCCCTTCCTCTGGAGTAATTAAAATTTGATACTTTTAACATGTATCTTTCTGTATGCATATATTTAAAAATATATACCAACCCTCCTGTAACATTTTAAGGATCACAATCTACCTTTCATATCATAGCTATTTTCACATAGTTATTTGTTGGGGCCCTTGCTTTTGAAAAAAAATGAGATTGCATCATCTCAATACTAGGTAAATCAAAGATTATTTCCATATTTATAAAAATAAATACAGGCAATTAATAAATAAAAAAAAAAAACATGAAAAATGTTCTGGAACATCAACAAAAAAGCAATTTTATGATATCAAACACGTGTTATTTCTTTCGGATTGCAAACCATTTGATAAGATTTTACAACATAACATGGCAATATACATCAAAAGTTCATTTAACTTTCCTGTTCTTCTTCATAAGCTTTAAAAAATAATTCATCCTTTTAAACGATCCATTTTCTTCTGGAATATTCCACGTCTTTTCTTTCTCACAATGTTGCATGGCTCTATACAGTTCCATCAAAATCTTCCACAATTATTTTCCAGCAGAGAACCCTAAATGATAGCTACTTTGTTATTAACAAAACTACGCATCTAGGAATCTCTGCTAAATCATGCAGAAAATTAAACTGCCCCTTCCATCATCCAAAGATAGCATCTTCACTATAGTCAAAATTGTGTGCAAGGTAGAAATTCCTTTACAGGCTGACCGAGAAAAAATTGCATGAACTATATCATTGTTTGGTGGGGGGGGGGGGGGGGACTTTACATAGTCAGACTGAAAATAAATGTAAAATTATCCTCATATAGCTACTTATAAATAAGAAAAGCATCCGGACAAACCATTGGGTTAAATAAATTCTCAAGATACATTTAAAAAAAAAGCAGCACAGATGGGTTTATACATTATATAGTTTGAATCAAAAGCATTTAATAACATACAAACTGATGCAGTGTATTATACTAATGTAACAGAAAACTAATAATTTACAGAAGATTTCTATTTATTTTAATCCTATAAAGCTGACATTAAACATCATCACTGTTCAGTCATACACCTGCTTAAAACAGCAAACAGTTTGATAGTGTACTCAAGAAAATGTCAATGCATTACATTAGTTTTCAAAAGCGAACAAATGCCAAACAGTATTAATAATTAAGGAATGTATGCATATTAAATATACTCTATCCATGTACATATAAGCGAGCATTTCATTAGAATAGTTCGAAAGTTGTAAACATTTCGAAAATAAAAGGAAAAAAACAAATACTAAAAATTTAGCAATCATTGTAAAAAATAAAATTATTAATCTTACCTGCTACGGACTCCTGTAAATTTTTAATTCCTACCACCTGATGTCTATCAGCCATAGTAATATATAGCCAAAAGTCGTTTAATGATGTACATATGAAAATATTTTTATATTTTTAAGCGTGGCAGACTAAATCATAAAAAAAAAATCATTCAAGAATACATAATTTACTTCTGATCATAAGCAGATAATAAAATGTTAATTTGCACGTAGTTATATTACACCGTATTATGTGTAGAAAATAATATATTATTATGAATTACTAGCTTGGTGAGAACTGTTTGTTTCTCTCAAGCGAGCGTTGCCAATTCGATTTAAATAAATTTTCATGTAACCGATCACGTGACCCTTCTAACCAAGAAAATTTCCCGGTTAGTTCGGTTCCTCACCGGTGACTTTGGTCACTTTCGCTGAACGACACTGGTTGCGGATCGGTTAGCAGCACTGAACGCTTTGGTAAGTAACCGATCTCACCGGTCACTAACCAGGTTACATACTGGACGCGCCCATTGTAAAGTGTTTTGAGTTTCTATGGGTGTATTTGCCGAAACGTCAGTTGAGACTTACTGTGGAGACACGAAAAGTTTTTGGTTTCCGTCTGTTTGTTTGTTTCTTTGTCTGTCTGTTCTGCGATAACTGCCATAAAAAACAGCCAATTAGGTTGATTTTTGGTAGGTTTGTTGGCGAGATACCCGGAATTAGTTGTATAGTTTTTGGTTAAATTTGGTTCATTCGTTCAAAAAATATAGAACGTTTCTTTTTCGGTCATAATGCTTTCCTATGGAAATGCAGACGATTTTCAAATTTCCTTTTTAACTGAAATGAAAATCGCATATTTGAAAAATGGATTTAAACTTAAAGTTACGGATACTAAATTTTCGATATAGAGGTCTTAAATATATGCATTAGCTTTGAAAATTTGCCGATACATCTATTAAAATTTAGAAATTAATTGTTTAAATTATTCGAAAATTTTTTGCAGCAGTTCGAGAAATACAAAACATTTTATTTTCCTATTTTTTACAAATTTTAAAATGCATTTCTTTTTCTTTCCTCTTTATTTTATTCGTTGCTTAGCAACCACATTTTAAAGAATATTAAAATAAGAAATGCATTTTTTTTATCTAAAAAATTACAAGAATAAGAAGTTCATAAGAATTTCAGAATATCATTGCATAAACCGTGTTTAATTTAACGCTTCTAATTTCTGAAACCTCTAAAGTATTTTATATGTCTATAAATATGTATGTAATATAAAAGAAATTAAATTGCGGATTGTAAGATGCTAAATAATATGAAAAGTGAGATTAAAAAAGAATAACTTTCAGAGCTGACGTTGAGGCTCCTGATCTGCAGATTTACTAGTTAATATTACTTAAAGAAAAGTTAAACTTATTTTTAAGAAATAAGTAAAGTAATATCTTGACAATGAGCAAAATATATAGCGTTATTTTTTTCGAAGAAGATATCTTTCGTCCAAATTGAGTTCATTTTGATATTTATTATTGTTTTAGGCAGTCAGTACATGGCCGGCTTTAAGGCTGCTCATCAGTAAACTTCACGATTCCCCTCGCTAATGTTATTCCTATGGGCGTAGGATGCATTCGTATTTTTAAAATATCTCCCCAGGAAATTAATATTTTTAACTTCTGTTTTCTGTGTACTGTTCTTAAAGAATGTCTCTTTTTTTCTTAGTTATCAAAATATTTCGAAACTCTGTGCTTAATTTATATTTTTATGTGTTAAAATCTTAGCGAAACTGAATAAGATTTTAACATTTCATATAAAATTCAGTATATATTTTAGAAAAGATATTGACAACTAAGAAAAAAAGAGATATTCTTTAAGAACAGTACAAAGAAAACAGAAGTTAAAAATATTAATTTTCCGAGGAGATATTTTAAAAATACGAATGCATCCTACGCCCATAGGAATAACATTAGCGCGGGGAATCGGGAAGTTTACTGACGAGCAGCCTTAAGCGTGTACCATATTAAAATACCGGTATCAAGGAATCGGTATAAAGGTACGTACGTACATGCTGGATAGAACCTAAAATATTGGTATATCCCGCATAACATATTTTCGTTCCCACGTTAAACTAATCAAAACAACGGCAACTATATGGGTGGCCTTGTTTACGATGGTAAAACACAGACAGGCGCCGAACTTGACAGTTCAGCAATGGTGTGGACAAGCAGGGATTTATGACGGACAATCTCGAGGATCATAAAATTTGCAAAGATAAACATCGAACTGGCGATCCCTGGAAACAAGGAGAAGGGCAGTCACGTATGAGTTTCGGAGATGCGAAATATGGCAGGAGCAAATGGGAAGCGTTGTTGTAATCAGATGTACACGGCGACCGGTGAAAGTGCTTCGAGAGGGCATGGAAGTTGGCCCCTAGCATCAGCATTGGATATAGAGCCAAAAAGAAGGAGGTAAATACTTTTACACCCCTCTAAGGGGTAAAGAACGAAAATTTCGTTAGAACTGAAAAAAACCACTTTATCAACAACCTTAAGAGGAAGACATCCTTTTTCAGCAACTTGCTGCTAAAAATGAAAGTTGACTTTTTCTCTATAGGCTGCATTTGCATTATGTCAACAGCCTACAATTATAACTAAATTAATTACACTTTTTAAAAAAATATGTACCCAGGACGCAAGAACCCACTGGTGAACCCTCTACAAATTACTGCTGTTCTCTTGAGAGATCCAGGTACATATTGTTTACCCAGCTACTGTAAAAACTAATTAAATTAATTAATGAATGTTGAGGAGCTAATATTTCTCCTGCCATCCCAGGATCATGGATGTTTGTAAATTTTAATTCTTATCATAAACTTATTAAATCATAATGTTATGAAATGTGGTATCATACCTAAATTTAAATAATTAAAATTATAACTTAATATCTTAACAAAACTAGTAAATATATTGCCTTGTTATATAAAGTCTGTAAATATAATGCGTATCCCTTTTTATAATTATTTTACTCCTTATTTTATGTTTTATATATATGTCTTCTGTAAATAAAACCCTTTTATTTTACTCTTAATTTCGACTTTAGTCTTTATTCTTATTTATGGTGTGATGTTTATCTAGATTAACATATGTCTACTTAAAACTACTACTTTAAGCAGGAAATTACAGCGGGCTTGATGGCCAACCATAAGGATAAGATTCTTCGAAATGACACAACGCGGTACAACCTTTTAATTTAATACAAAAAAATCTATCCCAGGTTGCACGATCACAATTTGCCATCAAATTGCCGCTAAAATAATCGGTGTGTTTCTGGCAGGAGGAGCTAATAATTATGGGTCCGAGTAACGCCCTGCAAGTTTTATAATTTAAATTTCAAATCTCTCCAATATGTAGAAACCTCAATTATTATAGAATTTTCGACACTCCTTGGAATTTCCAAAGAGTCCGGCATCAGTATTTCAGATTAGAAAATTTCTACTTAATATTTTAGTCGTACAATTCGCAATCGCCTCGTTTAATTGTATAATTTGTAACATGTTTCTGTGATTAGATAAAACGAAGAATCTGTTAGAAAAAATTCCTCATATTGGATTAAATTAGAATCTCTGCAACCACTCGAAAACACAGCTGTTCAAAAAAGAAAATGCTGCGGGAAGTTTTTCTTCCACTTAATGAAATATCTCATGAACAGATTCATCGACATAAATATCTTGTTGACTGTTATATCCAATTATCTTCAAATACAGTATACCCAGCTTATCATCATTAAAAGCGATAGTGAAATCATTTAATGACTATTTTATATTATACATCAAATAATGAACAAAATGCAAATACCAATTAAATAACTTGTATAATTGCTGCAGCAAGTAGGAAATCCCAGCTAATTGTGGTGTAGTCTATACGTTTGTGAGATGTGCTTGTTTACTTGGGAAATATGCAAAGAAACTCCAATTAAAGAGAATCTCATGACTATAAACAATTCAAGGACAAAAACAAAAAGCATTCTCTTTCTCTTTGACTCAAAAACGTTTAAGTTAGTCTGCCATCAAAACTCATCCTGTCAACACTTTTTAAAGGAGCAAATACCTCTTGTAATTTCTATAATATAAATATCTTTTTGTAACATAACAAAATTTAATCTAAAATTTAAATTTAATCAATTGTAAAAATATATATAATTGCAAAAAGATGACTTATTATTTGAGTCAATACTTGTGGTGTTTATTTCTAAATATAAATACCAGATGGCAGCACCACAGAAAGTTCTTACTGTCACCTACCGGGAAAATATTGTTGTTTACTGTTGAATATATATGTAGTTTGTGTTCGGTGTTCGGTGTTCTATGTAATTGTGTTGTGCTGCTAATTAAAAAATGTTTAACGTGAAATAATGAGTCCACCACGATTTCTTAATTATGCTGCTGTTACAATTCATTAAGTTTACGTATCTAATACATAATAATACTAATATCATAAAAAAGTTCTTTTACAGAAATATAATTACAAAGGATTTACTTTACATCGTGAACGAGTCCTGTGGATATCATAATTTAACATGGATAATAGAAGTATGTTTGATCGTTGAAAGAAAAGGTAGGACAATTCCATTTTTATTTCTCAACTGTCGAATATATCAACAGTCATTTACTTTCTGAGAAACAATTTTTTTGAGATAACGCGCGACCGAACTTACACTTTCAAGAGAATCCACTACAAATTTGTAGTAAAACTTTACGTACTCTGGAAGATTGACCAAATTCTATAATGACACTTTATTTAAAACTAGCAAAACCCGCGGCTTTTCTCCCCTAATTGTAGAAGAATGCCAAGTGGTATCCGTGGGCCTATTTTCATGAGAGGAAATTTTACTGCCACAGATAATTCAAAAATTACTAATTTAGCCACATTTTGAGTAACCTTCATTCTTATATTGCATTAAGCAAACATCAGACTTAAACGAATAAGAAGAGCTACAATTATTTCCAAATTAATGGTAATTTAGAATATTTTTGAAGGTTTTTGCTCATTTAATTTTTCATAAGAAATTTAGAAGTTTTTAGAAAGAGTTCTAAACAAGTATTTTTGTCTTAAAAGTAAGCATCTAGCCAAATTCCAATCTTCTAGTTAAGCAAATTTCTGTAGTAACTGTATTGCAGAAATTACAATTTTAGAACTTTTTAGCTCCTACACAAATTAACATTTCTAATTTTTTTAAATCTATTACTGTGGATGAATTTGTGTCTCTAACGTAACAGTCATGTAAAATATCAAGTTTCTATCCCTAACAGATAAATTTCGGATAAATCATAGTTTAGAAGGTTTTTAGAACTTTTCCAATTCATTCCACTCTTTTAAATTTCGAATTTTTTTTAGAAACCGTTCTTAGCGAGCACTGAAATCTTAATATTAGTCACCATGCCAAATTTCGACTTTCTATGCCAGCAGCAGCAGCACTAAAATCGCAATTTTAGAAAGTGTTTTGATTCTGCATCTTTTTAAATATCGAATTTTGTAAAAACAGTTCTGTGGAAGCATTTACATCTAAAAAATAACAGGCATGTCAAATTTTAAATTTCTCTCACTAACAATTCAGAAAAATTCCATAATTTATAACGTTTTCCGTTCATTTTACACCTTTAAATTTCGTTTTTTTACTTTCTTCTATCTATAATAGAAGAAAGTATTGTAATCGAAATTTTTTTCGACTTCGGTTTTCGACGAATTTACACGTTTTAGGTGTCAGTTATTCCGAAAAACATGTTTTTACAAAATGTCTGTCTGTCCGTCTGTGTGACTTTTAATTGTACCATCGAAAAGTGTATGAAGTTATGCTTCAAATTGAACCTAATTTTTTTTCTATGTTTTTGGCTATGGCAAGCAGATTCTATCAGAATTTGGGGATATTTCGACGAAAGGGGGCGCTATGATCGATATTTTTGTTCCATTTTCACTAATGTACTATCGAAAAGTGTATGAAGTTATGCTTCAAATTGAACCTAATTTGTTTTCTATGTTTTTGGCTATGGCAAGCAGATTCTATCAGAATTTGGGGATATTTCGATGAAAGGGGGCGCAGAGATCGATATTTTTGTTCCATTTTCACTATTGTACCATCAAAAAGTGTATGAAGTTATGCTTCAAACTGAACCTAATTTTTTTTTCATGCTTTTGGCTATGGCAAGCAGGTTCTATTAGAATTTGGGGATATTTCGACGAAAGGGGGCGCTGTGATCGATATTTTTGTTCCATTTTCACTATTGTATCATCGAAAAGTGTATGAAATTATGCTTCAAATTGAACCACATTTTTTTTCTATGTTTTTGGCTATGGCAAGCAGGTTCTATTAGAATTTGGGGATATTTCGACGAAAGGGGGCGCTGTGATAGCCATTTAAAAATTTCAAATTCAAAAAGATGTGCAAAAAAATTAGAAATCCTAAAAGTTTATTTCGTTAAATGTTCGGCCTTGATCCGGAGAATCCGGAACAATTTTTGTTTTGCCTCTATCTTAAAAAATGGCTCAAATATAGCAGTTTGAAATTTTAGGGTGGCTGACATTTTCAAACAAGACAGCAGATTTCATCCATAAACGGGTTTAATTTATGAGTTTTACTTAACGTGGTTTCGGCAAATTTTCTTTCATTGTCGTAACCATTAATCCTCTTATATACTTATCACTATATATTTATATTCGCCAACGTCAAATTCTCGCCAAACTTGGCGACAGTTGGTGAAATATCGCCAAGTTTGGCGACAAAATAGTTTGCCATAAATGAAGCCAACTTGGCTGTAGAGGACAAATTTGGCGATATTCTCATTCAAATTCAATGCTGACGAGAACTGGGATTGAATCTTCTTTTATTAGGTTCCACGCATTTTACCTGCGTGTTTTCCAGTAAAATTAGCTAAAATCGTAAAATCAAGAAATAGGGAGGCTATCTGTTCCTGTCGGTTCAGGCCAGAAGGACTTTTCGTAGTTTAGTATACATCAGTTGATCGCATCCCGGTAACCCGACGATTCACAAGAAGCTGACGTACAACAGAATGACGAAAAATGTTGATTTTATTGGCGATGTGATAGCGAATTTTGAAGTATTAACATGACTGACATAGAAGAAAGTTTTGGGATTGGCACATCCGACTAGTTTTAATAAACTGTTGAAACCGAGTGTCTTGCATCTCTTAAAAGTTACCTCTATACTAAATTCCAAGTTTCTAACCGTAAAAGATCTAATTAAATCATAATAGAACGCTTTTAGAATGCTTTTCGCGCTTTCACACTTTTAAATTTCCATTTTTTTAAACTCAAGCTACCAGTTACGTCTTAAAAGCAACAGCCACGTCAAACTTCAAATTTTTATCATTAACAATTCCATAGAAGTGACACTGAAGGCATAAAATATATCCTATGTTAGAGCAGGGACTGTCATCATCAATTTACCAATCTTACGTTTGAAATCGGTTCGGTAGTTTTAGAGATTCAAAAGAAATTGAAATTTAGAATGTTTTTAGAACGCTTTTCGCAGATTTCACCTTTTTAAAGTTCAATTTAAAAAAAAAAATGTTCTTAGAAAGCATTTACATCGAAATAAGTAACTACCATGCCAAATGTCAAGTTTCTAGATCCTTCAGTATCATAAAAATCGCAAGTTTTAGAACGTTTTTCGCTCCTGCACCCCCTGGGGGTAGTGACACTGACATGAAATATAGCCTATGTTACAGAAGGAACTGTTACCATGAACTTTAAAAACGATTCTGTAGTTCCAGAGATTCCGTAGAAATTGTATTTTAGATTGATTTCAGAACGCTTTTCGCAGATTGTACCCTTTTCATTTCGATTTTTTTTTAGAGTTTGTCCTCGGACAGCTATTACATCCTATAAGTAACTACCATGCCGTTTCAAGTTTTTAGTTCCTTCAGTGTAAAAAAAATCGCAATTTTAGAACGTTTTTCTCTCCTGCATCCCCTGGGGGTAGTGATACCGACATAATATATAGCCTATGTTGGACCAGGAATTGTCACCATCAATTTGCCACCATCACTTTTGAAATTGATTCGGTAGTTCCAGAGTCCCTTCAAACAAAGAAACAAACAAACAAACGTTACTTCTTAATAATATTAGTCTAGATTACGAACTAAATGTTTTGATAATTGCGATTTGATTCTTCTCGAAGTAAAGTGGTGTAAACAAAAGATTACATGTTGCACCGTAAAAAATGTTGGTCAGCAATTACTGTACATATACTGGCAAATTTGTGACCAGTATATACACCGTAATTTAACTGGACGGTATATGTACCGGCTGCTTCTCCCCTCTCCTCAGGCCTGCATGCATTACGTAACAAGAGCAAGAGTATCACTTCAGGAATTGCAGTACAATGAGGCTTTTCAATTTGATTCTTCTCGAAGTGAAGTGGTGTAAACAAAAGATTACATGTTGCACCGTAAAAAATGTTGGTCAGCAATTACTGTACATATACTGGCAAATTTGTGACCAGTATATACACCGTAATTTAACTGGACGGTATATGTACCGGCTGCTTCTCCCCTCTCCTCAGGCCTGCATGCATTACGTAACAAGATCAAGAGTATCACTTCAGGAATTGCAGTACAACCAGCCTTTTCCTTACTAAAAAATAATTATTTTACGGTATAAATACCGTTTATAATCGAAATGGCACATGTACAATTTTTTTACGCTTAATAAATCTTAGAAGTACGGTACTCATACCGTAAAGAGTGAAAACGGTACAAGTACCGTTAATGTACCGTAAACCTACTGAAATTTTACGAAATTTTTTTACAGTGTGTATTATGCGTGTATTGCACGGGAAATTTATGCCATGCAATTTGATTTCTTCACGAAGTAAAGTAGTGTAAACAAAAAATTAGATTTTGTATTATGGGTGTATTGCTAGTGAAATAACAATGTCTCGCATTCTGTGATGCGTGTTTCTTATTTACATTACATGCGTTTGAAGGATTTCCAAAGAAATGAAACAGAAGTTTTTTTAATTTCTAAGAATGTGGCAGTTTTGTATTTTTCACTAATAATTACGGGTTCGCCAGCGGGTGTTATCCAGCTAATTATAGAATAATAACATTTGTAGAGTAGGATTTACAAAATATCAAGTAATTACAATGGAATCAAAAAACAATACAGGTAGTAATGATATAGATTACACAATATTAAAATTTACCTAATATCTAAAAAAATAATTAAAAGTCCTAATCAAAAATAAAACTAATAATCCCCACAGCTTTAACGGTAAAACACTTTACTGCTGCCATCTTATTCTGTCGATTCAGGCTTTCGTATCACCTAAAAATTACCATGAGACAACTCCATTGACATATACTGAGAATCTGTGATACATGAGATTAATTTTAACACAATTATTTCAAATTGGTAAATAAATCATACGAGTAGTAATTTTCCAACTGGACGAAAAATGTCCGGGCCAGGATTCGAACCTGGGATCGCTTGGCTGAAGCCGCCACACTCTACCACTGAGCTATCCCGGTCGCGAGATTACAATCCACCAAAACTTGGAGACTTTGGCGAGAGAAAATGTAATCAGCCAAGAGCGCTCAAAATCTTCACCCTTTCCCCTTACTCCAGTAACCCATTTGTGCAGTTCCAATTCATCTATTGTTCGTGAAAGATGGTGGCTGTGGAAAAAGAGACACGATTAACTTTTGGAAAAAAAAATGTGCTGGCACGATTTATCAATAAAGTTCAACTAACAATTTATGATCACTAATGTCTTAATTAAAATTATATTTATTTTTGTGTTTTATGGAAATCGCCTATATAATCTAAGAGTTAGAGGGCTTGTTTGGTCGTTGTTTTTTAAGTGTATGTCCTGTATACACAACTTTATATGTCTTATATTATAGTTTACTATAGTTACTATTACTTATAATTACTATTCCTGTTTAAAAATATGGGATGATGATTATCTAGTAAAATGGCATGGTGTGAGGTCTTATGTTTTAATGATTGAATGTCCCTTAATGATTTGTTAAAATTTCCAAGAAAATGTTTGCGAATTTCGTTTGAAAAAAAAAAAATTCGTTTACTAAAAAAAATGCAAATAAAAAAAATCACAATATTTATGTTAACAATGGCGGGTTTTCAAAGATATTTTAAAAAAGAAATAATAACATTTCAGAAGAGCATCCAAAAGTAATAGTAAACATTTTTTCTAAATGTTATTATTCTTAATGCCATTTATCATCTAGGCACTACGATACACATGACAACAATATTTAGATTATTGTTGAATGTTTCATTAGTTCAAATTTTTTATTCATAGTTAAAAGACAATTTCCCTAGTTTTCTTTTAATTGATAGTTTGTACGTGAAGCGAATTTAAAAAGAGTATATATGTGATCGAAAATTGTGACCATTTCACATGAAGATTTCATTTTAAATAAACTGAGTTCTGTTTTTAAAAGAAGTAAATTTATAAAACAAATATTTCAAAAAACATAATCACACCAGTGCTTCAATAACATTTTCTTTAAATGTTAAACGTGCTATATCATGAAAGAATGAATGGCTTTAAAATGCAGTGATATTAAATATCTTCATCACAGAAAAAAGAAAGGGTTTTTTAATTTTCTTCTATATTTTCAAAAAAAAAGTACTGGATTCATGAAAAAAAAAATCGAATTCCAGTTTTCGGAGGATTTATACATTTTAGAATGTCTTGAAAACGATTTGACTGCTTTTAGAAAATGTCTCTCTGTCAGTCAGTCTCCCATGTGTCTCTATGGGACAAGAATTTTGTGGACACTCCATCTCAAAACTAATGCACGGAATTTAATAAAACTTTAGATTCACACATAAATTGGTGCTGATTAGTTTTTGGTGTAAATCGCCCAACAGGGGGTGGTGCTATGCTGCATTTTACAGGATTTAAACGATTTTAGCGATAATCACATCTCAAGAACTAATGCACGGAATTCCATCAAACTTCATATTCTGTTAGACCTAGAGATAAGTTGGAGCTAATTAGGTTTTCATGTAAATCATATAACAGGTGGCGCTGCTAAGCTGCATTTTTCACGATTTTAGCGACAGTTATATCTCAAAAACTAATTCACGGAATTTACTCAAACTTCATATTCTGTGACACTTTTACATAAATAGATATTTATTAAGCTTGGGTATATACTGCCCAACAGGTGTCGCTTTTATGCCCTTAGCGTTAAGAATTTTAACTGCAGACATCTGAGAGGGTGGGTGCCGAAATTCAATGATTTGTTTGAAAAATGCTATGCTTATATTTCATTTTTACATGCACACAATTCAACTAACCTAGACTATTAAAATCCTCGTGATGGGCATAGATTGTCATTTCATTTTGGAACTGTGATGGACTTATATCAAGGTCTAACAGAATATGAAGTTTGATGAAATTCCGGGTACTAGTTCTTGAGAAATGACTGTCGCTAAAATCATGTAAATCCTGAAAAATGCAGCATAGCAGCGCCACCTGTTGAGCAATTTACGCCAAGACCTAGTTAGTAGCGAATTTTGAAGTATTAACATGTATGAGATAGAAGAAAGTTTCAGGATTGGCACATCCGGCTATCCAAATTACAAATATCCTTTATAAAGTTATGTTTTATCCCCGTGGACCCAAGAATTATGTTTTATTGTTATAAAAGATATATTGTCTTTATTCTAGCAGATTGCCTCAAATATTTATTTTAATTTATAAGTCATTATTAGCTTATAACATATTAATCATTATTGTTTAAATTAATCCATTATAAAATTTATTTACTGACAGAAAGCACTCATTCATGAGATATATATAAAATCATTCTGGACATAAATAAAAACTTGCTAATCTACAAGGGTTAGCAAACTGAAATATGAATATAATCACACAAAATACTGAATTTGGCTATGTACTTTAGTTTAGACCAAATTTTCCTTTATAATAAATTTTTAACAAAAAAATGTTATGCATACAAAAATTATCTAGCTGATCTTATACAGATTCAAAATTATATTTTTCTATCTGTTCAGTTGTAAATCTGATACATTTTTTATTATAGATAGTCGTTAGCTGTTGATTATATTTTTGTGAAGCTAGAGGGGTGCCCCCTCTGACCCCCATGAGTCTGAATACAAATAAAAAAATTTAATCTACAAAGGTTAGCAATCTGAAATATAAATATAATCACACAAAATACTGAATTTGGCTATGCTCTTTAATTTAGATCGAACTTTTCTTTGTAATAAACCTTTAACAAAAAATTTTATACATACAAAAATTATCCATCTGTTCTTATACAAAGTCAAAATGATCTTTTTTTACCTGTTTAGTTATAAATCTGATACATTTATTATTATAGTTGGTCGTTAGCTGTTGATTATATTTATGTGAAGCCAGGGGAGTGCCCTTCTCTGAACTTACATACAAAATTTATAAGCTTTATGTAAGCAATTTTTACAGCACAATTAATAAATTTGCACTTTAATATTAAGTACTAAGTTTATGAGGCTCACAATATCTTTTCGGAGGCAATTTGACTTTTAACTTTTAACTAATGAGCCTTTTTACTGATTGGCCATTTTTTAGTATCTGCTAAACCACCAAAACCCATTTTAGAACAACTTTATAAAATGCAGGTTTTAGATTTTGGTTTGAGAATTTTTGCGATTTTAGAAAATTGAAGAAACAAAATAGATGTAGACAAAACAAAATAATAACATATTTTAGGATAACAAAAATTAAATTGTGTAGTAAAAACCAATGACAATGCGTAATAACACAAATGTAAATGTGATAAGATTTGAGAAACCTGCATAAATGAAATAATTTGCCTAAATAAAATAAGAATTATAAATTATCTTTAAAAAATGGTAAAATTTATCACGTGTTTTAGGACAAGCAGAGTCTTATTTTATTTTTTAAATCACACAAATGTTTTTTTATTTCCAAAGCATTTCACAATACATAACACAGACACGCCGTGTCACAAGATACAAAACTACAATACGTTTCTCCTTCTCCGTTTCTCCTTAAGAATTGGTTTCTCCCCACCAACGAAAGCACCAAGAGCAGCAAACACAAACCCGCCAAACCCTTCCCAAGTTTTTTTGGATTGTAATGTAGCATCCCGGTCGAATCTGGAGGGCATAATCCATCCAGTTAACCTTATTGATCAGAGAATCTGGTCTGATATTTTAATCAGCTCAACAGAAAAGATCGCAGGTAAAGGAACTCCAGTAAACGCTGGATACGGCTTCAGTCAAGCGATCCCAGGTTCGAATCCTGGCCCGGACATTTTTCGTCCAGTTGGAAAATTACTACTCGTGTGATACATGGTCTAAATCTGTTGTTCATCTCCATTTTCAATCATTCATCAAATTGTTAGGAACAAATCATTGCGATCGATAGCGGAATTATCGATCTATCCCGTTACTACGATCAGAATATCAGATTGATTGGTCGCTAACTTTTGCAATTACTGTTTTTAGCTTTTCGGTGTGACAATCGACAGTTGAAATTGGAAATCGATTGTTATTTTATACGATGGCGATTTTTGTCGATTATTGAAATTTCGACTAAGAAAAAAAAGAAACATTCTTTGTAAAGAATACACAACACAGAAGAAAGAAGCTAAAAATAATAATTTAATGAAGATATATTTTAAATATACGAATGCATCCTACGCCCATAGTTTTGACACCAGCGAGGAGGATTGGAGAGAAACATTCGTAAGCGGAGTCCATATATGTTAGCCGAATCGACAGAAAGCGAAATAAAAATTATGTTTAGCAAAAACATTCGTTAACGCTCGTTAGCTTCCGTATCACCGAAATCTGTAAAAAAAGATAGTTAATATAATATTTAAAATGTTCGTTCGGTATGCAATTTGAATTGCCAAAACATTCGTGTTTCTACGTATTTTAATAGGTTTGCGTACAGGGCCGGCCCAAAGTCATTTTGGCGCCCGTGCGAGCACCCATCGGGGCGCCCCCCCCCCGCGCATTAAACCCCCACACGCAAGAAAAATAGAAAAATTGCTTGACTTATATTCTTCTTTTTTTTTAATAATCATAATTTTTATACATATTACTAATAATTAGTTAATATATTAATTTAAAATGTTTTAACAGCAGATAAAAGTTTCTGAATTTAATCCTATATTAGAGTTTGTATTTGGTAAATTGTAAAATCAAGTCTCACAAGAGAAATTTCAATTTTACAGTAATTATCAATCTTAATGTGTAACATTACGATACAAAGGTATAACACAAGGCACACACCACATGCTACTGGACGAAAATAACAAAAATAAGTTAATTAATTAAAATTAAAAAAAACATTTTTTAGAAGAATTGTTTACATTTAGAGACATTTTTAGAAGACATTGTTTAGAATGCTACAATTAAAGAAGCAGAATTTTAGGTAAATAGCAACTATGAAAGATGAAAACTGTAATCTTGTCTTGTTATTTAGCACATGAAACAAATATAATAAATTAAAAATAATAATAATGATTAAATTTTAAAAATAATAATTAAGATATAAAAATATAATAAATTTCGTAATTAAATATCTATTTTCGTAAAGGGCTCACTTTTCAAGATGAGAACTTAAAAGAAAAAAAAAAAAAAAAGGAAAACCCGGTTTTTTCTTCAGCTAATTCCGAAAACATAAACATTTTTATTCCTTCTTTTCATTTTTTGAATGTTTCTCTTTCTCTGTGATAATACCCCCCCCCCCCCTAAAAAAAAAAAATTAAATTTACTATTTTTAAGCAACCTAAATCAATTAAACACTAAAGAAAAACTGATTGAGAATAAGTGTTGTATTTATAGTAATAAGCAATACCTTTTACAAAAAATGCCCAGATGTGCCAATTCGAAAACTTTTTTTTATCTTATACAATTTAATACTTAAAAATTTGCTATCACAGTGCCAAAAGTAAATGGCAATCTATGATCATCATGAAGATTCTAATATTATGAAATCCCGTGCATTAGTTCTTGAGATAGGGCTATTACTAAAAATGTGTAAATCCTGCAAAATGCAGCATAGCAGCGCCACTTGTTGGTTGATTTACACTAAAATTTAATCAGCAACAACTTATGAAAACGTCTAACTGAATCTAAAGTTTGATGAAGATTCCTGCATTAGTTTTTAAGATAGAGCTATTGCGGAAATCGTGATAAATGCAGCATAACAGCGCCACCTGTTGGGCGATTTACACCAGAAACTAACATTGCTAACTAATTTCTTGCATTAGTTCTTGAGACATGAGATAGAGCGCCCCCTAAATTTTTGTCACATACAGACAGACAGAGTAACTGATTCACAGGCAGACATTTTGTAAAAACATGTTTTTCGGGTTCCCTGACCTCTAAAACATGTCAATCCGTCGAAAACCGAAAAGTCGAAAATGTTCCCGAATCCAATACCTTCTTTTTGTAAAGATAGAAAAAAGTAAAAAGGGTTGCACAACTTTATTCCAAAGAAACTTTACCCAAGTAGATTTCATTCTTCCAGTTCTTAAGGTCCTAATTATTTCACAAAATAATGAATAATCTCTGCCATATTGAATAGAATTAATTCCATTTCAGTTTAGACAAAGTTTGACTCAGTATCAAATAATCTGATTCCAAAAAAGTCTTATTTTATTTTAGCTAAATTTCCAGCAATTTTTATTTTTTAAGTTACAATATTTGCTTAAAATTTCAGTTATTTTAATTAGAGTATTGCGAAATATTTATTGTGTAATGAGCTAAAGACTATATAATATACTACTTATACTAACAAATAATCTCTAATAATGAATGCAACAGTGCGTCATTATGACTCAATATATATTTTTATGACGTTATTTCTTAATGGCTTTCCTCTCAAACGTCTCTTTCAGACCATGTTTCGGAAAACTGGGCAATACATAAATTCAAAGAATATGGCATGCGCATGGGCGCCGGCTGAGATGAGCGAAATCCCTGAAGTGGGAAGATTTTGCAACAAATGTGTGCCCTTAGTAAAAATAGGGGAGCTCCGACCGATTAAGATAATAAATATTGGAATAATTAAATATTTAAAGAATTGTACTGGGTAGGGGGGGGGGGTGTCTACCTTCCACGATATGTGCCGGAAAGAAACATTGGTTCCGATCTAAACATGATTATCACAAGGGTAAAAGAGGCAGCTGCACAGGATCTCATCTCTAACCCCCCCCCCCCCCCCCACCTCTGAACCCCAGAATCGTTTTCTTAATAAGTAGAATGTGGCTAAAAACATTATAGAGGGGCCCATCTGAATCTTTACCCCACGTGCCGCAACGTTTTCCGGTCATCTGTGGGGCAGTCTCAGATTTCCTGTGGGATAAGAGGACTCCAAAATAATGCACTTAAATAGCCGGGAGCGATAGAATTGACCACCTGTGAAAGTCGAAAATAATTAGCATCCCGCAAAGAAAGCAGATTTGAATCGGGTGGTTCCTGGGGTTCGTGATTCTGTTTCTTTTCTGAGAATGAAGGAGCAATTTGAGCATTAGGTTAAAGGCAGTTCCATTCAGATAAAGAATAGAAGCCGATGTCTGCATGCGAAAATTCGGTGGCCTTGAATTTTTTTTAAAAGGAAGCTAGGAATCCGACCCCAGCCTAGCTATAAAATAATATTTAGAATTAGCAATAGGAATAGAAAAGCTAGCTATAGAAAATATTTAGAAAAAAATAAAAGAAAACGCAGAATATAAAATAATTTTTATGGGTGCTGTTGCTGGCACCCTTCCGTCGGTTTGGCGCCCCTCAGGCTTGGCGCCCCGTGCGGTGGCACACTTCGCACACGCCTTGCGCCGGCCCTGTTTGCGTATGATAGATAATGCGTATAATAATGTTAATTTTCGATTATTTTATTTCTGTAGAATCTAGAAGAACAAAAGAAAAATGCAATTAAAAATGGGAAGAAAAAACCTGCCCACATAATAATAAATTTCTATTTTTTTAAAAAGGAAGAAAGAAAGAAAAGAAAGAAAAACCTTCCCAGAAAATAATAACTTTCTATGGTAGATGATGTCTAATGGTACATTTCTATGGTAGATTAATGTTTTCTGACGAGAAAAAAAAAATCAAAAATAAAATGAATAATCCCGACAACTTTAAGGCGGTATTAAAAAAAAATATATTTTTCCACGCTCAACAACTCAAAATTTTGAGACACATTGCCAGACTCATTTTTAAAAGTAACAACAGGAAACTTGGTGGCGTGATTTATAAAGACATTTATAAGGGACCTATGTTTTTATTTTTCGTTCAATTAATTAGAAATTGATTTACAGACAATTATTTTCACAGTACGATCATTTTTTTTTTTTTTTGTTTCCAGCGCTATCACTTCTCGAAATTCTGTTCAAAATGTCCACTTTGACAGCATTTTTTAAAATATATTCTGCCTTTATCAAAAAATCGAGACAATACGGACATTATAAAGTTTCTGAATAAGAGAACCTGCCAATTGGATGCATTTTAGAGCAAAAACGAATTTACAAATGTGTCTCAAAATAAGCAGTTTCGATTTGAATACACCCTTAAGGAAAAAACATTTTAGTGCTGCCATCTTCTGTCTATTGTTAAAGGCAAAATCCAGATTTTCGTAAAACCTAAAAATAACGATAGAAAAAGGGAATAATAAATTTCTACGGCAAATGATATTAAAGTTTTCTGACGGAAAAAAAATAATAGAGTAATTTCAGAAAAAAAGCACTGTGAGTTAATGTCTGTAGAAATATTAATCCTTTTTTTAATTTTTCAAATTTTATGATTTTAAATTTTTTTATTGCAATTTTATTCAACAATCTTAGCATGAGTTTAAATTAAACGCAGAGTACACACTTACAGGACAAATTAGGGTCAGAAGGAAATATCTTAAGCAGATGAGAAATCTATTAATTTAAAAATAGAGTATTAAAAAGGGTAAAATTTTGTATTAATTAAATTGTATGTTTTAAAGAGATATATGACATATGAGAATAGAAGAATTAAACTCCATTTTTTTCCATTGTACTTGAGTTTGTTTTGGGTTTACTTTAATTGTTTTGGGTTCGAGTCGTCTTTCCATTGGGATTTGACTCTTGCGTGTAGGGTTCGGGTTAAGCCGATTTTCAAAAACAGTCTAAAATATTTTACCAAATAAAAACACCTATACATTTGAACATTAATGAATATATATATGTTCATTTTTCAACAGAAAAATAAAATTGATATTAGAAATATAATTGGTGACAATTTTTTCATAATTGTATTAAAATATGTATTAATGCCTTTCAATTTCGATTTCGGTTGTCTTTCGGCCCCACTAGTGGCTGAGAAGTTCTGCTCTCAAAAGCTGGTAGTTTTCCGTGGTTTTCTTCGAACCTTGTCGTAAATACGGGTTAAGATCCCTTAGAAAGACCCCCACGGAGGGCACTCCGCCCTAGGGCCTATATCCCTCGAGTAGATAATTGGCAGAGATAAATCAACCATCAACCAATCGGTTGTGGTTCGGGTTGAAGTGTGTGGGGTTTGGGTCGGGTTTCGGGTTGAATTTAGATAGGATGTTCGGGTTCTTGTTATGTTACATCCGACGCGAGCAGGAATTTAACTGGAATTAACACAATTGAGGATGAGTTATCAATACTTTACTTTACCATGTCCGAAAAGCACTATTCGTTGCACAGATAATTTTTTTTTTCAATTATTACTGTTCACCTCCCTAGATCTTGAAAGACGTTGAGTTGAAAGTTGTAATTTTTCAAAATTTTATGTATTTATATTATAAGTGTTTATATTGTGTAATATTTGTTCCTTTCCAAATTCTATAAACTTCTAAAAGCAATATTTTTAAGAAACAAATTGAGTATATTTGTAAACATTCCACAAAATTTCTTTAAATAGCGAAGTAAGTTATTAATTTTAATAGAAGAAATCTTTATATAATATATTCAATGATTGCACAAATAAACGTATCATTGACGAATCGTAAATAAAGGTATCAAGCTGAATTTTAACGTATTTTTTTAAAATTCAAAAGAAAAATGCTTCGGAAGTTAAAATTTTCGTTCCTTTATAATTTTGAATGTAAAGGGTTAAATTTAAACAAGTTAATAACAAAAAAGTAACTTTATAGCATATTTTATATGGATTTCTATAAGTTTTGATGCATTTTCTACAGATACTTTTCCAGATAAGGCGATTTAAAATTGATTGGGTTGTCTCAGTTGAACTTTTGGATCCAAAAGTTTTATAAATGCTATAAAAGTAGGGACTTTAAAGTAGTACTTTAAAAAAGTGCAATCTTGCGAGACGTTGATTGATATTTGTAAGGTTATTGTAAGATACCTTATTATTACTACAGCCTCTTTCAGCATTTGCCTGAAGTCTTCTAAAGCGTTTTTCATCTGTTTTATATGCTCTTTGTGCTCGCATTCTTTTCGTAACCGAATATTTTCCGTACGAGTGATGTTTGTTCGAAAGCAATTTTAAATTACGATTTCTTTTTAGCACTTTCCAACCTAGTTGAAAAGTGCTTATGACTTCGGTTTGTCTGGCCGTCTGGCCGTCTGCCGTCTGGCCGTCTGGCCGTCTGCCGTCTGTCCGTGCTCTAACTCCCGTAAATATGCTCGGATTGCTCTGCAATTTTTATATGTTATTGTCGCCATCTATAGCATGTTCCCTATTTCAACGGAAGTGTGTAGCACTTATAGTTATTTTACAGGGACACTCAAAAGAATTCCGTTATATTGCGTTCTATGGGGAAAAATCATTTGCGGTTTATTTAAATAATGTTTCACTAATTTAAACGCATTGAAATTTATATATATCACTAAGGTGTATTAGAAGAAGCTTAATATGGAATAGGGTGTGCATAGCACTTATAGTTACCTCACAGGGACAGTCAAAAGAATTCCGTTACATTACGTCTATGGAGAAAAATCGTCTGCGGTTTATTTAAGTAATGTTTCACTATTTTAAACGCACTGAAATTTATATATATCACTAATGTGCATTACAAGAGGCTTACTACAGAATATTGTGTACATAGCAGTCATCGTTCATTTACAGGGACACACAAAAGAATTCTCTACTGCCTGTTAACAATAATTCCTGGAAGTGCATTTTAAGTTACTGAACGCGATTTTAAATTTAACTCATTTTTTGTTTATTACGTGGTGTGTATAAATTCTGTAGATCCTATACAGGGAAGCACAAAAGTTTGCGAACACATTTCCGTTTATTGACAAACTCCAGATGGAGAATTTTAAACTGTGCTACGCGTTTCCTAACTGAACTAAAATTTAGCATTCTATGTAGTATATATACAAACCTATAGATCCTATACAGGGCTGAATAAAAGTATTCGGATATTTTTCCGAATATTGTATATGTTGGAAATTCCTGAAATTATAATTTTAAATATGTTATGCGTTTTCCAAATTGTTTACTTAGATGTTATCTTTTAGCTTATTAAACGGTATGAATTGTAAAATTATTTTGGAAGCGTTGGAAAGTGCTACATAATCTATGCTTGACGCATGATTTTTCGTTCTTGTTTTTTATAAATCCGCTATTTTTCAAAACCAAATCTTTCTTCTACAAAAAGTATGCACTGTCCTTGATTCAATCCTTGTTTTAAGAATAAATAACAAGTTGGAAATTGTACATTAAACGTGACAAATGAGGTGCGTTCTTACTATAACTAGCTTTACAATGTAAAAAAAAACATCGTTATTATTTCTGTGAAAGAAATTATATCGTCTGTTATAGCATACCTTTCTTTTTTTGTATACAAGAAAAGAAAGGTATGCTATAACAGACGATATAGATATAACAGACGAGCCACGTTTACAGATGCGTTTACAGTTTTTTTTCGTCATCAGACAGCGCTGCAAAATTCCCCATGGAAATCTTGCTTTGAGAATGATTACCTCCATGGTTTAAATATTTCTATGACTCGCGTTGAACGAATCTCTCGGGTTTTTTTTTTTTTTTTTTACTTTAATGGATATTGGGATAAATATTGGGCTGTTAACCTAATTTCAACTGAAGTTATCACAGATTTTATACATTTTTTTAGTGTAACTCATTTCTCAAACAACTTTTTTCAACGATCTTTCTAAAAATGTAACTTTTGTGCAGTTTTATTCGAAAAAATACGTTTGAATAAAAATGGCCGCTTTGCATATGAAAAAAAGAAGTGGCTAACCCGTATTTGTATTCTTCAGTCGCATAACTTGCGCTTTTATTATATAGATTACTTATGATAGGATATAATAGAATGAAAAAAAAATTATTAATATTTTTTCACGTTTTGATTCGATTTTCATAAAATTTAAAATGACTCGACAAAATTTTGCAACTATTATATATATTAAATTTCAAACCATTCGATTGGGTAGTTTTGCGCTGTTATATGCAGACGGACGGACCAAACGACGACTATAGGTGTTGCGTATTTATATAATTACGAACGCATCTATAAACGAAACTTTCTGTTCTTATTCTTATCATTATTTTATCAAAGACAATATTATTGTGAAGGAAGATTTTTTTTTAAATTGGTTATAATGATACAATATTTCTGTCATGAAATAAAGTATAATATCCAGAAACAGTTTTCGCTGTATAACATAATATTCAGTTCGCCTGATCAACATTCTACCACCAGTGAAAATGGTGTCATTTTTAAATGAAGAATTTAATAACATTCATAAAGTTGAAAATTTTTAAAACGGTTATGTTTAATTGTACCCTCATTTTGGAAGAAGGGAACGGTTCTGCTGATGAAAATGACTTCATTTTCCGAAGAAATTACGCCTTTCATTTTGCATTGATTATATCAGTATGACGTCATATTCCTTAACCATTATTTCTGCACGTAAATAGACTACACCCCTTGTGATTTTTAACACTTTCCAGCACTGTTCAAAAGTGTTTATGAATTCGGTTTGTCTGACCGTCTGTCAGACTGTGCGAGCTCTAACTCTCGTAAATATAATCGGATTGATTTGTAACTGATATATGTTATTGAGATTTATGGTATGTATTACATGTATGCATTTCGGTATTGAAAATGAAGTGTGTAGCATCCATGGTTTGTTTACAGGGACACTCCAAAGTATTCCATTAGATTATGGTCTATGAGGAAAAACCGTTTGCAATGTATTACTTAGCCATCATACGTAGTATAAGGTAAGTCTTGCAATCGTTTTGAAAATCGAAATTTTTTTTTGACGGATTTACACGTTTCAGACACTGGAAATTCCGAAAAACATATTTTTAGAAAAAAAAATTGCCGCCCGTCTGTCTGTGTGTCTGTAAACGCTCTATCTCTCGAACAAATTGAGATGGAGACTTGAAATTTGGTATGTACTTAGTATGTAATAATGGGAAGAAGCTGATTGAATTACAGTAACATCGATTATCCTAATTTATTTTTTTCGGACGCTCGAAATATTCGTTCTGATAAAAGGTATATAAAATTTTTCGAAATTGTTTATTTTAAGGAGTGAATATTAAAGGCAATAAAAAAACATAAATTTTGCATAAAGAATGAAGTCGATCGGATCATGAGTTGCCGAGATATTTGGAATCCTATTTTCAACAGGCTTCGATTTTTCATAACCCTGTATTTCATTCAAATTTCAATTTAAAGATATATTTTAATTGGAAATGAGACGCTTAAGCCGACGCAGTAAACCGTTAGTTAATCGGTTTATCATTTTTAGAGTTATAAGGATGTTTCTTTTACGTAATTCAGTAATAGTGCATTTAAAGTTTATGACGTCATCAAGCCACGATTTTATTCGAATTGCAATGCATTATTTAAGTAGTTTACACATGTTTTATTTTCATATTTTATATTATGCATATCCATGATGGGTAAGTATTATGGTGGCCCTCAACTACTAGTTTTAATAATGTTATAATATTTCAAAAATATTGAAATTGATATATATCACTGGAGTGCACAACAAGAGTAGTATTGTTCAATAAGGTGCGCATGGCGATATCATTCATATACATGGACACACAAAAGAGTTCGGTTACAGTACTGTCTATGAGCCATAATTATTGGAAGTGCGTTTTCACTTGTGGTATGTGTGTTTAAATTAACAAATATTTTATACATTATTTGATATGTATAAAATACGTAGATCATATACAGAGCTGCAGAAAAGAATTCGTATAAACATTTCCGTCTTTTGATGAAAATTGCTCAAAGAGAATTTTCAATTGTGTTAGGCATTTTCTAATTGAACTAAATATTAGCAAGTATGTTATATATAAACAGATATATAGATCATATACATAGATTCACAAAATAATTTGAATTATTTTACGACTGTAGATAATAATTGCCGAAATTGAGTTTTCGAAGAAAGTTTTATGCGTTTTCCAAATTGTTTACTTAGACATTAACTTTCACCATATTAAATGGTGAATTTTGTTACAGTATTCTGACAGTGTTTCCTAATCGATGTTTGGAACATAATTTTTCTTTCTTTTTTCTTTCTTTCTTTCTTTTTTAAATCTTTGATGAATTGTATAATTCTGAAAATTACGCATATTTATAAATTATGTGATAATAATTACTCAATTTTGTGAATGAATTTTATGTCTCTTAGTTAAAAGTTAACCTGAATTCTATACGAAAATTTTCATAAATAGAGATTACGCTATATTTAATCGAAAAGAAATGTTCATTTTCATTTCTTTAAAAAAAAAAAAAAAAACTAGATTTAGGGAAAATGACGTTGTTTTCTTTTAATTTGCATAGAGATTGGGGTTGTCGTTTTCTGGAGTAGAAAGAACCCGTACACTTTCGGCTTAGAAAAATCCCTACGGAGGGCACTACCCCCTAGGGCCTATATCCCTCGTGTAGATAATCGGCCGTCATAAAATCAACCAACCAACCGTACACTCTCGGATCAAGATGCTTGGTTTTATAATATTTATGTTACCTTGATGTCACTACGCCAAGTAATCTGAGAAAATCAATAGACTATTTAGTATTTTCCATTTGTGCAAATTTGTGTAAGACTGTGAACATATAAAATGGAATAATTGAACTCATTAAAATTTCAGTCTTCGTCCATCACTTTATTTGAAGAGATTAGAGAACGTACTCTAATCGAAAAAATAACACCGTAGTGCCATTTTGTTACTTCAAAAATATTTTTAAAAATATTTCTGGTGATACAACAAAATTTTCCCATCGTCGCCATTATAATTTTTTTAAATTGAGTAACATGAGGAAGGCATATTAAAATAGAGGTTTATTAACAGACCTCAACCCATGACGTAGACACACAAATTCAAAACATTCTGAGAACAATTTATATCGGTATATAAAAAAAATAGTTATTTTAAAAAGAATGGTGCAGGAATACTTATCCTAGCTTTTGTGTTGTCATCTACAGATTTTTAATCAAAAGAAAAACGGTACAGTTTGTCTCACATAAAAGGGATATCATTGGACCTATGACGTAGACACACAAATTCAAAACATTCTGAGAACAATTTACATCGGTATAAAAAAAATAGTTATTTTAAAAAGAATGGTGCAGGAATACTTATCCTAGGTTTTGTGTTGTCATCTACAGATTTTTAATCAAAAGAAAAACGGTACAGTTTGTCTCACATAAAAGGGATATCATTGGCCCATGACGTAGACACACAAATTCAAAACATTCTGAGAACAATTTACATAGGTATATAAAAAAAAATAGTTATTTTAAAAAGAATGGTGCAGGAATACTTATCCTAAGTTTTGTGTTGTCATCTACAGATTTTTAATCAAAAGAAAAACGGTACAGTTTGTCTCACATAAAAGGGATATCATTGGATCCATGACGTAGACACACAAATTCAAAACATTCTGAGAACAATTTACATCGGTATAAAAAAAAATAGTTATTTTAAAAAGAATGGTGCAGGAATACTTATCCTAGGTTTTGTGTTGTCATCTACAGATTTTTAATCAAAAGAAAAACGGTACAGTTTGTCTCACATAAAAGGGATATCATTGGACCCATGACGTAGACACACAAATTCAAAACATTCTGAGAACAATTTACATCGGTATAAAAAAAAAAAAAAAAAAGTTATTTTTAAAAGAATGGTGCAGGAATACTTATCCTAGGTTTTGTGTTGTCATCTACAGATTTTTAATCAAAAGAAAAACGGTACAGTTTGTCTCACATAAAAGGGATATCATTGGACCCATGACGTAGACACACAAATTCAAAACATTCTGAGAACAATTTACATCGGTATAAAAAAAATAGTTATTTTAAAAAGAATGGTGCAGGAATACTTATCCTAGGTTTTGTGTTGTCATCTACAGATTTTTAATCAAAAGAAAAACGGTACAGTTTGTCTCACATAAAAGGGATATCATTGGACCCATGACGTAGACACACAAATTCAAAACATTCTGAGAACAATTTACATCGGTATAAAAAAAAGTAGTTATTTTAAAAAGAATTGTGCAGAAATACTTATCCTAGGTTTTGTGTTGTTATCTACAGATTTTTAATCAAAAGAAAAACGGTACAGTTTGTCTCACATAAAAGGGATATCATTGGACCCATGACGTAGACACACAAATTCAAAACATTCTGAGAACAATTTACATCGGTATAAAAAAACAAATAGTTATTTTAAAAAGAATGGTGCAGGAATACTTATCCTAGGTTTTGTGTTGTCATCTACAGATTTTTACTCAAAAGAAAAACGGTACAGTTTGTCTCACATAAAAGGGATATCATTGGCCCATGACGTAGACACACAAATTCAAAACATTCTGAGAACAATTTACATAGGTATATAAAAAAAAATAGTTATTTTAAAAAGAATGGTGCAGGAATACTTATCCTAAGTTTTGTGTTGTCATCTACAGATTTTTAATTAAAAGAAAAACGGTACAGTTTGTCTCACATAAAAGGGATATCATTGGATCCATGACGTAGACACACAAATTCAAAACATTCTGAGAACAATTTACATCGGTATAAAAAAAATAGTTATTTTAAAAAGAATGGTGCAGGAATACTTATCCTAGGTTTTGTGTTGTCATCTACAGATTTTTAATCAAAAGAAAAACGGTACAGTTTGTCTCACATAAAATGGATATCATTGGACGTAGCAAAATCTCTTCTGCTCAGAAGAGATTATTATAGACATTATTATTAATGTAATGTGCAATAAAAATTCTGGATTATAATTTTTTTTGTAAATGGATTATACACAAAAATAATTAATAAAAAGATGTTTTTTTAAGCGGAGAGGAGTTCGATCATTGCCATTTATTCCTATTATTCAGTATACCGATGGTGGGTTGGTTGATTTTATGACGTCCGATTATCTACACTAGGGATATAGGCCCTAGGAGGCAGTGCCCTCTGTGGGGGTCATTCTAAGAGATTCTAACCCGTATTTACGGCAAGGTTAGAAGAAAACCACGGAAAACTCCGAACGGTTAGGTCGACGAGCGCGACAGGGGTTTGAACCCAGCACCTCCCGTACCAGACCCTTTCAGCCACTGGTGGGGCTCACTATACCGAAATTGGTACTGATATGGCAAAGAGTGTAAGCACCTACATTATTAGATATACGTAATGAAAATTAACGAAAGTTAACATATTTAAATGCTGATCCCTTGACATTTATTGAATATTTAGTTATTTTCCCTGTAAGTTAAATTATTATTATTATTATTTTAATTATGGATTGCTGTATTGAAATACCGTAAGTGCAGTTATTTTTGGCATCTCAAGGTAGAATTTCAAGGGGTTTTAAGTAAAAATTAATAAATTGTATATTATTTAATATATAGAAGTGTTTTATTGGTATCCTTTACGTTAATTCAATTATTCTTATTCGGTTTTGAGTTAAACGTTTGACGTAAATGGGATAATAGTTTGTCGCTTAGCCGGCATACGACTTCTGCATTGCGTGATTCTGTAATGTGGTTTCTAATTAATTAATGTAATTGATTAACTAATTAATTGACCCATAAACTAATTAATTGTATTAGATTAACCGAAATATAATATTTTATTAACTTAAACCTACTATTAAGTAGTAGTAATAAAATTCCAAAATATATTTACAAATTATGCGAAGTGCAAAAAATATATATATATAAAGAGAGAATAGTTTTATTAATCACAATTTAAATTAAAGAAATTTGGTTGTTTTCCATGTTAAATGTATCAAAATAACAGGTTTTAATTTTTTACAGGGAAATGTAATACCTACTTTGTCGTAGGAAACAATTTGCTGTCATTAAGCAAACAATTATTCTAATTTTATTTTTTATTCTTTTCAAGCATCTTGTTATCTTTCTTTGCAAGCTATTTAGTGGTAGATTAAAAGATCTTAATGTAATGCTGCTATCTAGTGAATTAAAACACAAATACGAAAAACTTTAAAGGCATTTTATTTTTAACCATGGCACTTTTCAGCTAAGCACGAAACAAATGTCAGCTATATCAAATCAGATACTAAATATATGGATTGCCTTTTCCTTTTCAGAACACCAGTTGTGTAGCGTCTGGGAATGCTGCATTACTGGATAATTATACACTAAAGTTGGCCTTATTTAACCGTATAAGTTTCAAACATTAAATAAGGTCAAATTTAGTACATACTAATATTGGTGGTAATTGATGCAGCACGCTACGCCACTGCAGAACACATAATAAATAATTCTTAACATCTTAACGCAGTTTCAAAATTGTAAATTTGGGACATTATTTTTACGAACATTCAAATACTAATAATACAGATAATACTCAAAAGGGTATTATATGAAAATAAAGGATTCTATGTGAAAGGATTTTATATGAAGAAAATAATGACTATATTGCAATTCTGTTTTTGAAGCAAATTTTGTTCCTGAAAAAACTGGTTTAAAACGACAACTCATAGTATTTTCTGAATAATTTTCTCACTTTACTGAAAATTGGACGGTTGGTTTATGACGGCTGATTATCTACACGAGGGATATAGGCTCTAGGGGGGAGCGCCCTCCGTGAGGGTTTTTATAAGGGATCCTAACCCGTATTTACGGCACGGTTCGAATAAAACCACGGAAAACTCCGAACGGTTAGGTCGACGAGCGCGACAGGCGTTTGAACCCAGCACCTCCCGTCTACCAGCTTTGAGAGCAGAATCTCTCAGCCACTGGTGGGGCGGAAAAAGTTGGATTATACAGTTTTGAATAGGTGCATATACCAATCTCATAGGTTTGCGAACAAAGATGAATTCATAAGTGTGTCAGAAAGTAGCCATTTTGCACGGCTTATTTATTTATTTTTTAATTTAAGTAAATGAATAAATAAATTATCAGCGACAAATAAAATATTTACAATATAAAAATAGTTCCAATGAAATATATATATGCTTTGTATTTTCAAATGTGTTTCGCTTTTTCTAAAATGTTTACTTAGGTATCTTATTTACCTTATTAAACAACGAAGGTTTGTTAATTTATTCTGGAAGTGTTTTATAATCTATGTTTGATGCATGATTTTACTTTCTTGTTTTATTTATTTTATTTTATTAATTAAATATTTTTTAAGTAGATCCAACATTTTAAAAAGTTATTATTATTATTATCATCTGTTAAATCTGAAAATAATTAGACAATATTCAAATATGTTTCAAAAAATATTAGAAATTTAAACTTTTAATAATTACAGCAAATATTTCGGAACAATTTGCATACATAGTTAGTTCACATACAAAAACGTAGATGGCAGCAGCACACTAATTCTTGATGAGGCAATTTTCGTTTTAGTAGATGGCTATGGTCAGAGCCGTCCATAGCGAAAGCGAGGCCGGGTGCAAGAAATTTTGGGAGACCCTTCCATTCCGACCAATGTTGCAAATTTAGCTGTTTTTTTTTGTTTGTTTTTTCATCTACCAGAAATTTTTAAAAGTAATTTTTGCTTTGTTTAATGATTATATGTATATATGTAGATATTATGCGTGATTAAATAAAGTGAAGGCATCTATTTCAGAAATTCTGGTAGATACTTTGAATTAAAAAAATCCTCTAAATTGGCAATAATACTTCTCACTTACATAATCAGCCTTTTGAAAAAGCTCGCGCTCGCATGACGTACATAGTTCGCATCAAAGATTACGCTTTTTTAGGGGGCGAGGGGGAGGATAGTATGTTTTAGTAGAGGTTTATAGAGACTTTGACCAATTTCCTTTCAAAATACTCGGACCAGATTCGGTCTTTTTTTTTTTTTTTTTTTTTTTTTTTTCCCCACAGATTTTGAACAGGCGGTGAATTCATTTTGGCCGTTTCATATTGGGGTGGCTTTTTCTTTCTTTCTTTTATTTAGTTTAATTTTCTTTTTTTGCGGGGGGGGGGGGGGATTATTAATAATGTACAGTCGTTAAAAGAGAGAGATAGAGAACGTCCTAATGCTTTTTAATCTTGATATTTCAGCAGAGTGATGCGAAAGGTACTGATCTATTGCGAATTGTGTCTGTTTTTCGAATTTAAATACAAATTTTGAGAGAGGAGTCATCTACTTGTTAAAAATTGTATAGACTTTGAAATAAAAATCTTTCCGCCAGCCAACCGACAAACCAACCGTGAGATCCCTGGCTCTGTCATTTTTTTTTATCGAAGCCCCATCGATATTTTAGTGTATTATAAACAAAGGGTGGTGCAAAATGGATAAATATTTATTATTTAGTTTGCTGTGAGTTATCTTTATCTATTTTATAATTAAATTTAGAGTACATGACACTTCAGTCCCGTGGATGCCATTCCCATTTCCCCCTCATAGCTCGGATTCTAATTGTGGTAGGCCCAGCAAACGTTGCATGATTCAACATCATGAGGGTCAATATCATTTTCTTATGAACCCCCTAAATTTTATAAAAAGCTGAATATAAGAGCCCGACAAATTTAAACTCTTATAACTCGTGATCAAACTGTCACACAGCGTGCTCAAATTTTGTATGCGTGAATAAAGTGACATAATTTTGTAAAGAACATGGTCGGGTTTTTTAACAGAAGCCCTAAATTTTTGTATAGTGCAAATATACGGGCTCAATAACAATAAACATTTATTACTCGGATCCAAATTGCCACAGCCTATGCAAATTTTGTATGGTAAACATAATCATTTTAAGGAGGGGAGGGGGTTCAGTCGATTTTTTATCGAAGCCTCTCATATTTTAGTGTATCATATAAGGTACTGACAACTTAAAACATTTATATCTCGATCTGTAATTATCGTAGAACATTCATATTTTGTATGGTAAACTTAATCTTTATAAAGGGGAGGGGGGATTTGGTCAGTTTTTTTTTTAACCGAAACCCCTTAATTTTAGTATAGCGTGAATACAAGGCCCCGATAACCACAAACATTTATAACTCGGATTCAAATTGCCACAGTCAACACAAATTTCGTATAATAAACGTAATCGTTTTAAGAGGAGGGGGCTCTGTCGATTTTTTATAAATGCCCCCATATTTTAGTATATCATAAATATAAGGTGTTAATAATTTAAAACACTTATAACTCGAGCTGTAGTTGTTGTAGTACACTCATATTTTGTGTGGCATTTTTTATTTATTATACTACAGTGATAAAATCTCCCCATTATAATGATTACGTTTATCATGCAAAGTAAGAGTGTTCTACGATAATTACAGCTCGAGCTATAAGTGTTTTAAAATGTTAGCACACTATATTTTATGATATACTAAAAAGCCCCCCTCCTCTTAAAACGATTACATTTATCATACGAAATTTGTGTGGACTGTGACAATTTGAATCCGAGTTATAAATGTTTGTGGTTATCGGGCCTTGTATTCATGCTATACTAAAATTAGGGGGTGTCAGTTTAAAAAACTGACCAAATCCCTCCTTCCCTTTATAAAGATTAAGTTTACCATATAAAATATGAATGTTCTATGATAATTACCGATCGAGATATAAGTGTTTTAAGTTGTCAGTACCTTATATGATACACTAAAATATGGGAGGCTTCGATAAAAAATCGACTGAACCCCCTCCCCTCCTTAAAATGATTATGTTTACCATACAAAATTTGCATAGGCTGTGGCAATTTGGATCCGAGTAATAAGTGTTTATGGTTATCGAGCCCTTGTATTTGCACTATACTAAAATTTAGGGCTTCTGTTAAAAAAAACCGACAATTTTCCCTGCAAAATTGTGTCACTTTGTTCACGCACACAAAATTTGAACACGCTGTGACAGTTTGATCACGAGTTATAAGAGTTTAAATTTGTCGGGCTCTTATATTCAACTTTTTATAAAATTTAGGGGGTTGATCAGAAAATGATATTGACCCTCATTATGTTGAATCATGCAACGTTCGGTGGGCCTACAACAATTAGAGTCAGAGCTATAAGGGGGAGGGGGATGGCATCGACACGGAACTGAAGTGTCATGTACTCTAAATTTAATTATAAAATAGATATCTCACAACAAAATAAATAATAAATATTTATCCGTTTTGCACTAATTTTTTCTGGCGCGAGGCCGCACCTGTCGCACACCCCTAGGGACGGCCCTGGCTATGGTGATAAATACCATGTTTCTCCTCGTGGATCTAATGTTTATGTTTTGCTTTAACATCTGTTGTGAATAGTTTATGAATGGCAGAATAGCTGATGACGTTGGACAACGTCATAATGTATTAAGCATGGCCACAGCTGATAAGAAGAACATCCTCATTGATCAGAAAGGGGCTTAGTTTTGTATTTTATGCTGCTGCCATCTACTGTATAACTTTGAAGTCTTTATATGATTCTTTTTAAAAAATGTTTAAGTTTCACTCAAACATAACTTTAAATTAATATACTATCATTTCATATAAACATATATATGGTTTCATTGCTTAAAAATAATAATATGAAAAATTAGAAATTAGTAAAATGAATAATATAAAAATAAAAATATATAATTTATTTCTCTTTGTAGTAATAAGTAAAAATATTTTCTTGTATTTTTATAAATAGTGAAAAGGTATAAAAGATAACTATTAACAAATGATGTTTAGCGAGCAACGCATTCTTTTCATTCTATTAAAATTATTATTACTATTATAATGAGTATTACTATTTAATTTGTTAATCTTATTTACCCATTTCCGCAGACTGCTTCATGCATATTCAAATCGATCAATCATGAAGAAAAAAAGCTACACTCTACACATAGGGGTTCTGGTTTTAAGTAAGGCGAGTCATGGTGAAAAATAGTCAACGTTTTTCACTCCAATATAATTAAATTATTGAAAAATAATTCATAGAATAATTCCAAGTTTTCACAAAGTCTTATTCTTTTAGCAATGATTTTTTGCAATATTGCAGTTGGTAATTAATAAATACAGGACAATTAAAAATCCATGGTGTAAACTTTAAGGGTTGGTACACGACACTGTAACAAATAATTTTTGTACAGGAAAGCAGAGTCGGAAATACATTTATATAGTCAAAAATACAGGACGTCGCACTCCAATCCGAAGTAGCGTTTTCGTTCATAACTTTAACAACAGTGAAGATATGTTAATGAAATCCTTACAATATGCTTACGATTCATACAAAGATGAGTCTGTTGCGAATTTTGATAAAATATCTTCACTACTGTTAAAGTGAAATCCTTATAATGAAATCCTTACAATATCCTTACAATTCATACAAAGATGAGTCTGTTGCAAATTTGTTAAAATATCTTCACTGCTGTTAAAGTTATGATTGGTTGATTTTTGACGGCCGATTATCAACTCGAGGGATATAGGCCCTGGGGTGAGTGACCTCAATGGGGTCTTTCTACGGGATCCTAACCCGTATTTACGGCAAGGTTCGAAGAAAACCACTGAAAACTGCGACCAGTTAGGTCGACTAGCGCGACTGGAGTTTGAATACAGCACCTCCCGTCTACCAGCTTTGAGAGCAGAACCTCTCAGCCACTGGTTTGGGCGTTAAAGTTATGAACGAAAACGCGACTTCGAATTGTCGTGAGACGCACCCTGTATTTTTGACTATATAAATGAATTTTTGACCCTGGATTCCTATAAAATAAATGTTTTTTACAGTGTCCTGTACCAATTTAATATAACAAACAATTTTTGTATAGGAACGCAGGTTTGGAAATCCATGTATATAGTCAAAATTATAGCTCGTCCCACATTAATCCGATGTCGCGTTTTTGTTCATAACTTTAAAGGTAGCTTTAACAAAATTTGTAACTGACTCACCCTTGTATGAATCGTAAGCATATTGTAAGGATTTCGTTAAAATATCTTTATTACTATTATAGTTATGAACGAAAACGCGACTTCTGATTGGAGTGAGACGCCCTGTAATTTTGACTATATAAATGGATTTACGAACCTGCTTCCCTATACAAAAATTGTTTGTTACAGTCTCCGGTACCAACCTTTAAAGTGTGTACCATGCATTTGGAATTACCCTGTATATTCTACGGAACCCTTTGTGCGCGGGTAAAACTCGCACTTGATCTCTTATTGAATTGCTACACCACTGTTCGTAACCGAATTGAAATTCCGACATTTTAAATCACGCATTTGGAATTTTCAAGAAACCAAAACGGAAAATGTTGGAAAAATCTTCTACCTCACAGACCTGTATTTACTGCTTCAAAATCCATTTTATGATGAACGAACTTCATGTATTATTAATAGACTAAACTCATGAAAACTCAATCAACAACAAGTACATCATATAACCAGGAAGCAATTTACTTAGCAATGTACGTACTTTTCATTGTAAAAGATATTTCTTCTGCTTTTTATTTCTGCTAAACTGACATATTTGTAATTGAATACATTTTAAAAGTAAAAATATATTTTTTAAACACTTTTTAATAAGTATTTAATGTTTATCTTTAAAATAGCACCTTAATTTCATGACTGCAATTCATGTCGTTCTAAAACATGTCCGTTACAATTTGTGAATTGAGGGTGGAACTCGATGGAAAATTCGACGATAAAAATCACCATATATGTTTAGTAGAAAGCGCAAGCTAGTGAATTTATTAAAAAAAAAAATTTTAAATTTTTTTTAATGCTAATTTTTCGCTATTTATATTTCATCAATTTAGTTTTAGCGGCTTGCAAATTATTTCCTCAAAATTAACAAAAAAAAAAAAAAAAAAAAAAAAAAAAAACGAGAGCACGTGCATTTTACGATCTAGAAAAACAAGACCACAGCTAAACATCTTTTCAATATAAAATGATTTTCGGCGAAATTTTTCGTAGAACTAAGAAAGAAATCCCTTTCATATCGAGCGCTGTTTTCTTTCAGAGATAATATTTAAACATTGCAACTGCCTTTCAAAATGTAACAATTTAACAGTTTTACCTGAAAGAATCAAGGCGACATCCCTCTTCATAAGAAAATGCAAAGGAATGTCCCGAGGTTTTGAAAGAATGAATTGAATAAGAGAGAGATAAGGGCGTTTCAAATACCATCAGTTTGTAACATTTACAACTCATTTAAAAGGAGGAACACAAAAGAAAACCTTTACTTGCTTTTGGACGCTGGGCCATGTTAACCACCCTTTTCATGTATCTTATTGCTCCGTTAAAATGAGAAGAATGTGAAATCAGTTGCTCGAAAATTGCATATTCCAATTTTAACCGAGTTTTTTCAGGAAAAAAAGGAAGTGATTAGGTGCATTAACCGTATGTCATTCAAGTTCTTTGGAATTACTCATTATTTGACTTCGTACTGTTATTTTGTCTAACGGAAATACCCCATTAAAGAAAATGACACTCATAAAGGTTGGTTGATTGATTTATAACGGCCGATTATCAACACGAGGGATATAGGCCATGGGAGGCAGTGCCCTCCGTGGGAGTCTTTCTAAGGGATCCTAACCTGTATTTACGGCAAGATACAAAGAAAACCACGGAAAACTCCGAACGGTTAGGCCGACGAGCGCGACAGGGGGATTGAACCCAGCACCTCCCGTCTACCAGCTTTGAGAGCAGAACCTCTCAGCCACCGGTGGGGTTCATTCATACAGGTAAGACTGATTATTTTATATTAATGTCTAATAATGCTTAAAGTGATAAAAAAACATAACACGGAATATTTAAAATACCTTTTTAATGTAGATTACATATGTTTCTTTCACACTATCGGTGACATCTTCGGATGTATTATATTCGGATCACCGATAGTGTGAACGAAACATATGTAATCTACATTAAAAAGATATTTTAAATATTCCGTGTTATGTTTTTTTTATCACTTTATGCATTATTAGACATTAATTTAAAGTTAACAAGTAATTGTATTAGATTGATTATTTTATGTTAACTTTATTATTTTAAGATAATTTCACCATTGAGATAATTAGAGCAAATAATATTAGTAATTACTTTAATTATGTGTGTGTTTCTAAAATTGTTAATATATTCACGTGTATTACGAATAACAATTATTACGAGGCGTTTTACTCCCTTGCTCTTCCCTCTATATGCTGCAATAGAATTTTTTTTTAATGTTGTACATAATTATACAGGTCTTTTCTAATATATTTTTTTTTGGACAAATTTTGATATCCTCATATTTATATAGTGATACAGGGTCACAGGAAGAATCTGCGGGCGCCGGTAATAATATGATAGTGGGCTCTTAAATATGGTAAAAGTAAATATACTTGTTGAATAGTTACATTTACAAAACTAATATTCGTTTAGTTTAAATTAAAATATTGCATTAACAAAATATACGAAAAAAGCATAAGTTGTCAAAAGCATCGTGGGAGTATGCCAATTTTCGGCAAGCATGAGTCTCAATGAAATTGAAGACCTCAGGCATTTCTCCAGCCTTGCCACCCTGTAGTTACACCATTTTGTTAGTGACTTATTAATCGATAGATATTTTTAAATGTTTTTTTCAAGGTTGTATAATATTATTAACGCTACGAATAACAATTAATACAAGGAATTTTGTTCCCCGTTTTGCGTGAGTGTGAGTTCCCCTATGTATATTGCCTAGTGCTGCCCTCTTTATGCTTCAATAAAAATTTCGCGAAATAATGTGGGACTTTTTACTTTCTTTACCTTGTTAAATATTTAAATTTAAAAAGTTTGCGCAAAAAATGTGCCTATGAAGTTGTTAATTGTTCAGGTAATGGTTTGGTTGTTGATGTTCGTGATCGAATAAAAAATCCCAAGTGAATCAGGTTCGTTGTATAATAAAAAAAAAAAACTCCAGAATAGTCGTTAAGTCATTTTATTAAAAGATCATTATGACGATGGCAAGATGATTGCGGGCAGAAGAGGGGAAACAAGAAAAACCGTTCTTAGACGGTCATTATTAAGCGGAGACAGGAGGCGAAGTGAGTGTTGTTTCCACGATACAAGTTGGAAATGCACTGACAAGAATCTCGCCAAAATAGGGGTGCTACAGAGTGTTTAAGCGTAAATACTTTCAGACAGAGATACGCATAACAAATGGTATTTGCCGGGCTAGGTTACCAGATTTTGGCAAAAGGACGAATTTTGTTTCAAAAAATAATATCACCACGGCGATTATAACCGACAAATATCTTTCTCATGTGAATAGAATTTCGACAGACAAAACAGTATGTGCCTTTAACACTCAGAATATATTTTTAGACATGGGTGTGAGAGATTGAGTTATTACCATTACCAAATAAGGGCATGCATTTGGGCCAAATGGAAGATTCGCATAACTTTTAACTGACATTGTGGCCACAAAAATGCGTTATGCACATATTGTGTTATAAGCTTGGTTTCGGAAAGTGAAATTACGAAAAGGCATCTGTGCTGATTTAATTCTTTTCTTTTTTTATTTTAATCGAAAAGCTATGAGATATTAGTGATCGAGCACAAGTGAAAATGAAAAAAGGAAAGGGTATAAATTACAGCGGGATTATTGTTTGTAGTTAAAGCTAACTCAATTAAATTTTGAAAAAGGAAAGGAAAAAATATAATTTAAATGAAGGATAAGGTAGGTTAAAATTAATATATGATTCTCATATCATATATTTCCCGCGTTTGCTCAGATAAAAGAATAATTTGTTAGGATTTAAATTGCAGGCATGCTCCGTCTGAAAGTTTACATATAATCAATGCACAATATAAGAAAAAATATAAACACATACAAATATCAAAAATGAAAATGAAAATGAAAATGGTATACCAAAATTTTTGCTACTGGTCATCATTGTGTGCACAATAGTTTATTCCTTGAGTCCATATGGCTTCATAAGATTTTTTTTTTTTTGTAGATGTAGATGTTGCTGTTATTTTTGCTGTTCCGGAACATATAGCAGTTGAACTACTCTACATATATATTGATGACCAAAATATGACCAGAAAAGTTGCATTATCATCAACTAATATTTATTTTACTGACAGCTGGTCATAAGCATGCAAAATGAATTGAAAAAAATGTTCATAACTCTGAACATATAAGCTTATGTTAAGTTGCAACTACAATACAATAAAATTTTCTTTGTTCGAACATAATGCAAAATACTGATATATGTAATCTTGCATAAAATAAACATGAAATATATAAATGCAAATACAGGATATATAAGATAAGATACAGTTACAGTTACATTAACAGTTACACATGTGTAAAAATGAAATACAAAAATGATGAAGATAAAAAAAAATGAATAAAATTTGGGTTTAAAAATAGCAAAAATTTGTGCATTCGCACAGGACAGGATAGGGAAAGTGACGCACGAACCAAAAAAAAAAATTCCTGCCCTAAATCTTGTCTAAGGACAAGTGTAATGGCGCAAGTTTAGGACTATTGCCTTATTTGTGGAGGGAATATTTAGGGCGAGGTCCACATTGTTGTCACAACATAGACCCCGTTGCTCCCGCAGCAGTAATGCAACAAACTGAGGAGCAGTCTCGTATACTCATTTTGACAGGGGTTTTAAGGTGAATTGGAATACCAATTCGAATGTGTCTCTCATTACAATGGGGTGGAAGATCTTAAGGGCAATAATTTTGAACAGATCACCACTCCGAAAGGGAATAATTAGAGAAAATAAAAATATACACCTAGTGTATGTCGAATAAAAGTCAATCCTAGAGTAATGAGAGAGAGTTTTGTCAAGTTCGGTAAAAATGTTAAGTCATGAGGTAAAAAAATTCACTTAATTATCATTATTAAAATTAGGAAAAAATGACATGAAGAGAAAAAAATTATTTTAGTGGAATTTAATGTTACTACTATTATGTTTATAACTATTTATGAGATAAAAAAGTCATGACAAAAAGTTAAGAAGGAGAATTTTTTTTTTTAGTCGTCAAGTCATTTTATTAAAAGATCATTATGACGATGGCAAGATGATTGCGGGCAGAAGAGGGGAAACAAGAAAAACCGTTCTTAGACGGTCATTATTATGCGGAGACAGGAGGCGAAGTGAGTGTTGTTTCCACGATACAAGTTGGAAATGCACTGACAAGAATCTCGCCAAAATAGGGTTTCTACAGAGTCTTTAAGCTTAAATACTTTCAGACAGAGATACGCATAACAAATGGTATTTGCCGGGCTAGGTTACTAGATTTTGGCAAAAGGACGAATTTTGTTTCAAAAAATAATATCACCACGGCGATTATAACCGACAAATATCTTTCTCATGTGAATAGAATTTCGACAGACAAAACAGTATGTGCCTTTAACACTCAGAATATATTTTTAGACATGGGTGTGAGAGATTGAGTTATTACCATTACCAAATAAGGGCATGCATTTGGGCCAAATGGAAGATTCGCATAACTTTTAACTGACATTGTGGCCACAAAAATGCGTTATGCACATATTGTGTTATAAGCTTGGTTTCGGAAAGTCAAATTACGAAAAGGCATCCGTGCTGATTTAATTCTTTTCTTTTTTATTTTAATCGAAAAGCCATGAGATATTAGTGATCGAGCACAAGTGAAAATGAAAAAGGGAAAGGGTATAAATTACAGCAGGATTACTGTTTGTAGTTAAAGATAACTCAATTAAATTTTGAAAAAGGAAAGGGAAAAATATAATTTAAATGAAGGATAAGGTAGGTTAAAATTAATATATGATTCTCACATCATATATTTTAAATTCTATGAAGAAGTTAATTGTTCAGGTAATGGTTTGGTTGTTGATGTTCGTGATCGAATAAAAAATCCAAGTGAGTCAGGTTCGTTGTATAATAAAAAAACTCCAGAATAGCCGTCAAGTCAATTTTTATTAAAAGATCATTATGACGATGGCACGATGATTGCGGGCAGAAGAGGGGAAACAAGAAAAAACCGTTCTTAGACGGTCATTATTATGCGGAGACAGGAGGCGAAGTGAGTGTTCTTTCCACGATACAAGTTGGAAATGCACTGACAAGAATCTCGCCAAAATAGGTTTGCTACAGAGTGTTTAAGCGTAAATACTTTCAGACAGAGATACGCATAACAAATGGTATTTGCCGGGCTAGGTTACCAGATTTTGGCAAAAGGACGAATTTTGTTTCAAAAAATAATATCACCACGGCGATTATAACCGACAAATATCTTTCTCATGTGAATAGAATTTCGACAGACAAAACAGTATGTGCCTTTAACACTCAGAATATATTTTTAGACATGGGTGTGAGAGATTGAGTTATTACCATTACCAAATAAGGGCATGCATTTGGGCCAAATGGAAGATTCGCATAACTTTTAACTGACATTGTGGACACAAAAATGCGTTATGCACATATTGTGTTATAAGCTTGGTTTCGGAAAGTGAAATTACGAAAAGGCATCTGTGCTGATTTAATTCTTTTCTTTTTTTATTTTAATCGAAAAGCCATGAGATATTAGTGATCGAGCACAAGTGAAAATGAAAAAGGGAAAGGGTATAAATTACAGCGGGATTATTGTTTGTAGTTAAAGATAACTCAATTAAATTTTGAAAAAGGAAAGGGAAAAATATAATTTAAATGAAGGATAAGGTAGGTTAAAATTAATATATGATTCTCATATCATATATTTCCCCCGTTTGCTCAGATAAAAGAATAATTTGTTAGGGTTTAAATTGCAGGCATGCTCCGTCTGAAAGTTTACATATAATCAATGCACAATATAAGAAAAAATATAAACACATAAAAATATCAAAAATGAAAATGAAAATGAAAATGAAATGAATTTGTACCAGCTCCACCCTGCTCTCTGCGGGCTTCTAGTGATACCTAAGATAACAAAGATAATTCGTTCTCGAATCACACTCATTAACCGAAACCACGAATTAAAATGCAAACATTGCTGCATTTTGTCATCCAATAAAACATTTGTTAGCAGAATCCATATTTTTTAACAGAGTCGGAAAAATACTAAAAGACAAATTGTCTTTAGCAGAAATATTCGTTAGCCAAGATATCATTATAAACTGTAAATATATATATATATATATATACCATAATATTTCAAAAGTTTACTCTCAATGCAATTTGAATTGCAAAAATAATCGCGTTTCTACGCATTTTAATAGGGTTTTTTTTTTAGCTACAACAGATTACGTATAATAATGTCAATTGAATAATAACCAGTGAATTTTTATCCTGCTTTTCTAAGCGTAAGCCGACAGAGTGGAAAATGTCCAATCCAGAAATCAAACCCGGATCCTTGGAATAGTACTCCAATCCTCTACGAGGACAACACCCAGCCTGGCGTATACGTCGGTAAGGCTGCAAACGCTGCCCATAATGGAAATGTCATCATGAGCGCGCAAACTTCAGTGGCAAACATGAGACGACATACAAAGCCTAGCATACCACAACACATAGTTAATTTTTAATTCATTTTTCAGCAGTGAATTACGCCAGTAATCATTGAATAATAAGTGAATTTTTATCCTACTTTTCTAAGTGTAAACCAACAGAGTGAAAAATGTCCATGCCGGGAATCGACCCTGGGCCCTTGGAATAGCGCTCCAATGTTCTACCTTTGAGCTACGAGGACGATAACAGCTTAGCATCTCTCACTTATATATGTCGGTAAGGGTGCAATCGCAGTCCAAGATGGAAATGTCGTCATGGACACACAATCTTCTGCAGAAAATATGAGATGACATACAAAGCCCAGCATACGACGACACATAGTTAATTTTTAACTCTTTTTTCCGCAGTGGGTTGGGTTGGGTTGATTATTGACGGCCAATTATCTACACTAGGGATATAGGCCCGGGGGGAGTGCCCTTCGTGGTGGTCTTTCTAAGGGAACCTAATCCGTATTTACGCATGGATAAATCCACGGCTCGAAGAAAACCACGAAAACTCCGATCGATTAGCCCGACGGGCGCGTATGGGATCGAACCCAGCACCTCCCGTCTACCAGCTTCGAGAGTGCAACCTCTCAGCCACTGGTGGGGCCATTTTTCAGCAGTGAGATACGCCTGTATCATTGAATAATAACCAGTAAATTTTTATCCTGCTTTTCTAAGCGTAAACCAATAGAGTGAAAAATGTCCAAGCCGGTAATCGAACTCGGACCCGTACGATACCAGGCTGGGTATCGTCCTCTTTGGTTGGTTGGCTGATTTATGACAGCCGATTATCTACTTTTGGGATACAGGCCCTAGGGGGGAACGCCCTCCGTGGGGGTCTTTCTAAGGGATCCTAACCCGTATTTACGGCAAGATTCGAAGAAAACCACGAAAAACTCCGAACGGTTAGGTCGACAAGCGCGACAGGAGTTTGAACCCAGCACTTCTCGTCTACCAGCTTTAAGAGCAGAATCTCTCAGCCACTGGTGGGGCTGGTATCGTCCTCATAACTCAAAGCGCTATTCCAAGGGTCCGGTATAAATATGCAATAAAAAAAAGGAAGGAAGAAAGGAATCAAAGAAAAATATGCCCAGAAAATAATAAATTTATATAGCAGTTGATAGTAATATTTTCTTAGGAAAAAAAAAATGGTAATGTGATTTTAGAAATAACTGAAAGCATTGTGAGTTAAAGTCTGTAGAAAAGTTAAGCCATCTTTCATTTTATAAATTTTTACGATTTTCTTTTTTTCATTTCTATCTTTTGCAACAATCTTAAATTGAGTTTAAATTAAACGCAAGGACAAGTTTGGACTTAAAGGACAAGTTTGGGCCAAAAGGATATATGTTAAACGGATGAAAAATCTGTAATTTAAAAACAGAAAATTTTAAAATTATAAACTTTCTTATAAGTTAAATCTTTAAAGTGCAATGTTATAAGTTTTAAACGGATAATGCGATAAGAATCAGAAGAAATATACTCGCCAGCTACTAGAGTAATGCTGCCATCGATTGCAGGTAAGTAAAATAGAAGTAACAGAAGCAGTTAATTTTCTTATGATTAAAATTTTAAATTATTTTCAGATTTTAATGATGCACAAGAATGCTGTATCATATATATTAAAATTTGATTCTTGCTCTAATTTCCCTTTTTATCTTTCAGTAGAAAATCACGGTAATCTTGTTCGCAGTTTTTTGTATATTTATACGCGGTTTATTTATTTATTTTTTAATCTAAGTAAAATTAATGAATAAATTATTAGCAATAAATATAATTCTTGCAATATAAAATTAGAAAATAGCAAGCTTTATGAATAACCCCAATGAAAAATATATGTGTATTTTTTTTAAATTAATTAATTTTTTTAAGTATATCAAATATTTTAAAAATGAATATTTGTTAAATCTGAAACTAATTAGACAGTTTCAAATGCTTTTCAAGATTTATTAAAAATGTATACTTTAAATAATTCTTGAATGGTTCTCTAATACAGCAAATATTTCAAAATGTTTTACTTATATAGGTCACATATATAAACGTAGGTAGCAGCACCACAATAATTCTTCATTATGTGTTTGTCGTCATAGTAGGTTTTGGAAATGCCATACTATTTGTCAAAAGGCTTTCCTTTGGCTCTAATGTTTTTGTTTTGCTTTGTCATCTGCTGAAAGCTTATGAATGGCGGAATAACTGATGACGTTTAGACAACGTCATAATGTATTATGCATGGCCACAGCTGATGAGAATCAAGTCCGTTTTCGTGGAACTTTATGCTTTAAACATTGTCATTCATGAGGAAGATACATTAGTTTTGTATTTTATGCTGCTGCCATCTATTGAATAACATTGAAAACTTTATATAATTCCTTTTCAAAAATGTTTAAATTTCACTGATAGGTAATTTTAAATTACTACTGTGGTGTTTAGTTAGAAATGTAATTAATAGATGGCAGCACCACAGCGAACTACGTCACCTACTGGTATTAAGTTTTGTTTACTGTTAAGAATGTATCTGTTACGTGTTTTGTGTAGATGTACGTGTTGTAATTTAAATTGTAAATTAAACATGTTTAAAGTCTACCTCGAGTTATCCATTATGAAGTTGCTTCAATTACTTTAATTTAAGTATATAATATATAATATTATGGCGACGATGAAAATCAAGTTTCTTACCGGAATTCAAATTACAAGAAATTCTAACTGGGCAAAATGGCGAAACTTCGTGTTTTGCATCTACCAGAGTATATGCTGTATTAATATTTTGAATGCGTACGTCATTTCGAGGGTGGTAAGTGCTGACATTTTTTTTCTTCTCTGCAATAAATAAAAAGTAATAATGTTTGCTAATTTTAAGGAATACAATGATTCCATTGAAACGTTTCAATCGTATGTTAAGAGGTTAGAGCAGAGTTTTTTATTACATGATGTTGAAGAAAAAAAAAGGTACCTGCAATTATTTCATGTATGGTTCCTAAACTGTATAATTTGCTGTCCGATTTAACGTTTCCTAAAAATCCGGAAGCATTAAAATATGAGGAAATAGTTGAAATTCTGTTAAAGCACTTAAGCCCCGCCCCTAATAAATTTTGTTCTAGAATTAAATCCCGTAATTCTTCTCAAAATGAAAACGAATCCATACAAGATTTTGTTTCAAAATTAAAGAAGTTAACTACATTCTGTGCTTTTGCTGGTGAAACACTTAATGAAAATTTGTTAGAACAATTTTTACGAGGTTTAAAAAATGAAAGTATCCAAAGTAAATTACTCTCACAAATAGATGATTTACCATTTGAGAAAGCCATTGAAAAAGCAATTATTTTGCAAAATAACGAACATGATATTTCTGAATTGAAACACAAGAATGTAAATGTTAATAAATTGGCATATTCTAAAAATGTTCAACCGAATAAAATTTCAAATAATTTCCAGAAACCGAAAATTAACAATGTAAATAAAGGGAATTTTGAAGTAAATAAAAATAAATTACAATGTTATAGATGTGGAAATCCTTCACATCTTGCCAACAAGTGTAAGCACATACATACTATTTGTAAAATATGTAAAAAAAGAGGCCATCTTGGTAAAGTATGTAAAAGTAGTTCTCAGAAACAAACAAATGTATTGCAAACTGTCGACATTTTATCTGTCAGCCATGATAAAAGTTCTACACCTATAAAAGTGTGGGTTTTAATTGAAAACAAAGCTAAAGCTGTAATGGAGGTAGACACGGGCTCCGGAATTTCTGCGGCATCTGTAAATCGTTTTCGGAGAATTTTTCCGAATAATAAAATTTTTCCACCAGACGTTCAATTGAGAACGGCAACGGGTGAGGTGTTTACACCTGTGGGGTATGTAACAGTAGATGTTTCTTATGCAAATATTACTAAAAAGCTATATATTTTACTAAAAAGCTCTACAAGCGCAAATATTACTAAAAAGTGGTCACTGTGTTCATTGATGATATTGGTGTTACAGGGGAATTGTATTTAATTAAAGAAGATAATTTCCCACTTTTATTTGGCAGAGACTGGGTAGCTGCATTTAATTTGTTTCCCACTAATTTTAAATCTGTGTATGTCAATGAAATTGCAAATTCTACAGATAAATTGAAAGCATTATTAAATGATTTTTCTGATTTATTTTCGGATAAAGTAGGGGAAATAAAAGGTTTGAAAGCAGAACTTTATCTAGAAAAAGGTTCTACGCCCATATTTTGTAAGTCTAGAACAGTCACGTATGCTCTACGTAATGCAGTAAATGATGAAATCCAAAGGTTATAGGATGAGGGTATTATTAAACCTGTCACCAGTAGTAAGTGGGCAACTCCTATAGTTCCAGTGGTAAAACCAAATGGGAAAATACGTTTATGCGGAGGTTTTAAAGTTACAGTAAATAAATTTTTGAAGGTTGAAAAATATCCTTTACCTAGGGTAGAGGACATGTTAGCTACTTTAGGTGGTGGTTTACATTTTACGAAAATAGATTTAAATCAAGCTTATCTTCAGTTACCTGTAGACGAAAAATCACAGGAATTGTTAACTATAAATACTCCGAAGGGCTTATTTCAATTTTTAAAGTTACCAATGGGTCTTACTAGCTCTCCAGTAATTTGGCAAAGATCTATTGAACAAATATTAAGTGGTATTGATGGTGTCACTGTGTTCATTGATGATATTGGTGTTACAGGGAAACGGATGAAATTCATTTAAAAAGACTAAAACAAGTCTTAAAGATTACGTGAATATAATATTAGGATAAATAAAGATAAATCATTTTTTCTGGCTGACCATATTACATATTGTGGTTATAAAATTGATAAGCAAGGTATTCATAAAACGCAAGATAAAATTGAAGCTATTGTCAATGCTCCTAGACCAATTAATGTGTCACAAGTTAAAGCTTTTTTAGGCTTAGTCACATATTATTCTAAATTTGTACCAAATTTATCTACAATTGCTCATCCTTTAAATCACTTGCTCAAAAAGAATGTAAAATTTATTTGGTCTCCTGCATTTAAAAACATACAAGCATTTAAAAATATAAAAAATGAAATTATTTCAGAAAGAGTTCTTACTCATTTCAACCCTAAATTGCCCTTAGTGTTAGCAACAGATGCTTCTCCATATGGTATCTCTGCAGTTCTTTCGCATGTGATGCCAGATAACGTGGAAAAAACAATTGGTTTTGTGTCCAGAACGCTTACGAATGCAGAAAAAAAATATAGCCAGCTGGATAAGGAAGCACTAACTATTATTTTTGGAGTAAAGAAAATTTTTCAATATTTATATGGTAATAGGTTTACTTTATTTACAGATAGCAAACCACTTGTGTCCATATTTTCTCCAATTAAAAGTATCCCTGTTCTTTCAGCTGCTCGGATGCAAAGATATGCATTATACTTACAAGCGTTTAAATATGATATTCGCTATAAGAAAACACCCGAACATGGAAATGTCGATGCTCTTTCACGACTTCCATTACGTAGTGAAAATTTACCCCCACAATTAAATTCAAGTAATGTAATTGATGAATCTGAATTTTTTCAAATTAACCAAATTTCTACATTGCCTCTAAACGCTAAATCTATTGCTGTAGCTACAAAATCTGATCCTTTATTACGTCAACTTTTTCATCATTTAATTTCTGGTTCTCCAATTCCTAAAAATTTACTTTTTGGTGGCAAACAAGAAGAATTTACTCTTCAACATAGTTGTATTTTAAAAGGATGTAGAGTAATTATCCCAGAAGTTCACCGCAAACAAATTTTATGTGATTTACACTTTGGACATTTCGGCATAGTGAAAATGGAGTCCTTAGCTCGCAGTTTTGATTGGTGGCCAGGGATTGACCAAGATATTGAAGATCTTGCACGAAATTGCACTACTTGTGTCAATTTAAAAAATAATCCTCCTAAGGTAGATACTCATCATTGGGAATGGCCTACAGCTCCATGACAAAGAATTCACATAGATTATTTTGGTCCTGTGATGGATAAAATGCTTTTGCTTGTGGTTGATGCTCATAGCAAATGACCTGAAGTTTTTATTGTTCCTAATACAACGTCAGAACATACAATTACATGTCTTTCTTCTCTTTTTGCCAGATACGGGTATCCTATATCTCTGGTATCTGATAATGCAAAACAATTTACTTCTGAAGAATTTGAGACATGTTTGAAGAATCATGGGGTTAAACATAGGTTTAGTGCACCATACCATCCAGCTACAAACGGTCAGGCAGAGAGATATGTGCAGATTCTTAAAAAAGGGTTAAAAGCCTTATCTTGAGAATCTGGTACTTTACATATGAAAATAAATAACTTTCTTTTACAATATAGAAAGATGCCTCATTTTACTACGGGGGAAAGTCCTGCATCTCTATTTCTAAAAAGAAATATAAGAACGAAAATAGATTTGATAATTCCAAATGTCACAAATTTTGTGCATGATAAACAAAATGAGAGAAAGGCCAATTCTAAAGTAAAAGAATTTCAAATTAACCAGAAAGTGGCTGTAAGAAATTATACTCCGGAAGCCAAGTGGAAAATTGGTCGCATTATTGCAAGAGAGGGCAAGTTGCATTATAGAATTCAAGTTGGTTCGAATATTTGGAAAAGGCATGTTGATCAGATAACTAATGTCGGTTCGAAGATACATCTAACTAATCATTCAAATTCTAAAGAGAGTGGTACAGAAAGTCACAAAAGTTATAATGCAGTTGTTAATCAAAGTGATTCTCATCTAATGCCTCCTAGTGTCCCAGATTTTTGACCAGCTGACTCTGTTGTCCCATCTACTCCAAATCCTCAACCAGATGATTGTGTTGTCCCAGCTCCCCCAAATCCTAAACCAGATGACTTTGTCCTCCCAAATACTCCAAGTCCTACTCCAGTGGACTCCAAAGTGATCCCTTCAGTTTCAAAAACCATGGTGCCCAATACTTCTATTGATGATGCTAAAGATACTTTAATTAACTCTTCTTTTTCCCAACAGGTACCTAGAAGATCCACCAGGAAAAGGAAAGCTCCCTGTTAATTCCCAAATTAAGGAGGGGAGAGTATGTGGTGTTTAGAGTTAGAAATGTAATTAATAGATGGCAGCACCACAGCGAACTACGTCACCTACTGGTATTAAGTTTTGTTTACTGTTAAGAATGTATCTGTTACGTGTTTTGTGTAGATGTACGTGTTGTGATTTAAATTGTAAATTAAACATGTTTAAAGTCCACCTCGAGTTATCCATTATGAAGTTGCTTTAATTACTTTAATTTAAGTGTATAATTTTGTATAATAACTACTATTACTCAATATATATACAGGGTAATTATAATAAAACTATCCCGATATATGAGCCCCTAACTATCATACCGTTCACAGAAACTGAATGAAACTTTGGTTTAAAGTATTTTGAGGTATGCACTCAAGAATCATATGAAAGACAACAGTTAAATTCTAACAGTTACGGTTACAGTGACAAAATTTCGAAAATTTCAATTTGCAACACCTACTTTTTTTTATTGGAATGTGATCTTCATAGTGAAAAACCATAAAAAGCGTTGGAACGGTACCTGTAGTACGAAAATCGCCGGCGCTATATAGACTAAGAAGAATAGTGAAAACAAACAATAAAGACAGAGAAGCAACAGAAAACAAAATATTTTATTGTGTTTCATACATTTTCCATTTCACACACGACGACACTTTACATGCGGCAGATGGTGGATAGCACTGAACAATAAAATGTTTTACTTTCTGTTGCTTCTCTGTTCTTTATTGGTTGTTTTCACTTTTCTTCTTAGTCTGTCTAGCGCCGGCGATTTTCGTGCTACAGGTATCGTTCCAACGCTTTTTATGGTTTTTCACTATGAAAATCATATTCCAATAAAAAAAAGTAGGTGTTGCCATTTGAAATTTTCGAAATTTTGTCACTGTAACCGTAACTGTTAGAATTTAACTGTTGTTTTTCACATGATACTTGAGCGCATACCTCAAAATATTTTAGGCCAGAATTTCATTCAGTCTCTGTGAACGGTATGACAGTTAGGGGCTCATATATCGGGATAGTTTTTTTTATAATCACCCTGTATATAGGGTAAAAGTACCAATAGTCGGCACTTAAGTGCTTTTATATATATACATTTTAAAATAAGAATTTTTAAAAACGGCACAGCATTTTTAACAGTGAAATATGTTAAAACATACATTTCTTATTATGTTTCAGCTATTATTTTTCAAAAATATGATAATAGTTTTTTTTTTAGACAAAGTTAAGTTCAAAAAGGGCATGTTCTCTAATAGTCGGCCGGGAAAATCTAGTGTTCGGCCATCACTGAACCAATTGTCGGCCACTTCAGAATTCTGTTTTACGTGAAAAACGAATCGATTTTAACTAAATTTTGCATCCTGCCATTTTGGGTTATGAGAAGGCGATTGGGCTACGTCACATGTTCGTGAAAAATCAATTAGTGGGTTATTTAAGGGCATCTGCGGGTCAAGCTAGTTTTATCTTATCTAAAAGATGGCTTTAACGATTTTGACGGTCTACTACGAGAGGGAACTGTGACTACCTCTGTAGGTTTCCACACCCCTCAAGTTCTGGTAAAGCAAGTATGGGTTGGAACAACCCGACTTCAGACCTAGGGTCTGGTTCCCTTCTGGATGTCCAGCTCCGAAGCTGTTGGGGGACGCCAGCCCGTCTCCAATTGTCTCGGGGTGACTCCCCTACTGGGTTTCACTGAGTATCGCAACGACTTACGTCGTCGACCCGTGGGTTAGAGGTGGTAAAGTTAGAGGGTCCGCAGGTGGCGGTCCTCTGACCGGCTGAAGCGCCGCAGGGACACAAACCTTCTGGCGCGATAAAAGTCCCTCAGGACTTGGGTTCGGTGGTCTTTTACGCGCCGGGCGCTCCTTCAGGGCCCCTGACGGCGCAGCTTACTTTTGACGATTTTGACTAAGTTTTTTATCCTACCGTTTTGGGATACAAGAAGGCCATTTGGCTGGGTCACATGTTCGAAAAAATTCGATTAGTGGGTCATTTGGAGGTCACTATGGGTCAAGCTAATTTTATCTACAAAATGGCTCTGACGGTTTTGACTAAATTTTGTATCCTACTGTTTTGAGTCACGAAAAGACCATTGGGCTGGGTCACATGTTTGACAAAATTTGATTAGTGGGTCATTTGGGGGTCACTACGGGTCATCAAGCTAATTTTACCTAAATAATGACTCTAACGATTTTAACTAAATTTTGTATTCTACCGTTTTTTTTGGTACAAGAAGATCATTGGGATGGGTCACCTGTTCGAGACAATTCGATTAGTGGGTCATTTGGGGGTCACTATGGGACAAGTTAATTTTATCTGAAAAACGACTTCAGATTTTGTCTAAATTTTGTATCGTACCGTTTTGGGGTAAGAAAAGATCATTGGGTTGGGTCACATGTTTGAGAAAATTCGATTAGTGGGTAATTTTGGTAAAATATGGGTCAAGCTAATTTTATCTCTAAATGGCTCTAACGATTTTGACTAAATTTTGTATCCTACCGTTTTGAAATGCGAAAAGACCATTGAGTTGGGTCACATGCTTGAGAAAATTCGATTAGTGGGTCATTTAGAGGCCACTACGGGTCAATGCATTATATTGGGAATGAAGGTTGAGACAGTTGTTAAACAGTTGGCAGTAAACGAAGTTGCAAATTTGGTAATATTTCGCCAACTATCGCTACATTTGGCGGAAATTTTTCGATATTGGCGAGATTTGGGGGGAAAATCGATTTTCTAGATTAATAATAACAAAGCACATGCATACCGCCAAATGAAAGGATGTGCCAAGTTTCTAAATTTTCGCACAATTATGGCGACATTTGGCAAACAAATTTACTTTCAGAATGTGAAGGAATTTTCTAGAAATTCCCATTAGGACCCCACCCGTATAGCATGCATGGTCACAGGGACGTCACAGTGACGTCATTGTGAATCACGTACGTCACGTCACATCTGTGACCGAAACACCACCACTCAGTCACGTCATATTGTGACTAACATGTGAGCATCTTAGAAAACTTTAAAAAATTACAAAAACTCTTTAAAACATGTTATTCAAAGAATATTTTTTTGAATTTTTTGAAATTTCTGTGACATCACTGTGATGTTACTGCATGTCACGTAAGTCACGTCACACATGTGACAAAAAAAAACACCATATTGTAAAGTTACAGTGTGACAAAAATGTAAATTTAAAAATATTTGAAAATGAAGAAAAATATTTTAAACAGGGCCGTCTTAATGTATTTGGGAGTCCGGATCGTAACAATTTTGTGGGCGTCTGACAAACTAAGTTATTTTTAGTAAATTTTTTATTGGCATATCGGAAAATTATATTTAAGTTCTTTTTTAAGAGTTAAAAATTTTGGTAATAACTAGAAGTATGAAGAACCACTTGACTATAATGATATCAATCCATTTCCCATGCCAAATTTGCAAATTCTTAAGCACAAACATAACGTTAAAATCGTGCTGTGAACAGTCATTAAATGATACAGCTGTATTTGGAATAAAATTTGTACCATTTTAAAACTGTTTTAATATTTTTAAATATTAATGTATTGGCGGTGGGAAATTGTGCTAATAAAGTATACTGCAGGTCTATGTGAAACATAGAGAATAATACCGCATAATCAATATAAATTAATTTTGAACGATTAATATTATCCTGTATGATATTTAATTTGACATTATTTATTGTCTTATTTCTGTAAATTCGACGTTTATATTTGAGGTTAAAATTTTTGTTTTTCACACTTTAAGGCGTTTTTTAGAAAATATGCCTGGAAATTTTATGTGTTGACGAATAAAAATTAATTCAGGAATATGCCAGAATGTTGCCAGTTTTAATTTGAGAATGGTTTGCAGTTAAAAGTTATAATAGCTTATTTTGTAATGAAATAGATTATACCAAAATCATTTACTACGAATGTATGGATATATATATATATATAAATGAACGAATGAACAACAGACCTCAATCAGAAGCATATTGAAATATGGTTTAGAGTTCGATGCGAAGTTTCTTTAAAATTCCATTAAAATCTCGTTTATAATGTATCAATATTTAAATACAGCTTTTATGTCTACATATAATGTATATATAAATAATAATAATAAAAAAAAACAGTACGAATATCTGAAATGAAATGAAATTAATTTATTTATGCCACTTATTTATTGCGTTTTTCTGTGATATTCTGCTTAACTCTAAGATATCTTTGAGCTAATGCAATTGCTCGCAAATATATAAAATGTATTGAAATGTTTATATGGAATACAAAAGATAATTAGTTAAATTTGTCATTTTGAAACTGTAAAATGTATCTTCCGATTGCGCAAACGCAATATAGTGTATTGAAAAAATATTTTTTTAATGACATTTTTTGCCGATATTTAAAACTAATTTGCAAATAATATAGTAACCATCCTGACGATTAAATAACTCTCCCTCGCTCTTTTTTAACACTTTCCAACCTAGTTGAAAAGTGTTTATGACTTCGGTTTGTCTGGCCGTGCTCTAACTGCCGCAAATATGCTCGGATTGCTCTGCAATTTTTATATGTTATAGTCATTATCTATAGCATGTTCCCTATTTCAACGGAAGTGTGTAGCACTTATAGTTTTTTTACAGGGACACTCAAAAGAATTCCGTTACATTGCGGTCTATGGGGAAAAATTATTTGCGGTTTATTTAAATAATGTTTCGCTATTTTAAACGCATTGAAATTTATATATATCACTAAGGTGCATTAGAAGAAGCCTTAAATGGAATAGGGTGTGCCTAGCACTTATAGTTGCTTTACAGGGACAGTCAAAAGAATTCCGTTACATTACGTCTATGGAGAAAAATCGTCTGCGGTTTATTTAAATAATGTTTCCCTATTTTAAACGCATTGAAATTTATATATATCACTAAGGTTGCATTACGAGAGGCTTACTACAGAATAATATTGTGTGTATAGCAGTCATCGTTCATTTACAGGGACACACAAAAGAATTCTCTTGTTGCGTTGGAAAGTGTTACATAATCTATGCTTGACGTATGATTTTTCGTTCTTGTTTTTTTTTTCACTTCAACATGCATTTTTATCTACGCACTTTAGAATTTGTAACTCTGGTAAGTTTTTATGGCGCGAAATCCATCCTGATAGCGTGGAATTGCGCACGCATTGTTCCAAGCAGGTGTTTTTGTAATTCGCGCGGGATTTTATATTAAGCTAATTCTAACTAAATTATTTCGCCTGCCATTTTCCCGCATGTCTTTCACTGAGTAAGTACACGATATTAATTGTTTAAAAACAACACAAAATGTCACAAAAACATATATACATCATTTATTAAAAACTTTTACTTTAGGTGTTTTAAAAATATACAAAACTGCATTTCACATTAAAAACCTAGCGCTTTCGAGCCGTCCTGGCTCATCATCAGGGTTAAAACATCACCACGCAGATACACACACACACAAAAAAAAAACCACAACTAGTCTGAAACACTGTAAAAACATCAATGTCTGCTGAAGACAAGGTCAAACCATTATAAACAGGGTGGGAAGCATAGGGAGGGATGTGCCAATCTTATTCATTCTTGAACTATCTGTAAAAGCTTATACCATACTTTAGGGATATTGTACGAAACTGAATCATTGCATGTTTTATTTTTCCTGGTTAAAATTTCTATTGATTCAGTTATTATTGCTTCATAAAAAGAGGATGTGGGTTTAATAATTTTAGCGTTATCAAAATCTATTATAATCGACTGCTGTTGTTTTAATCTGGAAAGTGCCGTTTTACTTCTATTATACTTGACATCTGCAATATGTTCTTTTAACCGAATTTTAAATTTCCTTAAAGTCATACCAATGTAGTCTTTAACTTTATAAGATTTTATCCTATTTTCAACTATTTCCATAATAACTGGGATTCTATAAATTCCTGCTAAATCTTCAATCGGTATGGGATCAATCTTCTTATGTAGTAACGCATTCAATTTAACTGGAGGGGATGCTACCAAATTTATTTCATATTTCTTTAAATTATATTTTAATTTTTCAAAAAGTTTCGGAATATATTGGAACTTGTAAAATTTAGTTGGTTTTTCTGTTAATTCTTTTTGTTTTTTACCCTGATATTGATATTGACAAATTAACTTATTAATTAACCTCTCTGAAAAACCATTTTCATTTGCTATAATTTTAACTCTGTCAAGCTCCTCATTGATATAACTATCAGTACACACTGAAAATGCTCTATGAATGTAAAACCTATATGCAGCCAGTTTATAACTTAAAGGTGATGAAGCATATCTGGAAATAGTATTATTTGACCTCATATTTTTCCTATAAACTGTCCGATCTATTGTTAAATTACTGTTTTTTATCAGCTCTACATCAAGAAAAGGTAAACGATTCTGTTTTTCTAACTCCAGGGTAAATTGTATTTTTGTATCAATTTTATTAAGTTTAACCACAAAGTCCTTCAATAAATCTATACCATGCTCCCATATAATAAAAATATCATCTGCATATCTACACCAATATGCAGGTCTTTCACTAAAATCATTCATAACCATATTTTCAATGGGTCTTAATTTAATCTCCGCGCATAAACCCGAAATGGGGGAGCCCATTGGTGCACCATCCTTTTGCTTATAATAAATATTATAATATAATATATATAAATAAGATTTAGCAGGAATTTATAGAATCCCAGTTATTATGGAAATAGTTGAAAATAGGATAAAATCTTATAAAGTTAAAGACTACATTGGTATGACTTTAAGGAAATTTAAAATTCGGTTAAAAGAACATATTGCAGATGTCAAGTATAATAGAAGTAAAACGGCACTTTCCAGATTAAAACAACAGCAGTCGATTATAATAGATTTTGATAACGCTAAAATTATTAAACCCACATCCTCTTTTTATGAAGCAATAATAACTGAATCAATAGAAATTTTAACCAGGAAAAATAAAACATGCAATGATTCAGTTTCGTACAATATCCCTAAAGTATGGTATAAGCTTTTACAGATAGTTCAAGAATGAATAAGATTGGCACATCCCTCCCTATGCTTCCCACCCTGTTTATAATGGTTTGACCTTGTCTTCAGCAGACATTGATGTTTTTACAGTGTTTCAGACTAGTTGTGGTTTTTTTTTTTTTTTTGTGTGTATCTGCGTGGTGATGTTTTAACCCTGATGATGAGCCAGGACGGCTCGAAAGCGCTAGGTTTTTAATGTGAAATGCAGTTTTGTACATTTTTAAAACACCTAAAGTAAAAGTTTTTAATAAATGATGCATATACTAGACTGGCTACGATATAGGCGATTTCTTTATAGACAGGTTTGTTTTCTTTCACATGTTGTACTCTATTTACTTCACATATGAAATATGGATTGTTAAATGATGTTAGCCCCACAAAAATTTTCACAGCTCCCCCTACCCTCCCGACATTACTGGCTGGTTATGGCTTGATAGTCCTTTCTAAATAAAATCATGGTGACTCGAAGATTCACTTGATTTATCTCTAAATTGAACCTAAATGATCCTAAGAAGACGGATCAAATAATTACTATATTAGCATGACAATCAGGTAACTTAGAATTAAAATCGAAAAATCAATAAATTCATAAAAAGTCGAAAATTTGAAAATAATTCGATTTTGTAGTCCTAGAAGATTGACATTTGGCAGAAAGGCAGGGTTTTGTACACAAAGTAAGGAAAAATTAAAAAATCCGTAAATAATAAAAAAAAGTCTAAAAAAAAACCATCGAAAAAATGAATATAGTTTGATTTATTGGAAATTTCCGGAAATTTTAATTTTGGCTTTCTTTTTATACTAAAAAGTTCTTTTATGTTAAATATCAAGTATCTAGGGCTGCGAGTTATATCTGAGATGCATAGCGCCTATCCTGGAAGCAATTGAGAGTACTTTTGACACTCCCCCTCCCATAATTTAGTGCTTGCCTAGGAACCTGAAATCTCTTTTTATCTACAGTACTTTGCAAACGAAACTAAAGCTTCAATTTTTTGATACCTGTAAATAATAGGGACAGAGTGTGGGCTTAGCGAAAATCAGTGGATGATCTCCAAAAAGAACCCAAAATCAAGAAAAGGAGGGTTACTTACAAAAAGAAGTGAAATCTCATCAAAAAGTCACCTGTAAAAAATGCAACCAAGTCTCGTAACTCATTTACCGTAAAAAGTACTGAGATCATATAAAGCCAAGTTTAACTATCTTATTAACTCTGAAATTTTCATTCACAAAATCACTCCTAGTCTCTACATCTTTAGTTAATTATTATTTTGTGACTTGGCAATTACGCAGCACAGGGAAGTTATTACACCTTACTATGTTATGGGATGGGATGGGATAATTTAACTAAAGCAAATTATATACGCACAGGGAAGTTATTACACCTTAATATGTTATAGTATTATTTGATTAAGACTAACTATATACATCACATTCTCGTGCTAAGTAATTGCCAAGTCACAAAATAATAATTAACTAAAGATGTAGAGACTAGGAGTGATTTGTGAATGAAAATTTCAGAGTTAATAAGATAGTTAAACTTGGCTTTACGATCTCAGTACTTTTTACGGTAAATGAGCTACGAGACTTGGCTGCATTTTTTACAGGTGACTTTTTGATGAGATACGCTTGTCAGGAAAGTACATATTTCGAACTTTGCATTTTTCAACAGTTGGTATGAGAATATCAAGTTTATTACTTGAAACTGTAATAATTTTTTACAGATCAATTTTTATAAATATAACATTTGTTTTGCAAGGTGCTGTATGCACATTAAAATGAGAGGTATTTTTTAGACAATCCTTAGGTCCTATATTTAAAAATATTTTCCTCATCGTCAAAAAAGTAAAACTAATTATTTAATTTTTGTACGATCAGAATGTACCGAGTTCTAATACAGTAAATTTTATAAATGTTATTTTTTTACGGGATTAAAAAAAAAGCTGTTTTTCATTTTTTTACTACCAGAAAGCGCTGAAATTTCATAAAACCCTAAGTATCATAATTGGTTTCGTTTTAGTCGTAGAAGAATTGAATAATTAGTGTTTTATTTCTTAAAATCAGGGGGGAGATTTTCTAAATTAAAGTTGTAGTCAAAAAGAGCTGCAATGCTCCCTTTTTTGGATATTAATATGTATACAGATCTTCTAAACCATATATCATATCTAAAGACTATACCTGTTTTGTAAACTTTTGTAATTGAAAGGATGTTTTTATCATACTTATCTTCATACTTATCATCATACATTCTACTAGCTTAAGTGATAATCGGCACTTAAGCTGAAGGGATGACACAGCTTGGGCCTGATTATATTCATAGGATCTCAAAAAACCCATTTGAAACTGACCTGAAACACGATCCGACTAAAATAAAAGAATTTTGGGCGACCATCGATCCGAGTCAGCCCGAAAAACAACAACCTATGCTCGAGCGGATTTTCAAGATTACAGAAAACTGTTATTAAAATCTTATATAAAATAAGTTATGAAAAAAAAATCTATAATCAAATACATAATTTAAATATTATTTGCATGAAATAAATACAAATAAAAAGTACAATATAATAAAAAAAAAATTATCTGATAATTTTTTCTGAAATAAAATATGCGACTTTCTTAACAGATAGTGCCAGGTATGCTCAAATCCGACCCATTTGAAACAAAACACAACCCAAACTCAAAGCTCAGAAAAAAATCTGCCAACCTGACACAATCTTTACCCAATTAAAAAAAATCAGACAGTTGAATTAGCGCATTGGATCGGGGTACAGCCAATACTAATCCATATAGAAACAGAAGACAACCTGAACTAGACGTACACAAAAATCTGTAAATGCCTAGCAGAAACTGACTCGCTGCAAATCATGGCTTGAGTAAGGTATGACGAGTACCAATGACCAATCCACGAGTACCAAATAATAGCTCGAACATCTCTTTAAAAAAAAAAAAAGGAGAATCAGACAATCCAACTGGAAAGAAAATAAATTCCAGCGAATTCAACCCACGGTGTGAGTTGGGTACATGCAGCCCCAACACGAAGAGCAGCAAAATACTCTAAAAATCCAATCCAGAGTAAAATAAATACAGTAAACACAACTAACTGCTTGGGTTGGATTTCAATATACTCAAATCATCCAGCACAGGGCAGGACCCAAATGGCCTCACAAAATTGTCATTGTCGTCACAGATTCGTCATAAAATTAATGGCAAAATCGTCACAAACGACCCACTTTTTATAAATTGGTCACAGGGTGACTTCACAACATCGCCACTGGGGTCACATCTTCGTCACAAAGTTAATGACAAATTCGTCACAAATCACACACTTTTCACGAAATTGTCACATTCTGACTTCACAATATTGTCCCGGTCGTTACAGATTCCTCACAATGTTAATGGAAAAATCTTCACAAATGACACATATTTCACAAATTGGTCATAATGTGACTTCAAAACATTGTCGCTTTCGTTACAGATTCGTCACAAAGTTAATGGCAAAATCTCCACAAATGACACACTCTTCACAAATTTGTTACACCGTGACTTCACAAAGTTGTCACAATGTGTCGTCACAAAAGAGCTTTAAAAAGGCCATAACGACATCACATTCAGGTCACCATGAGTTCACATCGACGGTCACAAAGTCACAGTGTTATTTCACAGTAACGTCACCATGCCTTACGGGTATGTGCTCATTTTTGAGTATTTCCATGTTTCAAAAATGAATTTGAACCGATTCTAAATATTTTTGAGTGTGTCCATATTTCAAAAATAAGTATGAACTGACCTCTATGTGCTCAGTTTTGAGTATGTCCATGTTTCTAAATTCTGAGTATTTCTGGTATTTCAAAATTGAAAGCATTGGGTGGTCATATTTGAAACAAAAAGTTTCATAACAAAATGAAAACATTGATTTACTCAGATTTGAAAGTGTCATTTTTCTCAGTGATATGAATTTATATATGATATTTTGTAATTCTAACATTTATATTTTTCTCGTTTTCATTTTTTGAATTTATATCCTTAATCAAATAATTAAAGGTAGCATCTCATGTTCTTCACTTCTCCAAATGTTATTATTAATAAATCTATGTTCTTAGCAAAATCGCTCAGACTGATCACTTTGAGGGAAGTCCTAGCGTGAAATTTTGTAAAAATACCATAAATCAATTAGTTCATATTTGATACCAGAATCATATCGTATTGGAGCATCATCCTCCGTTGCACGGGCATCCGATGTACAACACAGCTTGAAAAATCCTTCTGGCCTGTATCGGTTGGAAAAAATAGCCTCTTTATTCCTTGTTTTTTTCTTTTATCTAATTCTAATGGAAAACGCGACGCTAAACTGCGTGGAACCGGATTGCAGAAAATTCATTCACAGTTCTCGTAAATATTGAATATGAATGAGAATGTGGCCAAATTAGTCAGTTATAGCCAAGTTGCCTTCATTTATGGCAAGCTATTTTTGTCGCCATATTAGGTGATATTTCACCAAATGTCGCAAGGCTTGGCAAAAATTTGATGCTGAAGAATATGAATATATAGTGTTAAGCGTATAAGAGATGGAACGATGATTACAATAATGAAAGAAAATTTGCCAGAAATCATGTTCACTAAAATTCATAAATTAAACCCCTTTATGGAGGAATCGTGCTGTCTTGTTTCAAAATGTCAGTCATCTAAAATTTCAAACTGCTATGTTTTAACCATTTTTTAAGATAGTGTCAAAACGAAAATTGTCCTGGAATCCTTGGGTAAAGGCCGAAGATTTAACGAAAAAACTTTTAGGATTTCTAATTTTTGGTACATCTTTTCGAATTTGAAATATTTACTCCAAATTCAATTGTAACCTGTAGGCCATAGTCAAAACATATACATACCATTTAGTTCAATTTTATGCAAAATTTCATACACTTTTCGATGATACATAGAGGGGACAAACACGAACAAATGTACAGACAGACATTTTGTTAAAGTGGTTGAGAGGTTCTGCTCTCTAAGCTGGTAGACGGGAGATGCTGGGTTCAAACCCCTGTCGTTCTCGTCGACCTAACCGTTCGGAGTTTTCTGTGGTTTTCTTCGAACCTTCCCGTAAATACGGGTTAGGATCCCTTAGAAAGAGTCCCGCGTAGAGCAACCCCCCCCTCTAGGACATATATCCCAAGAGTAGATAATCGGTCGTCACAAAACAACCAACCAACCAACCATTTTGTTAAAACATGTTTTTCGAACCTCTGACCCGTAAAACGTGAAAATCTGAAAAAAAAAAAAAAAAAAAAAAAAAAAAAAAAAAAAAAAAACAGAAGTTGAAAAAAACAGAAGTTGAAAAAAATCTTGATTAAAATACTTTCTTCTATTACAGATGGAAGAAAATAGAAAATGATTAATATGAATATAAGTAAGAATATTTTCGTATTCATGCACTGTAAAAATAGGTTTTACACGAATGCATTTTTAGTATAGCATGCAAAAATAAAATAGAGGAACGCTTCGAATAATTGCTAAGAAATACTTGCATGACTCAGAAAACGAGAGGCGGACATTTAGGTATGTAAGAATTTAAATAAAGTTTGTTAAGGATTAAATTCTATTCAATAAAACGCCTTTCGCAAAACACACATTTTATTTTTTAGACATTATTGCAGATTTAAAAGAAATAATCATCGAAAATAATCAGGAATTTTTTGTTACATCTATAATAAAAAAATAGAATGAAAATCCAAAAAAATTGGATCTAAAATTAATACATTAATTCCCGACCCCTTTCTAAAATAATTGAATCTAATATCCTTTATACATTCAGTTCATTGACCCCCCTTTTTTCCCCCTTCGAAGTGTGGACTGGCATTAGACTATAGGAACCCTTCATAAAATAATGGGATACATGCCCTATTCGAATAAACATCCCTTCACAAAAAATTGTAGGAGTCCCCTGTTTGAAAATAACTTCCTTCACAAAGAAAATTGTAGTAGTCCCCTGTTTGAATGAAAAGGCCCGTATGCAATGTGCCCTGTAAAAATACTATGATTGTAAAGGTATTTGAAGAAAAAATGTTATAAATAATGTAAGGAGTGCCACTTCCAAGTGAAAAATGAATGCGTATTCATGCACTGTAAAAATAGGTTTTACACATGCATTTTTAGTATAGCATGCAAAAATAAAATAGAGGAACACTTCGAATAATTGCTAAGAAATACTTGTATGTCTCAGAAAATGAGAGACGAACATTTAGATATGTAAGAATTTAAATAAAGTTTGTTAAGGATTAAATTCTATTCAATAAAACGCCTTTCGCAAAACACACATTTTATTTTTTAGACATTATTGCAGATTTAAAAGAAATAATCATCGAAAATATTCATGATTTTTTTTTTTACATCTATAATAAAAAAAATAGAATGAAAATCTAAAAAATTGGATCTAAAATTAATACATTAATTAATTCTCGACCCCTTTCTAAAATAATTGAATCTAATATTAATCCATTATTTCACATCCGCCCCCTTTTCTAAAATTTAGAGAGACTTGCTCATTCATTTTACATAGAATGAAAAAGAAGTCGTTATAATTCAGTTTATATGTTAAAAATTCTCATAAACTTTTTAAAACTGAAAATAAATTGTTTTAAAATAGGATTTCTCTATAGTTACATGGTAAAACTAAAATCATTCAGAATTAAATAGTATCTCAATTTGTATAGGTGAAAAGCAGATTCTCTAATCTATTCATCTGAGATAAGCTTATCGATTGACTCAGTGTAAAGGAAAATCCCAGTCAGTGAGTCATGGAGACGTAGTATAAATACCTTCTCTTTTCTTCTTCTTTTATCACTGGTGACCAAGCCTTAACGCGAATTACCTACCTGTGGGATTATAGTTATAGTGTTTTATGCCTTTTCTTTTTGTGTTTCGGACCAAGATGGATCATCATAGCCAAGAATGTTTTATGGACACTGCATCTGATAGTGAATTAGTAAGTGATTTCTCTTTTTTAATAAGAACATTTTTTATTATGATATTGTTTTAAAATATGTGTAAATAGTGCATGTTATTATGGAATTTTATATGGAATTTTTAAATAGATTTTTCTCTGCAATAATGTTTCTTTTTTTTAATACGTTCATTCAAATCATAAAAAATATTATATCGCTCAGGTTGCAAATACATGATAGTTTATTTAAATTTTGCCCAGGAATACTTTTTTTTTAATTGATTAATGTCAGAAATATATATTATATATATATATATATATATATATATATATATATATATAATATATATATATATATATATATATATATATAAATTCTTAGAGTACTCATTATACATTTAAATTCGATATTTAATTTATACAGAAGAACGCGCTTTATTTTTGAATGCTCATATCAATGGTCCGAAAGTAAATAGTGAATCCTAAGAAAAAAGTTTTTATAATTAGGAAGGGAATCTATCTATGTTTAATAATGTATGTTTAAATATAGGCGTAACTTTTTATATATAATATATGTTTAACTAGGACTAAATAGTGTAATAATGTAAATAGTGTAATAGTGTAATATGAAATGTAATGCTTTAAATATATGCATGTTCATTCAAATCATAAAAAAAATATTATATCACTCAATATGCAAAATACACGATAGCTTATTTAAATTTTGCCCTGGAATACTTTTTTTTTTAAAATTGATAAATGCCAGAAATATATTTTAAATTTTTTAGAGTACTCATTATACATTGAAATTTGATACTTCATTTATACAGAAGAACGCACTTTATTTTTGAATGCACATATCAGTGGTCCGAACGTAAATAGTGATTCCTAAGAAAAAAGTTTTTTATGATTAGGAAGAGAATCTATCTATGTTTAATAATGTATCTTTAAATATAGGCGTAACTTATTGTATATAATATATATTTAACTAAGGCTAAATAGTTTAATATGAAATGTAATACTTTTTTTAAATATATGCATGTCCATTCAGATCATAAAAAAATATTATTTCGCTGAGTTTGAAATACATGATAGCTTATTTTCTATGTCTAATAATGTGTGTTTAAATATTGGCATAACTTATTGTATATAATATATGTTTAACTAGGGTTGAATAGTTTGATATGAAATGTAATGCTTTAAATATATGCATGTTGATTTAAGTCATAAAAAAATATTATATCGCTCAGTTTGCAAATACATGATAGATTATTTAAATTTTACCCTGGAATACTTTTTTTTGAATTGATTAATGTCAGATGTATATATATATATATATATATATATATATATATATATACAGCGTGTCCACGTATAACCTGACCGACCTTTATTTTTTCGCAACCGTTGATCCTAGATGCATACTTCCAATTACAAAAATGGTTTAAATAAGGTTAAGAATTACTTTTAACGTGATTTGGGTCAAGAAAAACATTTATTAAAAATTTACGAAAGTTAAATTTTTATACGGTCCCCCGGTCCTATAAGTGATAGTTAGTAAAAATTTACTGTGACACTAACAAGTACGACAAAAAAAGTCCCATTCATCTAACATTAAAATTGACCGAATAAATAGCTGTTTAAAGTTGGAGTATATTTTTTGCTGCGAAATAGGGGTCATTCACAAATGTAGTAAAAATATAAATAATCGTCAGATATATCAAAAAAATAGTTGAGAGAAAAATTAACATTGCAGTCTAATATAATTGTGAAATCTATAATCATTCTGACATATTAATGCAAAATATACAATTTCTACTGTACATATAAGAGGATAAAAATAACAGATTTTTTGTTAAATAAAAGGATGAAAAACAACAGCTTCAATTCTTTACAAAATGATGCAGATTTTAAAATGGTGTTAGATTACACTGTCTTTCAAATTTTGGGTTGTGCCATGTTTTTTTTCTTTTGAAAATTGATTCTTATGGATTTTTTAGTGCTGAATCCGAAAATGACCTTCATTTAAAACCATCACGTTAGGATTTTTCTCAAATCGCAAATTTCAAAGTTAAAAAACTCAAAGTTAAAATTGATCCCCCCTCCCCTCCCAACCTCATCGGACCCCTGAGCTGTTTAACTGTAAGAAACCCAGTATAAGCCAAAAATTTGAATAAACTATTGAATTAAATAAAATTAAACTGAATAAAAAGTCTTACATCTATTTTATATCAGATTTTTCGCTGTTTTTTAACCTTGAAATTTACGATTTGCGAAAAATCCTGATATGATGGTTAAAAGTGAAGGTAATTTTTTTTATTCAGAGTTAAAAATACATAAAACGTAGTTATAAAAGTTAAAAAACACAACTATCGCAGGTTTATGTTATCTAATCTAAAATTCTTTCTTAAACTTGTTGACGGTAATCTATCCGATTTTTTTTTGTGTTATCCTCTAATATAAGTATGTATAAGATAGTAAGCGTCGAAAATCATAATAATATTACATTGCCATCGGATTTAAGTCAGTATGTAAAATTTAACTTCGATCGGACATTTGAAAGTGAGTTAAAGTTCGAGTACAAATTTTAAACTGGAAAGACGATTGTTGCAAGTTAAATAAAACCTTATGGAAATAACATAATTTTTGTTAAAAGAAATCACAGCATCAAATCTTTACAAGATAAAACATATGTTAAAATACAATTATTTTAACTAATCTGAAGCTTAACTAATAAAAGTTACTCAATCGTAATAGTTGTATGATTTCTTTCAAAGCACAGATACCTTGAAATAAGTTTAAGTACTTTATATACGACCCCTGAAAGCATGGCTTTCATCTCTGTTTAGATGCAAAATTTCAGCATCATCTCTTTTTAGATGCAAAAAAGTGGTACAAAGTCATGCATTTCAAAGTTTCAGAACTCGGTCAATTTTAATGTTAGATGAATGGGACTTTCTTTGTCGTACTTGTTAGTGTCACAGTAAATTTTTACTAAATATCACTTATAGGACCGGGAGACCGTATAAAAATTTAACTTTCGTATTTTTTTTAATAAATGTTTTTTGACCCAAATCGCTTTAAAAATAATTATTTACCTTATTTAAACCATTTTTGTAATTGGAAGTATGCATCTAGGACCAACGGTTGCGAAAATAAAGGTTGGTCAGGTTATACGTGGACACGCTGTATATATATATATATATATATATATATATATATATATATATATATATATATATATATATATATATATATATTAAAAAAAATTTAGAGTACTCATTATACATTGAAATTCGATTTTTAAATTGGGCAGAAGTGACTTATTGTTTATATGTTTAAATATATATTGAGTGCGAACTTATATATGTTTTTCTATTGACTCTCTCATGCACAGTCTAAAATCAGACTCAATTTTATGGATACTATGTCTGAAGTAATACTGATTTTTCGCGTAAAATTAAATTATGTTTTGAATATTTGCAATTATGTTTTTAATCGCTATAAAGTGTATTTAATTTTGAAAGCAATAATTTTTATTTTCCGTGAAATATCTTTGATTATCAATTATATGCAGGTTCTCGCACGAATGACTCATTAGCTAATGTAATGTAGTGAAATAAAAGTTCTTTTTTTTTTCAAATGAGCACGCACACACACACACACACACACACACACACACACACACACACATACATACATATATATATATATATATATATATATATATATATATATATATATATATATATATATATATATATATATATATATATATAGGTAAAACGCATAAACTCCTATTCAATCTATGTTACAGTAGTAATTATAATAGTAAAAAAATATTTTCTGACTTTCATTTCTCCCTACAAAATATTATTTTGGAAAGGTTAAGCTGTAAAATTATTTATTCACATGAAAATATTATTCTTTCTCAAAATATGCTGTGGTATAAATGATGACTCATAGCCCCATTTCTTAAAATAATGACTCATTACCTGGGACTCCAACGTTTATTAGAGTGAAAAACGGACCCTAAAATACATAATCATTGCATTCGTTAATTGTTCCTATTGCGTTACTAATCGATGATAAAGCTTATCTATACATTGAGACCTTATCTTTTAGAAGCCTAAAGTTTCTACCTAGACTTGCTTAGATAAACCATTTCTTAATTTTTGAATGAGTCAAACTGATGTGTCATTCGTGCGTGAAAAGACTTTTGATTTCAAAATAGATCGAAGATGTAGGTATATATTGATCTATAGATTCGAAACAATTTTTTTTTTAAATTTATTTCTCATAAACAAATCAATAAATTTAGAATTAGAGACCTAAGTCAAAAAAATTATGTTTTAACTCTCTCTGAATGATTTGAGCAAAAATCTGAATGATTTGATTGAACCCTGGGATTTATTTTTTTTTATTAGAAAAAATAATATCATGATACACGATATCTATACCAATAAGGGATTTTTTTTTCTTCTTTTCAAGTAGGATTGTGATTTTACATCTTAAGAATTCAACCAAATGATGGACGAAGTTGAGAGTTTGTATGACAATCGACGTGAGGAGATTTCTACTCAGGTTCGTATTATTTATATAATTTATAATGTATTTATTAAAAAAAAAAAAGCTCTACTATTTATAATTTCTCTAAAGTTTATAAGAATGCAAAATTTTCTTTAAAAAAATAAATGTTTGCGCATGTAAATTTCACTTTTAAAAAAGGATCTATAACTTTCAATTTTTTATAAATAAAAAAGATAAAATTGAATATTTTCTTCTATTGCATGTGTATAGGTTAAAAGATAAACTATTATTTTCTTTGTTTCTTTAAAAGTGCGATATACATTTAACGTTTCGCCGAGCAAAATCGAGGCGATGATTGCTAAAGTGGAGCAAGGTTTGGCTGAAGAACGTATGAGAAGGGTTACTATGAGTAGACCTCAAGTAGAAATTTCTCAGGTAAGGTCTATATGAAAATCTGTTCATAAGATTCCTTAAGTAATTGAATGACTAGATTCTTTTTAAAGTAATTGATTTTGTTAAGTAACTGATTTTTTTTTTTAAAGTAACTGAGTAATTAAAAAAAATTCTTAGTCACTGAATAACTAGATTCTTGATTTTTTAAAGTAACTGAAATTTTTTAAAGTAACTGATTAATTTAAAAAAAAATATTTTCTTAGTTACTAGATTTTTTTATTTTATGTATCACTGAATGAAATTTTATTTAATAATAAATTTGTTTATTAATCCATTTGAATTCTGAAACTTAATTTTTGTTTTTGAAAGTAGATAAAATTATGTATACATAAAACATGTTTTCTTTTCTTTCAGACTGATCATCGATGCGACATATGTGACAAAGCGTTTTCGCAAAGGAATAATATGTTACGACATCGCAGGACCCATGACAAAGAGCCCTCCCTAAGATGTGGAATATGCTTGAAATCTTTTTCAAGAACAGATGCGTTAAAGAAACATCTCCTCACGCATCGAAGCCACGCAGCAGCCCCAGGACCCTCTCATCCAGCAGCCCCTTTACCTGGACCCTCTGTCGCCGGACCCTGTACCGCCGGACCCTCTTATGAAGCAGTTCCCGGGCCCTCTCATACAGCACATGTTTCTATAACAGGCGGATAAAAAACCAGGTACGTTTCTTATAGTAGAAAAACTTATTGTAAAAGGGAAATAATTAAATTCATTTAAGTTTTAAAGAGTTTAATTTTTTTTTCTGAATGGGGTTTTATTAATTTTTGTTTTAAGTTTAAACTATGTTCAATTCCAAAGATTGTACAAAGAATTGTTAATCATAAATAATTTTAGAAATTAAATTTTTAATTGTAGGATTGATTTTTTAAAAATTACATTTTTAATTCAAGGATGGATTCAATTTTAAATATAGTATTATTTATAATTTTTGATGTTGTTAAGGTTAAGAAAGGATTGTTAAATTTTCAGTGGATTCAAAGTTTAAGTGTGTAAAAAAAATAATTGGTATTCAAAAATAATTTTTAATTGAAGGATTGATTTTTAATAAATTTATATTGAAGGATTGATTTTAATGAAATTAAATTTTTAACTGAAAGATTGATTTTTGAAAAGCATTTTTCCATTTTAGAGTTATATAAAAGAATTGTTTTTTTTTAATTAAAAATTTTAACTTTTTTTCTCTTTTTTAGGCTCAACATGTATGGCCTACCTGCGACAAGGGTTTTGCAGGGAAATAAGATTTAGGCAGCATAAAAAAACCCTCCTGAAAGAAAAGTCCTTTACAGGCAGCCTCTGTAGGTTACCCTTCCTCAGAAAAGCTGATTGCGCAAATCATTTTAAGAGACATCAGAATGAAAAAAATCCACATGTCTGTGATGAGTGTCCTGAAACTTTTTGGCTGAAGAGCGAACTTTTGCGGCACAAACACACATCACACAGCCATACACTCAAACGAGCGCAGCCCAACGCTAAAGCATCCCCTCCCCCCGCTAAACGAAGCAGCAATAATCGCAATCGAAGAATTCAGGCCATTAACGGCCACTTTAATATAGTAACATTCGAAAGCATCGAAACGAATCATCAGGACTTAAATATTTTTCTAGACGAAAACCGGCAGTCCATTGCAGACGAACAAAGATCGCAGCTGAAAAATCTGCAAGCCATTCGATGGGACGCAGTAGCTTATGTTCGTCTGTTAAGAACGATACCAGACGGGGAGGAGTAAATCACCATATCACATTTTCTCTCCAATTTCGCTATTGACCTGATTGAAGACACCCTGGAAGAGCACATGGGGCAGGCGTACATAAAAATCAAAGCCTCCTTTGATAAATACACCCAAATTTGCTCAGGATGGACTATCGACAAAGTGCTGAAACTGGAACTCCGAGTAGCAAGATACCACCCACTTGCAGCAAGCTCCTACATGGCCATCCCCGATAAAATAATAAAAAAACATGCTGTCATTAATATTGTGAATGTGGATACAAAGTGTCTGGTGTGGTCGTTGCAGGCCTAAATGCATCCTGCTCAAGTTTATGCTGAACGTGTCAGCCATTATCAAGTCTATGAATCAGAAATCAAGTTGGGAGACATCGAGTGCCCAGTACCCCTCGCAAAAATGTCCAAAGTCGAAGAACTCAATAATATACGAATTAACGTTTTCACGTGGGAAAACCTCAATCTATATCTCTGACCGTGAAGACGAAGAATGCTTTAATCTTTTCCTGATCAGCAATGAAACCAATCATCATTATAGCCTCATCAAAAACTTCTCTGCCTTAATGAATGATCGCACTAATTATAACATGCCTCTTTCTATGCTACAGATGTCTACATGCTTTCATAAGACAGGATCTACTGGATGAACATACACAGTACTGTAAATCTCATACTGCTCAAAGAATCAAAATGCCACGCCCGGAAGAAAATTTTATGGAATTCACCAAACATCATTATCAACAATCCGTCCCGTTCATCATTTATGCTGACTTTGAATCCATTCTGCTCCCCATTTCTTCCGCTGACTCCAGGCCCAGTGTCTCCTACAACAACCATACTCAACATCATCAAGCCTGTGGCTACGCATTTGTCATCGTGGGATCAGACGGCCAATGTCATAAAACCGATTCAAAGTCACAGAGACAGAGACGCAGTAGATCATTTTTACGTGCACTTTTACATGAAAAAGAGGAGCTGGCAAAGATCTTACTGCATACCGTTTCCATTCAGATGACCCAAGAAAACAAAAAAGAATTCGAAAGCGCCACCCACTGTTATTTATACAAAGAAATATTTCGAGGAGATAAATGTGCTGATCATGATCATCTGAGTGGGAAATATAGAGGGGCACTCCATTCTTCATACAATCTTAAATATTGTCTCAGAAAATTAATACCAGTTGTCTTCCATAACCTCAAGCATATGACGCTCACTTAATCATGCAGGGTCTGGGAAAACTTCAAGATCACCAGCTGAATGTGATAGCAAATAATATGGAGAAGTACATTTCTTTCTCCGTCAGCAAATAATATTTCAAGTCCCGAGTCTCTCTGCAATTCATCGATAGCTACCAGTTTTTGTCAGCTTCCCTTCAAAATCTGGTTAGCCACTTAGAAGAAAGAGATTTCTCAATTTTAAAACAGCAAATGCCAAATTCTCCTATTGAGCGTCTGCTGCGTAAGGGTGTATACCTCTACGAATACATGACCTCGATGGAAAAGTTTCATGAAACCTCATTGCCCTTACGTGAAGCCTTCTTTTCAACACTTACGCAGCAGCATATTGCAGAAGAAGACTATGCGCATGCCCAAAATGTCTGGGAAACATTCGGCATTAAGGATATGGGCCAATATCACGACTTATATGTGCAGAGTGATATGTTACAACTCGCCAACGTTTTCCAGAATTTCCGGGCGTTGTGTTCACAATTTTATGAATTAGATTACGCACATCTTTTAATAGCTCTCGGGTTTGCATGGGAGTCTTCTTTAAAAATGTGTAAGCAACCCCTCGAATCGCCCACGGACATAGATATGCATCTTTTGATTGAACGGGGCATTCCAGGGGGATCTCCATGATCAGTCAACGGTGGGCATTCGTCAATAATCGTTTCGTGCAAAACCCAGACCCTGAAAAGCCCAGCTCCTATATTATGTACCTGGATGCGAACAATCTTAATGGCCAATCCAATTTTGAACTCCTACCTTTTGCTGAATTCCAATGGATCAATCCAGACGTAGGGAGCACTGATTGGATCCTGTCACTTGATGACTACGGGGATCATGGATATATCTTCGAGGTGGAATATCCATCTCATCTCCATGATTTCCATAAATGTTATCCACGCGCACCTGAAAAAATGAAGATTCAAAAAGAAATGCTCTCTCCGTATACGCAAAATCTCATTCTAGACATGCCCTACGTCACCACCGAGTAATTAGTACCCAATTGATGCAACAAAACCAAATATGTCGTCTTTTATAGAAATCTGAAATATTACTGGAGCTTGGGGATGAAGTAACTAAAAGTGCACAAGATTATACAATTCAAACAACGGGCGTGGCTAAAACCCTACATCGAGTTCAATACCCAGAAGCGAAAACAAGCAACCACTTCTTTCAAGAAGGACTTCTTCAAACTTATGAATAACTCGGTGTATAGGAAAACTATGGAATCGGTGAGAAGGCGAGTGGATATCGAATTTGTGAATACGGAGAAGAGAGCAAATAAACTTGTGGCATATGCCAACCTTCAAGGCATTTGAAATTTTTACGGAAGAGCTAGTAGGGGTTCAAAGAGTCAAGTCTGCAGTTACCTCGATAAGCCCCTGTATGCCGGCTTCGTCATTCTTAAATTATCTAAGCTCCATATGTACAAGTTTTATTATGATTACATAAAGAGTATATATGGAGACCGAGCTCATCTTTTATTTACTGACATTGATTTATTATACTATCACATTGAGATCCCCGACATTTACATTTATAAAAACATGGCTATAAGTATGGATTTATTCGATACCTCTGACTATTCCCAAGCTCACGATATTTACAGTATTTAAAATAAGAAGAAAAAGGGCTGCTTCAAAGATGAGCTCAATTTTAAGCCGGTATACGAATTCGTTGGGTTAAGAGCGAAGATGTAATCGATTCTTTCGTCCGAGGGGGAGAAAAAAGCAGCTAAGGGGGTCTCACGCAGTGTCGTTAAAAAGAAGATTAAACATGAAAATTATAAGCAAGCTCTGTTCCAATCAAAAATATCGAGAGAAATTCAATATCGCATCCAGAGTGAGCGCTATCAAATCTATACTCTTCGACAAAATAAAGTGGCACTGTCTCTCATTGATGGCAAAGGTATATATTAAATGATGGGGTATACACCTTGGCATACGGACACTATTAAATTACATAAATTCTTCCTCTTCTTCTTTTTTGATGTGATACGTACTCTTTACGTATCGAGTGGTCGGTGGGAAAAAATCTTTATCTATGAAGCACTGCTGAACTCTGCTTTTTTAAAAAACAAAGTGAGGACTGAAGAACAGTGAAAAACTTTGCTAAATAGTGAAGAAGTTTATAAAATGCAGTAAAAAACTTTGCTGTGAAAACTGAAAAACTGTGAAAAAACTTTTTTGCCTTAAAAAGTGAAAAAAAATTCTATCTGAGAAGACTGAAGAACAGTGAAAAATATTTTTATATGGTAAAGAAGAAATTTACAAAGTGCAGTAAAATACTTTATCATGAAAGGGAAAAAACTATCTGAGAAGATCGAAGAACTGTAATAAACTTTGCTATAAAAGTGAACAAAATTATAAAGTGCAATGAAAAACTTTGCTATGAAAACTGAAGAACTGTGAAAAAAACTTTTTTTGCTTTGAAAAGGCTTTTATCTGAGAAGACTGAAGAACTGTGAAAAATTTTGCTATGAAAGGGAAGAAATTTATAAAGTGCAGAGAAAAACTTTGCTATGAAAACTGAACAACTGTGAAACACTTTGCTATGAAAGCGAAGAAATTTATAAAATGCAGTGAAAAACTTTGCTATGAAAACTGAAGAACTTTGACTTGAAAGTGAAAAAAACTTTCTCTGTGAAGACTGAAGAACACTGCTTTGGCTAACAAAGCGAGAAGCATTCATTTTTTCAAATATAATATTTTTCATTAACCTCTTGAGACCCAAGCTCGTATTTTTCGCAATAATTGAGATTATTGCTCCTTTTGAGACTAGAAATCAATAAATATGTTCATTTATTTCATATATTTATATATATATATATATATATAGCTTTTTAGTGTGTCCAATAAAATGGACATTGGGTCTTCGTCTTGTGAAAAACATATTATTGAATTACATGAATCTGAATGGAAAATTCTTAATATTGGACAAAAAATAATGACACAAAACAGAATTAGACTTAAAATAATGACACAAAATTTAATTAGACACACAAAATTTAATTAGACACAAATTATTAATTAAAAACATTTAATTAGACACTAAACAATAATAATAATTATTACAAAATACTTAATTACATGCAAGAAATAAATAGATGAGCTTAAAAATGAATAATTTATGAATGGGCTTCTGCAAAGCAATTATTTTGGTAAAACAGATATACAAATTGCACTTAATTTACAAAAATTTAGTTTTTTTTTTTAAATAAAATTTTATTTTGCCTCAAAACGCATTTTATTTGTCCATTACTTTAGGTAACTGTTGGATACTCTTTTTAAAGCTGAGTAGACTGCGCAAATTCAAACTTTTACGGCCCCACCAGTGGCTGAGGGGTTCTGCTCTTAAAGCTGGTAGACGGGAGGTGCTGAGTTCAAACCCCTGTGGCGCTCGTTGACCTAACCGTTCGGAGTTTTCTGTGTTTTTCTTCGAACCTTGACGTAAATACGGGTTAGAACCCCTTAGAAAGACCCTCATGGAGGGCACTTTCCCATAGGGCCTATATCCTTTGTGTAGATAATTGGCCGTCATAAAATCAACCAACCAAACTTTTGGTGGCGACTAGTTTGCTAGGTGGAGACGTGTTGGGGCTTGAGGTTTCGTCATGACTTGAATAACTCAACTTCGATTTCCTGAAAAGCTGATTCGCGCTAAGCACCTTGAAGGAAAATTGGATGGATTTGCATGAATCCAATTTCTTTGTTCTTTTCCTCCTTCTTACCTTCGTCAGTAATTGTCAAGCTCTGACACGTCACAATTCATTTTATTGCTTCCAAACGTGTCTCAATAACTTTCTCTAGATCTAAATAATGCCAGTTTCCAAATATCTCTAAAAAAGATAGGCCTCAAAAATTAGATTTCTGGCGATAAAGTATTATTTCTTTCACTGAAAACATTTCTATCTTCAGAAGTGTGTTTTTATTACTCATTCATCAATTCTAAGCACCGCATAATTTCAAATTTACCATACTCAAATAGAAAAGTGTAGGCCAATTTAGTGTAATTTTAAATACTTTTCAATTAGAATTTTGTTTTAAATCTATCTCAACACCAACCCTTTATTTCCTAAAATAATTATATTAATTAGTGGCACAACTACCACAATTGTCAATTGAATGCCAAGTGGAAGTTTAAAAGAAATAAAAAGGAGTTTATTTATAATCTTATAATGTTATGTTTAATTATATTTTTATTCAAATTTGGTTGTTTTAATTTGATAAAGTTAATTAATTTAATTAGAAACAACATACTAATAAACCATAATACGAATATCTTGTAATGAACAAGAACAGAAAAAGATATTAAAAGAAAAGCTTATTTGTAAGTAAGTCTCTTTATTTATTAAATACTGCAAAAAATCACGTTTCACTGAAACAAAAAATTAAACAATGTACTAATATGGAACAAGCATTTTATCAGTAGAATTATACACTTCTAGGATAATATTTAATTAATTATTTAATTAATTATTTAATTGCCAATAGAAATGTATATTGTCTACTTCTGTATTTATTTTTTTTCAATACAGTATGGAATTTTGAGTAAAAACAAACTTTCCCTTGAGTATTCTAAAAGATCCTAATATGAATGGAAACAACTGATGAAGACCAAACGTTCAATACAATGGACATTGATAAAAACATGCGTTTATTCTCCAAAATATAGATTCAATTACTTAAACTACGGTTTAATTTCATTAATAAAACATTTAAAATTATATATATACACTGCATTAATATCAAAATACTTTAAACAAATGTATGAAATTTGAGTAAAAACTGTGTACTCACCTTCAACAATCTTTCACCTGTTCGCCGCCATTTTCAAATGATTAAAATACATATTTTACGGCGATTTTTTTACCTTTTCAGTATACAGATAGCAGCACTAGACTATCCATTATAATGGACAGTAAGTTTTTACCAGTTCCAAATGAAATTAAATATTTTATACTGAAAATAAAAATGTCCAATAGGATGGATGCGGGGTCTCAGGAGGTTTAATGCTATTCATCGAAAACCTTATGTCATAAAAAAATATAGATAGGGGGCAATGAGTAACCTTCTTCTTCAAATTCATCTAAAAATCTTGGGCCAGCAAATAAATCTAAGCAGGGGTGCATTCTTCTTTTTTACAAAACTGCTGCTAATTTAAAAACTGCTTTGATCCAGGATGTCTTCAACTGCTGCCAATAATTTTAAATTACTGTTTATATTTTTAAATTGCTGCCAATTTTTTTAAACTGCTGCCAATATTTTTAAACTGCTGCCAATATTTTCAAACTGCTGTCATTTTTATGCTGCTGCTGCCAATTTTCTGCTGCTGACATTTTTATGCTACTGCCAGTTTTCTGCTGCTGACATTTTCAAGTGCTGCCAATTTTCTGCTGCTGCCATTTTTCTGCTGCTGCCAATTTCCTGCTGCTGCCAATTTCCTGCTGCTGCCAATTTCCTGCTGCTGCCAATTTGCTGCTGCTGAAATTTTTCTGCTACTGCCAATTTTCTGCTGCTGACATTTTTCCAGTGATGCCAATTTTCTGCTGCTGCGAGTTCCTGAAATCCAATGCCTGCCTGCACATACTAGAGTTTCAGAGTCCATAAGAAAAACTTATGCCTGATAGCTTGAGTGAATTATTCAAGCTATGTAAATCTGTACATTCCTGAGTTCCTGACTGCAAGTTCCTGAGTACCTATATGCCTGTTCCCTACTTCAAATGCCTGCCTGATACCTTCTTCAAGCTTTTGTGATATCCCGTGTTCCAGTACCTATATGCCTGTTCCTGAAATCCAATGCCTGCCTGATATCTTCTTCAAGCTTCTGCGAGATCCCGAGTTCCTATTTGCAAGTTCCTGATTTCAAGATTCCTATCCCTGACTCCAAGTGTCCTGTTCCTGAGTGCCAGATTACTAAATCCAAGTGTGCTGTTCCTGACTCCAAGTGTGCTGTTCCTAAACCCCACTTTTCATAGCAGACTAGAACTAACATTTTATGGGTTTGCTGCTTCAAACAAAGTACAGTTCATGTGATGGTGCAGTTTCTTCAAACCAAGAACATTAGTTGTGGTGGTGCGATACTACAGATTCTTCAAAAGCCAAAGAACATTTGATTTAGTGGTGGTGCGATACTACAGATTTTTCAAAAGCCAAAGAACATTTGATTTAGTGGTGGTACGATACTACAGATTCTTCAAAAAATACAAAGAACAATTGATTTAGTGGTGGTGTTATACTACAGATTCTTCAAATGACAAAGAACATTTGTTGTGGTGGTGCTAAAATGCAGCTTGCTGCAAAATTCTTCTCAAGTACTGGGGCGCTATAAAAAAATATAGCGGGCGGTGGAGGGCCCAATTTAAAAAAAATAATTATTATTTACTTCATAAGTTGCATTTCTCTTCGAATTTTTCATATGAGAATAATAGTTTTCATATATGAAACATCGAATTAAAAAAGAGCTTGCTGTGAAATTCTTCTTAAAAACTGGGGCGCTATAAGAAATATAGCGGGTAGGAGGAAGGCCCAGTTTTAAAAAAAAATATTTTTTTTTCTTCATAAGTTTCATTTCTTTCGCCTAAGTGTGAATGTTTCGTATGAGAATAATAGTTTTCATACACTTTTGAAAAAAAGAGCTTGCTGCAAAAATACTGGGGCGCTATATAAAAAATATATATATAGCGGATGTTGGAGGGCCCAGTTAAAAAATATTAATTATTTTCTTATATCATAAGATTCCTCTAACATACATTTCAATTTTTGTGAAGGAGTCTTTTCATTCAAACAGGGAACTCCTACAATTTTTTTGTGAAGGAGTTTTTTTTTTCAAACAGGGGACTCCTATAATTTTTTTGTGAAGGGATTTTTTATCGAATAGGGCATGTATACCATTATTTTATGAAGGGTGTCTATAGTCTAATGACAGTCTACACTTCGAAGGGGGAAAAAGGATTTGTCAATGAACTGAATGTATGAAGGGTTATAGTATTTAGGCATAATTTGGATTCACTGGATTTTTTGTGAAGTGGGACTTTTTATTAAAAAGGGGATCTGGCCAATTTTTTTGTGAAGGTGGTCAATATCTACGTCCAATTTCTTTTCTTCTTTCGAAGTTAGTCACTTTTTTGCACGCTAACCTAAAAAAATGTATTACTGTAGAACCTATTTTTTATTTCAATTCATTTGAAAATCCTATATGTTTTGGATATCAGTAGGACAAAGTTTTCTCTTGAATCCAGTGGATTTTTTGTGAAGGCATCGATATCAATAACTTTTTCCAGTTTCTTTTACAGGGTCTCCAAAACGTATAATCATTCCATTCGAAGGCTTCCCTGTAACTTTTAACTATTTTTGCACGCTATACTAAAAAAATGTATTCCGGTAAAACCTATTTTTATATTTCAATTCATTTGAGAATTCTTTGGATTCTTTCCTAGTCTAGCGCAGTCAGAAAATCATATTTCCTCCAAAATTACCCCTTATCGTGCTATAAGACGCTTCTTATCACTGAAATCTGTACTCCAAAGTGGTGGTGAAATCCGCCCTCCGAAATCGACATTCTGTGAGTCATCACAATCCACCCTCCAAAGCGACGCATACTATCTACGTCACCACCGCACACAGCCACCATCGCAATCCACCAAGATCCACCCTACGAGATCCACCCTCAAAAGTGGAGGGGGCGCACAAATCCACTCTCAAAAGGGGGCGAAAAACCTTTATCTTACTGTATCTTATCTACCACCGCAATCGATCCAGATCCACCCTCCGATATCCACCAAGAGCCACCCAGATCCACCCTCCGAGATCCACCCAGATCCACGATCCTTCTACGCCGACGCCGACGTGTCCTACTAGTGGTGTTTCTACCTTACTACCAGTATCTTGTATTATAAAAATAAAAAAAATTTTGAATTTCATTAATAATTATACTAGTTTTACAGACAGTCTTCATTTTTTAGTAGTTGCTAGGTGATTGACAATTAATGATTTGTATCACTTAAAGCCTTTTGTGAACGGTTTTACAAGGATGTCTGCGGTTAGGTGGCAACAGACATGGAACGAGCATGGACAGATTTTGGATCACTGAATTTGGTTATTGTTTATTGTTTTTGTGGCTGTGTGATTCTATTGTTGTATAAGTTCTATTGTTGGTTCAGTGTACGTTACACCTACGTTTTGAATTCAGCTGTGCTGTTTATTGTGGCGTTGGGTCCGGTGGGGGAGTGTTCGTGATATGCTTTCAATTGTTTTTATGCATTTGATTTATATTTCAGGACATTCTGACCGAAACCCACTGTCACTACTGAATAATTTCTTATTACTGAATAATTATTTTATAGAAATTTTAACTGAATAATTAATACTGAAAGTTTGTTCTGTATTGTAATTAGTCTTAAACATCGCTGTGCTTTTGTAATATGCCCACTGCTGTTGAGGCCACAGCTTTTTGGTTGTTTTTTCTTGGTTTTTTCTTGTTCAGGTTATATCTGTTTAATTTTGTTTTGATGTTTGTTATTTTTTCTTAGTTTAATAATGGTGCGAGATTCTGGGTCTGCCGAATACATTTCATACATAGTGTGCTATATTTAATTTGTGTGATTATTTGCAGCTATAGCGCTTATCGCATGGATTTTATTTTTATTTTTATTTTAATTTCAGTTTTATTTTTAATCTGTTTGGAGCTTATATTTGGCATTTCGAACATTTTGCAGCTAAAGCGCTATTTCGAGTTGTGTTTGGTTTAGAGCCGGTTTTTTCGTATCCATATTTGTTATCTTACCTTACATTTTTGCAACGAGTATACTCGCTCAAAAAATGTATATTAAAAAAATTTTCGCCAATTTGCTATAATTATGGGATTAAAAAAGTGTAACGATAAAAGATGAAAAACTTGCCCAAATGCAGATTTGTCTGAAAACAGTTATGCTAAGAGTACATTTTATTTGAATTATAATTTCTGTAAAATTACTCATATCATATATTTATTAACTTGCTTGGTTTGACATCAGATATCCAGACACAATGAAATATTTCCAGTTAAAAATGTGTCTATTATTTCAACTTACAAATATGTAAATACCTTGGGTAATAAATTATTTAACTATAGAGAGGTTGTACAGAATTTAGACTCCTACTTGAATTTGCAATGGGAGTGCAGGAATTTTCAGCAATCATCCTTTTACGATAAAAATGCACAACATAAAATTACTGGCGACCATGATTTCATATCTAACAATGAGTTGAAACAATTAATGAAGTATGGTACTAAATTTAGATTAAACAAGAAGATGAATTTAAAAAAAATCTTTCAGCCTATTTAATTCTGAATTACATATGTTCATACTCAATTTGAGTTACAAATTCGATAAACCTATCCCCCTTTTTAAGGAATGGAAATTTAAAATTTTGGATGATTTTGAATCATTTCAAACAAAATATATGAATGATTCTTCTACTTACACTTACCATAGTATAAGTACAGATCTAGAGAGGGAAATATTGAAATTGAAAAATACCTTTGTTTTTTTGTTCAGTCGACAAAGCATCTAACAATTTATCTACTATGCTAATATGATATTTACTTAGCTTAACAATAATGTTACCTATAGTTTACATAAATCTACTATTCAAACACTAAATAAGAAACATCTGGCCTTTTCAAAAAAGGTTCAAATTCCTTTGCCTAAAGTAAAAAAAAAATGTCATTTCCTTTTCTTTTCGTAACACCGGAATTTCATACAATACCAATTAAGTACAGATTTATTTGCAGTAACATAAACAGTATTGGAAATGGATTTAATCGCAAATTTGAGGAAATGCTGAAAAAGATTTTGAATATTCTAAAATTTAAGTATAAAGATATTAATATGAACTGGATTATTTTGAATAGTTATGAGATCAGAAATGAATTAATTAAAAAAGATATACAGAGTATCCTATCCAAACATATGATTTTGAGAATCTTTTCACAACTATTCCTATTGCAGGTTAAATGATGCCCTTCTAAAGGTTGTCGATTTAATTATAGTTGATATTGATTTAGATTTTAGTTTATTTAAATTATTATGTAAATTTTGTTTATATAACAACTATGTTTATGCAGGTTCAAACATTTAGTTACAGAATAATGGGATAGGAATGGGTACTAGTTACTCTTCAACGGCAGCTAACTTGTTTTTATTTTTTTATGAATTTCAATTTTGTAGTGTTAATAACGATGTTAATTTTCTGGCTTTGAGATATATTGACGATTTAATAATTTTGAACTCTGATCGTGATTTTTTGGGGACATCATGTGACACTTATCCAGATATGCTAATTTTGAAAAAACAAAACAAATGAAAATAATAGTGCTGCTAATTATCAAGATTTGAAAATAAACATTTCAAATGGTATGCACATTTCAAGCTACAATAAACGGGATAACTTCAGTTTTGAAGTTAACCAACTAATTAACTGGAGTTCGAATATGCATAAACGCGTTTACATCAATATTATCATAGGTCAGATTTTTCGCTACTATAAACTCTGTATGAATAAAAATTTATTTTTTAAAGAACTTTTAAATTTAACCAGTATTTTGTATTATAAAAATAACATACATTTGAATTTCATTAATAGATATACTAGTTTTACAGACAGTCTTCATTTTTGAGTAGTTGCTATATGATTGTATTAGTTAATGATTTGTATCCCTTAAAGCTCTTACTGGATGGTTTTACAAGGATGTCTGCGGTTATGTGGCAACAGACATGGAACGAGCATGGACAGATTATGGATCATTGGATGTTGGTTATTGTTTATTGTTTTTGTGGCTGTGTGGCTCAGGCTTAGGTAAATTAATTCTATTACTGTTTCAGTGTAGGTTACACATACGTTTTGTATCAGCTGTATCTTCGAGATGTGCTGTTCATTTGTGGTGTCGGGTCCGTTGGGGGAGTGTTCGTGATATGCTTTCAATTGTTTTTATGCATTTGATTTATGCTTAGCGACGCTCTAGCCGAAACCCACCGTCAGTACTGAATAATAGTTTGTTGTGTATGGTAATTAGTCTGAAACATTGCTGTGCTTTTATAATATACCCACTGCTGACAAGGCCACAGCTTTTTGGTTGATTTTTCTTGTTTTTTTCTTGTTCAGGTTATATTTGTTGAAATTTCTTTGATGTTTGTTGTTTATTCTTAGTTTAATTATGGTGCGAGATTCTGGGTCTGTCGAATGCACTTCATACATAATGTGCTATATAGTATATATATATATATATATATATATGTGACGATTTGAAGACGACAGATGATACGTACATTTGCAGTTCCATTTTTATAAATGGTGCCTCGAATACGGGAAGTTCTTTTTCAAGATTTAGCCGAGAAGTTTCCCTCACTAGGGATTTTTAATGCAGTCGGAAATGTAGTTTTCATTGCAGTAGTAGAATATGCACAGCATGTATTATGTGAGTAGCCGAAAATAAGAACTCCATCTAATCACCAGCAAAGTTTTATTTGAAGCTTAAATACTTAGGCGGAGATCTCTTTCACCTCGTTCCTCGTCTCAGTCAAGACAGATTTTCAATAAAAATGCGCATGATGACTGCAGTTGTTATTAGCCTTAAATATCCATCGATAAGCAGTTACAGGAAGAAAATCTCTTGTCATTTTTACCAATACTAGGCAAACATTCTAATTTATTTCAGCTCAAACGCCGAACACCGTCTCAGCACCTCTCTTTTTTACTCCTCTCCGAAGCGAAGAGCGGCGGCATATCATTTCGGAAAGAGTAGGAATAGAGTGGTCATGTGACGGCTTGTGCGCCAATCGAGAACCGGGATTCTATGCGAAACGCGCCAGAATATTTAAGTAAAGTGGTTTGCGCTAAGAAATGGCGTCGACGAAGCGTCGAGAAGATTCTATAATGTTTGATAAAATAGCTGTGACCCAGAGTGTTTTAAGCTAACTGATTATCGTTAGTTACTGGTTTGAGAATATGGAATAATTTTTACTTTCACTAAAAGGAAAAAAAGAAAATAATAAAAATGGTTTATCGAACTTGGATGAATCCAGAATGGAATTAAAATAAAATGTTTTACATTTTAATATAAGAAAAAGATTTTATGATTTTGAGAGTTTTTTTTTAATATCTGAAATTATTAAAATAAATACAGTCTTTTTAGGAATTTGGAAATATAGAAGAAAATAATGTGGGTGTTTTAAAGGGATGAATATTAGAAAGTTTTTATAATTTAAAGAAAAAGACTCCATTTATTGAACTAATTAGCAGCAATTAAAATATTGAATTTAAATATGATGTTTTTGGAATAAATAGAGTTAAAATACATTAATAAACGGAGGAAATACATATTATAGAGTTATTTAGAATAGGATGGGATAAAAATAGTTTAGGTATTGCGATAAATTTTTAATTTTGTTATCTACATATGTAATAATATAAAATTTTTGGCCATTTTTCCTTAATTAATTTATTCCAAAATTTTACAATTCTACTTTTTTTCCCTGTTTTTTAATAATATCTTAAATCTAAATTTTATTTTTATTCCATATTTTTAACCAATATATTCTTTTAATTCTTATTCTAAAAATCTTAATCTGTTAAAAGCTACACGTATTTGCAAAAACCTTTAATTTATTTCTTGTTTCGAAAAAATCAATTTTCATTTCTTTAATTTTTATTTTTATTAAAATTATCATTCGATATTCCATAATTCATTTCGACTCGCACGTTTTACTTTTCACCTCAAAATTATGCCGTGTATAGTAATAAGTTCCACGGCCTTGGAAACCGCTTATTGGTTATTTTTCCTCTGCATTGGCGAAAAGATTCATACGCTTCGCTGTCTTTAAAACACGGTTACACAGGCCCAAAGCACAGAATTTGTACGTGTTTTCAACTGCTAAATAGTCACTTAAAGGAGAATTTTTTTCAAACTGGTGCAGTTCTCTAATAAATTTAACATCTTCATGCTGCTTTTTATGGCGTAGTACAACTCAGTAATAAATTATGAACTTGCTACTTAGTGGAATTGTCTTGATTGGTGAAGTGTCACTAAAAAGTATTGATACTAATACAGAGTCTTGTTATTTTTACGGAAAAACTCCTATTGTTTTTCTGAAACATCGTCTTCCATTTGGAACCTTCAACTGCTAATCATTTGTTGTTTACGGGATCATCGATTACCATAATTGATATATTTACTATGAAATGCACCGATTTGGATGAAACTAATTATGTGTATTAGGCTCTCCAATATCTTGATTGAATTCGTTGGCCGGCTCTGTCCGCCATCTTGTTTCGAAATGGCGGCCACTAAAAGATTTAAAACAAAAAAATATACAGGGTGTATCTTAAATGCTTCAACAAACTTAGGGGGATGATAGTACTCATCAAGACGAACAAAAAGCGCAATGCAACATGGGGTCACAAATGACGTTTAAAGGGTGAAAATCTCAAAACTAATAAAAATATCGAAATCTCGCATGCTGCTTTACTGCAGAACTGGCTAGTAGTACGAAGCTGGTTTTCCTTTCACTTTGTGCATATCATCGGTTCAGTGTCAACATCTGGTGCGGCATTCTCGGTGATAACCTGGTGGTACTTGCTGCCTGGGCGTCTCAATGTCCCAACTTACCTGAGTTTCCTGCGAAATATCCTACCAGGTTTGCTTTCTGCTACACAAGCCGGCTTGCAGCAACAAATTTGGTACATTCACACTCTCAAAAATAAAACACTCAATTTTTACGATTCGGCAATCCTTAGACCTTATTTCGTTATTTTTGACAATTATTTCGTCACAGAGTCACGTGGTTTTTGACGAAACGCGAATCCTCAAATATCTGACGAAACTGTTTCCTCACTGTCAAAAATAAAACTCTCACTTTGGACGATTTAGCAATTCTTGAGTTATATTTCATAATTTTTGACAATCATTTGATCTCAAAATTAAGTGATTTTTAATGAATGGAAAATCTCAAATATTTGACGAAAATGTTTTCCCATTCTCTGCCAGATTCTTTTTGTTGTTACAAAATCGTTCAAAAATAAATAAATAAATAAATAAATAATACGAATGTACCAAATTTACAGAATATTTATGAAAACAGAAACAAAAATATTTCATCCTTGGGGGCCGCTATAACACGAAAGTACCAAATTTCTACTTTATTTTTCATATCTGATAATTTGCGTCTATCCTTTTTGTAACTTTACATTTTTGTAACGACTATTAACTATTATAATTTACTATTATAAGTTTAATATAATAATAATATATGTGGTAGATTGTAAACAGGAAAAAAAAGAAAAATGCAATGTTTTTCTCCAATTAATGTCGTTTTGAAGGGCCTGTTTGATGTTCTTCAACAGGGGGCTCATATAGGAGGCTCATATAGGAGGTTCATCATTATCTAATTCTTCTTCATCATCACTTGATTGATCAGATTATGTCTCCACTTAACTTCAAATACCCTGGATTATTGGGTCGTCAACCTCTACTTCTAAGTCATCTTCGACAATGAAGGAGCTGACATTGTCACAATGGCATCACAGTTCAGGCAGAGGAGCGAACAAAACAAAGCTACTTTCCTTCAGCCACACTTTCCACTGCAATTTGTTTTGAATTTACAGGATATTTTTCAACGAACAGCTTCTGGTGGGGATGTTTGACAGTTGTTATTGATGTTATGCTTTTCTTGTTCTTATTCCAGTCCCATTCCTCAGCTTCCTACTTTATTCGCATTTCTATTGCCTATTCAAAGATATATTTTTCTAAAGTTACAGAATTTTGTTAAAAAAGCTTAAAAAATTCTTCTAAAGTTGCAGAATTTCCTTAAAAACGGTTAAAATTGTAAAATGCGAACATCATTTGGACCATTTTCGATCGAAAGCAACAACCATTTTCCCAATGGTTAAAAAAAAAAGAAAAAAAATCAAAATTTTAGGAGTTTTTTTATTTGAAGAAATATATTCATATAACAATCAAATTTAAAATATGCATAACTGATCCCTTTCCCCTCTATAAACAGTAACGTGTTAAAATCTTATCATCTAAAATTGATGAACTCTCCTCCCAATATGCACTTCAAAATTTAATATTTCTGACCAACAAATTAACTAGACCATAGTCTAATCATTCATTGAACAAAGGAAACAAAGGGAATTTCTCTAATAAATTATATTAATCAAGACATACTCTAATTATTTATTAACCATACAAAAACCATAATAATAATCTAACCTTATTAATTAAAACATGCAAAAATTATAACAGCACCGATAAAAATACTTCTAAATATATAAGCACACATCAACATGCCATAGATACATTTAAAATCAAATTCATTAAAGGTCCCGCTGACGAAGGACGCAGAACAGCGGTTTCCCACACCGAAGATCGCGCGTTCGAAACCCGTTGAAGACTTGAGAAATGTGTCTTACTTTTTAACCCTGTTAATTAAAGATCCTTCTAAAATTGTCAATAGTTGGCGGCACCACCAATCTTTTTTTGCACTTTCTTTCGAACAAGCAAACTGACGAAATTAATTTCCTCACTTTTTTTAGGAAAGAAATTTACTCGATTTGACGAAATATTCGCTCGGATCATTTCCCAGGAAACAGTTTCGTCAACAACGAAGAAAATTTCGTGGAATTTGAGTATCCATTTCTAACAGTGCACGACGGTGCCCCGCCTCATTTTTCTGTGGACGTACGTAACCACCTTGATGGAGTTTTTCCGGCAAGATGGATTGGACGTGGTGGCCCGGCCCTGTTGCTTGGCCTCTTCGCTCGCCGGACCTTAACCCTTTGGATTTCTTCTTCTGGGGACAGATCAACGCCCCCCTAGAGATAATGCCTCAGGACTGGCAACACTGAATTGAATGACGTATTTGCAGATCGGCCATTCGCCCTTCCCTCCTTTGTGCTGCAGCATAAGGAGACGGAGAGTAAGCCATGCACGTTGTAGCGGCAACGTGCTTCGTAATAAGAAAGTTCTTGTTGTTCCAATTTGATAAAAGACCATGAATTCCAATGAATTCCAATTTGATAAAAGACCGGATTGCTTCAATTAAGATAAGTACTTATTTACAGTATATATGTGCATTTTTATGAGTATTAACTATGTCAATCACTATCTATTAAAATATGTTTACTTTTGTCCTTGTTGCACGATTAGGCTTAATCGCACAGCTTTGTTGAAGCTGGTAATGTGACAGACTTTTTTCCCAGGGTCCTGTTTTTGTGAAATTGTGAACAGCTTTTCATATTTGTGAAAAATCTGGACATAATTATGTGAATTTGAAATGATCGTTATATTCAGGATCTTATTTATACATTTTTAAGAAGATACATGGATGTAAAATACATATATTTTTTTATGTATGTAAAAGTGACAGGTCAGATTTTACTTTTAAATGATTAATTTGTGAAATGTTCGGTTTAAAGATGGAAAAATTTTGTGAAAAACCTATTTTTAAGACAAAGAATTTTGTGAAGGGTCCTGTTTTGAAATGAGAAATTTTGTGAAGTGTCCTTTAAAGGACCCAATTTTTTCCTAAACAGATCCCTGACTTGTTTCTCATAAGAAAAATGTAAATTTTATTTATAAAAAACAATACCCCCCCCCCCGTTTAATGTATTTTATCGCTAAAATATTGATATATTTTTTCATACAGAGGTTAAATTATAAATTTATTAACTTAATTAAATGTTTCTCTTGTCACTAATTCATATTCAAAAATATATCAGTTAGTGAAAAGTGTAAGATAAAACTTAATATAATGTACTGACTATCGTTTGATGATTACATAATTGATTTATTTCGCCATATATGCAGTTTTTCTATAATCACCAATAGAAATCACCAGAGACATTTTACTATTATTAGAAAATATTAAATATATATTTTTACTAATGTTCAAATGAAATTATTACGGCTAGCATTCAAATCTGCCTTTGCCTTAAATATACTACACTTAGCTAAAAAATGTTTTTTAATTACTTATTTGTTATATAAATGCATGTTACATGTATACCACACTGATTACACCCTCTTCAAATAAGGTCTAAAAAAATATCATAATTCCGATTACAATTTATTTTATTTTTATATTTATTATTACATAATTTATTATATTTTTGGGATTATATTTAGCTTATCTAAATTCTATCAATAAGACAACATTATCATTTAGTTTATCTAAATATAATCACATTATTCAAATAAGGTCTAAAACATCATACTTCCGATTACAATTTATATTATTTTTATATATTTTATATTTATTATTATATAATTTATTATATTTTTGGGATTATATTTAGTTTATCTAAATATAATCACATTATTCATATAAGGTCTAAAACATCATAATTCCGATTACAATTTATTTTATTTTTATATATTTTATATTTATTATTTTCTGGTATTATTTTAGTTCATCTAAATATAATAATCACATTATTTAGATGACCACGATGAATACATAATTACATTCACATTATATGGATTTTTAGGTATTTATAATAATTATTTTATAATTAGAAATATTATATTACATAATAAAACATCCTTGGTTATATTTTGAAAAAAAAATTATTAAATATTACATTCATATGTGTGTGTGTTGTGTATAAAATGCAAATATCTAGCAAATTTTTTAGAGCTATCATTTAAATTTTGTAATTACTTTTGTGTTAAAAATATTTAAAAAACTAATTAAAAGTTAGTTTTTATCTTGTCATGTTTTGCAAAACAAAATATTTAAATATAAACCAAAACAAAATTATATCTTTTCAATTGCATATAACTAAAATATATATTTAATATTTTCTAATAATAGTAAACTACTACTAGTGATTATAAAAAAAACACTGCATGTATGGCAAAATAAATGAAATTTTGTAATTATCAAATGCAAATATTCAATCAAGTATTCAGCAGTGACAAAGTAAACATATTTTAATAGATAATGATTAACATTGTTAATACTGATAAAAATGCACATATATACTGTAAATAAGTACTTTAATTGAAAGCAATCCAATCTTCAATCAAAATATTATTAATTTCCATGAAAATATGCTAGAACTCAAATATGCGAGCTTTCATTTGCACATTAACAAAAAAAAAAAAAAGTGTTAATGAAACCTCAAAAGATAGCTTTTATTTTTCATTAAAAATAACTATTTTGTTACATAAAACAAATTTTTCTTTATACTAAATCCTACAGTCTTTTTTTTTTTTTTTTTTTTTTTTTTGCGCGGGTGTGAAAAGCAAATAGTGTGTTTTGAATTAGTTGATCTTCAATTTTATTATGGAAGTTAAAAAAAAAAAAAAAAAAGTCATTTAGAATTTTGTTTTATTGTGGTTGCAGGAATGGTAGGATGTTATCAGTTGAATCATTAGCCGATCTGCCGTGACGTCAAAATTGAGCTCTTAGGCATTATCTCTAGGGGGCGTTGGACAGATGAATTCCCTCATTTATAAGACGCCAGTAGAAACGCCAGAAAAAGTAGTAGCGCGTATTGTGACCGCTGCAGAAGAAATCCAGGAAACCCCCGGAATCTTCGAGCGTGTCCGCCAGTCGTTCCTCCGTAGATGTACTCTGTGTAATAATGTCCGCGGTCGACACTTTGAACAATCGTTGTAAAACATTTGTTTTCTCTGGACATCCCGAGCTGTGTTGTACCTATTCTATGCAATAAATAATTTTCTGGAGTGTTTCTTTCTTGTCTCCATTTCCAGAAGCATTTTCTCGATTTTCATCCTTTAAACGTCATTTACGACCCCATTTTCCCATTGCATTTTTTGTTCGTCTTCATAAGTACTATCATTCCTCTAAGTTTGTTGAAGCATTTCAGATACACCCTGTATACATACCAAAATTTTGGCATTAATGTTGGATAGTTATCTATATCCAACATTAATATTAATACGAACATAAAATTCGTATAAAACATTTATTTATGGATTCTTATCCACACGTTAAGAAAACTAAAAGGACATTAACAATGACAACTCACTTCAGACATTTTTAAGCTTATAAAACAGGTAATTTCCTTGTCACAAATGTTTTCTTAACATAAATTTATAAATGAGACGAATTTATTCATCTTCGATTTATGTCTTGAAGATTTTTGTTGTTTTCTACCACTATACCTCGGTGTGAAATAAAAGTATTTTATGGTCAAAAGTATTTTGATTTTGACAAAATTTCATGGAGAGACATTTTCATTTAGCATTACATATTATAGCATTGGTGATTATTTTATGATAAATTTTGGTACCTCACTAATAACAGGTGGAAATTTTTTGAGTACTAAGATCTTTCTTGCAGACTTGCCAAGTCTCCGGCTTTTTGCATACCAGTATTATCTTAGAAAAAATGTTGTTCTTTTAAATCGTAAAATGTTCCGATTAAATAAAACAACATTTTCTGTATTAAAATACTGGTGTCCAAAAATCCGGAGACTTGGCAACTCTGTTCTTGTCAAATAACACAATCCCATTATAGCTGGCAACTGCAACTATGTTTTGACATCACTATATTTTTTAAAAGATTCTTCGCCTTACTTTATCACAGGATTCGCCAAGTGGAAAAAGATAAAACTTCTGTTTTTAACTACTAGTGCAAAAAAAATCATAGTCGTTGGCAGCTATGAACACAATAAACAAGAATCGCTTAGGGATTCATATCTTTATCAATTTTAAATAATCTTTTCTGTTCCATCATAACACACTTTTGGTACCTTACTAATAACAGGTGAAAATTTTTTGAGTACTAAGATCTTTCTTGTCAAATAACACAATTCAATCATAGCTGGCAACTGCAACTATGTTTTGACATCACTATATTTTTTAAAAGATTCTTCGCCTTACTTTATCACAGGATTCGCCAAGTGGAAAAGGATAAAACTTCTGTTTTTAACTACTAGTGCAAAAAAAATCATAGTCGTTGGCAGCTATGAACACAATAAACAAGGATCGTTTATGGATTCGTATCTTTATCAATTTTAAATAATCTTTTCTGTTCCATCATAACACACTTTTGGTACCTCACTAATAACATGTGGAAATTTTTTGGGTACTAAGATCTTCCTTGTCATATAACACAGTCCAATCATAGCTGGCAACTGCAACTATGTTTTGATATCACTATATATTTTTTAAAGATTCTTCGCCTTATTTTATCACAAGATTCGCCAAGGGGGAAAGGATAAAACATCTGTTTTTAACTACTAGCGCAAAAAAATCATAGTCGTTGGCAGCTATGAACACAATAAACAAGGATCGTTTATGGATTCGTATTTTTATGAATTTTAAATAATCTTTTCTGTTCTATCATAACACACTTTTGCCTTAGAAGGCTTTCTCTTCCCACTTTATTGCCAGTTGATCGTCGTGTACAATCTGATCCGCTCAAAGTTGAGGGCCGTCTCAATTCACGTAAATAAGATACAGTATGGTGAGGTAGGATAGGTAAAATTTTCTCTTACCCTTCTTATGCTCCAATGATTTTCATTACTCCTTAATTCGTTAATCCAATGGAATGAAGTTGTAATTCTTTTAATCTGGCACAGCTAACCCTTCTTTTTATTCACTGAAATTAAAGCTTGTTTTTGTTGTTATATTACGTTATGAAGCAGCAAGGACGGATGGTTGAATTAAATATGCATATTAACATTAATAGTTACAATAACAAATTCTATGCTACAATTTTACGTTAATTGAGTATATTATTATTGTGGAGCATTTTTGCTCCTTACTGTACGGGTTACATGTTTTACGAGAACTAAAAAATAAATTTAGAGTTCTAGATAAATTGTTCATAGTTCATCAATCGAATCATGTAATTACTGGAAAAACTACTTTTGCAATATTGGTGAAATAGGATGCAATGAACACAGATTACAAAGTTTATAGATCCTTAAGAAAGTCTTGTAAAAGTTCGCTGTTATATAACTGTTTTTAAAATCACTTATCACTTCGTAGATTATAGTCTGATGGGAAAAACACAGGAAATCACTTTTGAGTAATTTTATTGTAATCAAATGCGTAGGCGTTGGTTTTCATGACGGAGAGAAATTACCATCGTTAATTGCTTTGAGAGATTTATCGTTCTTGCTTTGATTGAGTGTAAGTTTCGGATAATTCCTTTGAAAGACATTATTATTTCCTATAAGAACTACTAAAGATATCTATCGATGGTAGAAAAAAGTAATTACCTTGATACTGAAGCGTACTGCACGAAATAGATGAATCAAATATTTTTTTATAACAATATGATTTTACTGGCACTATAAAGTATCGTCGTAACATAAACGATTAAGACAGACAGTATTAATCCCTTCGCATCGAGGCCGCATACACATCAAGTATTGTGTGCTCAAAATCCTTGATTATTCCTAATATTAACTTTGAACAGAAAAAGCCTTATAATCACAATATTTCTGCGAATCAATTAAGAAAAAATTTCTAATCAGAATTACTGGTGCTAAAACATTAAGAATTCTGTAAAAGACGCTCGTAGCGAAGTTGTTAAATACACACTTTATTAGTTTCAAAAGTAAAAGTTTCTTTATGTGACATATTGCAGATAAAAAAGAAATGTAAGACTCATTTCAATAAATAGTCCAATTTGTTGTCTAAAATTCTAATGTACTTTTAATTCAAGTAATTTATAGATAATTAAAAAAATATATAAAAGTATCTAAATACCTTAAAAAACTTTTCATAGAATTATTTTGGTAGAGTTTTTATTTTGAACTTTTTTGAAAATTGAATTAAAAAATTTTGTTTTTTATTTTCTATTTACTTTTGAAATTTGAATGTGAAAATTTAATTTTTAGCCTACAACATTACTTTAAAAAAATAATAATTCTCCAAACTACCTATTTTTACAGACTTTATTATTTTTTTTTTCATCATATACATAGACATTGTACATGTTTCGAAAGTCTTAAAAACATCTCTAAAATCACATAAAACCAGTCATATGCTAAAAGTTTCACAAAAGTAAAATATTTTCACCTGTCGTCCCAAACATCCTCAATACTGATGTTATAGAAAACCATAACATCAGTATTGATGATGCCTGCGACGACAGGTGAAAATATTTTACTTTTGTGAAACTTTTAACATATGACTGGTTTTATGTGATTTTAGAGATGTTTTTAAGACTTTCGAAACATGTACAATGCCTATCTATATGTTGAAAAAATAAAATAATGTCTGTAAAAATAGGTAGTTCGGAGCATTATTAAGTTAGAAAATGACATTATGAAAGATCATAACATTAAATACTTAAAAAAAATAATGTGGAATAGGTTGTTAACAAAACTAGAATTTCCCCCCCCCCCCCCAAAAAAAAAAAAAAATCAATTTGCTCCACAGTTTGGAGTATGTATGCTCCACGCTGGGAACCAATTACTTAGCGGAATTCAACACTTTAGAATTTGAGAAAGGAACCTTTCTGTTTGTATATATACAATGTGGCCATAATTAAACTGACGGTACTCAGAGTGTTCTGTAGCGCGATCTAATTGCAAGAATGGTGCCAAATTTTGTAGGAAGATTGAACAAGACGGTGGACGAAGGAATCCGCGAAAAAAATTAGTTCCAAAAGTCACCGCCAGGGGAATATGTGGCGCTGTGTATTCGAAAAAGAGAGTTTCAAAAAATGAAGAATCAATACTGAAATAAAATTACCGTTTATTTAACGAATTTAGCAATTTAATCCAAACTCAAAATGGTAACAGTTTATAAAAAGCTAAAAATGTACATAAACACTGCTGAAGTTTCTTTATCTGCAATTTCACTTACAGAGCTCCAAAGAAAGCAACAGCAGAAGAAGACGTTCTTTATTCAAATTTCACGTTACATATTTCGGCCCAGTGCCAGCTTGTTTGGCTTTAAAAGGTAATGTGCTACTGTTAGAAGCAATTTCATTGAAAGTTATCTTTCATAATGTCTCTTCTTTAGTCGAGCAAGCTCTACTAGTCAAATTCTTTTACCTCAACCAGTGCAATGTGCCAGCCGCTCTTCGTGCTTTTAGAAACCACAAAAAATGCGCAAAGGTAACGATCCTTTGTCAGTTAATGGTTTAAAAGCAATGGTTGAAAAGTTTGAGAAAACAGGTTATCTAAATGTTCAGTCAGGCAGAGGCCGAAAACCCGTATCACAGAATACAATCGAAGAAGTGGCAACGGTGATTATCGACAGAGCACCAGACAATATTGCTACAACTTCCGGAGCTCGTGGGATAGCTCGGAATCTGGATATGCCTTATTGTATGGTATGGAAAATCCTACGAAAGATTATCCACTTCTATCCGTACAAGATCAGCCGTGTACAAGAGTTACGTCACACCGACCATGATAAGCGATTGACTTTTGCTCTGACTTTTCTTGCCAGAATGGAGTTGGATGATGCTTGGCCCTGGAAAATCTTATGGGGAGACGAGGCCCACTTTTACCTGAATAGAACTGTAAATACCCCGAACTGCCGAATTTGGGATAACAAGTCACAAAGAGCATTCAAGGAAATTCCTTTGCATTCACCAAAGATAACTATTTGGTGTGGTTTCACAGCAGATATTATTATAGGTCCATTCTTCTAGGAGAACATTACTCCGACAGGACCTGTAACTTGTTCTGTTACCTGAGACAAATATCGTCAAATAATAAACAACTTTATTATTCCGGCACATCACCAAAGACAGTGCCTGGAGAAAATCATTTTCATGCACGATGGAGCCCCTCCACATATTGCTTTGCGGTTACAGCAGCTGCTACGGCAGAAATTCACAACAGAAAGAGTCATTAGCCATTGTTTTCCAACTGCATGGCCACCTCGGTCCCCTGATCTTACACCCTGCGACTTTTGGCTATGGAGTAACCTAAAGTCCAAGGTCTATCACGGAGGTGTCCAGGACCTGGCTACGTTGAAGTATAACATATCGCGAACTGTACGGGAGATTCCTGAAGACATGTTATTCTCTGCTGTTGTAAATGCTGTGCACAGAATGCAATATGTGGTCCACAAAAACGGCGGCCACATCGAACCTGAGTTGGATGTTCTAAATAAATGGTAATTTTATTTCGGTATTGATTCTTCTTTTTTGAAACTCTCTTTTTCGAATACACAGCGCCACATATTCCCCTGGCGGTGACTTTTGGAACTAATTTTTTTTCGCGGAATCCTTCGTCCTCCGTCTTGTTTAATCTTCCTAGAAAATTTGGCGCCATTATCGCAATTAGATCGCGCTACAGAACACTCTGAGTACCGTCAGTTTAATTATGGCCACCTTGTATATAAAACTGAATTGAAAACACTTTTAGTTCTATAGACATAAAGTACAACAGTTTTTGGTAGCTCATTAATTTATTTATTGTAAATGACTTTCAAATAATTTTTCAATATTTCTACAGGAAAACAATTAAATTAATTGAGCTGAAAATAAAAGCTGATTAAACAGTAAAATAATTTGACTTTTCGTTTAAAATCCGATCGTAAGCAGTATCAGATATTGCTCATTAACAGGTTTTTCAAGAGGAAAACAATCGAAAACGCACCGTATGATACCTTAACTACCTCATTGACGAAATTATATCTATTTGTATCTCCTATGATATATATCAGATCGAATTCCACCTAAAAATATTTGTTCTTCGTTTTTGGGCTTTACATTACACTTTTAAAAATTTTGGGTAAGTTGAACTAAATTTTGGTGCTGCAGTAGCTGCAACCGTAAGAGGGTGAAATATCATTCCAACATTTCACCGTCTTATGACTGAAGCTGCTAAATTTTGGTTAGTCCCAAAATTCGGTTCAAAACACAGCAACAATTTTAGCAAAGTAATATTTAAAACACTTAAAACAATAACTCGCCAGATGTTTTGCGTGTTGCTTACATTTGCGGGTTCAGCTAATTCTTGAAAATGAGCCTATACTTGAAGCTCAAAGAGCAGCTGCATGCAAGCCAGAGACAATAGCATATATTTCAGATAGTGTGCTTGAAATTTTAGCTCTTTACAATCCCTAAAAATCCATTTGTTTTGCAGTCTGGAGGGTTTTCTCTCTGGCTATCAACGTTATTTGGATAGTTCGGAAGAAAGTGAAAATCCATATACTTCTGTCTATGTCACATTTAACAATGATAAATATTATTGTGATAGTTACGTGCATTGAAGTGCAGTAGATGTGCAGTATTAAATTAGTATTTCTGGTGGGGAGGTACTGAGTAAATTTATAAAATGTGTGCAGACGACAAGTGTGATGTTGTCCTCTGGATTTATTATTTTCATAATGATCCTATTTGAACATTTTTGAGTGTTTTAAATAACATTAAGGAGAATATTCTGATGATTTGGGTCATTAGCCTCCTCCCAGATAACATTCAAATGATTTATTGCGTTCTTCTTCATTGCATTACTTTATTCAATCTGTTTTAAAATATTTAAGATAAATTTATTTTTTGGATTTGTAAATTTATTCACATCCAGACCACAGTACTAAGTTATTATTTTTATTCTAGCACCGATAACAGTTCATACATACAGACAAAGACACATTTATATACTGGGCGTCTCGAAAAGATTGAAAAGTGATTTGATTTTTTACCTGTTGGAGATAGTACGACAGCATAAACTGCAAAAGTGCTCAAAATGATGTTGGAATTAAGGTTATGTTAATGAAATTATCCTATCATTAATTTTCAAAAAGTTACAATTTTTAAATTTTTAAACGGTCTCTAGTTTCTATAAATTACATTTAGAAATAAAATTCTCCGTGCTCTGATATGTGCAACAATAAAATATTCCATTCTTCTACGCTCAAAGTATGCAATAACCAGATATGACAAGTGGAATTTTTTTTTCAGCTTTCCGCACTAAAAACAGATACAAGTGCCTGAAATCTCAAAATTTGATGCCTAAAATATCAAAATTTTCATAAAGCTCAGATGTCATAAAGCTCAAAATGTCCATAAATGGTGAGTTGTGACCGTAGAAGAATGGAATTTTTATTGTTGTACATATCAGAGCACGGATATTTTTCTTTTCTTTAATGCAGCTTATATGACCCAGAGACCGTGTAAAAAATTAATCAAAGTGTGACTTTTCGAAAATTAATGGCAGGGAAATTTCATGAACGTAATATTAATTCATACCTTATTTGGAAGACTTATGCAGTTTACACATTGCTTACATATCTCCAATACATAAAAAATTAAAGCTCGTTTTAATCTTTTGGGGGCTACTTGTATATATTTTTCGTGAATTTTTAAATGAATTAGAATCATTAATTTCCCCTTTACAGTTTAATTAAATTTCGACTTAATGTATTTTTTAAAATTTATTCCGAAAATAAAATTAATTGTTCAACATTATATAGTTTATAGTAACAATTTAATATTACACTTTTCTTCAATACATTAAAATAGTAAATCTACAGATCAGAGGCCTCAACGTAAGCTCTGCAAGTCATTGTTTATTAAGATCACTAATATTTAATATAATCTGCAAAATATTTAATATCCTACTATCTGAATTTTTTTTTAAAAGTTATATGTAAATTTATAATCATATGAGATTCATCGAACTTCCTACGAAACATCATCATATGTTGCAGAAATTGAATAAAAACTCGTAACTTAAATATACTTATACAAATATAAACTCCTCTTATATTAATTTACACATCCAACATTTTTGTAATTTTTGTTTGGAAAATCGATTTGGTCATTTTTCATAAATAGTACAAATAAATCATCATCTATTTCAAGAGAAAAGTATATTAAAAATTGAAATCACCCGAAAATCAGCTATTTTGTTAATAAATTGCTGCTTCAGAGTAATACGATTTAAATGAATTCTCTTTTTTTTATATGTTTTGAAACACATTTGTTAGGCATGGATGGGCTCAGGGCTTGATAGATACCGAAAAACATGTAAACAGAGCTGTCGCTTCGGGTCCATATAAAAACAAAAGTATTCAATGTAACTAATTTAAACTTTCTGATATTTTTAATCTATGTTTGTAGTCTTATAAAATTATAAAATGAAGTACTTCAATGTAATAAAATTAAAAATATAACAAAATTTATATAACACAAGTTTCGAAAAAAAATTTAGGTGCCATATCACTATCCGTAAGATGTCTTAACGTTGAATTGACCTAACAACCTAATTTTTGCTTTAAAATGATCAAGAAACTTTACTCTATAGACTGAATTAAGGATATAACCACCACTCAAAGGAAACATTATTAAAAAAAACTCTCAAATTTTAAAATTTAAAAACTTTAAAATAGTACAATTTTTTTTTCATAAAAAATACTCAAAATATTAAACTATCTAAAATATATTATTTCATTCTATAGAGTAAAGTTTCTTGATCATTTTATAGCAAAAATTAGGTTGTTAGATCAATTCAACGTTAAGATATCTTACAGATAATGATATGACACCTAAATTTTTTTTCGAAAATTGTGTTATATAAATTTTGCTATATTTTTAATTTTATTACATTGAAGTACTTTATTTTATAATTTTATAAGACTACAAACATACCTTAAAAATATCAGAAAGTTTAAATTAGTTACATTGAATACTTTTGTTTTTATATGAACTCGAAGCGACAGCTCTGTTTACATGTTTTTCGGTATCTATCAAGCCCTGAGCCCCCTTAAGGAAAGAGAGAAAGAAAAAAGAAAAACATTGGATGCTCAATATGCTAAATAGATTTACATATACACTACATAGAACGCTAAATTTTAGTTCAATTAGGTAAAGCGTAGCACAGTTAAAAATTCCCCTGATAAAATTTCCGTCAATAAACGGAAATGTACTCGAGGGCTTTTGTGTTGCCCTGTATATGATCTATAGAATTTATACACATCAAGTAATAGACAAAAAATAAGTTAAATTTAAAAACGCGTTCAGCAACTGAAAACGCACTTCCATCAATTATTGTTAACATACAGTGCTAAATTATTTCGTGTGTCCCTGCATATTAACACAAAATATTCTGTAGTAATCCTTTTACAATGCACCTTCGTGTTATACTATATCATTTTAAATATGTTTGAAATAGCAAAACGTTCTTAAAATAAACCCCAAATTATTTTTCTCCATTAGACCGTAATGTAACGGAATTTTTTTTAATGTCCCTGTGAAGGAACTATAAGTGCTGTGCAGACCCTATTCTACAGTAAACCTCTTGTAGTGCATCTCAGTGATATCAATCTGTTTCAATCTGTTTGAAATTGTGTAACAGCATTAAAATTAACCGCAAATGATTTTTTCCCACAGCCCGTAATGTAATGGAATTATTTTCACTCTCCCTGAAAAAAAAAAAAAAAAAAAAAAAAACTTATAAGTGCCACTCACGTCATTTTAAATACCAAACTGGAAGGAGGTTATACTTAGACAAAAATTTACCATTTTGTATGGGGACCATATATCAAATTAAAAATCTAAATTTCTGTAGTAATATTGGTAAAAAAAATAATAATAAAAAAAAATAAAATTAGGAAGGAAACTTGGATGATAAAATATTCAGCATACCTTTAAAAAAAGAAGTTGTTTGCAAGGCTGTTAGTGGCGAAGAACTCCAAAATATTTACTGAAGAATTATTAGAGGACTAGCAAGCTACGCCCGCTACGCTGGTCAATTTCTTTTAACGAACCTTTAATCAAACAAAATATTGACATTTCATAAATAACTTTTATATTTTAACAGAATAATAAGGCTACTATAATTTGTGACTCGTGCTATAGCCAATATACACGTCAGGACACGTCGCCCTTATCATTAGCTTTTTACGCATGAAGGTTTCGCTATGGTACTCCATTGGAAAATTTGGTAATTTTTGAAATTCAATATTTGAAAAACGGCATAATCAGTACATTTGAAATTTATATCAAGAAAAATACAATTTTTTACCTTTCAAATGCAGTTTGTCTAACAGTATTCTGACAAATACTTTTTGAGCTATCATTTTTTTCAGTAACTTCAAATGTTTCATTTTCCGAGATTAATCTGTTGCAACAATTAGCGAAAAACCCAGTCGTAAGCAACGCATAGTTTTTTATTAAAGAGGCTGTTGGAGCAGGGATTGTCACCACCAATTTGCCACCATCACTTTTGAAATCGGTTCCGTGGTTCCAGAGATTCCATAGAAATTGTAATTTAGAATGACTTCAGAACGCTTTTCGCTCATTTCACCCATTTAAATTTCGATTTTTTTTAAAATTTATTCTTAGAGAGCATTTACATCTTATAAGTAACTACAATGCTAAATTTCAAATTTCTTGCCCCTTCAGTATAAAAAAGTCGCAATTTTCGAATATTTTTCGATCCTGCACCCCATTGATGTTAGTGGCACCGACATAAAATATAGCCTATGTTAGAGTAGGGATTGTCCCCATCAATTTGCCATGATTACTTTTGAAATCGGTTCTGTAGTTCCAGAGATTTTATAGAAATTGTAATTTAGACTGTTTTTAGAACGATTTCGCTCATTTCACCCTTTTAAATTTCAATTTCTTTTTTATTTTGTTCTTAGAGAGCATTTACATCTTATAAGTAACTACAATGACAAATTTCAAATTTGTAGCTCCTTCAGTATAAAAAATAAAAATAAAACTGCCCAGTTAAACTGAGGGCATTGAAGTCACAGGCTATTCACACTAATTGCATATTATACTCTTATTTCAAAGAATTTGAAATAAGCCCATTGAAAAATAAAGAAATAAACAATATATTAAGGGGGGGGGTAATCCCCCCGTTACCCCCCACATAGTTAACTAATGAACCCCTTAAACTAATCAGGTAAATCTCTAATTACAATGAATATATATACAAAATTTGAAGAAAATCGGATAATTCTGCATGAAAAACCCATTTATATAAATTAAGGAGGGATTAGCCCCCCGTTCCCCCCCTTTATACTTAATCAATAAATCCCGAAAACTAATCAGGGAAGCGTCTTAACCCAATGAACCTATAAACAAATTTTGAAGGAAATGGGATAATTCTGCTTGAAAAACCCATTTATATAAATTAAGGGGGTATTAGCCCCCCGTTCCCCCCCCCTTTATACTTAATCAATCAATCCCGAAAACTAATCAGGGAAGCGTCTTAACCCAATGAACCTATAAACAAATTTTGAAGCAAATAGAATAATTCTGCATGAAAAACCCATTTATATAAATTAAGGGGGGGATTATCCCCCCGTTCCCCCCCTTTATACTTAACCAATCAATCCTGAAAACTAATCAGGGAAGCGCCTTAACACAGTGAACCTATAAACAAAATTTGAAGGAAAACGGAATAATTCTGCATGAAAAACCCATTTATATAAAATAAGGGGGGATATGCCCCCCGTTCCCTCCTTTATACTTAACCAATCAATCCCGAAATCTAATCAGGGAAACGCCTTAACACAGTGAACCTATAAACAAAATTTGAAGGAAATGGGATAATTCTGCATGAAAAACCCATTTATATAAATTAAGGAGGGGGGGATTATCCCCCCGTTTCCCCCCTTTATACTTAACCAATCAATTCCGAAAACTAATCAGGGAAGCGCCTTAACACAGTGAACCTATAAACAAAATTTGAAGGAAAACGGAATAATTCTGCATGAAAAACCCATTTATATAAAATAAGGGGGGATATGCCCCCGTTCCTTCCTTTATACTTAACCAATCAATCCCGAAAACTAATCAGGGAAACGCCTTAACACAGTGAACCTATAAACAAAATTTGAAGGAAATGGGATAATTCTGCATGAAAAACCCATTTATATAAGTTAAGGTGGGGATTAGCCCCCCCCCCGTTCCCCCCTTTATACTTAACCAATCAATCCCGTAAAGTAATCAGGGAAGCGCCTTAACACAGTGAACATATAAACAAAATTTGAAGGAAAACGGAATAATTCTGCATGAAAAACCCATTTATATAAATTAAGGGGTGGATTAGCCCCCCGATCCCCCTCCTTTATACTTAACTAATCAATCCCGAAAACTAATCAGGGAAGCGCCTTAACTCAGTGAACCTATAAACAAAATTTGAAGGAAAACGAATAATTCTGCATGAAAAACCCATTTATATAAATTAAGGGGGGGGGAATTAGCCCCCCGTCCCGTCCCCCCCTTTATACTTAACCAATCAATCCCGAAAACTAATCAGGGAAGCGCCTTAACACAGTGAACCTATAAACAAAATTTGAAGGAAAACGGATTTTTCTATGAAGAGTTATCGCATTACGTACGTACATACATACATACAGAACCGGCTGGCAAGCTCTCAGGGCTTAATAGCCAGTTTGATAGCTAAAAAATCGCAATTTTAGAACGTTTTTTGCTCCTGCATCCCCTGGGGTTAGTGGCACAGACATAAAATATAGCCTATGTTGGAGCAGGGGTTGTCACCATCAATTTGCCACCATCACTTTTGAAATCGGTTCGGTAGTTCCAGAGATTACCCCCTACAAACAAACAAACAATCTTTACTCCTTTATAATATTAGTATAGATATGAGAAATGGGTTGAATCCTCAAACAAGGGCGGTGTTTGGCGGCGTCGAAGTTGGTGAAGCGATAAATGAGATTTTCTTGCTACCAGTTCGTTTGTTATGTTTCTTCCACGCCTACTGTGGTTGATTGGTTGGTTTATTGTTGTTTGTTCTGGAGATTGGATTGTATTTTGAGCTCAATGCAAAGATGTAGGAAGGTTATGATTGGATTATTGTGTGTCGGATTTGTTGAATTACGTTTGTGGAATGTATTTTGTGAAATTTAATGATTTGACGTTTTGTCGTATGTCATAGAAGGATAATTCCTGTGAAATAATAAAAAAAAAACCGAAAGATGAGAAATATGAGTGTTATATAGTTATATATATATTATTGTAGTGCCAACACTATTTTTCTATAGACGTTTTGGCAACAAGACCGTTTATTTTTTATTCCACACATGCCGCTGCGTTTGCTTGTATATGTTTATTATTGCTAATTAAAATATGGGTTAAATAGAAACAAAAATAGCAAAAGGTAAGTTAATTTTTGTTGATTTTATTTGATAAAATGTATTTCACGTATTCTAGAGACTACATCAAGTTATCGTTCATACATCCAGAGGTGTTTTTTTTTTCGGAAAATGTACGCTAAGCGTACATGTATGTTACTAATTGCTGCTTGTATGAGTTTCGTATATTCTAGAGACTGCTGCACACTGAGGTTCATGCATCCAGAGGTGTTTTTTTTCGGAAAATGGACGCGAAGCGTTCATATATAAGTTACTAATCGCTGCTTGTACGAGTTTCGTATATTCTAGAGACTGCTGCACACTGAGGTTCATGCATCCAGAGGTGTTTTTTTTCGGAAAATGGACGCGAAGCGTTCATATATAAGTTACTAATCGCTGCTTGTACGAGTTTCGTATATTCTAGAGACTGCTGCACATAGAGATTCATGCATCCAGTGGTGTTTTTTTTTCGGAAAATGAACGCGAAGCGTTCATATATAAGTTACTAATCGCTGCTTGTACGAGTTTCATATATTCTAGAAGTCGCGGCACGTTGAGTTCCATGCATCAAGGGGTTTTTTTTTCGAAAAATGTACGTGAATCGTACATATATGTAAGTTAATAACTGTATGTTTGTAAAAATTGAAATATTCGAAGGAAATATTGCTAAAAGTTTGTAAAAATAGAAAAATACGGAGGAAAATATTGCTAAAACTTTGTAAAAATACAGGGGAAAATATTGCTAAATGCTTGAAAAAATCTAAATATCCGGAAGAAATATTGCTAAAAGTTTGTAAAAATATATAAATACGCAGGTAAATATTGCTAAAAGTTTGTAAAAATCGAAAAATCGTAAAGAAAATATTGCTAAAACTTTGTAAATACTCGAAAAAAGGAATAAAATCGATGTTTACTTTGTAAAGAGGCTTGCCGTAGGAAGCATGCGTTCTGATTGGGTGGAATTTGGAGGTTGCCGAGTTTTGGGTTGGCGCGTGTCAGTGCTTGGCGCGTGTCAAAAAAATCGCCAAATCGGGGGTCGCCCTTGTTTGAGGATTTTGCCGAGAAATGTATTAAACATGCTTTATTGATGGCATTGCCTTTAGAATGGTACGGGAAAAAATGGCATAACGGAGCATTTAATTTTTTTTCATAATATTGATTTTAAAGTAAGCAGTTATTGTAATGATCTTGTTGTAACAACTGAATTTTTTTTCTAATTGGTAAATTTTGTCTAGATGTGTCATATAATAATTTAAATAGCGCAACTTTTTGAAAATTAATTGGAGGACTATTTAATTAAATTAACCTTATATTGAACCCTTTTCTATTTTACAATGTCAACTTACCTCCAACAAATAAAAAATAAAGAGCGTTTTAATCTTTCAGGGACACCTTGTATATTGATTTTCAGTAAAGAAATAAATGAATTTGAATCCTTTACTTCTGAATAGTGTTTCATTAAATTTCATAAGGTGTGCGGACAAATACTTTTTTTTCAATGTTATTCGCAATTAATCTGAAATTAATTGTATTGGAATATATTATTTCTTATTAAGTCAGTTGTTTGCAATAGATACTCTTTCAAAACATTTGCAATCAAACTACAATACTTCCAGGCAGGAGAGTTTCTTTAAAAGCGGCGCGGCGTAGAGGGCGGCGCTATGATTATATATAGTGAGAGTTGTCGATCGAATACTTGAGAAGCCGTCTTCGCCGTTAAGTTGTAGAATAAAATCTTATCCTGATTTCCTTACTATTTTGGATTTACTAAAAATGAGCGATCGTTTGCTCCCTACAAAAAATAACTAAAAAACATTTTCTTCAACGTATTGCTATATTACAGATTTTGATGACTTTATTTATTTTTACTTTTCATAAATGATTTTAACTTATTTTTCTTAGCAGTAGTCCGGAAAAGAAACTGGTTCCGAATGAAATAATATAAACTGTCATTGAAAGCATAACTGATATCGAAAGAAGAAACAGTTATTTAAAAAACTAATATCGGAAGAAAAAACTGATATTGAAAGAACTGATATAGTAATAAGAATCATTTTTTTAAAAGCTAATATTGAAATAATAAACATACAAAAAACTAATATTAAAAATAATCTGATTGAGATATACGCCAAATAAATAGCAAAACATTTCCTGTTACTTCGGAAAATTCAGAAGAAAACATTTCAAAACTTAAAATGTTTTTTGTCGACCTGATTTCGAAATGGAAAAAAAAAATTATCTCTGCTGGAATACAATTTTATCACAGAATGATCGTGATAATTTTAACTGTTATTGCATTTTGCGCAAAAAAAATTTTACTTTACACACTCTGGATGTTTGTAGTCATGAGTATAAATTTGTTTTGGGTAATGAAAGGTAAAAAGAAATGCCGCCTGATCCTGCCCGTAAATCAATTAATAGCTTCAAATGCAGTCATTACGTTGACATTTGTAGAAGTAGAGTGGATGACCAATAATTCAACTGAATGTGACTTAACGTGCAAAATGTTAATCTGGCTACAAACAACAACTTTGATGCTGTCTGCCGCATTTACCTTACACACATTGGATATATTTATATGTCCAGAGAATGACCAACGAAACACAATCAAGAGTGTTCTGCTAATTTATTTCGTTTGTTCACTATCAGGTTTAGCACAGGTAAGTCTTCAAATGGTTAAAATTTTACTTCATTTTTACTAAAGATTTTTAACACATATACAGGAGAGCTCAGATTTGTACAAATTTTTACAAATAATATCGCATTTTTTATTTCTGCTCCGCTACCAAATTTGATTTTATGTGTCATAGTTGGATAGTTAACTATCAAACAGTTAACTATCTGTTTGATATATACCGCTTGTAATAATTTTCAGTTCAATTTTCAATCTATTTGTGTCAGAATTTTTTCCCTCTCCGTACTTTGATTAGTTATGACAGCTATTTATATATTACAATAGTTAATACATTATACAGATCTGAATATTCTGTTTGTAAATTGTGTAAAAAAAATCGTAAAAAAGGGAAAAACGAATCTATCTAATATATCCTAATAATATTATAAATGCGATTGTGTGTGTAAATGTTTGGCAGAAGTAAACTTCAAAAAGAAGGATTTAATAGCCCTGTATCTTTGCATATAGATAAATTATAACCCCTAAATGAATATAGGGTAGGTGTTATTTATTATTTTCAAATATTTTTCTTAATAATTCAAAATTTCATTATTTTCATAGAGAATCAATGAATACTTTTCCTCTAAAATGTTATTAATTATTTTACGTTGCTAAGCATTAGCGTTGCAAATAAATACGAAACCTGGAATAAATTTTTTTCCTCAACAATTATTTTTCACATGAAAAATTTTTAAGTGAAAAAAAAAAAAAAACGAATTGCAAATAAGATTAAATGACGTAATATATATATATATATATAAGCTCTACTTAGTATGTATGTCCCTTATACAAATCTACAGTTTTCATCCGCTTTTAAAGAAACTTTATGTACATACTTTTTAGAACACGAGTAAAATTACTGTCAAGTTAAATATTTTCTCGGACCATTTTTTACATTTTTTTTTCAAACATATCCCATAACTTATCATTATAGATTTTTTTTTTCAATTTATAATGCAATTTCTTTCTTGTGAACATAAAAAGAAACTGCGCATGGATAGCGCATCTGAATTTTTATTTAAACCAATAAAAATTCAGATTATTTCACTATAATTTAAAATCCGAATGTGACGTCAATCAGGGCAGATAATGTGATTTTTTTTTTTTTTTTTTTTTTTTTTTTTTTACATATTACAAAGATTATTATCAGTGCATTTAAATGACATAGCACACTTATTTAAATGTGTTTGGAGATAAAAATAAATAACTTGGCTCCTAATTTTACAAAGGTAAAATATTTCCATGGGTTTGTTAATATTAAAGTAAATTTTCCAAAAAATAAAAACATATTTTTGTGTATTCAAACTTCATGATTCAATTTATTCTACATAATCAAAAATCGTTTGTCAAATATTGACATTTGGAAATCATTACATGGTAACTTTTTTTAGCTTGAGTTTCAACTAAGGAGTCATATTTAAGCTTCTTGGATTTAGGCGGATAATAATTGCCCACTATTAATAAAAATTGGTTTTAAGGGGGTCCGGGACACAAAAATATTCCAATTTTTAAAAAATATTTTATTGTTTAAAAAAATTCTCTGTTTTTATCCGCTTAAAATGACGTTTAAATCACGTTTCTATCTTAATTAGAACAGGATATATATATATATATATTTTTAATCTAGCTTTCAAGTAGTGGTTGTCATGGAAACGTTTTTGCGTTTTTCTGCATGACGGGGTTTTTTACGAGTTCTCGCCTTTAAATCATTATAAGTCAAGAACCGTTAAAGATAATTGGTTCAAACTTGGAACATGTCTTTTCAAGTTATGTTACTTTAATTTTGATTCAGGAAATTAAAAAAAAAATATTTACTTTTGAAAATATGATTTTTTTAAAATAAAGTACATCTTTTTTTTCAAATTTTTACTTTAACTATTTTTATTATTTTTTCTAAAATTAATATTTAAAAAAATGCTGAATCTAAATTAAAGCTTATATCTTTCTGTTGAATTAAGTGAAAAAAAATTGTAATTTGACGAATAATATTTCGAGTTATAATGATTTTAAATTACCCCACTTTTTTTTTTAATTATTATTTTTTTTTAACTTTATGAGAAGTTTTATGATATGATTTTCTTTACGAATTATATGGTTAACCATCACAAAAAAAACTTAAAATTGTAATTGAATAAATAAAAATGTTTTTAAAATGTGTCCCAGACCCCCTTAAAGAAAACAATACAGTATTTTCGGGTAATTATTCTTTAAAAATAGGTTTTTAAACAAAAAGGTGATTAAAACGGTTTATCGAAAAAAATATGTAACATAATTCTTTTAATGTAAAACATTAATTATAATTTAAAAAATATATATATATTTTTTATAAGTTCGACAAAGTGGCGACATTTTAATTTTACCAGCTTCGAAATTATTATCAAATTCGTAAAAAAACAATATATTTTTAGAAATAATTTTTTGCATCAAAAATTCCATAATTTCAAAACGCAATTTTAACAAATTCTATTTAAATTGCATTGTAAATGTAATTTCGGAGTTAAATTAAGTATTTAATAATATTAATGTTTAAAAATTTTCTATGAGTACAGTAGTATTGGATTTCTTTAAACGCTTTCATGTTTTAAATAAATAATGTGCATGTGAAATCACGCACGCAAGTAAATGTGTTTATCTCAACTAATCGTAGGCGAAAAGTACTAATTCTCGCAGGGTTAGAAATTCATAATTGTTTATTTTCTACACATAATATAATGTATTCTAATTACTTGAAAATTACAAGAAACTTCAATCATTTTAGCTCAATGTTTTGCCTGCGTTAATTTGACAAACATGCAAATTATCTGTAAATATCAATGCATACGTGTTCATGATTCATAAAGTGAAAAGGTTTTTTTTTTTTTTTTTTAACTAGACAAATATTGGTTCATAGGAAAATCTATACCCGATGAAATTATCGTCATATTTTAATTCATGTACCGGTTTTCATTCAGAAAATATTTGTATTTTATAGCAGTTACACAAAGTAGCGTAATTTCCACAGAATGTATTCGTCGCCAAAGCATAAATTTAACATCCTTTTACCGTACAATCTTCCAGAATATTAAATTTCGATAAAATTTAATAAATATATTGTAGTCGATGTAAAAGTTGTTAGAATATGCAATTTTCGTTGGAGAACAGGATTTGCCTTTGACTAATAAACACCAATTTTGAACTAATTAAACAAGAAAATCCTCTTCCTATTTTTTAAAGGCACCATGATTATGGAAAAGAGCAAGAGAAAAGCCAATTAAAAATCCAGGTACTATTATTTATCTTTCTCTGATACTTATATAATTCCTTATAATTTTAAAATATTTAAATCTATATTTAAAAATATCTCTGCAGGATGTATTTTTTTCTTTCATTTGAATGCATTCTTGTCAAATTTCGAAACTCCCATAATCCTAAAGTACAACACAACAATAAATATAACAATGCTCCATAACTGGGGTGCTTTTTTCAGATTTTTTTCGAAATTTAAATAAATAAGCAACTGTATTGCTTAATAAATAAGCATATAGGCTTTGACAGTTTTTGTAGCCTCATAAACATTTTGATTTTATTGGTAGATCTGCAGCTGTTCAAAGTGTGGCACTGTGAAATAAAATTACCATAAATACTAGTCGTTGGGGGCCGCCGTAATACTTACCCATCATGTATATGTATAATGTAAAATATTAAAATAAAAATGTGTAAACTACTTATAAAATGCATTGATATTCAAATAAAATCGTGGCTTGATGACGTCATAAAAAGGCTCGATTACTGAATTGCTTGAAAGAAACCTCCTTATAACTACAAAAATAATAATCCTATTAACTAGCGGTTTATTGCATCTGTTTAAGCGTCAAATTTCCAATTTAAATATATCTTTGAAGTGAAATTTGGATGAAATACAGGGTCATGAAAAATCGAAGAGTGTGGAAATAGGATTCCAAATATCTCGGCAACTCATTATCCGATCGACTTCATGCTTTAAGCAAAATTTATGTTTATTTATTGTCTTTTATATTCATTTCTTAAAATAAACAATTTCAAAAATTTTTATATACCTTTCATCAGAACGAATATTTCGAGATTCCGAAAAAAAATGTTTCGGTTAATCGAGGTTATTGAAATGAAATAGGCTTCTTCCCATTACTACATACTAAGTACATACCAAATGGCAAGTCTCTATCTCAATTTGTTCGGGAGATAGAGCGTTTAAAGACACACACACAGACACACAGACACACAGACGGACGGCAAATTTTTTTTTTCTAAAAATATGTTTTTCGGAATCTCCAGTGTCTGAAACGTGTAAATCCGTCAAAAAATTTTTTTCGATTTTCAAAACGATTACAAGACTTACCCTATACTACGTATGATGGGTAAGTAATATGAGGGTTAAAGATACTTTTCTATTTATTTTTAAACTTTTATGCTGCACGCACATTTAATTTCTTTTTTAAATATCATATAACTTTAAATATCATGTAATAATATCATATCATAAACTGTTTTGGAAAAGAAACATAATTTGTTGATTTTTAGATTATTCTAACAAAATAAAATTTCCTAAAAAATATTTACTAATATAATCACTTTGAAAATATTCTTTGACGCGAAAACTTAAATTAACTCGTTTGGTATGAACGGAATAAATGTAAAGTAGAACAAATAAGAATGTTAAAATAGAATTTAAAAAAAAAAAAAATGTGTTTCACACACACTTAATCTTAGTGAAAGCGTATGACATTTCACGTTCATGAATGAAATTTAAATGATCATATATATATATATATATATATATATATATATATATATATATAAACAAAAATACGCAAATTGTGATTATCAGAAGTATTATCTACTATAAAATATGATAAAGAGTTTGTTAATTGTATATGTTGCTTAATTGATGCATTAATTTTCTTTAAATATTACGTGAACGAAGTCACGAGTAACAGCTAGTCCTTCTATATTAAAAAAAAGTAATCTGGAACTGAGCCAAAAACAAAATGGACCAATCAAATTCTGCGTAGATATTCCGCGTTATTCTCATCGCTTTTTTACTAGAGACTTATTTGAGAAGCTGTTACTTTTTTTCTAGCCATCCTACGGTTTCGAAAATCATACTACCAGACGCGAAATATAACAAGCTTTCAGAAATTAAAAAAATTATCACGGTCGGACCATAAAAACTCAAAAAATCCTTAAAAATCGAGTAAAAAATCTTTTATTGAAAAAGTCATTTTTTTTATATTGTTGCCAATTTCTAAATAAGCGCAAAGGATTATGTTTTATCTCAAATAAAAAATGTATTTGCGCGAGACTATTAAAAACAATAATGAAAGTTTGAAATAATAATTAAATGATCACGTGTTGAAAGCAGGAAATAAAGAAAATTACGTCATAAAAATTGTGTTTACACATGAATATTAAAAATAAAAAAGATGAATTAAATGAAAAAGCATTATAACCAGTTAAATGAAAAAGCAATATAACCTGATTACAGAAGAAAGTCGCCGTTCATGATATCATCATCATCATCTTTTTAAAACAGGATACATTACCAGGTTTTAAGAGGCTGTGAAATTAGAACGGGGGTTGGTGAGCGTAGCGAGCAGGGGGCAGAGCCCGCTAGTATATATATAAATGAATTTCAGAAAAATCCCACGTTGTCATTTCAAAATATCTGTGTCTGAAATATCTCAGATATCTGTGTCTCAAAATATCTGTGTCTGCCTGTCGGGAAAAGCATTATAACCAGTTAAATGAAAAAGCAATATAACCTGACTACAGAAGAAAGTCGCCGTTCATGATATCATCATCATCATCTTTTTAAAACAGGATACATTACCAGGTTTTAAGAGGCTGTGAAATTAGAACGGGGGTTGGTGAGCGTAGCGAGCAGGGGGCAGAGCCCGCTAGTATATATGTAAATGAATTTCAGAAAAATCCCACGTTGTCATTTCAAAATATCTGTGTCTGAATTTGTTCCCTTCCCGTACGTTGTTTAATTATGACTGCTATGTGTATAATACAATAGTTATTCCATTATACAACACTGCAAACATGTTCTGTTTGTGAATTGTGTAAAAAAAATCGTAAAAATCGGGAAAAGAAGTCTAATATATATATATATGCATATGTATTTCAGAAAAAATCAAACGTTTCAATTTTAGGGCGCTAGCCAGAAATGGGTACATAACTTTAATTATCTTTTAGATTTTTTTTTAAATTTTTATTTCGCAAATATTTACTGTTCTATCTGACACGGCGTTTTTCCTATTTAATGATACTAATTGTGAAATAAATTTTCCAATATTATATTTAAATTAAATCATGATAGGGCTTGTGTATCATTGCTGGGTACTTTTCCAGTGTAGAGGACTTGGCAAAATAGAGAAGATATCCTTAGTGAGAGAAAGAAATTGACAACATATTTTCTGGCAACCTATTCACTGTTTCATATACACATTTCATATAGCAATTTTTTCAATATTTGTACAATTTATTAAATATAAAGAAGCAATTTATCTATTTTTATATACAAACAGAAGTAAATTGTATATAAAGAACAAGAATAATATATATATATACATAAATAAATTGTTTATATATATAATGAAAAAAAAGAGGGGGATAATACTCTAAAATAAAGGATAGATTAGTGTTAGGAAGGTACATTCTGTTGAATGATTATGGAGGTGGAGTGGTGTTGTTTGGTGAACTTAAGGTAAGTTTAGTCCAATACACAAATACAGCTGCATTCTTTTGATTAATAATGATGGGATGGTGGTGTTGTATTGGTTAAGTTTTATACTTACCTTATTTAATTATTTATAAAAAAAATAGAAGGTTAAGTTGCTGGTTTCTAATGGATAATAATTGGTGTATTTTATCGTAACGATGATTATGGTATAGTATAGAATATCTATTACTTGTTAGTTTTACAGTTAATATATTATATATATATCAATTTATTTTAATCTATAAATTTTCTAAACTTTTACTAGATAATTAAAGTTATTTACAATATTTTATATTATGTTTAATTATAGTTTAATTATAAGGCATGGGTTATTTTAGAGATATGATTACACAAAAAATTATATAGCAATAAACATTTTTAATTTATTTTATTTTATATAAAATATAATCTTATTATATCTAGGTTGCATTCTCAAAATACTATTAAGAACTTAATTTCTAGATTCAAACGTTATTATATTACTTGTAAATTGTTTAACATGATTGTTCAGTAGGTAAAAATAACCTCAATTTTGTACAAGGTCCTAAATTTTTATTATTATTATATTTTAATCTTAAATTTTATATTTGTTAATATTTATTTTTAATATTAACTTATTCATTTTATTTAAGTATCCTCTCTTTTTTGAATGATATAAACAGTTTTATTTTAACACTAGCTGTTACCCGTGACTTCGTTCACGTAACATTAAAAGAAGAATAAATGCATTAATCAAGCAAAATATTTCACCCCCCGATAATTAAAAACGTAAATAATTAACTAAGTATTTACCATATTTCATAGGAGAAAATACGGTATTTCTTTGTTATAGGGGCCTTGACATAGCTCAGTTTTAAAAAAGTACAATTTGTCAAAAAACAAATATCAGTTTTACCTGATAAACCATTTTACTTTTAACGACTTTGAAAAACGTTTTAACAGCCATCATTTAAAAATAATTCATTGGAAATAGTATATGCTTTTTGTTTAAATTCATTTCTTGTGAATATGGATGAATAATTCTACACCTAAATGCAAGGAGATTTAATTGCAAAGCTTTTTGCAACCCGAAATTACATGCAAACATAACATTTACACGTGTTACGTTTGCATGTAACAGTAACAGTTACATGCAAACGTAACACTTGCAATTGCAAAGCTTTTTGCAACCCAAATTACACGTAAACATTACTTTTGCATGTAATTTTCAGTGCAAATTAATATTTATAAGGGTTCAAATTAAAATTAATTTGGGCGCAAATTACATGTAAATGATTGTTAACTCTTGATTTCTTGACAATATGCTGACAGATGATTTTTGTTCTAAAGAATAAATTAATTCATAAAGTTTGAATATGTGGAAATATGTTTTAATTTTCGGAAATTCTACTGTAATCAAGATTTTTTTTACACCAACTATTCAAATTGAAAATGAATTCTTTTTTCAGTTTTAATGAGAAAATGGCATAAAAATGTATTAATCCGTTTTATTTCTTCTTTTTTTTTTATCCAGAAAAATGGAGTAATTTAATTACCGTTTTTAGAGAAATTTCGTTAAAATTTACAAAAAAAAAAAAAAAAAAAAAAAAACCTAATATTTCGGAATCTAACTTAAAATTTTAAATTCTCAGAGTTTATATGACATCCTTAGATCAATGATGGTGTTAAGTAAATCGCATTGCATTAAGAGTAGTAGTTGCGAAATACAAACAGACAGTCAGATTTTAACTTAATAGACTTGTGTTCAATTTTCTTTTCCTAATAATCTTACTGATGCTTGTATTATTAATCGCAGAGTTCAGAGAATAAATGTGTCGTCTAGTTGCAAAACCGTCCATCTCCAAAAAGTAAAATTTTGAGAAAAAGCTGATTTTTTGCCGCACTTAGCCAAAATAAGATTAGAACCAAAACTCTTTAGTTTTATAGTCATTAAGGCAGTATATTTGAAAACACAAAATAAGGTGGCAAGGGCACATGAAATGAGGGGGTTATTTAAGTCTTTGTTTTGGATTTGGCCACCTTTGCAACTTACTTTGGAGTTGGCCGGTTTTGCAACAAACCAGAAATTAATTTTTGCTAAATTTAATGTGACATTGGGTTTTAAGGGGTCGAGAACACACAAAAATGTTCGAGGAAGCATTGAGGAGCATTGGTAAGCTTTTGAAGAGTGCCACAGCTTGGATTTCTTGGAATACGAGTAGGACAGTACCTGAAAAAAATAATGCTAGAAATTATGAAAATGTAATCACAAACGTATTCTCTCAGATTTTAACTGTAGCAAAAGCCCGTTTATTCCGCATCTACAATCCTCAAAATACTAAAATTTATTTAAAAAATAAATAAATGGAAGAATATTTTTTAAAAAATTAAATAGATTAAAAAATTCTTAAATTTATCAGAAAAAATTACCTTACAGTTTTATGAAAGCAAAGGGAGAGGGCGTAGAAAAGTATTTTGCTTAGAGCATAAAAACATGTTAATCCACCCCTGGTTATCACAAGGTGAAATTTGGATTTTTTCCTTTTCCGCGTCGTAGGGTCACTTTTCTTCTTCCTTGATTGATTGGGAAATCCTTCCTCCACAAACTTTTCCATAGTCAGAGAAAACACGAAGCTAAATTTTTAGAAACTTTGTATGCACCAAGGAGGAGCAGTCACAGGCGTGAGAAAACACTATAACATTAATCTAATCAACAAGTGAGAGGTTACTGTGGGGAGAAGCAGAAGTGTCAACTAGCGGATATGGAGATGGCCGCTTTTGAACCTCACTAGTTTATGGATTTGGCCGGTTTTTCAGCACATCGTGATTTTTAAACGCATATAACACAGGGATTTGACCAGCTTAGGCTTTTTTTAATTACAGATGGTAGAAAAGTTTACTTAGAACTTAAAAGCTGAAAAAACACATTTTCAAATTTTGAGGAGTTGGCCGGTTTTGCAACTAGACAACACAAATATATATGAAATGTTTATGTTTGGCGTGATGCTGAAAATGCAACCCTACAGTTGTTCTAAACAACTGGCGGCTTGCTTTGAAAACCTCTTAATGATTTGAGCGATAACAGGCTTCATATTGCAAGCCGATTTGACGGTTCACTGCCTCTCTATGGGCTTTATTGGGTTCTGGGCTTTATTGGGCTCTGGGCTTTATTGGGAATCTGGGTTCGAGATTGCAGGAAATCATGTGTTGGTGGTATTTTAGCAGCGGGATTTCCAATTGAATGTATGCATGCGATTTTTATTTTTTATGAGTGCTGTTATATTTTAATATATTTTTATATAAACTGTTTATTTAAACAGTTTATATTTTTATATAAACTGTATTTAAAATATATTTATCATTTATATTTAAACTGGAAGTAAATAGAAAGAATCAGACGATTTGCGAAAAACGAAGCACGTAAACACAGCAGGGAGGTTACATGATGGTGGTTTATGACGTCACGCCAATAAAGCCCATTCTTTCACTGTACTCTGTAATTATGAATGTATGAAATTGATTCACGCACCATTTGAAACATATTTGAAAAATCCCGTTTTATTTGAAATATGACGTCACTTTGATTCCAGAGAAATCTCTTTTCAATGATATAATTCTTGTTAATTTTCTTTTCCTGGCAATTATGACGGGAATTTTATCAGAAAACTCACATCTGTATGTAACTGATTTTCAAGCTTATTATTAATCAGTATCAAAAAACATATTTCAGTTATTCATCTTAAATCTTACATCCATTATGTATATACTTTTATTATACACTGATATTCATGCTCCTTGTAATGTTACGAATATTTGAAAATACATGTTTTATTTATGACGTCATACTTGTTCAAGCCAAGGAGGATCCTTTTCATAGTTCCATGGCCCAAGCGAAATCTTTTCTTAATAATATGATTATTGTTCAGATATCCTTCTAATTATAACGCAGTTTTTGACAGAAAATATCTTCTCAGCGTAACCAATATTCATACTTCATGTATAATAACAAATACTCCATATTTTTGTTTCAAATATCACGGAAATTCCTCTTCTTTTGAATTTTTATTTTTCACGTGAAAATTTTTCAATTGAAAATTAATTGTTGAGTAAAAATTATTATTCCGAGCTTTGATTCAGTTTTGGCAACGATAAAGTATTAGCAACGGTAAAGTAAATTTAACCATTTTAAAATATTATATGAAAAATGTCCATTTATTCTCTATGAAAATAGCGAAATTTTGAATTATTAAGAAAAATATTTGAATAAAATAAACAAAAACCAGCCTATTTTCAAATGAGGGTTATAATCAACCTATGTGCAAAGGTACAGGATCATTAAATGCTCCATTTTGACGCTGGCTTCAGCCTAACATTTGCACACAGCCGGATTTATAACATTACTAGCTGTTACCCGTGACTTCGTTCACGTATCATTAAAAGAAGAAGAAATGCATTAATTAAGCAAAATATTTCATTCCCGATAATTAGAAACGTAAATAATTAACTAACTCTTTATCACATTCCATAGAAGACAATACAGTATTTCTATGTTATAGAGCCCTTGACATTCAGATTTACATACAGTTTAAAAAAAGTGAAATTTTGTGACAAATAATCACGAAAAGGAAACTGCAACCAATGAAAAAAGGCGGTCCAAATAAAATCGTGTAAATCGGCGAATTATATAAAAACATATGTCAAGTTTACCTGGTAAACTATTTTACTTTTAACGCCTTTGTGAAACGTTTTAATAGCAATCCTTCAAAGATAATGGAAATACACTATATTGCCAAAGGTGATTGGTCACTTGCGATTTTAGACGTTTTGTTAACTATCTAGAAAAATACACGAGGAATTAACCTGAAACTGCAGGTGTGTAAACAGTATAGTATAGGTTATATATTTCCGCGAAGATTTTTTCACGAAACCCCATAGGGGACTGTCAACAAATTGAAAAACAACGAATATCTTTTGGATAACCCTGTAAAAACTAATGTAGCAAAGGCGTTCAAACTCGAGATTATTAATAAGTGGCTTATTGCAATATACTGTGTTCATTTTTATTAGGATAGCATGGAAACTCGTAGAGAAATTAAGGTTTTTATAAAAACAGTCCCAAATTTCGCATAGTTTTTTGCTAATAATTTGCAGAGTTCTTAATATAAAAAAAAAGTTATTTTCAGAAAATATGACAAACAACATTGTACATAATATTCTGCAATCAGAATTAAAAAATAATAAAAACTGGATAAAAAATGAGCAGGTTTACTAAAAAATGTTTCACAGCGCATGCGCAAATGCAATCAAAAGATAATATGCATAATGCATTAGCTATGTATATAGAGCAACTTTTGTGAAAGTCTCAAAATCATAGCTTGAAAATTCTGAAAATTATCGTCGATAGAATAAGCTTGAAATCCATTGCTCCCAAAAGGAAGCAAAAATATGAGGGGTTGTATCCAAATATCGTGAAATATTGTGTACGTTATCTTGGCACTAATCAACAGATATTTGATACAACCCCTCATCTTTTTGCTTCTTTTTGGGAACAACGGATTTCGAGCTTATTTTATCGACGATAATTTTCAGAATTTTCAAGCTATGATTTTGAGACTTGCACAAAAGTTGCTCTATATACTTAGCTAATACATTATGCATATTATATTTTGATTATTGAGTTTTAGTTTTTCCCAACTGAGTTGAAAAGTGTCCAGTCCAGGATTTGAACCCAGGATTAAATTTAAGAAGATAAGGTCCTGGATTCGAATCCTAGCCTGGATACTTTTCCTCTCAGTTGAAAAATATACAGCTCGTACTTTATTTTTTGGTTTGATGGTTCATTAGTCTTTAAAATCAACTTTTTGCGAAAATGTTATTTTTTGATCATATGGGATAATTAAAATTTCAATTTTGCTTCAAATTTCATGATAACTGTAGAAAAATGTCTGGCGCAAATTTATCAGTTGGAGGTGTTACTATTTACTGATTTCTATTAACAAGTTAACTTTTTGCATCACCACGTTGCATATCTGCAATATACTCTAATGTCAATGTTAGTTATAAAATGGGCTTGAAAAGATGATTTTATATATTGCTGCTATCTTCCAACACAACAATTAATAAATATAAATTGTTCACAGAATTCTCAACAGACACCAATACTGAGTTAATTTTTCATACCAAAGTTTTATTTTTCGTCTAAGAAGTTTTACATCGTTATTGCTAAAATGAACAACGTAAATTTTGTCAAATTTAAAAGGTATGAGACGTCCAAAAATTGATTTTCTACAAAGGTAAGTTCATGTACATTACAATATTGTATTAGAAATCTGACAATATTTATGAAAATATGTAATTTTCTGTTTATTGCAGATGTAAAAGAATTACGTTTTTGTGAATAATTTTATGATCTAATTTTTTTTTCAATTATTTTTTATATGCTTAAAATGGTGTGTTCTAACATCAGAGTAAATACTTATCCAAATCGGAGTTGTTCAGTCACAAATGCTTTACTTCAGAATCAGACTAGTTTGTATCACCGATTTAAATACACGTGCTTTTTTATACAGGGTGCTCGAAAAGTCCGGAAGGTGTCGAATAACTCGAGAAATATACATCGGATTGGAAAAGGGAAAATATGTGTTCAACATTTTTGAATAATCTATTTAGGGATATGAAAGTTACCCCCCCCCCCACGAACTCTGCCTCCTGGGGGGAAAGTGAGGCAACTTTGAAATCTTAAATGATAAAGATTTCAACCCCCCCCCCCTTTTTTTAGTGCAGATACGGATTCTACGGGAAAAAATACGTAACTTTTGTTTTTAACATTTTCTTCGGAAAATCGTAGATGGCGCTGTAATGGAGTAAAATGCAGTGAGAAACGTCTACATTGAAAAGTCTGGAAACGGTCGAATAACTTGTGAAATATACATGTCATTGAAAAACGGAAAAATGCATGTTCAATAGTTTTCAAAAATCTATTTAGGGATATCAAAGTTGCCATTTTTCTAAAATATTGAACAGGTATTTTTCCGTTTTTCAATCCCATGTATATTTCTCGAGTTATTCGACCATTTCCAGACTTTTCAATGGAAACGATTCTCACTGTATTTTACTCGGTTACAGCACCATCTACGATTTTCCGAAGAAAATGTTAAATATAAAAGTTACATATTTTTCCCCGTATAATCTGAATCTGCAGTTAAAAAAGTGTCATCATTTAAGATTTCAAAGTTGCCTCCCTTAACTACCAAGGGACAGAGTTGGGAGGAGGGTAACTTTGATATCCCTAAATATATTTTTCAAAAATACTGAACATGCATTTTTCCATTTTTCAATACGATATATATTTCTCGAGTTATTCGACCGTTTCCAAACTTTCTGGGCACCCTGCATTATATTTCCCAAAAGTCGTTAATGACTTTGATTCCTGCAGCGGTTCTTAATCTTTTAGTTACCACTGATCTGTTTTCATTTTCCCGAAACTTTCGTGGACCCTACAATTTAAAACTGGAATTACTCATGATCTAAAGAATATAGAGTAAAGAGTATATAGGGGAGAGTAGGGTAAAACCGGGTAGGGGGTCAAACCGGGTAGGTGGGTCAAACCGGGTATTCTGTTTTCTCGTTGAAGGGTGCTTCGCTGTAGACAGCATCCGTCTTAACTGCATTCCTTAGCGTAACCTAGCAGTGTGCCATCGGCTTTTGAAGTGAAATAATCTCTGGGTTATTGAAAAGAAATTAACATTAAAAGTTTTAATTTTTCGCCTTCTTTTCTGCTCTTCAAATAAATCCTGCCAGACGGACCGGTTTAGGTAAGTAAATCACTGTTTTCTATAGCTTTCGCATGATATTGTGATGCCAAGGAAAAGTGCGTAAGTGCAGCTATCCAGGAAGACGACCCTGTTGATTTTTGGTCATATGTTGGGGCAAAACAGGGACCCATTAGGCCGTGGGGCGATCCTGGAAAAGAAGCTTAGAAACAGACTTCCGTTGCAACTTTCGGGGGGCAACTTAATTTTAAACTTTTATGTTATAAAAAGTTCTTAAACAATGAAATTGTCAAAGTTCTGGATTTAAAAGTTGCACATTAATTAGAAATCGCAAAAAATATATTGCACTATTTTCTCATGACATCTAACAGCTGATTGGCTCAATCTCCCCATTCTCTTACGTTTTAGCCAATCGGAAGCGTACGTTTATGAATTCGCTGTGGATAGCGTAAAAAATTAGCGAAATTTTCACTTTTCTGTTTAAAAACAAACTTACTATTCTCCAAAATGAATTATTTTGTTAAAATTATTTTGTGATCATATGATATAGCATATTTGCAACTTTAAAAGTATACCAAGGATAATTTTATTAACATTTAACCCTAGATTTCCACCTCACTTTTATTTATTGTGACTTTTTCAATTACTAATATTAATGAAAACAGTCAGATTTCCAGTTTTGCTAACCGAACATCTGGTCTATTACGTATTATACTTTATAATAGTGTAGAAAAAATTATATTCTTATATGAAAACTTATTATTATTATTATTATTATTATTTTACAAATTTTCAATATTTGTTGATTAATTTTATTCTACCAAATTGCCATAAAGACATTACCCAAGTAAACCCTATTCTAATGTCTCCTAACTTTATTAAAGTTTTAAATACAGGTGCAGATTAACTAAATCTGAAATAAGGAACCATTGGCTCCTAATTCTCAAAAATCTAGTGACCACAATAAAAAAAAAAAGGCCATAAAGAATGCTGTGAAATAATGCATGCATAAAAACAATCCTGTAAATATATTCTAATTTTTTCGTTTCCAGATATTTGTCTGTTAAACGTTTAAAAAATCATAATATACTTAAGTGATATATACATGAAGTTACTTCTTCACTTGTATTGTAATTATTTATTCATATATATTTGTGTGTGTTTTAGTTTAGAAAAAATCATTTTAAAAGTAGAATTATTCTTCAAAGAAAATACATAGGTAAAAAAAAAAATAGCATTTGGCATACTCATGAAAAATATAAATTTTATTTTACTTGACATACATTTTTAAAAACTTTAAACACACTTTTTTATTATTGACCAATTATTTTATAAGTTGTTCAAAAGCTTTTCATCATAATTTTTTTAACTTAAACAGATTACAGTAAATTACTTCATTTGCAAATTAAATATCTTCTGTCAATTTGCTAAACAGGTTTTAGCTAAAAAAAATGTTATATGCAGTGTACAACAAAAGCATAGTTACATACAGGTTATATGAACTGAATGGATATTTCTTTTATTTGCAAAATATTTATTAGAAATTGAATTCTAGTTTAAATATAATTTTAAAAGACTACTGTAAAGCAATTATTTTATCAGGTTTATAGTAAAGACATACATTTAGTTTTAATTTTTTAATATATACTGAAAATGTGTATTCTATTTTAATGTTTAGTAGCAGATAATCTCAAAAGCAGTTTTTTTAAATTTTTATATATAATATATATATAAATAGTTTAGGATCAGGACACAAAAGTTTTATCATCGAAATGAGGATGCTAATGATAGACATTTATATCTATAATTCGCTTAATATTTCAAACCTCTTTAAATATTTTGCTTTTGCAAAATAAGTTTTATTTTATTTTATTTTAAACTAACTTTATCGTTGTTATTGTTTACGTTTCCTATCGGCAGATGGCGCCAAAACAACTCACAAGTTTTTTTAGATCGATGGAAAGAAATTGAAAATAATTTATTTTGCTTTTATTAGGATGGTTACTCACTTGATATTTTCTGGACAATATGACAATTACATTATCCAAGCATGCTGCTGGTATAAGATTATCTATAAATCTTTTTTTTTCTTATAGTTTGTTTACATTCTGCCATCGACAAAACGTTTGAAAGGCCTGTTTTTATTGGCTCTTGTGTGTAATACTGCGCCAATCGGAGATAGCTTTATAAAATCTATTAAAAAAGAGTTCCGCGTTTTTATTATAATTATTAATTAATGTGCAACTTTTGAATCCAGAACTTTGATGATTTCTAAAGTATTAAAGGTCATTAGAATAATCCTGCAGGAATTGAGTTGCTCCTCAAATGTTGCAAGGAAGTTGAACATAGAATAAACAATAAGCAAGAAGGAAGATCTGGGCTGTTTTCGCCCTTTTTCCCTCTATCACCGTTTGCCACGGAATTTTTTTATTTACGGCATTTTCCGAAACTATTTCAAAGGCGAAGAGTAAGCAGGGCAATAGTATGGCATAGTTATCGCTGTCTTGGCACCTTTTTTCCTCGATATTTTCTTATTTATTTAAGCGTTTGAGACGAGAGGTTTGTTTTGATTTTTGCTACGTCTGTTATGCGAAGGATATGTTACTTCGGGCACTTGATGTCAAGCACACAAGTCAGATGTATGTTCTCAATAAACAAACAAACAAAACAAACAAACAAGATATTTTACTTAAGGAGTGTAAACATAATGCAATCTATTTAAAGCTTTGTTTTTAAAGTTACGTGTATTTTCTTTTTGTTATGGGGTAGAGGGGGGGGGATATGTTTTTCCTAAATACCAATAAAATAATACTTAAAAAACAATAATTGGTTGCTTTTAAAACTAACATTTAATTCGATATTTTCAATTTTCTGGTATTTGATATCTTTATTTTTATGACAATAAAGAACTCCGGTCTAACTTCTTTAAATAACTTATAAAAAAGAACTTTGTTCAAGAATAATTTTAAATTCGATATATTTTAAAACTTTATTACGTAATGCAGCTACTTTCAGTGCCTGATTTATAGCAGGGCATTCGGGCCACTGTCCCAGGGCCCCCGATTTTCCGGGGTCCGCAAATACTACGGAAGATTTTTAAATTATTAGCCCAAATCTGAAGTTTTAAACTATTAAAACACAAAATTAATATGGAAAGTTTTTATTTTTTTTTCATGTAAAAATAACTTTTAAGGGCTACATCACTCACGAGAAAACGCCAGGTCACTAATGTTAATCCTATGGGAGAAATTTTTAAAAATATCTCATTTGCATTTCAATATTTAAAAATAAATTTTACCATTGGATATTTAAAATTGACGATAGATTGAAAAATCGTCAGCGAGATAGAGCACTTAAGATTATGGGATATTATAAAAACTTTTACTGCTAAAAATTTGAGAAGAAACATCATTACATATCACAAAATTATTAAAGCATCTGTGCCCAGGCCCCCCAAATTTGTAAATCAGTCACTGGTTACTTATAAAATAAACACATACATTTACCTCCCCCCCCCTTCACCTTCGTAATATCAACTAAGAATTGATTGTATTCATCTGATTTTAAAATTTAAAACCAAACTCTTATTTAAATTTAACTAAAATCACCTTTCTTCTGATGATTTTGATAAAAAAAAATCTTTATAAAGGACTGAATAATTGAACAGAAGGTTAATTTTTTTTTTTTTTTTTTTTTTTTTTAGTTAAAAGGATTTAAAGTAATCGTTTCATTTTATGAAATTAGGAAATACTAATAAAATGTATCATATTTATTATTTCTGATGTCACCATCCCTTTTTCTATGCAAATAAAAAACGCAAAACGATAAATGAGATACCATATGAAAAATTTTTTAACAGGTTTCTGACATATTATACTCACATTTCGTTAAAACATGTTTGATGAAAATTACATTTAATCAAAAATTAAATCAGCATTGTTTTCATAAATGAAATGAAAGGTTTTTCTCAAATAAGCGTTGCCACAAAAAATAAAAACGATTAAAATTATTAAAATAAAAAATATATGTTCCAATAAAGTTCAAGTGGGACAAAGTTGTTGTTTCACACGTTTATATTATATTTATGATTAAAAAGCAAAATTTTAATTAAAATGCTCAATTTTTTTTTCTCCCATGTTTTTTCCAAAACAGATGATGTCACCCTCTAATGCAGTTAAAATAAAATTACTATTTTTTCCCCGTTTGCTATCCTTGGCCAGATTTTACTATAACTTTGAATGAATAAATTAGATGATATTCTGGCTTGACAAATGTTGTTTAGAAGATACTTTTAATCTTTTTTTTTTTTTAAAGTTTAAACCTGCATCTAAAAAATGTTAGACTGCAGTGTGAAATATTTGCATGTGTCCACTGGTGTTTATATAATTACAAATAAGGAAACTAAATACGTTGAAATACTTTATTGTATAAATATTTAATAAAACATTCATATAAAAGAAATGCTTTACAATTTCACAGCAACAATCAAATAAAACAAATGATGAGATGATTTCAAATATTTTAATATACAGAAAATAATTCTTCGAACTAAGCTAATCAACTTTAGTACCTTTTGTATATTTACAAAAGATTCATATAAAAGAAATGAACAAACAATGTGCTGAAAAATTCAGTTTCACAATTTCACAGCAATAACAACAATAAAAAAAATGAGATTTCATGTATTTTTATATAAATAAAATAAGCTAATCAACTTTCGTTCTTCTTCCGGAAATACCGGCAACACATCATGTGAGGCGAAGGTTAGTAGGAACGTCTATGCCAAGATAAAAGTCAAGTTTTCGCCAATATCGGAAGGGTTGCAAGCCATTCTGTTTGAACACCTTCCCATAACCCCCGTAACAAATGACGGACGAAAACACCCTACATCTTACTTCTATTTTAAGTTCCTTTTCTATGAAGTTGAACGATAATGCCTGTGGCCCCACGCTTTACATGGTTTTACATTGAATTCTGAAATTAATTTTTTCTTCACTCAACAGGTGGTGAAGGATGGATACAATTTTCACTTTACAAAGATTGGGCACATGAGGAGTGCAGCGGATACGAGAAGTAAAAGCTGAGAATGCCATTACATGACAACATTGAAAATTGTTTGAAAACCTGGGAAAAAAAGTTACTGACTTTAGGAGATGTAGTATATATGTTTTAAAGTTTGTTTCAAAATTTATTACAAGGAAGCTTTTTGTTACTGAAAGTGTAAAATTTAATTTCTGATTAGTACCCGATATTACCTTACCACGAAATTTCGGACCTGTTTCAGATGGTTCTACAAAACGCCTTTTCCCAAGTGGAGAAGAATTTTCTTGTGGCAACAGGTGTGGATTTTCAATAGTCCAGATGTTTCCAAACTCTTTTGTGGGGTGTTCTGATTTTTCCGCCCTTCTACACTTTCATGAACAAATGAAAACTGTTAGGTACTCGGTTTTACCCAATTTTCCCCTAATATAACACGGATATTGAAACTAATTATATTGTATTTGTTACAGGGCTAGGGGGCTTTGCCCACTATGACCTACACTCGCCACCCTGCCCCACTCCCCCCCGTCCAGAACGAACAGGCTATAAAATCATGCTAATTTGCTCTGTTTTAAAATGATTACCCGATTACGTAAGACTGAATGGTATTATCACGACCAGTGGCGATCTTCTGTTATCGGGTAGCCGTTCACTTCCCTTTGTCTGGAGAATTTTTGATTCCCAAGGCCACATTCACCACTGTTGCGATAGCTGACGGTTTTTTCCGTGATTGATTAACTAAGATAAATTACACATTTAAAAATCAGCTTGTATAAAATGGTTAATAAATATGTCGCCGCCTCTCGGACTTTTATAATAAATTCAAAAAGAAAAGTTTTCTTTCAGACGCTATAATTATTTAGTATTATATATGACTTAATATCCCCCATTTAATGTTTTTCCCACGTAATAATTTAATTACTTAAAAGTTTTTTTCTCTTTTATTATTTACGCGCAAAAAATATTTTTCAGTTTAAAAGTGTTTGGAAATATAATTATTTGATTTTTTTGGTTTTTTTTAAAATCTGGATATAGTAGTTAAAAAAGGTTTTTTCGAAATATAAAATAATTCTTTATTCAAATAAGGAAATTTAAAATAAAAAAATTTTAAAAAAGGCTCAAAATATTAAAAAAAAATAGACATTGCGCAACGCAATCTAGTCACGTAACACATGGGCTGATAAGTTCCCGGTCTAATAAAGAAAACACAACTTTTTAATATAACTTTACAACTTTATAACTTTATTACTTTATAACTTTAATAAATAACATAACTTTAATAATAAATAATAATTTAATAATAATAATAATATGGGGTTTAGTTTTCTCTGACACCAACTCAATAAATAATTCACTCAATTTACTACAAATAAACTAGAAAACATCAAGTTAAACTCGAACTCTATATTAATAAAACTAACTACAAAGAAAGTTAAAAAATACATGTAAGAATATGAATATTAATGAACCATCTGGATTATCTGCATTACATCTTATTTAATCTAAACCATCTCAGTGTCGACGTCTTCAGTATAGTTCAAAAAACGACAGTCTTAACTCACCAACTTCATTGACTCTGCCAAAGCTTCCCTTCGATCCAAAACACCTCTTTTGACTTCCTTTTGAAGTGTGGTTTGGAGCTTGCATGCTTCAACATAGATTATATGACGCAATATCAAGATGAAGTCGCTGATTGGCTTTGACTCTGTCGTTTTAGTTCAAGCAGGAAAACAGTTCAATTCCCACATTATCAATGTCAGGTTTTTTATCAATCAGGTTTTTTCGAAATATAAAATAATTCTTTATTCAAATAAGGAAATTTAAAATAAAAAAATTTTAAAAAAGGCTCAAAATATTTAAAAAAAAAAAAAAAAAAAAAAAAAATAGACATTGCGCAACGCAATCTAGTCACGTAACACATGGGCTGATAAGTTCCCGGTCTAATAAAGAAAACACAACTTTTTAATATAACTTTACAACTTTATAACTTTATTACTTTATAACTTTAATAAGTAACATAACTTTAATAATAAATAATAATTTAATAATAATAATAATAATAATAATAATAATAATAATTTAATAATAATAATTTAATAAATAAATAAAAATAATAATTTTATAATAAATAACATAATTTTATAACGAAAAAGCTCCAAACAGTGCTTAGAATCATCGACTCGTTGTTGTTTTTGGTCAAAGTCAACATGCGCGGCACCCACTTTGACAACATTTTCACTTTGACTTTTTCATAGACAAATGCTCATTCAAAATAAAACCTACACGTTCCTTGGATATCTTCAGAGTCTGAGCTATCGCCTGCAACTTCACTTTGCGGTTCCCCAAAACGATTTTGTGGACTTTTTTTATGTTTTCCGGAGAATTCACCTCTTTTGCGTGGTGCAGCACTGGTGTCCATACGACCACGTTTAAATTCAGCAAACCAGTCAATAATGGTTGATTTACCTGGTGCAATGTCCGGATAACGCTTATCAAGCCAAGCTTTTGTTTGAATGGTGTTTTTTCCCATCAAATAACAATTCTTGAAATTCTTGTTTATCCATTTTTTTGTTTATCAACAAAGTCGTTCAACTGAAACCACTCTAACGTTTTATCCACACGGCGAATCGTCACAACATTTTTTTCTGCTACCTTTTAAAGGTTAGTATTTACTAAAAAAAGCATCGGTTCGGCGATTGCAACGCCTGTGTGCCAGACCGGGAACTTTTCAGCCCATGTGTTATATGCCCGCAAATGATGATTATATTGCTATGCATGAGTTTTGATCCTATAAAACTTATGCAACTAAACAAAATACTTCTATTTCAACATTAAATGATAGCACTTAAATAATTCATCGATTTAATCGTGTTTATCATACATTTCTCTAAAAAACTACTATTTTTTATGTTTTTATATGCAATATTTTTTTTAATATAAGCCGAGAAAGAGCCCCGGTCACAATAAATTCAATCACTGTTGCAGTATTTTTAGAAAGGGGTTCTCCATCCCTTTTACTCTATAGATTAGTCTCCGATTCTACTAAATGAAAAATGTTATACTGAACAAAAGCCTTTGTGCGCCACCGGAAGGTACGCTGCGGTCCCTTTGGGATCTACGGAACACAGTTTGAAAAGCTGTGTAAATATTATCTGGTGTTTCTAACATCTTTAACTTACGTGAAATTTTCAAACCACTTGAAAATAAAATCAGTCATGAAGAGACAATCTATATATTAAATATATTTTTTTCCTAATATATCTATTTTTGTAGAATTATATTTTTTAGTTATTGTTTTTAAATTGCTTGATTTTTTTTTTAAATTATGATAAAAAAAAACAGATTTTTACAAGTTTAAAAAGTTTAAGCATTACAAAAATCTGTATCATTCAAGTCGATTTCATAGTATTTTCATTAAGTTTGTTTATTGCATTTTTATTTTTTTTTCTAACAACGTAAAATTTTTTTCCACTGTCAAGTAATAAGATTTTACCAGTTTAATATTAAAATAAAAGTTTTATAATTACTTTTAAAACTAAATTATTTTATGCATCTGTACTGTCAAATGAATAAGTAAATAAAAAAATATAAATGTGTGCAACTGGGTATATCTCTTTTCTAAAATAAAATAACTAACGCTGTCACCGCTGTATATGAATTTTTTGTGACCGGAAGTCTTTTGCGGACAATACAAAAAAAAAAAAAAAAAAAAAAAAAAAAAAAAACTATTACAGATTTAAAAAAAAATGTAAATTGGTAGTATTATGGAGAATTGTTCGATAAACACGCTGAAAACAGACAGGTTTTAAATCAAAAACTTATTTTTACAGCTATTAAATGTTGAAGTTGGTCAAAATAGTTCAGTTAAAAAAGTGCTATAGGAACAAAAAATATGCGTAGTAATTTAACCATATTTTGCAGGGACTTCCTTGACAAGCTTTCGGTGTGCAGTATACAACTTGTTTTAAAATTTGACCCACTTTTTTAAGTCTATTTTTAGGATTTTTATTTCAATTGAGATTTATTTCATGTTTCGAAAAGGCCATTTTTAATATTGTTACCAATTTATAAAGCAGCACAAAGTATAATGTTACCTTTCAATTTAAAAATGTATTTTACGTGACTAATAAAAACAGAAATAAAATCACAGTCCATCCTGGACGAATCTGGAGGACTAGTTAACCATTCATCCAGTTAACCATATTGATCATAGTTTAAATTAGGTCCTCCAGATTCGCCCTGTATGGCTCAGTTGGTAGAGCATTGGCAGCTTCAGCCAAGAGATCCCTGTTTTGAATCCTGGCCCGGACATTTTTCGTCCAGTTGGGAAATTACAACTCATATGACTGATTTGCATATTTGAATAATTCTGTTAAAATTAATCTACTAATCGTATACTCCGGTGAAAGCATGTTGTATTCCATCTCAGTAATGTATATCAATCTCATTATATTTGAACAATCGTAACATTTATAAAATGCGCCGCAAACGATTTTTCCTCTTAGACCGAAAGCAGTGGAATTATTTTGTGTGTCCCTATAAATTAACTGTTAATGCTACGCACTTCATTTTCAATACCAAACATTCTATAGTAAAATTAAATAATGTATAAAAATTTTATGACAATCAGAGTATATTCATGAGAGCTAGAGCATGGAAAGGTGGACAGACAGACCGACAAACCGAATTTATAAACACTTTTCAACTATGTTGGAAAGCGTTAAAAATGTGTTTTTCAAGATTTATCATATTTAAATTGATATATATATATATATATATATATATAACTTTGTAAGAAGAAGATATGTAAACAGTTAACCCATTTAAGCCTAGCGGTACCATATGGTACCAGATAAGTTTCAACCATTTTTTTTGTTTAACACCAGTATTTTTTTACGGAAACATTTTCTTTATTTTATGACTCCAAGTTCTCGATAAAGAAAACAAAAATTGCTACTTTAAAAATACTGGTGTGAAATATAAGTTTTGCATTTTAAAGACGAAAATAATTCCGGCTTTAACGGGTTAATTTACTGGAATTATCTGAACAACTAACGTTGAATAACTAAATATAAACTTTAATACAGTCTTAGAAAGATAATTCTATAATACCTTACCAATAATTTCTTTACAGCTTAAATATTTCTGGCCCAACATATACAATATATTTATTTTCCAGAAGTCCAACTAGGCCTAACACCGCCTTTACTGGCTATTTCCCATTTTGACGCTTGCTTCATAATAAAAATTAGAAGACTGGCTCTTTTTCAATTTTGAAGATATTCTGATCTCGCGATCTAAACTTTTTATAACTCATGCATTTAAATCATGGATAATAATAGTACTAGAGCGTCAGTTAATTTGATGATCATGCACTTCATAAAGGAAATTAAGTGTTTAAACTGAAATCCTACATATATATATATGTGAAAACTATATATGAAAAAATGTGTTTTTCAAGATTTATCTTATTTAAATTGATATATAATTATATATATATATATATATACAATAAATGATTGTTACTGTGTGCCCTTAAATTTTTTTACCATGAGTTTAGAAACACCCTGTATATATATATATATATGATACATTCCTGTCGAAAATTGGCACATTATAGACGATCGCTATTGCTGTCGACTTGAACGTCCTTTCTACCAGACAATCGGAACATCTCAGTCCGAAACCACTAAAATTACCTGATAATCATATCGAGGTAGCCGCAGTCGAGATCGTTGAAATGTAGTCATGACACCCGGACAGGACATCACTTCGAGTCGCTCACCATGAAGACAAATCTCGAAGTATATCACATCGGAAATCGTAGTGTATTTGCAGTCGTAAAAATTGAGCAGAGGCAGTGAAATCCAGAAGAAATTTCCCAAAAAACATTAAAAAGAAGACTTAATAACTTAATAGATGAGCAGTGGCTTTATTGTGATCACAGAGATGAAAGCAACTCCACCAACTTTCGCTTCATTAAAACTGAACACATTTGAAGATCTTGAAGAATTAGCAGAGCTTGAAGAACATACTACCGATGCATTAGTGTAGACTCCCCAGTGACGGCAATTAGATGACAACCACTAATTCGTGTAAATTCTGTCTCCGAAGCCAGTGTAACCGTATAAATACCTCAAAATTTGGCCCAAAGGTACAAAACGCGCGAACAAGCTGGTCCACTCGCATCCATGTTCGGAGGGCGCTAGGGGGATAAAGAAGGCGGGGCTTTCTCGCTAATGGATGAAAAAATGAGGCCACGAAGACGTGTCTCTGACGTATGATTAAAACTCTTTAACAGAAGCGGCAAATTAAAAAGGTAAAAAGGCCTTTGGGCGCGAAAACCGCCTGGAATCATGGGATGCCGAATGAATTAAATAGAAATAAAAATGGTATTATAAAAGTTCCAAAGAATAAAAATTAAATGTCTCAAAAGAAGAAATTAGGCAGGTGCGTTTAGAGGCAGTGTTGCAATTTAAGAGAATAAGGTTTTAATAAATACGTGTAGCTTTTAACAGATTAAGATTTTTAGAATGATAAATAACAGAATATTTTGATTAAGTTATGGAATAAAATACAAAATAGATTTAAGAGATATTTTAAAAAGAGAGGGAAAAAAGAATTGAAGAATTTGGAATAATTTAACTAAAGAAATAGAGCGAAAATTTTTTATTATTACATATCCCCCCACCCAAAAAGACGAATGAACCGGTAGGTCATATGACCTGCAAGTTCATTGAAGGGAAATGTTACACGGACTTGGATTACAATTTATCAACTGGAGGAAGTCAAAATAAGTACATTTCCAAAATTTATTCATTAATGCCCAATAACATTAAATTTAATAACTATAACGCGAATTGGTGGAGTTGTTAATAAAAATACAATTACAAGATATTAATCTTTTTAACAATGACATAAAAAGCTTTAGAAAATATTAAACAAAATAAGAAAAGAATTGTAACACTTTTAAAATAATAGATAACATACTTCCAGAGTATCATCTTACAAAATTTGTTGCAAATTGCTTGTAGAATTGTTGCTTAATTTGTCGTTCAGTTCTCGTCTGAGTGATAGTCCATCCAAAAAAGTTATTTGCATACCTCACAAACTGAACAGTTTACAAATTGAAAGAGAAAAATCCTTCAAATTTTAGATCTTACTGATCTTCCTTATGAAAGTCTATTTCAGAATTAAAGTTCATCTGAATGCTTTATATTTACTAGCAACAACTCGAAAATAGTACTAAGATTAATATTAACAACAATAAAACACAAATAATACAATAATAATAATAAGAAGAAGAAGAATAACATCAACAATAAAAATTTAAAATAATAATACTTAACAATAACAATAATCATAAGTTAATTTTCAAATATTAAACTTATGTTTGTCTGAAAAACTCAGTCCTGAATAGAATGCTAAGAAAAACTTAAGAGAAATGAGTATTTTGTTATGGTATAGTTTGTCTGACAAATGGTAATTACCTAAAAAGGCAAATAGGTAATGTAAGCAGTATAAGAGTTTTTTACTCAACATCAAAATTACTATTACCATTATTACCTTTATAACTTCCATTACCTTTACTACTTTATTACTTGTTTACTTCTAGAAGTAAAAATTTATATATCTCAACATATTCAAATTCAAGTAGTATTCAAATTCAAGTAATATTTAATCTCAATATCAAATTATAAATAGTTTAACTAATAATAATAATATTCAACAATAAGTTCAGCAATAACAAGCATTATAATTCAAAAATATCACACTCTTTCTTTAATTACTTTCTTAAGTATATAATTAATATCTCATCCATATAGTAGTGAATGAGGTATGAAATATACTCAATAAAATACATAATACAAAAAAAGGAATAAATAAGAAAAATTCGTGAAAACAATCATTATTGTGTAGATGATGGTTATGTAACTATCTTGCTTTCAGTCAAACAAGAAAACATAAGTTGTGAAATGAAAAAATGGGACCTTGTAGCATATTAAGAAAGGTTGGACAATTATCAATTAGTATTAAGATATCATATTTGATTAGTTTAAGATATAATTTAATCCAGTTTATTTTATTAGTTTAGTTAATACTGTTTAATTTATTATTCTAATCTAATCCAATTCAGTATCAGAAACTCCTAACTTAAATCAACTAAATTACGCCAGCATAAAAAGTTGACTCAAGTGGAAACTTCAACAGTGACACTCTCGTGTGCACAATCAAGAACACCACGGTTATACAGAAGAGAATTGATTAGTTAATTATTAATTTATTTTATTTCGTTTATTTTTGGATTATATTAAAATCAAGACGAAACTATAAATTTAACATTAGTTTGTTGTTGGTTCTCATGGGATAATTTTAATTGATCAGGAGGATAATAAGGGCGTAATTTTGATACATGTACTATTTCAGTAGGTTTATTTTGAATTTGTCTATCAATTTCAAAATTGACATCAGATAACTTATTAAGGATTTGATAAGGACCACTAAAGACTTGTGAAAGTTTTCTGGTATTTGGATATTGGAACTTTTCATAAATTACAAGATCTCCAATCTCAAATTTTGGTTCTAGATAATTTCGATCATAATATTTTTTACTTCTCCAATAGAATTCATCAGTGCGTTTTTTAGCAAGTTTAAGGGCTTCTTGAACAGGAGGGTAATAATTTTGTTGAAGAGGAGAATCATAGGGTAATTGGCCAAAAAGTAAGTAAGCAGGAGGGAATTTAGTGATAGAATGAGGGGTATTGTTATACTCATTAACTACTTCTGTCAAAATTTTTGTCCAAGGAATTTTGGAGTTGGTAGAATTGACTTTACACTTCAATCTAGTAACTATTGTCTGGTTCGCTCTCTCACATTTGCCATTCGTTTGAGGATGATGTGATGTGGTTAAACGTTGATTAATATTGTGGTTTCGCAGAAATTTTTTAAATCTAGATGAAGTAAAGGCTGCATTTCTATCACTTAACACTTTTTGATGGGTCTGGACATTAAGAATTTTATTAAAACAGAATAATTGTTGTGGTGTTTGAATATTAAAAACTTGGTTTAGACAATTAGTATAAGTTTCAATGGTAACACTTTTTGAGGGGAAAGCCCAAACATATCTAGTAGCATGGTCGATGATGATGTGTAGATATTTTTTGGTGGAGTTATAATAATTGAATCCTCCCACAGTATCAATAGAAAGACATTCAAAAGGTTGATCTGTGGTGTGCATAGCTTGTAATAAGCCAAATTTTTTCTGTCTGGGTTTTTTATTCTTTTGACAAATATCACAATGTTTTACAAAATTGGTTATATCTTGCGTCATGTCAGGCCAATAATAATTAGGGGAGATTAAATTTAACATTTTTTGGATACCAGGATGACCAAATTTTTCATGAGCAACATTTAGTATTTTTCTCCTTAAAGACATGGGGACTACTATTTTTCTAAAACATTTCTTTTTTACTATCATAAGTCCATTTTCCTTTAGATAATTTTTACCACACACATTATCTTTTTCCTGTCTCTCTATAATTTCTTTAACGTCCAGAAGAAAAGTAAGTGGTTGAATAAAATGTGAAATTGGGTTTCTCGACAACATGTCGGCTTCGACATTTGTGGATCCCTTTTCGTAAACTATATTATATTCAAACATGCTCAACTTCAAAGACCATCTAAATAACCTGCCTCTCAAATGTTTAGTATTTTTTAACCATACAAGAGATGCATGATCAGTATGAATGGTAAATTTTACACCATGAAAATAATGATAGAATTTGTCTAAGGTGTCAATGATGGCAAGACACTCTAACTCGGTAATAAAATAATTCTTCTCATAACTTCTCAATCCTCTAGAGTAATAAGCAATTGGATGTAAAAAATTATTACTATCAGGTTGTTTTAAGACTGCACCTACTGCCACCTGTGAGGCATCAACAAACATATGGAGGGGTAACTTAGGGTCATAAATTTTTAAGATAGGTTTGGCTATTAAGGCATCTTTTAATTTTTGAAAAGAATTTTGACAATCTGTATTCCATTCCCATAGTGTATTTTTTCTGAGTAATCTGTTAAGAGGGACATTTCTCGAATTTCGGCATATTTATCTATAAACTTGTGATAAACATTGATAGATCCTAAGAATCTCTGAAGTTCCTTTACATTTGAAGGGGGTTTTAGTTTTTTTATTACTTCAATATTAGCATTAGCAGGAGTTAATGTGCCATTCTGGATGGTATATCCTAAGAAGTTAATTTTATTTTGGACAAAATTGCATTTAGAGAGTTTAAGTTTAATGTTTTCGCGTCTACATAATTCAAATATTTGGTTTAAATGTTGCATATGTTCTTCTAATGAGGAAGAAAAAATAATGATATCATCAAAATAATGGCAAGCAAAGTCTATTTTGTATTTAGTAAGTATTCTTCTAAGGGTTCTATTAAATATCGGGGGGCCTAATTTAATCCCGAAGGGCAGAACTAACCATTCAAAGAGCCCAAAGTTGGTAGCAAAAGCCAATTTTTCAGTATCGGATGGATGTATGGGTATGTGCCAGTAGCCAGAGGCTAAATCTAAAGTTGAAAAATACTGCGCACTACTCAGTTTATCTAAAATTCCATCGATACGAGGTAGGGGTTCTGCGTCATCTTTCATTATTGCATTTAATTTTCTATAGTCAACACATAATCTAGTTTTTTTACCTTCTTCTCTTTTCATTACTAATGTAACAGGGGCAGAATAGGGACTATTGCTCTCTTTAATTAAACCAGCATCTAATAGTGAATGAATTTGATCCGAAATCTCTTTTTCTTCTAAAGGGGAAGTTCTGTATGGCCTCAGAGATATTGGTAGGTCAGAATTAAGAAGAATACGTTGCGGTTCGATATTAATTCTCCCGACATCAAATTTATTTTTAGAAAATATATCTAAATAATCCCTTATACTTTCCCTTAAAGTTTCATTTTCTATAGAATTTATTTCCCCAATTAATTTAGAATTATCAACATTAGATGGAACAAAGGATTGAGGAGATATGATCTTTCCATAATCGGGTTGCACTCTCTGATAAACATAGTTAACATTAAAATGAAGTAACCTTAATTTATCACTGGATATGTTCTTAGATTCATTTAAAACAAGGTCTCCTTGTAATACTCTACATGTAGCACAGTCAATAATTAAATTAAACTTACAGCATTCTTTTAAACCTAGTATAGCATAATCTAAATTTGTATTACCTATTAAAAATCTAATATTTTGTTGCACATTACATAATTTAAACAATAAATTACAAGCTTTATCTATTACAACAGTTCCTTTGGCTTGGCCAATAATAACAGGTGGAATATTTATAACTTTAGCATTTAAGAATTTAACAAATTTAAAAGGCAAAATACTTATGGTTGAGCCAGAGTCAATCACACAAGGTAGTTCCCTGTTATTTACATATCCTGATACAATTAACTGTCATATATTATCAGTAGATGGTTGTGGTTGACTAAGAGGGGGTGCAGAAGATTGCAGAGGCCTAACATTGAATACACAATCCCTCTCCCAGTGATAAGCATTTTGGATACCTCTATTTAAACACATTCGACATGGTCGACTAGGAAGCCTTCTTTGATAATGATTGACAGGCAATCTGGGACTAACGAACCTGGACGTTGAAGGGTTAAAATTAGTTGCTGCTTGGAAATTTGGATTCCTGTAATTAGGTTGAGGGCGAATCCAATGTCTAGGTGAATTAATTGGTTGAGAAAAAGGTCTGGAATTTTGAGACATATTTCTAACATTACTATTATTGTTACTGCTAGAATGAGATGGAATGACAACAAGTTGTTTAACTAATCTATACCAATCGGTAGTAGATTCAGGAGGATTTACTATTAAATAGTTCTGGTATTCAGGTTTTAAGCCATCTGTCAATCCTTGTAAAATAATTGTTTCACATAGTTTAAGTTGTCGACCTATCTCTATTTTCTGACGGAAATAATTTTCTAAGTTGTTTAGGTCATGCAATTTCAGCGAGGCGAAATCAGAAAAACGGGGGACTGTTACTTTCAGAAATTTTTCAGTTAAGATCTCAGCAATTTTTTCATACTCTTTACAATCTAGACATTCATTAACATACACCTTTAATGCTTCGCCCTTCAAATATTTGGAAATATTGTTGATTTTCCACTCTTTTTTATCTGGAGGGGCTGATCCTTCAAAGTGTCTAAGCCAAGACACAACATTCATCCCACTTTCTGGGTCAAAAATAATAACATTAAGCTCTTTTTCAGCCATTTTGGTTTGAGTACCCTTACTTTCAACAATAACTTTAACAAACCCTGACTTTAATAACATGTAAAAAAAATAACAATGTATAAAGAATTCTTTAACTTAACAACAACTGTAAATATCTAACTCTTAATAATTTAAATAACAAACTAAATAATAATCAACAGTAAAAAAGTCCAATTCATATTAAAATTCATTTCACTTAAATAGTAAATGTAAACTACTACTATAATCTTTCTATAAATAGATCCACTATATATGAATATCACAATTTAGAATGAAATAAATAAAACACTTTTTTAAAATAAGTATCATTATTTCGTAAGAACAATTTTTTTGGCTCTTGAATTGTACTCTCAGAATATAGCATCAAAAAACAAAAGTAATAAAATAAACAAATAAATTAACTGCACAATAATTTTACCCTTTCAATGTTACTCAACTTTCTTTTGAGATAACACATTTTTTTTTTTTTTTTCACATTAATAAACTTCAAAAGCTATTTTTGCGATTATTATGCAATCAGTGAAGCTGTAATTTCAGATAATCTAATAAATTTTTATGCATTTTTAGAATGGCATAGAATATGTTCCAATACATGTTACTTGAAAAGAGATTACTCATATATTTTTTCAATAAATAGAAATTATTTCCAATGAATAAATATCACGGAATGAAAAGGGACTATAATTAAATGATAAAATAAGAACATAAAATGAAGTTACTCTTGTAAAATGAAGTAATATAGGAATAAATATCAGAGCAGTTCAAAACTTTCAGTAATATTTGTGAGCTTAACCAAATAAAATTAATTTTTTAACAATACATAAGAATAAATATTAAATTTCGTAAGTTCTAAATGTTCAGGATAAAAGGAACAAAATTCTTCTAAAGTATTCTAAGAACAATTTTTGTTCTATATCAGCCAATAATAACAAATCAATAAAATAAGAAATCAATAAAAATAAAAGAACTAGTCGTTGGGGGCCACCGTAATACTTACCCATCATGGATATGCATAATGTAAAATATTAAAATAAAAATGTGTAAACTACTTATAAAATGCATTGCAATTCAAATAAAATCTTGGCTTGATGACGTCACAAAATTTAAAAGCTCGATTACTGAATTGCTTGAAAGAGGTTTTTCCTTATAACTCCAAAAATAATAATCCTATTAACTAGCGGTTTATTGCATCTGATTAGGCGTCAAATTTTTAATTAAAATATATCTTTGAAGTGAAATTTGGATGAAATACAGGGTCATGAAAAATCGAAGATTGTGGAAAACAGGATTCCAAATATCTCGGCAACTAATTATCCGATCGACTTCATGCTTTATTCAAAATTTATGTTTTTTTATTGTCTTTTATATTCATTTCTTAAAATATACAATTTCGAAAATTTTTATATACCTTTCATCAGAACGAATATTTCGAGAGTCCGAAAAAAATTGTTCCGGTTAATCGAGGTTATTGAAATGAAATAGGCTTCTTCCCATTATTACATACTAAGTACATACCAAATTGCAAGTCTCTATCTCAATTTTTTAGGGAGATAGAGCGTTTACAGACACACACACACACAGACACACAGACACACAGACGGACGGCAAAAATTTTTTTCTAAAAATATGTTTTTCGGAATCTCCAGTGTCTGAAACGTGTAAATCCGTCAAAAAAAATTTTTTGATTTTCAAAACGATTACAAGACTTACCCTATACTACGTATGATGGGTAAGTAACCCTATACTACGTATGATGGGTAAGTAATAATTTAACTTACAGACGTCACTTCTGGGATAAATTTATAAACACTTATGAGTGATAATTTGACAACTAATCGGTAGTTGTTCTCCAATATCACTGGGAAGTCTCCAAAATGTTTTTATTACACAGGTCATCAGTTATCCTGACCGGCTTTTTTGATACATTCCTGTCGAAAATTTGCACATTATAGACGATCACTATTGCTGTCGACTTGAACGTTCTTTCTACCAGACAATCGGAACATCTCAGTCCGAAACCACTAAAATTACCTGATAATCATATCGAGGTAGCCGCAGTCGAGATCGTTGAAATGTAGTCATGACACCCGGACAGGGCATCACTTCGAGTCGCTCACCATGAAGACAAATCTCGAAGTATATCACATCGGAAATCGTAGTGTATTTGCAGTCGTAAAAATTGAGCAGAGGCAGTGAAATCCAGAAGAAATTTCCCAAAAACATTAAAAAGAAGACTTAATAACTTAATAGATGAGCAGTGGCTTTATTGTGATCACAGAAATGAAAGCAACTCCACCAACTTTCGCTTCATTAAAACTGAACACATTCGAAGATCTTGAAGAATTAGCAGAGCTTGAAGAACATACTACCGATGCATTAGTGTAGACTCCCCAGTGACGGCAATTAGATGAAAACCACTAATTCGTGTAAATTCTGTCTCCGAAGCCAGTGTAACCGTATAAATACCTCAAAATTTGGCCCAAAGGTACAAAACGCGCGAACAAGCTGGTCCACTCGCATCCATGTTCGGAGGGCGCTAGGGGGATAAAGAAGGCGGGGCTTTCTCGCTAATGGATGAAAAAATGAGGCCACGAAGACGTGTCTCTGACGTATGATTAAAACTCTTTAACAGAAGCGGCAAATTAAAAAGGTAAAAAGGCCTTTGGGCGCGAAAACCGCCTGGAATCATGGGATGCCGAATGAATTAAATAGAAATAAAAATGGTATTATAAAAGTTCCAAAGAATAAAAATTAAATGTCTCAAAAGAAGAAAGTAGGCAGGTGCGTTTAGAGGCAGTGTTGCAATTTAAGAGAATAAGGTTTTAATAAATACGTGTAGCTTTTAACAGATTAAGATTTTTAGAATGATAAATAACAGAATATTTTGATTAAGTTATGAAATAAAATACAAAATAGATTTAAGAGATATTTTAAAAAGAGAGGGAAAAAAGAATTGAAGAATTTGGAATAATTTAACTAAAGAAATAGGGCGAAAATTTTTTATTATTACATATATATATATATCAATTTAAATATGATAAAACTTGAAAAACACATTTTTAACGCTTTCCCACATAGTTGAAAAATGTTTATAAATTCGGTTTGTCGGTCTGTCTCTCTGTCTGTCTGTCTGCATTCCCAAATCCGTCCTGTTTCCTTTAGAAAACACCAAACGTTAAAAAATTCCCCCGTCTAAAAAAGCTGAAAAATCTAACAGCCGCTCCTTTTAGTCAACGCCACCCGTCTAAAATTTCACTGAAAATCGAGTCTGTTTCAGGTTTTAACTGTCTTGGCGCAAGACCACAACATACGTCACGTGACACAGATTCTTCGAATCATAGGGGCTTTAAAGGTATAAAATGAGCTCGCGTCGCCAGAATCCCACGGGGGTCGCCGGCACGTGTTCCGACCATCGCGCCCAAGTCTCTAAGGGACTTATATCGGGCCAGCAGCTTTTTCTCGCTATGGCGCTGCGATCGGCCTGGGGCCGCTCCCCACTGCGGACCCCCAAGCCAATTTACCAAGTGTCGACGAACTGGTCGTTACGAAAGCAACCCTGCTCATGGGAAACTTCCGCATGGGACAGACACCTGATGAACCGCCGAGGGACACCCAACGACTTCCGTTCGCGAAACCCCATAAGGGGAAATGGTCCCTTGGCCATATGTCGAGCTACCACGACAGCTCTTGCTTTCCCACGTCTTCCGAACATTGACATGCATAGAGGGGAAAACAACTAGTTTCTTCGACGGAAGATTCACATGTTATAACACTAAAAAAGAGCAGGAGGCGCCTCTCTCCGGCCCAGGACCACGAGGAAATTCGGTCCTTTCCCAAAGAAGGGATTCGGATAGGCTGTCCCTACGTTGTTTGGCGCGAGGTTGAACGCACCTACGCGGAACTAGGTGGTAACCAAGCGACCCCCAATCAACGAGATCATCCACATAGCATATCACTCAAAAAACTGAAGGACCCTAAAGAAACCACTATCGGACTCTAGAGGACGTGGAAACTCCCTCTAAGCGCGCCAAAGAGACGGGCCCGATCGAGTTTAGTGAAGCTTAGTAGATGCGCCACTCGTCCGCCGTCCAGATGTGGAAACTCCTGGCTGCACGAGAGACGTGCCGGACTGGGGTTTCGGAGCGAGGTATCGAGTTTTGGTTGATCGATGCCGCGTTAGTCGGCAGCCTCCGGCCCGGTTCCTCGTAATCACATGGCAGAAAGCGGGCTAGTCCCATCCTCGAAGAGAACGTTCGCATCTCTGGCGGCCTGCCACGACCGCCTTTGGATGATGATCGTCTCCTCGATTCGGACACTTCCTGCGGTGACCATTGAGGTCGGCTCACAACTCTCCAGCTTCAGAGGATGTAGTGGTGGTCGTCTTATACGGCTAATTTCACCTCTGTCGCCGCTACATCGCAGATAGTTGCTACACGCCGTATCTCCTGACGCTCGGCGCACTACAGATTCACCACCATCTTGCTCTACAGAGATTGATCCTGCTTCCGTCAATTCCTCGGTCAAGTTTTGGAGAGATCTGGCTGGCATTGGCTCCAACCACTGAACCAGAGACCGTCGTAGTCTCTGGGAACGGTCTTACGGGAAATCTTTCCACCACCTACGGAGGAGGCTCCGAGCATTGGCCAATCCTCGCGTCGCAGAGAACCTGCGCTTACGAGGGGAAGACCCACGAGCACTCAACCCACGAATGGACGAACCCTAAGAGCTATGCGCGGTGTCTTCGGCTTTCATAAGTCCCTTCCACTGGCGGACCACGATAAGGAACCCAGACCGGTCGTCTCCTGTCCCCGTCTCGCAACGAACGCAAACCATGGAGCGTCCGCGCACTGTTCCGCTCCCGGTCACCTCCTCCACCAAAGGAGTCAGGTCAGGACCACGGAAAGGGGCTTTAAAGGTATTTCATTCGCATTTCCAACGCATTTATTTTGAGGTGATTTTACTTCCGCGCGGGGAAAAAAATGTTCTACACTTTTCGAAAATCTCGTTACCAGATGAATGACGTATCAACAAATCAAAATCTCTGCTTTGAGACTGTGGTTAAAACTTCGAATTTAATATGCAATTAAAAAAAAAGAACATGAATCTTTGATGTCGAAAAAAAAGAATGAAAGCATTTTTTGGATATATTTTAATAGACATTTAATATTTAATAATAGAATGTTTTTAAAAAAAGAACCAAGGTTTTTTGAGTGGAATAATTTAAGAGGTATGATATTTTAGCATTTCAATAAAAAAATTATAACAGTGTGATTACACGAGAATAATAATAATGAATTTTAATAATGGATAAAAAATAAAGATGTTCTATTTAAAGAATAAATTTAAGTAGCTGTCGCCATTTTTAGATCTAAATACTTTGGAATAAATATTATTAAGTGGATTAGGATAAAATGGATTTACATATGGATAGTAAAGGACTATTTTAAGAACAAGAATTATTTTAATAAGCCGGGGTGGGGTCATATACGGGACATTACTAGATGGAAAATTTTATATTATAATTTAGCAGATTGCGGAAAAAAATTAAACTTTGTAATATTATCCCCTTCCCCTAAAGATTTTGGATGAAGTTAATAGTTAAGTAACTTTAAATTCAGACAACATATTTTTAATAATTTTGAATTTTGACCACTAAACTTTAGAAATTGCCAGCAGAGAGATGAAAAGATTTTTAAAAGCACTGAAAGTATAATTACTAAAATATTTAGAAGTAAAAAGAATAGCTAGGAGCATTTCCCCTGTAAAAGAATACAAGAAATGGTTACAATCTCACTTACCATTTGTAAGTGCGCAGGGAAAAATACAATAACAATAATTAATAAAGGTTAATAAACAAGAAAAAACAAGATAATAATAATAACAAAATTTTGCTTTCTCCAAGTTCACAAAGTTTTGAATAAGTAGTCACAAGTAAATTGCTAAAACAACGTTAAAAAAATCTACTTCATTCAAATTGGAATTTTTTAGATCCAACTTTTTTAATCAGTCTGTTTTAATAACTTTTTTTTAAGTCCTCATTTTTAAAAAAATGATTGGTACAGTCCCTTTTTTAAATAGAGTTTTATCTTAAGTATCACAGTAATTTTTTACATAATAAACATGTCTTTTGGTAATGACTCAACTACTCTTAAATGCTTGCTTATCAAATTACTTTCTTGAGCTCGTTTACATTTTACTTGGGATTGTTATATTTCTGTGAGATCCCACATCTTTAAATAATATTTTTTCAAACAATTTTTTTATCCAATAATAAATAATATAACTGTCAGTAATATAAATAATTACTGTAATAAAATTCATTTCATAATCATAACAATAATAACTGTCAATATAACTAATACTTCTAAATTTAAGTAGAAATTCATAGTATAATTCAATAGTAAAAATAATAAAAATATAATAACAGGAGTATAATCGAAGAACATATCACAGTTCGTTTATTTATTGTTAGGGAAAATATTGGTTGAGGGTAAAATAATTACATAGCAAATAAATAAATTTCTTATTTTTTAATTATATAAGAAAGTACTTTTGACAGTCGAAAAAATATATAAAAAATATATAATAATAATTTCAAAATCCAAATAAATTTAAATCTAAATATTTAGAAAGTGAACTCTCAACCAGTAGTTCCTTACAATAATTTTTTTCTCTGATATTCTTTTACAAAATTATACAGTTAAGTCATAAGTTTCCATATACTAAATGTAGAAAGTTGTTTTTGGCAAACTTAGAATAAATAAAGACAATAAAAAGATGTTAATTTTAGATGAGAAATGGAATACAAAGGTAATTTGTTTAAATATTTAATTTCTATTCTTACAATACAACAATCACTGTAAAATCAAATCATCATTATCCAATTATTTAGATGTTTATATAATTATAGAAATATTTATAAATTGTTACTATTTGATTATCTATTGAAATAAATAACATAATATTAAATTTTTTAAAACAATTGGTTTAAGAAAAGTAAGTAAAGTAAATATAGTTTATTTTGATATAGAATTAAAAATATTTTATTTTATTTTTCAACATCTGAAAATTCCTAAAACCAAAATACACATTTTATGCCTGCATAAGGTGTCTACTTAACCTCAAAAACTACCAAAAACAAGTAAATATTTTAGTTGATCAGGCTAAAATATACCCATAATGTTGAAAATAAAAACTGTGACATAATTATAAGATAATTTAATTTAGTTTTAAAATATTAACTTTCAAAATCAGTAATATATCTGTTGCGCACCAAAGACATACCTGATACTATTGAAAACTAGCGTTTAATTTATTGATTTTACTTTAGTTTGATTTTGTGATTGTTACCATGAAAATTTTTAATTAAAACAGTAATAAACTATTAATTAGAGGATTGAGAAAACTGCATCATTAATCAAGATTTAATTTTAGTTTAAATATTTATTATATTTTATTTTGTAATTTTGTGACAGAAACATAACTGAATTCAAACTTTTCTTACTAATTTCTAAGAATTATAAGAATTTGTGAATCCAAATTAAACACTAACCAGATTCAATAAAATACATAAAAATCTATTAAGTTTTATTTGTTATTGTTGCTATATAAAAATTTAATATGTTGCATTGATTACCTTAGAAGAACCCTTTTATAATAGTAATAATAATAATAATAATAATTGTATCATCAGCAATAAGAATAAGCAAACAACAACAACAACAACAACAACAACAAATTTTTTTATTTACATAACATCATGAATTTTTTTAATGCAACTTACCTAAATTTTTCAATTTCTCTCCTAAATATTTTTTATTATTTTATCATCAAGCATGACTTTATCTTTATATTTATTCTTCATCACCATCAAGTATTAATTATCATCACATCATAATTATTCTGAGTACTCAATTCTAGTAAATTTATTAATGCTAAGGATCTTGGTAAATAATGAACTTATTTTTTACTCAAGCTATGGACAAAATGAGGTGTAAACTTCCCATTGGTCAACTTAAGATTTATTAAAATTCAAAATTACCTAATAGAACAATTTAACTAGGGTAACATAGTGCTAATTCTCCATCATGTTCCAGTAAATTAATTTCTACCTGACCTAGCATTTTGTAAAAAAATATCATCATCATCAAAGAAAATAAAGCATCTTAAAAAATAACAAGAAATAATAAATATCAATAAATAAAACTATTAACTCACAGTTATTCTGGAACATATTTCACAAGAGAGAATAAATTCAAAGCATTACAAATCTTGTATTCTGAATAACACCGAAGCTATCGTGTATTTGCTTATTATAAAAGCACCAGTACCAGGAAACTCGACATACGTACACATTCCCAAATAGCGCTGCTGATTTTTGCTCAAAATATCTGTTCTTAAAGCCAGTTTGAACTAAAGTATTCCATGAAAATGTTCCATCACTCAATAATTCCTTTGAAAATTCTTAATCGCATCGTACGTCACAGAGTAGTTAATCTTGTCCGACTCAACTTTGTGACATTTTGCCCCAAAAAGAAGACATTTCTGGCAATTTAACTGCAGTCTTAAATTAATTTGCATTTTAGAAACCGGGTATTTCGTTGATTGCAGAAAATAAAAACACGACGCAGTCGAATTCATTTTATTCAAACACAATCAATCCTCTTTAGATTCTGGGGAAATGCTCTCCTTATGTAACGATAGCTTTAACAACTTATTTATTAACAACTCTCCATAGAACGACATCATTTCTATTAGATACCAATTCGGCAGCAAGTAACAGGTTATTTATATTTACATCATTTCGACGAAAAAAAACCCTTGCTCTTCCATATTTGATAAAATTCACCGCTCGCTGCAGACGAACAAATCAGTTTAAAAAAACTCTCCGATGACAACGTTCCATTGCATTCGCAAATCCGTCCTGTTTCCTTTAGCAAACACCGAACGTCAAAAAATTCCATCGTCTAAAAAAAGCCGAAAAATCGAACAGCCCGTCAACGCCACCCGTTAAAAATTCCACTGAAAATCGAGTCTGTTTCGTGTTTGAACTGCCTTGGCGCAAGATCACAACATACGTCACATGACACAGATTCTTCAAATCATAAGGGCTTTAAAGGGATTTCATTCGCATTTCAGGCGCATTTATTTTGAGGTGCTATTACTTCCGTGCGGGAAAAATGTTCTACAGGTTTCGAAAACCTCGTTACCAGATGAATGACGTATCAACAAATCAAAGTCTCTGCTTTGAGGTTGTGGTTAAAACTTCGAATTTAATGCGCAATAGAAAAAAAGAAAATGAATCTTTGATGTAGAAAAAAAAGAATGAAAGCATTTTGGAAATATTTTAATAGAATTTAATATTTAATAATAGAATGTTTTTTAAAAAAGAACTAAGGTTTTTTGAGCGGAATAATTTAAGAGGTATGATATTTCAGCATTTAAATAAAGAATTTATAAGAGTTTGATTACACGGGAGTAATAATAATGAATTTTAATAATGAATTAAAAATAAAGATGTTCTATTTAAAAAATAAATTTAAGTAGCTATCGGCATTTTTAGATCTAAATACTTTGGAATAAATATTATTAAGTGGATTAGGATAAAATGGATTTACATATGGATAGTAATGGACCATTTTAAGAATAAGAATTATTTTAATAAGCCGGGGTCATATACGAAACGTTACTAAATGGAAAGTTTTTTTTTGTATAATTTAGCAGATTTTGTAAAAAAATTAAATTTTGTAATATATATATATATATATATATGAAAATTACTATGACTGGTGAAGTTTGTACAATATTTTTCATGTATCTAATGTTCAAATTGTCTCTGGGTTTTAACGTTTTAAGAAATTAAAAAAAATATATATTATTATCGTAGTAACATGTACTCATAAGAGAAAGTATTATTATCTTTTAAAATTATAAATTTTTCTCTCTTTAACGCTTTTTTAAACCCGAAGTCAAATTAACATTTTTATAATTCAAAAATGAAAAAGTATGGAGAGACTGAGTTGTTCTTTTCAAAAATATATTAAATTTTAAACATTGGTATTTGTATATGTTTTCCTCTAAAATTTCAAATTTTAATTAAAAAAAAAGATTACACTTTTTTAAAAATTTTTGAAGGATTTACCTTTGAAAAGAAATATAAAATACATATATACATTCCAAGGAAAATAAATGAGAAAATATTACTTAGAAATAAGTTAAACTTTGCTCCCTGAACCGCCTTAACTTAGAAGAAAAAAATCATGTAAGTGTAGCTGGGGTAACAGTGTCATAGGCAATTTTATAATAAACTGCTGGTTTCTTTTATGTTTTAGCGGTTGTCAACATTACAGCATCACCTATACTTCTTAAAACAACGAGTGAGAGCTCAATCATAATTCTTCCTTTTCTGCGATAGGTTGACGGAATTGTAAGAATTTTTTTTTATTTTATTTGATTTATTTTTGTTTATTTTTATAAAGGAAGTTGATTTTGTTGATCTTCCCCAGTTTTTATCAAAATACGGTAAGTATACGTTTTGTAAACAATCTTTAAAAAAAATTGGCATAAATACATTAACATTATTAGGTATCTATACATATTAACTTCATGTTTAGAATTTAAGGCTGGTGTTCAAGTTGCGCCATAAATTTTCAAAAATGGGGTAACTGGATCCAACATGGACCAGTTACCCAAAACTTATAAATAATTTTTTGGAGTTGCTCTTACAACTGGAAATTAATTTTTCCATCGTTTTTTGTTTACAATAATGAAAATTATGTAATACCAGCAGTTTTTTAATTGAACACATTTTTATATATGTAACTTAAGTTTTTGTTTATAAAAAAACTACTAAGTAAATAATACTTAAAAAATCCCGCTTAATTAATTTGGATTGTTTTTTTATTTTTATTACAGGATATGGCGTGAACATATAAGGAGACAAACAAAGGCTCTTCTTACAGTGTTGGGTTAAATAAAAAAGGGAATGAGATACTTAAGTACTTATCCGTTTGTTCACACATTTTTCTCACTCTCCCCCCCCCCCTCCCCACCCGAAAATACCCAAATAACTTTTATACTTATTACTTACGCTAAAGTATATAAGTACTTACTTAATTCTTATTTTCTTTAAATAAATAAACGTAATAATTGCACATTTAGTGCTTTTTCTAAGCACCTTGACAACACAGGTTTCCCTTGCAACACTGTTTAGTTGATGTATGATTTACATTATCTGCCTGGATTAAATTGTTTAAAGCTATTTACACTTTTTGAAACAGGCCCTGATACCCCAATATAAACAAAACGAAGAAGTGTGGAACACATACCCATGGAGAGGTAAAGATTAAATATATATACACTGTATAAAAAATTCCTGAAAAAAAAAAAAAAAAAAAAAAAAAAAAAAAAAAAAAAAAAAAACGGAAATTGTACTGGCAATCGAGACGAGACGCCAGTACTATTTCCGTATTTTAACGGAAAAAAATCCGTAAATTCCAGGAAATTTTCCGTGATTTCTGAAATTTCCGTTTTGTAACAGATATCTTCCGTATTTTTTTAAAAAATGTATGTCGTTAAAATAAAATTTATAAGACAAAGAAAAAAAAAGTTACTTTGCGAGGACAACCTTATAAGGGATACATACAATTCTGCTCATTTTTTTTTATTCCTGTGTGAATTTACTGTACTTAACCAACCTTTGCCACGAACGGAATAGAACTCGCAATATCCCGTATACTAACCTGACGACTTAGACTGTCAACTTCCTTCTGAAATGTTGTTAGTTATTTTATGATGCAAAGACTTGAGGTTTCATCTGTAGATGGATTTTTTCAGTACCAATGTTTTTAATATTTTCTTTTCATAATTTTCAATATTTTGCTGTATGATTTGGTGCCTTCTAACAGATAAATTTCAATTTATTATGTATTATATGCGTAAAACATTGAATTAAGAATACTGATTGCTTCTTTTTGCAACAGTACTAGCATTTTTTTTTTCGAACATATACTTTTTAAAATTATTCGACTGATTATCTATTTATCTATTCCAATAAAAACAACAATTATCTTAATCAGACGTGTTTATTACATGCTATTAAAATAATTTTTTTTAAATGTCTTATTTAAAAAAAAAAATGTAATAATAATGTATTTATGTAAATTTTATAATAAATTAAATTATTATATTTCGGCTATGCTGAGAGCTTTTGCGTACGGTTCTGTTAAACTGAATAGTTAGAAAAAAAATTATTTTTAGAGACAAATTTGAAATTAAAGACCTTGGGATATGTAGGTTTAAATCTGGACTTATTGATTTAATTTAAATTAAATTAGTTTAATTTATAAAAATATAAACTAACGAAATACATTAAAAACGTTATAAAGTAAAAAAACTTTTTTTTTATAAGAGTAAAGAAAAAATATTAACAAATTTGATAAATTTAAGGAAAAAATTATAAACTTTGTAAAATTATAATTTATAAAATAATAAATTTTAGCGTAATTCATAAATTTGTAAGCCAAATCAGTTCAGTTTAATACCAATTTGCATAGCTATAATTTGAAAAGATAATATGTTATGAAACTTTTAAGTAACACAATATTGCCTAATGTTAAAAAAGTTAAAATAAATTTTAAAAAAATTAGTGGGGAAAAAAAATCCCAATGTTGAAGTACTATCAAGAAAAAAAAACAATGGCACTCCGGGGGTGCCGACGGAAGTGAAAACTTGAACAATTACATGTGTATTTTTTTAATCGTCAGGAAATGTTTTATTGTGCAGGAAATACTTTTAAATGAAGTGTTTTTTTATTCATTATTATAAACTACTACTACAAAAATTATATTACAATTTTCATTTAATGCGCTATTGTACATGAAAAATAATGCATATTATTTTACATACAAAAATTGCAATCTATTGCTTGAAACGTAAATTTACAAATACATGAAATATGAAATTTATTTAATTGGTATTCTTTGAAATGAATACCAATGAAACTTATGAATTTTCATCCACAATTTCAACAACTCTTCCATCATCATCATTATCATCATCATTATTATCATTATATTCCAGAACTGATACTATAGGTTTAAAGTAACTAAAATAGGAAACAAACAATTGTGATTCGAATCTACTTAAATATCTTATAAAGACTGCATCAATTGTAGTTTTATATCTCGTTGTGCTAAGATTGCGATCATTGGTCAACGTTAAATGAAATTCTGTATGTGAAAATTCAATTAATGGTAGATTTTTATCATCCGCAAAGTTGAGGTTCCCCACTCAAAATCATTGGCAATAAATTATAATATCTATGTTGAATTAACAGAAACGTGCGTTGAATTGTGTAGCAGCACTACTGAAAGCATTCCCTTTTTTCTAACTCTCGTACGTGTATTTCGGGAACCAATAGCGCACAGGCAAGCATGTGGTGCGCGACGCGCCCGCCCCGCCCTACCTCATACCAAACTATACACAATACATGTACATACGTATATACAGAGGTGTCGCTTACAGTAACAGTGTCGCGAGTTCAATGGTTTTTTCCCATCTCAAAAAATGCCCAACGCGCCTAAAGAAGTTTTCACTTCAAATATACAGAGGTGTCGGTTACATAACAATGCCGCGAGTTCAGTGTTTTTTCCCATCTCAAAAAATGCTCAACGCGCCTAAAGAAGTTTTCACTTCAAAAAAGTAGATTTTAAAAAGTATATATTTTTTTCTGTAATTTATAAAAATAAAATAAATTTCTAAATATTTCATTAAAAAATATAAATATAACTATTCTTTTCACAATAAATTGACATGCCCTCGGTTAGAAAGCGCCAGTCGGTCGAGCCGGGCCAGGCCTGTATCCTAGAAGAACTCTAGTAAATACAACAATCTTAATTCGCATTTCAAAGAATGCGATTTCTGTACTCAACATTTAAATTTCATTTACGAAAACTGCACTGTTTTGGAAGAAATACGGACATTGTACTGTTTTGAAAGAAATACGGAAAAAATCCAATAAATTTACGGAAAACTTTCTGCATATTTACGGATTTGAAATCTCTTTAACGGAACTAATGTCATGTACGGAAATTGTACTGAATATTTGGAAAGATGAAACTTCTCCGTAAAATTTTACGGAAAATCTTTTGTATTTTCACGGATTTTTTTAGAGTGTATTTTGTAACTTTTAGACAGTAAGGTACAATGTTGAACATTTCTGTTCGATAGTGTGAACCTCACTGAACACATTGACACTGGTTCAGACTTTAATTAAAATGAACATTTGCTTGAGGAATCTGAATTGCCAGAAACTCCACAGTCACAATGAAAAATCATGGCACAGTTATCCAGCTACACTTATTGGCTATGAGGCTAGAAACTTTTTGTTTTAGCCAGTAACTTGCTGACAGGCATATTTTCCTCTTTCTGCACTCAGAAAAAGAAACTGATTAAAACTACAAAACATATTTTTGGAGTACATTTTCTTGTTTTAGCAAAATTGGAGTAAAATTGGAGCATTTTACTTCAATTAACAAAACATTTTTGCTGACAATACAATTTTTTTTTTTTTTTTTTTTTTTTTTGAATTGAAAAAAAAAAATTGTTGATTCAAACAAAATTTTTATTGACCTATATTTAAACAAAAAATTTGTTTAAATATAGGTCAATGGAAATTTTGTTTGAATCAACAAAAAAATTTGTTTTGTTGAAAACCATTTTTTTTTTTTTTTTTTTTTTTTTTTTTTTTTCAATTCCAAAAAAAATTTTGTATCGCCAGCAAAAAATGTTTTGTTAATTGAAGTAAAATGGTTCAATTTTACTCCAACTTTGCTAAAACCACCAAAATGCACTCAACAAAACTGTTTTGTAGTTTTAATTAATTCCTTTTTCTGAGTGTGAAAAATTCCAAATTGTAAAATTGTTTCTGATGAGATCTTTTGCAATTTATTATGATTCAAATGTGTTTTTAATATACAGAATGGCCATAATAAACTTGCTGACAGGCATATTTTCCTCTTTCTGAAAAATTCAAAATTGTAAAACTGTTTCTGATGAGATCTTTTGCAATTTATTATGATTCAAAAGTGCAAATATACAGAATGGCCATAATAAAATTCTAGGTATTAAGAGCTCAATTATAAGGAATGTACTGTGAATACTGAACTAAATAACATTTGTTTCTAAAATGTATAATGAAAATAAAATATGCTTTTTGAAATATTAACATGTATGATATAGAAGAAAATTTTGGGATTGGCACATCCGACTAGTTTGCAATGAATTTGCTGTGTACGTTTTAATTAAATATGAGATTCATTTATTAATAGCTGAAGTTCCCGGCGTTGTGCGGGATTTTAAGGAACTTTGTGTATAAAAATCAATTTCAAAATTAAACATTCTGTACAGAGAACTTCAAAATATGAAAATATGTCAATATTTCAATAATCGGGTTTTTATCATGATTCAATACATTCCTCAAACCTATGTGGCGTTATATTCACCTGCTGACGTCATATCTACTTGCTTTCTATATTACTCATATTGATACTCTTTTTGTATAATTCTCAAAAATTTGAAAAAGTCCGTTAAACTTTCAGTATGACTTCATATTCATTTTGTTTTTAATTCTCTAATGACGTAGTATTAACCTGATCTGTGTACTTACACATACTCATACTCCTTGTATTATTGAGAAATCTTTGAAAATTTCTGCTATATTAACAATAGGACGTCATATTAATCTTTATTTCAATTGTTGAAACTTTTTATTTTTTCATTTTTCACGTTGAAATCTTTCAATAGAAAAATTATTATTGTAGAAAGCATTTTATTGTGGATTTTTAATCGTTAGCAACTGCTATAACGAAAAATGTTTAAGTTTGATAGGAAAAGGCTGTTATATTTTTGTTTTTTTATTAATTAAAAATTAACAATACATTATTTCGATTCCGGATTATTTTAGTTGCTTCGGCCGTGTTTTAATACACCTGTACGTAGCATTTCACAATTCTGCCTTCCAAACTGTTGATTTGTATAGAGATGCAGACAGACAGACAAATTTTCATTTTTATATATTAAATAATTTGCACAAATTTTTGAAAATAGACAGTGTAATTTCGACACTGTAATGCTTTGGTGTTTCATTTTTTACAGACTTTCATCATTAATAGAAGTATGCCAAAAACCGACGCTGAAGTCTGGGACTACTTGAACTCTTTGTTTTTCGTATGTCCGCTTTTGATTCTACTGACTGCTCATTTATTTTTGTATTCTATATTCAGGGGTAAGTATTCGTATAACTATTTGTTGTGTATGCGTAGCAGCCAACCTACCATTTTTTTCCAAGTCGATTAAACGTATTTCAAACCAATAATTTTACTTAAAAAATTAAATAAAATAAGTATCGCAAAGAGGCAAGATACCTTTTTTTAAATAAATTTTCTTCTTCAATTTGATTTCAAAATAAGCGATAGGTTGGCCGCTACTTCTATGTTTTTGTACACTGTGAGAAAAACTCGTCTTTATACACTAAATTATTCTTCATTTTTCAACAAATAATTTCCGTACTCCTAGAAAACATGCTTTTGCCGTGAATACTTCCCGAAAGTCTGAAGAAGAGGGGAAAATTCCGTTTACTCCCTGCACGCATGCGTATTGGCTCTATTAATACTAAAGTTCGAATTTATTTTTAAAATGAAAAACTAAAAATTCAATAAATTAAGATTTCTAATTTATTAAAACAAAATCGTGCTTTAGAATTTAAAAAAAAGTAACAATTAATGTTCCCATTGATTTAAAATAATTTTCGCTTAACTTTTTAACGTTATAAAAAATATTCGCACTTAAAATATATTCTAAACAAACATAGATTTATATATATATATATATATATATAACATAAATATAACATAAATATATAACATTTAAATTAAATAATAATAAAAAAAAATTACTCAAAAAGGCAACAAACAAAAAACGTGCTTTCGAATTTTAAAAAGTATCAAATAATTTTCTCATTCATTTCAAATTATTCGCAATTTATTTTTTTTAAAGCTATAAAAAACACTCGCATTGAAAATATATTCTAAACGAACACATTTAAAAATTATATAATAGTTGAAAATAAATCAATTTTATTCAAAAAAGAAAAACATGTTTTCTCGAATTTAATTAAAAATATAGTATTCATATTTTACATCTAACAATCAAATTAAGAATACATATATAATTCATGTTTTTATCCTCCACTAATACTAAAGTGTTAAAACCCCAACCATCATTCCATAACGACAAAATCTCCCCGCAATTAACTTAAAATTTCCCAGGTTTCTAAAACATAAATTATTTAAGTCCCAAGCCGCCATCTAAAAAAACCCCGTCTCATCGCTTAAGACTCTTATTTTAGCAAGTGACCGCTGGCCTTATCGGTAAAACACTGGACGCAAGGCACTGTGGTCCTTTGATCGACCCCAAGGTCAGCTAGAAAGCATTCTCGAAATATGACAAATAATAAATGCACCCGCAGAAGACAGCATAAACAGAGATGTAATTTTTTAAAACCGTTGTTCTTCAAATAACAGGAGTGAAAATTTCCCTCCTGTAAAAGAGATTAGTGCTCCCGATGCGATACGCATTTCAGTTATACGTTTAACCTATATACATATAATACGTATTTAAGAAATACGTATACCTTAAACTATACGTTTAAACGTATCCAGATACGTATAAGAGTATATCGGTTAAACGTATAATTCAAGTATACGTTTAATTCAAGTATACGTATATTTCAAGTATCGTCTTTACTTTTAATGCTAATGGATCTCATCAGTGTTACGTCACTGAACGGAGAACAAGTTGGAAATCGGTGGCGTTACTTTAGCAATCTGTATAATATGTTTCATACATAGAGTATTTTTATTTTTACCTATAAACGATTATCTATCTGTATTATAAAGGACAAACGTTTCCGTGCGTAACGCTGACGTCATTTTGTGAATGGCAACACTTTCAGATGAAAATTTCCGTTTTGTGATTTTTGCTAATGCAATTTTTTAAATTTCTAAACATCGCATATTTTCAGTTTTTACACCGTATATTCAATAACGAAATTAAAACTCCATTAAGCATTAAATAAAATAGTATAAATAAAGCACAAATTTAACTGACATGTAACTGAAATAAGCGCTAAAAACCGCTGAAATTATCAGAATTTAAAAAAAAAAAAAAACTGTTGTAGATAACGAAATTTTTAAAGATTTCTTTTTAGCTATTAACTTCTGATACGAGACCAATACGAAATTTCCACTTTTAAGAAATTTCAGAATTTTATTTGAATATATAATTGACATATTTGCTATAAAATTACTCTTTAGTGTTGTTAGGTGGCAATAAAAAAATTTTTATGTAAAAATATCAATTAAAGTTTTCAAAGAAGAAAAAAAAAATGGTTTCCACATATATTTTCTATCCCGGGAAGCCCGGGTTTGATGCCCTAAGTATATATAAAAACCGTTCTTGGTATGTAGGTTCCTTATACAAATCTACAGTTTTTGTCCGATTTGAACGAAACTTCATGTACATTCGTTTTAGAACACGAGTAAAATCACTGCCAACTTTAAAAATTTCTCAGACGAATCATTACCATATTTTTCAAACATCTCCCATAGTTTATCATTACAGAAATCTTTTTTTTTTTCTCAATTTTTAATGCAATTTCTTTCCCGTTGCCATTCAAAGGAACTGCGTATGGACAATATTTTTATAGACCAATTTCAGATTAACTCGCTGTAATTTGAAATCCAAAACTGACGTCAATTTTGGCAGTTGTGATTTTTTTCGCATATTACAAAGATTACTATAATTGCTTTAAACGACATAGTACATAAAATTACATGTGTTTGGAGAAAAATAAATAACTTAGCTCCGAATTTTACAAAGGCAAATTGTTTCCACTGGTTCGTTAATATTAAAGTAAATTTTCTAAGAAATAAAAAATATTTTTGCGCATCCAAACTTCATGATTCAATTTATTCTACAGAATCAAAAATAGTCTGTCAAATATTGAAATTTTGCAATCATTACAGCGTAACTTTTTTCAGCTTGAGCCTCAACCAAAGAGGCACAATTAAATTCCTCTGATGCAGGTGGACAGTAGATGTCCTATTAATAAAAACTGGATTTAAAGAAAACAATACAGTATTTTTCATTATTTTTTCTTCAAAAATGGGTGTTAAAACAAATGGGATTAAAAGTAAAATGGTTTATCGGGAAAAATGCATTTTTTTTGCATTTTAAATGCATTTTTTTGAAAATTTAAATGCATTTTTTTAAATATAAAATATTTATTTTAATTTTTAAAATTAATATATTTTTTATAAGTTCCGCAACGTGGCAACATTTTCATTTTACCAGCTTCGAAATTATTATTCATTTCTTAAAAGAACACTATATTTTTGAAAAATAATATTTTGCATCAAAAATCAGATAATTTCAAAACGTAATTTTAGCAAATTTTGTTTAAATTACATTGTAAATATAATTTCGGAGTTAAATTTCGTATTTAATAATATTGTTTAAAATTTTTCTATGAGTACAGTAGTATTGGATATCTTTAATCACTTTCATGTTTTAAATACAAACTAGATGGAACCCGTCAAAACTTGACGAAAAAAAAATACTATAACAATATCAGTAAAATAAGCTTCTTTATTATTTAAGAAGGGGTATGAGGGGTATGAAGGCGTATGAAAAAATCTTTTAAATATTTTATTTTAAAAGTTTTTTGTCTCAGTGAAATACAGTACCATTTCCGATGCAAACTCCAAGCGAACAATCCGTAAACAACTGTTTAATGCAAATAAGTTCGACATTACCGCCATATTCACCACTACAAAAAGAAAATTTCATGGACCTATGAAGTATAATACAAATAGTATATTCCTACGTCCATATCATATTCAGTAAAAAAAGCACACATCTCTCTCCCCGTGATAATGCAACCGAGTGAACTTCTATGTGCATATGCATTGCATCTGTTCAAAGGGACCGTCGAAATTCAACGTTAAAAAAGATTTAAAATGTTTAAATACTAAAAAGTTTTAAAATGTCTTCTTTAATCATTGTTCGTTTCAAATCCATATTTTCTAAAATGCACCCATTGTTTTAAGCTAATCAATTTTTATGCAAAGATGGAGAAATTTTTTTACAATAATAATATACAATCTGCAGATGATGCAGATTTTTTATTTTTTCAAGTATAATTTATTTGTATGTTTTTTTCGGTCCCTTTCCATAATCATGATGATCCCTTTTCCACAGTCGTAATATTTTCCCTCTTATGCAGTGAAATACACCACGGATCTTTAAAATAATAATAAAATACAATTCCAAGCATATTCTGATGCAACACATACATCAACACGAATTCAACATGATATCAATTTAATGTTGAACATAAATGGAAAATCGTTTTTTTTTGTTTGAAAGATTTCAGTTTAGCGCCAAACTGCTCTGTCTTACGGTTAATCTAATTTTATGATTTATCAGAGGGTTTTTTTTTATTATTATTTTCTTCACTTTTTATGTTGGTTAGGGAAATCAATTTCCAATTGTGGCAACTTTCCCAGGTGCTATTTTATATTACTGAAGCAAACAGGCGGCCATTGTTGAGATAGATTTGAAAAATAATTCATGCTTGAAAATTGTTTAAAATGTTGTTACATTAAGTGGCAGTTTTCAAATAAATTTCAATCGAAAGTTAACATTTTTATAATTGATGATGTATAAATTGAAATTGTAGGTATTTAGAAGTGATGTAAGCGCAATAAAAACAAAAGCTATAGCGCCATTTGCTGTCACAATCGTTTTACATTCTACTCTTCATAATGAAGAATTTAAAAATTGGTTAAAATTACGTCATGTTGACATAATCCTATAAATTTTTCTCTTTTGATTTATCAATGTAAAAATGCATTTCAAGATAAGCATATCGTCATTTTCGCAGGCGCAAACTTTTCTCACTTACTTTATATACGTTGCTTTTATGCTTAACCACCATGTATACAAATAAAAATATATTTTGCATTTAATTGTACTGAAAAAATGGCATCCGCCGTATACCCTGTCCAGATAGTGGCTCGTACCGTGATCTACATAATACGTAATAATACATCGTACAAGCCTGTATTTCAGCTTCAAAGTTTGAGAAACATTAATCGTATTTTTAAACACATTAAATACATATGCCCTTCAATTTCATACGATTTATAAGAATTTTGATACTTCTCCGTTATCCGGTCGACCACTTTCCATTAAGAAAAGAACTATTGCCAAACTAATTGGATTTTAACGCCAAAAATGTATTATCGTGGCGTCAAATTCACTTTACTTCAAATGCGTTATACGTGCTTGTTATCTCATCAAGTGATGTTTAATTCGTAGTTTAATGTATTTTTAATGATGTTTTACTGATTTTTTAGTTAATTCAATAATTAAAATAGAAATTACATCTTCGACAACATGCTATTAAAAGCGAAAAAACATTGAAAAAAATGTTGCGATGCGCAGTTACGTACAATAGATCAATTTTAACTGACGTCACAAACATTTATCCAGCAGTCGAGAGAGATAATTAAGAAAAATAATTTAATTAAATAAATTTCCAAGGTTATTTCTGTTTCTATTTTCATTAATATATTGTAAATTTTATTGTTTAAAGTTACTGATAAATGATACTTTAGTGAATTGGGCTTTTCCAAATTTATTTCTTTTTTCTTTTTTTTTCTGAGATTCTAATTGCAAAACTTCTTCTATTTGTTTATTGGGCGCTACAGTTTGGCGAATAATTTGGTGATAGTTTTTTATATGGAAGGTGGTCGATGGGATAATGGAGAAGTACCAGAATATTAACTAAGCCCGAACTAAGAAAAAATTTCCGACCAAATAATTGTATTTCGTTAAGAATTATTTTTTCTTATTTTTAATCTCCGAAAGAAACAATAATTATGGATTTAATTAATTTTCCAATATGCGGTGCACCCAAACAATTTTGACTAAATCGGCACAGATGTCGAAGATGCATCGTGGTTTCTTTTTGGCGCCAAAAGGGCGATTTTTGCTTTGTATGGCAACTTGGTGTTAATAAAATTGAATACGTGTGTAAATAAATAAAATAAAATAATTTAAAATTAATTAATTAATACAATTAATTACATGTGTTTAATAAAAATAATGTGTGAAAATTTTTCTCCCCAAAATAGTGCAAAAAATAAATCGCGCCAATCCCTGTGCGTCTGCGGCTTCTGTTCCATGTAAGGGTATTTTTTATTTAATAAATAAAATTTATTAACGTTTAAAAACAAATTTATGAGTAATTTAATATATTTTAATCTTTTTGTATTAGTTTTAATGTTTCAGCAAATGTTAAAAGTAAATAAATTGGTGACATTGATATTTTCATAACGTATTCGATCTTTGTTTACAATTCTACCTTGCCCAGATAGATTGAAGTTACGGTCAGAGTCAGACTTCAATTTTATGATAAGTTGCAGCATCCTCTGGCGATTGACTTTATGACGTCATAGCAGAAGTAAAATTTGAAATTAAAATTACGGCTAATTAATAAAATTTTCGAACAAACGAATGTCGATAACAAATCTTTGTCCAAATATATTTCATTTAAAAAAAGACTGATGTAATTTGATGCAGCAGTTTGTTCTCACGGACTATCGAAAAAAAGAAACACTTAGCGTTTTAAATATATAGATGTTAAAATATTACTTAGTTGATGTTAGCTAATGTCAAGAGATTGGCGAACCACAGAGTTTACAGAATAAACTCTATGCCTTGCAACAGTGGGAGTTGCCGACTTTATGACGTCATAAGCAGCAGTAAAAGTTTAATTGAAAATTACGGCTAATTATTTAAATTTTCGAACAAACGAATGCACGATAACAAATCTGTGTCCAAATATCTTTCATTTAAAAAAAGAATGGTGTAATTTGATGCAGTAGTTTGTTCTCACGGATTATCGAAAGAAATCGCTTAGCGTTTTAAATATATAGACTAGATGGAACCCGTCAAAACTTGACGAAAAAAAATTACTATAACAATATCAGTAAAATAAGCTTCTTTATTATTTAAGAGAGGGATACTATGAAACAGTTTTAAAAAATATTTCAAAAGGTTTTTTCCCTAGAGAAATACACAGTACTATTTCCGATGCAAACTCCAAATAAACAATCCGTAAACAACAGTGTAATGCAAATCAGTTCGACATTACCGAAGTATTCCCCACGGCAAGAAAATTTCATGGGCCTAAGAAGTATACAAGTAGTATATAGTTCGTTTCAAATCCATATCTTCTAAAACGCATCCATTGTTTTGACTAATCAACTTTTATGTAAAGATGGAGAAATTTTTTTACAATAATAATATATAATCTGTTATGAGGGAGATTTTTAACGTTTTCAAATGTAATTTATTTGTATGGTTTCTTCAGTCCCTTTACATAATCAGGATGACTATCACTTTTCCACCACAGTCGGGGATCTTTTCCCTCTTATACATTTAAATATCCAATGGATCATTAAAATAATAATCAAATTATAGCATAATCGGATGCAACATATACATCAACGAATTCAAGATGTCAATTTTATGTTCAACATAAACTGAAAATAGTTTTTTTTTTCAGCAGATTTCAGTTTAGCGGCAAAAATGCTCATCTTATGGATAATCCGATCTTATAATTTATGAGGGTTTTTTTTTTCAGAGAGATCAATTTTCAATTGTGGCAACTTTCCCAGGATCTATTTTACATTTTTGAAGCAAACTGATGGCCATTGTTAAGATAGATATAACAATTATTTCATGCTTGAAAATTATTTAAAAAGTCATTAAAATAAGCGGCAGTTTTCAAATAAATTTCAAACGAAAGCTAATTTTTTTTATAATTCATGATATAAGAATTTAAATTGTAAAATGTAGTAATGTGTAGTGAAAAATTAAAATTTGTAGCATTTAGAACTCATGTAAGCGCAATGAAAGCAAAAACGATAGCGCTGTTTGTTGTCACAAACGTTATACATTTCTAAAAATTGCCACTGTGGTTTGGTTGGCGTCAAAAAGTAGACTACCATTTTTTGACGAAAATTCACAGTGAAAGAAATAGTACTTTGACGCTAATAAGGAACTGTTAAATGAACTTATAATAAACTTACCAAAATAATTTGTATAAAATATTAGCCTTACTTTGTTTATTTTAGCTAAAAATACAATCATTATTTCAAGTTTTTATTCCCTACCAAACACTATCTTTAATAATTTTAATTTTCTTGAAATCCTTTACTTTTGTGAATTTTTTTTTATTGAAAAAGGAAATCTTCTATCCTATAATTAAAAAAAGGGTACTTCTCTTTTATCCCGTCGACCACTTTTCATAACAAAAAACTATTGCCAAATTAACGCAAAATAAATAGGAGAACGTTGCCATTGTAATATCAAAATAAATAAATAAATAAATTATAAGAATTTAAGGACACAATTGTTATTTTAATTAATGAAATAACATATAAATCAGTAAAACATAATGAAAAATACACGCAAATGTCGAAACTACTTAATGACATATGCACGTATAATGCCTCTGACATCAAGTAAATAGAACTGTATTTTTGGCGTTTCATCTTACAGTTTGGCGATTACTTTTTGTTATGAAAAGTGGTCGACGGGATAATAAAGAAGTACCAAAAAAGTAATTGGTAACCAATTCTAATATTTATAATTAAGAATTGAAAAATCAGTTAAAATTACATCATGTTGACACAGTCATACACATTTTCCCCTTTAGTTTTATCAATGTTAAAATGCATTTCAAGATAAGAGTAACGTCATTGTTGCCGGCACAAACTTTTCACATGTACTTTATATATGTTACTTTTATGCTTAAACACCACGTATTCAAATTTAAAAAAAAAATTGTATTTCATTGTAATGAAAAAAATGACATCAACAAAGTTATAATGCATAATGATAAAATAAACCCAATGGACAATATTCCCATGACATCACAATAAATATGAATTTTTATTCGCATATAAAAATGAAGTGCACGCGATAATTATTTTTACCGAAATTTAACTTGGAAATTAAATAATAAAAATAAAAAGGAATAAAAGCCTCGTGTCTTTAATATTTATTATTTCTTTTTTACCCTCGCAACCACGGAGTATAGAGGAAAATGTCTGTGCCTCGCAACAGTCTGATTGCCGACTTTATGACGTCATACATAGAAGTAAAAGTTTAATTTAAAATTACGGCTAATTAATTAAATTTTCGAACAAACGAATGTACGATAATAAATCTGTGTCCAAATATCTTTCATTTAATAAAATAATGATGTAATTTGACACAGTAGTTTGTTCTCACGAATTGTCGAAAGAAAACCCTTACCGTTTTATATATATAGATGTGCATGTGACGTCACGCACTCAAGTAAAGTCGTTTTTCTCGATTAACTGTAGGCGAAAAGTAACAATTCTTGCGGAGTTAGTAATTCATAATGTAATATTTCCTACACATAATATAATGTATTTTAACTATTTGAAAATTACGAGAAACTTGGCGAAACTTCCAGCAACTTAGCTAAACGTTTTGCTTTCGTTAAGTTGACTAACATGCACATTATCTATAAATATAAATGCATATCTGTACGTGATTCATGAAGTGAAAGAATTTGTTTTAACTGGACACGTATCGGTTCGGAGGAAAATCTACCCCGGTGAAAGTGCTATTATATTTTAAATCATGTACCTGTTTTCATTCACAAAATATTAGTATTTTATAGCAATTACACAAAGTACCGTAATTTGCACAGAATGTATTGGTCGCCAAAGTATAAGTTTAACATCCTTTTTCCGTACAATTTAAAAGAATATAAAATTACTTTGAAATTACTTTAAAATCCATAAAACATTAGTAAATTGAGATACGCTTTTCAAACGAATAACACTGAGAGTACATTTATTTCATTCGACCGCATAAAAATTTAATGTGCCATGTTTAGGAATAAATGTCTTTCCTTTATAAAGATCAAATAAGTTAATCTTTCGTAATTGGATTGGACACAGATTTAAAAATATACATGCTTTAAAATTACTTTATAATCCATAAAAAAATCAATAAATTGAGATAAACTTTCAAACTACATTTGAAAGTGTATTTTTTTTTTTCTAATTGATAGTTTAAAAAATTAATCTTTGCGATATTTAGTAGTTACAAATATGCAGTACAAGCAAAATTTAATGGGTAGGTCGTTGCTACCGTCAATTTGATGTCGACATTACTCACGAATACGTTTTCGTTTTATAATATAGATAGATGCCATATGAAAGCAAATTTCGCAAAATGTTACGACATTTGGTAATTTCTTTTTCATTTTCAAGAAAATCGTATATTTTTATATTGTATGCGCAAAGAAAACGCGAATTCTCATTTATAAAGCTGAAAAATTTTACTATGATTGAGTTAAAGTAACGCTTTTTTTTTTCTAATTGTCTTTTTTTATCGATTATAGTTGAGTATGCACAAATCATACTGTCGTCATTGTTATTGTCGTATTATTGTATATTAATTCATGTTAACCCGGGCAAAGCCGGATGGTTCTGATAGTTGTAAATATATAACGAAAGTAAAAAGACTTTTTGAGCAAATAAGAAGAATATACACGTTTCAGATTTATTATTAATCCTTATTAAGTACATTCTTTCTTTTTTAATATATATATTTTTTTGTGTGTGTGCGTATACTCAAATTGCGCCCGTGGGGTCAAATGTTGTTCTTTCAACGGTGCTGATGTTTTCCACTCTGTGTTAATATATAACACAATTTCATTTTTTTAAACCATGACACTCGTGATATTTTTTTATACAAAGTGTACGTGCATTACAAGATATTACGCTTTAAGAATTGTTGTTAATCTTGATAAATTTCATTTTTGTGTTAGTACCTGCAAATTTCGATTACTTATAGCCTGACAAATAATCGAGATTCGGGTTTCAGAAGGCAATCACACAAGCTTAAAATGACTTGCCTTCTCTTTTCTTTTTTGCAGTGAAACGCATTTTTAAAAAATTTTTAATATAGGAAAAAGTATTCTTAAATAAAATAAAAGTATGTTTAGTTAGTTATTTGTTATGGCCGATTACCGTCACTAGGGATATAGGCCGGTGGGGGCAGTTCCCTCTGTGGGAGTTTTTAAAATAAAAATAAGATTATGAAACGTACCAGGAGTTGGATTGAGCATTGTCAGTATAAAATATGAAGTCAATGTAAGTTTATGTTCTGCAATACTAATGTTCGGGCGAAATGTCCACGCCTTAAATCAAAATAAGCTATGTGCATGTGTTACAGATATGCGAAAGGTAAATCATTTCATAATTAATAGTTTAAATTTGAGGGTGAAAAAACCAAAATCACCAAAATGAACCAAAATGAGGAAAAAATATTCCGATTTTTTTTTCAAGTACCGACTGCACAGTACACAGCGGGTGTTTATCAAAGTCTCTGATCCACAGACCAGCAGGAGAAAGGCATATTTTTTTTAAGCAATGAACGGAAACCGTTTTAACCGCGGGTGTAAGATCCGTATATACGATGTACCGTATATGCTGATTCGTATAATACGTATAACCGCCTTGGTCGTATCATACGTATCCAAAATCTGCACCCCGTATAATACGTATTATACGTATACTCGTATAAACGTTTAATAGGGAGCACTAAAAGAGATAAACATAACGGACATTCTTCAAACAACGGAAATATTCCGGCAGCTGTACTGCCAGGAGAATTTCCGTGATTTGCATGAAGTCTTTCTCAGAGTGTAACAAATACCTATTTTAGATACATAGTACGAAAAAATCATGAACTGATCTATAACTTATGTTTTAATTGATGCAAGAAATGAATGAAAATATCGTTTTAATTCGTAGAAAATCTTTCATTTTTGTTTATGTTTTACTTTGTTTTAAAAAGCCAGCTACATGTTAAGGCATCCCCGTATGTTTGGCACCCTTTTTAAAAAATAAGGCAAAAAATATCTAACACAGACATTTTCAAATAATGCATTAGTGCGTAAAAATACAGTTTCATTTGTGATATAAATTATTCTGATGTAATTCCTTTTTCATTTTTCATATTTTAAGGAAAAATAAGGCAATATTTCATACTTATTAAAAAAGTCCTCACGACAAAAAAGATGATAGTTTATTAATCATTACTTTCCGAACAAATATTCCAAAGAAAGTATTGTAATTGTGATTTTTGTGTACGCGCGTGTGAGTGAAACCCGATAATTCCCAAACGGCCATTGCGATTGAAGTCCCATTTGTTGGTTATGATATGAACATTTGTCACAAAAACTATATAAATTTTCTTAAAAATCGGCTGACGGATTATGTAATTGAACAATTTTTAAACCATTTTTATAGTATTTCGCGTCCAGATTCATATTCTGTACCTTCTTTAATCTAAATATTAGAAGACATTTTTGTTCTTCCGGCTGCTTAAATACGCATTTCCTATTTGAGCACTGTAACAAAAATAAACATAACTCCTCTTCCAATGATTGTACGAATAAAATAATAAATCTTTTATGAAATTTAATCGTGCAGTCTTTCTAATAAAATGATTAAAAAATATATGATATTTGCCAAAAATTTCATATTTAAACGTATTGGAATACTTTAAAATGGAACCCAAATTTCAAAATTTCAAACATAACATCATATATTTATATATTATATTTAGTATACCCCAAAAAACAGAAACACAACTATTTACCAATATTTACTGATTACTATTTTGTGAAATGTAAAATATTTGACAAATTAACCAATCAATGTTTTTTTTTTTTTTTTAATGCCGGTTATTTAGTTATAACACAAAGCATAATATATATGCATTTCAGTATTTATTGTTTTAAACGATACTTTGTATGAAGGAAATGTTTTAGAAAAAATTTTGACACTTCCTTGTTATAGGTGACACTTCTTTGTCAAGGGTGAATCACCAAGTGACAGAGATATTACGCTAAATTACACTGAAAAAAAAAGGAGGCAAAGTTTCCGTTTTTTCACAAAACTTCCGTTTTGGTATTCTCTCTGTTTTCGAGATGGAAATTGTCCTCTATTCAAGGACGAAACTTTCTGTTTTCACAAATAAATATGAGCAGTAGCGCAATATTAAAAAAATAAATAAAATCTGCTCCATATAACAATATGCTCTCTACAATAGAATTGTATATATTATATTTCCTTTTACTGGAGATTTCCTCACTCCACCAAATAGAATTTAATAGTTTTACAGCCCTTTTCTCCTTGACAGGTTCTGTATTTAACTTCCTATGAGTCTGGGCCTTCTCTATTAATGTCTACACCAAGTTATCTATAATACTCGCAGCTTCCAATTTTTATACTATTATTTAAATTTAGTTCTGTCTAATAAATAATAGAATTGTATATATTATATTTTCTTTTACTGGAGATTTCCTCACTCCACCAAATAGAATTTAATAGTTTTACAGCCCTTTTCTCCTTGACAGATTCTGTATTTAACTTCTTGTGAGTCTGGGGCTTCTATATTAATGTCTACACCAAGGTATCTATAATACTCGCAGCTTCCTATTTTTATACTATTATTTAAATTTAGTTCTGTCTCATCTCCTCCTATACATAGGTATTTGGTCTTACTAACGTTCATGTAATGTCTCCATTTCTCATATTCTTCCTTAATTTTTATCGTCATTTTCTCTAAATCATTTTTAAAATTTGCAATTATAACTTGGTCATCTGCGAATTGCAGAGTAAAAATTGATGTTCCATTCACATTAATTCCCATTCCTCTACAATTTTCTTTCCAATTTTTCAATTCTTCTTCAACATAAATTAAAAAAAGTGTTGGGGAGACGCAACATCCCTGTCTGAGTCCTTTATCTGTTATAAAACCTTTTAACAATATTTGCCCTATTTTAGTCTTTGTTTTTGATTGTCTGTAAAGTTCTTGAATTGCTCCAATAATATTATGATTTATTTTCATTTCCTTTAATACAATCCATAATTTTGCGATTGGAACGTTATCGTATGCCTTCGTAAGAATAATAAATAGAAGATGAGTTTGATTTCTCACCGCCATTTCTTTTTCAACAATTTGTTTAAGACAAAATATATTATCCATACATGATCTTCCTGCTCTATATCTACTATGCTCTTCACTTTCCTTCGTTCTAATTTCTCCCTTCTAAATATATACTTAATTTTATGTGAAGTGTTAAAATCTTATTCAGTTTCGCTAAGATTTTCACATAAAATTATAAATTAAGCTCATATTTTAGAAACATTTTGATAACTAAGAAAAAAAGAGACAACCTTTAAGAATAGTACACAGAAGAAAGAAGTTAAAAATAGTAATTTCCTGAGGAGATATTTTAAATATACGAATGCATCCTACGCCCATAGGTTTAACATTAGCGAAGGGAATCAGAAAGTTCAGTGAAGAACAGCCTTAAAGATTTCAATTCCAAAAAGTTGTACAAAAAAATTAGAAATCCTAAAAGTTTTTTCAGTTAAGCGTTCGGCTTCGGTCCAAGGATTACGGAGCAATTTCTGTTCCTATAATCTACTGACAGTTTTTTGGATAGATGTTTCCGCAGAGATAGATATTAAATTGAAAAATATTCTACATGTAGATTTCAAGTTCCGAAATTTTCAAAGCTGAAATGTTTAGTAAATGCCAATAAAATACCAACTTAAATACAGGGTGTTTTTTTTTTTTTTTTTAAACTGACGCAATTCAGAGCCGCCGGTAGCTCGTTCTAATAACTGGATTGATACAAAATTTTGTGAATGGACTAAGAAAACCATGGGAAAAAAAGATTCCGACAAAAAAAAAATAGTTCCAATCACCACCGATAGGGGGAAATGTGGCGCTGTGGTAATTTATTCAACTGAGAATTAGCATAAAATACGAGCAATAAATGAAAATGCAAATTTTTACTTACGCAAGCGACAGTAGCGTCAATAGTTTAAGTTATAAATGCATGAGAAAAACACCAAGAAACAATTTCAGCTCAAATTGAAAATAAATCTTACGTTACTGCAGCGCGCGTTACTTGTGAAGTTCTATTATTGTAACCAGTGCAATGCACCAGCCGCTCTTCGTTTACTTAGAACACGCCATAAACTGCGCAAAGGTCCTTTATCCGTTAATGTATTGAAAGCAATGATTCTGAAATTCGAAGAAACAGGCTCGCTAGCAGGTCGGTCAGGCAGAGGACGTAAACCGGTGGCAGAAAAAGTGATAATGGATGTTTCAACTGCAATAAACAAAAGGGAAAGTGTAAATGATGAATAAAACACGGCATTTTATCCAAATTATTAATTTTATCTGTTTCTGATGTTTTTTTGTAATGTACAGCGCCACCTTTCCCCCTATCGGCGGTGATTTTAACTAAATTTTTTTATTGTAATCTTTTTTCCCATGGTTTTCTTAGTCCACTCACAAAATTTTGTATCAATCCAGTTATTAGAACGAGCTACAGGCGGCTCTGAATAGCTTCAGTTAAAAAAAAAAAAACACCCTGTATTTCATATTTCGAAAAGGCCATTTTTAATATTGTTGCAAATTTATAAAACAGCGCAAATAATAATATTCCCTTTCAATTTAAAAAGGTACCTTACGTGAACATTAAAAACAGAAATAAAATCACCGTCCATCCTGGACGAATCTGGAGGACCTAATTCATCAAGTTACCCATATTGATCATAGTTTAAATTAGGTCCTCCAGATTCGTCCTGTATGGCTGAGTCGGTAGAGCATTTACAGCTTCAGCCAAGAGATCTCAGGTTTGAATCCTGACCCAAAATTTTCCACCCTATGGGAAAATTACAACTCATATGATTTCTTTACCAATTGAATAATTGTGTGAAAAATAATCTAGTGTATTCACGTATCCAGCGTTTACTGGGGTTCCAAACTTCCTGCGATTTATTTTGTTGAGCTGATTCAGGTATCAGACCTGATTCTATGATCAATAGGGTTAACTGGATGAATTAGGCCCTCAAGATTCGACCCGGATTGCTCAGTTGGTAGAACACAGGCAGCTGCAACACAGTAATATATATCAATTTGAATCTGTTTAAAATAGCGTAACGTTTAAAATTAACTGCAAATGATTTTTTCCCCTTTGAACGTAATATAATGGAATTCCTTTGATTCTCCCTGTAAAGGAACTATAAGTGCTACACACTTCGTTTTCAATATCGAATTTGCCGTAGTAAACCACAAAAACACATATAGTTTGCATTACAATCCGATTATATTTACGCGAGTTAGTGCACGGACTGACAGAGAGATGGCGGACAGATAGATGGCGGACAGATAGATGGCGGACAGATAGACAGACAGATATTAGACAGACAGATAGACAGACAAACCGAATCCATAAACATTTTTCAACTATGTTGGGAAGTGCTAATAAAAAAGGCTTTCACTGCAAATAGAGGTGTCTTAAATTCAGACGCATATGTGTCTGAAAAAGCAATTCAGACACTTCAGTGTCTGGATGTAAAATTTCAGACTTGATAGATGTCGGAATTTAAGACACATAAGTGTCTTACTATGATCAGGGTATAAAAGAACTGAGAAAAATGTCTAAAACACTATGATATGTCTGAAATTCAGACATTTAGAAAATCAGACACTTAAGTGTCTGAATTGAATATAATTGTATCATGTGGCCTCTTGGTGACTGTGATACAATCGTTCCACTGAATATGCCAACAATATCAGATAATGTTTCCAAACAAATGAATGTTGTTTAAAATACTTTTCCATCCACTAAATTTTGATTAGAACCAGGACACACTGGAAAATCACTTAGAGGAACCCAACACGTCTCTCACTGCAGTATTCCACTAATAACTCCTCTTTAAAATTTGTATGCATCATAGAATACGTTTTAATATAGAGAATAAAGTGTATGAAAAAAAAAAAAAACATCCAATTTGTTTCGCATGTAATGTGTATAACTATTATTAATCTAAAATTTTCTATTCTTTAGAATATTTTAAATATTTGTTTTTAGCGTTTAGGTTACTTTATTCATCCTCCCATCTACACATTCCCAAAAAATTTTATAAGCTTTTGCTATAAAAAATAAAATTAATTAACTTTTTTTTCCGCGAAAAAAAATTTAAAGACAAATTGATATTATTTTACACAGGGTAACGTTATTTCGAATTGTACAGAGAAGCGTGTGGCCCTGGAAAGAAAAGTTTACCCGATTGTTGCGCTGCGCAGTGTTGAATTCAGACATTTTTCTCCTGGGGGTGGGAGGGGAATTGCACTTTTCGACCATTAAAATCATAAAATCTCAAATCTTCTGGGGGAGGAACATTTCAATGTTGGAGGGAAAATCCACCTGGGCCACACCCTGAACTCAACACTGTGCGCCGGCCCTGATCGTAGTGTTGAATTCAGACACTTTTCTCCGGGAGGGATTTCGGTAGCTCCGGGGGGGGGGGGGAGAAATTGCACTTTTTAAACAATAAAAAAATAAATTTTCAAATTTTCAAATCTGGGGACATTCAAATCTGGGGACATTTCAATGCTCCGGGGCGGGGGGGGGGAAATGCCCCCCCAGGCCACCCCTAAATTCAACACCGCCTGATCGTATGATAGTATCATATGATTTCGATCTATACGATTCGTATACATCGAATATACAAATTGTGCATGAAAATCATAGAACTAATTAAAAATTGATAATGCATGCGAAATACGACAGTAGATGACGCCAGTTAACTTGAAAGATTAAATTTTAAACGTACAAAATTAATTTCTATGCTGGTTTCTCTTCAGTACAGAGTTCGCAAATGGGGATCTAAATTTTTTTCCTCATGAAATTTAGATTTAATGATGTTTTTTTACATTTAGATTTCCTTTCTATATAACTCATTGATTTTTCTTTAAAACGAAATCAATAAATGGCAGCATCGATTCTGATTTTCCCATAAAATAAATGTTATTTTCATATGAGATTGGAAATCACCTTCAAGACAGTGAGGCCAAGAAAGTAGCCATTATTTAACTTAATTACTTTACAATAAATTTTTTGAGGATGTGTAGTTAGTGAGATTAAACGCTTATTTAAAGCCCTTAATTTTTTGATTGTGGGAATTTAAGTTATTGGTAATTAAATTGATATTTTTGGGAGATAGAAATTTATTACTTATATTTGTAAATCTAAATTACCAGCCACTATAGGTTCAATTTGAGAAATAAATATTTTTATCAGTCATCTATGGTATCATTTTGTTTGTGCCAAAGCAGTGAATAAGTGTTTGTAGTACTATTGTGACTTCGAGTCTCAAGAGGTATGAATGAAAGCTACACCTCCCCCTCAATCAACGGAATGTATATAAAAAAGGTCAAAAAGAAAATTTAGTTAGTTAAATTTGAATATCAAGGGAGCGTTTTTCAATTAAGATATTTATTGACAACAATCGAATTGAAAATATGCATAATTCATATGTCCTTCCCCCACATAAATAATAAAGTTACTTAATCACCATCTCATATTGACGAACTTTTTCAAAATCCTGTTCATATTTTCCAATTTTCTGAGCAAAAAATCACTGAATTCTATAAAAATAACTACACGCATATAAATCATTCGATCACTTGCATTAAAAATAACACACTCTTGTGATCTGGATGGCGAAATGGATAAGGAGTTGGTTTCGTAACCAGTAGGACACGGGTTCGATTCCGGACTGGGTGAGAACGAAATTTAGATTATCCTCCCATAATTGTAGATAGAGGTGCTGCCATCGATAGAAGGCATCACTAACGATTTTTTTTTTCAATTTTTTTCTAGCTATCCGTGTAAAAAAAATGGCGGTATTTCAGCCATTTAAAATGTTTGAATTTCAGACGCTTACAAGTGTCTTAAAATATTAAGACGCTTCAAAGTGTCTCTTTTTTGAACCATCAGTTTCAGACACTTATATGACTGAATTTCAGATGTTTCAGTTTACAGTGTTCGTGTTGGAAATTGGTTTAGTGATTCGCGATTAGCGTTCGTAACTGCTGTAAGGTTTATGTACATTGGGCAGAGGAATTAACCGCCATAAAATGGTTAAGAAGTAACTATAGGGCAGAGTAGCCATATTTGGACGGCCGCTTTAAATGGACCACTGCAATTCTGCCGTCAATTACAGAAAGAAACTCCATCTACCGCTGAAATCCTATTCATCAGAATGACATCATTTATTATTAGAAAAATCACCCGCATACCACTTGCTGTTTTCAGATAATGTAAAAAACCTAAAATTAGCTGTTTTGATCTATTTTTTCCTACTAAACGTAAGAGAATACTTTAAAACTAAGGTAAGTTGTTATTTTTTCATACACATATCTAAATTCACGTGTTTATTACTCATATTTTTCACGCAGATTTGTTTGCTTTCATTTTTGTTCCTAGCACTGAGACTTTTAAAAAATGACGCAGTTTTCTTAATTGGATCAATTTGAGTCGCTTAAAGTGGAAAAGATATACAATCATAAATATGAAAAGTAAGTAAGGAATTTCGAGAGTTGTATGCCTTGTACACTATTTTTTCCCCTTTTTAATATTTGTCTTTCGGAAATTAAATAGAGAGGTGGACACCGAAGCGGAAGTAAATTTAATAACACCTCCTCAAATGTTTCGGTCATTTGATTCAAACCGGGTAAGTCTTTCGTCAAAATTTAAAAAAAGGCTACCGTCGGATTTTCACAAAATTTGCATTTTCGGAATCTGAAAAATAAACTACGAACAGTCTATGAGTTTCGATTCAATACCTCCAATATTTTTCTTAATATTCAAGGTTGAGTGAAAATGAAACTATTTCGTTGCCTGGGATTATCAAATCGATAACTTTCTTTTGCGGTTTTAGAAAAGATAGCCATTTTCTGCTCACGCGCAGAAAAATCTTTTAGTTCCATCGCCAGGGCATGCATTCTGGTCTAAATACATTTTCCGACACGTGTCCACGCTGCCTACGATACCGTGTATAGCAGACGTGCACTGCAAAATCTTTTAGCTCCAGTTTCCACCACCAGGTGGAGCATTCTGTTCTAAATAAACCTTTTTCCGCACGAAACTAAGGCACTCGTTTCCGCTGCTTATGCACCGTGTAGAAGGCCTGACATGCACGCGCGAAAAATCTGTTAGTCCCACTTTGCACCACCAGGGGTACCAATTCTATATCTTAATTAGCTATATCTTAATTAGTTCATGTTAAGTTGAATGAACCAATTCCCGTTGAAATCGGGGTCATAGAACCCGGTAAATAAATCCTCTCCCTGTAGATTAATATTCATAAATGGTGGTAATCAAGGGCATAAAACATGATACCAAAGTTTATTTAGTATTTCAGAGATCTCGAAAGAATGTTAGAAACGATTTCGCTTCATTCGAACCAATATTAAATACAAAATATTTTAGTTACATATTCCACCGCAAGAGGGGGTCAATGTTCTAAACAAACCGCTTTCGGAACTAAGCAAATTTGTTCAACCAATTTCCGACACGTGTCCCTGCTTTCTACAGTACCGTGTATAGCAGACATGCTACGCACACACTGCAAAATATTTTAGCTCCAGTTTCCATCACCATGTGGGGCATTCTGTTCTAAATAAAACTCTTTCTGAACGAAATTGCGGCACTCATGCGGCACTCACACTCGAAATTGCGGCACTCGAAATTGCGGCACTCAAGTGCTTACGGCACGTGTAGGAGGCGTGCTCTGCACGCGTGAAAAATCTGTTAGTTCCACTTTCCACCACCTGGGGGTATAAAATCTATGTTTTACTTAATTAGCTATATGTTAATTAGTTCATGTTAAGTTGAATGAATCAATTTCCGTTGAAATCGGACCCATAGAACCCGAGAAAATACCCCCCCCCTTCCCACCCGGGATATTAATATTCATAAATGGTGGTAACCGAGGGCTGAAAAAATTATACCGAAGTTTATTTAGTACCTGGGAGACCTCGGAAGAATGTCAGAAAATTTTGAATCGGATCAAGATTAAATGCAAAATCTTTTAGTTACACTTTCCGCCGCCAGGGGGTGCACTCGTGTCTAAACAAACCTATTTCCGAACGAAACTCTGGCACGTGTCAGCACTGCTTATGGAAATGTATAGAAGGCGTGCTGTGCACGCACCAAAAATCTTTTAGTTCCACTTTCCACCAAATCTATGTCTTTATTAGTTATCTATATCTTAATTAGTTCATGTAAATTTGATTGAATCAATTTTCATTGAAATCGGGCTCTTTGTTTGAATCAGACAAATTGTAAATGCAAAATTTTTTAGTTCCACTTCCCACCGCTAGGTGATGCACTCTGTTCTAAATAAAATTCTTTCCGATCGAAACTCCGGCACGTGGCCGTGTTGCCTACGACACTGTATAGCAAGCGAGCTGCGCACGTACCGCAAAATCTTTTAGTTTCATCTTAAACCACCAAGTGGCGCCAAATCTGTACCTTAACTAGTTATCTATATCTTAATTAGTTCGTTTTAAGTTAAATGAACTCATTGTTGTTGAAATTGCGCCCATAGAACCCGACAAAATACCCATCCCAGGTGATTAATGTTCGGAAATAGTGGATAGTGGATCCGATGGTAGGAACCAATGGATAAAAAAATTATACCGAAGTTTATCTAGTACCTGGGGTTCCTGAGAAAATGTTTCGTTTGAATCGGACTAATAATAAAAAAGATCTGATACTGGAAGCAGGGAGTTTCGATCAGAGGATTAACATGATATTTGAATTACAACCACTCTACCCCCCCCCCCCCACCAGAATTAAACCAACGACGTTAAAAATTAAGAATCAGCATTAATTTTTGAACCAGAAACAAAATTTCCTTTTTTTCTTGACATACAAAAACAGTAAGCTATACTTGTTAATTTCTGAAATCAAATACATAAATGATGTTACGTTCATGAAAAAACTCTAAAAACCACGCAAAACAAATCTCGAAATATTCACAACTTGCTTTTCGAAGACGACCTTTTCATCTGCCAATCACAGTTGCCCGATTGACTTCTCGCTGTGCCTACAATCCTACCAGCTACCAATTACAGTCCTGCAAAGGTGTTTTACTTCTAGCGGCATCAAGTGACGTCATACGCTGCAAAACATGAAAAAAAGTTTAAAAACTCATACAAAATTAAATTTAAAAAATCTAATGAAAAATTCGGGATAATAAAATATCTGCCCTTCCCTTTTAAAATCATGATTTTTTATCTGTAGAGAATTATCAACTTTCTCCAAGATAAAAAGAGAGACAAAAAATGACGATTCTGAACGTAGCTGAAACTGAAATCGAAGCAACCACCGAACCAATCAAGCATTCTGGGAAAAAGTTCTTAGTGCCGAATAAAAAGAATCGCCAAAAATTCATAAATCACAGCACGAATTTCGTATAAGCTTTATTGAAAAGAGGATAAAATTTACTATATTCTGCTGAAAGATTGGAAAAGGATTCCGGTTACTAATGTGGAAAAATCGCAGCAAAACGTGAAAAAACACTAAAAATCACATAAAATTTATAAAAAAAATTCTATTCAGAAATTCCAAAATCGGCCATCGAGGTGCAAAACTACATGCATAGAGGTACCTTCCCACCAAATTTTGTAGCTCTGCGTGCATCGGTCACTTCCGAACACAAACGAGAAACACACATACACACAAACACACACACGCACAAACTTCTTTCTTTATTAAAATTGGAGATTTATTTTTTTGCCAGTTACTAATGTGGAAAAATCGCAGCGAAACGTAAAAAAATACCAAAAATCGCATGCAGAATTAATAAAAAAAAATCTATTCAAAAATTTCAAAATCGGGCTTCGAGGTACAAAACTAAATACATAGAGGTACCTTCCTACCAAATTTTGCAGCTCTTGCGTGCAGCGGTCTTGTCAGAACACAAACTTTCTTCTTTATTATAGTTGGAGATTTATTTTTTACGGTTACTAATGCGGAAAAAATCGTAGCGAAACGTGAAAAAACACTAAAAATCGCATACAAAATTTAATAAAAATTTGTATTAAAAAATTCTAAGTTCTGGCTTTGAGGTGCAAAAATACATGCATAGAGGTACCTTCCCACCAAATTTTGTATCTCTGCGTGCTGCGGTCTTCTCAGAACACAAACGAGAAACACACACTCACACACAAACTTCCATCTTTATTATAGTTGGAGATTTATTTTCTGTATATGTGGTTCAATTTCTTTATACAGTTTAGGATACAGGAAACGAAAAGGAAAGAGTAAGTTGTGAAGAAATTGATCTGCAAGAAGGCTGCAGCTACAAACCCCCCAAAGAGACAAAGAATCCTTAGAAATGTCATCGATCTTGCCAAAGTACAGAAGGATCCAAAAAACAGTGTTAACATCTTAGCCATATAAAGTAAACCTTGAAATGAAAAAAGAAAAACAAATTCGACAAAAGGGAAGCTCTCAAAGCACAAAAGCAATTGGAATATCAAGTTAAAAAAAAATAGGCGTAATTCAATTAGAAAGAAAATGGTGGAAGGAAAGAACTACAGACATAGGTAAAGCAAACTTCTGTTACATTAAAAAAAAAGTTTAATGATTCAAAATCTAAAAAGAAAAATCAAGACAGTATTTTTTCTACTTTGTAAAAAAAAGCAGAAATGATTCAGTGTTCAGATTGCCAAATATGTTGTATGTGCTGGAATAAAAAGTGAACAAATGAATTTCATGTGTAAGCCTTGCATCACTTCTTACATGATATAATTGGCAATTAGTTCCATAATTTCTATTCTTAATTACTTATAGCTTCGATTTATATTTTAAATACATTTTTATTTACAACAATTACTCTTACTTTCAGACATTTGATTTCATTATATTCCATTGCTTTTGTTTTATTTGATTGTTTCATTAATCGCAAACTTTGTTTTTAATCAAATTAGTTATTTTGCCTACTCATTGAAACAGCGTAATATTGTGTGGTCCAATTTAGGAGACTGGGAGGCCAAATTAGGCGTCCAGTCGCTGAATTTGGACCACTTTTAACTTAGGGCTGCATTATTTATCAATATATCGGTCAAATATTGATATTTTTTAATTATCGCAATAACAATATCTAAGCTCTGATTCTGAAGATATATCCCAATAACGATAGTTAAGCTCTGACACTACCGATATATCACAATAAATTTTTTTTTCCTCGCAGCGCGACTTCGAAATACTAGAAAAAACGCTGAAAATTCCGTACTAATTATCGGAATAATCCTTTCTTCCCAAGCATTTATTCCCTGCCCGCTTCATTCAAACCCGGATATCCCTTCTAATGATCATCTCTCTTTCATGGTTATCTCAATATATCCCGATACATTCGCTGCTTTATTTTTTATTCCCACCAACTGCATTTTCCACTGTCCGTTCCTTACTGAACAATATTGTTTTCGTCTGTGTTTCTGTGTCGCTGCTATTAGTCTAGACCTATTGCAATTCTTCATACATATTGATAAGTCATGACCAATAAAGAAGCGCTAAAATGCATACGAGTTATTGTGGAGTCCATATTACCAAAGCTTAGCAGCTGGGAAGCTCGGTTCGCGAGCAACCATTAAGAGTGCACTAATGGTGAAATTTCACACTTCGTCACGTTGGTCAAGAGCGAGGCTAACGAAAAAGAAAGGCTACCGTGGTGCTTGCTTTACGCATATCTTTTTTTACAGACCGGAGGAGTCACGTGATGTTCGAATCCACCAATGCAAGTGTACGAAAAGAGCATCACGTCACTCTAGCGGTCTGTAAAAAAATATAAGTGGAATGCACCGCGGTAGCCTGTCTTTTTCGTTAGCCTCGGGTCAAGAGAAGCCTCGCCACTCTTTCACTGTGACTGGTTCTTTGAGACTGGACCTTTGAGTGGAGCTTCCTAGCTATTAACGTCTAGTATTGCCTATGCTAGATATCGGCGAAGGTTCATCCCTATTTTCCTCTCTGTTGTTTTATCGGTAGAGGAGCATGAATTCGAGTGAATTGAATATATGCTGTCTTGATATTTCAGCTTAAAATGAAGTACAGAAATAATTATTATAAAACTATCTCGAAACGTGATTTGAATATTTATATTTCAAAAAAAGATTTTAATGTTGTATTTATGTATAGTAAATAGATAGGAAGGTGATTTTTTTTCTATTAAGAATGCATTGATACCGGAGATCCTGAGAGAAAGATTGGAAAACAACATTTCTTGAAAGCTTGTTATTTACAAGTATATTAGCGTTACATGTAGCATTAAATCAATTTCAGTTTTTGCTGTTACTTTTTACTTATTTTAATCATATTAAACTCAGCAACGTCCTCAATTTAAGAACATTTTATTTTAGTTTCTTTTTTATAATATTCTCAGTTATACACGAGGAAATAGTTAAAATAGTGCATACAACAGGAAGAATAGGGAACATACTATTTTACTTAAGAAAAACAGTATCCAAGTATTGGTAATCTAAATAAATATCGAAAAATGTGTTATTTTCCTAAAATATTTCTATTTTGCATAAATATGATACCATACTATATAAAGGATACTGTGTGAGCAATATTGTGTAGGTATAGAGCTTTGATTCGTTGCTTTGTACACCTGTTTGTCCTTAAATTGCTGCCACCATACCATTTATCTTTGGAAATTAACAATTTTTCAATTCCCACACACTTTAAGGTAGTTATCGCGATATATCATCAATATCAATATTAATTCTTTGATATATTGCGATATTAAATTTTCGATATCGTCTAGCCCTACTTTTGTTAAATTTTTTAAATTAAAATAAAACTTAATATTTTCAAAAATAAGTTGTTCTAAAGATTTATTTAGTTAGTAGATGAATAGATTGCCCACGTGTAGTGATATTTTGTAGCTATTCTAAAAATGAAGTGAGTTACACCCAAAAATATGTGAAATGGCCCAAATTAGGCTACTCTCCCCTATGTGGTGCATATGAAACAATTGATTTGAATCATTACATGAGAGAACTGTTAAAAAATTAAAAAGGTAGTTATTTTTGTGAAATATTTAAGAAATTGTTATGAAACATTAGTGTGATTTTGTTATAAAACTTTGTAAAATATTCTTATTTTTGACAAAAAATACGATATATTTTTGCAATGATATATATATTTATATCTCTATTATTTGTGTGAGCAACATTCGTCCTTCACAAACTTGGCTTCACCTTGGCGAAAATTATTGCAACTTGGCATAATCGTAATGGTGGTGGCAGATATGACAAAGAAGTGTCGAAAATTTAAATGGAGTTAGGTCTCAAATTACAGATTTTACGACATTCTTTTAAGAATTGTATTTTGGCCAAGTGCTGTCAAAAATGTTGTGTATGAATCCTTTTACGAATTCCAAACTATTTAGTATCCTAAACTTTAATTGTGGATAGCAAATAACGTTTGCTGGTATAGTATGGAAAATAAAAGGAATTCGAAATGCCAAAAGGAGAAATAGTGAAACGCATAATAGTTAGGCATTCATTTATCATGAATATTAAAAGAAATGATGTTGGATTTTCTATTCAATAATTTGAAATTTCTGACTTTTGCTATAAAGATGGAGATGTTTTTAAATTTCATTGGTAGCTGGCAGGTTAATTTTTCACATTCATAACACTGACAAAACAAGCCTTATTGATTTTAATGATTTAATTTTATTCATTTTCTTTCTATTTTGCAGATACAAAATCACCGGAAGGCTGGTGGATAAACGCAGAAATTAAAAAGGTGGAGATTGAAACATACAGTACAATGATCATACACTGCTGGATATGGTTTCTTGCACTTGCGACTTTTTCTTTGTTTTTCCCTTTACTGTTGATACTATTGAAAGCTTATTATTCTGCACTTATTTTAGCTGGTAATTTATATTCGTCCTTTAGTCCCTATATTTTAAGAAATATTTTGGATAAAATTGAGTCTGAAAGGATAATTTCAAACCTGATATATGATGGAATTTTATCATCGTCATCATCATCGCATGGAATGGTTCATGTTGAATTAAACGATAATTATGATGCTGATGATGAAATGTCATTAACATCTTCGAATGAAACCGCCTCTGTTAAATTAAACGACGGTGAAAATGTTGTGCATGGGGAAGAACTTGAGAACGCTTTAAACCAAAGTGTTGTTGTTGTTGCTTTTTAAATATACCCCCTGTTTGCTCTTGTGTGTACTTCTGTGAAAAACTTAAGGGGAGGTTCTCTCCAAAAACTTTAAAAAAAGTACTTGCGACCTGTAGTGGAAGGAAACTTTAGCTTTCCTATTCCTTGTTCTTAAGAAATCAGCTAATTTTACTGAAACACACGATGCTAAAATGTATGAAACTAGTTTATAGTTTATACGTTAGTTATAGTTTGCACGTTTATACGTTAATATAAACAAGCCATTTATCTATTTTTACATACAGACAGTATTAAATTGTATATAAAATACAATAATAATAATATATATAAATAAAATATTTATGTATTATAAATAGATATATAAAAAACATAAAAGTTAATTAGGTTTGTTTGCATAGCTGATTATATCATTTGTCAACAAATCTCACATTTCAAAGCCCAAATTGCAACAAGCTTTTTTAAAAACACCAAAGCCCCATAACTTTTGATTTTTAATAATTTTAATTTTTTAACAGTTTTAATAATGAAAAATCAATGCCACAAATTTACCTCAAACGTCAAACAGCTGCAATTTTCTAAAATTTTGATTTATTTTATCATTTTTAGTTTTGCTGTCCAACTAAAGTAATATATTTTAAGAATACGTGTGTTTATTGCGTTTCAAATTATTATTAAAAGCGCAATCCATTTATTGTGACGCCAAGAGAAATATTTTTTGCAGAGTTTAGATTGAATAAAGTAATTAATATTTTTATTTAATATTACTAATTTACTGCACTTGACAGTACAGTACATTTAATGCCAGAAACAACCAGTTTTTCTATGTATATTATTTAATAAAAAATAATAATCCCCGAAAATGCCCTAAAAATTACTTTGTATCGGTAGAACCGCCTCTTTAAGAAATCTGAAATATTCAAGTGTTTGCTTATGTAACTGAATTTAGTATGTCTGTAATATCAAAAATTCATGAAATACAGACCTTCCTGCCTATGCCTTTTCAGTTTGGATTTTCTATGTAGTATGCAGCATAATATATAAATGGTACAGTGCGTCTCATAACTATAAAGACACTGATTTTTTCGAAATAATATTTTAATAATTCAGTATTCAAAAATATGTTTATGCATATAACAAAATTCATGTACGAAACAAACATTTTACAGTAAATTAAATTAGAATTAAATAATTTCAACTCGAAAATTTATGAATGGAAAAAAAATTGCTGTCTCATAAATATAAAGATATTTTACATACTTTTGAATTATCTTCCAATAATAGTTCAATTTTTTATTAATGACAGCAAATATTCTAGCTGGCACCCTGTTTATTAAGTTGTGTAAGTATTCTGGCGTTATATTAAAGCTACTTCGTTCGATTTCTTTTTTCAACTCAAGGACGTTTGAAAACTGTCTTCCAGATGCATATACACTGCGAACAAGAATGCCCCAAAGGTTCTCAAGTGGATTTAAATCAGGGCTACATGCGGACCAGACCTTGACATGAACATTGTTATCAGAAAACCAGTTTTTTGTGAGTCTTTATGCGGGAATTGATGCATTATCCTGTTGATACAAATAATTCCGACCATCAAGAGTTTCAGCAATTGGCAACAAGTGACAATCGAGCACTTCTACATATTCTTTAGATGCCTGTTTACCTTCCAGAAAGGCAATATCTGCAGTTCCATTAAAAGAGAAGGCAACACCAAACCATCACAGAACCTCCCTCTTTCTGCCTACTTCGAAGTTCACGTCTTAAATCGTGCCAGAAGGAATTCCAACCAATCTGGACCATTCAAGTTAAATCTCTTTTCATGTGAAAAAATGACTTGCATCCATTCGTCTTTCCAATGCATATGATGTTTAGCCCAGAGCAGCCTTCGTTTTTTGTGTTCTTTTTTCAGTAAAGGAAATCTGAACATATGCCGGTACACAATATTTTTGCTTTTTTTTTATGCAACGATGTACTGTGTCCTTTGAGACGATACCATCAACCCGTTGTCAGAGTGATATTTTTTGCGACGAAACAAGTCGCATGATCCTGCAACCGAGTCTTTCACAAGTCTTTTTTGGTCTGCCAGAGCGTTTTCTCGAATTGAAATTGTAAGTTTTTGATAAAAGTTTATAAACTGCAGCTCTGCTTCACCCAGTTTTTTTTTGCATATTGAAGAAACTGTTAAGCTATTAGCTTTAAATCCGTGTATTTTGCAAATCTCATCTTTAGAAATTTCAATGATCCGCGGCATCTTTGCAATTGAAACACGTCGAACAACTTTGCTCGTTTGGGTAACTTAAAGCGTATTTCTGCGCATGCGTATCATTTCTGTACGCGGGCATTCGAAAAAAATTTGCATATGAAACAGTTTCAAATTTGTCTTTATATTCATGAGACAACGTATTTTATTATTATTTTTTTTTATTATTCGAGTCGAAATTATTTTATTTAAATTTAAATCCCGGTAACAGATTCATTTCATTGTTCTAAATACAAGGTATAAAATTTAATTTTTTGTATTGAATTAATAAAATGTAATTTCAAAAACATATATGTCTTTGTATTTATGAGACACACTGTAATATAAGCGGTATATTATATAAATGGTTTCCGTCCTACATCAGATACAAAATTCGTGCTTCAAAATTCGTAATGCAAAATTCAATAACGTATATTTTTTGTTAATCTTATATATTATTTCTGTTGTCAACATCCCTTTTTTTATGCAAATAAAAGACGCAGAACGACAAATGAGGTACCATATGAAAGGATTTTGAAGCGGCTGCTGACATAGTACACTCACATTTCTTTAAAACATGTTTTTAGATTAAAAATTGCAATTACTTAAAAAATAAATCGGTATTGTGCTCATAAATGAAATGAAAGGTTTTTCTCAAATGATTGTTGCCACAGAAATAATATATCGCATTATATGATGCTCAACAATAATTATAAAAAATAATAAATAGTACAAAAGAGGTAAAATGTGAAGCTTTCTCTAGGGTTTATTTTATATTTATGATTAAAAACCAAAATTAAAATTGAAACGTTTATAACAGAAAAAAAATATATATTGATTAATCTTATATATTATTTCTGTTGTCAACATCGCTTTTTCTAAGCAAATAAAAAACGCACACCGATAAATGAGATATCATATGAAAGGATTTTGAACAGGCTTCTGACACAGTACATTTAAATATCTTTAAAACATGTTTTTGATTAAAAATTGCAGTTAATTAAAAATTAAATCAACATTATTTTCATAAATGAAATGAAATGTTTTCCTCAAATGATTGTTGCCACAAAAATAATATATCGCATTATATGATGCTTTACAATAATTATAAAAAATAATAAATAGTACAAAAGAGGTAAAATGTGAAGCTTTCTCTAGGGTTTATTTTATATTTGTGATTAAAAACCAAAATTAAAATTGAAACGTTTATAACAGAAAAAAATATATATTGATTAATCTTATATATTATTTTTGTTGTCAACATCGCTTTTTCTAAGCAAATAAAAAACGCACACTGATAAATGAGATATCATATGAAAGGATTTTGAACAGGCTTCTGACACAGTACATTTAAATATATTTAAAATATGTTTTTGATTAAAAATTGCAGTTAATTAAAAATTAAATCAACATTGTTTTCATAAATGAAATGTTTTCCTCAAATGATTGTTGCCACAAAAATAAAATACCGCATTATATGATGCTCAACAATGATTATAAAAAATAATAATTCTACAAAAGAGGTAAAATGTGACGCTTTCTCACGAGTTTATTTTATATTTATGATTAAAAAACAAAATTGAAAATGAAACGTTTAGAACACAATTTTTTTTTAATTCATCGAAGCAGTGGTATTTTACACATAAAAGGCAGTATAGCATAAAATGTATCATTTGTTATATTAGATTTAATTGTAATTTAAGTGTATTTCAATTTATTTTTATTTTTACCTAAGAAAATGACGTCATCCTCTAATGCAGTTAAAATACAATTGTTAATTTTTTTCCTCGCGCGTGCCTTTTTCTATCTTCGATGAGCTTTTGTTGTTAGGAATAAATGACATGACATTTTGGCTTGACAAATGTTGTTTACAGATCTTTTTCTTCTTAATTTTCTTTCAGAAGTTTAAACCTGCATCTCAAATTATTAGATATTACTAAATATTTTTAGACTGCTGTGAGAATTCCTAGCACGGGTCCAGTGGTAATTATTTATATCTAATAGAATTCGGATTTCATGCATTTGAAAATTAGCAGATATATTCGTTATAGGTTCACAAAAAACATACATTTACTTTTTCGAACGATCTGAATGACATAGTATTTCCTGAATTCGAATGTACATTGTACAATGTACAATGCCAAAGTTCGTCTGCAGCCATCATATTCACTAACAAGAAGACCGCCAAACATGATGCGCACAGATTTTGATTATTTTAAAGTATGTTGTAGAGATCATTCCTCTAATTATGTAGGTCAAAGGTTTCCTTCAAATGGGATTTAGTTTTCGAGAAATTTCGGTTTAAAGTTTAGCATGCATTTCAAATACGCATTACTTCGCGATCTTGAGCAAGGTCTCCGTAGTGCCGGGGTAGCGTTCGCGATTTGAGAACGGGAGATGAGGGTTTTGTCCTCTCATGTGACTTTTACCTTTTTTAAAAAAATTTATATATTTGTCGCGTTATAAGTTTTATGGAGAATTATGAATTCTGCATCCTTGAACTTTTTGATATTTTCCTAATAAATTCCATTTACATTTTTGAATTTTTCGTGAAAAATTATATATATATATATATATATATATATATATGTATATATATATATATTTGTGCAGTTTTGAATTTAATATTTTTATTGAAGAAATTCCAAACTAATTAAGTCCAACAACATATCTTGAAAGTAGTAATAAAATGTTAAAGCAATAACGCTTATATCCAAGTTTTAGCCAGTTATATATATATTTTTTCTTATGTTATTTAAATACATTTAACTGTAAAGTTCAAACTCACCATCATTTTTGATTTGCACAAATAAAAAATAATATATTACAATTAATTTGTTTTCAGTCTAACAAGTCGATGCCATACAGAAAAATTCAACTAGAAATGAAAAATCGTTTGTAAATTACAATACATATAAAAAATATCTGAAAATTTCGTCGAATCATTTCGTTTAGCTTTCTTTCAGACAATTACCACGTTTGAAATAATTTCTTTTTCAAATTTAATTCATTTTTTAATATATTTATCACAATTTAAGTATTTAAAGAATATATAATATGCTAATTTATACATTCTTCCAATATTGTTAAAACAATTATTTAAAGGCGATTTATAATGCGGAATTTGTTTAGCATATTTTTGCGATAGGTATCACACAATTAGTTCCATATTTAATAAACTAAAAATGTCGATGTCGGTGATGATAAATATTTTAGTATTTCAGCAGTTAACATATTTTAATATATTTAGAACAAATCAAATATTAAAAGGATATATTATTTTGTTAATTTTTTCTTAATCATTTAAATTTTTTAAAATAGAAATGCAAATAAACAAATGCATTATTTCATAAATACGATAAATAAGTAAGTAAATATACATAAATGTAAACAATAATCATTTTAAAAAGACGAGATATCAAGACATAAATTAGTTTGGATTTTCGTCAACAGAAATATTAGAATAAAAATTGCGCAAAAACTATAAATTTTCACGAAATATTCGAAAATGGAAATGGAAATTATTAGGAAAATATCAAAAAGTTCAAAGATACAGAATTCATAATTCTGTATAAAACTTATAACGCGACAAATATATAAAATTTGTTAAAAAAGGTAAAAGACAAATGAGAGGACAGAACACTCATCTCCCGTTCTCAAATCGCGACCGTTACCTCGGCACCACTGATACCTTGCTCAGGATTGCGAACTAATGGGTATTTGAAATGCATGCTGAACTTTAACCCGAAATTTCTCGAAAACTAAAGCCCATTTGAAGGAAACCTTTGACCTGAATAGTTAGGGGTATGATCACTACAACATACTTTAAAAGCATCAAAATCTGTGAGCATCATGTTTGGCGGTCCCCTTGTAAGTATGATTTTATCGGATTTATTAACTCTATGTGTTGTCCTTTGCTTCATGAGATCAACATTTTAATTATTTATGCCCGATGATATTTCAACCCTCTGACTGACAAGCACGAGTCTCTGCAATACTTTTATCAATTAAATTAAGATAATTTTACACATTAAAAGAGCTTTAAAACCATTGAATAATGACTAATATTTTCAAGGTTTATATCACATACGTAATTATGTGTTTTATAACATGTTGGAATAATCATATTCTTTTAGCTTTAATACATTCACCGCCATGGCGTGTGACAGAATGCGTGTGACAGAAATATGTCCCGGGGCGCCATTTCACACAAATAAGTCTGCCATCAATATTTTCATTGATGACAATTTATTTCTATTTATTTCTATTGATATTTTTTATCATGCATTTAAAAAAACTTAATTTACTTAATCCCCCCCTCCCCCAGACTCCTCCCCAGACATGTTTAGTGATTTCAGTTTGGCATTCGACGTGTAAAAATAATTGAAAATTGATATTTTTGAAATAAAAATCTATAAAATTGACACCTTATGTGAAATTAACAAACATTGCCGCGATTGGGAAGAGTGAACCAACTCGATAAAAGTTGAAAACCGCTTTGTAATTGTCTGCCAAAGAAGCCACAACGTCACATTCTATGGCAGTCAACGTGTTAAAAAAAAAACAAGTTGGAAATTGTACGTCAAACGTGACAAATGAGATGCGTTCGTACTATAGCTAGTTATATAAATATTCAGATCTTGATGTTTTTTAATTCTGTGAAATGAATTATATCGTCTGCAGATTAATTTCTGTAATAAGTGTCTCGGTCGCTTGACGATTAAACTTTGAAAGCTCCTGTAACAAGAAAGCCCCGATTTAAATTTAAAAGAAATCAAATTTCTTAATAAATGTTTTTAAGAATATTTTCTAAGTTTTGATTCGATTTTTAAAATATTTGAAATGTCTCAATAAAATTCCGCAAAGATAATATATCTTAAATTTTAAACCATTCGGTTGGGTAGTTTTTGCGTTGTTATATGCGGACGGACGGACTTACTCACAGAGAGACGGACGGACCAGACGACGACAATAGGTGCTACGTATTTATATAATTACGAACGCACCTAAAAATGCACAGTAAACAGTATTACAATTTTGCACTTTTACTGGACACTCAGAAGGTTTAAGTACTATAAAAATCATTTGAGGGGTCAGTTACCTTTAAAAGTATTCAAAAATATTTTTTTTTGTTTAATATCGTGTATTAAAATCTGACTGTTTAGAAACATTTCAAAAGAAACCACATGCAAAAAGTCGTTTCAGAAGGGATGTTATGTCCAAAACAGTTTGATTTCTCTTTATAGGATTAAGGGGTAATTTGATCATTGGTGATTTTGGTCACTGTGCGAATGATTTCTAAAAAATGGCGGGATAGAATTTCATTAAATTTTGACTGAAGGTATAAATCTTATAGATTCACAAAATGACCTACTATTATGTTCATCAAGTTAAAAAAAAAAAATAACAATAATAATAATAATAATAATGACTCTTTTTATGTAAAAAAAAATCGAAATATTAGGATTTTTTTTTTTTAATTTTTTTTTCGCAAAGACTAATAATTATATTTTTTGCAGTGTAATTCATTTTTAACACATATTATATATGTACTCGGTAAACAAATTTGACGACTGTAATAATTCAGTTATAAGAAATCGTGCGCGCAAAGAACATAAAGTGAATTCATTTAAAATATAACACATTATAACACCTTGTAAATATACACTCCTTTTAGTTACTAAAAGCGTAAAATAAAAATATTATAAACAGTAAAACTTGTTTTATTAGACCGTTGACATGTTTCAGCTCAATCTGATCCATTATATCAAAACAAATAAGAATGATCTACCATTGCACGATGAAGTTATTTGAAACGCTATAAAAAAATCCCATATTTTTTAAAAAGTATTCACGTTATTTTATATTTTTTGCTTGAATGTGGCTCGAGTTACTCTATGGTTAGAAATATGAAAATAAACATCAAAGTAAAATATAAAAAAATAACGCACGTAATTTTTAAAAAGTACGAGAAAAATTAAATGAGTGCGTTTCAAATAACTTCATAGACCGTGCAGTTATAGAATATTCTTATTTGTTTTGATAATGACTTCGATTGAGCTGAAACATTTCGACGGTCTAATAAAAGTTATTTTACTATTTATAATCTTTTCATTTTACGCCTTTTAGCAATTAAAAAAGTGAATTAATTTATTAAAAATGCACTAAATTTCCAATTAAATTAAGAAACTTTATCTATGGATCTAAACACTTTTTGAGAACAATAACCGTTACTATATATCTCTTTTATTGTGTGTTCAAAATTTCATATCCTGTGTGATATGATAATTTTGTGTAAAGTGTATGTTATCTTTTATCCGAAATGAAAAAGTTAATAGAAAACTAAAAAATATGCATATATATGTTTAAAACATTAATGATTCTTTAATTACTCTTTATTGGAATAGGCATAAACAGATTTTATCAAATATGCTCTGTTAAAAAAAAAAAAAAAAAAAAAAAAAAAAACTCTTATTTATTTTTAAAACCATATTTTGTGTCAATTAAACAAGTTTAACCTCTAAACTTAAATAAATCAATGTAGCCATTAAAATTGACTGATATTAATCTTCCTACCCTGTTGAAATTTTACTCAACCTTGTTAAAAACATTTCACACTAGAATTTTTATTTAAAACTATTTAACACATTTATTTAACTTAGTTTTCTGTGGCTTTTATTTAACTTACTTTAAGAAGAAATTTCTTGTTCGAATCGAATGAAATAAAATGATAGAAATGGGTCGATTCGACCCTTTCAGGGTAGGAAGGGTAAAAATATTCTTATTATATTTCGCCACGTCTGATGTATATATCTATATATCTATATATCTATATCTATATATATATATATGTATAAATTGATGTGTGTGTTCAAAATTTCATATCCTGTGTAAATAGTATGTGAGAATTTTGTGAAAAGTCTATGTTATCTATTATCCGAAATGAAAAAAATAATAGAAAACTAAAAATATGCATATATATGTTTAGAACATCATTGATTCAATTACTCTTTATTGGAATAGGCATAAACAGATTTTATCAAATATGCTCTGTTAAAAAAACAACTCTTCTTTATTTTGAAACCATATTTTGTGTCAATTAAACAAGTTTAACCTCTAAACTTGAATAAATCAATGTACCCATTAAAATTGACTGATATTAACCTTCCTACCCTGTTGAAATTTTACTCAACCTTGTTAAAAACATTTCACACTAGAATTTTTATTTAAAACTATTTAACACATTTATTTAACTTAGTTTTCTGTGGCTTTTATTTAACTTACTTTAAGAAGAAATTTCTTGTTCGAATCGAATGAAATAAAATGATAGAAATGGGTCGATTCGACCCTTTCAGGGTAGGAAGGGTAAAAATATTCTTATTATATTTCGCCACGTCTGATGTATATATCTATATATCTATATCTATATATATATATGTATAAATTGATGTGTGTGTTCAAAATTTCATATCCTGTGTAAATAGTATGTGAGAATTTTGTGAAAAGTCTATGTTATCTATTATCCGAAATGAAAAAAATAATAGAAAACTAAAAATATGCATATATATGTTTAGAACATCATTGATTCAATTACTCTTTATTGGAATAGGCATAAACAGATTTTATCAAATATGCTCTGTTAAAAAAACAACTCTTCTTTATTTTGAAACCATATTTTGTGTCAATTAAACAAGTTTAACCTCTAAACTTGAATAAATCAATGTACCCATTAAAATTGACTGATATTAACCTTCCTACCCTGTTGAAATTTTACTCAACCTTGTTAAAAACATTTCACACTAGAATTTTTATTTAAAACTATTTAACACATTTATTTAACTTAGTTTTCTGTGGCTTTTATTTAACTTACTTTAAGAAGAAATTTCTTGTTCGAATCGAATGAAATAAAATGATAGAAATGGGTCGATTCGACCCTTTCAGGGTAGGAAGGTTAAAAATATTCTTATTACATTTCGCCACGTCTGATGTATATATCTATATATCTATATCTATATATATATATGTATAAATTGATGTGTGTGTTCAAAATTTCATATCCTGTGTAAATAGTATGTGAGAATTTTGTGAAAAGTCTATGTTATCTATTATCCGAAATGAAAAAAATAATAGAAAACTAAAAATATGCATATATATGTTTAGAACATCATTGATTCAATTACTCTTTATTGGAATAGGCATAAACAGATTTTATCAAATATGCTCTGTTAAAAAAACAACTCTTCTTTATTTTGAAACCATATTTTGTGTCAATTAAACAAGTTTAACCTCTAAACTTGAATAAATCAATGTACCCATTAAAATTGACTGATATTAACCTTCCTACCCTGTTGAAATTTTACTCAACCTTGTTAAAAACATTTCACACTAGAATTTTTATTTAAAACTATTTAACACATTTATTTAACTTAGTTTTCTGTGGCTTTTATTTAACTTACTTTAAGAAGAAATTTCTTGTTCGAATCGAATGAAATAAAATGATAGAAATGGGTCGATTCGACCCTTTCAGGGTAGGAAGGGTAAAAATATTCTTATTACATTTCGCCACGTCTGATGTATATATCTATATATCTATATCTATATATATATATGTATAAATTGATGTGTGTGTTCAAAATTTCATATCCTGTGTAAATAGTATGTGAGAATTTTGTGAAAAGTCTATGTTATCTATTATCCGAAATGAAAAAAATAATAGAAAACTAAAAATATGCATATATATGTTTAGAACATCATTGATTCAATTACTCTTTATTGGAATAGGCATAAACAGATTTTATCAAATATGCTCTGTTAAAAAAACAACTCTTCTTTATTTTGAAACCATATTTTGTGTCAATTAAACAAGTTTAACCTCTAAACTTGAATAAATCAATGTACCCATTAAAATTGACTGATATTAACCTTCCTACCCTGTTGAAATTTTACTCAACCTTGTTAAAAACATTTCACACTAGAATTTTTATTTAAAACTATTTAACACATTTATTTAACTTAGTTTTCTGTGGCTTTTATTTAACTTACTTTAAGAAGAAATTTCTTGTTCGAATCGAATGAAATAAAATGATAGAAATGGGTCGATTCGACCCTTTCAGGGTAGGAAGGGTAAAAATATTCTTATTATATTTCGCCACGTCTGATGTATATATCTATATATCTATATCTATATATATATATGTATAAATTGATGTGTGTGTTCAAAATTTCATATCCTGTGTAAATAGTATGTGAGAATTTTGTGAAAAGTCTATGTTATCTATTATCCGAAATGAAAAAAATAATAGAAAACTAAAAATATGCATATATATGTTTAGAACATCATTGATTCAATTACTCTTTATTGGAATAGGCATAAACAGATTTTATCAAATATGCTCTGTTAAAAAAACAACTCTTCTTTATTTTGAAACCATATTTTGTGTCAATTAAACAAGTTTAACCTCTAAACTTGAATAAATCAATGTACCCATTAAAATTGACTGATATTAACCTTCCTACCCTGTTGAAATTTTACTCAACCTTGTTAAAAACATTTCACACTAGAATTTTTATTTAAAACTATTTAACACATTTATTTAACTTAGTTTTCTGTGGCTTTTATTTAACTTACTTTAAGAAGAAATTTCTTGTTCGAATCGAATGAAATAAAATGATAGAAATGGGTCGATTCGACCCTTTCAGGGTAGGAAGGGTAAAAATATTCTTATTACATTTCGTCACGTCTGATGTATATATCTATATATCTATATATCTATATCTATATCTATATATATAAACTGATGTGTGTGTTCAAAATTTCATATCCTGTGTAAATAGTATATGAGAATTTTGTGTAAAGTCTATGTTATCTATTATCCAAAATGAAAAAATTAATAGAAAACTAAAAATATGCAGATATATGTTTAGAACATCATTGATTCTTTAATTACTCTTTATTGGAATAGGCATAAACAGATTTTATCAAATACTAGCAAGCTACGCTCGCTGTGCTGGTCGGTTTCTACAAATGAACCTTGAATCAAACGAAATATATCCTTTAATTTGACCTTATATTTGAAAGCAATATTTACCTGGAATATCCTTCCACATTACTGAAAAATGACGTCATTGCGCTATTATATTTTCTAATGTCCAGTAAAAATTTTAGCTGTTAAGGACCAACTCTTTTATTTGGTCATTTACAGTTAGGGTTTGCTAAAGAATGATAAAACTATATGCAATATACTAAAACCATCACTAAAAATTATCGAACTAACAATGCAAACAAATTAACTAACAAAATCCATTCAGTAGAAGTTTTTATAAAGGCTAAACTTTGATAATCGCGTTCATCTGATTATAGAACTTTTCCACATAATTCTAAAGCTAACAGAGCGATATTAGATATACTAAAACCATCCTTACAAATTATCTACTTAACAATGCAAGTCGCTAAAAATACGCCCATTAAAAACTTTCAAAAAGGCTAATCTTTCGGTATCGGGTTCACTTGACTATATAACCTTCACACATAACTGTTTGACTAAGCAACGTAGAACAATATGTAGTACACTCTAACCATTCCTGAAATAGCATCTAACTAATTAACAATACAATTCTCATCAAAATCCGTCCAGTAGAACGTTTTCAGAAGGCTAATCTTTCATAATCGGAATAAAATATTGAAAAGGCCAATATTTGATAAAAAAAAGGGTCACTCGATTTTCGAATTTCCTCCTATAATTCTAGAACTAAGCAACGTAGAATGATATGTTATATAATAAAACTTTCCCTAGAAAATTATCCAACAGTGTAGGTTCCATCGAAATCCATTCGGAAAAATCTTTTAAAACGGCTAATCTTTCATAATCGAATTGATATGATTATAGAACTTCCCATAATAATTGTATAACTAAGCTACGTAAAACGATATGTTATACAATAAAACCTTCCCTGAAAAATTATGTTACAGTTTAAGTTCTACGAAAATCCATTCAGCAGAACTCCAGTTATAAGCAGCCGGAACGAAATTTCATAGATGTTGAAGTAAATAGAAGTATATTGCTATTAATATAGTTTGCATTTGAATAAAAAAAAGGTACTTTTCGGTTAGCCGGGCACCAGTGGTATATGTACATATATAAATATATATGTATATATTCATACATATAAGTGTATATATGTGTATGTATATATGTATTTGTGTAGATATATCTGTATTATATATGTGTGTGCATATATACACGTATATACTATCTATCACTGGCGCCCGGCTAACCGAATAGTACCAAAAAAATACTGCAAAAATGCTGTCGTACACTTGAAAAAACACCTTTTGGCTTAAAATCTCTCATCAAAACTGTTTCTTTTTAGCCACACACAGGGTGGCTTATTCTTTCAATCTCTATCTTTTTTCATGTTTATGAAAAGTCACAGCAATCCATCGTTGCCACAGATTAATCTCGGAAAATGAAACATTTGATGTTACTTAAAAAATTAATAACTGGAAAAGTATTTGTCACAAAATTGTTTTACAAACTGCGTTAGAATGGTAAAAAATTGTATTTTTCTTGATATAAATTTCAAATCTAATGATTATGTCGTTTTTCAAATATTAGATTTCAAAAATTACAAAACTTCACAATGGAGTACCGTAGCGAAACTTTTACGCGTAAAAAGATAATGATAAAGGCATTGTGGCTCGACGTGTATCGTGTATACTGGCCATAGCATGAGTAACGAATTATAGTAAACTTATTATTCTGTTAAAATATAAAATGGAATTATGTATATACATTTTTAAAAAATAAAGAAAAACATTTTATCACAAACATCAACAAAATTTTTTCTTCTATTTATTCCCTTATTCCAAAGATATCGTTTTATCGTCTGCTGCCATAGCAACATGAATTAAATTTCATTAAAAAAAATTGCTCAGTGGTAGAAAAATACTCAACACTTTAACAGGGGAATTTTTATTTGTTATTTAGATATTTTAAAATTGTTTGTTGTCATTGCGTTTTTATTCTGAGTTACAGCTAGTTTATTTATTTTTTAAATAAAAGCCGTGTGTGGCAATCTATATTCAGCCTTATAGCAGAATTTTCCCCTCTTGTTTTTTCTTTTCTTTCTTTTTTTTTAAATAAAATTAGTAACAGTTTTTTCGTTTATTTTTCCAGATGTATAGCCATTTCAATTCTTTCTGCAACAAAAAAAGCACCTTTTGGCTTAAAATCAAATTGCTTGGGATCAAAAGTAAAGTCAAAATCGCCAAAAACAAAAGATACATCGCCAAATATTGTTTCAATAGCAATCTTGCCCCTTGAATAATTTTTTAAGCATTACGAACATTCCCAATCATGTTTAAATTAAATATTTTCGTTTTATAATATTATCTATCATCAAAACTATTTTTCTTTTTTTTTATTTTCTTTCTCTTTCTTCTTTCTTTCTTTATTTTAAATAAAATTAGCAACAGTTTTTCTTTTATTTTTCAAGATGTATAGCCTTTTCATTTCTTTCTGCAACAATAATGGTCGCCAAAAAATTAGCAATGGTAACCTTTTCAGCCAAAATAACAGAACTTTCTATCATAATTCTGTAACTAATCTATGTATAACAATATATTATATAATAAAACTTTCCCTGAAAAATTATCTATCGAACAACGCAAGTTCCATCAAAATCCATTCAGCGGAACTTGAGTTATAAAGGAACGGAACGAAATTTTCGTTTGTGTTTTATATATATAGTAGATGCTCTGTTAAGAAAAAAAAAACCTCTTATTTATTTTTAAAACCATATTTTGTGTCAATTAAACAAGTTTAACCTCTAAACTTAAATAAATCAATGTAGCCATTAAAATTGACTGATATTAACCTTCCTACCCTGTTGAAATTTTACTCAACCTTGTTAAAAACATTTCACACCAGAATTTTTATTTGAAACACCTTTAATACATTTATTTAACTTAGTTTTCTGTGGATTTTATTTAGCTTACTTTAAGAAGAAATTTCTTGTTCGAATCGAATGAAATAAAATTATAGAAATGGGTCGATTCGACCCTTTCAGGGTAGGAAGGGTAAAAATATTCTTATTATATTTCGCCCCGTCTGATGTATATATCTATATATCTATATATCTATATCTATATCTATATATATAAATTGATGTGTGTGTTCAAAATTTCATATCCTGTGTAAATAGTATATGAGAATTTTGTGTAAAGTGTATGTTATCTATTATCCGAAATGAAAAAATTAATATAAAACTAAAAATATGTATATATATGTTTAGAACATTAATGATTCTTTAATTACTCTTTATTGGAATAGGCATAAACAGATTTTATCAAATATGCTCTGTTAAAAAAAAAAAAAAAAAAATTCTTAATTTTTAAAACCATATTTTGTGTCAATTAAAAAAGTTTATTCTCTAAATTTGAATAAATCTGTGTACCAATTAAAAGTGATTGATATTACCCTTCCTACCCTGTTGAAATTTTACTCAACCTTGTTAAAAACATTTCACACCAGAATTTTTATTTAAAACTATTTAACACATTTATTAAACTTAGTTCTCTGTGGCTTTTACTTAACTTACTTTAAAAAGAAATTTCTGGTCCGAATCAAATGAAATAAAATTATAGAAATGGGTCGATTCGACCATTTCAGGGTAGGAAGGTTAAAAATATTCTTATTATACACTATATTTCCAATGATGACCGGTCACTTGCGATTTTAGACGTTTTGTTAAATATCTGGAAAGATACATGAGGAATTATCCTGAAACTTCAGGAGTTTAAACAACATGATAGACGTCATATATTTCTGCGAAATTTTTTTCCCGAAACCCCATAAGGGGCCGTCAACAAATTGAATAAAAACAAATATCTTTTCGATAACCCTGTAAAAACTAATATTGCAAAAGCATTCAAACTGTAAATTATGATTAAGTGGCTTATTGTAATAATTTGGGTTTATTTTTATGAAGATAGCATGTATACTCGAAGAGAAATTCAGGTTTTTATAAAAACAGTCCCAAATTTTACCAAGTTTTTTGCTTATAATTTGCAGAGTTTTTAATATAAAAACAAGTTATTTTCAGAAAATATGACAAACAAAATTATAGACAATACCCTGTAATCAGAATTAAAAAATAATAAAAATTGTATGAAAAATGAGCATGTTTACTAAATAATGTTTCACTGCGCATGCGCGAATTCAATCAAAATATACTGTGCATAATATATTAGCTAAATGTATAGACCAACTTTTGTGAAAGTCTCAAAAATATAGCTTGAAAATTCTGATAGTAATCGTCGATATAATAAGCTCGAAATTCGCTGTTCCCAAAAGGAAGCAAAAAGATGAGGGATTGTATCCAAATGTACTAACTTATGAAAGTAGACATAATAAGAATGAAGTGTCTCTCATTCTATATTTGATACAACCCCTCATCTTTTGGCTTCCTTTTGGGAACAGCGAAATTCGAGCTTATTCTATCGACGATTACTATCAGAATTTTCAGGCTATGTTTTTGAGACTTTCATAAAAATTGGTCTATACATTTAACTAATATATTATGCACAGTATATTTTGATTGAATTCGCGCATGCGCAGTGAAACAATATTTAGTAAACATGCTTGTTTTTCATACAATTTTTATTATTTTTTAATTCTGATTACAGGGTATTGTGTACAATGTTGTTTGTCATATTTTCTGAAAATAACTTGTTTTTATATTAAAAACTCTGCAAATTATAAGTAAAAAACTTGGTAAAATTTGGGACTGTTTTTATAAAAATCTGAATTTCTCTTCAAGTATACATGCTATCTTCATAAAAATGAACCCAAATTATTACAATAAGCCACATAATCATAATCTACAGTTTGAATGCTTTTGCAATATTAGTTTTTACAGGGTTATCCAAAAGATATTCGTTTATCTTCAATTTGTTGACGGACCCTTATGGGGTTTCGGGAAAAAAATCTTCGCGGAAATGTATGACGTCTATCTTGTTGTTTACACTCGTAAAGTTTCAGGATAATTCCTCATGTATCTTTCCAGATATTTAACAAAACGTCTAAAATCGCAAGTGGCCGGTCATCATTGGAAATATAGTGTATTTCGTCATGTCTGATGTATATGTCGTCGGCTAATTGGGAAAATCCGGCTCTTTGCAAACAGTCGGTCTAATTGGAGAATCATCTCCCTTTTCCCAATCAGCCTGCTATTTTTCAGGCCTATTGCAAAGTGCCTAGAAAGCATTAGGCTAATTGGAAAATGTAATTTATTTCTCAATCAGCCTGATAATTTTTAATCTTATTGCAAAGAGGTTAGATAGCGTTAGGTTAGTTGAAAAATGGCCATGCCTATTTAGAAAATGACCAGCTGTTTGTCAATATATGGTTTTGTACCCAACTCGAACCTGATTTAGAAAGCTGAATATTCATTTTTATAACACTATAATGATTATTGCTTAGTAATAATCCCCGGCCCGAATTCCATTCGAAGTCGACCCAAACCCGAGAGTAAAATGCCATCGAACCGTAATCCGATCCTAATAGGACAAAATAAATTCCTTCGAATCGCAACCCGACCCGAAATAGAAAACTGAAGTTAACCCCCGAGCAGAACCCGACAAAAAAATCCATCGAACCGTAACCCAATCCGAACCGGACAAAATAAATTCCTTCATGTCGCAACCCGACCCAAACCTAAAAAGTCTAAGTTAACCAGTAACCCAACCCGAACAAGACATAAAAATTCCATCGAACCGTAAACCGATCCCTACCCGACAAAATAAATTCCTTCGTGTCGCAACCCGACCCGAACCAGAAAATCGAAGTTAACCCGAAACCCAACCCGAACCAGGAAAAAAATTCCATCGAACCGTAACCCAATCTGAACACGACAAAATAATTTCCGTCCTCATGCAACCCGATTCAAACCTGAAAATTGAAGTTAACCCAAAATCCGACCTGAACCCGAGAAAAAAATCCATCGAACCGTAACCGGATCCCAACCCGACAAAATAAAATCCGTCGCAACGCAACCTCATCCGAAGCTGAAATTTCAAGTTAACTCGAAGCCCGACATGAACCTGAAAATTTAAGTTAACCCGAAACCCGACCCAAACCGACAGAAAATTACCATCAACCCTATCCGAACCAGATAAAAAAATCCATTGAACAGTAACCTGATCCGAACCCGACAAAATAAATTTTTTCATCTAGCAACCCGACCCGAATCAGAAAATTGCAGTTAACCCGAAAGCTGACCCGAACCAGAAAAATAAAAATCTATCGGTTCCTAACCCGATCCGAACTCGACAAAATAATTTTCGTCGTCACGCAACCCGATCCGAACCAGAAATTTCGAGTTAACCAGAAACACACCCTAACCAGACAAAAAAATCTAAAGAACCGTAAAACCGAAAAAATATTGAAAATTGAAGTTAACCCGAAATCCGAACGAACCGGAAAATTTATGCTAACCCCGAAACCCGACCCAAACTTGAAAATTTAAGTTAGCCCGAAACCCGACCCGAACCCGACAAAATTAATCCATCGGACCGTAACCCGATCTGAACCCGACAAAATAAATTCCTTCGTCTCGCAACCCGACCCGAACCTGAAAATTGAAGTTAACCCGAACCAAACAAATAAAAATCCATCGATATGTAATACGATCCGAACCTGACAAAATAATTATCGGTATTTAGGTTTCGGGTTAAATTAAATTTTCAGGTTCGGGTCGGTTTTAGGTTAACTTCAATTTTCAGGTTCGTATCGGGTTGCGAGACAAAGGAATTAATTTTTCGGTTTCGGATTGGGTTACGGTTCGATGAATTTTTTTTTCGGGTTCGGATTGGTTTTCGAGTTAACTTCAATTTTCAGGTTCGGGTCGGGTTGCACGAAGACGAAAATTATTTTGTCAGGTTTTGACCGGGTTAAGGATCGATGGATTTTTTTTTCTAGTTCCGGGCGCGCTTCAGGTTAATTTCAATTTTCTTGTTTGGATCGGGTTCCGTGACGACGAAAATTATTTTGTCGGGTTCGGAACGGTTTACGTGCCGATGGATTTTTATTTGTTTGGTTCGGGTCGGCTTTCTGGTTAACTCCAATTTTCATGTTCGGGTCGGGTTGCGAGACGAAGGAATTTATTTTGTCGAGTTCAGATCGGGTTACGTTCCGATGGATTAATTATGTCGGGTTCAGATCGGGTTTCGGGCTAACTTAAATTTTCAGATTTGGTTTAGGTTTCGGGTTAGCATAAATTTTCAGGATTTTTATTTGTTTGGTTCGGGTTAACTTCAATTTTCAGATTCGGGTCGGGTTGCGAGACGAAGGAATTTATTTTGTCGAGTTCAGATCGGGTTACGGTCCGATGGATTAATTTTGTCGGGTTCGGGTCGGGTTTCGGGCTAACTTAAATTTTCAAGTTTGGGTCGGGTTTCGGGGTTAGCATAAATTTTCAGGTTCGTTTGGATTTCGGGTTAACTTTAATTTTCAGGTTCGAGTCGGGTTGCGAGACAAAGGAATTTATTTTTTCGTGTTCGGATTGGGCTGCGGTTCGTTCGATTTTTTGTCTGGATCGGGTCGGGTTTCGGGTTAAGTTGAATTTTCTGGTTTTGATCGGGTTCTGACACGAAGGAATTTATTTTGTAGAGTTCGGATCGGGTTTCGGGTTAACTTCAATTTTCAGGTTCGGGTCGGGTTGCGAGACGAAGAAATTTATTTTGTCGGGTTCGGATCGGGTTACTGTTCAGTGGATTTTTTTTGTCTGGTTCGGGTCGGTTACGGGACGATGGAAGTTTTTGTAGGGTTTGCTTCGGGTTTCGTGTTAACTTAAATTTTCAGGTTTGGGTCGGGATTCGGGTTAATTTAAATTTTCAGGTTCGGGTCGAGTTTCGGGATAACTTGAAATTTCAGGTTCGGATCTGGTTGTGTTTCCACGGAATTTCTTTTGTCGGGTTCGGATCGGGTTACGGTTCGATGGATTTTTTTGTCTGGTTCTGGTCGGGTTTAGAGTTAACTTCACTTTTCGATTCGGACCGGGATGTAGGACGACAAAAATTATTTTGTCGGGTTCGGATCGGGTTACGGTTCGATGGCATTTTTTTCCCGGTTCGTGTTGGGTTTCTTGTTACTTTAATTTTCAGGTTCGGGTCGGGTGGCGACACGAAGTGATTTATTATGTCGGATTCGGATCGGTTTACGGTTCGATGGAATATTTATGTCTTCTTAGGTTTGGGTAACTCTTTAATTTCGAATTTTTAGGTTCGGGGTCGGGTTACGACATGAAGGAATTTATTTTGTCGGGTTCAGATCGGGTTACGATTCGATAGATTTTTTTATCGGTTTCTGCTAGGGTTTCGGGTTAACTTCAGTTTTCTGGTTCGGGTCGGGTTGCGATTCGAAGGAATTTTTCTGTAGGGTTTGGGTCGTCTTCGAATGGAATTTTCAGGTTACAACACCATATATTGACAAACTGCTGGTCATTTTCTAAATAGGCATGGTCATTTTACAATTAATCTTACACTACCTAGGCTCTTTGCAATAAGCCTAAAAATTATCAGGCTGATTGAGAAATAAATGACCATATTCCAATTAGCCTAACGCTGTCTAGTCTCTTTGCAATAGGCATGAAAAATAGCAGGCTGATTGGGAAGGAAGATGATTTGGGAAAAGGAAGATGGTTCTCCAATTAGACTGGCTCTTTACAAACAGCCTAGGCTCTTTGCAAAGAGCCGGATTTCCCAATTAGCCTACGACATATATATCTATATATCTATATCTAAATCTATATATATAAATTGATGTGTGTGTTCAAAATTTCATATCCTGTTTAAATAGTATATGAGAATTTTGTGTAAAGTGTATGTTATCTATTATCCGAAATGAAAAAAATAATAGAAAACTAAAAATATGCATATATATGTTTAGAACATTAATGATTCTTTAATTACTCTTCATTGGAAAAAGCACAATCAGATTTTATCAAATATGCCTTGTTAAAAAAAACACTTCTTTAATTTTAAAATCATATTTTGTGTTAATTAAACAAGTTCATCCTCTAAATTTGAATAAATCAATGTACCAATTAAACTTTACTGATGTTAAAAATATTCTTATTATATTTCGTCATGCCTGATGTATTTATCTATATATCTATATATCTATATCTATATGTATAAATTGAAGTGTGAGTTCAAAAGTTCATAGCCTGTGTAAATATTATATGAGAATTTTGTGTGAAGTGCATATTATCTATTATCTGAAATGAAAAAAATAATAGAAAACTAAAAAATATGCATATATATGTTTAGAACATTAATGATTCTTTAATTACTCTTTATTGGAATAGGCATAAACAGATTTTATCAAATATGCTCTGTTAAAAAAAAAAACTCTTCTTTATTTTTAAAACCATTTTTGTGTCAATTAAACAAGTTTATCCTCTAACTTTGAATAAATCAATGTACCCATTAAAAGTGACTGATATTAAAAATATTCTTATTATATTTCGTCATGTCTAATGTATATATCTATATATCTATATATCTATATATATATAAATTGATGTGTGTGTTCAAAATTTCATATCCTGTGTAAATATTATATGAGAATTTTATGTAAAGTGTATGTTATCTATTATCCGAAATGAAAAAATTAATAGAAAACTAACAAATATGCATATATATGTTTAGAACATTAATGATTCTTTAATTACTCTTTATTGGAATAGGCATAAACAGATTTTATCAAATATGCTCTGTTAAAAAAAAAAAAAAAAAAAAAAAAAAAAAAACTCTTTATTTTTAAAACCATTTTTGTGTCAATTAAACAAGTTTGTCCTCTAAATTTGAATAAATCAATGTACCCATTAAAAGTGACTGATATTAAAAATATTCTTATTATATTTCGTCATGTCTGATGTCTATATTTATATATATCTATATATCTATATATATACATAGAAATTGATGTGTGTTTCCGTTTTACTTTGCTGCCAAAACTACAAATGCAATAATTTTAAATAAAAAATAGACGTGTGTGTCATTATAATTCACTTTGCAGCCACTACTACGCAGCGCAGACCACTGGTGTTTGCATGTGATAGTAGCCTGGAGTCTCCCATCGTGCACTATGGTGGTTGCATGTTGGTAGCTGCGGGGGTGTGGAAGATATGGTGGTTAAAAGTGGTCAACTTAGGGCATTTTCAATAAAAAAAAATACATGTGTGTGTCATTATAATTCACTTTGCAGCCACAATTACGCAGCGCAGACCACTGGTATTTGTGTGTGGTAGTAGCCTAAATTCTCACATCGTGCACTATTGTGGTTGCATGTTGGTTGTTGTGGGAGTATGAGAGATATGGTGGTTGAAATTGGTCGATCTAGGACATCTACCATACAGGGTGCATAGTTAAGTCCCTTTAATCTGAAAATACTTATGAACGGGGAGAGCTACAGCTATGCAAGTGAGGTAACGATATAGTAAAGCGAATACACCCGTCCTAATGCAAACGACAGCAGTGGCCCTAGTAGCGAAATTTGGAAGATAGACATTGCAAATCGAAAACGAAAAGAGATTGAGCAAAATTTCCAATTAGAAAGTTTTAGAGCATCAATTAATTAATACGAAACGACATTTTGTTCCGGGATAAGATAAATTGTCGTCTGCATACCCAAAAATTTTCAAAATCGCGACGATTTTACTCTGCATATTCACATTTCGGAAATGTAGCAGTGCGCAATTACAAATTGTGACGTTGTACTGTAAATTGTACTGTACTGTAGCGTCTGTAAAACTTTCATATCCAATGCATTTAAAATTTTAGTTTAAAAGGTATTGGCGCTCGCTTGATACAAACAACATAATCTCATAGCATAAAATTATCGTATATATATATATCGTAATAATTTTAATCCGAATGTGCAAGCGCTTTTATTTTTAAACTCTTATTTTCTATGTTCTCGTAATCTTAATCGTTGCCTAGCGACGCACGGTGTAAGATTTTGCAAATAGAGCGGGAAAAACTTCAAAAAATCTATTTTCAGTAATTTTAGTTTTGGACATTTTAAATTACATGTAACACATTCGAGAGAAAATAGATAAAGTGAAAGCAGTTCAACATCATCAAAAGTCGGCTCACAACAACGTTTTCATTAAGCCTTTTTCTAACAGCGATTGTTGTCGATAGAATTGAAAGTGATACTTATGGCTAAAAATTTACTTATTTTGTAAATATTGTTTTATGATAGTATGGAATGTTTTCAACAAGGTATGTACTTTCTATTTTACAATTATGATAGTTATTTAAAAGTGTTACTTTTTTTTAAATGAACTTGTAAGTCAATATGTAAATTATTTGTAAATTTAATAGCATATGATAAATTAAAATAGCTGCCAAAAAAGTTTGTACATGCTGGTACATTTTAACTTAATTTTTTTTATAATTATATATGCATATAGATATGAAATAAATCAATTTCAGCTGCAACTATTTGCAACTTTTGAATATAAGTAATTTTTTACATGTGTTAATTTCGAAAAGAGAATTCTATGAGATATTAATAAAGGATGTGACTAGAAATGAATCCTTTCCTGTGAATTCTGAAAATATCCTGATAGACTATGTATTACACAAATATAATCTTCAACATTGCTCATCTGTTGTGTTAGACCAGATTAAGCGGCTGATTCATTCGTTTCTGATTGACATTAATCAAAGATGGAGAAACTGTCATCGCATAAAGAAATTTTTAAAAATAAAAATAAGAGATGGCTAGATTCAAATATAACAATAAGTAATCTCTATTTAGCAGGTAGAAGAATTAATAATGACTTCGCGAAAAGAGTTGGATGTCCAAATAAAAAAAAAAAAAAAAAAAAAATCAAGTGGACCGAAATCGAAAAGAAGAAAGATTCATAGATGTTAGGCTTAAAAATTCTATGATAAATTGCAGTGGGGGTTTTATTGAAAGTTGAATATTCATTTAATGTTTTCAACTTGTCAGTTTATATTAGTATGGAGACTTTTAAAGTGTATTTCTGGAAATGTGGAGTTTGATATGAATTTGAAGACTTTTTAAATGGAAGAATTGCACTTTACCTACATAATAGAAAGTTGTGACCATAATGTTTTCTCATATTGCTGCTTTTGTTGATAATGGCATGGTTTAGCCAAAAAAATTTTTAATGATATATTTATGTATAAAAATAATATGAATTATTTAGTAATAAGACTTTTTGGTTCTTTCGTCTTATGGCGTCTTTCAAAGATAAATCACCAAACGACCAAGATTTATCGCCAAATTATAAAGCATGTGTGACATAATAATATATGATCAATATAGCATTTTGTGACATATATACGGCCAAGTTTAAGTCATGTGATGTGTATATGTTGTATATATATATATATACTATATATTATGTGACATGTGTATAAGTGACATAAGATGTACAATATGTATAATGATTGTTTGTAAATTATTCATGACGTAGTAGCGGACGAGTCCATTAGCTCTCGAACGGTCAAACTGTTATCGTGGTAAATTGTAGTTTTCCATATTTGAAGCTCTGTCGCTTTTTTTTTTCTTTGGTAGTGCAGCGTTTTTTCTAATTATTATGTTGTTCTAATCTTATGAATTCTTTAGTTTCTAAGATTTAGTTTGTTTACTTCAGTTTTGTTGAAATAATTTTTTTTTTGTAAATGAACTTCATAGTTAAAATAAATAATAAAAAAAGCTTCAGAATATCAATGATAAAAGTATTCACATTCTTTGCCTAACAGACCCTGTAGTATTATAAATTTTTATATCTCGAATTTCAATGTAAGAGTGGGGAAAATATATAAAAGATTTGGGATATCAAGATTATTATTATTTTTTAAAAAGAATAACAATGTAAGCAATTTATGACATACATTGTAAGAGAAATATGAAGTATTATCTAGCTTCATATTTTTAAATTATGAGATTCATTAAGTTTCTATGGGTCGGAGTAATTTTATTTCGTAGTGGATTGGGTTAAATATAAATTTGCTTCGGGTTAACCCGACATTAAAAAAAAAAAAAAAAATCAGAATATATTTTTTTTTCAAATTCAAAACTATATAGTATTTAATATAAATGAGTATTTATTTGTTAATTTTTTAAAATAAATGATAAAACTGATATTGGGAATATAATTGTTGACTATTATTCTATAGTTAGGTTAGAAAAAGGGAATAATTTTCTTTTAATTTGGATTTTGGGTTGGGTCAATGAAATTTTTTGACTTCAAATAGAATATTCAGATAATCCAACCTATATATATATATATATATATATATATATTATTTATTTACACGGGAGACTTTTTTTTCATTATGTCAGCACAATTTTATATTAAATAACTATATATTTACTCAGTAATCTTTTTCTTTCTTTTTTTCCCCGTTTCTTTCGTATCAAAATAAGATGGCTTGAAAAATACATGATTTTTTATAAAAAGTTTAAATTGTATTTTATGTAAAAATAGTTTAGAAAAAAAACACTCTTTTTTACGTATGCAATGTTTATCTTGAAAAAAGCATGACTAATTTCATAACTACAATTCATTAACGTGAATTCACGATTTTTTTTTCAAACGTTTCCATTATAATACACTATTTGGCATGGCCACCGAATTCAGTTATGGAAAATTGACTTTTTTTTCAGAGCGGGACAGTGAATTTGTTTTAAAATATTTTATTTTGGATCTATTTCTTTTTTAAGATCATAATTTAATAAACTAAATTGTTAAAGAGTATATATATTTTTAATTACACTGTTAATTTGTTGCACTCTTTTTTATTTATATTATCTAATTTTTAATATTTAAAATATTTTGGGTACTTTTTGGTTAGCCGGGCACCAGTGATATATGTGTGTGTATTATATATGCATATATATATATATGTGTGTGTGTGTGTGTTTTTAATGTTCATAACTACTCATTTTATTTTTATATTTTCCATATCTTCTGCCTGTCAATTCGCCATTTCTATTTTACTCAAAAAGCAATTAAAAAAAAAATTATAGCTTTTTTTCATGCTAAGCAATTTTGACAAATGAAAACTGAACAAATAATTATAATGACAAGCACACAAAATAGTTGACAGTTAATTTACAAAATAAAAGCCAATCTAAATAAAAAATATAAAAAACATTCTTTTACTATTTATTCATCTCCATGTAGATATGGAAAGATAAGTTAGATTTATTGATTAGAAAAAAATACTCAAAAGTTTATTAGAGGAATTTACAGTCTCAGAAAACTTATTACAAAAACAGTAGTATATTTTGCTTACTGCCATAACTTTGCCTTTCCTTCTAACAAGGCAGGTCTCCTTAAAGAACATACTCAGAATATTTAAAAAAAAAATACTACTCATGTATCATAAAGGATCAGTCAAATTTAGCTGCAGAATCCCAGTAGAATATCGGTAAAAAAAATAAAATACTTTCAAGTATTTGACGTAAAAAGATGCGATTTGGCAAACAACACTTTTTCCCCACCAAATGCAAGCGATTTTAATGCATTTGAAAATTCCTGTTTCCAAAACAATTAAATAGTTTATTATTTTTTTCGTAAGTTTGTATAATATATGTACAAGTTGCGTATTTCTGAAGTTATTTAATTTTACACCGTTTCGCTGGCTGGATAGGTTTGATGTGTATTTTAACAATAACTACCCAATTAAGAATGCTCTCATTATGTATTATAGTATTTAGTAAATCGTTATTGTTATGGCAACACTACTTGTCTCTTGTTGTCAGGGGCGTGCCAAATTCTGTTTTAGTGAGGGGGTGTGAACTGAATTTTGCCGAGTACGGGATCGAGGGTGAGAAAGGCTTTGTGATAGTTCCCCCCCCCCCCCCTCAACAACGGAGTAAACTGTTCTATAATACTGTGAATTAAAAAAAAGTCCTAAGTGCTCACATGCAGTCTGCCTAACCACAGTCAAAATTAAATGCTGTTATTCAGTATGTGTAAAAAAATTGTTTATTCTTTTACTATATAAGTAGATTTGAGATTCCTGTTATTAATTAGGATTCTGCTTACGATTTAAAAGGAAATTCGTACGGATGTACCGTACATTAACCAGTTCTCAAAAGTAACAATTTAAGAACATTGAAGTACTTCGGAAGTTATGTTTCTATAAATAAAATCGCATACTGCTGTGTTATGTACGAGTATACATTTTAAAATACATAAAAAAGACAAATCTTGCTTGTTAAAAATAAGATATATATTAGTATAAGAGGCTAAAAATTATCCTTCTCTACATTTTTAAATTACCACCCACCTATCCTTCAGAATAGCCCATTTTCCCGCTAAATTGTCTAAATCCAACATGTCAGTTATGTCTGCTTCACAGGCTAATAGCATCAGTTCATCTAGTCACTCTTCCGACATGGTGGTACGCAAGTACCTTTCACCTAAGTCTCAAATTCTCAGAAAAGCGATACTATCTATCTTAGCCCTGGCTATCGTCCAACGGCCTACACTGGAGCAAGGTTACTATATCATAAGGTTGAGCCATTTCCCTCTGCAGCCAATAGGGACCCACTCGCTGTTTGACGTCACTCAGCGTGCTCTGATCCGTTTTCCAATTGATTTGAATTAGAAACGCGCTGTTTTTAATTGAAAAATATCAGTCGAAATTTTCATGTGAAAAGAAATTTAAAAATTAAAATATATTCTTTATACATAGGACTTACATCACATCTAAAATTTAAACTATTATCTCTTTTAAATTTGCCGAAATTTGATTGTTAAATTGGCTATCTTTATCATTACATTTCGTTTGCGCCTCAATATGCATCATTTTCACAAACATACAAATGCAAAATAGTAATTTTTGTAAATAAAATCTTAAAGACCTACAAGAGCATCAAATTTGATGTTTATATGACTGCAGTTAATAATTTTTAGTATAGTATATTTATAATATTTGATTGGTATTTAATTTGAAATCTATAATAATTCTAATATTATTGTAATTTTGACATGTCTTTCATAAAAAAAAGTAAAAAAAAGTAAAATAATAATAAACACTCAGATTTCAACCTCACACACAGATACACAATATTGAGTTTTGAATGATTAGATTAAAAAGACAAATAAAATAGAAACTTTAATAGGTAAACAGCTGAATATTTAATATTTTTAAACTAAAATATTCATACGATATAATTATAAGATTTAGTGGAAATAAAATTTGAAACTCGGAGTAATATATTTTATAAACACATTCCGAAAAGTTTATATTTAAAATACTATTTTAATACCATATAATAAACATAAATGCACATGCATAATTTAACAAAAATAATAAGGTAAATTATTGCGTGAAAGAGAGTTTTACGTTATTTTTTTTTTCAAATAATATTTAAAATTACATCTTTTTTGAGCGTTTAAAATTTAATTTTAAAATTTAATGTTGTTTCTTCAGATTCCATTCAGATAGTTGATGTGATTGAATATCAAATTGATATATATATATATATATATATATATATATATATATATATATATATATATATATATATATATATATATTAGAATAAAAAGGAGCAGTATTTATAAGGAAGATTTAAAATACAAATAAAAATAGAAACTTTAATTTTTAAATCGCATATTTGCTTAAAACTCACAGATTTATACGATATAGAAAAATTATATTTGAAATTCAGAATAATATACTTTTATAAACAACTTCCAAAAGTGTTACTTCCATAATATTTTAATGCTGTATGATGATAAAATTATATAAAAATATTTTAGGTTTTTACCCTCAGAATAGGCTTTCATTTCAAGCATTTTATTTCATCACAGGGTGCATTTTGAAGACGTATCTTATATGTGCGCTCCATTATTTGCTATTTTTCATTTTACTGTGCAATCAAAGTTGATTGGCTCCACATTTTTGATTTTCTGGCAGCGTATCTCTTTTTTATTTCTGATGAATATATTTGATTACTATGTCTCAATCGAATGAAAGTTCTTGTTTTCACAAATGTTTTTATTATATTTTTGTGCATATTTGGAAAAACCAGTTAAAGAGCTAAAACCAAGAGATGTTGCACTAACAAAAGCTGGGAAATATCTGCTACTATCTAGCAAAACTGACCGGAAGTCCCTCTTTCTGAGAAGCAATTAAAGCTTCGTGTGAGGCAAAACTGCCCTGGCTGTCACAGAAAATGACAATAAATGTTTACTTCACACTCCCATCTCTTTCAAAGATCGACCAAAGATAACAAGCAATAATAACTCCCTATCTTAGCAAAAAAGATACAGGACTATTTCATTTGAAGGAAAAAAAAATCCCTCTAAATTGCTTTATTCCTAGAAAAAAATACTTTCGCTAATGAAAAATGTTTTATTTTGAAGAAATATGCTCTCATATGACCAAAGAAACGATTTTTTTAAAGGCAGAAATACTATTTTAAATGAGAAAATGCGTACTTTCCCATTGAAAGAATCCTACTTAGCACGCGCAGTGACGTCAGAAAAACCGAAAACTTGATACAAGAACTAAAGAGAAATGGCACCCCCCTGCACTGGAGTAGGCCATGATCACTCCCCTCCCTCCTACACAGAATCATACACAATCTTCCGTTCTTGTGAGAAGCTCTTTCTTTTCCCCTTTAAAGACAGACAACAGAGAATTGAAATGAAACTGACGACGGGGGAGGGAACTTTTTTGCAGGAAGTGTTCTTAATTTTCCGATTATTCTAAATTTCACCGACTGTTATAAATAAGTGGGGAACCCACACACACACACACTTGTCTCCGATACTAACAATATCGAAGTCAAATTGACAGTGCTCAGAATTGGACATTAACTTTTAGTTTAAAACATAATTTTGTTCTAAACTACTGAATATGATCGTTATTTTTCTTTATATATACATATAAATGTATATGGAAAAACCGTAGTTATAAAAGTGTATTTATTTAAGTTAAACTTACTCAGTATGATGCATAGAAAAAGTTTTTCATAAAAGAGTATGTGTCATAAAAGTGTAATTTTTTTTTTCATTGTATCGCCAAAAACACGAAATTTTCATAATTTTTTACGGACATAAGACTAAAAGAGATAACAAGATTTCCTTTCTTTCCTGAACTTCAGACCTTTTTGAAATTTTTGTTTATCTTTATTTACAAAATACATATTTTACAATCCTATAAATTTTGTAAAAAAGTTCAAAATTGCAATTTCCAAACAAAAAAAAGTTTTTTTTAAATAGAAATGTTTTGCAACTGGATTTCATATATATATATATATATATATATTTATAAAAGTTTCCACATGTAAAGAATGGAAAAAAATCAATGGTGCAGCAAGACACTGTTTGTTAAAACTAGTGCTCCCGATGCGATACGTATTTCAGTTATATGTTTAATCGATATACGTATACCTTAAACTATACGTTTAAACGTATCCATATAGGTATAAGCGTATATCGGTTAAACGTATAATTGAAGCATACGTTTAATTCAAGTATCGTATTTATTTTTAATACAAATGGATCTCATCAGTATTACGACACTGAACGGAGAACATGTTGGAAATCGGTGGCGTTACTTTAGCAATCTGTATAGTATGTTTCATACATAGAATCTTGTTATTTTTCCCTATAAATGATTATTGTAAATATATAACGAAATTAAAAAGACTTTTTGAGCAAATAAGAAGAATATACACATTTTAGATTTATTGTTAATCCTTATTAAATATATTCTTTCTTTTTAACACTTTCCAACCTAGTTGAAAAGTGTTTATGACTTCGGTTTGTCTGTCCGGCTGTCCGTACTCCAACTCTCGTAAATATGCTAGGATTGCTCTGCAATTTTTATATGTTATTGTCGTTATCTATAGCATGTTCCCTATTTCAACTGAAGTGTGTAGCACTTATAGTTTTTTTACAGGGGCATTCAAAAGAATTCCGTTACATTACGGTCTATGGGGAAAAATCATTTGCGGTTTATTTTAATGATATTACACAATTTCAAATGCATTGTAATTGATATATATCACTAAGGTGTATTACAAGAAGCTTAATATGGAATAGGGTGTGCATAGCACTTATAGTTTCTTTACAGGGACAGTCAAAAGAATTCCGTTACATCTATGGAGAAAAATCGTTTGCGGTTTAATTAAATAATGTTTCACTATTTTAAACGCATTGACATTTATATATATCACTAAGGTGCATTACAAGAGGCTAATTACAGAGTATTGTGTGTATAGCAGTCATCGCTCATTTACAGGGACACACAAAAGAATTCTCTACTGTCTGTTAAAAATAATTCTTGGAAGTGCGTTTTAAGTTGCTGAACGCAATTTTAAATTTAACTCACTTTTTGTCTGTTACTTGGTGTGTTCTGTATTTCATATACAGAGCAGTACAAAAGTTCGTGAACACATTTCCGTTTATTGACAGAAACTGCAGAAGGAAAACTGTGCTACGCGTTTCCTAACTAAGCTAAAATTTAGCATCCTATGTTGTACATATACAAATCTATAGATCATATACAGGGCTGAATAAAAGTATTCGGATATTTTTCCGAATATTATATATGTTGGAAATTCCTGAAATTACGTTTTTAAATATGTTATGAGTTTTCCAAATTATTTACTTAGATGTTATCTTTCTGCTTATTAAACGGTAATGTCATGATTTGTAAAATTATTTTGGAAGCGTTGAAAAGTGTTACATAATCTATGCTTGACGAATGATTTTTCGTTCTTGTTTAATTTTAAACAAATATCCATTTTTTTGTGCGTATACTCAAATTGCGCCCGGGGGAGGGGGAAATGTTGTTCTTTCCACGATGCTAATGTTTAGGACTCTATGTTAAAATATATAGCAAATTCATTTTTTTAATTATGACACTCGTGGTATTTTTTATACAAAGTGTACGTGCATTACAAGATATTACGTTTTAAGAATTGTATTTAATCTTGACAAATTTCATTTTTGTATTAGTACCTCTAAATTTCCATTACTTATAGCCTGACAAATAATCGTCACTGCTGGTTTCAGAACGCAATCACACAAGCTTAAAATGACTTGCCTTCTATTTCCTTTTTTGCTGTAAAACGTATTTTAAAAATATTTTTAATATAGAAAAAAGTATTCTTAAATAAAATAAAAGTATGTTTAGTTAGTTTTTTGTTACAGGCGATTATCTGCACTGGGGATATAGGCCGGTGGGGGGAGTGTCCTCCGTGGGGTCTTTAAAAAAAATAAGATTATGAAACTCCCAGGAGTTGGATCGATCAATGTCAGTATAAAATATGAAGTCAATGTAAGTTTGTGTTCTGCAATACTAATGTTTCGGGCGAAATGTCCACCCCATAAATCAAAATAAGCTATTTGCGTGTTTTACAGGTATGCGAAAGGTAAATCATTTCATAATTAATACTTTAGATTTGAGGGGGAAAAAACAAAATCTAAACTGAGGAAAAAATATTCTGATTTTTTTTTTTTTTTTTTTTTTTTTTTTTGCAAGTACCGACTGCAGTCAGTGCACAGGACACAACGGCTGTTTCTCAAAGTCTCTGATCCGCAGACCAGCAGGAGAAAGGAATAAATTTTTAAGCAATGAACGAAAACCATTTAAACGCTTACACGTTTAACCGCTGGTGCAAGATCCATATATATGATGTATCGCATATGCTGTTTCATATAATACGTATAACTGCTGTGGTCGTATCATACGTATCCAAAATCTGCACCCGTATAATACGTATTATACATAAAAACGTTTAATAGGGAGCACTAGTTAAAACGAACCGACTATTTGTTAAGGCTGTTTTGAAATCCAAACTGCTTACTTTCTGACACATTTTTTAATTCAGTTTATTTCGCAAACACATGAAATTGGCAGGTGTGCTTATTCAAGAAACTATGTAATCGAATTATGTTTTTCCTTTTTAGTAAAGGCAAAAGATCTTTCAGAAAACACTGCCAAAGTTGGCATTTTGCATCGAAATTTCGACAACGCAGCACAAGAAAGGAGAAAAACATGTCTCGTGACACAAATTGCTTATAACTCAATAAGTAATCTATTTAGCAAAGAATGGAAAGCTCATTACAATTCTAAATCGCTTCAATAGTCAGGCTTGCTAATTTTATGCCTTTGCATTTAAAAATGTGTTATAAAGTTTCGCATTGTCAAGCAGGTCATTTCAGAGCCACCATAAAATTCTGCAGAATGACTTAAAAGCTAAAAATAATTGTTTATTAAAATGTTTCAACAACATGTTTAACTATCAGTGGTTAGAGAAAAGAAATTTTGTGTATGTAGCGAACTACAACTAGTTTATTAAAAAGAATAGTTAACTACAACTAACTTACATGTTTTAAAAGTATCAATTACAAACTACTTCAATACTTTCAGATTTTAGACTCGATCTACACAAAAAATTTAAGACATAGGCTGAGTAGTAAAGGTTTCCCTGGATTAGTATGTGGTTAATTGATCTTTTGCGATATTACCTCACTAACCAAAACACATGAGGCATTCAATGAGAAAAATTACAATAGATCCACCGAAAACTTCCTTAAATCCCAATATACGCAAACAAAAAATATAATAAAGTACTATGATACTGTTTTGGATGTATTATTGTTAGAAAGTACATATTGCTGCTTGAAACTTTTAAAATAAAATTATCTGAGTTCCTTGAACTTTCATTAATTGACAATTAAGAATCATTTAAACTTAAAATGCAATAGTCTGAATGAGATAAATTCAAGGACATAAAAAAAATATGAAAGATAACTTGGTAATGGCGCTATTAAATTTGTTTTTAAATAATATATACTATTAAAAAATATCATTGGAATTTTCTCTTTTTATAACATTATTTCCTTTTGCGCTTCTTTTAGTCCTGTGTCCTGTTATATAGGTAAAAAGTCGGTACTTTTATGTTATAGCAGCCACTAGAATTATGATTATGCCAAGGTTGCAGTTATGATTTCGCCAAGATCATCGCAAACCTTATATATGCAAATATATACTCCAAACACTCATACATGTGCCATATACATCATTATTTACATCTTATATGACATATATAATCTTATACACACATATATATATATATATATATATACTGCAGTTAGTAGTATTGCATTATATTAGTAGGTGCTTGTTGTAGCTAATGTTGAATTTCTAAACCTAAATTTATATTTTAAATGATTTGACTTCCAATTAAAAATAAAAAGGGGGGGGGGAGCAACAGTACTATAAAAAAAATACAAAAAGTGGTTAAACTTTACTTATTTTTTCAGGATTAGGGGGAAAAAGCGATTATGCTGTTGATAAAACATGTTGTACATGTTTATGTATAATGATACGTTTATTTACATAATTTACGAACATTATACATATTATATACATCTTACATACATGTCACATAATATATACATACATATATATATATATATACAACATATACACATCACATGACTATAACTTGGCCATATATGTCACAAAATGTTATATTGATCATATATTATTATGTCACACATGCTTTATAATTTGGCGATAAATCTTGCTCGCTTGGTGATTTATCTTTGAGGGACGCCATAAGACAAAAGTACCAAAAAGTCTTATTACTAAATAATTCATATTATTTTTATACATAAATATATTTAAAACAATTTTGGCTAAACCATGCCACTATCCACAAAAGCAGCAATATGAGAAAATGTTAGGGTCACAACTTTTTATTATGTAGGTAAAGTGCAATACTTTCATTTAAAAAGTCTCCAAATTCAAATCAAACTCCACATTTCCAGAAATGCACTTTAAAAGTCTCCATACTAATATAAACTGACAAGTCGAAAACATTAAATGAATATTCAACTTTCAATAAAACCGTCATTGCAATTTATGATAGAATTGTTAAGGACTATTGTTTTTATATTTTTATTTTATATATTCTGAATATTCTGAAAAATGGTTTGACTCCCACTTAAAAATAATGAGGGGGGGGGGCGGAGGATGTTAATAATATAAATAAATAAATAAATATAATATAAACAGTGGTTAAACTTTATTGTATTTATTTTTTCAAGATAGGGGGAAAAATGTGATTATGCTGTTAAGACTGTTGTACATGTTTATGCATAATGATACGGCTTAGATGCTTTACACTCACGCTAAAAAAAAAAAAAAATTATCGGTTAAAAAAAAGAAAAAAGTCGCCAAATTTAGGGGATTTTTTTCTTTAATGGCAACCTAGCCATTGTATTAAGTTATTCGTTTGGCGCAGTCTTGGAAATCGCGCCAAACAAACAGTCGCCAATCTTTTGTTTACATTTTAGCGTGATAGTAACACATCTGTTCCAATGATACATTTATTTATATTTACAGTTACAGAAATTAATTGCATTGAAACATAAGGTTACTCTTTATTCATGTTACTATTTACCAATAGTTTATGTTTACCTAACTTTTCTATGTTAATGGTTGTTCATTCACTCAATACTCATACATTCTTGCATACAAACTCTCATTTTACCACAATGTGAAATAATTTCAGTGTTGTATTATTATTATCTCTATAAACATTTTTTTTTTCAAGATAAGACACATTTATTAATGTCAAAATGTCGTGTTAATAATTCTTAATATGTAGCATCACTAAACTATTATTGGGTGATTAGTAAGGAAAACTCTATTAAAAAAGAAGCGATATTTTGGGGGAATGTAGAAATTATGAAGATTTTTGTTTGTTTTTTGCCTTTCATCACAAAAAATTAAAAAAATATATATAACCAAAGTGGCGTCTTCAAAGACGCTTTCGCAACCAAAAATAAAAGTAACTGTATCTTACAGATAGTGTTAATTGGTGCGACATTAATTTAATTTTCACAAGATTAAAGTCTCAACTATCAACATCGATATTCTAATGACCTCCCTCATGTCTGTTTTATCTTGAAAATTTGTCAATATCTAAAGGATATTACGTTAATATACAGAACACTGAAATTATTTCACATACCTGTATTTTCACCGTGCTCCTTGATTTGTGGTAGTGGGCTAGGTGTTTATTTTCTTATTTATTTTTATCTCTAATTTCTCGTAGCAAAAGCATGCGGACAAAACACTGCACCGTCGGCCATTGCTTTGCATAAGTGTAGCGGCGTAAGCACTGAACTGCTTGGCTAGGTTATGCGCCTGCGCGAATTAGCGCTGTTCTCGCCAAATCATTTGGCGCTCGCCAATGTGGCTGTAAGCTATAGTGTTCGGATATTGGTCTCCGGGATGGCTAAAGTACTAGTTTTGCTTGTTGATTCCTATTATTCAGATTGCTTCATTGATGTCATATGTTTTGAAACAGTAATAGTCGCTTTATTAAATGTCATTAAATAAAGGAAATATTACTATTTAAAAAAATTGGCAGCAATCAAGCAATCTGAATTTAAAAAAAAAAAACCTCAACTGGCAACACTGCAACCTGCTGTTACATTCCTGTTTGACCTTGAAGCATATAATGTACATATCAACCGATAATTTTTTTTTTCACGTTTCATTTTTTTGGATGAATTATGGGTGTAAGCTGTGATAGGTAGTCAAGACTAGGACTCATGTACTGCAGCGACAAACTTCGAACAGTATTTTAGTATAAAAAGTTTCACCTTTTTTAAAATGCAGAATTTTTTTTTTTAATAAGGCAAACATATTCTTATAAAATGCTGTGGAACTTTGCCCCTAAATTAATTGGCTCTGGTCAAGACTGAAAATATTTTGAACATCCCCCCCCCCTCCTTCCAGATATTCTATGCACATGCACTCACACAAAAACACAATATGCATTAAATTTTATATGTGGTAAAATTTTATTATGTCAAAACTCTGCAAAAACTGCATGTAAAATATTTATATGCACGTAAATTGCAATCGAAAAGTTAAACTTGAAGCTATTAGATAGAAACAACAGTTGAAATCTAATAAATCTCCAAAATTTACTTTGAACAACACATACAAAGATCTATCAGATGAATCCAAACAACATATATGTTGGTATATCATTTTAAGACGATAACCAAAATATTTTATGCCAAATCAAACATATATTATATCAAAATATGGGTGAAAGGATGTTTAATTTTGGTTTTATATCTATTCCTGCAGACCCAAAAAATAGGAGACAAAAATTTTACAATTTAAGCATCATTTGGGGTCTCCAGAACCCGAAAAATTCTGAGAGAATGCAAGAAAAATAAAGATGAAAATTTTATATTTCCTGCATTAATTTTATAATTTTGACCTGAATATCAAAAGGAGAAATATAACAGAAATTTCACTATTTCATCATTATTTTGAGTACTGCAGACTCAGAAAAAAAAGAAAATTACAATTTCACTTTTTTATTCTTTTTTTTTTTTTTGGGGGGGGGGGATCCTATGCACATGAAAAAAAGGGGAGAAAATTTACAATTTCAGCATTACTCCTGGTCCCACAGATCTGAAAAATCTGAGGAAAATAAGAAAAAAATGGGGAAAATTTCCAATTTCTGCATTACCTCGGGTTCTGCAAACCCCCAAAAAACCTAGAGAAAAGATTATATTCTAAATATAAACTTTTCCCGCATCCTTTTATCAAGATTCATGTTTTTTCAGTGATCCTACGACGTAATTCGCATTTTTTCAGCGATCCTTTGACGAAATTCGTATTTTTCCTGTGATCCTTTGACAAAATTCGTGTTTTTTCCCTATTCTTTGACGAAATTTGCGTTTTTCTGTGATCCTTTGACGAAATTTGTTTTTTTCGCAATCCTTTGACGATATTCAGGTTTTCTCTGCTGTCTTTTGACGAGATTCATGTTTTTTCAATGACTTCGACAAAATTCGCACTTTGTTTTCAGCATTTTGTTGACGAAATTCACGTTTTTCTCGCGACCCTTTGACGAAATTTGCATTTATTTTCGCGATTCTTTGACAAAATTATAGTTTTTCCTGCGATCATTTGACGAAATTTGCTTTTTTCCGTGATCCTTTAACGAAATTCACGTTTTCCCCACATCCTTTTGTCGAGATTCATGTTTTTTTCAGCGATCCTACCACATAATTCGCATTTTTCTCCCGCTATCCTTTGACGAAATTCGTATTTCTCCTGCAACCCTTTGATGAAATTTGCACTTTTTCTGCTATCTTTTGACGAAATTCGCGCTTTCCCCCGCTGTCCTTTGACGAATTTTGCTTTTTTCGTGATCCTTTGACGATATTTGAGTTTTCTCTGCTACCTTTTGACGAGATTTATGATTTTTCAGCGATTTCGACAAAATTCTTGTTTTTTTTCAGCTATCCTTTGACGAAATTCACGTTTTTATTGCGATCCTTTGACGAAATTCATGTTTTTACTGCGATCCTTTGACGAAATTCGTGTTTATCTCACGATCCTTTGAAGAAATTCGTGTTTTTCTCGCGATTCTTTGACGAAATTCGTGTTTTTCTCGCGATTCTTTGACAAAATTCGTGTTTATCTAACGATCCTTTGAAGAAATTCGTGTTTTTCTCGCGATCCTTTTACGAAATTCATGATTTTATTGCGATCCTTTGACGAAATTCACGTTTTTCTCGCGATCCTTTGACGAAATTCGCATTTTTCCTGCAATCCTTCGATGAAATTTGCATTTTTTCCGCTATCCTTTGACGAAATTCACACTTTCCCCCGCTTTCCTTTGACGAAATTAGTGTTTTTCCGTGATCTTTAGACGAATTTTGCTTTTTTCGTGATCCTTTGACGATATTTGAGTTTTTTCTGCTGCCTTTTGACGAGGTTCATGATTTTTCAGCAATTTCGACGAGATTCATGATCTTTCAGCGATTTCGACAAAATTCTTTTTTTCAGCGATCCTTTGATGAAATTCACGTTTTTATTGCGATCGTTTGACAAAATTCGCGTTTTTCTCGCGATCCTTTGACGAAATCTGTGTTTTACTGGCGATTCTTTGACGAAATTCGTGTTTATCTCGCGATCCTTTGAAGAAATTCGTGTTTTTCTCGCGATCCTTTGACGAAATTCATGTTTTTATTGCGATCCTTTGGCAAAATTCGTGTTTTTCTTTTAGAGTATAGCCATAAGGATTTTACGATGCAAGGGTCTCATGCATGGGCGTCCGGGAGGGAGCAGGGCATAGGGAAGGCAATGAACCTTTCCTAGATTTTCAAAGTTACCCAACTAAATTTTATTTTCTCTCATGATTTAAAGGAATAATAATATTTATTCTTCTCAAATGATTTTAAATAATTACACTAAGAGAAAAAGAAACTAACGTTACCTCATGAAAGATAATATTATGGTCTGTTTTTCTTTTTATGCTCAATGGTATTTTACATTCGTCTTATAAATTGCATCAATTATTCATTTTGGAAAAAGCAGGCAGAATCTTGTTTTTGGACTTTTAATGCGTTATATTTGTTACTTTTCTGTATTGTTTGTTATGCTGATATGTTCACACATGAAGTTTTGATGAGAAAATTCTCAGTTCAATTTATTTCATGCTTACATTCTGTATTTTTTTTTTTTTTTAAGTACAGGCCCTATCTGTTTCAAAACCTTGCCTCTTCCTTGATTTTGTTCGGCGGGCCCCCATGGTCCCATGTATATAAAAAATGCAGCAAAAGGTAAATGAGAGAAAATTTAGCATTACATTTTTTAGGCGAGTGAGGGAGGAGGAATAAGGATCTCAAAATTTTCCAAGAAATAGGGCTAAAAACCTTAATGCCTTATACAATAAAAGAGCATGCAAGCATTAGATCAAATTTTAGATCAAAGATTTCAGATCAAAACATATTTTAAAAGGGATTTTTATTTTTAGAAAAAGCTACAACATGATGCATTCAAAGGGGCGCCCAGAAAACCTTCAAAGAGTGCCATGGCGCCAGCAAGCGCCGCGTTGGACAGCCCTGATGTAAAACTTTACTAAATTATAAAATACTTACATGAGATGGATCGACAAGTCTCTGTTCAACCACATTTTAGTAGCAGCTCAGCTTTCACCCTGGAAGAGAAGAAAATCAATAACAACCCAATAAAAAATGGCTTATAACTGATTTCACTCAGGGCATATAAAATTGTTTCAGATGGAAATGAATCTCTAGTTTAATTAAAATTTAATTAGATTGAAAAAATAAATTTAATTAAAATGTTAATAGTAGGGATGCACCGAATATTCGCTATCTATTTGGTATTTGGCCATATTACCGAATATCAAACTATTCGTCCTATCGAATATTAGGTTTGGACGAATATCGAGATCTTTGGCAAACCAAATACTTTAAAAAACTTTTTTTTATATTTTTAAAAACCCATAATTTCTACTTTTAACTGTCAATCAATAAAGATAATCAAAATAATTTGAAATACAATCATATTTTTTTAAATTCTTTATTAGCTGTTTGAAAAGCGTCACTTAAGAAAATTAACCATTAATGATGACCTCCAAAGGAATTAATGATGTACACATAAGTGCAAGTTCTTGAATATTGTCTAGAAAATAATCTGTTTCTTGTTTTTTTTGCACCCCCCCCCCCCCACCGACTAATTTTGACAAACTAAATCAAAGCATATTTTTATATTTTTTAAAATAATTTTTTAGTTTATTTTCAATTAATAATTCCAAAATAATTTTCATCCACATTTACTTATTATAAACACGTTTTTTTTTTATTTTATTGAATAATTAATTTATATTTAATAATAGAAGTTAAAATATTTTGATTTAACTTGGTTATATCAGAAACAATTGATTTATCGCTCGCACTCAGCTATCTCATTTTTTAAATTAAAACATTTTAACTTTTATTATTAAATATAAATAAATTAGTCAATAAAATTAAGAGAGGGGGGGGGGCTTCAAAAAGTATGTTTACCTCCTGTGAACAAAAAAAAAAGCTAGTGAAACATTTTTCTGCTTCTTGATTGGTTTGATTAAGAGTGTCAACAATAACCCAGATTATAAAACATGCAATAGGGTGTTATAGGAAAAGAAAAAAAAAAGAAAAATATTTATTGATTTTTTTTTTTTATAAACCAAAAACATTGGGAGGGGTGTTCATTACTGGCATATCTACATAGCTGCAACCTTGGCTTAACCCTTTCAGTGCAGATTTTTTTTTTTTTTTTTTTTTTGGGGGGGGGGGGGGGTTAATGCCCTGTACGGAATATTTCGGAATATTTTGACCAAAAAAGCGATTTATTTATCTGATTACCGGCAGAATTTTCCGGTGCGAATTGATTTTCCCAAGGGACACGACTTTCCGAACGACCCAATTTAAAACTAAAAATCATATCTTATGGTTATACGAAAAGCATGTTACTGGTTTTGGTTATAGCCAAATTACTGCACTACGCAGGCGCAATACGTCATCACTGCTAAGCCCATGATGCCCTACAGTGAGCACAATACACGCCGTGAACGCCTAGGTGACTTTTGTCGACACTTAATGTAGTCTACAGCATCCAACTCCTAGATGTCGACATTAGTCGACTCCCGCACTAAAAGGGATAATCATAATTGTGAGGGCCGCTATAACAAGAAAATAACAAAATTCCTAAACAGCATAATTAAACTGGATGCTGTAATAAAATATTTATAATGTAAAGCTTTACTAAGTTATAAAATAATACTTACATGAGATGGATCGACAAGTCTCTGTTCAACCACATTTCAGTAGCAGCTCAGCTTTCACTCTGGAAAAGAAGAAAATCAATAACAACCAAATAAAAAATGGCTTATAACTGATTTCACTCAGGACATATAAAATTGTTTCAGATGAAGTTGAATTTCTAGTTTAATTAAAATTTAATTAGATTAAAAAACTAAATTTAATTAAAATGTTCATAGTAGGGATGCACCGAATATTCGCTGGTATTTGGATATATTACCGAATATCAAGTTATTCGGCCTACAAATATTCGGTTTGGCCGAATATCGAAATATATGGCAAACCAAATACTTAAAAAAAAAACTGTTTGTTTAATATTTTTAAAAACCCGCAATTTCTACTTTTAACAGTCAATTAATAAATATATTAAAAATAATTTGAAATACAATCATATTTCAATGACAGAGAATGCTTTTAAATTCTTTATTTGCTGTTTGAAAAGCGTCACTTCAGAAAATTAACCATTAATGAAGACCTTCGGAGGAATTAATGATGTACAAATAAGTGCAAGTTCTTGAATATTGTCTAGAAAATAATCTGTTTCTTGTTTTTATTTATTTATTTATTTTTTGTAACACCCCCCCCCCCCCCCCCCCGACTAATTTTGACAAACAAAATCAAAGCATATTTTTATATATTTTAAATAATTTTTTAGTTTATTTTCAATTAATAATTCCAAAATAATTTTCGGTTGAATCCTCAAACAAGGGCGATGCTTGGCTGCGTCGAATTTGGCAAAGCGATAAATAAGTTTTTCTTGCTACCGGTTTGTTTCTTGCATTTCTTCCCCGCCTACTGCGGTTTGATCTAGAAATTTGATTGGTTTATGATTGAATTACGTTCGTTTGGTTGGGTTGGTTGGTTTATTGTGTGCCGTATTGTTGGATTCAGAGATTAATGAGTAGATAGAGATGCACTATACCGTAAAAATGTCTTGGAGTATGAAGCCGGTAATTTCGGAATTTACTAGGCCCAAAAAAAGGGAAGAATATGGAAGAAGGGCTGAATTTATTGGACAGTGAGAGATTTTCAAATCAAGTCCGAAGTTGTTTGGGCCGACTTTAGTGTTGCATCATGGCAAACGTATACATCGCATGTCTATTTTCGTTTGAACTCTGGGTTTTGTGAAGTGAAGGGAATTTAATCTTTTGACGTGTTGTTTTTTTATGAAGAATTCTGGAATGTGGCAAATACGAATTTGAAATAGTGTGCGTAGTGTGTTGTTAATGAAAATATAGGATATTTTAGGTGTTTTTGTTAGATTATTTAGGGGTAAGTTTGAATTTTGTCCTCTTGAGTGAGCAGCTTAAGGGTCATTTTTGTATAAATACTGCTGCCTCATCAGAAGTGATCGGCGATAGGGATTATGACAAACCGGGGCCTAAAAAAAAAAAGGGTAAATTTGAAAAATAAAAGTAAGTGAATTTTTATTGATTTTATTTGATAAAGTGTGTGTTTCTTGCATTTTAGAGATTACTGTAGAGGTAGTTTCGTGCATCGAGTGATGTTTTTTTGTTTTGGATAAAGTGTACAGGATACATACATAACTTATTGATTTTATTTGATAATAACCACGTGTCTTGCATTTTAGAGATTACTGTAGAGGTATAGTTTCGTGCATCGAGTGATGTTTTTTTGTTTTGGATAATGTGTACAGGATACATATATAACTTATTGATTTTATTTGATAATAATCGTTTGTCTTGCATCTTAGAGATTACTGTAGAGGTAGTTTAGTGCATCGAGTGATGTTTTTTTTGTTTTTGATAATGTGTACAGGATACATATATAACTTATTGATTGCTGTGTGAACGAATTTTATACATTCTAGAGATTGCTGTAAAGCGAGTTTCATGCATCCAGTGATGTTTTTTTCGGTTAATGTACGCGAAGCGTACATACATATGTTACTGATCACTGAGTGAATGAGTTTCATGCATTCTAGAGATTGCTGTACAGCGAGTTTCATGCATCCAGTGATGTTTTTTTTTCGGTTAATGTACGCGAAGCGTACATACATACGTTACTGATCGCTGCGTGAATGAGTTTCATGCATTCTAGAGATTGCTGTACAGCGAGTTTCATGCGTCCAGTGATGTTTTTTTGGTTAATGTACGCGAAGCGTACATATATAAGTTGCTGAAAGCTACTTGAATGAACTTTATGTATTTAAAAAAATAGGAATTTAGATATTTTCTCCAATTATAATATTTGTGGTTTGTGGCAGAGAAGTGATTATTTACACAATTTCTATGAGAGTTTCTTTCACGACGTAAAGTTGCTTTTATTTCGTTTTGTGGCAATTTACAAAGTTTAAGGGGTGTTTTCTTAGAGATTTTTTATTTGTTAGGAAAAAATTGACTGTTAAATTTGCCAATTCTTTGTAAAAATCGGGAGAAAAAAATTGTTAGAAATTTGTAAAATTGGAAAAATCTGTTAGAAAAAATAGTTAAAAATTTGTAAAAATGGAAAAATCTGGAGGAAAAAATAGCTGAAAATTTGTAAAAATGAAAAAATCTGGAGGAGAAAATAGCTAAAAATTTGTAAAAATGGAAAAATCTGGAGGAAAAAATAGCTAAAAATTTGTAAAAATGGAAAAATCTGGAGGAAAAAAAAGCTAAAAATTTGTAAAAATGGAAAAATCTGGAGGAAAAAAAAGCTAAAAATTTGCAAAAAAGGAAAAATCTCGCGGAAAAAATAGCTAAAAAGTTGTAAAAATGAAAAAATCTGGAGGAAAAAATAGCTAAAAATTTGTAAAAAGGGAAAACTCTGGAGGACAAAATAGCTAAAAATTTGCAAAAAAGGAAAAATCTGGAGGAAAAATAGCTAAAAATTTGTAAAAATCGAAAAATCTAGAGGAAAAAATAGCTAAAAATTTGCAAAAAAGGAAAAATCTGGCGGAAAAAATAGCTAAAAAGTTGTAAAAAAAGAAAAATCTGGAGGAAAAAATAGCTAAAAATTTGTAAAAAGGGAAAAATCTGGAGGACAAAATAGCTAAAAATTTGTAAAAATGGAAAAATCTGGAAGAAAAAATAGCTAAAAATTTTTAAAAATGGAAAAATCCGGAAGAAAAAATAGCTAAAAATTCGGAAAAATGGTAAAAATCCGGTGGAAAAAACAGCTAAAAATTTGTAAAAATGGAAAAATAAGGAAGAAAAAATATCTAAAAATTTGGAAAAATGGTTAAAATTCGGTGGAAAAAATAGCTAAAAATTTGTAAAAATGGAAAAATCCGGAGGAAAAAATGGCTAAAAATTTGTAAAACTGGAAAAATCCGGAAAAAAAAATAGCTAAAAATTTGTAAAAATGGAAAAATCCGGAGGAAAAAATAGCTGAAAATTTGTAAAAGTGGAAGAATGCGGGGGAAAAAAATAGCTAAAAGTTGTAAAAATTAAAAAATTTGAATGAAAATATTGCTAAAAGTATGTACAAATCAAGAAATCTCGCAAAAAAAAAACTTTTCAAAACTTTGTAAATAGCAGTAAAACGAAATAAAATCAGTATTTACTTTGTGAAAGAAATTAGCGTAGGAAGTGTGTAAGTAGTGACTTGTCTGCCGAAAAGTACGTGTTCTGATTGGGTGGAATTTGGAGGTTGCCGTTTTTTATGTTGGCGCGCGTCCGTGCTTGGGGCGCGTTTATTATAAACACGTTATTTAATTTTATTGAATAATTAATTTACATTTAATAATAGAAGCTAAAATGTTTTGATTTAACTTGGTTATGTCAGAAACAAAGCAAATGTTTTGATTTATCGCTTGCGGTCAGCCATCTCATTTTTTAAATCAAAATATTTTAACTTTAATTATTAAATATTAATAAAGTAGACAATAAAATTAAGGGGAGGGGGGGCTTCAAAAAATATGTTTACCTCCTGTGAACAAAAAAAGCTAGTTTTGGCCTTGAATGAGGGTGCCATCCCCCTCCCCCCCAACAAATTTTGACAAACAAAATCAAAGCATATTTTTATATTTTTTAATAATTTTTTATTCTATTTTCAATTCATTCCAAAATAATTTTCATCTGCATTTACTTATTATAAACACGTTATTCAATTTTATTGACTAATTTATTTATATGTAATAACAAAAGTTAAAATGTTTTGATTTAACTTGGTTATGTCAGAAACAAAACAAATGTTTTGATTTAACTTGGTTATGTCAGAAACAGTGTTCGAAATTAGCAGTCGTTAGACGTCAAATGAAACTACATAGCGTTTGACGACTACAAAATTGTTCCCAAGCGTCAAATTTGACACCTAACCTTTTTTAACACTTATGTTTTGTTTAACTTAGCCAATCACCCGCTTTTGAAAATTTGGTTTGACACCAAACAAATTCTAATGCGAGACAGCTTGACAGCGATTTTTAGCAGAGTGCACCAATCCAAATGAATATATTAATTTATGCAAACTTCTAAACTTTATATGAACCTGCCATTTAGCACTGCTGAATGTGAAAAGGGATTTAGTTTAATTTAATAAAAAATTATACACATAACCGTTTATCCACTGATATTGTTAGTGATTTATTAATCGTAAAACTGTATAGACCCAATTTAGTAATTTTTGTCCAGATAAAGCTATAAATCCCTGTGAAATGATGTAGCTGAAAGACGGTTAGACATCCTGATTTGATTATCTAACTTTATTAAAATTAGTGGGTATTGTTTGACTTTCATCTTTGCAATCTATATGCGCAGTCAAACACTGTTAGCATTAAATTGCTTAATGTGAATTTTTGCTTAACATGAATTGCTAATGCAGTCCCAACAGACAAGATGGTACTATTATTTTAACGGTTAACACACACACACACAAAAAAAAAATGTGGCCCTTTTGATTTCATGTTAACAGTATTCGTCTGTAATTATATTATATATATAGTTTTTCTTTTTTACTAAATTTAAGTGCAATTATCAACAATGGATAAAATTTTGTTAGGTTTAATTTTGTTTAACATGGTTAAGTGCATTTTTCTATTAATTTGAAAATGTAGTATTAATTAAAGAAGCTTTATCAGTTTTACAGTTGCTTCAATTATTATAATATTGTAGATTATGAACTTCAATAATTTAAATAAAAACAAAATATTCACGATTTTCTATAAAATAGCATACAACGATACAGTTGTGCGAATTTTAGAAATTGCAACTAGAAATTTTTATTTGACGCCTATGATAGTTACAGTTGGCGTCACTTCACACCTACCTTTCATTTCCCAATTTCTATCACTGGTCAGAAACAAAACAAAGGTTTTGATTTATCGACCGCGGTCAGCCATCTCATGTTTAAAAATCAAAACATTTTAACTTTTATTATTAAATATAAATAAATTAGTCAGTAAAATTAAATAACGTGTTTATAATAAGTAAATATGGATGAAAATTATTTTGGAAATGAGAAACCAAACAAATATGTTTTGATTTAAAAAACAAGATGGCACACAGCAGGCTAATCCCAAACCGGTTCCTTTATTACTTAATGCAGTTTAACCCTTAACTGCTGTCACAAAAACTGTCGCATACATACTGTAAGTGGTTTCCAAGACTGCTTGATTGAAAGATTAATAAAAAGCTCGATTAACTAATAGAATACTGCTTCTGTTCTAAATTTTACATGCATGACTAAATTAAATTCACCTTTTAAGAAGTCTTTAGTGATAATATTAAGGCTTCAAACAAAGAAACATTCACTAGTACGTATAGCAGGGTTCTTACAGACTTGAGAAGAAAGAATAAAAGGAGTTAAGGAAAATTCTAAGGAGTACAAGAATTTTAAAGAACTTAGCATATTTTTTCATGCATGCCATGCCGTCTTACAACGTGCACACCCACCCTAATTTTTAATATCTCATTTAGGGAGAAATGGATTTTATTCAAATGAAATCTAATAGCTAGTGCTAAAATTCCTGTCGATAAAAATAGGTTTATAATAAGTAAATGTGGATGAAAATTATTTTGGATTTATTAATTGAAAATAAACTAAAAAATATTTAAAAAATATAAAAATATGCTTTGATTTTGTTTGTCAAAATTTGTTGGGAGGGGAGGGGGGGGGGACTAGGCCAAAACTAGCTTTTTTTGTCCACAGGAGGTAAACATAATTTTTGCTGCCCTGCCCTCCTTCCTCCCCCACAAAGTAAATAATAGCGAACTTATTTTAATCATAAAACACATAATATTGAACTATGTAATCAACTTTGTCAAATATTTATTCGATAAAATCTCTGAAACTGGAATCTAAAGGAATAGGAAAAAATGTCGCTGTATATGGATTTCCTTCTTAGGATGTATAATTGTTGATACATATGTTTTAGTACATCAGTTAGTAATCTGTAACTTTTAAAATGTAATCAAGAAAATATTAAAAGTTTATAAAATAAAATTTAAATTGCATTGCTTATTGTTTTTGTAAATTTGAATACAAAGTGCCAGTGAACTATTTCATGCAGTGACCAATGGTCATATATTACCGATACAGAAGACAGTCAATTCTCAAATACGCATCATATATCACACGCAGATAGATTCTAAAAATTAAATTTTGGAAGGGAAACCTTGCAATATATACAAACAAAACAAAAACAAAATTTGATTATTATTATTTTTTAGAATGGCAGTAATTACTTGAACATTATTTTTATAAACATGAAAAGACTTATTTTACTTCCTTTAATCATTGTTCAACGCTAAATTATACTTTGTGATAATTTAAGGAGTATTTTGTTTTGTTTATTTAAGGAGTTTAAGTATACTCCTTGGAAACTTTTTAATTTCTATGGAGTTTCTAAGTAGTGTAAGGCGTCTGTGTGAACCCTGCTATAGTTAAACTGAAAATCACAAGTTACTGCGAAAATTGAAAAAAAGCACTACCGCTATGAACAGCTAAGAGATGGGTTAAATTTAGGCATTTTTTTTAACACACTGCATATTTATATGACCGACGGCTAAAAATACTGAAAAGTGATGATTAACTGTTTTATAAAAGTGAATTTTTTATTCATAAAAATTAGCTGAATTCAAACGGCAAGAAAAAACATTTTTTCCCTCAAAAGCCGTAGCATTTAAGATTAACATTTATAACTAGAATTAGGGTGGTTTTACTCCAAACAAACGTTCATTTACAATGTTTATTAGAGAACACTACATCATAAAATTGAATAATTTACCTTTTTTCTGTAAAGTTGAAAACATCAGTTGAGAAAAATCCGGTCACAATCTTGTATAAAAATTCTTGTTCTTATTGATACTTGCCGCCATGTTATACTCTCGACAACAGAGGGAAAGGCACCGCGCACGCGCAGACGCAAACTAATATATCCTGGACACCTCTATGAGTGCCTGTCACACCGTTCAAAAAATTAACAGATGGAATCAGTCTTCAAATGCATCGCATTTCAAAATTATAATAAATATATATGTTTTATGTAATTTAAATCATTTTGACTGTCTCTGGGAGATGTAGAATATCCCAACCGTGCATTTGTCAGGGGTAAAATTATAAAATTTCAAATCTTAAAAATTGAAAAAAAAAAAAAATAAAATAAAAAATAAAAATAAAATTAATTTTTGAAAATTTACCGAGAGGAAAATTTTGAGGTATTCCACCTTTAAGTTTGTAATTTTTAAAAACTTGAAATTTTATGATTTTTTTTTAATTATTTTTTTTAGAAAAAAAATTATTAAAAAAAAATAATGTACAGTAAAATATGTGTTCTAAAGCTATATTTTTCTTCATAATATCTATATAATATATACATATGTATATACGTGCAATTCAATGGAGGAATTACAACCCCCCTCGCTCCCCATTGAATTATAATTAAAAAAATGTTGAAAAAGAATTTAACCTTATATTATTACAGTCAAATTTCAGGTCATAGAACAACAGAAAGTGTGAAATATTTTTTACACATCCCTCGAGGGGGTGAGGCGAAAAATATTGGTGGAAGGGGTCACAATCTGTGACGTTGAAATGTTCTTTTTAGGTAATATTGTATTCCCATAGGAAATACATGCACTTTTGAAAAAAAAAATTACAGATTTTGAATTGGCACCATTATGCATAGAAATAATCAAAACTTGGAATATAGAAATTTTTACATCTATAAAAAGTAAAGACTTTTGGGCATAAAAATGCACACTTTTTGCAAACACGGAATATGCAGTTATTTTATGCAAAAAATGTGCACAGTTTTTGAAAAAAAAATATGCACTTTTTGTATGCATAAAAAGTGCATATAATGTGCACACAAAGTGTACACTTTTTGAAATATTCAAAAATATTAACTTTTTTTACACAAATTGTGCAGTATTGATACTTTTTTGCAAAAAAAGTGCAAACATTTTCTAGCTGGGACCCCTCATGTGACATATCGTTGGAAAGGTATCAGACCGATGAATCATATTATGCATCTCTGGTGTCCATCCCCCTCTTTGCCTTCCCGAAGAGGGTACTTTTCTAAATTTTGCACACACTTCTCATGTTATATATTGTTGGAAAGATCTTTGACCACTTAATCATATTATGCATCTCCAGTGTCTCTCCCCGCAATTTGCCCACTCCAAGGGGGGTACTTTTTCAAATTTTGCACACACCACTCATGTTATATATCGTTAGAAAGGTCTGTGACTGCTTAATCATATTATGCATCTTCGTTGCTCATTCCCCTACTTTGCCCCCCAAAAGGAGGCACTTTTCTAAATTTTGCACACACCACTCATGTTACATATTGTAAGAAAGGTCTATGACCGCTTAATCATATTATGCATCTCCGTTGCCCATTCCCCCACTTTGCCCACCCAAGGGGGCACTTTTCTAAATTTTGCCAATTTCCCTCATGTGATATATCGTTCGAAAGGTCTGTGACCGCTGAATCATATTATGCATCTCCGGTGTCCGTCCCCCCTCTTTGACCCCCCAAGGGGGTACTTTTCTAAATTTTGCACACATCACTCATGTTATGTATCGTTGGAAAGGTCTGTGACAGATGAATCATATTATGCATCTCCCGTGCCCATCCCCCCACTTTGTAACACCCAAGGGGGCACTTTTCTAAATTTTGCACACACCCCTCATGTTACATATCGTTGGTTGGGTCTTTGACTGCTTATTCATGTTATGCATCTCCGGGGTCCATCCCGCCACTCCCGTACTTTTCTAAATTTTGCATTCACCCCTCATGTGATATATCGATGGAAAGGTCTGTGACCGCTTAATTATATTATGCATCTCCCGTGTCCATTCCCCCACTATGAAATTCGTCAAGCGACAGCAGAAAAAAAAATCTCATTTTCCATTTATTCGTTGCAATTGGCGAGTGTGACTATTAAGTTTGGCAATAAAGTCAATCACCAAATTTTCAGTATTACTCGCTGAGTGGCGAATGCTAATTTTTTACTATATCACAAACTGTATTTAAATGCACTATAATGACAAAATGGTTATTGGATCAGTAGATGGAAAATTGTGTAGTGTATATAAATGCATTTTGCATTAACTGACATCGTATATTGACAATTGTGTATGATTTATCATTGTTGTGCCATGGTTTTCCATGTACTGGCACAACACCGCTAAATGTGTTAGATGAAAGAAATTCTGTGGGTGCATGTGCCAGTGAAACTTAGCCAATTGCTGTTCTCCAACCTAGCTTTAATTCAAGGTTTTTTTTTTTATTTATTTGAATTATTCTGCAAAAGTTTCAAACGTTTTAAAGCAGCTATGAATTTTATTTTTATAATACTATCAAGTTGTTTGCCGTCAAATTTTGACGGGTTCCATCTAGTAGATATTAAGTCGAATGATCCAAACTCCCTGATAATCGGTCCCATATAATCAGAGGTACTCATGTAGTTCCACCTCCCACCGCCAGGGGGCGCAATATGTATTGGAAGAGGCCTTTTCAGAATACTCGACCCAACCAAATTTCCTCGTACAATTGAAATTTAACCACGGGTAAACATTACCAAAAAAGCGAAAATCGCGAAAGTGGGTTACGTAAACGATCGGTTATGAAAAGGGTTAATGTAGATTTTTTTTTTAATCCAACGGTACGTTTTGAAGAATATAAACGTGTCTATGATCTGGATTGTACTGTTTATCGGTATTCGTATTTCCCGAGTCGATGTCGATTTTTGAACCTGGGTCGAAAAACGAAAATCGCGTGAGTAAGTATGATTTTCTTTCCGGAGGGTTAAAATTAAAATTTTGCAAAACGGATACCAGATTTTAAAAATAAAAGGGATATAGATTAGGCGCGGTATTTTTTGTTTTTCGTATCTTGTTTATAAACGCCGATTCCAATTTTTAAAGATAGGAGAAATCGTTAAAAATGCAAAATTGACTTACGGTTAAAAACGTTTTCGATAGGGTTAAAGTGATTTTTTAAAAGAAACTAAAGGTTTCTACCTGAACCAGATAGAACTTAGATGTCTTTAGGTGTGTTTGTTTTTTGTTTGGATTTTTTAGAGAGCTGATGCCAGATTTTATATATCGCAAAAAATCGTAATTCGCACAATTGAGTATTACGCGCGAATTTTTTTCGAAGGGTAATTATTCTAATTTTTCAAAAACAAATACAGATGTCAAAAAAAAAATAAATGTAAATATTGTCTAGTATTTTTAGTTTTTCGTACTTTGCTCTGATCCGCCGATGCGAATTTTTAAAAATCACCAAAATCGCAAAAATCGCGGAACGGCATACAGAAAATATACTTTTTTGAAAGGTTAACTTTCGTATTTTTTAAAACCAAAGGTGGCTTTGAAACGGGAAAAGTAAGCTATTTAATTTGGTGACCTTCGTTTTTCCGTATCTTTTATAGTCTGGTGGATGCAATACTCGGAAAACGGGAGAAAATAAAAAAAAAACATGAATTCGATGCTTCTTGATTATTTTTTTAAAGGTTAAATGTGAACTTTTTTCAAACCAATCAGATCGTTCGAGACGTAAAAGTAAGTTCTTTGAGAATATATAGACTTTTTTCCGTATTTCCAGCCGTTCGCCCATGACAAATTTAGAAAAACTTAAAAAGAAACGGAATGACTCGTGTTTTGTTTCTTCTATTCAAGGACGAACGGATAAAGGGTTTCTGAGCATGCGCGCGCGGATTTCGGAAGAGTGATTTTTTATTTGTGATCTTTGATCAGTTTTTAATTAATAACTACTCTAATTTTCAAAATAATAAAATTCTGAAGCTCAGGTGCACCAGGAGCGTGTTTGGACTACCTAAATTTAAATTTTCAGGCTTCTAGGTGGGCTAGATTTTGCTAGCCATCACAGACAAACAAACAAACAGACAAACAAACACACACACACACAGAGCGAAACATTAAATTTTTAGTATAAATAACTGACATAAATATTTTGTATTACTCATTTTTATTCTTTGAAAATATAAAAGCCAATGGTGAAAATCAAACTTATATTACCCCTTTTTGTAATATACTTTTTTTTAAATACCTTAAAAAAATTACTGATAATTTTTTGAAGTTTGTGAGTTGTTTAGATTTTTAGTAAAATTTTTATGTACTTAATTATTTTTCAGGGATCTTTTTTGGGAAATTTTGTGAAGGGTCCTTTACAAAATGTTTCTTTTTAAAATAGGACCCTTCTCAAAATTTTTCATCTCAAAACAGAACCCTTCACAAAGCTTTTCACCTTAAAACGGGACCCTTCACAAAATTACTTGTCTGAAAAAAAAGCCTATCACCCCTAAACTGAAATTTCACAAATTTAATTAATTAAAAGTTAAATGTGACCTGTCACTTTTCATATATATTCAAAGTATATGTATTTTCCATACATGTATCTTCTTACAAATGTATAAACAGGAACCTGAATATAACAATATTTTCAAATTCACAAAATTATGACTAGATATTTCACAAATGTAAAAACCTTTTCATAAAAACAAAATCCCAGGAAAAAAATCTGAACAGATTCCTGCTCTTGATAATGTAATACCCATGAATTTTATTGCAAGACGAAAAGTGGCTTGACATGTATCGTACTATCCAAAGTGGGAACAAATGTTGCATTTCTTATCATGAATTTTGACGTCACAAGACTGGCATAGGAAAAGTAGCGTATTCGTATCAGAGTAAAAGGAGGGATATAAAACTGTTAGAAATCAATAAAGAATACAAATATACTGTTCTTATTTTTTTTTTTTGTTTTGTTTTCTATTGTATAAAAATAGAATCTCTAAAGCGTGAAAATTCCTCATTGTTGTAATAAAATTTGTTGAATATATTTAAGTAAAAGTATGTTATATCTGCAAAAAAAAACAATTTTATATCTTAATAATTTCACACTTTTATTACTAAAACAGGTGGAGATGCTTGGACTTGATGCTTGGAGCAATTCCATTTTACCCGACATTTTGGTGGACCTCATTTTTGCAAGAATGCTACATATTCAAAGGGTAGACACGATGCTGCAACCTCCTGAAACTGTCTGGGGGAAAACTCTGTACTGTAATTGTGATTACATTGATTAATATTAATCTGATATTTATATATTTTTTAATGAATATACAGGGTGCAATATGTTATCTATTGCCGACCTTTAATTTCTCAACCGTTGGTCGTAGACATATACTTCCAATTACAAAAACGTTTCATATGAAGTAAATATTCATGTTGGGGCATTGTTTAAAATAAAAAAATAAATTTTATAAAAATTACGAAATCTAACTTTTTATACGGTCCCCCAATCCGTATAGTTATATTTAGTAAAAGTTTACACATATCATAACATATATAACACAAAAAATTTGACTTCTGTACTACGAAAATTGACACAGTTATTTCAAAGTTTGAGTTTATTGAGTGAGTAACCCAACATGATGGGGACCCTACGGCTAAAGCATCAAACGCCCGTGCGTCCCCCGAATTCGGTCAACAGATCATTGGATATGGTGGTCCGGTAGAGTGGCCACCGCGTTCAACTTGACTCCCAGGGACTTCTACCTCTAGGGTTACATCAAGGCACAGGTCTGTGTGACTGAGCCTACTTCTCTGGTTTATCTGAAGAAGCGCATCATCCTTGCTTGTCGATTAGTTACACCTGCTATGCTGCAACGTATCCAGGACTCAGTACTATCACGCATTCAATTGTGCATTGCCACCAATAGAGAACACTTTGAGCAGTATCTCTAGTAGAATTTTGTTTTTCTGATATGATAATAAATTGAAATTTATTTTTCTGCTTAATTTCAATATTTCAATCTCCGCTTTGTGTACGAACCCTAAAAGTGAGCTACAATTTTTAGATAAAATAACCCTCTTATGTGATAGCCCAATTTGGCAATTCCGGCTAAAGGTGGTTCGCCGTAAAAAGGATATTTCTCTCTGATTTCGATCTAGAATTACTTTTATTCATTTTTTAACTGATCCCTCAATAGAAGACAAAATCATGTGCAAAAATCTCAAATTTTGAAATTTAATAACTGTGTCAATTTTTGTAGTACAAAAGTCAAAGTTTTTGCGTTATATCTGTTATGATATGTGTAAACTTTTACTAAATATAACTATAGGGATTGGAGGACCTTATAAAAAGTTAGATTTCGTAATTTTTATAAAATTGATGTTTTACTTTAAACAATGCCACAACATGAATAATTACTTCATTTGAAACGTTTTTATAACTGGAACTATATATCTACGACCAACGGTTAAGAAAATAATGGTCGGCGATAGATAACATATTGCACCCTGTATAATTTGCACTTTCAATAAATGGAGCAAGGTACCGCAACTCAAATGATCTTTTATGTTATTTTATTGTGTCTATGGCCATTTTTATTTCAGTTGCTGCAGGCTATCACTGGTGACTATTAAAAATAAAAATAATCGCCTGTGTCAGCACTGCTGTGTATTAAAAAAGTTTTTAAAAGACGAACTATTTTTTATTGTTGATTTTATTGTCTGAGTGAAAACGAAGTCTCAAACACAGCGCAATATTACTTTGCCCCATATATAGCTACGATGGTTATTAAAACATTTCGTCAAACATTACTCAAAAAATATTTGACGGATGTCGTTCCAATTTACCTGCTCTGAGAGTAAAAGTGTGCCTGTAAAAGTGGCAACGACACCTATTTATTACCAAGAATAAATTTCAAACCGTTTGTAAATTATATTAAAAAGTAGATAAAAAAACACAATTAAAGTACATACGTCACGAAAATTTATTGCGTACCTCATTTTCACCGTCGGCTGGATATTAACGTAGACAACCGGATTTCTAAAGTTCATGGAGTACATGGAGCAAAAATACAAGCACGCTCTAATATTGCTGTACAATAAAACATATTTCAATTTAATAAGAATGGAAAATTAATCTGTAATTTTTTCTGTTTAAAAGAAATAACCCGCAATAACTTAGTAGTAGAGATTTGGCACAAATCTCACCAATAGCAGCTTTTTATTCCCGTGTGTAAATTAGAAACAATTATTTGATGTTTAAATAAAAGGTTTTGATTTATGGCTTTATATTTTCTTATTTTCTTTTCCTTTTTAACACTTTCCAACCTGGTTGAAAAGTGTTTATGACTTCGGTTTGTCTAGCCGTCTGCCGTCTGGTCGTCTGTCGTCTAGCCGTGCTCTAACTCACGTAAATATTCTCGGATCGCCCTGAAATTTTTGTATGTTATTGTCGTTTGCTATAGCATGTTCCCTATTTCAACTGAAGTGTGTAGCACTTATAGTTATTTAACAGGGACAGTCAAAAGTATTCCATTGCATTACAGTCAATGGGAAATAATCGTTTCAAGTACATTTAGATAGTGTTACGCCATTTGAAACCTGATGGAATAGATATATAATTATGAAGCGCATTAAAACATGGTTTTTGTAGAGTACGGGGTGCAAATCATTAATTATTAATTTACAGGGTCAAGCAAAAGAATTTTGTTGCACATTGTTCTGGGGAAAAATCGTTTGCAGCGTAATTTAGTGTTATTTCACTATTTTAAAGATAATTAAAAATTGTTTGCATTACTGAGATGCATTGTAAATTGCTCTCTTTAAAGTGTGGTGTGCATTGTGTTTATTTGCAGGGAGGGGCATACAAAAGATATCGGTTACAGTACATGTGCGATATTTACAGCCAGTGGGATGAGTGCGTTTTCAACTTTGGTTTGCATTTTTAAGTTTAACTACATTTTTCCATAGTACGTGTGTGTTTATAAACTCGGTTGTTCATATACAGGGCTACACAAGGGAATCCGTAAGTATAAAATACTATGGGAGTGAAACGCTAAGGGTAGTTTTTAATTGTGTTGCGCATTTTCTTGCTGAACAATATTTAGTAGACTAATAGAAGAGTTTGCGGAATATAATAAATTCATATACAGGGCTGCGCAAAGAAAAATGATACATTGTCGTTTACGGTTGGTAATTTCTGGGAGTGAGTTTTAAGTTGCCTTTTAGCTTAATATGTGGTGCGTACAAAAGTCTTTAGATAATTTACAGGGTTGTACAAAAAATTTCGAGTGCATTTTCATCGACTGGCGAAAATTGCTAAATGTGAATATTCTAATAGAATTAAATTTTATCATGCTATATATCCACATCTATTGATCATATACAGGTTTGCACAAAATAACTCGACTACTTTTTGCCACTGGATTGTAGTTCCGTAAACTGTATTTTTCAATGTGTTACATGTTTTCTAAATTGTTTACTTACATATTTTCTTTCACCTTATTGAACGGTGAAGTTTCGTTACAGTTTTCTGGCTGTGTTGGAAAGTGTTTCATAATCTATGCTTGATGCATGATGTTTCATTCTTGTTAGTATTTTAAATGGAATTAGTGAAAGGCATGCATTTTAAATTAAATGAGTGAAATACATGTATTTTTAATGTATGTATTTCAAATGAAAGGGGTGAAATTTTTATAGTTAAATGAAATGAATGAAATAAATGCAATAATGGAGATGTTACGGGAACAATATTTGGCGAATTATCAACTGCGCCAGGTTAACATAAAAGTACCAATATATCAAATGGTATCCCACACAGCACGTATGTTCATATTACATCCAGTTTTCATCTACCAAGTTCGAAATACACTGACCTCCAAAAGTTAAGGTACAACATGTTTTTCGAAGCTCACCAGACAAAAAATGGCAGTCAGATTAAACTTCATAGTTTATATGAATGACAATAATAGGCATTAAAAAAACTTACGCAAAAATTACAGCTACCACTTTCAGTTTATAGAAAAGAATAGGTATTTGTGAATGAGAGAAAAATATGCAATTACGAAGCTTTCGTAATTTCGCGTGTAAGTTTTGTTGTATTCAAACGATTGTTGTCAGTTTTGTTCACAACAGCCAGGAGAGTCTAGAAATGTCTAGAAGAAGTCGTTTGCCCGATTCATTAAGGTGGCGGGCGGAAGGATGGATGGAAATGGGGTTGTCACATGCAGATACTGCTAGACGGTTCAATGTGTCTCGCAGTGTAATCCAACGACTCCGGGATCAGCATGAATCCGAAGATTCTGTGTCCAGAAGACATGTTCCAGGCAACATGTTACAACACCTTCAGAAGACCTGTTTCTAGCTCTTTTGACCCGAAAGAGAAGACGCACTACTGTGCCGAAACTCATTGCAGACCACTTTGCAGCATCAGGGAGAAGAATCTCCGCTACTACGGTGCAAAGACGTCTTCACAATGCAGGTCTCTATGCAAGGCGACCAGTTGTGTGTGTCCCCCTCAACAGACGACAGAGAAGGGCCCGCTTATGTTGGGCAAGAGAACATGTTTCCAGGACCAGACAACAGTGGGATTCTGTACTCTTCACAGACGAGTCCAGATTCACACTGGAGAGCGATTCAGGAGTCTTCCGATCTGTAGAGAACAATGCACTCGATACCATCAATTAAACACTGTCGAAACACACAGGTACAGAAACGGTGGAATCATGGTTTGGGCAGGGATCTCACTCGGAGGCCACACTGACCTGCATGTGTTCCATGGAGGAACTGTGACTGGTGCGAGATATCGGGATGAGATCCTTGATTCATATGTGTGCCCATATGCCGGTGCTATTGGCAATGGTTTCATTCTAATGGATGATAATGCGAGATCACACCGAGCTGTGGTTGTTGAGGATTACCTTGAGGATCACGGTTTGGAGAGAATGGAATGGCCAGCTCACTCTCCAGACTTGAATCCGATAGAACATCTTTGGGACTATCTTGGAAGACAGGTTGCGGCTTTACGTCCTCCTCCAAGGTCATTAAATGAGCTGGAACAAGGCTTACTCCAAGTCTGGTCAGCGTCACCTATTTCGGTGTCCGACAATTTAATTGAGAGCATGGTAAGTCGATGCCGCCAATGCATTCAAGTCCGGGGTGGACATATTCCGTATTAGAACCAGTTTCTTAATGTTTCTGTCACATTTTACTGCATAATATTGCGATGTACTGATTTCTCAAGAATGGAATTTTCCACCATGAGTGCTTTTTTGTTGTAATTTCATTTATACGTTTAACTTAAGTAAATTTTTATGTCGCATTTGATAAATAACAGTTTAGCGCACATTTCCTCCAAACTTGTTGTTTCTATTATCATTCATTTGCAAATTAGACCCAAAAACCCGGTTGTACCTTAACTTTTGGAGGCCAGTGTACGTCTAAAGATGTATTTTGGACGTAGACCGCCAGCTAAAATACGTCCAGATTTTGTTAAATGTTTGACATATACATATGGACATAACATTTACAAAATATGGACGTCATTTTATGACGTAAATTGGAAGAAAACCGAACATACCCTCGCCATATACCTATGGACGAAATATCTACAAACTATGGACGTCAGTTTAGAACATAAATTGGATGAAAACGCAACTGATCCAATTTTCGTCAGTTCCGGAACCATATCTTAACCAGTTTGTCCCCATTTTCAGTTTTAGGGACGTAAACTGGATGAAAACTGTACTAATCCAATTTTCGTAAAACTGGATGAAAATTGAATCTCTCAGCCGCCATTTTTTTATGATTGCAAAGTTTTCAACTGCTAAACCTAGCAGACTTCTAGGATTTATTTTTATTTATTCTATAAATTCACTTAAACTAGTAGTAAAGCCATCTCCATTTTTAAATATATTGCGTTTAGCTCAGCTCCACTTCAGCTAATCAATCAATCATTGTTTGCACGATTGTTTTGTTGATCGTCCTGAAAATCGACGCCACAAAAGTTGGTAAGTAAATATTACATTTTGTTTTCTAGATTTATCGTGGTGATGTGTGTACTTTACATAAAACATTTCTGTAACGACTCTTTTTTCTTACTTATTTATACTTATTAATAATAATTTATATGATTTTACAAGTCATACGTAAGTGATAGAGAAATAGAAGTTTGTTTACTTTTGAATAAGAAAATTTTGTAATATATTTTGTATTGTTGTGTATAATGAGTAGAAATGTTATGCTATGAAGTATTATAAGTCTTTAATCCAATTAAAAAGAAAGTTTTAATGTTTTTAAAAACACAAAAATCCACAAAATTATTGTGAGTTAAAAACATATCTAGTCTTGAAAAAATGCTATTTGTTACCACAGATTTATGCAATATTTAGTTAAGATGCATTTTTTTTGTATGATTTAAGAATATATATGATATTTCATGCCTCGAAATTAAATTAATAATAATTTATATGATTTTAGAAACCATAGGTAAACCAAAGCGGAAAAAAAAAGGCTATTTGTTTTTGTTTACATTTCAATAACAAAATCTTGTAATTAGTTTCTGCTCTTGTACACATTAAGTAGTAATTAAGTAGAAATATAGTAGAAAGTAGTATAAGCCTTTAATCCAATTAAAAATAAAGTTGTATTGTTCTTTAAAACACAAAAAAAATCATGAAAACTATTCATGGTTAATGCTACTTATTACTACAGTTTTACATTATACAGTAACCCCTCAATATATCGCACTACTTGGGAGATAAGATAATAACGTGGTATACCGAGGGGGGAGGGGGGAGAAGAATGTTTATAAATTAAAAATAAACAGCTCTAAATTTAGCTACGAGGTTTTCGATATAATAGTTGTTTAAACAAGCTACGAGTTCAACAAAAAAGAGATGGTAAAACATTGTAAAAATACAAAACCATACATATACAATACTGTATACATATTTACTTACATTTTACAGTATTTTCTGAAAATAAAAATCCAGAGTTGTTTGTTTTTAAATTTCTTTGATGATCTGCTTGCCACTGGAAATTAAAGAACAAAAGTGAGCTAATTGCATTTCAGTTATAGGTTTAGATTTCGACGTTTCAAAAGTTTTACATGCTTTTTTGAGAAACCAAATTTATCGGGAATAGCTGAAAAAGGGCGAAATAGCCGACTGTGTAATATAACAAGGGGTTACTGTATACCTTGTAAAGCTGTATTTTTTTTTACGTGATTTAAGTACATAGAAGGTATTTCGTGCCTCTGTTTAAATTAATAATACTTTAAATGATTTTAGAAATCATAATAAACAGAAAAAAATCAAATCAAGAAAAGCAGCTGTTTACTTTTCAATAACAAACTCTTGTAATATATTTTCGATGAATATATTTTATTCTTTTTATTTAGGTATCAGGATTGGTAATTAAACAAAAATACTGTTATTGCACTCATATGTATTTTTATCGCAGATAATTTATTTCAGTATTTTTATAACTAACACCTTTTAAAGAGTATTACATCCATGAACTGTGTGAGTGCATAAAATGTTAACTATAAACAAGAGTGAGTGGTGACATCTGTACTTCTTAGTTGCTAGAGATTTTTATATTACTGAATAGCTTATACATTATTTTACAGTACACAGTGTACATTGGTTGTTGATTGTCCATTTAAACATTTAAGATCGAACATCAATTCATTTATTAAAACACACATAACTAACGCCTGCATTCAGCAATCTTTAATCAATTCATTTCTTGAATGAGATATTTGATCAATGTTTGGTTCTCGACCAAGGAATGAAAAATGGGGAATAAGCAACTTAATATATATTTTATTTATTTATTTATTGTTTTGTTATGAGAGTAAAGTGTACATACATGAGTTAAAGTGATCACAACATTTTCAAAATTCATGCATTTTGCTTTAGAACAAGGTTGCTGGATCTGCTAATTTTTTTCTTTTTTCTTCTTTTTCAAATAATAGTTACAAGCTTCTTCTGTTTGGAAAATCGTCTGGCTTGTGAAGAGATGTCAATCTTGCTTCAGTTGTTTTTGCTTCCAGGGGATCTTAGATGAGTGGTTTTATGTTCGAGAAAGTGATTACCATCTGAGATCCTTCGCAAGAAAGTCATATACAAGATGATTGGTTAAAGGATGGACTCTAATATTTCAAGCAGGATCGAACTTTGAATAGGGTAAACTTTCTTTTAAAATCTATAAATGTTATTAAATAAAATTTTATCTTATATGGTTGTAGGTTTTGCAATATATATTAATTTTCTGCTTGCATAAAGAATGAATAATTTTTTTACTTTTATGTTAGCTGGGCACAAATTATACTAACAATATATATTTTTCTCATTTACCAATAGCAGCTTTTATTTTCACATAAGTAAATTAGACATGACGGTTAGATGTTAAAATAAAATGTTTTGGTTTATGGTATTATTATTCGTACCAGAGGGCCCGTGCGAAGATTTCGCACTGAAATCTAATCTTTTTTAGGTATTTCTCTATTATCCCGTCGACCACTTTTCATAACAAAGAACTACCGCCAAACTGTAAGATTAAACGCCAAAAATGCAGTCCCATTTATTTGATGTCAGAATCATCATGCGTGTTTGTTACGTCATCTAGTGGTATTACATTCGACATTTGCGTGTATTTTTTATTATGTTTTACTGATTTAGTAGTTATTTTATTAATTAAAATAACAATTGTGTCCTTAAATTCTTATATTTTATTTATTTTTTTATATTCCAATGGCAACGTTCTCCCGTTTATTCGGCGATAGTTTTTTGTTATGAAAAGGGGTCGACGGGATAATAGAGAAGTATCATTTTTTATCAATATGTAATATTTATTAGATGCAGGTTTAAACTTCTAAAGAAAAAGCAAGGATAAAAATATCTGCAAACAACATTTAGTTGTTAGTCAAGCCAGAATATCATCTAATTTATTCCATCAAAGTTAGACTAAAAACTGATCCAAGATTGATAAAGGCACGGGCGAGAAAAAAAAAAATTAACAATCGTATTTTGACTGCATTAGAGGATGACGTCATCCGCTTCGGGAAAACCATGGGACTTAGAAATATAAATCTAAACATTTCAATTTCAATTTCGCTTTTTAATCATAAGTATAAAATAAACCCGTGCGGTGTTTTTTATAATAAATGCTATGAGCATCATATAATGTGGTATTTTCTTTTTTTGGCAACAATAATTTCAGGAAAACCTTTCATTTCTTTCATGAAAACAATGCCGATTTAATTTTTTAATTTCAGCAAATTTTAATCAAAAACATGTTTTAACGAATTGTTAAGTGGGCTATGTCAGAAGCCTGTTCTAAAACCTTTCATATGGTATCTCATTCGTTGTTCTGCGTTTCATATTTTCTGAGTAAAAGGGATGTTGACAGGAGAAATAATATATAAGGATTACATTGTATTTTAAATAAAATGAGTGAAAGTCATGTATTTTAAAGGAATGTGTTTTAAATTAAAATTGTGTATTTTAAATGAAACATGTGAAAGGTTTATATTTCAAAGGTAATGAATACAATATCAATGATGGGAACATTATTTGGTGATCCATCAACTGTGTGCCGCTAACATAATAGTACTCCATTAATTTTGTTGAGTATACGCTAGCACAGGTGATAAATCGTCAAATATTGTTTGAGATGATATCATTGACATTGCAAGCATTTCTTGTCATTCTTCATGTGGTATTCTAACAACTAAATCTTGATTATTTGAAAAAGATTCGAATATGCTTAATTGTAATGAAAGCTTAGGACATTCTTACAATGGCTGAACAAGTAATACATAAAAAAATAAATAATTATATATATATATATATATATACACACACACACATATATATAGTAAAAAGAGTTTTGCATGCGTAAATTAGAAACTATGCTCTGATGTTGAAATGTAAAATGTTTTCAGTTTATGGTATTACAGTAGAGTACCTCTAATTCGCAAATGCCTGTAATCTGCACAGTATATGAGAATGTAAACAAAGAAATTTAATTCTTAAAACCAATATTTATCAATAACATTTTTTTTTCTCCCCGACTTTAATTTTACTTCTGATATATATTATCACCTTTCATTTAATACTCTTTTTTATAGTTTAAAATGATAATATATATATAAAAATATTTTAATTAATTAAAATTAATTAATTAATAAATTTAATTAATTAATTTAATTATTATTTATATGTAAAAAAAAATCATTTTAAAAATGTATTTGTCTTACATATATATTTTTTACAATAATTTGCCAAGGATATCGAAATTACTAAAAAACAAACTTTTGTGATTCAGTAGACAATTATGGCCATTTGTAGGCTACAAGATAGAGTATAAAAACATAAACCAAATGTTTTAATGCCAACAACTATGGATGATAGATTTAAAACATAAATATAGATAAATTATATTTTTAATAATTTTTACTTTATGTGTTTTTGTTTATTTTTCAGCATTAACAATCTTAATTAATCCGAAGTATAACTTAAAAAAATGTAAACAAAGATTTAATAGACATGATCTGTAATTCACAAAAAGTCTCAAATGTGCAAAACACTCAGAACCAAGCTGTGCGGATTCGCGGTCTTCTACTATATTTGGTACTTCTCCATTAACTCGTTAATCACTTTTCATAAAAAAAAACTCGCCAAACTATGGGATTTAACACCAAAAATGCATGATCGTGATATTTACTTATTAGACACACTTTAGTTAATTTTATTGACTCATTTATTTATATATAATAATAAAAGTTTAATACATTTTGATTTTAAAAAACAAGATGGCGGACCCTAGGCAAGTATGATAGCCAAAATTGATACTTTATTCAAAAGGCTTCTTCTTCTTCCTTTTTTATAAAGATTCTAATGGCAACATTATTTTATTTTTTTTTAATGGCATTAGTGTTATAGTTCGGTAATAGTTTTTTTTTTTTTTTTTTTTTTTTTTTATGGAAAGTGGTTGATAGGATAATGGAGAAATACCTGTTATTTCTTTTTAAACTTGTTTTCTTTTTGTATTTCAAATGTAATGATTGAAAAACATTCTTATTTTATTTTATTTATTATCATCTTGTCTTATATTCAGTGAAAATTTACATTCTGCCAATGGTTGGCGTGATTTAAAAAAAATCGGCAGATTGACACGCTTTCGCATCTTGTCTTTTGGAGTTGCAACCTAATATCTAACTATCACAAAATAAATTTTGGGCAGTACAGGCAGGGAAAGGGGGGGGGGGCGCAGGCTATGCCCGCAAACTGTAAAATTATTAATATTACAGATAATTATAGGTAAAAATTAATTTATTTACTCATTGGTCACTGGCCAGTACATGGATTTTTTTACTCTGCAGTTTTTTTAAGCACTGGCCAGTAACAAATTTAGATATACTTGATGAATCGTGAAATTTGTCAACAATTGTGGAAAAATAGCGAAATTCGTTAAATGGTGTCAGGAAGAAATTGCGACATTCGTCAAAATGATCTTGCGAAAGAAATCAGGAAATTTGACAAATTGTCTCAGTTAATAAATCATGAAATTTGTCAATCAATAGTGGAAAAATCTTGAAATTTGTCAATCAATTGCAGAAAAATCATGAAATTTGTCAAATGACCGCAAAAAAAAGAAAGCTAATTTTGTCAAGGAATCGCTGAAATAAATAGCAGTTTTTGTCAATCAATCGCGAAAAATATAGTGAATTTCGCAAAATTATTGCAAGAAAAAAAATAATTTTGTCAATCTGTGGTGAAAAAATTTGGGAAATTTGTCAAATAGTCTCGGGGAAAAAATTGCGAAATTCATGAAATAATCTCGGGGAAAAATCGCAAAATTCGTGTAACAATCGAGGAATAGAATATCAAAATTGGTCGAACGACAGCAGAAAAAAGTGCGCAATTCTTCGAACATCAATGGGAAGAAATTGTGCAATTTGTCAAACATTCATGGGAAAAAAAACCGTGAAATTCGTTTATCGATAGTCAATAAATCGCGAAATTCGTCAATCAATAGCGAAAAAGTCACGAAATTCATCAAATGGTCTCAGGAAAAAAATTTCGAATATCGTCAATTGGTCCCAGGTAAAAAATTTGAGAATATCGTCAAATGGCTTCGAGAAAAAACTCTTAATTCGTCAAATGATTTCGGGTAAAAAATTGCGAAGTTTATCAAATGGTTTCAAAATGCGTCGAGAAACAGCGCAAAATTTTTTTTTTTCCATTCAATCATCGCAATTGGCGATTGTGGCTATTAAGTTTGGCCAGTGGTGGCAATAAAGTCAATCACCAAATTTTAAGTATTACTCGCTGATTAGCGAGTGGCGAGTACTAATTTTGTCCAATACAGATAATTGCTGAAAAATTTTATGGTGAACACTTTAGTCAGTGTAATACAGAATTTGAATTTTGAAATGGGCTTTACCTGCTTATTGGTCATTTTGTAAGAGATTCATTTGATTCAAAATTCATTTAGAAGAAATTTTTTTTTAATTGAAGCTCTAAATGCAATTAGGGGCTCCGCTGACTAGCAGGCAAAATTCGCTAGTTATGTATTAAGGATAATTTATGAAAAATGTTTTATATATACATTAAACAATACAAGATAATTTTCTTTTCTGGGGAATTTGATTATTGTCGGTCTCATCTATTTAATTTTTGGGTACTTTCTTTTTATAGCAACCTTTGAAGGTGAATCGCCAAGTAACCAAGATGTATCACATATTATAGTCGTATATGATGTAATGACATTTTATGACTCTATTACCAAATTATTGTCATATATGTAGTATATATACATGTATGTCATGTGGATAAAATATCTATGAAGTATATATGACATAAAAAAAAAATATATTGTTTGAATGTAGGGGAGACCGGTACACACTGGACCTAGGGGCACAGTGTGTACCACAGTGAGGCCACACATCTCCTAATATAATATTTTATTTATATAAATTTTTTAAGCTTCTCTTCTATCCTAATAGACAACAGCACTGGATTGATTATTTATAGCCTGCAGAGAACATGTATAGCTCAGAGTGAAACATTTTATCCTGATTGCTTGTTTTGAGATTCTAAAAGTAAAATTTTTCATCATCATATTTTTTCTTATTTTTTAATAATTAAAGATCATCTAAAAGATTGATTATTATTAAAGATTGATTGATTATTATTAAAGATTGATTATTATCATTATTCATCTAAAAGATTGATAACGGATCCACTTTACTAATCTGAAAAAATCGTTGTTTAACGCGGAAAATAGCATAAAAATCTTATAAAAAAAATCCACAAATTAGCTTCGAGGGCATAACGTCAGACCCTCCTGCGAAATCTTGTAGCTATGCACTCAGCGAGCTCTTCAGAAAACGACGTACAAACATATACTCAAACATCTATTTATTATAGACTAGCATTAAACCCGTTCTTCGGACGGAGATAATACAAAAAAATATATAGGGTAAAAGTACCAATAGTCGGCCACTAAAGTGCTTTTATATATACATATCTTAAAGTACAATTTTTAAAACACGTCACAAAATTTTTAACGGTGATATATCTTAAAACATACTTTTCTTATTATGTTTCAGCAATTAATTTTAAAAAATACGATAAAAGTTTTTTTTTTAGATAAAGTTAAGTCCAAAAAAGGCAAATTCTCTAATAGTCGGCCCATTAAAATCTAATGTTTGGCTATTACTGAACTAACTGTCGGCCACTTCAGAATTTTGCTTTCATGAAAAATAACTCTAATGATTTTGACTAAATTTTGCAGCCTACCATTTTGGGTTATGAGAAGAGGTTTGGGCTATGTCACATGTTCGCGAAAATTCCATTCGCGGGTCATTTTGAAGTCACCGCGGGTCAAGCTAATTTTATCTTATCTAAAAAATGGCTTTAACAATTTTGACTAAGTTTTGTATCCTACCGTTTCGGGATACAAGAAGGCCACTGGGCTGCGTCACATGTTCGAGAAAATTCGATTAGTGGGTCATTTAGGAGTCACTATGGGTCAAGCTAATTTTATCAAAAATGGCTCTAACGATTTTGACTAAATTTTGCATCCTACCGTTTTGGGGTACGATAAAACCATTGGGCTGGGTCACATGTTTGAGAAAATTCGATTACTGGTGTTTTAGGGGTCACTATGGGATAAGGTAATTTTATCTAAAAACGACATTAACGATTTTGACTAAGTTTCGTATCGTACCGTTTTTTGATAAAAGAAGACCGCTGGGCTGGGTTACATGTTCGAGAAAATTTTATTAGTGGGTCATTTGGAGGTCACTATGGGATAAGTTAGTTTTATCTAAAAAACGGCACCAACGATTTTGTCTAAATTCTGTATCCTAGCGTTTTGGGGTACGAAAAGACCATTGGGCTGAGTCACATGTTTGAAAAAATTCGATTAGTGGGTCATTTTGGGGTCACTACGGGTCAAGCTAATTTTATCAAAAAGACGGCTCTAACGATTTTGACTAAATTTTGTATATTACTGTTTTGGGGTACGAAAAGACCATTGGGCTGGGTCACACGTTTGAGAAAATTCCTAGTTCCATGGAAAATTTGATCAGTGGGTCAGTTTGGGGTCACTACAGGTCAATGCATTTGACCTGTAGTGACCCCAAACTGAAGATTGAGGCAGTTGTTGAACAGTTGGCAATAAACGAAGTTGCAATGTTGGCAATATTTTGCCAACTATCACTAAATTCGGCTAAAGTTTTGCGACATTGGCAAGATTTGGCGGGAAAATCAACTTTCAAGATTACAATTGCGAAAGCACATTCTTGCCGCCAAATGAAAGAATGTGCCAAGTTTCCGAATTTTCGCAAATATATGGCGACATTCGGCGAACAAATTGGCTTTCAGAATCTGAAGGAATTTTCTAGAAATTCCCATTAGAAATTCCCATTAAGATACATGATTCAACCAATCAGAGTCCATAGAGCGTTCTAAAAAAAAAAATTTAACCAATCAGGCTAAATAGAACTGATTGTTATATCTTGTACAGAGAATTTATTGTTACATCGTGTTGAACACAAAGATAATTTTAACTAGCATAGCTCAGTCTTCGCTGCTAGTTGTAAGTAACTTAAAGTAGAACTTTTTAAAAACAGCAAAATACTTTTAACAGTGCCATGTATTAATGCTTACTTTTGGGAATTCTTCCGGGAATCTCAATTTATTTCTCATGAGTGTTACTTTTCAAAGTAACGTCGGCCAAAATCACCAATCGAAAACAATTTTTTTTTAATGTTTGATATTATGTCATAAATGGATTACTTTCTGACTGTTCAACCACGAGAAATGAATACCTTTTTACATTTAAACCAGATTAATTTTGTGTGTAATGTAAATCTTAAAGTGGCAGTTCATTTAAAAGTGACACGTGTAAAAAGTTTTATTATTTATTTTATTTTATTATTTAAGTATAATAGAGGCTTCGAAAACGATTCTAAAGCCGAATAGTTAGCCTCTTATTAATAGGGTGGCTGAGTATGGAATAAAAGAACCAGGTAACAAGTTTTTTTTTATCCCAACCAACGGCTTTGCACACATGTTTGAACATATGGCAAGTGCTATCTGTGTGCCAATTAACATCAGGAGAAATTATACTTTTGCAGATAATTTAAATATTACTAAATTTAGTAACAATTTGAATAAACGTCATTTTTGTACCGCATTAGGGGAATGAAAGACTTGAAATAATGCAAAAATCGTCATTGCCTCAAATTTGAATCGGCATCCTTCGAAAACAACAGATACAATGCAGTCTATTTTGGAACTCTGTTTATAAGCTATCATTTAGTGGAAGAATTTTTAAAACAAGTTCAGTAGTTTCAGAATTTATTTTCTATAAAAATCAAACTTTTTTTTTGGGCGACTATTGGTACTTTTACCCTATATCAACCCTAAACATAGAAAGATGCATTGATTCTACCGATGAGTTTGACATATGTAAAAGTAAATAAGAAAATGTCATTCATAAAAATGAAACATATCACAATGGTTGTTCAAAGGAGTTGCCTTTTTCACTTTCATTTTCAGCTTAGGATAAGATAAAGCCACGCCTTGCAAAGGTATATTGTTTTTGTTTTCACGCATTACAAAATCAGTGAAACTGTTAAAAGAGATGGTAAAACATTCTCATTGAAATAGAGTTATTTTTAAAAGAAAACAAGCACTGTCATGTTCGAATTTGAAGCGTTTTACTTACGACTGAACGGAAATAAATCATTTTCCCTGAAGTCTCAGAATCCAATAATTAAAAGGGTTTTTTCTCGACCGCCCACTGTTTAAGTTTTCGCAAAACCATTTTGCTACATTTTATAAAAATATTAAGTTATCATAATCTAACGATATAATTTTTTTACCTCATAAATCAACCAGATAAAACGTTTAGCGCGTATTCAGATTAAATCCCTGTAAGTTTTCATCGTCAGATTGTTATATACAGGGTGATGTTTTTTAAAGTTGTGAAAGTAAAACACTATAACCAAAGAACCACTGATCCAAATTACCTAAAATTTCACCAGTATGCACCCAAAGCGATGGGAATTTTTTAGGCATGGTTAAAAAAAACTTAAAATTGCACCGACAGATGGCGCTGTAAGGTAGCAGAAACAAAGAAAATCGTCTGTGGGAGGAAAACAATCGACGGTACTTTGAGAAACCATCTTCCGTAGACCCTCTGTCGTCATTGGACCTATTCTTAAATTCTTAAGTGTCCTAAATCTCCTAAGAGCAGTTGCTGCGCTGTCATTATTCTGATAATACAGTTTCACTAACAACGCACGGTCCGTCAATGGCGCAGTCATTGCAAAGATTTCCGTAGAATAATGAACACGAGATGTGCGTACTTCACGTTTTTATTGCCAATGTGCGTGTGCCGGGCGCAAGTTCGTCTCCCAAGTTTACTGCATGTACAGCGCCCTCTGTCGGTGCGATTTTAAGTTTTTTTTAACCACGCCTAAAAAATACCCATTGCTTTGGGAGCATACTGGTGAAATTTTAGGTCATTTGGATCAGTGGTTCTTTTGTTATAGGCTTTTACTTTCACAACTTTTAAAAAAATCAGCCTGTACTATACACATATCCAATGGTTGGAGTATCATAGTTGAGAATTTTTACAACAGAGCGAAAATATGCCGGGATCAGGACTCGAACCTGGGTACTTTGGTTTGCCGTACCAACGCTCTCCCTACTGAGCTATTCCGACGATATCCTGGACTGGCATATTTCACTCTTATTTGTTGGACAAGGCTGCGAACTGCAGCGCTAATTTCATTTATCCAAGCTATAACTATAGCATTTACATGATGAATCTTGAAATAGCACGGAAACTCCTGTATACCATGTAATTGGGTCATAATGAATAGAGGAAAGTATATTCAACTAGGTAAATTATATCCAATGGTTGGAGTATCATAGTTGAGAATTTTTCCAACAGAGCAAAAATATGCCGGGACCCAGGTTCGAGTCCTGGTCAAGTTGATTCACATTATCTTTATGATGTGAAATATAACTATTTACATCACGGTAGCAATTTAACGAAACATAGTTATATTTACAACCCAATTTATTTTTCACAGAGTCTCTCAGTTAAAGCATCAAGGGTGTCCACGCAATATCAAGAATGGTGGTTCTGCTAAAGCAATAACTTAATCCAGGATCACCATAGGCAAATGTTTGTCTTTTGGCTTTTATATTTTTTCCACGAATGCATAGCGTCGGTGTAAAAAATGGTAAGTTTTTAAGCTCATTCAAATAAGAGTCAGCCACTCCTTTCAAGAAAAGGTTTGGAAAATACTGTACATTAAGTCCGTTTTCGCTGAAAATCACAGAAGACATGAGATATGTCACCAGGTAAGTCCAAACAAGTAAACGATGAGTCACCAAGCAAGTCCCCAGACTTGTCCAAACAAGAAAACGATGCGTCACCAGACACGTCCAGACAAGTAAAGCAAACGATTAACAGTAAGGGAGAACAAAGAAGGCTAGCAACATCGACTGAACGAATGTAAGCTGTATTTATACAAAATTCTTATCACAAACCGGAAACTACGTCATATACAGCTAGCTCCCTCTACAGGCGATTGTAGAACTCTCTATCAAAAAAGATCAGTCAAGCAGAAGTGAGGACGAACGACGTATGTGTTTAGGGGTATGTCTTTAATTTTTTTTAAACATAAAGGGTTTCCTTAACTCGCATCGTTAAAAGTAATCACTTTGTTAACATTTAAAACTTGCTAAACACAAAGTTCTTAAATTTCAAATCAGGGTAACACTAGACCTGTTACAATGTTACTTTAAAAATTTATTCTTCAAATGGTTACAATAAAAACTGACATTTAAAGTTTCAAAAAACGAATGGGTATAATAACAGGTACATTGCTTGTTCAGGGTTTTAACAAATTATTTCACATTAAAATTAAGCAGTGCACTATCACTAATCCAATTACATTTTCGACGCATAGAATATCTCACACACTCGTGATCTGCTTGAATTTTATCACCGATTGAACATCGATAACATTCAAACATGCAAGAAACAGAAGTCTTTAACTCATCTTCAAAACATGTTTAAAAATAGTTTAAAATCTTTTTAATCGTGAAGTGCGAACATTTATATCTTTTTAAGTTTTCTAAAACATAAACAGGGATAACCTTTGTTTAAATAGTTGTAATTAAGCAATCAGTAATCGAATCACAATTTTTTTTCCAGTTTACAAAATTGTTCTTTCGTTAGCATTACGTATTCAGGTTTTAAATAAAACCCAGAGTCTTCCGTTTTCGAAAGGTGTTATAAAATGCAAGATTCCTGATTCCCAAAGACCGTCATTAGGTCGTTGTTACACACGAATGTATCTTTTTCACAAACAAAATGAAAATTTTCCATTTTTAATCTAAACTGATCAACGGTTGCCAACGATAATCTAATTCAATCATGAATGGCAAAAAGTTCACTACCGCTCTTTTCGTATGTCATTAATTTTTCGATGTGAACATACAACTCACAATTCTGATTCATTCTGACATGGACAATTGTAATATCTTCCATGTTCCGATGTGAAGGTGATAAGCCCAAATTCCAATATGCAGGTGAAAATACATCAAAATATTTAAATATTCTAGTAAAATGGGTAATATCCGAAATTTGATAGTTCAAACAGTTTCCAGATAAAAATCTTCTGGATGGGTTAAACGCATCAGTCATTTTTCCAACAGACAACTCCAGACATACAAAGATGAGTCACTCAAGCACGCATGTAGCAAGCTGATAACAAGTTTGGACAGGAAAAGGTGCGTCACTCAAGCAAGCGTGTAGCAAGCTGATAACAAATTTGGACAGGAAAAGTAAAGACAACTCGGCAAGGGTGTAGCATAAAATGAAATATTACTATAAATATTATAATAATAATTAAATAATATAATATAAAATTAAATAATATAATATAAAATTAAATAATATAATATTAAATAATATAATAATTACTATAAATATATATTATAAATATTTTTATACTCTTCGTTATCATGTTAACAACAGAGTGTTATTCGCAACAAAATTAAATTCGGTTTCCTTAAAAGAATTGTGATGAAAAGGGCATCAAGACTATCTCGGAAAAATTTTAGGTGAGTCAATTTTTATTGTAAAACTTTATCTCATATTAAAATCTTTTTTAAATGTCAACACACTCTCATTTTGTCTAACGCATTCAAAATGCACAACGTCAGGTTAAAAGTCACAAATTGTAAGCTAAAAAAACACATAACACTTTTTTTACAATCAAACTATTTTATTCATCATTTAAAATAATAATACACATCAAATAAGCATGTCATATTGAGCTGTACACAATTCTAATTTCAAAATTTTTTGTAATGTCCAATTAAACACTCGTTCAGTGAAACCTTCAAAGGAGTTAAACAACGCAAAAGGCATTCTCAACATGCACATGTATGCTTTGTTCTGTTGATTCCATTTCCCTTTTTGCAAGGGAAAAGAGGGTAGCAGTCTCTAAGTCACCCTCTTGTGTTTCACGACACACATCTACTTTAACGGCTGCATACCATTTTAATGACTTTTTCACTTGCAATTGAGAATTTAATCAACAATCTGATCGAACATGAATGAAAATCTTTTTGATTCATCTCATTCGACACAATGATAGTTTTAGTAAAAATATTTTGCACATCATTCTGTCTTTTGAAATGCTTCACTTTCTCAAATGTCAAATCTTTCGAATTAGGTGACTTCACAACTTTGAGTAAAACTTCATGAAAAGCATCGCAATGTTGTACTAAATCCGATTCATAATCAAACATTTTGCTATATTTTGTACACAAATGTTGTTTTCGTGTATTTTTATGTTTAATTAAATCAGCCATTCTTGAAAATATTTCGTTGCAATCACTGCACTTGTACTGTTTGGGAAATTTGTGAATCTTTTGAAGAATACATAAATCACTCTTTCGTGAAAAAAATTCGGCACACACCTCGCAACAAAAAGGCTTTTCCTTTAAATGGCTTTTCATATGAAACATTCAGTTAACTTTTCGAGGAAATGCTTTGTTACACGCTCTACACACAAAGGGTAACTTTTTGTATAAATGAGGTGACGAAATTTCATCACCTACACAAGACTGCTTAATTCGTTCCATAAAAATAAAATACTTAAACGAAAATCACAACCTTTCACAATGATCACGAAGCGGTATAACATCAAAAACTTTATTCGTAACAGAACATTTCACGTTAGGGGGCGCACATTTCAAAATACTAGCATGTTATTGGTTAAAAAAAGTTACATGATTCTTAAAACACACCCACCCAAAAAAAGTTACGCGATCCCTTGAAAAATCACGTGATTTATTTTCTCAAATAACATACATCACCACTCAACGATATGACCTCATGGCTTGATCCGTTAAATCCAACCTCGACCTTATCGCATTCACTTCCGCTTCCGTTCTATCTCTCTTATCATACTCACTTCCGCTCTCTCCACTTCCGGCAGACTGCATCACCACCGGTAGCAGGCAGTAGTTGCGGTGGAACCACCGCCTGCTGATGGCGCGAAACTCTCCTTCTTATACTACTTGCGGTGTTATATGTGGAAAGACGGACGAACCAGAAGACGAATGTAGGCGTAATGTATTTATATAATTACGAACGCACCTAAAAACGGGTTATAACGACTTATTAAAAAAACAGTAATAGCAAAAAAGCAAAACAAAAAAAAAGTTTTAAAAACCGATTTTTAAGATTTTTCTAGGCCCCATCACTAGCCATAAACTACGAAAACAAAAATGGTCCGGGCATGAAATTTCTGCATTTTTTAGATCTCTAAATAATATAAAGAATTTCACTTACAATGTTTAAAGAAAATTTGTCTATCAATTCCTAAATATTACTAGCAATATCCATAAAATGAAAACATAATTGAAAACACCTTACTCAAAACATTTTAAATTTTAATGAATTGTTTTACCTTTAAAATTATAATGAATTGTTTTATCTTTTAAGCTATCTTTACATACTTTATTTTATCGAGCTAAGTATTACCTTGTTTCCCCAATTTCTTTTTTTTTGCCATGTACAAAATTTTTTAATGAATATAACTCTTATTACAGCTGCAAACAAGACATTTTAAATTATAATATTTTTAAGTACTAAGCCAATGTATGTTGAAACAAAAAAATCTGAGAGATATTTTATGCAATTAAATATTTTAAATTAACCGCGTTTTCCGTTAGCAGTTAAAAAAATTGTTAACCGATATTGAATTATTAATGCTGTTTCAGTTTTAAGTTTGCCATTCCCAGCAGAATCAGAAAACTAGTATAATAAAGGTAAATGAATATACATCTTTTTATTTACTAAAATATATTTTTCCTTGCAGATTATTTTCCATTAACGTAAATTAGGAAATTTTGAACTTTGAAAAGTTTGTGATGTAACGAAGTGGTACGAAAGTATATGAATATTTTATAAGTAAAATGTTAGTGAAATGAGAAAAAATTAGTAAATTTTATTCTTGCTAAATTTTTCGTTTTTGTTTCTAATGATTTTGTTTCGTTTTGATTTTTTTCTAAACTTTAGGATACGAATATTGTTTTTAAATTTGACCATGTAAATAAATTAAAAATACACATTTTTTTTAAAAAGAATTTTATTTATACATTAAAAAATGTACTTAGAAATAAACAAAATAAACTTTTTGAATATTTTCTTGGTTGAGTATTTCAGCGCCAATTTTTTTTAAAGAACGTATACAGTTCGTTTTGACATAACTTTGTTACTGTACAACCTCCTTTTTATGACAGTGATTGTGATAAGTCTCTGCGTCACATGAAATAAAAATGTATTTGGCTGGTTTGCCATAACATATATCTCGTTAAGTTTGAAATGCGCAAATTTTATTCTTGAAACTAATCGGACAAAGTATTTCCAAAGCGTGCATGTACATTTATTAAGGGGAGATTACCGTCATCGACTCGAAAAATTGGTCAACTTCGCGATTTTTTTTTAAAGAATAAAGCAATATGAAAATTGAGTTTACCCACCTGGAAAATTGCATCTTGGAAAATTGCACTTTGGATAGCAAAGGTTTTGCTTAACAGCGTTATTTCTAAAACGGGTTACGATCGTTTACCAAGGTACGGCTGAATATTAACTTTGAAACATCTCATTCAAGAAGGCTGACACTTCGAAAAAAAAATCATAACCATTGCATCTAAAAATCAATAAAGCATATATAACGAATCGAGTTGAAGCTATATAGGGTAGCAAGAAGGAATTCGTATACATTAACGGTATCAATCTCACTTTATTGTATGAATCTAACTTTGAAAAAATATTTCAAAAACTATGGTATAATGTATAAATATATTCATGTATTTTCCTAATGTATACAAAGTTGTAGTTGTGAATATGTTTAGGAATAAATTGTGCGTTCTTAAGTCATTTAAAAATAGGGTCCTTCAAACAGACCCCTTCACGAAACTTTAAAACAGGGCCCTTCACGAAATTTTTAACCTTAAAACAGGGCCGCCCTTCACACAATGTTTCGTCTTAAACATAGACCTTTCACAAGCATACTAATGTATATACATATTTTTTTAATAAAATTTTAAAATGTTAAACTATATAAATATTAGATCTAAATATAAATCATTTTTTTTACATTCAGTGATTAATTCTAGTCAAAATTCACGCATGTTCGAGCCTGTTAGTTAAATATGACATACACAGATAAGAATCGTTGATGATTCATTTTCTCATATGGGTAATAGTAGCAATCATTTCTCATACTGCAAGTGTTTGTGTAAAGTATGCAAAATTTATGATTTATGATTATTTTATTTTTCTGCCTTATAATACCTAATCATTCTGTATTCTACCATATGCCTTATCGATAACGTTACAATAACCCGTGGTTTTAAGAGATAAGCGAACACGTTACCGTTCTGTTGTTGTAAGACAAGCATAGTAGACGGTCAAATTTGAATGAAGTCCAGTACATTATGGTTAAACGTTTTAGGTAAGATAACTTTTTATATATGTATTTTCAATATGAAAAACAAAATTTTTTTTTAAATAATGCACCAGCTTAAATAGTACAATATATATATATATATATATATATATTATAAAAACAAAGTCAAAAGATTAGTTATCCTATTCATGCCTCAAAAGAAATTTTTAAGTTAGAATAGTAAAAACCAAATTTAGTATACTTTTTCTATACTTTACTATACAAAAAGCATAAACTAATGTAATTTAATTTTAGTTTTATATTATTTAAAATTTAATTCATATATCTTATAAGGGACCCTGTATTTTTCTAGCATAACATGTATCGAATTCATTTAAACCTGTCTGTTTACCCCAAAATTCTTAAGGGTACCTCTTAATGGCTATTTCTTAGCTCTTATTTTTTTCAATGAATACACAATAAAACATTTTAAAACTTAACAGACTAATAACTATATAGGACTACACGAAACAATTCGTATACATTTACGGTTTTAAATAGTTAATTTCATACATTTGGTTACAAAAAATGTGTCAGAAACTGTTCAAATTTGTAAACACCTCCAGTATCCGTATTCCTTATCATGAGTGATTCATAATCTAAGAAAGGAATCAAGTCAAAGCAAGATCTTCGCTTATCTGCTAATATGACTCATTATGATTCAGCAATCCGTCTGTTGAGGGGATAACACTCATTTGTTAGTTTCAATTCTAAAATATATATTTTGAACGTTAAACTAAAAATGCATTTGTGTAAAACCTATTACTTACCCATCATACGTAGTATAAAGTAAGTCTTGTAATCGTTTTGAAAATCGAAAAATTTTTTTTGACGGATTTACACGTTTCAGACACTGGAGATTCCGAAAAACATATTTTTAGAAAAAAAATTTTGCCGTCCGTCTGTGTGTCTGTGTGTGTGTGTGTCTGTAAACGCTCTATCTCCCGAAAAATTTGAGATAGAGACTTGCAATTTGGTATGTACTTAGTATGTAATAATGGGAAGAAGCCTATTTCATTTCAATAACCTCGATTAACTGGAACAATTTTTTTCGGACTCTCGAAATATTCGTTCTGATGAAAGGTATATAAAAATTTTCGAAATTGTTTATTTTAAGAAATTAATATAAAAGACAATAAAAAAACATAAATTTTGAATAAAGCATGAAGTCGATCGGATAATTAGTTGCCGAGATATTTGGAATCCTATTTTCCACACTCTTCGATTTTTCATGACCCTGTATTTCATCCGAATTTCACTTCAAAGATATATTTGAATTGGAAATTTGACGCTTAATCAGATGCAATAAACCGCTAGTTAATAGGATTATTATTTTTGGAGTTATAAGAAAAAACCTCTTTCAAGCAATTCAGTAATCGAGCCTTTAAAGTTTGTGACGTCATCAAGCCACGATTTTATTTGAATTGCAATGCATTTTATAAGTAGTTTACACATTTTTATTTTAATATTTTACATTATGCATATCCATGATGGGTAAGTATTACGGTGGCCCCCAACGACTAGTTTTATTCTAAAGGGGATCTGTTCACTATTTTAATTAACTATGCACTAGATGGTAAAATTATATTTTGTTCACATAACATTTTGATAATGCTGGAAAGGGATTCATAAACTATACCGCTACGCATGATTTTTTCACTCTTGTTTACTTGCTATTTTATATTAACATTTGAATTATTCGTATCCTTTTTGTATCACTCTGTATTCTTTGTGGAAAGTGATTCATGAATTATGACTCTATGCATGATTTTTCAGTCTGGTTTATTTACTATTTTATATATACGTTAAAATTCTTCTTTTTATATCACTATATTTTTTTAAGTGTGTATTGTTAGCCTATCGAAGGGCCCTCTGGGTCAAAAAGAGGGAGGGGGAGGGGGAGCTATTAAATTTAGTGTAGTATAATTCATACGGGACCCTGTATTTTTTACCGTAACCTGTATCGAATTCATTAAAACCAGTCTGCTTGCCCCAAAAATGTTTAAGTTCGCTAATTAAAATTAATGACCATTTTAAATTAATATTTTTCATTCACGTCCACCATTCTACTATACATTCAAACTGTGTACTCTCGTTAATGAAAAAAAATCTCGTCAAAATTTATTAAGTACGCTCATTATTTCTTAATCACCATTATTGACTTTTAAAATTCACCTCAAATATACTCTAACATGTATATCGAATAGCCTACTCTAGTTGAAAAAAAAATCGCAAAAAAATTTCTTAAGTTCTCCAATTAAAATTAATTAATGACCATGTTTAATTATTATTTTTAAATGCAATTTTCATTCACAAACGGAAAAAAAATATTTCCCACCCCACCCTACTATAGTTAAAAAAAATTGCTTCGAAAAATTTCTAAGTTCACCAATTAAAATTAATTAATGACCATTTTTAATTATTATTTTTAAATGTAATTTTCATTCACAAACCGAAAAAATATTTCCCACACTACTATATGTGAAAAAAAAAATTGCTTCGAAAAATTTCTAAGTCCCGCAATTAAAATTAATTAACATTAATCCCCTTATCTTATTTTAGATGGTGGAGGAGGGCGCTTTGAGAGGAGGAGGGCACTTTGAGAGGAGGAGGGCACTTCGGGAGGAGGAGCTGAGGGCAGGTGCTGCACCTTGCACCATGCCCTGAGCCCTCCTCCTGGGGCCGGACTGTCATTTCTTCTCTACTGATGGCAGTTTCTACAGAAATCATCCTAATTTAGACGCCACTCAGGATAGTTGCAGACTCCAGCAAAAAAAAACATTATCACAGATCTTGGTGCGTGTCAGCCGTCCTTTTTCTCGTTTGAAGAGAAAGAATATATTTTTCTCAAAAAGGGAGGTACCAAACATCACATCTGCTCTTATAGAAAAATAATTACAAGAAGTTTCTCGAAAAATTCTCTTTCACGTCTCATTTTTCAAATCAGCTTTCGCAAATTGACTTTCACCTGTCGCCCTGTTCGGGCCTGCTCGTACACGCCACACAACCCTTTGTACAGCTTTTCCTTTTTAGAGGATCTATCGCCTCATCTGCTGTGCATTATCTGCCCCCTAATCCTCCATTCCAGATCAGACACTTCATCGTCTGCTGTGTGATTCCCCACCCGATGTCTCTTGTCTCCTACAACCAACGCTTGGAATGCCCCCCCCCCCCATCTGCCGGTGTTCTCTCCCCACTCTTCTACAGGGGAAACTGAAGTCTCCCCCCCTGCAGTGAATTCTGCTCTTAACGTCCCCGCATTGTATCAACCACCCGCTTATCTAAAAAAAATCCATTTTCTCTTATGCGTGATGGTATCATCGACCACAAGCTTCATGCTATAAGTTTTGTTTTTTCCGATATAGTGTTTGTGTTTTTAGTGCTTCAAGAGTCGTGCTCACGTCTGCTCTCAACTGTGGCGGTTGTGCTTTATAGTAATTAATCGTGTAGTGCTGTGCTTTGAGCTTTTTTAAAAAGGGGGTGTCTGCAGTGCCCCAAGTGTGTGCAAAATTTTATCAGTGCTTCAGTTAGAAGAGTGTGAGGTGAAGTTATCAATGCGATAAAAAAATATGAGATAATAACTAAAAAAGTTAAATTAAAAATAAAATCATAAGGTTGTCATAGCACAAAATTACAGTGATGTGGGCCACACCAAATAAAATGTATATTTTTTAAATCAAATTATGAAGGATGAAAGCATGGTAGTCTCTTTTAGATTTTATTCACATTAAATGTTAAAAAATTGCTTTGATTATCGAGTATTTCAACCTTCATACTTCTTTTGTAAACAAAGTTGTTTTTTTTCTCTTGTTCTGGTAAAAAAAAAGATTTCTTTTTCGATAAGTTTTCATTTTTAGGAACAGCACTTTACAATTATTATTATTATCATTATTTTTTCTGCTTTATGTTTATTTTCGGTTATTTGTAAATTTTTAATTTTCTTATCTGTTTCAAAAATATAGTTTTTTTTTTTGAAAAAAAAAAACATACTCTACAGTAAAATCTTTATTTGATGCTTTTTCAAAATCCTTTTAAAATAAGTATGTAGGGTGTAACTTTAAAAAAAATTGTCTTTTGAATTTATGTTGAAATGAATTTGAATAATGTCCACACGTGACAACCTATTGCTCACCCTTCATACTTCCTTGTTATCACATTTTACATATTTTGGAGGTTTTCTATATTACTTTAAATATGTTTTGTGTGTGTGTGTGTGTGTTCATTAATTAAGATTCTATACTTACATTTTTTATTTGATTTGCTTGTAAGATTCATCATTTAATAATTTTTGAGTCAATTAAGGTATTAAAAAAAGGTGTCTTTTAAGTTGCCTTGCCATAATTTTTTTTTAGTTTCCCTTTCTTCAATAAACAAGAACGAAAAATCATGCGTCAAGCATAGATTATGTAACACTTTCCAACGCTTCCAAAATAATTTTACGAATCATACTCTTTTATAAGCTAAAAGATAACATCTAAGTAATCCGAATACTTTATTCAGCCCTGTATAGGATCTATAGATTTCTATATATACTACATAGGATGCTAAATTTTAGTTCAGTTAGGAAACACGTAGCACAGTTTAAAATTCTCCGTCTGGAGTTAAATAATACGGAAATGTGTTCCCGAAATTTTGTACTTCCCTGTATAGGATCTACAGAATTTATACACACCACGTAATATACAAAAAGCGATTTAAAATTAAAATCGCATTCAGTAACTTAAAACGCACTTCCAGGAATTATTGTTAACATACAGTAGAGAATTCTTTTGTGTGTCCCTGTAAATGAACGATGACTGCTATACACACAATATTCTGTAGTAAGTCTCTTGTAATGAACCTTATATAAATTTCAATGCGTTTAAAATAGTGAAACATTATTTAAATAAACCGCAGACGATTTTTCTCCATAGACGTAATGTAACGGAATTCTTTTGACTGTCCCTGTAAAGTAAGTATAAGTGCTATGCACACCCTATTCCATATTAAGCTTCTTCTAATGCACCTTAGTGATATATATAAATTTCAATGCGTTTAAAGTATTGAAACATTATTTAAATAAACCGCAAATGATTTTTCCCCATAGACCGCAATGTAACGGAATTCTTTTGAGTGTCCCTGTAAAAAAACTATAAGTGCTACACACTTCCGTTGAAATAGGGAACATGCTATAGATAACGATTATAACATATAAAATTTGCAGGGCAATCCGAGCATATTTACGGGAGTTAGAGCACGGACAGACGGCAGACGGCAGACGGCAGACGGCCAGACGGCCAGACGGCAGACGGCCAGACGGCCAGACGGCAGACGGCCAGACAAACCGAAGTCATAAACACTTTTCAACTAGGTTGGAAAGTGTTAAAAAAGAGAAGAGGTAAGTGGATATAATAATTGAAGTAATTTATGTGTATTTTGTTTTCTTCACCTTTTTCTATTCTTTTTGCCAAACCAAAGCAAGGTCAATCATAGTTATAGACGTACTTTATTACATAAGTGCAATAATTTTGGATATACGAAAAAGAAAAAAAAAACATTTTCATTCATCACTGTTTCTGTTTAAAGATGAATAAATATGAGCTTTAGGGATCTTTAAGATCTTAAAAAAAGAGATAGTGATTAAATTTTTGTTTAGTTTTTTTCCCTTTAAATGGTATAATTAACATTTTAGTTTTATGTGTATTTGCAATATAGCTATGCTCTAGTCTTTCATATATATATAGTCAGTTCATAATATAGTTTATGCAGAATTTCCTTAATTTTCATTTCGCGTTTGCGTTATAGTTGTTTTATCTTGGCTGTCATGGCATCCCGGCAAATTCCTATAAGAATTCCAAATTTTGATGGCGATCATGAATCGCTCAAATTTTTCTTTGATCAGCTCAGATCCATTTCCCAAATAAACAAGTACAGCCCCCAGACAACCATTGTACTTCTCAGAAGTAAAGTCACTGGTCCTGCCTACAATTATTTAACGCAGAACCCTGATTTAGCCAACTCTAATGATATTAATTTTATTGAAAAGGAATTTGCAGCTTTTTTCCCCTCCCAGCAAGTCAGCAGTAGCTGTTGAACTTGCAAATTTAACACTTTTACCAGCAGAATCAATCAGGAATTTTGCCCACAGGCTTAATGTTCTTGCCGCCACTGTGTATTCGGATATTCATGATGCCAACGCTCGTGACAAAATTAAGTTTATGAAATTTATTGAGGCTATCCCTTCCAATTTGAGAATAAAAATTCAGGATGAAGGAATAACTGAATATCAGCCAGCTGTTCAGAGAGGTCAAACACTTCAAGAAATTCTGCATTAGTGAGAAAATATTACATGCTTATCCCAACTCTTCCCAAGCTGATTCAACATTTGCTGATCAGCTAAAACAATTAACAGAAAAAATTAACTCACTTACAGTAAACAATCACAACACGCAACCAGAAATTAAAGAAAACGCGGTTAACTATAAAACTAAATATTCTGGCATGCATAACAAAAGACGCTTCCAAAATCGCAACTTTAATAAACGCTTTTCACCACATTAATCTTACAAGAATAATCAAACAACTTGTCAGCTGTGTTTTAAAAATGGCCACGAAACACAGGGCTGTTTTAAATGGAAACGCTTAAATACACAATGACGAGGACAATTTCATAACAACAATGATAGGAGACAACAGGAAAACTGATTCAGAGGTGTCATTTTGCTGATAGCTTTGCACCTCACCCTACTAATGAATTCACATCAGCTAAATTTTTAAGATCCTACCTTACTAAAAATTTCACAACATAGGTTGTAAAACTAAGTAATCACGCAAACATCTGACATTATAACAATTTCAAAACATGAAGCGACTGAAAAAAACACAGACAACAGGAAAACAATAGCACGAAAATCATTTACAATGTAATCAAAGATTTTACCCTTGTAAAGGCCACAGTTGCTAAAAAGGATGTCGTTCTACTTTGAGATACAGGTAGCAGCATCACTCTTCTCTCACAAAATCTGTTTGATGAACTAAAAGCAACATTAAAGTATAAAAGACTCTCAACTGTTGTTGTCACTAAAACAGTTAATTCAGATGTTGATTTTTCTGCATGTATTAGAACCTCCATTAAGTTACAACACAAATACTTTAATCATCATTTTAATATTGTAGACATACCAGATTCATCCATTTTCCAAGGTATCCTTGGCCATGACTTCATTAAAAGATTCAACATTGTAGTAAATACTGTCAAAAACTTTATTCTTTTTGACAACACTTTATCGGTTCCTTTAGTAAACAAAGAAACTACTCCACCTTGTGAGATAAATCAATGTAGTACCCAGCACTCGTCCTTTAAAAATCAACTTGTTTGTTTAACTCGTAGAATTTCTTTAAACCCTCAGAAAAAAATGGGTTTCAGTTTAAACAGACAACATTATTACAGAAAAAGACTATTTATTTCAATACAACTCACCCATTGACAACTTAATAGGATTTGACGCTACTGTGAAATCGACTAAAAATGCAAAGCGAAAAAGAAAAATTCTACAACAATATACCTTTTTCCTGATTTTGGTTGAAAATAATTCTGCTAATTCCATCCACCTTCAAAAAAGCTAAAATAGGTCAACTTTTTGAGGTCGAGGAAATTACTGAGTACTCCCCAGATAAAAATTGTCGAGATGAGTCAGATCAACAGTTTTTAAATCGCATCCAAGCTTCCAAGGAAATTCTCAAAAAAAGAAAGGAAGACTTGACCTCATCAGATTTTAATCTTAACCACTTACCACCCAATGAAGTTGAAATACTAAGTAATATGTTGCTAAAATACTATGCTGTCTTTTGAAAATCCCTAAATACTGTTGGGCATACAGATAAAATTGTTCCAGATTTGAAATTCATTAATGGCTATCCCATACAGACACTTCTTATCCCCATACCTCAGGCACTACAAAAATATGCATTGGATCAAATTAATCAATTACTTGAAGCTGGAATAATCAAGAGGCATTGCTCCGAATGGGTCTGACACATGTCATTAGTAAAAAAAAAACAGATGGTTCGGGTAAACAAAAATTTCGGCTCACGCTTGATCTACGGAACACAGTAATTCAAGGCTCATCCGACCCATTACCTAAGATACAGAATATTATTGCTAATCTGTCATCATATAAATTTTTCACTACACTCGATTTTCATCAAGCATACCATCAAATTGATTTACCAAACTAATTTCACAACCAATTAACCTTTACCACCATATTTGGATCTTTTTCCTACCGCAGACTTGTGTTTGGATTGAATACGAGCGCCTCAATTTCCCAAGCATTAATGAACTCTTTATTTGATGAATTATACCTACAAGGTGTTTACACATACCAAGACGACTTTATCATAGGCGCAAATTTTTTTGATGAGATGTGTTCTAAACTTGACAAAATTCTTAACCTTCTTTCCAAATACAATCTAACTCTCTCACCTAATAAATGCAACTTTCACCAAACAAAAGTTATTTACTTGGGTTTTCAAATAGAAAATCATTGTATTTCATAAATACATTCCAACATTGTAAAAATTACTTTATTTCCTACACCAACAACAAAACGACAACTAAAAACACTTATTGGCTTGATAACTTTCTACAAATCGTTAATTCGAACATTTAACAAACTAGTTCAAACTCTTATTGATTTAAATACACCTAAAGTTAAATTCATCTGGACTGAAGAACATCAAGACGTACTTAAAACAATACAGAAAATCTTTTTCGGTTCACCCATGGTTAGGTTACCAGATTGGAACATAAAATTTTATTTAAATACAGACGCATCCAATATTGTCATTTCTGGCGTCTTACTCCAAGAACATAATGGAAGCTTACTACCAGTTGCATACTTTTCTAAATCTTCAAATCCCTATAAAAAAAATATGATGCATTGAAACTAGAACTTATGGCAATTTACAAGTCTCTAATTGCATTCAAATATTACATATACAACAGAAAATTCTTAATTTTGTCAGACAGTAAACATTTAAAAAAATACAAAAAGACTACAAACCCAGTAGACATAACCACCCGTTGGCTAATTGAGCTTTCAGAATATTCGTATGATTTTGAACACATGCCAGAATCTTTAAATGTTATAGCAGACTATTTTTCTCGTTGTAATTTTGACAATAATCAGGAGACCTTATTAACCAATCCCAATCTTATCCACGAAACTCAACCACTTCCAGTTGTTGATCATGAAAAACCTGATATTAGCAATTCTTCTAATAACAACAATTACCAAGTAAATTTTCTCATCTCAGGTGAACAAACAAAACGTGTCACATTGTTGGAGATTTCAAATAAAACTTTTTACAACGAACAACAAAAATACCCTTACTTCTTTATGATCATATACTACAAAATGGACCTTCTTCAAAATTCTCGAATTACTTCATACATCCTGACTCTAAGGTATTAATGTTCAAAAAAGCAGATGTCATAAACAACACTTTCTCGTATCACATTGTAGTTCCTGACTCACATAAAAGTAAAGTTTTAACTATATCCGATCTTTCACACTTTGGTATGGCCAAAACAGGAATTTCTTTCAACTAAATATCTTTGGAAAGGCATCTATGTAGATACACTTAATTTTGTGGACTCATGTGTCACATGTTTACAGTCCAAACATCATCACACTCCACCTGCACCTCTTCAACTTACATACACACCAAGATATCCTGGTCATACAATTAGTACAGATTTACTTGGTCCTTTCCCAAACAATAAATATGTTTTAACTGTAACCTATCATTTCTCAAGACATATTGAACTCTATCCTCTCACTAATATTTCTGCACCTAAAGATGTAAAATGCTTATTTAGTTACATAACTACCTTTGGGAGACCCATCTGTATTTTATCAGACTTAGGTCCACAATATACTTCTCATATTTACAATGCGTTTAATGACTCTATTGGTATAAAAATACATCACAGTTCGGTCTAGCACCCACAGTCTACCAGTATCTCTAAACGCGTCAATAAATCTATCAAATACTCTCTTACCACACTTCTACAAGAAGGACAATCTTTTGAAAATGCTCTATTTATTCATAGGTCAGTTTACAATGGTTCCAAACACTCTTCTACACTATTTTCACCCAACTTACTTCATTTTGGTCGCGCACTGTCACTAATTTTTAACGCCTATGATCACAGTACCAACCAAGCCTTCCTTGATAAACATGTTAAAGTTTATAAACTACTAGATGACTTAAACAAAATACATGACAAAGCAAATGCCAACATTAAAACTGCTCAAGACAGACGTTACAAAATTCACAGTCGAAAAGCTAAATTAAGAAATATATGTTTAAAAAACATTGCATATGTAAAATCAGTCGACAAATTTAAACCTAAATATACCGGTCCATACATTGTTACATATAAACACTCTCCTGCTTCATTTTCAATCAAAAGGTTATATGCTCATGATGATACTGCATTTAGGGTTCATATTGATAGACTTCTTCTAGCACCACCTCGATATGGACATTTATGTGATCCTGCAGGTCATGTCATAGATAATAATACTTCTAACATTATTCTTGCTCCTCGCAACAATTTAAGAAAAAGATAATTTGTAACAGAATTACAGTTAAAGAATTTTTTTTTTGCATTTTTTGACTTGATCTGATACTAAGTGTTTTATCCCTGGCCAGGATTCTACGTATAATGTGCATAACATGTTTTCAATTGACATCATGGCTGGCCAATGTTTTCTTTTGAAGATCACTTTACTTATTCTATACTCTGTAGAAAAAATGTTGATATACACTTCAGTGATGCATATCACTTTCATTATGTTTGAAATATTTTAACGTTATAAAAATACACTGAAGACGATATTTCCCTATTGACCTTAAAGAAACAGAATACTTTTGAGTGTCCCTATAAAATAACCATACATGGTACACACTTCATTTTCAATACCATACATGACACGGTAATCCTCAACAATACATATCAATCACATGGCAATCCGAGCATATTTACAGACCACGACGAGACACACTGCCAACTAGACAGACATACGAATAGAAAAACCGAATTCATAAACATTTTTCAATTATGTTGAAAACTAAAAGAAAAAAAAATTATAACCATATTTATGTATTGCTGCAAATAATGATTATGGTTCAAAACAGTTTGTAACTTTATTCAGAAAATTAATAACAGTTAAACTAGTCGCTGGGTGCCACCGTAATACTTACCCATCATAGATATGCATAATATAAAATATGAAAATAAAACATGTGTAAACTATTTATACAATTCACTGCAATGCAAATAAAATCCTGGCTTGATGACGTCCTAAACTTTAAATGCTCTATCACAGAATTGCGTAAAAGAAACATCCTTACAACTCTGAAAATGTTAATCCTATTAACCAATAGTTTACTGCGTTGGATTAAGCGTCTCATTTCCAATTAAAATATATACTTGAACTGAAATTTGAATGAAATACAGGGTCATAAAAAATTGAAGAGTGTGGAAAAATAGGATTACAAATATCTCGGCAACTCAATATCCGATCGGCTTCATTCTTTATGCAACATTTATGTTTTTTTTATTGTCTTTTATATTCACTGATTAAAATAAACAATTTCGAAAAATGTTATATATTTTTATCAGAACGAATATTTTAAGAGTCCGAAAAAAATAGTTCCGAATAATCGAGGTTATTGAAATTCAATAAGCTTCGTCCCATTATTACACACTAAGTACATACGAAATTTCAAGTCTCGATCTCAACTTGTTCAGGAGTTCTGCGTTTAGTGTCTCCAGTGTCTGAAACGTGTAAATCCGTCAATTTTTTTTCTATTTTTAAAACGATTACAACATTTATCCTATACTACATATGATGGGTAAGTAAAAAAAAGAATGTTTTTCGGGAAGATAAGAACACGTTTGTAAATTATCTTGAAGTACATAGAAAGCTTATAATAAATATAAAGTTTTATAAAGTTTTATCTTATTATTTTTTTTTTTTTTGTGTTACTATATATTTTTTAATTTTATCTACTTTTGTACTTTATAATATATATATATATATATATATATATATATATATATATATATATATATCACACAGTAGTCGCATTCGTAAAGTCGAAACTCGTTCAACTCGTGCAGTTTGTTTTCGCACTAGCATTTCGTAAAGTCTCGGTGCACTCAGTGCGTTTCGAAAAAATTTTTGTATCTAAATTTTGTACTAAAAACAAAGTATTTCTGTAGGTGTATGTGGCAAGCAGAGTTTGCAGAATAGCACGACATAAGACATTTATTTACAATTAAACGAAGACAAAATATATACAGCTCGTATGCGACTGAGCGCCGACATATTTCTTAAAGTAACAACTGCTCTCTCTTCCGGAGCATCATCATCGTAACTGTACGCGCATGCGCCATATGTGCGGAGAGGAGAAAATGAACGTTTTTTTCCAACAATTCCCCCTTACAACGTGTATTTTCTTAACAAGGAATTAATTACTCTCCTATTATGCAAATATTATATGCAAATTACAGAGAAACAAAATATAAAATTACAAATACAAACAGTATATACTTTAAACTTGTATGGAAAAAGGATACAGAATAACATTGAATGTTTTTAAACACTTAGTCCTATTAAATCACAATATTTCTTATGTTTATAGGCACTTAAAGCTTTTGTTAAAATGTCTGCTGCCATATTTTCAGTTTCTAGATATTTAACCTCTGTTTCTCCATTCTCAAATATTTCGCGCACAAAGTGATGGCGAATGTCAATATGTTTTGTGCGAGAATGATAAATTGGAATCCTTACTAATTTTTGAGCAGACTTGTTATCACAGAATATTAAAGTAGGTGCAGACACTATTTCAGGAGAAAGTTCATTTAAGAACCGTCTGAGATGTAAAGTCTCTTTAGCAACCTCTGATAAAGCCATATATTCTGCTTCAGTCGTGGATAATGCAACAGTTCGTTGCTTTCTCGATTCCCAAGATATAGCACCACCGGCATATTTAAAAATGTATCCAGTATAGGACTTTCTATCATTGACATCTGAAGCCCAATCAGCATCAACTAATGCAACTAAGGACTTAGTATTACGTTTAAAAATCAGTCCTTGATCTTGAGTACCTCTTAGATATCTTAAAACTCTTTTTGCAGCTATCCAATGAGGTTTGCCTGGATTGTTGTTGAATTGACTTAGAAAATTCAGAGCATGAGTTATATCAGGTCTAGTTGCTACTGATAAATACATAAGAGAACCAATTAGTTGACGATAAGGAATATTATTCATTTCAGATTTTTCTTCTTCAGTTTTGGGACACATATCTTTAGTAAGCTTCACATTGTTATCAAAAGGTGTAGATATTGATTTTGATTCTTGCATATTAAATTTGCTCAGAATATCTTCAATATACTTCTTTTGAGTAATTTTAATACTGTCTCCGTTTTGCATAAATTCTATGCCCAAACAATAGTGTAACAAACCTAAATCTTTCATTTTAAAAGATTTGGATAATTCATCTCTAATATATTCATAATCTTGTTAACATTTAGTAAGAATTATGAGATCATCAGCATAAACAATGATAATATCTTCAATTGGAGATTTAGAAAAATAAACACATTTATCAGCATTTAGTGATTCAAACTTCATTTGTTTTAATTTTTCATCTAATTTATGGAACAATTGTCGACCTGATTGTTTTAATCCATAGAGAGATTTTTTTAATAAACAAACTTTGTCAACATTAGATTCATATTTAAAGCCTTTAGGTAACTCCATGTATACTTCTTCAGTTTCACCATTTACATAAGCCATAATAAAATCTAATTGATAAGCTGTAAAACCATTTTGAATACCATAAGCGATCGCAGTTCTGATCGAACTTAATCTGGCTACAGGCGAAAAATTTTCTTCAAAATCAATTCCAGGTTTTTGAGAGCAGCCTTTTACAACTAATCTCGCTTTAAACTTTTCGATTGACCCGTCTTGTTTATATTTAGTTTTTAAAACCCATTTACTTCCTATAATTTTCTTATGTTTTGGCCTACCAGCTATTTGCCATGCATTTTCTTGCATTAAAGATTTAAATTCTAATTCCATTGCATCTATCCATTCATGTTTAAAAGGCCCGTTTAAAGCCTCAGAAAATTCCGGACATGAGTCAGAAAATAAATTTTCCATTACAACTTTGGATTTTTCTTCTTTTGGAATTATCATTTTAAATTCTTTCCTGGGTCTACCTTTTTTACCAGTTTTTATTTTTCTCGGCCGGCCGCGCGCTCTTGTAGGGGAAGAAAGGGGGTCGGAAATTTCATCCGAATGCATATCAACATCACTGTCGCCACAGCTGTCTGGTTCATTTTTGACGGGAGGAGATGTTTCTAATTCTTGCGTAATTGTTTTACTTTCATTATTTTGAGAGAAGGGAAAAATTAATTTTTATTTCACTGTTTGAAGGTAAATCGTTTTCAAATTCGTTAATAAATCGGACGTCTCGGCTTATAACAATTTCTCTGGAATTCTTATTCCACAGCCTGTACGCTTTTGATTCATTTGAATATCCAACAAAAATATGCTCTTCTGACCTAGGATCAAATTTTCCTTTACTTTGTCTTTTATTTAGTACAAAACATTTTTGCCCAAATATTTAAAAATATGATAAAGTTAGCTTGATGCCAAAAAATACTTCGTAGGGTGTTTTGTTATCGCTTAAACGTCGCGAAGGACAGCGATTACGTATGTATACCGCACAATTAATAGCTTCGGCCCAAAAAGATTGTGGGAGATTGCTTTGTAATAGTAAACACCTAGCCATTTCAGCTAAAGTTCTACTGGCCCTCTCTGATGTTCCGTTCTGTTGCGGAGTTAGTGGTGAGGAAAATTCCGTTTTATACCGCTTTCTTCAATATATTTATTAAATTCTTCTCCGAAATATTCTTTGCCATTATCCGTACGAAGAATTTTTATTTTCTTTCTTACACGGTTTTCAACTGCTGCTTTGTATTTAACAAATGCATTTTTAACCTCTTTTCATGTATCTTATTGCACCGTTAAAATGAAAAGAATGTGAAATCAGTAGCACGAAATTTGCATATTCCAATTTTAACCGAGTTTTTCCGAAAAAAGGTAGTAATTAGGTGCATTACTGTACGTCATTCATGTCCTTTGGAATTACTCCTTCTTTGACTTCTGTACTGTTATTTTGTCTAAAGGAAATACCCCTTTAAAGAAAATGACACTCTTGAAGGTAAAACTCATTATTTTATGTTAACTTTATGGTTTTAAGATAATTTTACCACTGAGATAATTAGAGCAATTAATAGCAGTAATTAGTTTAATTATGTGTGTGTTTCTAAAATTGTTAATATATTCACGTGTATTACGAATAACAATTAATACGAGAAATTTTACTCTCTTGCTCTGCCCTCTTTATGTTGCAATAGACATTTTTTCAAATGTTGTACATAATTACGCAGCTCTTTTGTAACAATTTTTTTCTGTGATACAGGGCCACAGGAAGAGTCTGTGTGTCCCGGTAGTAATATGATAGCGGGCCTCTTAAGTATGGTAAGAGTAAATACACTTGTTGAACAGTTACTGTTTAAAAACTAATATTCGTTTACTTGAAATTAAAAGATTGCATTAACAAAATATACGAAAAAAAGCATAAGTTGTCAAAAACGTCGCGGGGTAATACCAATTTTCGGCAAGCATGGGGCTCTATGAAATTGAAGGCATCTGGCATTTCGCCAGCCTTGTCACTCTGTAGTTACACCATTGCTAATTATTTATTAATCGATGGATTTATTTATTTATTTATTTTAAAGGTTGTATCATATTATTAATGCGCATGTTCACGTGTGTTACGAACAGCATTGAGGGGATCGGGGCAAGAGAGTGCCAAGCCACATTTTTCAACTTCTGAGATATTTCAATTTGAAAATTTGATCAAATACTCAAATCAAGAGATATAACCTAAAGTTTTTTCGCCAATGTCTTAGTAACATTTGTAATATTCTGAGTAACAATGTGACATTACTTTAATGATATTACTATTACTTTTTTGTAAATTAGCTATCTTCATTGGAGGCATAAACATCTTGGGCAAAAACGAAATCTGTCACATAGGCTGCCGCCAAGTCACATTAGAAAGAAATTATATGTAGGATATTATAATTTTCAATATTAAGTAACAGATTACAGTGTTAGATTTATTTCACTAAAAATGTGGTTTGGCACTTTCTTGTCCCGACCCTCTCAATTAATACCAGGAATTTTATTCCCTTGTTTTGAGCGAGTATGAGTTCGACTATGTATATTGACTAGTGCTGCCCTTTTCATGCTGAAATAGAAATTTCGCGACTAAAGGTGTGACTTTTTAATTTCTTTACCTTGTTAGTTACTTATATTTGAAAAATTTGAGCAAAATATGTGCCCGAGTCTTTTTTGGTTTGCTATTGTATTTATAGATATATAAATATATACATATATATAAAAAACAGAGGCGGGACCTTTAAGCGAGCCGGTCCCCGGTAATTTGTATCAGCTCCCCCTAAACTCTGCGGGCTTCAAGTGATACTTAAGCTAACAAAGATAATTTGTTCTCGATTCATATTCATTAGCCGAAACCGACGAATTAAAATGCAAACATTACTGCGTTTCGTAACGTGCGCATCCAATAAAACTTTGTTAACAGAATCCATATTTTTAACTGAGTCGGAAAAATAGTGAAAGACAAATTATCTTTAGCAGAAACATTCCTTTGCACTCCTTAGCAAGGAAATTCTGAAAACTAAAAATATATGTTTATTTAACACAATACTCCAAAATTTGGCTCTCAATGCAATTTGAATTGCAAAAATATTTGCGTTTCTACGCATTTTAATAGGTTTTTTTTTTTTTTTTTTTTTTTTTTTTTTTTTTTTTTTTAAGCTGCAACTGATTACGTATAATAATGTCAATTTTCAAATATTTTGTTTTTCTAGAAGAACAAAGAACAAACTAAATATGCAATAAAAAAAAGGAAGGAAGAAAAATATGCCCAGAAAATAATAAATTTCTATAGAAGATGATAGTAATATTTTCTGAGAAAAAAATGGTAAAGGGATTTTAGAATAAAACTGAAAGCATTGTGAGTCATACAAACATTGTAAGTCAGTCCGTATAAAAGTTAAGTCATCATTCAAACGATTTTCTTTTTAGGCTTTCGTTGATCTCACGAAACCCTATTACTCCTGCTTCGTTGTCTGTCTGTCACAGAGCCGGTTCTCAGAAACTATATACCATACAGGCATGAAAATTTGTGTACTTATAGCTGAATACTTACTATGAAGCTCAAAATATTAAAATTTGAAAAAATCGTATTATTTTAATATAGAGAGATAAAAAAACCAAAATTCTCACAGCCTTTTCTATTAAATTTAAACATTTTTCGTTATAGCCGTTGCCTACAATTAAAAATCTACAATAAAATTCTTTCTACAATAATTAATTTTCTATTGAAAGATTTCCACGTGAAAAATGGAAATGAAATAAAAGATTTCACCAATTAAAAAAATATATTAATATGACGTCATATTGGTAATAAAACGGAAATTTTCAAACATTTCTCAATAATACAAGGAGTATGTGTAAATACAGAAAGCAACTTAATAAGACGTCATTAGAAAGTAAAAAGAAAATTAATCTGACGTCTTAACGGATTTTTCAAATGTTTCAGAATAATACAAAGAGAGTATCAATATGAGTAATAGAGAATGGTAAATATATGAGTTTGAGGAACGTGTTGAATCATGATAAAAACCCGATTATGGAAATATTGGCATATTTTAACGTTTTGAAGGTCTTTATACAACATGTTTAATTTTGAAATTGATTGTTTTTTAATATCGCATTTAGTCCACATGACAGATATTATTATGACAGAGCGGGCTTTACCCGCTATCGGGCCGGTTCAGATATTCGAAAAAACGAGAAAAATAGACCGATAAATTTTTACTTTAATGACCTTTACTTTAATATAATATTTACTTTAATCTTTACTTTATAAAAAACATGACTTTTGTTTTCTTTGGAAAATGAAATTTATTTGGAATTATCAAAGAAAGGATAAAGTGTTTTGAAAGGAATATTAAACAAACCCTTTGTACGATCTTCGATTACACGTACCCACTTGTTTTCATTGCTCTCTTTTGCAACAATCTTAAAATGAGTTTAAATTAAACTCAAGCTAAACACTTCCAGGACAAGTTTGGGCCATAAGGAAATATCTTAAACGGATGAAAATTCTGTAATTTAAAAATGGGAAATTTTAAACTTTCCAACAAGTTAAATGTATATATTTTAAAGATATAATGTGAGATAAGAAACAGGAGAATTAGACTCGCAAGCTACTAGAGTAATGCTTGAAGTCGTTAATTTTCTAGTTATGATTAAAATTTTAAATTGTTTCCAGATTTTAATGATGCACAAGAATGCTATATCATATATATTAAAATTTTAGCCTTGCTCTAATTTCCCTTTTTATCTTTCAGTAGAAGATCACGATACTCTTGTACGCAGCATTTTCCCCGCCTATTTTTACGCGACTTATTTAATTTTAATTTTCTTATATAAGTAAAATCAACGAATAAATTATCAGCAATAAATATAATTCTTACAACATGAAATTAGAAAATATCAAGCTTTATGAATAACCTCAATGAAAAATATATATGTTGTGTATTTTTATTTATTTTAATCAATTGATTTTTTTAAGTAGATCAAACATTTTTAAAATGCCTTTTTTTTTAAATATCTGTTAAATCTGAAACTAGTCAGACAATTTCAACCATTTTTCAAAAAATATTAAAAATGTATCTCTCTATATTAAAAAAAAGTAACCACCGCAGCAGCAGTCGCAGCAGCAGCTGCTGTCAATAAAGATTTTGTGCCTTGAAGTCTTTCTGGACTAATAGCCAGAAAACTGTTGCAAATAAAAATTTAAAAATTGGTGGTTTTATAAAGAAATGTCCGATAAATACGCTGAAGTAGACAGTTTTTAAATCGAAGAATTATTTTAAGAGATATTTAATATTAAATTTGGTCAAAATAATTTTCTTATAAAAGTTTTATAGAAACGAAAACTATTCACACGAATTTAACCATAATTTGTAAGGATATAGTTGACAGAGTTGCGGTGTGCAGACTGCAATTATTTTTTCAATTTGACTCATTTTTTGAGGTTATATTTCAATTTTTTATTCAACATTTTCATTATTTTTATGAAGATTTATTTCATATTTTATAAAATCCATTATTTGAATTGTTGCCAATTTGTAAAGTAGCGCATATAATAATATTCCCTTTCAATTAAGAAAATTATTTATTTACACGTGACTATTAAAAACAGAAATAAAACTTTCAAATAATAATTAAATGATCACGTGATAAAAGCAGTAAATGTAGAAAATTACGTAATAAAAAATATACTTGCGCGTGAATGTTAAAACGAGAAATAATTAAATTATTAAGCGTTTCAAAGCATTAAGTAGGGAAACTTACGTCATATTTAAAATGCTCAAATAGCAATATTTCCAAACAATTTCAATTAAAAATTATATTTACACGACAGATTAATTTGTTTCGACAAATATTTTACCTGTTATTGCAAATTTTAAAACAGCGTAAATAATATTTCCCCTCAATTAAAAACTGTATTTTTAAGTTTAATAATTACCTTTAAAATGCCGAAATAACTAATAAATTGTTAAAAAATCATTAACAGTATGCTACCTCTCCTTTATGCCGACGACCACTTTTCATAACAAAAGAACTATCGCCAAACTATAGGATTTAACACCAAAAATGCATGAATCCGTCACCATTCACTTGACGTCAGAGGCAATACATGTGTTTGTTATAGCATCAAGTGGTGTTTAATTCGACATATACATATATTTTTCATTATGTTGCACTGACTTATTAATTATTTCATTAATTAAAATAACAATTGCATTCTTAAACGGCAGTGATTTGATATTAAACAAGTGGGTAAGTGTGATCCAAGTTCGCACAAAGGGTTTCGTTTAATATTCCTTTCAAAACACTTTATCCTTTCTTTAAAAAATCCAAATAAATTTCATTTTCTAAAAAAAAAAAAAAAAAAAAAAAAAAAAAAAAAAAAAAAACTCTCTATTTTTCTCGGTTTTTCGAATATCTGAACCGGCCCGATAGCGGGTGAAGCCCACTATTATATTCTGTCATAATAATATCTGTCATGTGGACTAAATGCGATATTAAAAAAAATAATTTCAAAATTAAACATGTTGTACACCTTCAAAATGTTAAAATATGCGAATATTTCCATAATCGGGTTTTTATCATGATTCAATACATTCCTCAAACTCATATATTTACTATTATCTATTACTCATATTCATACTCGCTTTGTATTATACTGAAACATTTGAAAAATCCGTTAAACTTGCGATATGACGTCAGATTTTCTTTTTAATTCTCTAATGACGTGTAATTAATCTGCTTTGTGTACATGCACACGTACTCATACTCCTTGTATTATTGAGAAATCTTTCTGTTTTATTACCACTATGACGTCAATCATTTTTATTTCATATTAATCTTTTTTTTTTTCAATTGGTGAAACTTTTTATTTCATTTTTATTTTGCACGTGGAAATCGTCTGATAGAAAATTAATTATTGTAGATAGAATTTCATCATGGATTTTTTATTTTTGGCATCTGCTATAAGGAAAAATTTAAAAGGAAAAGGCTGTTAGAATTTTGGTTTTTTATCTCTATTTATTAAAATAATACTAATTTTTAAAATTTTAATATTTTCAGCTCTTTACAGCTGATATTCTGAATTATACGCAAAGTTTCAACTCTGTAAGTTACACAGTTTTCGAGAATGGCTCTGTGACAGACAGACAACGCAGCGGGAGCAATAGGGTTTCGTGAGATGAACGAAACCCTAAAAAGAAAAGGCATTGAAAATGTAGCGATGAACAGTTACATACAATAGATCAGTTTCAACTGACGTCACAAACATTTATTCACTAGCCGAGAGAGATAATTAAGAAAAATAATGTAAATAAAGATCAAAGACTATTTTTTTCTGTTTTCATTAATATATTGTAAGTTTTATTGTTTAAACTTACTGATAGTTGACACTTTGGTGAGTGGGGTTTTCCGAATTTCTTGTATTTTATTTATTTGTGTGTTTGTTTATTTATTTATTTTATTTATATATTTTTTTTGAGATTCCTATGGCAAAATCCGGCACAAATGTCATATACGCACCATGTTGGCACGATTTTTTTCAACCGCCAATTTGGCGAAATCTTTATTTTTCAATTTTAGTTTCAAATAGCATGCAATAATAACACTTGATTTTTATTTGAATATAAAAACAGAATAACGTAATAAATGAAATAACTTCTATTATTTTAAAAAAGAAAATAAATAAATGATTGTTTGATATAAATAAATATTGATATACATAATAAAAATAATTTATAGAATTAAAATAAAAAATAAAAGTAAATAGACAACAATTTATTCAAAAACAAAGTTATCGCCAAATTGGCGGTTGAAAAAAATCGCGCCAACGTGGTGCGTATATGACACCTGTGTCCAAAATTCTTCTATTTGTTTATTTGGCGTTACAGTTTGGTGATAGTTTTTTTTTTTAAATGAAAATTGATCGACGGGATAATGGAGAAGTATCAAAAAGACAAATAAACCTTGAATTAAAAATCCCTCAATAAAATAACTAATGCGTGTAACGCATCTGATGCCAACTGAATGCAACGCGACGCCACGACCATGCACGTTTGGTGTTAAATGATATATTCTGGCAACAGTTCTTTTCTTTTTATAGAAAGTAGTCGACGGGATAATGGAGAAGTAACCAATTTTCTATAGCATCGTTATAAAATTCTCCAATGCAGCGACATAGTTTACTTAACCATTTCCCACAAGTTGATTTTTAAATGTTTAATTCATCTTATTTAATCAATCAGGAAAACAGTTGTTAGCTGTTTCGAGAGCAGATGATTCGAACTTAAAATCCCTCAATCAAAGGAAAATGAATGGAAACCCGGTTGCAGCAGATCGCCACTGGTCGTTTAATCATAATACAATCTTCCGTAATCGTTTTAGAGTTGATCAAATCAGAGTCTTTTTAAATCATGCGGTGTCAGAACGGGGGTTGGCGAGCCTAGCTCGTAGGGGGCAGAGCCCCCTAGTACTCTAAATCATTCTTGAATGTTTCTATAATACAGCAAATATTTCAAAATATTTTACTTATATAGTTCACATATAGAAACGTAGATAGCAGCACCATAAAAATTCTTGATGACGTGTTTGTCGTCATAGCAGGCGCGGGAAATGTCATACTGTTTGTCCTAAGGCTGTCCTCGTGGCTCTAATGTTTTTGTTTTGATTTGTTAGCTGTTGGATAGCTTATGAATGGCGGAATAACTGATGACGTTTAGAGAACGTAATAATGTATTAGGCGAGGCTAACGAAAAAGAAAGGCTACCGCGGTACTTTACGCGTACCTTTTTTTACAGACCGCCTTAGTCACGTGATGCTCGAATGCATCAATACAGGTGTACAAAAAGAACAACACGTCACTCTAGTGGTCTGTAAAAAAGATAAGTGGAATGCACCGCGGTAGCCTGTCTTTTTCGTTAGCCTCGGTATTAGGCATGGCCACAGCTGATGAGAATTCAGTTTGTCATCATGGAACTTTATGTTTTAAACATTCTCATTCATGAGAAAGATGTTTTAATTTTGTATTGTATGCTGCTGCCATCTATTAAATAACATTGAAAACTTTATATAATTCCTTTTCAAAAATGTATGAATTTCATCAATAGGTAATTTCAAATTAATAGTATTACTTCATATATATATATATATATAGTTTTTATCTTTGTCTATGAATAATTAAAATTAACAAGTATTTTAATTACTGCATTGCATTAATTTGATTAAAAAACAGTAGTAATACTATTAATTATCAATATTATAAATTTTGAGATATTTTGAATTGTTTATGAATTATTTAATTAGATATTTAAATTAATCTATAAATATAAAATATATTTACAATGTAGTATAAATTAAACATTAATTATTTAATAACAAGTATAATATATATTTAAGTAGTAGTAAAAATAAAACATTAATTATTTAATAAATGTCTATAATATCAGTGGATTAACACAGCTGGCAGCAAAAACAATTTGAATTAAAATAATATCTCTTTTACATAATATATTCTAGTTAAGAATATCTGAAATGCTGTGCAAGTTGAATTAATTCTGTGTAGATTTATTCATATAGTAGTAATATATTTTATTTGAATTTAAAGTAAAACTACAAGTTAGTATTGTTTTTTAAAGTTTATTTATATAAATAAATCTAATGAAGTGAGTATGTAACTAATAAAGTGGATATTTAACTAAATATTAATTATGAATTATTATAATACCAATAGATGGCGACACTTTACCTTTCAGGTAGTTGTAGATAATATTGTTAATATTATATTTAATTTAACTATAGAGGGAGCTATTGATTGTATATTAATTTTACTTTCAGGAATTAAAATTGGATGGAGTAATATATATTCACGGATATAAATTTGTTATAAGTGTATTAAAACCAGAATTATTTTGAGTGTTTTTGAATCATTTTGTGATTGGGTGTCATCGATGGGGTTGAGTTTTAAAAAAAGTGTGCTCTCAACTTGTCTTACAAATCATTTCTCTCAACTCGACTTAGTAAACATGTATGATGCATTGCCATGTGGATGTGAATATTATGCAGAAGTTGTGACATTTTAAGGATTCTGTATAATTATTGTGAGTAAATATTTAATCTACACTTTACGCGTTCATATTTCCAATTTTATTATTTCAAAACTGTTATCTCGTGGTAATTTAGTGAGGTGTTAATTACAGTTTTTTGGATAATCGATGTGAGTGAAATATATTGTATTTTCTTAATGGTTTTTTATTTCCTATTTAAATATTTCCAAATTTTAATATTTCCAATTGTTGTCTGGTAATAATTCAGTGTACCTGGATGATTCTACTGATCTTAGCATTATGCCAGTAGAATTATGAAACACTGAATTATTATTTAAAACACATGTGGGTGCATCCAGGCTGATGAGTACATGTGCATGTGTTTTTCCATATCCAATTCATATTTAATTCTCATGTGGTCCAATTTTCCATTGTATATGGTTCATATTTAATTTATTAATCCATTTGTATTTACTTAATTGCAACTCCAATTTATAATTTTTTTTTTTTTTCCCTTTCTCTATATTTCTTTTTTCAATATTCTTTTGGTATGAGTAAAATTTGGCCAATTACCATTGAAGCATCAGCTATGGTAATATTATGTTTGCACATGTTAATTATTAGCTATGTGGTATTCTGTATACACAATATCATTAATTATCTCTTTGGAGATTTAAGTAGAATAGAACTTGATATGTTTTTTGAAATTCATAGATATTATAATTATATATATATATATATATATATATATATATATATATATATATATATATATATATATATATACATACATATATATATATATATATAATTATAATATCTTTGAATTTCAAAAAACATATCAAGTTCTTGTAACATTCTAATTAAATCTCTCTCTCTCTCTCTCTCTCTATATATATATATATATTTGTAATTTATATGGCCGCTTCCCTACTTTTCGACACAAAGCTGGATATCTTTTCTGTTTCTTTTTCACGTCATCGACGTGGTTTAAAGTGTAGACATAGCAAATAAGGGGGAACAGCAGTGGCGTAGCCAGGATTTCTTTTCCGGGGGTGGGAAAGGGGGGTCCAAAACTTTTGTTATGTATACCGTAAAACTATGAAAACAAAGCTTCTCCACAATGCAATCCTGTCTTAAACGGAAAAGTTTATTGTCTCAATGGAAGAAATATTTATTTATACCTTTCAAGACGGAAAATTTTCTAAAACAGAATTTTTTAACCGTCCCTTTCAATTCCGTAATTCCGTTAATATAGGCTTCTTATATATATGTATATGTAATAAGCATAACGTTTGTGTTAAAGTAATATTTTCATAAACTTTAAAGATTATAGGTATTTTCTTATTAATACTTTATATATTATTACTTATTAATACTTTCTTATTAATACTTTATATATTATTACTTATTAATACTTTATATATTATTACTTATTAATACTTTCTTATTAATACTTTATATATTATTACTTATTAATACTTTCTTATTAATACTTTATATATTATTACTTATTAATACTTTCTTATTAATACTTAAAAAAAAAAGCTTATGAAGATAAAAAAAGAAAAACTAGACCAATATCTGTAATTGCATCTATTACTAAGATGACTTTGTAGCACGGAAAAGGATTTTACGATCGCTATGATATAAAATGGTTGAGTTCACACAATGTAAAAAAAAGACAGATGTTTTTTATCTATCAAAATGAAATATAGCGACAAACTATAACCTCTTTCGAGTTACCCACGATTCCGAAAATCGTTCTTTATCATCAGGAACTTCAGGACCCAATATATTTTTGAGATTTAAAGAGGCTTTTTTAAGAAAAAATATTTGTTGCTGCCACAGACTTTTGTAAACGATTCCTAATATATTTTTTTTATAATGTATTAATAAGTTTTCTCAAAACAATATATAGAATTTTAAGATGCTATCAATTCCCAATTAAACATTTGCAGCTGCATAATTGATTTTATACATGCAAGAGTAACAAAATAATCTTGATGCTAATGTTAACGCAGTTAATTTTTTATGTTTGTTTCTAAAATATGTGTGTTTGTTGAACATGAAAATATTTACTTAAGAATCGATAGCATCGTAGAAACTGATATTCAGATTTGAGAAAACTGATTAATATACTATACAAACAACTCGAGCACGTGTCAGAATAATCAGTTGCGGCAAATAAATAAATAAATAAAATAAAATAAATAAATAAATAAATAAAATTTGTTTTTATAAATGCTTCTTTAAATCGCGAAAATAGATTGGCTTAGTTGCTTTCTAAAGGCAATGAACGCTTTCATACAGCATGAACATTTACTTAAAGTTATAAAAAAAGTTTTCATAACAAAAAAGAGTTCATAACAGCAGTTTTCTTTTTCCACTTCTTGTCATTGCATCAAGAACTTCTTCTGCAGCGATGGATACTGGATTATGAGTTGACATAAGTGTCAACCTCGTGAGCCTTTCATTTCCCATGGAGTTTCTGAGATACGTTTTTATTTGTTTTAAGGAAGAAAACGATCTTTCAACTTCGGCTACAGAAGCTGGTAATGTAGCTAATACACGCGATAAATAATTGATGTTAGGATACATATTTTTGTCACAATCGTCTATAATAGTCGTAATGTCTTTTGATTTCTCAGTTTCTTTCTTGCTTTGCCATTTTTTACACTAAAGTAAATATTCAACTTCAATAGTTGATTCAGATACCTTGTCGTCATAAGAGATGTTAAGTTTTTCCAAGAATTTGGTTTTTAATGGGTTAACATTTTTTTTGGAAGTGAAAGATCAAAACCTACCAAAATGCTTCCATTCTCACGAAAACGATCAACAAGCCCGGAAATAAATGTATCTAGTAAGCAAGGAAAAAAACATAGATCTTCTAAAATATTCTTCAGCATTCTCATGTGGTGGATTATCTCTCTTTGTTTGTTGGCCAGCTTGGCGAGGAACTGTGATAATTGTGAGGAAATTTTCGCTAGCCAAGGATTCTGCCTTCTCGAATAGGTCAGTAAACTTTTGAATATCAGTCTCTTGTTCCTTGCTTGCTGATTTACGCAAACTTTGTACAGTTGAAATCACACTATCAGCATGCTTTAGATCAGCAGACAAATCAATCAGATTTTTTCAGATATTTTGCAAGTGGCAATGTTATGTTGAACAAAAATTCGCAAATAACCAATCTAACAATAAAGTTATTTTTTTTCCATTGCAGCAAGTTTAATTGAAGCAGTTGATGATATTGCTCGACTGGTATGAGATAGCTCTCCTAGACTTACAACTATTGCGGGGAAAAGTTCAAGGAAAGTTTTGACTGCATCCTGTCGTTCAATAAATCTCGTCTCACATACACCTAATAAACGTGCTTTTATAGTTTCAGGTACTAAACGAGATATATTGTTTTTTAAATAAATCATTAGCCAGGGCATTGTTCCTAAAGATGTTTGAGAATTTATTTACAACACTAAGGCAATTTCTTATAGAGGGAACGTTAAGAGAATCGCTTAATACTAAGTTCAGTCGATGTGCTGCATAGTGCACATACATAGCTTTCGGAAAAAACTCTTGAAACCTCTTGTGAACATCACTAATATGGCCGCTAAAAGTAGAGCAATCAAATCATTACCTTGACAAACTACTTTATTTAGGTCTAGATCTAGATTATTGCATGTTTCTAAAATTGTTTTCACGACGTTTTCTGCTGACAAGTCAGTAATCTGCGTGAATGAGAGGAAATCGTCTTTCAACATGGGTTAGTTAATTGTTAGGTGTAAATTCATACGAATTTTGGATTTAATGGTTGAGATAAATTTAAATAAATAAATTTGTAAGGATAATTTAAATAAATAAAATTTTAAGGGTTGTTCATTAAATACAATTAGTCTATTAGTTTGGTAGGAATGTAAATTTCCGTTTTAAGATAGGGGAAGAGTTCATTACGCCTGGATTTCTGTTATCAACGAAGGTGGCAGGTTACAGTTAAGACCTGAGGATCCCAGAGTATTTTGACAGAATTATTTCCCTGAGTCAGAAAGGTGGTGGGAGTTTTTGGAGTTTTTTGTGGTAAAGGCTTGTGAAATGTTTCACAGCGGTGAACGAACTCACTTAGTAAACAAAATAGAAAGAAACAAAACAAGATTCATGCGTGTTCCCCGAATTTCGGGTTTCATGGACGTCCGGTTAATTCTCCTGAATGTCTGTAATGCACATTTTACATAAATGTTTCAAAGTGCGGTAAGCAGGGGGGGGGGATCTGTTTTTTGTATCGAATTTTGGAATGCAAGGAGGTCTATAAATGTTACGCCCCTTGTTTTCGTGATTGGACAGTGTGTCCTTGTTGTGGGAGGCAAGAATAGTCCCAGTTTTTTCATTTGCGTGTTTTTCTATTATAACTCAGGAGATCGAAAGGAATCGTTGGAGTAGAAGGGAGACAACCAAGGGCTCGGGTCCCTCTGGCTTGTACTCCCGGGAAAATATTCACCGCGAGTTGCGGTATGATCGTACAGTTGTTTGATGATAAAGTGTGGGCAGTTTTAGCCCCAGTTGAAGAGTGAAGTAGGAAAAAAAAATATATCCGAACCTCAATAGGGATTGATGCCCCCGAGCCCAGAGATTCTTTCTATAGTATTTCTCCCGGCGCTTTTATTTCTGAATCCAAATCCCTTTCTTCCTGACGTTTTAACAAAGTCTACAGCGTAGAACAAGCGCCCTTGTTTATGTGGTTTGAGAGAGTTAATGCGGAAGTACAACAAAAAGGAGCCCCCATCGCTGGAGTCAATTTAGTACAGCTCAAAAAGTGCCTTGTTCTGTGAAAATATCCCGGATACTTAAATAAAAAAAGGGAATTGGTCAGATTTCATTCTCTAATTGGTTATCTACAGCGTGGAGCAAGCTCCCCCTGTTTATGTGGTTTTAGAGAGTTCACACTGAAGTAAAAAAAAAAAAAAGGAGCCCTTTCGGTGGAGTCAATTTAGCATTCCTGAAGTACAACCAAGAGGAGCTCCTAGCTCAATGTACTATCCCTCTTCGATGGTCAGTTCGAAAAGTGCCTTGCCCTGTGAAAATATCCCGAGCGTAAACCCGTGGAGCTTGTGCTCAGCTTGAAATTTGTGTTGTGGTCCAAAAACACTATCTCGTATGTTGATGGCTGAGGACTTTGGTAAGTTGGTGAATCCGACCTTCTTGGTAAGTCCTTTTTCCAATACTTTTTTTCGAAGAACTTTCAACTCAGAGGAAAATTAACTACCTTCGATTTAAAGACGAACATTTCAAGCAAAATACAATTTCTTTAGAGAACTGGTTGTACTACTGGGATTCTCATCCACCAAAATACCTGAAAGTTTCACCTAAAATAATTTGTCTTTATAGATCTAATATTTAAATATTCTTGTTTATACATTGTTGATATGTGTTTATAACTTCGCTACATTTCATCTATACTGATTTTGCCCTATTTTATGCAAGAAATAAATTTTTTTCAGTTTGGATATTTTTCTCTCTTATTTGTAATCTTCCCAATTGAGCGAAAAAGTTCAGACCAGGATTCGGAATAGTTCAGCCACATTCGTCTGGGATTACTCAGTTGGTAGAGCATTGACAGCTTCAGTTAAGGGATCCCGGGTTCAAATACTGGCCCGGACTTTTTCATCCAGTTGGGAAGATTACATCTCATATGCTTTCTTTACCAATTAGAATAATTATGTCAAAATTAATTAACTGTAATGACGTTACCAGCGTTTACTGGAGGTCCCATTACTTGTGATTTATTCTGTTGCGCTTATTCAGATATTAGGACAGGTGCTATGACCATTAAGGTTAACTGGTTGAAATAGTGCAGCCATATTCGTCCAGGATTGCTCAGTTGTTAAAGCATTGGTAGCTTCAGCCAAGGGATCCCGGGTTCGAATACTGGCCCAGACAGTTTCGCCCAGTTGGGACGATTACATCTCTTATGATTTCTTTACCATTTAAAATAATTGTGTCAAAATTAATCTAGTGTAATCACGTTTCCACCATTTACTGGAGGTCTCATTACCTGTGATTTATTCTGTTGTGCTGATTCAGATATTAGGACAGGTGCTATGACCATTAAGGTTAACTGGGTGAAATAGTGCAGCCATATTTGTCCAGGATTTCTCAGCTGGTAGAGCATTGACAGCTTCAGCCAAAGGATCCCGGGTTCGAATCCTGGCCTTGACTTTTTCTCCCCCGGGTAACAGTTGGGAATATTACATCTCATATGATTTGTTTAGCAATTAGAATAATTGTGTCAAAATTAATCTAGTAGAATAGCACCATAGTTTCATAAAACTTTTAAAATTTCATGATCAACGTTGAAATATTCGTTGCACATACATGAATTGCTAAAAATAATCAAAGCATTGGTAAAGAAGAATTTTGACTATTTTCAAGAAATTTTTTTTCCGTCGCTCTTTTAAATATGATAATTTGGATAAGGCCAAATATAATGCTTATGCAAATTTTACATTCAAATATTCTTGAATTTTAATTAATTATACATAATGAGATTATTAACTCATCGACTATCGTAAAAAAAAAGGCTTTACAAGAATCAGGTCCATTGAACTTGTATGAAAATACATAGAATTACCGAAATACAAGTGAACTACTGATTTACAGCAAGCATACAAAATAATAATAATAATATAATCTATAAAATATATAAAATAAATTGTATTGTAACCACTAATTATATTGTAGGCACTAAATTTTAAACATTCAATTACTGTGTATATGACGTACAGGTTGACGCCAAAATACCCGAACGATGTTTGTTACTAAAGTTCTAATTAATGCAAAATAAATTCAAAGTACCATTTAAAAACGTATGAAATTTTTTATAATCGCATGTGTTTTAAGTCCGAATTCGGGGCATTCTGAATCTCTGTGAAACATACCGAAGGCGCCATTGTTCTTTCGGCAATTGTGATTGACCAATTATTATATTTATTAATTTTGGATTGATGTTTTTTTATATAATAGACAATTATAAACATATTTTAACTAAAAAATACAATTTTTATTGTAAAGTTATTTTTGAAAAATATATTTCTTTTAAATGATGCCAAAAGCTAAATTTCGCCATTTTAAACATATTTTAAAAAATAGAAAACTCAAATGAAACTTTTTTTTTAATTACAGAAGTCATCTTATATATTCAAAATGCAAATAACATGAACCTTTTAAGAATATATAAAATATTCATTTTAGGAAAAATACTAAACCAATGCTTCCAAAATCGGACCAATGAATTAATTCTAGTAACTTCTTTGGCAAGGAGAATAGCAGCTTAAATTAATTTTGGGAAATTTTTCTCGATATTTTTTATATTAATTCTAAGACTAATTCATGTATTAAATTTGTTTTTAAATAAAATAGTTGGAAATGTAAAGGATGCTGAATTTCATTTCTCATGGTTTGCAGATGCGACAACTTTTATTGGTCTACCACTATTTCCAAACAATAATTTTCGTGATAAGTTTCCATAAGAAATTAACAAAGAGGCTTACTGTTTGAAAATAGCGTTTAACAAAATAGTAAAACAATAAATTTCTATGGCAACCCTGATTTTTCTTACCTTTTCTCTGCTTGCAAACGTGCGTTCTCATATCTACAGTGCAACTCTAGAGCTCTGATATACAATTATTATATTTACATAACTAAAATAATAGAAATCTAATAATTTGCTAATTCAAGTTTTATTTTTTTAAGTGAAAAAAAATCATTATGTTATCAGATCATTATTATTTCCTTTATCGTATAATCCTTTTTAATTAGTTATCTTGTTTTTATTCAGATTAAATTTTCTTGAATTATTATACGGAACAGAGTGATTTATTAGAATCTCCTTGAAGATTTTTTTAACTTTTAGATTTATTCAAAGCGTTTAATTAAATAAATTAAATAAAATAAGTCAAAGCAAAAATATATATTTCGAAACGTATTTTTAATTATACTGCGTTACGAAATTATAGTTTTTGCTTGACCAAAGAATTATTTTTAATAAGGAAAATTAACAAGTCAAATTCTGCTTCTTAAAACCGCTAATAGATAATTATCTGTGCTTACACCCATTCATCGTATAATCCTCTTTAATTAAAAGTCTAATTTTGAAAAGTTCAATTTTGGCAGCATTCTTAAATCGTTATGTAAAATTGCAAACAGCATTAAAAAAATTGAATATATAGATTGATTCAGAATACGAAATAATGTTTATTCAGTTTTAAGGTACATTCAAACACTAACTAAGAATCAATGTGTTAGGTAGCTTTCATTACAAAAAGTAAAAAGCTAATATATACGTGTATATATATATATATATATATATATATATATATATATATATATATATATATATAATCTTTGTCATACGATAGCACTCGTATTCATAAGCTGATTTGGATTAAACTAATTATGTCTATAAGGCTCACCAATATCTCGATCGAGTTCGTTGGCCAGCTTGGTCCGCTATCTTGTTTCAAAATGGCAGCTACTAAAATATTTAAAACTAAAAAAATATATACAAAAAAATTAGAAATTCAAATTTATTTTATGCCTAAGTGTTAGGCCATATAACAATAATAGAACGCATTATAACATACGGGACATGCATCTGAGGAGGGGGGGGGCGGTAAATTCAAAACAGGCACACTCACTCACAAAATTAAATTCAATTCAAAGAATATTCTTACTTTCACGCGGGCACCGTACAATATCCACTGATGCACTTACAATACTCACAGGCATTCTATTCATAGCAATAACTTTAAAATATGAATTAAACAAAGCATCCATCCTACAAACTTCGCCAGGACCACATGTCCAACACCCTCTTTCCCAACATAACCATTGAACACAAAGTCAATGGCTGACAGATCCACCCTGTGGAAGAGACATCGCACTTTCAAGTCAACACACAACTTAATAGCTACACCCCTGCCACCTTTTCCACCATCTTCACTGATGGGTTCCGCACATATACCGGCGTGGGAGCAGCCTTCTGCACGACGGAAGGAGACGCGGTGACTCATCAGTGGGCCTGTAGGCTCGAAGATAACAATTCTGTTTTTCAGGCAGAGGTATTTGCAATCTTCTCCGCCCTAGAGTGGCTAGAGGGTCAATCTGGAGCAAAGTTCTCCATTTTCAGCGTTAGCCTGTCTGGACTGCAGGCCATCCACGCACCCAGAACGTCTAACCCACTCGTACTAAATATTAAATTAAAACTCAAAAGTCTCTTGTACAGAACACATCTCGGCCATCTCTCAGCGCACAAAGACACTTTTGGCAATGGTTACGTGGACGAACTCGCAAAACAAGCCACCATGTATACATCTATTGATCACCACCTCCCAGTGTCTCAGTCGTTCATCAAGTGAGTCCTGAAATCCAGGATCACCTCGGAATGGCAGGAGTACTGGGAACTCACTGATAACGGCAGGGACACGTTTGATCTAATCCCCACAGTCTCACTCAACATATATCACCTCACACCATACACTGCAAGCTTCTTAACGCGCCACGAGCCCTTTAAATCATACCTCCTCAAATTTGTTTGTGCAGTATCTAATAGATGTGAGTGCGGCGATGTGGGATCTCCTACCCACGCCTACTATGAATGTAAACTTGCCGCACGCTGGCACATTAAACGTCCAGCCACTCCCCCTAAGGGATGGCTAGAACATATTCTTATTAGACCCACACTTCTGAACAAACTCAAGCACATCCACCAACACTTAGCACACATCTCCAACCTCAAAGCTAGTTTGTGACCAGAGCAACTCCCATTTCTTCGTATGGCATAGCCTCTTGTCGCGAGTAGTGTTACTCTGGCGATGCCACAGCGCCCCTTGTCGCGATTGAGCATGTTTCTGGCACGCAACTCTCTAGCTCATCTGCTGTCTGATAACCAGGTGCTGTGCGGCACACCATCCTCAAGTCAATTTCAAGAACGTCGTCAACTCGCTGCACCATGTCGCGAGGGAGATCTGTTCTCCGGCAGCGAGGGAGATCTGATTCCCGGCAGCGAGGGATTTGTTCGGTGAATTTCGGACAATTCTGGTGTCGGGGATTTTATACCAACATTTACTTTACTTTACAATTTATTGGATTTCTGTTAAATAGCCAGTAATTAGAGTGCTTTTGTTAGCTTGTATATCATTAGCATATTTTACAATTAAAAACAAAATTTAATAAAACGCAAACAAAGAAATCTGGATAGTTAAAATTAAGTAACCAAGCAAAAAACAAATTTAAAGTAATAAAATTTAACAAAAAGGAAAGAATTAAAATTTTAGAAAAAAGGGTAAACAAAAATCTCATTCAACACACTATTCAAATACCCCAATAAACAGATTGCTGAACTTAAGCACTCTGATGGTATTCAAAAATAAAAAGGAACTTTTCAAAAGTATGCATAAATTTGGTAAGGCAAATTTTAAAAGTTCACCTGAAATTTTTCCAGTATGGAAAGCACTTAAAAAGGGAACTATCAAACAACAAGAATTAAAAGGAGAGTAAATTAATTGAGAATTTCAGAGATACCATGGTAATGCCGAAGTTCAACAGGACTACGGCAGTGATCGTATAAAACTAGGCTGCGCTGCAAGGAGCGCCTGAGTGGTTCCCGGCGCGTCTACGACCACCGAACCCAAGTCCTGAGGGACTTTTATCGCATACGACCGGATTTGTCTCTCCGTATGTGCTTCGGGAAGTCAGAAGACCGCCACCTGTGGACCCCCCCGAACCTTATTACCCAGGTGAGTGACGACATAGGTTGCTACGACACGCGGAGGATCCCAAAATCAGAGGAGACCTCCACGAAGACTACTGATGAATCGCCGGAAAATCCCCGACGGCTTTCGTCCGCCAGAACCCCATAAGAGGAACTGGTCCCTAAGCCATATGTCGAGTTCTCCCGACGACTCTTGCTTTCCCACGGCGTCCGAATATCGAATTGTATGGAAGGACAAGGCAACTAGTTCATTTGTCGTGTGTTGCAGTGATCGTATATAAAATAAGTATCTCGGGAATCCATAAACACATTTAAGATTTTTTAAAAATAAGTATAATGAATTCCTTCTACTAGCTTATGTATTAGTGTATTTTAATAATCCATATTTATATATTTCAGATTTTTTATAAGTATAATGAATTCCTTCTACTAGCTTATTTATTAGTTTATTTTAATAATCTATATTTATAATTATTTTAAGTTTAACTGCTTCTAAGAAAATCTAAAGTTTGTTAGTAATTATTATCATTTCCTACTTATAGTAATTAACCACTTGTTCAATTAATTTAAGATATCCTGTATAAAAATTTCTTAACTACCACGATTCATTTAAATAATAAAAGAATAGGAAGTGTAACTTGATTTATCCAAAAGCATCTTTCTAAATCATTTTATATTCAGTTACTTCAGTTATTAATTATATTAAATTTAACTACTTCTTGAATCAATCCGAAACAAATAAAAATCTAACGAATTCCGCCTTGAACTGAGAAAAGTAAAACTAATAAATCATAAAACAATGTTAATTTTTAATAATTCGTTAAATTTTTTAGTATCAGTATAAAATAATTAGTTTTTATACCCTTCTTTACTAAAAGGGGTTATTTAGGTATCTTGCATAGTTAAGAAAAACAAAAACAAAATAAAACCAGAAATTGGGATTAGACTCATCTACTTAATTAAAGTAACTTGATGATTTATTAAAAAGAAAATATTGAATATATATAAGATAGAAATAAAAATAAAACAAAGAAAGATGACACTTACATGTACTTTCAGCAGATGATTTAATATAAAAAAATTATTTTTGAACCGTTAATTATTTAAACGCTCTCAAAGAGCAAAGATTACACAATGATTTTCTTGGTCATTAAAAATACAAACTGCACAAATTTAAGCCTGATTTTTACTTGCACAAGCTGATGTCCTCTTATTAAATAGGTATATGGCGATTCATTTGCTGGACAGCCAATCTCTTATCGAGGAACATGTCTGAACAGAAAAAAATCGTTCTTGTGTTTACTTTTCGGTCAACTCATTTAAGAAAATAACGTAGCTAGATGCTAATGATATCCACTAGCTTCCATGGGAATAAACTCTCACTTATGGTCTGTCGAGTTATATCTCACTCAGCTATTTTCAAATCTCGGGAGGTTTACGATGCTTTAGGATCGGCATGTCATCATGGATTTCTCCGAAAACTGTAGCACGACGTTGCTCTGGCCTGGATTAGAGATGAGTTCGGGAATTGCCGTTCTCAAAATCCGCTGTTCCCAAAAAGAAGCAAAATGATGAGGGGTTGTATCAGATATCTGTTGATTAGTGCCAAGATAGCGTACACAATATTGCACGTACTACTATATTTAGATACAACCCCTCATATTTTTGCTTCCTTTTGGGAACAACGGATTTCGAGCTTATTCTATAGTATAGACGATAATTTTCAGAATTTTCAAGCTATGATTTTGAGACTTTCACAAAAGTTGCTCTATATACTTAGCTAATACATTATGCATATTATATTTTGATTGTATTCGCTCATGCGCAGTGAAACATTTTTTTAGTAAACCTGCTCATTTTTCATCCAATTTTTATTATTTTTTAATTCTGATTGCAGAGTATTATGTACAATATTGTTTGTCATATTTTCTGAAAAGAACTTTTTTTATATTAAGAACTCTGCAAATTATAAGAAAAAAACTAGGCGAAATTTGGGACTGTTTTTATAAAAACTTTAATTTCTCTACGAGTATAGATGCTATCCTCATAAAAATGAACACAGTATATTACACTAAGCCACTTATTAATAATATCGAGTTTGAACGCTTTTGCTACATTAGTTTTTACAGGGTTATCCAGAAGATATTCGTTCTTTTTAAATTTGTTGACAGTCCCCTATGGGGTTTCGTGAAAAAATCTTCGCGGAAATGTATAACCTATACTATACTGTTTACACACCTGAAGTTTCAGGTTGATTCCTCATGTATTTTTCTAGATAGTTAACAAAACGTCCAAAATCGCAAGTGACCGGTCACCTTTGGCAATATAGTGTATATATAGATGTTGTTGTCTGAGGACATGAGACTTACATATATTACGGCAAATTGCCATTCAACGTCAAAATGATAATGCTATGCTGTTTCGGGGTCACATCTCATTCCTTCGCCTTTTCCACCCGATTCCTTTCTGCGATGCTTTTCGTCTCCATAAGACCAGTGCCAGCGAGAGCTTTCGACCAACCTAATAAAAACGAAAAACTTAACCTCCGTCCATAATTGTCGGCCACGGAGGGAAAAATCGCAACTGCCTATCACACAACTACATTTCTTCCGTGCTCAATCCGTGATCAATAGTCTTTGTAAGCTTGCCTCAGCTGTTTTTTTGCTGGGAAAACAAAAAGGGGAGGAAGAATTCTACTCACTTACTCGTTGGGACCCAGACGGGCTCGTCCACTTCTGAAAATCGGGCAAACCACTCCAAATTTAGGGAAGAGGGTAATAAACCCCCCCTTGGAGACCACTGACCAGGCCCCTACCTACCGGGATTCGACCCAGTTTGACGGGTTTGAGTGGCTGGTCATTGGGGTGAAATTCGCCTGATCGCCCTATTGGGGCAGTCCACAATGACAAGTACCCATGTCGGCTAACCAATTGAGTCCAGATTTTTCTGTGTTGTTCACCCCTAAATTTAAATGTTCTGAGATCTGACGCCGCACACCACGTACTCGTCATGACAGTTGGAATGGGGCTGGACAATTTAGTGCCGAAACGTTGGTACTGAACTTAGCTTGAAAAAGGGGGGAGAATTTTGAGGGAAACTAATTAAAGCAATTAATTAGATAATTGAACCACTGAAATTAAAATATTATTAGCCAATAGCTAAGTCGTACCATCGGGGAAAATTTTTGGGCCGAGTTGCAAGGCAGAAGAAAACGCTGCGGGGGCTGACGGGACTGCGCCTTTTTACCGTACCCCACCTGGAAAAAAATGGCTCCGTGGGCTGTTCCATTGGAGCGGGTCCGGTAGCTTGTGCGGACAATGTCCATTTGCACCTAATAAAGAGGCGAACAGTCAAAAATAAAATGAATAAAAAACTGCTGCTAGAAAAAACCCTTGTGCTACCAGTTGGGGCCGGCCATTGGCCCGTCCCAACCGGCAGCACGAGGAACTGCAAGGGGAACCTGGAAGAGAAGAATGTTAGTAACATTTTAAACTGAACTTATTCTGAATTATACTTTAACTACATTATTGAAATTAATTTACTTTTATTGTGCTAATTGACTTGGCTACCCGTCCATTGGGCCCATGAAAGGTTGTTAAATAATTAACAATTTGCAATTTAAGATAAGTACTATTGTCGTTAACTGACTAAACCATTAGCCCAATGGGTTGTTGTTGTCGTCGGTGTTGGTTTGGTCCAAGGGCGCAGTTTTGCGTCTTTTTATTTATATATAGCTGACATGATCCATATAGCGTAATTTTTTATTCCAACTACCTTCTACATTCAGAACTCTAGCTATAGCGATCTGATTGGTTGTTGCTCTTGGCAGTGTCATGAGGTATCTTAGCGATAATCATACTTGGCGAAAAATACTTCTAGTGCCGAGTTCTGTATGTTTTTGTTTACATTTACGAAACGAAAAAGTCATTAACGTTCTGTTTTTGATTATTCAAATAATTTCGCCCTGTAATTAAGAAAGAAATATTCACTATTATATGTTAAAAAAGAAGGAGTCGTTATGTGGTTCTCAATTATTTATACTTTTAAGTTATGTAGCTGACACGTGATTCCAGAAATTTAATGAAGATTAATCCTGTCTGAGACGTATGCAGTACAATTATGGATTTTGTTTTAATTCATTTTATGAATTAATTGGCCAGCTGGTGTCACTTTTGAAAGCAGGAAGTTTAATTTCTTCTTCTGCTTTATAAGTGTACGCCTGCTCGCCATACTTTCTTTGAACTTTGGCTGTATTTAATGCATAAAGCAATTTCAGGTTAGGTAAGCACTGAATTTTTTCTGTCCATTTATCTAACTTTTGATGACTATTTCTAAGCTTCTGTATTATTTCCTAATGTGTTAATAACGCCCAACAGCGATTTAACATTCCTGTTTACATTTAAACTTTCAATGCTTACATCCATAAGAATAATAAAAGTAATTTAGATCTGTATTAGTAAAATGAATGGATTTCAAAATAACTGACTATTCTTTATTCATAACCTAAGTAAATCTGAATATTAAACATTTGACGTTTTTTTTTTAATTAGGCCAGTTTTTGTGAATGAGTTACAAAATTATGACAAATAATATTAAAATGCAGTATTAATTCTACAATATTTACATATTTTAATGTTTATAATAATGTTACAAAGGTTTTGATATCTGCAGTTGACAATAAAACTAAAGCAGCCATGCAATTTTCCTTAGTCAAAATTCATTTTTGTAAGTAATCCTGTTTATGTTACAATGGTATATACATTTTTAATCTTCAACACTAATCAAATATTACTTAAACTTCATTGAATTTTCACTGTGCATTTTAAAAAAGATTAAACTTTTACATTCAGTAGAGAAGAAATCTGATTTAAAAGAAAATCTCTTGATACTATTTTAACCCTTGGATTCTACATAAGTTTTAAAGATAATGAATGTTTATATTAACTTTATTATCTTACTATTTTAGTACCTTATTCTTTCACATTATAATATAAATAATATACTGTATTGCAACCCAAATAAAGTAATAAACATATTTTTGTGGCTGGCAAGAAAAAAAAAGATTGAGTATGGGTAAGGCTGACCTAAAGGAAGCTTTGTTGTTTCTCATCATTATTTAGTGTAAACAAAAAATTAGAAAGCTGCTATATTATTTTTTTATTTATTGAAAAGTTATATCAAAATGGTAATGGTTACAATTTTTGTTATCTTTCATGAGTATTGCCTATATATGTTATTATTTATTTAATCAATTATTTTTCATTTAAAAAGTTATTTTTATTTTTTTACTTAGGCTTAATTTTATCTTCTTAAAATTGCACTTTTGCATTTGAAAAACTCATAGCAGCACTTTTTAATGAAAAATCATCAGTTCTTGTTACCTTTTTTTTTTCTGAAATATTGAGAAAAAAACTGCATGGTCAATTTCTTACAATAAACTTACAATAAAACAACTGTTTTTTGAAGTAGTTTTCTCTGGATACTAATCCTAAACGGCATTTCATTTGAAAATGATCTTTATTACTTATTAAACTTTTTTATTTATTGTTCTTTAATAATTCTACTTATATTTGTAATAAAGAAAGTGCTATGGATTATTATTTTTTTCTAATCGGTTTTCAATTTGCATGTTATCTTATTTTATAGGAAGCTTGCTTGTAATTTTTTAATACTTGGTTACTGAAAAATCCTGATTGAAAGTTCCCATTTTCCAAAAGCAAAAAAAGTTCGATTTAGAGAGGGGATTTATGATAAAGATTTACAACATTTTCATTATTATTATTATATTTTTTTCATTATAAATTTAACAGTCAACATGAACAAAAGATCATGTTAAAAGGCAAACAACTAATGTTAAAAATGCACAAAAAAGCAGCCCCAGTCTTGCTTTTTTTAGCACTCTGTGCTTTGCTGTTTGTCACACTGAAGAAAAATCTCGCTTGTGAATTCGAAAAAGCTGTTTTCTGCTTTTTTGTGTATTATTTGTGCATTTTTAACGTTGATTTTCTTCTTTTAATATTCTTGCACAAAGGTTTTATTTGCTATTTTTATATAAAAGATCATGAGTCAAATAAAATTTTCCAACACATTCAGAATACTGTAACAAAACTTCACCATTTTATTAACTTAAAGAAGTAACTTTTAATGTCTAGGAGATGTCAGGCACTTTATACGCTTCACTTAAGGCTTCAGATAATTAAAATAAAAGAGTAAATTCCAAATCAGGGATGCAAAACAGCTGATTGAAATTTAAAAAAATCCCTGACGGCTCGGCCTACAGGCACAGGTAGATTTCGAAGACGTAGACCGTGGGGCTCCCGTTTGTTGGGAATTATGGAAGAAATGACCTTTTTGCCATGATGCGGAACCGATGAACTGCCCACTTCGAAATCTAACTTTTTTGCAGGCGGAGCCGACAGGGATTTTTTTTGCTATAATGGTTGGTCCTATAGAAAACTTGTCAATACAAAAGATTTAGATAATATTAAGAGGATTTATAATAAATTTGAGTGGATATCTTGTGAATTGACGAAGTTATGAATTTTTTTCTTCTAAAACCCCCTTTTCCCTCCCCCTTAGGGCCATTTTTAATGATATAAATTTTTGGCCCTTTTCCTAGAAGTAATAGTAACTTTAAACGGATTCGATACATATCATAATTCAGAAATTATGGCGTTTTTTCTGTTTTTACAAAAAGCCCTCCCCCTCTTGGTTCGATTTTGCCCATTAATGAACTTGACCCCCTAGATTTTATGTATCAGTTTGGAAGAGATCAGTGCAGAATTATGGGAGTTATCGTGTCCATAAAAAAGTGACATAGATATATAAAGTTTTGGGTTCTGGGACTCATGATCGGCGTAGATCCGCAAAAATTCCAACTTAGGGGAGAATGCAATAGGTAGTATTTCTTACAAAATCTACCTAAAAAAGCCAAGCCAGTGGCTTTTATTGGCTTTTTTTGGCCAAAATTGGCTTTTATGGATAAAATGTTCCTCTGTACAAAGAGAAGCATTTTAATTAGAGATCGACCGAAACAGGTTTTTAAGACCGTAACCGAAACCGAATTTCGGTGATCTTCCCACTTTCGACCGAAACCGAAACCGAAAGTGTAAAAAAAACTGATTAATACATACATAACTGCATATAATTATTAATAAATTAATAATAAATAATTAATAATTACTTAATAATAACTAATTACGTTACTCATTAATTTATTAATTATACGTGCATTGAACCACATTTCTAACAAACAAACGTACATATATATGTGTGTGTATAAGTTTCAAACAAAAGTGAAACATAAGTAATACAACTTTTATATTTTATCATTCTATAACAACTAACTTTTGAAATTTAAACTACTAATAACAACTAACTTTTGAAATTTACACCGCTCAAAACAATTTATAAATTTGTTTTAATTTAAAACGATCTCTCTTAAGATTTATGGTTGATATAGACCTCTCAAGAAAACATTCCTGAATGTAGAACTTTTGTCTAAATTGATGCGGAATATTGCATTTATTTTGCTATGCATGTTACCTGAACAATATTTTGCATAGAAACGGCAGTATACATAATTATCAATTGAGCGTTAATTTTATTAAAAATGAATTTTAGTTTACTAATTATAAATTACTAATTATAAACTTTATTTTCCATTTCAATAGTCTCAAAGTGAGATATGTTTAACATTATTTTGTACTTTAGCTAATTTTAAATATATATATATATAAGGATAAAAATGTAACAGTTGTCCATTTTCTTTTAGGATGTGCACAATAAGATCAAAATAAATCTTTGCTCACTCACCGCTTCCCCCCCCCCCAAAAAAAAAAATAAAAATAAAAATTAAAATTAATTCTTTAACACTCCCTGCGTCCTTAAGAAAGTATTAAAATGGTATCCCTGTTTGAAAATTTTATGTCCGGTGCCAAATTGACTCTCTGTGCCTCTATCCAACTATTTATTTTCATATAAAATAACACGTAATCAATTTATCAATAAGACAGAAATAGTTTCCAATTATACGAATTTCATCTAATAAAAAAATATTTTAAGTATACATACCTCGATAAATATTTTGTAAAAAATTTCGTAAATCTTCATATCGTCGCTACCGTGTCATTCTATCGAATGTGAAAAAATGCATTTTTCATTACTTTTAAAAATGGGCCGATTATCACCACTAAATTTTATTAGAATTCTTCGCCTAATAAAAATACTAATAAAATTTCTGTGGGGAGAAGTGGTTGCTAGTTTGGCCTTCTTATTTATTTATAGATGCCGATTTCATACCGGAAAATTTGAGAGAAAATGTTTACTTTAAGTAATCACGAAATGTCTGTCATTAAATAAAGAAAAAAATTCTGTTTGAAATTTCTGGTATGAATTTGGAATTTATGAATGCAAAAGGAGTCCAAACTGGCAACCCTGGTGAAGAATACTATTAAAATTTAGTGGTAACAATCGGCCCATTTTTAAAAGTAGTGAAAATGCATTTTTTCACATTCGATAGTTCGACATGGTAGCGACGATATGTTTTAACAACACCTTTCTCATAAAGCATTCGAAACAATCTGGAGCTTCAAAGTAAAAATTTTCTATTACTGTTAAGTTTGCAGCATTTAAAGATCACGTGATAAGCGTCTTTTAAGTTTAGTCATATATGCATTGCTTGCTTTATAATTTAATAATTAGCAATAAACAGTGTCTCATTTGAGCCGATACAACTCATACCAATGAGTAAAGTTGTAAATTTCCGAAAGAAGGAACGAGATTTTGAAATACAGATAGTTTCGGTCAGGCCGAAATTTTGGCAGCAGTTTCGCCGAAACACCGATTTTGAGCCGAAACCGAAATTTCGGTCGATCTCTAATTTTAATTATAAACTGCATATTTTTAAGTGGTATTTAAATAATTTTATTGAGTTAGAATTTAATAAATAACATAATTTCTGAATAATGAAGACATTAATATTGGATTTCAACAAGTTTTATTTTGAGATTATGTTTATTTTTATTGTTCTCTTTTTTTCTGCACTTACATGTACTACAATCTCCTTAATTCCTATTTCAACATTTCACAAGTTTAGAAATCCTCCCCTCCCTCCCGAATTGGAGGGAAAGGACAGATGGAGCAAAAACTTCAAAGTGGAGGAAAATTTCAGATGTGTGATACTTATATGCCCAGTAGCAGAATTTTCTGTGTTAATCTGTGGCAAACCAAAATTTACCTGTGACCCAAGAATGCTTGGAACAAACTGAGTATCATAAGGAATTATAGTAGGTCATAAATGAAGCAAAATTTGCATTTACAAAGAAAATATAAGATGAAAATACAATAACTCTAGTGACAAAAATTTAATTTTAACAATTATTCTTAGCCCAGAATTTTTTTTGTAACGCTGGTAGATTGGGCTGCAAGGCATGAAAAAATTTGCAGCAGTGCTGTCGCTGTCGTGCTGCACTGCTTCTGCTACTAGGCTATGATCTGATATATATGAGTTACCTTACTAATACAAAATAAGAAATAGGTCAGATTTTTTAAAAAATTAATGTTATAATTAAAAAATTACAGTAAAAGTGAAATTTTCTGGTTGTTGCCACCACCAATATGATATCAGCGTTACTCACGGATATGTTTTTGCTTTACAATAAAGAATCATATTGCTTTAAAGGATCCATGATCAAAATAATGGAAGTAAATCCAATAACGAAAGATTGACAGAACTAAAAAATATATATATTATTAATTAAAATAGTGAATCCTCTAGTTTTCTGGGACACAATGGTGGAGATTAAAAGTCAATAATATAAGGTTCAGAGGGAAAAACAAATACTATACTTTTTAAAATTCTCTATTACAGCTATTTGTAAGCTTGACTTCCATACTTATTGCTTGCTAATCTTGGATCGAGACAAAAATAAAGATAATCCTTTAAAAATCATACTTGAAGATATGTATAAAAGGGGAAAAATAATGAAAGTCTTTTCAAGAATCAGAATTGATGATTTGTATGCAGAGAGAAGAGTGATGAATAAATATTACATGTGATTATCATTGTTTTTACTCTCAGATCCTATAATTAGTTTAAAAATTAAATTAATTACTAGAAGGTCCTGTTTTAAGATGAGATTTTTTGTGAAGGATCCTTTTAAGGACCCAAAATATTCCTAAACAGATCCCTGACAGGTGTCTACAAAGTCCTGTTACCATTAGAAAACATTATAACTCATGAATATTTGAGATATATATCAACAATTATAATAATTATATATAAATATCACAAATCATAACACTTTATAATTATAGACTTCTTTTTAATTGCTGAAAGGTGTAAAACACCTTTTTCCAATTAAAAAGATGTATATATTATATATACTTGTAAAAACTTTTAACGATTGCAATTCAAGTTATATAGCTATTTTAATGTGTCGATCCCTTTTAATATTTATTTCATACTATTTTTAGGGGGGAGGGGAGGGGAGAAAGAATGATAAATTTTACTTATAAGGATTATGTTTACATGAACAAAAAATTATGAGGCTACATCAAGTAGAGAATCAAATATATTATAACCATTTGAAATTGTCGGACCTTATAGATAATGTGCATGTTTGTCAACAAACTGGCTTCCTTCTTAAATTTCTACTCAACTTAATATAGGCAAAACTTCATGCTAAATTGCTCAAAAATTTTCAATTTTATACTAAATTTTAGGAGAGAGTTCAATAAAAAAAAATCCACTCTTAAAAGGAGGTTGTATATTCGTATAAAATTTGGATGGATTGTATTAGTTACAACCGAGTTATAATCATTTAATGTGTCAGACCCTTATATTTATTTTATACCAAAATTTTTGTTGATGGGCGCTTCAATAAAACACTTAAAATATTCACTGTTTAGTCAAATATTATAAAATATTAATAGAATTTGGAACAAAATAACCGGATTTCAGACAGGCCAGAAAAAAATCAGCCCGGCTCTTTTTGGTTTTAACGACTTTAAAATAGCCAGCTTTTATTTAATAAAATATGGTTTACAGTTAATTCCCATTAAAAGTGCATTAATTTATATTTTATTCACTCATAAATGCCTTCTATTAAGAAAATGTGTCTTCGTAAACTTCGATCAAATTATTATCAAATACATTATGTCTTTATAATTGTTAGAAGGCAACATGTCTGGAAATAATATAGGGGAGACCGGTACACAGTGGACCACTTTTTCAGTTAACATTTTTTTTCTCTTTAACAGACTGACCGATCTGTATGAAAATATTTTTGAATATTCCTTAAACCTTCTTACATCCATCATAATTTTCTCACAACATAGTTTTCAATACATTTTTCAAAAAAAAAAAATTACATACACTTGTAAAGTGGACCAGTGTACCCCGGAAGCGGGGTACACTGGTCCACCCACCGGGGTACAGTGGACCACTATTAGGTATTATCTAAAATACAATATAAATCTATTTTTCATTAATCTAATTCTTTTTTGTTGCCTCTTCACACGCAAAATAACATAGTAATATAAATTTTGAAACAAAAACAAAAAATTAATTATATTTTGAAAATAATAACAGATTAAGACAGGAACAATTGCAATTTAGTTGAAGTTATTACTTAAGTACAAAAATATCAGCGCGCATTAAAATTTACAAATGAAATTCCAAAGTACTTATGAGTAAGATTGAGCCTGGAATTTTCAAGAAATAATTTTGGGTCTGGGAGCAACATTATGAAATCATTCACATCAACAGCAGATTCATCTACAACTTCGGGAGAAATAAACTGATTTCCATTCAATTTACGTCTCATGAATCTTACTTGAATAGAATCATCAACAATTAGACTACAGTTATATTTATCAAAGGCAGTAAACACAAAACAAAATATTTCTTACTATGTTAAATAGTTATTTTTATTTGTTTACTTTATTTTATAGTTAAATAACTACTTTAAAACAATATTTCTTTATAGAAAATAAGCAATAATTAAATATTTTGAACATTCTGCATTACAGGAGCAGAGCGTATCGTGGACCACTGTGCTCCAGGAGTGGGTGGTCCACTGTACCCCATGTTGAAGTTCAATAAATAATCATATTAATATTGTTTATAGCTTTCTTTTAAACATATTAACTTTAAAGTTAAATAAAAACAAGTATCTTAGCTTTGCAAAAAAGCTGTTTTATCTTAATTATCTACAACCTTTAATTACTAAAAAAATAAAAATAGGATGATGAAAAATTTTACTTTTAGAAGCTCAAAACAACCAATCAGGATAAAATAGTTCAATCTGAGCTAAACATATTTTCTAAAGGCTATAAATAATCAGTGCAATGCTGTTGTCTATTAGGATAGAAGAAAAACTTTAAAAAAAAATTAAATAAATGAAATATCAGGGGGTGGTCCACTGTGTACCGGTCTCCCCTATACACATGGAGAAAAATTCATTAAATTATACTCCAAAATGATTTTTTGATACTCAGTATTACATATTTTTACATATATACTATACATTTTAAAGATTATATTTAATTAAAACAATGATAAATCACCACACATAAAAAAGAAAACATTTGTTACTCGTCTATTGTACTGTCAACCACTATATAACAAATGAATGTAACCAACTATACAACGAGATTTAATGGCAAAAATGTATAAACATTAACTTCAAATTACTGTTTAAAAAAATTAAACAAAACAATGTCCAAAATCTGCACAACCTCTGATTCCAAGCTAAGTGGAGTAGATTGAGTCTATGGTACAACATTCATAAATGCAAATAAAATTAAACAAAATGCACATAAAATTTGATAAATCCTTGAAATTATGGTTCCAAAATTTTTTGAATTTTCAAATCCCATTGCTTTCTTAAGACATATTTGCTTGTCACAGTTTTTAACATTTTGTAGTCTTTGTTTATTAATTAGCAGAAAAAGTTTCGTTACTGCACACATTACTTTGATAATAGAATTCCATAACCCAGATAACAAATTAAATAAAAATGGAATATATACATTGCAGGCTCGTGCTGTATTTGAAATCCAATATGATGTCATGCTTTTGTATTATTGATGTTAAATCACATTATTTTGTGATTTTTTTAAAATAGAAGATGGCCGACGAGAAAGTAGACAAATAACCAATTATCTTACATACTGCTATGTTTAAAATGATTAAAACTAAATTATTTCTATGTATTTAACAAATGAAATTATAATTCATATTTGGTTAATAATCAGTCAGTTCTAATAACTGATAAAAACATTATATTTTAAAAAGTTTTTCAGCCATTTCTGACAGGACTGTGTGAAGAGAAAACAGCACTCGGCGCAGTTTTACTTTGGTGCCCCCAACAGATACACACACTCCTCTGTGTGACAGGACTCACAAAGATAACAAAATTATAAACTCTCAATATCTTTAAAACTTATACAGAATCCAAAGTTAAAATAGTATCGAGTATAAATCAGATTTCTGCTCTGCTGAATGTAAAAGTTTAATCGTTTTAAAATTTACAGGGAAAATTCAATAAAGATAAAGTAATATTTGATTAGTGCTGAAGATTAAAAATGTATAATACCATTGTAACATAAACAGGATTACTTACAAAAATGAATTTTGTCTAAGCTAAATTTTGAAAATTGTATGTCTGCTTTAGTTTAATTGTCAACTACAGATATCAAAATCTTTGTAGCATTATTATAAACATTAAAATATCTAAATATTGTAGAATTAATACTTGCATTTTAATAATATTTGTCATAATTTTGTAACTCATACACAAAAACTGGTCTAATTAAAAAAACTTGTCAAATGTTTAATATACAGATTTACTTAGATTATGAGTAATGAATAGTCAGTTATTTTGAAATCCATGCATTTTACTAATACAGATCGAAATTACTTTTATTATTCTTATGGATGTAAGCATTGAAAGTTTAAATGTAAACAGGAATGTTAAATCACTGTTGGGCGTTATTAACACATTAGGAAATAATACAGGAGCTTAGAAATAGTCATCAAAAGTTAGATAAAGGGACAGAAAAAATTCAGTGCTTACCTAACCTGAAATTGCTTTATGCATTAAATACATCCAAAGTTCAAAGAAAGTATGGCTAGCAGGCGTACCCTTATAAAGCAGAAGACGAAATTAAACTTCCTGCTTTCAAAAGTGACACCAGCTGGCCAATTAATTCATAAAATGAATTAAAACAAAATCCATAATTGTACTGCATACGTCTCAGACAGGATTAATCTTCATTAAATTTCTGGAATCACGTGGCAGCTACATAACTTAAAAATATAAATAATTGAGAACCACATAACGACTCCTTCTTTTTTAACATATAATAGTGAATATTTCTTTCTTAATTACAGAGCGAAATTATTTAAATAATCAAAAACAGAACGTTAATGTTTTTAAAATATCTATACAGCAGCTCGTATTCGTCTCATAAATGTAAAGAAAAACATACAGGCCTCGGATCGGACACTAAAAGTATTTTCCCGCCAAGAATGATTATCGCCAAGATAACACATAACACTGCCAAAAGCAACAACCAATCAGATCGCTAGCTAGAGTTCCGAATGTAGAAGGTAGTTGGAATAAAAAAATATGCATCCATATAACTGTGAAACTAGTCTCCGAATTTTGAACCAATTCCAGATGAGAGACCTGCATCTGGATTGGCACCCCCAGCGGTAACGCTTATATAAAACTTGGAGGACATTAAAGCCACGAACAGATTTAACGTGCACCAGCTCCCATTAACGTACACGGTCTAAAATCCCCCTTAGCAACCGGCTAGCAGAAGCCTAAAACATGTAAGCACGGTTGTAAATCTTCTATACCCCTTACATGAAGACACAATGAATTTCAATTTTCCCATGCACTCCCTTGCTATAAAAATTCGATATACTTAGCAAAGTGCTATTACAACACGACTACCCAAATATTGTTTCACATGAGAATGCGTAGGGAATAATTGTGTAATAAAAAGAAAAGGGGTCGTAAAGTTGATAACAATTGCTTCCAAAGTATTGGGGATTAGGAATGGCTATTCTTGTTAGCAACATCAAAACAAGTGCTTAACTTCCTGTGCATTTGTTTACGCGAAGAAAACTGTTTCACAGAAAAAAAATATATACTAGTTTTACTCGAAATAACTAAAGATTCTTGAAGTACTTTACATTATATTTACATATAGAAAGAAAAAGAATTTAAATTTAGAATTTAAGATTTGTAAATAATATAGTTTAACATTTATCGCAAATACATACATAGCGATTTTCGAAACATTAAAATTACCCGTTTTAATACTTTCGTCATTTAAAAAAAAAAAGAAAATAATACTTTAATACGTGAAAAAAAGTCCTCTTAAAAAATATAACGAATATCTTTATTCTCTCACTTCCTTGCCGACAAAAAATTCTACAAAACCATTTTTCGACAACAACATTTTTTTCACACAGCTTGGAAAAATACATCTAAAAAAAAAAAAAAACATCTTCTCACACAACTTAGAAAGATACATCTACAAAAACAAAGCATCTTTCTCACACAGCTTAGAAAGATACATTTATGAAAACATCTCCTGTTAGTAGGAGCCAAGAATACGTTTAATTCAATTGGATTCGCGACAATCTCCCACCTTGAGTTTTCAACAGGAAAACTCAACAATAGGCACAACAAAATTCAAAATAACACAAAATATGTGTAACATTATACTTACATTACATGGCCAAAGCATAGATATTCTTAATACTAATTTTCAAAGACAAATTATACAATTTCCTGGAAAAATTCAAACAAAAATTAAACATATTATTACAAATTCAAATTAACACTAGGAAATGGGATATACTAAAAATAAGGGGAAAAAAGTTCATAATGTTCAATGTTCAAAAAATAGTCTTTTGACTGATAACGTTTTGGAACAGTCACTGTTCTGCCACTTCTCGTTCGTAATACTGGCTCTAAAGATTGTTCTTTTGGAATCTCTAGATTGTACAGTTTTGTATTGGTCTTAAAATTACACCATTTTGAGTTTTTACCCGAGCAACTCTCGGGTGACCATCTTTTCCAGAAATTAGTTCTTGCACACGAGCTAAAGTCCAATACGTACGTTTTTTATCAGACTCTACGAGAACGACATCACCAACGGTCAGTTGCTTGACATTCTTTTGCAGGGAATTTTGTTGCGTAACTGCCCTAAATACTCAATACGGAATCGTCTTCTAAGATGTTCTCGAATTTGTTGTCTATACTTTGCTCTTCTGTTTACTTCTTGTGCGTCAATTGCATCAAAATCTATCACATCCGAAGATCTCATTTCTTGAAGAAACATTGATGGTGTTAAAGGTGCTAGATCATCCACATCTTCTGAGACATACGTAAGTGGTCTAGCATTTACAACCTGTTCGCAGTCACAAAGAATTGTGATAAGCTCTTCGTAGGATAATGAGGCTCTACCTAGTACTTTCCTCAAGATGCGTTTCACCATTTGTATCAACCGCTCCCACCAACCACCCCACCAGGCAGCAGTAGGCGGATTGAATTTCCAACGAATCTTTTGTACAGCTGCTGCAGGTGAGATCTGTTCCCAATCTATGTTTGAAAAAGCTCTATCTGCACCGACAAAATTTTTACCATTATCAGAATAAACGGTCGTCGGTCTTCCTCTTCTCGCTATAAAGCGCCTAAAAGATTGGAGGAAGGTATCTGTTGTTAATGATGTCACTAATTCTAAATTTATGGCCCTGTACACTGCACAAGTGTACAACACAATCCATACCTTTTTTCCATTTTTCAAATATAAGGGCCCAGACAATCTACTCCAGTTATTTTGAATATTGCCGCATCTGGAACTCTTTCTGTTGGCAATGCAATAGGTTCTGACTCTGTCTTCTGTGCACTAAATATTTTGCATCGCACACATTTCTGAACTACTGCTTGAATGGTTTTCCTGGCTTTCAGGATCCAGTAGTTTTCTCGTATAGATGTCATCAAAAGAGCCACTCCTGCATGTAATAGCTCTTGGTGTTTCCAGGAGATCAATCGATGGACTACCGGATGGTCAGACGGCAAAAGAATTGGGTTCTTAAAATTGACAGTATCTTCTCGATAGATGACTTGTGTTTTTACTCTGATGATACCATCTTCATCTAGGATTGGTCTTAGGCTACGAATTTTCTCATTATTCTTTTCATCAAAGCTGTCTTTCTGGATCAAAATCATTAATTTTCTTTCAGCTTGTTCTAGTTCAAAACATGTAAGTTCGGATACTTCTTTTGAATTCGGTTTTCTTGAAGTACTTATGAATCTTAGAATCCATGCAATCAATCTTATTATTTTATTGTATGATGAAAATCGTCGATAATACCAATCATTAGGTTTCGTGTTCTTGTTTAATGCTGAAATGACACTTTTCCGTTTCTCAGCATTAATAACTTCTTCATCTGGTGATTCGACACTTTGAGGCCAAGTAAATTCTGTCTCATCCAGCCAGGCTGGTCCCTCACACCATTTTAGCTGCAAGAACTGTTCAATGGAACAACCTCTGGAAGGGAGATCAGCCGGATTAAATTTTCCTGAAATATGTCGCCACTGATTTTACTGTGATAAAGACCTGATTTCTTCTACACGATTCCAGACAAATGTTCCCCATCTATCATCTCGCTTTATCCAGCTTAAAGCTGTGGTTGAATCATACCAATAACAGATCTTCAAATTTGGAATTCTTAAATCAGCAATGACACGACTACCCAACCTGGCTCCAATGCAGCATGATAAAAGCTCTAACCGCGGTATAGTTAGGTTCTTAAGAGGAGCTACTCTGCGCGTGCTTGTATAAAACTCACCAAAATTTCATTTTCCTTCTTTACTCTCAGAAAAATACAAGTAGCATATGCGTGGTTACTTCCGTCACAAAATATGTGAAGACTTACATCATTTTCAAAGTTATCTAGATTCATCCAGCGCTCAAGCTTGATGTCAGAAATTAATTTTATTCCTTGCACCCACTTCAAAAATTGTTTAGATAAATTCTCTGGAATTAATTCATCCCACTTTAATTTCAACTTCCAGCATTCTTGTAGAATAAGTTTAGGGAGCAAAGTCACGGGTGAGGCAAATCCCAGAGGATCAAAAACCTTCTGAGCCAATGAAAGTAGAGGTCGTTTTGTAGGAATAATTTGCTCTTCCTCAATAGGGCCAATTTTGCAAGATAGGGTATCGTTTTCTAGATCCCAGTTTAAGCCTAGTACTGGTGTTATGTTAACTGCTGAAGTTTCAGACATAATTTGGATTGGATAATTTGACAGCCATCCCCTTAAATTAAATTTCGCGGAGGACAGTAACATTCTCGTTTCAATTATGAACTTGTTTAATTCTTCAGTTGTGTTGAAACTACAAACACAGTTATCTACATACAAAGATTCATTGAAAGTTTCTGCTGTTGAAACAAAATTGTCAGGTGTACTTTCCAGATGGTGTTTCAGAGTAGCCGCTAGTAAAAAAGGGCTGCAATTGATTCCGAAAACCACACGTTTATGTCTGTAAATTATATTATCCTTCCATAAAAACCGTAGATAGTCTCTATCGCTTTGTGTAATACCTATCTGTAGGAATGCCTTTTCTATATCAGATACTGCACCAACAGGAAATTTCCGAAAACGATGCAATATTGAAGGAATCATTTCAATCATATTTAATCCTTTATCCAGACAATCATTTAATGAAGGAAAACCTTTCACATGAGCCGAAGCATAAAAAACCGGCCTTACTTTAGTAGTTTCACTCGATTTTTAAATACAGACCTGTGTGGCAAATAATGTATTTTGGATTTTTTATTATCGACCACCCTTTCAATTATTCCTGCATTTAACAATGTATCAAATACTTCATTATAAACTTCAGTTTTATTCAAATTTGATAACCTTTTCTTCGTTGCAGCAAGCCGTTTTTCGGCCAATTCTCTATTACTAGGTAAGCGGGCATTATCTAGTACCCAAGGCAATGCTACTTCATACCTCCCATCTGAATCTATTCTTATGTTTCTTTTAAAATGTTGCATAGTTTCTTCATGAATTTCATTTTTAGTTTTAGATTCAACCGGATCAGTTATACCAAGAATATCTAGTTTCCATAAATTAGCACCGGAACTTTCGTTCCAAAGAGACGAAATAACCCTAAGAGAATCATTTGTTTCAGATTTAATGCCTGGAATTTTCCCCATGAGAGTCCAGCCCAAATGGGTCTTTACAGCAACCGGACCACTTTTTAAAACTTTAATATTTCCGGTCAATAATTTTCCCGCCACATCGGAACCAATTAACAATTTAATTTCATTTTAGGTTTTACATACATTATTTTCAACATCCGAAATCTTAATACCATATTTATTTAATTCTTTTAACCGAGGTCCATTTGGCACCTTTTTTATATTAGAACAAATAACAGGAACATCTAAAACATGCATATCACATTTATAACTATTATCAATACTACTTAAATGAATTCTATATTTGTTGTGGTTTGTCTCACTTGTTTCAACACCACCAAATAATTTATAAATTAATTTAACTTCATCAATACTTTTATAATTCAAATACTTAATTACATCTTCTGATAAATATGAACGCTCAGAGCCCGTATCTATGACTCCCCGTACAATTTTTTCTTTACCATCGTGCTTTATACGTACATGCAAAGTTTGTAATAACACAGTTGGGTCGGAAGCTTGAGTAGTCAAAACATTATCACTACTCCCTGACTCATGTTCATGTTTACGACTTTCTAACGCCGTATTACTTTCTTCATTACAAACATTTTGACACATTACAGCAAAATGCATTTTACCACAATTTAAACATTTAATCTTCGATTTACAGTGACGTGAAATATGATTTTTCTTAAGACAGACAAAACAAGCCCCCTTTTTCAAAATTATACTTCGTTTATCTTCAAAAGAAAGCGAATTAGCTTTAAAACATGTTTCTGATAAGTGACACTTGTCACAAAATATACATGCATCATCATATTTCTTAATTAAATGTTTATCTTTAGATTTATCACCTACAAATAAATCAGTAGCAGTTTGCATAGAATTATATTCAACATTTTTAAATCTAGTAAAATTCTTAGATTTATCAAAACCAAAACTAGTACGCGCCAATAAAATACGTTCTTCAGACAGCACTTCATTTTTTAAGAAATTAAGTATAGAATTTAATTCGCTCTTACCTTGAGCAGACTTTTCACGATCCCGTTCCCAAATTCGGAGAACATCATTTGGTAAACACGATTCCACCAACGGGAATAAAATGCTCGCGTATTTATCTTCTGTAACCCCAAGAGATTCCAACGATCTAAATTTGATTTCTAGGTTGTCATATAACGATGACAAGTTGCACTCTCTCCTGGATATATTATTATTGCATAAGACCAGCTGCAGCAGATCGCGAACATAAATTTGAATCAAAGTGTCTTCCCTTCCGAATCTTTCTTTTAGATGTTGAATTACTTTAGGATAATTTTCAGCCGATATAGGATAACTGCTCACTATTTGGGATGCTTTCGATTTCGGAGTAATTGCTTGCATCAGATATACGAACTTCGAGTGATCGTCTAACACAGTGTCTTCGTGAATTTTCTTGAAGGTATTCCAAAACGTTAGCTACGATCTTGAGTCCCCATCAAACGGCTGCAAACTATTTTCAGGTAATCTAAGTGTGCGGGATCCCATTCTTCCGATTTCTATCGAATTAGGTAAAAGAGGCTGATGTTCGACGGCAGTCTTAACGAAAAAATGTCTTACATTTTTCTTCACTGTTATTAAATTTTCATGGTATTCTTCGCATGCTTCGAATTCTTTTACATAATCTTTTTCCGCAGACCCATTCGACAACATAAAATTTAATATTTCGCCATCTGTGGAACGTAATCTAGATGCTTTGTCTACTAATTGATCTAATAGCCCTTCTATTAGATTAACATCTGGGCTTGACTGGTTAAGAGCTTCGTTTAAAGCATTTAAAGTCTTCGTAAATGCGCTTCTAAGCGGCGTTCTTTTTATTCTTAACGCATCCATACTTGAACAGTTTTCCACTTAAAAAATATTACTTCCTATGTCCTTCTGTTCGGGCGCCAATTTATCGCAAATACATACATAGCAGTAGAGAGAAAATGACAGTCCGAACTCTGGAGGTGGAGGAGGTGCCCTCCTCCTCCTCCTCCTCCTCCCAAAGTGCCCTCCACCTCCCGAAGTGCCCTCCACCTCCCGAAGTGCCCTCCTCCTCCTCCTCCCGAAGTGTCTACCACTTAAGATAAGGGGATTAATTAAGGATTAGTGTTAATTAATTTTAATTAGGGAACTTAGAAATTTTTTGAAGCAAATTTTTTTTTTTCGCGGAGAATTTCCTACTAGAGTACGAGGTGTGTTTCAAGGGATTTATTTTAGCGAATTAGAAATTTAATTAATTTTAATTTTAATTAATTTTAATTGGGGAACTTAGAAATTTTTCGTAGCAAATTTTTTTTTTCAACGAGAGTATGCAGTTTGATTATGAGTATATGCAGTAGAAGTGAATGATTAATTAATTAAAAATATTAATTAAACATAGTAATTAATTAATTTTAATTGCAGAACTTAAGAATTTTCGCGAGATTTTTTTTTTTCAACGAGAGTAGGGTATTCGATTTACACGTTAGTGGAGAATTTTAAAAGTCAATAATGGTTTAATTAAAAAGGGTCATTCATTAATTTTAATTAGAGAACTTAGAAATTTTTTTGCGATTTTTTTTTTTTCAACGAGAGTATGCTATTCAATATATATGTTAGAAATAATGATTCATGCATTAAAAAAGGTATTAAGATTTTTTTTTCTTTTAAACCAAAAATAGAATTTAGAGTTAAAATAGAATTTTTAGTTTAAAAAATTGCCAAAAGTAGGATTTTCAATTGAAAGTAATCTAAGATATAAACTCTCAACTGAAATGAATTTTGCCTTAAGGTGTGAGCTTTTAGCTAGAAGTGACCTAGAGTCAAAACTTCCTGGTCCCAGGAATCACCACGGGAGGGTCATAGTAAAAAATACAGGGTCCCGTATGAATTATACTGCACTCAATTCTAATAACTCGCCCCCTCCCTTTTTTTTTTTTTACTCAGAGGGGTCCTTCGATGGACTAACAATACGCACTTCAAAAATACAGAGTGATATCAAAAGAAGAATTTTAACGTATACATAAAATAATAAATAAACAAGAATGAAAAATCATGCATAGCGTCATAATTCATGAATCACTTTCCACAAAAAATACAGATTGGTACCAAAAGAATTTTAACGTATATATAAAATAAACAAGAATGAAAAATCATGTGTAGCGGTTTAGTTTATGAATCACTTGCCAACATTATTGAAATGTTGTGTGAACAAAATATAATTTTACCATACAGTGCATAGTTAATTAAAATAGTGAACAGATCCCCTTTTTAATAAAAAGGCACCCTTCACAATAATCCATTTATGCATAAGGACCCTTCATAAAATCAGATAATTTACACTTTACCCTGTTTTTTTTTTTTTTTCAATTCAAGTTAGGGTAAAAGTACAGTTTACGCATCGATAGATTCAAAATACAGGGACCCTTCGAAGTGTGAACTCGCATTAGACTATAGGGCCCCTTCATAAAATAAATGAGATACATGCCCTATTCGAATAAAGTCCTTTACAAAAACTGTAGGGGTTCCCTTTTGAAATAAAAAGGGTCCTTCACAAAAATCCAATTATGCATAAGACCCTTCCTAAAATCAGATAATTTACACTTTCGCCTTTTTTTTTTTCAATTCAAGTTAGGCTAAAAGTACAGCTTGCGCGTCGATATGTTCAAAACACATAGTTATAGATATTAGGCTACCTTCACAAAATAAATTCAATAGATTCATGTTATATTATAGCGACAGAAATACAAGGGATATTGACCTTTCATAAAAATGCAAGGTCCGCTGTTTGAATGAAAAGGCCTCCCTTCACAATATACCCTGTAAAAATATTATGATTCCACAGATATTTTAAGAAATAGAGTACTAATCTCAAATGAATACGAATTCATGCAATGTAAAAAATAGGTTTTACACGAACACATTTTTAGTATAACGTTCAAAATATAGTTTTTAGAAAAAAGATTCATGTTTCACCAAATTTATCATACAAGTCTGTAAAATAGGGTAGATCATTTCATGAAAAATAATTGAATTTTCGAATGATTATGCTTTAAAATACATATTTATAACTGCAACTAAGATTTGAATGTTACCCCCTCAACATGCATATCGCTGAATCATAATGAGTCATATTATCAGATAAGCGAAGATCTTGCTTTGATTTCACCCCGTATGCGATAATGAGTCACTCCGCGATAAGAAATACCTGAGACTCGTAATTTCTGACACATTTTTTGTAGGTAAATGAACTATTTAAAACCGTCAATGTATACGAATTATTTCGTGTAGTTCTATATAGGTGCTACTCTTCATATATACATATGGTGATATATACTAAAATCTGTTAAGTTTTAAAAGGCTTCACTGTGTATTCATTGTAAAATAAGAAATATCCCTTAAGAATTTTGAGTATAAGAGACGGGTTTAAAGGAATTTGAATCTGTTTAAATGTACCTGTGTTTAAATGAATTTGATACAGCTTAGGGTAAAAAATATACAGGAGTCCCTATAAAATATAGGAATTAAATTTTAAATATTTTAAAATTACATTAGTCTATGCTTTTTTTTTTTTTGTATAGAAAAATTATACTAAATTGAGTTTTTAGTATTTTAACTTAAAAACTTCTTTTGAGGAATGAATATAATAACTAAGCTTTGTTTTTATAAAATATATATATTATACTAAATAGTTAGGGCATTATTTAAAAAAATTTTGTTTTTAATATTGAAAAAAAAAATGTATCTTACCTAAATATTTAAACCATAATGTACTGGAATTCATCCAAATTTGATCGACTGCATGCATGTCTTAAAAGAACTAAACGTGTTCGCTTATCTCTTAAAACCACGGGATATTATAACGTTATGGATAAAGCATAGGGTAGAATACAGAATGAATAGGTATTATAAAGCAGAATCATAAATTTTGCATACTTTACACTTGTAGTATGTGAAATGATTGCTACTATTGCCTATATGAGAAAATGAATCATCAACGAATCTTATTAGTGTATGTTATATTTAACCAACAGGCTTGAAATGCGTGAATTTTGACTAGAATTAATCATTAAATGTAAAAATGATTTATTTTTAGATCTAATATGTATATCGTTTAACATTTAAAAATACATACATAAATTAATCTTACCTTATTCACAAACTTGCAATCCCGTCTTCAATATATGACTACAGCATGAAAAAACATGCGTGCTACTTGTATAGCAACTAAGACCAGAAATGATTTCAGTACAAGTCCATTATCTTATTGTTAATCTATAGATTAGTAACATCACGTGACTGATTGCGGTAACATTCTATGTAAGATTTACTGATAAGAATACATTTCAATTCATTTCTCCCAAAAGCAAGTGTATGAGTTGGTTGTGAGATCTAGGTAAGTATCCTTACTTTATATGTTTAAAGTTATAATATATGAATAGATATAATATTAATGTATTTTTTCAATATGTATGGTAGGCAAAAAGGAATAGGTAGGCAAAAAGAATAGGTATTATTGCATGTTTTCTCTATTTTATTTTTAAAATAATTATTTTAAAAATACATACTAACAATTTATGCGATGAGTCACACAGCATGATGGGACGATATATGAAATTTATTTTTATATTATACAAGCTCCTATATACAATTCATATGCGTGAGCAAGATTATTTTTAGAATTTTTCACTCTTACCCTCTATAGGCTATACTTTTAAAATAGTAGTATTCGAATACTCGTAAAATGTAATTATAGCTTAGTAATTTTCTAGTCTTTTAACTATGCCGTTGAAGGAGTATTGTCATATTTAACTAACAGGCTCGAACATGCGTGAATTTTGACTAGAATTATTCACTGAATGTAAAAAAAAAAAAAAATGATTTATATTTAGATCTAATATCGTTTAACATTTTGAAATCCTATTAAAAGTATATACATTAGTATGCTTGTGAAAGGCCTATTGTTAATACGAAACGTTGTGTGAAGTGTCCTGTTTTAGGGTTAAAAGTTTCGTGAAGGGGTCTGTTTGAAGGAGCCTGTTTCGAAATGACTTAAGAACGCACAATTTATTCCTAAACATTCAACTCGATTCGTTATATATGCTTTATTAAGTATTCAATAAAAAAATAATAAGAAATAAAATTAAAAATAGTAATTAAGAGATATCCTTAGAAATTCTTGCGATAGGAGATTGGTTTTAATTAAATAGGTTAATGAATCTAATTCGATACAAGTCTTGTTAAAACAGAGATTATAGTTAAAATACACATTAATTATACAGCATTACACTATATTACACAATGCGCTACCTCACCTATATTATCACAGAAATACCTTCGATAAAATTTAGACTAACAATACGCACCTAAAAAATATATACAGAGTACCCATAAAATGATAGGAATGAATGAAAAATTTTAACGTAAATTATAAAATAGGATCTACAATAAGTGACAATAAATAAATATGAAGGAAAAATCATGAGTCATGGTATACTTTATGAAACACTTTCCAATGCTATGTGACTATCGTTAAGAATTTGAAATAAGTGAATTAGATTTAATAATTCATACTGGAAATGTATTTTTTTAAAAATTAATAGCTTCGTCTACTTTTAAATCATTCAAGACATATGATGAAGATTTAACCGCTGCAGAACGACTAAAAACTAGTATCTTAATGAATCGACCTATTTACATCGGGTTCACAATTTTAGAATTATCTAAATTAGTTATGTATGATTTTCATTACAATTTTATAAAGAAAACATACAAAGATCATGCAGTTTTACTCTTTACGGATATAGATTCCTTAACTTATCATATACAAACACATAATATTTATAAGGATATGGAGCACCATCATGATTTTTTCGACTTTTCTGAATACTCGAAATCCCATCGTCTAAACCGCACAAACATATAATCAGACTTGACATTTTATAACCAGGACGCTAACCACAGGGCTAAGTGAGCCCCCGCTTATTTTATAGTCACCACGCTGACTATTGGACTTAGTAAGCCCCAGGCTAATTTATATCCACCACGCTAACTATTGGGCTTAGTGAGCCCCTGCTTATTTTATAGTCAACACGCTAACTATTGGGCTTAGTGAGCCCCAGGCTAACTTATACCCACCACGCTAACTGTGGGGCCTAATGAACCCCCGCTTATTTTATAGCCACCATACTAACCACAGGGCTAAGTGAGCCCCCGCTTATTTCATAGTCACCATGCTAAGTATTATGCTGAGTGAGCCCCAGGCTATTTTATACCCACTATGCTAACTAATGGGCTGAGTGAGCCCCAGGCTATTTTCTACCCACCACGTTTACTGGGCTTAGTGTGCCCCCGCTTATTTTATAGCTACCACGATAACCACAGGGCTGAGTGAGCCCCCGCTTATTATATAGTCCACACGCTAACTACTGGGATGATTAAGCCCCAGGTATTTTATACCCATCATGCTAACTACTGGGCTGAGTGAGCCCCAGGTTATTTAGTAGCATGAATATGATTTCCAAGGTATATGTCCTAACATGATTTAGACCATTGCCTATGGTAAGATAAAGCTAGGAAGTAAATTGGTAAACTATGTACCTCAAAAACTCACTTGTATTTTATTAAATATCTGCAGAAATTAGCATAGTTTATTAAAATTATGTACATTCTTATTAGTTTATGAATCTACTAACTTATAATATCTATATGGTAACTTGGATTATTAGTATTCCCACTTAAAAATTTCTTTTGTAGATTTAATATGATAAACACTAACATGAGACTGACTAAACTTTTACCATTTTCATTTCAACTTAGTTTTAGGAAATTTATCTACATAGCTTTAAATTTTACTGTTTAGTAAGTCTATTATTTCAAAGTATTATTTTTTAGTTCTAATATTCAAAACATATTCATATCGTTTTACATAGCAGGTATCAAATTAATTTAAAGTCATATTAAAAAAAATATATATATACAAATACTATTCTTACCTAACACGCCAGCTAGCTAAGCACCCAACCATCTCACACGAAGACTCTTAGAAAAGTGAATGCTTGTTCAGGGCCTTATCAGCTAATATAATCACTGATAAGACTTGATCACGTGACATGTGACGTCACTGTTTAAGTGATATCACGTGACCATGTGGTATCATTCAATACGTCACCAATGACGTCAGAGATCACGTGACTAGGTCATAAAAGAACCAATTGCTAATTGCAATTAACAATTTACCTTTAATTGATTTGTATAATATATATATAGATAAATTAATACCTGATTTTTCTATTATTTCGTAAAACAAGGTACATGTGCTATGTATTACGGAATAATACATAGAAAAATCAGGTATTAATTTATCTATATATATATTATACAAATCAATTAAAGGTAAATTGTTAATTACAATTAGCAATTGGTTCTTTTATGACCTAGTCACGTGATCTCTGACGTCATTGGTGACGTATTGAATGATACCACATGGTCACGTGATATCACTTAAACAGTGATGTCACATGTCACGTGATCAAGTCTTATCAGTGATTATATTAGCTGATAAGGCCCTGAACAAGCATTCACTTTTCTAAGAGTCTTCGTGTGAGATGGTTGGGTGCTTAGCTAGCTGGCGTGTTAGGTAAGAATAGTATTTGTATATATATATATTTTTTAATATGACTTTAAATTAATTTGATACCTGCTATGTAAAACGATATGAATATGTTTTGAATATTAGAAATAAAAAATAATACTTTGAAATAATAGACTTACTAAACAGTAAAATTTAAAGCTATGTAGATAAATTTCCTAAAACTAAGTTGAAATGAAAATGGTAAAAGTTTAGTCAGTCTCATGTTAGTGTTTATCATATTAAATCTACAAAAGAAATTTTTAAGTGGGAATACTAATAATCCAAGTTACCATATAGATATTATAAGTTAGTAGATTCATAAACTAATAAGAATGTACATAATTTTAATAAACTATGCTAATTTCTGCAGATATTTAATAAAATACAAGTGAGTTTTCGAGGTACATAGTTTACCAATTTACTTCCTAGCTTTATCTTACCATAGGCAATGGTCTAAATCATGTTAGGACATATACATTGGAAATCATATTCATGCTACTAAATAACCTGGGGCTCACTCAGCCCAGTAGTTAGCATGATGGGTATAAAATACCTGGGGCTTAATCATCCCAGTAGTTAGCGTGTGGACTATATAATAAGCGGGGGCTCACTCAGCCCTGTGGTTATCGTGGTAGCTATAAAATAAGCGGGGGCACACTAAGCCCAGTAAACGTGGTGGGTAGAAAATAGCCTGGGGCTCACTCAGCCCATTAGTTAGCATAGTGGGTATAAAATAGCCTGGGGCTCACTCAGCCTAATACTTAGCATGGTGACTATGAAATAAGCGGGGGCTCACTTAGCCCTGTGGTTAGTATGGTGGATATAAAATAAGCGGGGGTTCACTAGGCCCCACAGTTAGCGTGGTGGGTATAAGTTAGCCTGGAGCTCACTAAGCCCAATAGTTAGCATGTTGACTATAAAATAAGCAGGGGCTCACTAAGCCCAATAGTTAGCGTGGTGGATATAAATTAGCCTGGGGCTTACTAAGTCCAATAGTCAGCGTGGTGACTATAAAATAAGCGGGGGCTCACTTAGCCCTGTGGTTAGCGTCCTGGTTATAAAATGTCAAGTCTGATTATATGTTTGTGCGGTTTAGACGATGGGATTTCGAGTATTCAGAAAAGTCGAAAAAATCATGATGGTGCTCCATATCCTTATAAATATTATGTGTTTGAATATGATAAGTTAAGGAATCTATATCCGTAAAGAGTAAAACTGCATGATCTTTGTATGTTTTCTTTATAAAATTGTAATGAAAATCATACATAACTAATTTAGATAATTCTAAAATTGTGAACCCGATGTAAATAGGTCGATTCATTAAGATACTAGTTTTTAGTCGTTCTGCAGCGGTTAAATCTTCATCATATGTCTTGAATGATTTAAAAGTAGACGAAGCTATTAATTTTTTAAAAAATACATTTCCAGTATGAATTATTAAATCTAATTCACTTATTTCAAATTCTTAACGATAGTCACATAGCATTGGAAAGTGTTTCATAAAGTATACCATGACTCATGATTTTTCCTTCATATTTATTTATTGTCACTTATTGTAGATCCTATTTTATAATTTACGTTAAAATTTTTCATTCATTCCTATCATTTTCTGGGTACTCTGTGTATATTTTTTAGGTGCGTATTGTTAGTCTAAATTTTATCGAAGGTATTTCTGTGATAATATAGGTGAGGTAGCGCATTGTGTAATACAGTGTAATGCTGTATAATTAATGTGTATTTTAACTATAATCTCTGTTTTAACAAGACTTGTATCGAATTAGATTCATTAACCTATTTAATTAAAACCAATCTCCTATCGCAAGAATTCTTAAGGATATCTCTTAATTACTATTTTTAATTTTATTTCTTATTATTTTTTTATTGAATACTTAATAAAGCATATATAACGAATCGAGTTGAATGTTTAGGAATAAATTGTGCGTTCTTAAGTCATTTCGAAACAGGCTCCTTCAAACAGACCCCTTCACGAAACTTTTAACCCTAAAACAGGACACTTCACACAACGTTTCGTATTAACAATAGGCCTTTCACAAGCATACTAATGTATATACTTTTAATAGGATTTCAAAATGTTAAACGATATTAGATCTAAATATAAATATATTTTTTTTTTTTTTTACATTCAGTGAATAATTCTAGTCAAAATTCACGCATGTTCGAGCCTGTTAGTTAAATATGACAATACTCCTTCAACGGCATAGTTAAAAGACTAGAAAATTACTAAGCTATAATTACATTTTACGAGTATTCGAATACTACTATTTTAAAAGTATAGCCTATAGAGGGTAAGAGTGAAAAATTCTAAAAATAATCTTGCTCACGCATATGAATTGTATATAGGAGCTTGTATAATATAAAAATAAATTTCATATATCGTCCCATCATGCTGTGTGACTCATCGCATAAATTGTTAGTATGTATTTTTAAAATAATTATTTTAAAAATAAATTAGAGGAAACATGCAATAATACCTATTGTTTTTGCCTACCTATTCCTTTTTGCCTACCATACATATTGAAAAAATACATTAATATTATATCTATTCATATATTATAACTTTAAACATATAAAGTAAGGATACTTACCTAGATCTCACAACCAACTCATACACTTGCTTTTGGGAGAAATGAATTGAAATGTATTCTTATCAGTAAATCTTACATAGAATGTTATCGCTATCAGTCACGTGATGTTACTAATCTATAGATTAACAATAAGATAATGGACTTGTACTGAAATCATTTCTGGTCTTAGTTGCTATACAAGTAGCACGCATGTTTTTTCATGCTGTAGTCATATATTGAAGACGGGATTGCAAGTTTGTGAATAAGGTAAGATTAATTTATGTATGTATTTTTAAATGTTAAACGATATACATATTAGATCTAAAAATAAATCATTTTTACATTTAATGATTAATTCTAGTCAAAATTCACGCATTTCAAGCCTGTTGGTAAAATATAACATACACTAATAAGATTCGTTGATGATTCATTTTCTCATATAGGCAATAGTAGCAATCATTTCACATACTACAAGTGTAAAGTATGCAAAATTTATGATTCTGCTTTATAATACCTATTCATTCTGTATTCTACCCTATGCTTTATCCATAACGTTATAATATCCCGTGGTTTTAAGAGATAAGCGAACACGTTTAGTTCTTTTAAGACATGCATGCAGTCGATCAAATTTGGATGAATTCCAGTACATTATGGTTTAAATATTTAGGTAAGATACATTTTTTTTTTCAATATTAAAAACAAAATTTTTTTAAATAATGCCCTAACTATTTAGTATAATATATATATTTTATAAAAACAAAGCTTAGTTATTATATTCATTCCTCAAAAGAAGTTTTTAAGTTAAAATACTAAAAACTCAATTTAGTATAATTTTTCTATACAAAAAAAAAAAAAGCATAGACTAATGTAATTTTAAAATATTTAAAATTTAATTCCTATATTTTATAGGGACTCCTGTATATTTTTTACCCTAAGCTGTATCAAATTCATTTAAACACAGGTACATTTAAACAGATTCAAATTCCTTTAAACCCGTCTCTTATACTCAAAATTCTTAAGGGATATTTCTTATTTTACAATGAATACACAGTGAAGCCTTTTAAAACTTAACAGATTTTAGTATATATCACCATATGTATATATGAAGAGTAGCACCTATATAGAACTACACGAAATAATTCGTATACATTGACGGTTTTAAATAGTTCATTTACCTACAAAAAATGTGTCAGAAATTACGAGTCTCAGGTATTTCTTATCGCGGAGTGACTCATTATCGCATACGGGGTGAAATCAAAGCAAGATCTTCGCTTATCTGATAATATGACTCATTATGATTCAGCGATATGCATGTTGAGGGGGTAACATTCAAATCTTAGTTGCAGTTATAAATATGTATTTTAAAGCATAATCATTCGAAAATTCAATTATTTTTCATGAAATGATCTACCCTATTTTACAGACTTGTATGATAAATTTGGTGAAACATGAATCTTTTTTCTAAAAACTATATTTTGAACGTTATACTAAAAATGTGTTCGTGTAAAACCTATTTTTTACATTGCATGAATTCGTATTCATTTGAGATTAGTACTCTATTTCTTAAAATATCTGTGGAATCATAATATTTTTACAGGGTATATTGTGAAGGGAGGCCTTTTCATTCAAACAGCGGACCTTGCATTTTTATGAAAGGTCAATATCCCTTGTATTTCTGTCGCCATAATATAACATGAATCTATTGAATTTATTTTGTGAAGGTAGCCTAATATCTATAACTATGTGTTTTGAACATATCGACGCGCAAGCTGTACTTTTAGCCTAACTTGAATTGAAAAAAAAAAGGCGAAAGTCTAAATTATCTGATTTTAGGAAGGGTTCTTATGCATAATTGGATTTTTGTGAAGGGCCCTTTTTATTTCAAAAGGGAACCCCTACAGTTTTTGTGAAGGACTTTATTCGAATAGGGCATGTATCTCATTTATTTTATGAAGGGGCCCTATAGTCTAATGCGAGTTCACACTTCGAAGGGTCCCTGTATTTTGAATCTATCGATGCGTAAACTGTACTTTTACCCTAACTTGAATTGAAAAAAAAAAAAAAAAAACAGGGTAAAGTGTAAATTATCTGATTTTATGAAGGGTCCTTATGCATAAATGGATTATTGTGAAGGGTACCTTTTTATTAAAAAGGGGATCTGTTCACTATTTTAATTAACTATGCACTATATGGTAAAATTATATTTTGTTCACACAACATTTCAATAATGTTGGAAAGTGATTCATAAACTAAACCGCTACACATGATTTTTCATTCTTGTTTATTTTATATATACGTTAAAATTCTTTTGGTACCAATCTGTATTTTTTGTGGAAAGTGATTCATGAATTATGACGCTATGCATGATTTTTCATTCTTGTTTATTTATTATTTTATGTATACGTTAAAATTCTTCTTTTGATATCACTCTGTATTTTTGAAGTGCGTATTGTTAGTCCATCGAAGGACCCCTCTGAGTAAAAAAAAAAAAAAGGGAGGGGGCGAGCTATTAGAATTGAGTGCAGTATAATTCATACGGGACCCTGTATTTTTTACTATAACCCTCCCGTGGTGATTCCTGGGACCAGGAAGTTTTGACTCTAGGTCACTTCTAGCTAAAAGCTCACACCTTAAGGCAAAATTCATTTCAGTTGAGAGTTTATATCTTAGATTACTTTCAGTTGAAAATCCTACTTTTGGCAATTTTTTAAACTAAAAATTCTATTTTAACTCTAAATTCTATTTTTGGTTTAAAAGAAAAAAAAATCTTAATACCTTTTTTAATGCATGAATCATTATTTCTAACATATATATTGAATAGCATACTCTCGTTGAAAAAAAAAAATCGCAAAAAAATTTCTAAGTTCTCTAATTAAAATTAATGAATGACCCTTTTTAATTAAACCATTATTGACTTTTAAAATTCTCCACTAACGTGTAAATCGAATACCCTACTCTCGTTGAAAAAAAAAATCTCGCGAAAATTCTTAAGTTCTGCAATTAAAATTAATTAATTACTATGTTTAATTAATATTTTTAATTAATTAATCATTCACTTCTACTGCATATACTCATAATCAAACTGCATACTCTCGTTGAAAAAAAAAAAAATTGCTACGAAAAATTTCTAAGTTCCCCAATTAAAATTAATTAAAATTAAAATTAATTAAATTTCTAACTCGCTAAAATAAATCCCTTGAAACACACCTCGTACTCTAGTAGGAAATTCTCCGCGAAAAAAAAAAATTTGCTTCAAAAAATTTCTAAGTTCCCTAATTAAAATTAATTAACACTAATCCTTAATTAATCCCCTTATCTTAAGTGGTGGACACTTCGGGAGGAGGAGGAGGAGGGCACTTCGGGATGTGGAGGGCACTTTGGGAGGATGAGGAGGAGGAGGGCACTTCGGGAGGTGGAGGGCACTTTGGGAGGAGGAGGAGGAGGAGGGCACTTCGGGAGGTGGAGGGCACTTTGGGAGGAGGAGGAGGAGGAGGGCACTTCGGGAGGAGGAGCCCTCCTCCCTCCTCCTCCACACTCCACCTCCTGAGGTCGGACTGTCATTTTCTCTCTACTCATAGCGATTTTCGAAACATTAAAACTACCCGTTTTAATACTTTCGTCATTTTTAAAACAAAAGAAAATAATACTTTAATACGTGAAAAACAGTCCTCTTAAAAAACATAACGAATATCTTTATTCTATCAATTCCTTGCCGACAAAACATTCTACAAAACCATTTTTCGACAACAACATTTTTTTCACACAGCTTGGAAAAATACATCTAAAAAAAAAAACATCTTTCTCACACAGCTTAGAAAGATACATCTACAAAAATAAAACATCTTTCTCACACAGCTTAAAAAGATACATTTATGAAAACATCTCCTGTTAGTAGAAGCCAAGAATAAGTTTAATTCAATTGGATTCGCGACAACAGACGTGTTAAAAAAAGGAGGAAAATTACTTGAATAGGTATTTAAATAAAAAAGGAAGGGAGGTTTTTTTTAAATAAAAATAAGAAATACCTGGACGAAAGTGAAAAACTTAAATTATTATACTAAAATAAAGGCTATAACAGTGGTCCAAGGCAATTCACCCCGTCCCCTATCGTGCTTTCCGACGGTCTCAGCTCCAGCTGAAATTACTTTTTTTTAATCCTTAAAAAGGTACCTGGAGGCATATCTATGCTCTACAGACGCAACCTCCTCGTCTGAGCTTTCCCTCTTAGGCTGTGGATACCAGAATTCCGGAGCATTTTTATTAGTGCCAAATTCTCGCCAAACTTGGCGACACTTGGCGAAATATTGCCAAATTTGGTGACCAAAAATAAGTCTCCATAAATGAAGCCAACTTGGCTATGGCTGACTAATTTGGCGAATTTCTTATTTAAAATCGGTATTAATGAATCTTCTGTAATCGTTTTCTTTACATTTTAGCTTGATGTTTTATAGTAACATTAGCTAAAATTTTAAGAGTTAGATATAGGAAAGCTATCTTTTCCTCCCTGTACAAGTCGGAAGAACTGTTTTTAACTAGTTTATTTCATCATATGAAATAATTTTATAAGTTACTAGGGGGCTCTGCCACCTGCTCGCTACGCTCACCAACCCCGTTCTGATTTCACAGCCTCTTAAAACCTGGTAATGTATCCTGTTTTAAAAAGATGATGATGATATCACGAACGGCGACTTTCTTCTGTAATCAGGTTATAATGCTTTTTCATTTACTTGGTTATAATGCTTTTTCATTTAATTCATCTTTTTTATTTTTAATATTCATGTGTAAACACAATTTTTATGACGTAATTTTCTTTATTTCCTGCTTTCAAGACGTGATCATTTAATTATTATTTTAAACTTTCATTATTGATTTTAATAGTCTCGCGCAAATACATTTTTTTTAATTTGAGATAAAACATAATCCTTTGCGCTTATTTAGAAATTGGCAACCATATAAAAAAAATGACTTTTTCAATAAAAGATTTTTTACTCGATTTTTAAGGATTTTTTGAGTTTTTATTGTCCGACCGTGATAATTTTTTTAATTTCTGAAAGCTTGTTATATTTCGCGTTTGATGGTATGATTTTCGAATCCGTAGGATGTCTAGAAAAAACGTAATAGCTCCTCAAAAAAGTCCCTAGTAAAAAAGCGATCAGAATAACCGGGAATATCTACGCAGAATTTGATTGGTGCATTTCGTTTTTGGCTCAGTTCCAGATTACTTTTTTTTTAATATAGAAGGATTGCTTTTGTATTTTTTTGTTTCTTAAACATCTATTAAATTATGTCAGAATCATAGTAATAATTTTGGGCCAAATTATCGGAATAATTTTGGCAGAGTTACGCACTTTATTTTGGGCAGAATTATGAAAACACAAATGCACAGCAGGTTAATTTTGATAGGTCTAAAGGTGAATCTTTGAAAATTAAAAAAGAAATTTTTAGGATAGAAAAATAACGATAATTTTAATGGATTCATTTTGCACTCTTTTATTTAAATAAACTTGATTTTTGTGTGTAAAGATGGAATTTTGTAATGGATTTTTCAGTAACTTTCTCATATGCTAGAATAAAAAAAAAAATATGTCAACGAGTATGTTTCCGATGACAATACAGCATTTTAATATTTTTAGAACTTAATTATAAATTAATAGATTAATTTGAAGGCATTTTTTTTTTACCCACTACAGGTGATAAATCTCCATACATTCTAGAGGACTGCAATTGTAGACCCATTAAAACAAAAATGAGTTGTATTATGCGTTAAAACACGCTCGCTTAAATAGGACAAATATCTGTGCAACTGCAACGAATCAATTTTAAAAACTGAATAGGAGAAAAAAAATACCGGGTGGTTATAAGTATCTCTATTTAGAGCTGTCTGTAGCTTGAAGGAATAACGCAAACGAAACCAAAATCGTTACACTTACTATTCCAGAAGGGGGAAGAAGAATGGAACAATAAAAAATAATTGCAATAATCGCCGACAGGTGGCGTTTTTGAGTGTGAAATGTAATGTGTAATACAAGAACAAAAATTAAGGTGTAAAACCGGATAAACCTAATTAAACCTAATTTATTGGACAGTGTCATAGTGAATGTTGTTACGCTTTCGAATGGCGGTGCCGATCAAGTTCAGGTTCCACATGGCTATTGTGCAGGAGGACACAATCCAGGCGGTGCACGAGCGGATCTCAGTTTAGATGTTTGAAAAAACTCGCAAAAAGATTTTACTGAAGCATGTAACTTAGCTCTAAAAATGGAAGAAACTTACAACGCGTGTAACTTCGAAGAAATTAACGTTGTAAAGAAAGAAAAATAATCTGATTTAGTAGAAAGTCTAATAAAATTAAATGAAAACAGCGGGGAACAAATTCAAAGTTTAATTACTGAATTAAGTAATTTGAAAATTCATGCTAAAGATAAAATAGGGGCTAAATCTAGATGGTGTGAGTTGTGTAAACGCAATACTCACGAAACGGAGCAATGTTGATTTAATCAAAGAAATAAAAGTAACCAAACTAATTACAAACTAGAAAAAAAACCCACATTATAAAAATCATAATTTCCAGAAGAATAAATTTTCTAACAATCCCAAGCAAAATTCAAATTTACACCTTCCTAATTATCCCATTTAGAGCACTGATTGGCAAGGGGGACAGCGTGGACATTAATCATACAACCCCTCAAATATTCAATTTACTCATAATTCTATGGCATTCAACGCAAACCAGTGGCAAAACCCAGGTAATAATTTTGGACAGAATTTTGGGCAAAACCCATGTAATAATTTTGGACAGAATTTTGGTCAAAACCCAGGTAACTGTAGTAACAACTTTGGACAGAATTTTGACAATTGTTTTGGTCAGAACCCAGTTAAAGCTTTCGGGCAGACTCATATTAACACTTTTGGTCAAAATTGTGACAATAACTTTGGTCAAGCTCAAAATATTAGTTTTGGTCAGAATCATAGTAATAATTTTGGGTCAAATTATCGGAATAATTTTGGCAGAGTTATGCGCATAATTTTGGGCAGAATTATGAAAACACAAATGCACAGCAGGGTAATTGTGATAGGTCTAAAGGTAAAACAGGATCAAAGTACTACAATAAAAAATACAATTACAAAAACTCACACACCACAAACCAAAACTCAAATGAAGAAGATAAAAAAGAACCAAAAAACTGAGTGGGGGACTTACTAACATTAACAAAACGCACACGTGTGAGTCGCCCCACAGCGGGACTTTCAATACGCCCAATGAACAACTTTATACACCTAATATTTCCAACCCTCATGCATACAGTTATCCTCCAGGGATTCGGACTCATCATTAATGTAACTGGACAAAAAGGTGCAATTAACAGTACATTTTATGTTACCAACAAAGAATTTGATAGAGATTATCAGATTCTTCTTGGGTATGATTTTTTAAGGGGCAACAACATCACATTGGACTTTTCACAAAATGTACTATTTATTGTGTTGAAAATACAGCTATATTTCCGGTTGAAAAATAACCGAATCAGTGAGACATATTTTCGCATTTATTACGTCAGCTAATAACTTTTTTTCTCGTGTTGTCATATTTTCAAAGGTTTAGAAGGGAAACAGTTTAAAGGGGATGAATTCGTAGAGCAAAAATAAATAAATATATAAGTCTTACAATGTTACACGTTTTAATATTAGGAAAACTTAAAATAAGTCCTTTTATAAAACCGTTATAAAATTTTATCACTATACTGATAACCCCCCTTAATTTTTAATTATAGAAAATTAAAAGACAATTTCCATGACTAACTACGAACCAGACGTTAAAGAATGTTTAATTCCGCTAGAATGCTTTTTTTTTCTACTTTGCCTTCGTTTAACGCTGTTAAAAAATTTAACTTCGACCCGTGTAACATCCAAGACCCAAGCCAAGACTCTGCACCGCATTCATTTTAAAATTCCATCTTTGCCAGTGTCGCTTAATTTAACACGCGGTAGAATATAATACATTAAAATTTTGACTTGTTCCTGTAAAAAAATTATACTCGATACGACGACAGTTTAAAAAACGGAAAGTACTGCGTAATTTAGCAAATACTTAAAATTCGCAAAGTTTGGTCAGTTTTTAAGACTGTTAAAGCCTATAAATAGTAGAAAAAGGCAAGAAAACAGACATACAAAATATTTTAAGATGGTAATAAAATTAAAAAGGGACCACCAGTAGAACGAGATCTTCCTAACAACCAAAAAAGGAAATTTTAAATTACTTTAAAACTTCTTCAGTTTTTTTTGGAAGGCTCTCTTTCAAATAAGAGAGTTTTCATCGATATATATTTAGTGATTTCACTTCCGTTTATAATGCAGTTTCACTTGCAAAATAATAATAATAATAATAATAATAAGCCTGTTAAGAAAATACGGTGTGTACCTCTCCGTTCACATTTCAAAACTGATAAAGAATTAACAAATTGTCGTATCGAAAACGATTTGCACCATAATACTTTTCAAAGTGTCGGAAGTTTTGTAGTGTCGAAGTCTTTGTGGCAACAGCAAATAATAGTTTAAATTGCATTTGAAATAATTTAGATACAAAAATTTTGTCTATGAAACATAACTCTGGTAATTTCCTAAATGTTCATGAATTTCTGAAATGTGCACGGGATTATTGAACTCTTCCACATATTTTTTTTTCTACTTTCATTATAAAATACAAGTCTATGCCAAGTCGTATGATGCAAATCACACTCCAAGGTGACAAATTGTTAAGTGTTTTAATTTTTTCTCTAAAGTGAACGGACTTGTGGGAAACTATCTATATATTTAAAACGCTAAGCGATTTCTTTCGACAATCCGTGAGAACAAACTACTGTATCGAATTACACCATTCTTTTTTTAAATGAAAGATATTTGGACACAGATTTGTTATCGTACATTCGTTTGTTCGAAAGTTTTATTAATTAGCCGTAATTTTAAATTAAACTTTTACTTCTGCATATGACGTCATAAAGTCGGCAATTGGATTTGCGAGGCACAGAGTAACGAGAAACTCTGTGGTTGGGAAGATAAAAGAGAAATAATAAATATTAAAGGCACGTGGCTTTTAGGCCATTTTTTTTATTTGCAAGAATAATTTCGGTAAAACTATTTATCGCGTGCACTTTATATTTATAAGCGAATAAAAATTCATATTTATTGTGACGTCATGGGAATATTGTCCATTGGGTTTATTTTATCATTATGCATTATAACTTTGTTGATGCCATTTTTTCATTACAATTAAATACAAAATATATTTTTATTTGTATACTGCGTGTTTAAGCCTAAAAGTAACGTATATAAAGTAAGTGTGAAAAGTTTGCGCCGGTGAAATTGATGTTATGCTTAGCTTGAAATGCGTTTTAACATTGATAAAACTAAAGAAAATAATTTACATGATTGTGTTAACATGGCGTAATTTTAACTGATTTTTCCATTCTTAATTATAAAGATTAGAATTGGAGCCTTTATTGATTGCTTCATCTTGATTGTATACCTTGATTACATGTTACCAATTACTTTTTTTTTAAATTATAGGTTAAACGATTTTATTTTTTAATAAAAATATTAACAAAATTAAAGGATTTCAGAAAAATTAAAATTATTAAAAATAGTGTGTAGATGTGTGTTTTATTTACTATGTTCTTTTATTTACTGAATATGAGATATACTATATAGTAGGAATATACTATTTGTATGATACTTCATAGGGCCATGAAATTTTCTTTCTTGCCGTGGAAAATATGGCGGTAATTTCAAACCGATTTGCATTACACAGTTGTTTACGGATTGTTTGTTTAGAGTTTGCATCGGAAATAGTACTGTATTTCACTGGGGAAAAAACTTTAAAAATAAAATATTTGAAAGAATGTTTCATACGCACCTCTTCTTAAATAATAAAGAAGCTTATTTTACTGATATTGTTATAGTACTTTTTTCCGTCAAATTTTGACGGGTTCCGTCTAGTTTAATATATTTCTGGAAAGTGCATTGATATTGTAATACGTGGGAAATTAAGAAATTAAGTTACGTGATTTTCTTCAAAGATCAGGATTCAGATGTAGGTAGAGATAAAATATTTATAAATATTCATAAACTATTGTATTACAATTTTCATAAACTATTCAAATACATTACTCAATCTTTCTCCACAGTCACCCATCACATTAAGATATTTATCATAATGGGGTACAAGTATTTGTATGCACGCATCAGAGAAGATTGACAACTATGAAGTTAGCCATGATGTTACAGCATCTTTGATCTTGTCATAGTCATTAAAACGTTGGCCGCCCAAGTAAAGATTAAATCATTATGCTTTTCAAGTAGATGAATAAATTCTTTTACCACAGATTAACAATGGGTTATTGCGCTTGGATTCTCTAATCGGAAGAATCGCCAAAATAAAAATTAACAATCGAAACACCCATCAACTGTGTTGCAAGTTCAAAATCGAAATATCGAGTGCTCGCGTCGATTTTGTCATCGAGACTTACCGTCGAGATGCAGACTGCTAGCATAAAATCTGTTCGAATGCAATATGTTAGTAATTATTCCGAAAGGAAGTAGGCAGGCGTTGATTCAGAGAAAGACAAATATATATTTTCTGGAAATACTTATTCAAAGTAAAGGTCGTAGTTCGCTCACTATAAAATCATTATTTAATCATTGTTAAATCCTCTACTATTTATATATACAATACTCAAAATAGGTAAGAAAAATCTGTTTACCTGTGATAAGGTTATCCAATCATTTCATTCATCGCACGAGGCATAGCTGGAATTAGTATAAAATTTTTATTAAAAGACTAGCATGCTACACCCGCTGCGCTGGGCCATTTTTCTAAATGTACCTTAAATCAAGCGAAATGGCTTTGTATTTTAAAGGAATGTGGATATTCACCTACAGAAGCTACCTTAGTAAATATTTTCAAACGAACCTTGAATCCAGCGGATGGATTTGAGCATGTATTTTAAAGCAATAGGGACGTTCACCTGGATTTCGTTGGACGTTCACCTGGGATTTCACCCTGGACGTTCACATGGGCGTTCACCTGCTGTAAACGATGTGAACGACCTTGCGTTATATTATATTATACATTGGACAAAATTTGGGCTAAAAGAAGAAACTCATTTAGTTGATCATTTATAGTAGAGTTTGGTAGGGAAATGAGGCCATTATGAGATTATGACAACAGGAACTAACCTGTTCTTTAGTCAAGATACTATTAAAAGAGAAAGCATTACAATAATTGTATAGATTGACCATTGAACTTAAATAATGTTCGGGTGATTCATTTTCGTCTGTAAGTTCTTGAACTCCGTCCCTCTTTCTTGTCTCCATGTGAGATTCTGGTAACGTAAGTACAATCTCACTCTATGTTACGTTATATTTCGCAATATACGTCCTCTTCTGATGAGTCTACTACGGTTTTTCATCTGTCGATTCCAGCAGAGTAAATGCAGTGAAAATTTAATTAATTTTTCGCACATAAAGAACAGTGTTTAACTTTAATATTTAAAAAAATGGTGAAACATAAAAAAGTGAATTTTTAAAGCTGAATATGAATAAAATTAAAATGACGCCATTTTCACTGTCTTTCCATTTTTTTAGACCAGTTGCATTCGTAAAAATGCCAACTGGCAGGTGACCGGAATACAGACAATTAGTCCAATGTCTTTTAAAAACCTTCCTGAAAGAAGGGAAGAAAGATATGCAGAAAAAACTAAAAATAAATGACGAATCAAAAAGAGCATCGAAAATTTATTTCAGCAAACAATTTTTATTGCAAAATGTAGCCTTTTGTGATAGTAATAACGCATAAATGTGCACATGTCCTTATGAATATTCTTTGGTTCCTAACTTTTGAAACGGTGAATATTTCTATAAGTAAAATTGGCAATATATTAAAAAAATAATAAAATAAAAATAAAAGAATAGACAATATTCGCTGAACTGAGTTCGAGGCTATAAAAACAATATGTTTCGTGAAAACAAACCGGCATGTTTCCGTAGTAAATTTTTAAATGTCTAAAATTTAATTATTTTACAATATGTGTTTGACTGGCAGACATTCACTAAAATTTAAATGTTTGATCCCATATTCATAACAATAACTGCTATTTATATAATTTGCATTTGAATATAAAAATTTACTCCAAAAAGGATCTTGTATACACGAAAAAACACTATTATTGCTAATACCGCTCAAGCTGATGTCATGCTTATGCATTTTTGACTTAAAATCGCATTGCTTGGCGACAAAAGTAAAGTCAAAACCGTAAATAAACAAATAACATGAAACTCATAAATGCAGTCAATTTTAGGGTTTCGTTCATCTCACGAAACCCTATTGCACCCCCTCCGTTGTCTGTCTGTCACAGAGCCATTCACGAAAACTGTGTAACTTACAGAGTTGAAACTTTGTGTATAAATCAGAATATCAGCTGCGAAGAGCTGAAAATATTAAAATTTTAAAAATTCGTATTATTTTAATAAATAGAGATAAAAACCAAAATTCTAACAGCCTTTTCTTATTAAATTTGAACATTCTTCCTTATAGCAGATGCCAAAAATTAAAAATCCATGATGAAATTCTATCTACAATAATTAATTTTCTATCAGACGATTTCCACGTGAAAAATAAAAATGAAATAAAAAGTTTCACCAATTGAAAAAAAAAAAATGATTAATATGAAATAAAAATGATTGACGTCATAGTGGTAATAAAACAGAAAGATTTCTCAATAATACAAGGAGTATGAGTATGTGTGCATGTACACAAAGCAGATTAATTACACGTCATTAGAGAATTAAAAAGAAAATCTGACGTCATATCGCAAGTTTAAGGTATCTGCCTACGTACGGAGCACTTTTTTTTAAAAAAAGGACAGTTTTGAATAAATATAATTATTTTTAGTTCAATTGTAATACAGAATGATAAGAAAACATAAAATCCTAGCGATATCTTTTTAATATTTTAAAAAATTGAGGGTTTTTGCCATTTTTTAAGCAAAATTTCATGTTTACGCCAGACAGCGTACACTCAATTCAAATAAATATATTTCAATTTCCTTTATGCTGCATACTTCTATGACACTTATCTGTGCACTGAACTAGGAGTTTTACAATATCTTAAAAAATAACAGAAAAATTTCAAAATATGTAAAAAAGTACATTTTTTTTAGTAAAAATTACCATTTTTTCATATTCGAGTACCTATAAAATAATTAAATTATCACATATAGCTTAGATCCTAGTTCAGAGCACAGTGAGTGATATGGAAAGCATTTTCACAAAATTTCACTGAAATATCTTTAAAACTTTTTATGTAATGAATTTTATGGCACATGGAAATAACGAAAAAACTGATTTTCCCGAAATCGCATTTAAAGATTTCTTTTTAGGCAAAAAACTACAATATTTAATTGTTAAAATTGCCATTACTCCTCTTCTAATAATCGTAGGAATAAAATTAAAACAGATTTAGAATCGTAAAAGATTGCTCTTTCAAATAAAACAATAAAAAAAATCGAAAATTTTCACCAAAACAGCCAATTTGATGTAGGCAGATTTTTCAAATGTTTCAGTATAATACAAAGCGAGTATGAATATGAGTAATAGAGAATAGTAAATATATGAGTTTGAGGAACGTATTGAATCATGATAAAAACCCGATTATGGAAATATTCGCATATTTTAACATTTTGAAGGTGTACAACATGTTTAATTTTGAAATTATTTTTTTTTAAATACCGCATTTAGTCCACATGACAGATATTATTACGATAGAATATAATAGTGGGCTTCACCCGCTATCGGGCCGGTTCAGATATTCGAAAAACCGAGAAAAATAGACAGTTTTTTTTATTTTTAGAAAAAGAAATTTATTTGGATTTTTTAAAGAAAGGATAAAGTGTTTTGAAAGGAATATTAAACGAAACCCTTTGTGCGAACTTGGATCACACTTACCCACTTGTTACAATTACATCTCCTAGTTCCTCCTGTAAGACACATGATGGGGGATTTACATAAAAAAAATGTGATTACAGTATGTGATATACATATATATATAGTATATATATAGTAATGTGATTATATATATAGATGTAATATATGATGTAAATATATTGATAGATGATGTAAATATATATATAGTAATGTGATTACTATATTAACAGAAAGAAAAAAAGGAAAAAGAAAAATTACTTATATTTTATTAAATCAAATTATCAGATGCATCTTTGCTAACCTGACGCAAACGATAAAACGCCAAATATTGACTTAATCTGAATTGCAATCTCATGCATTGCAAATATTTTTAAGCATCACAAACTATTACAAATTACATTACAAATTATATTTTTAAGCATTAAATTAAATATTATGCCTAATTAAAACAGTTTTATTTATTTCTTTTTTTTTCTTCTTTGCGGGGAGGGGGGGGGGGGATTTTAAATAAAATTAATAACAGAATTTTTATTTTATTTTTCTATGTGTTTGAATTATTTTCTGATATAGCCGTTTCAATTCTTTCGCCAACGATAATGGTCGCCAAAAAATGACATATGGTAACCTTATCGTCCAAAATAACAGAACTTTCCATCATAATTCTATAACTAATATACGTAGAACTATGTGTTATATACTAAAACCTTCCCTGAAAAATTATCTATCCAATAGTGCAAGTTCCTTCAAATTCCATTCAGCAGAACTCGAGTTATAAAGGAACGGAACGAAATTTCCGTTTGTGTTTTATATATATAGTAGATAGTAGATGTGTGTTTTATCGTTGAATAATCGTCAGGAGTTGCACTGAGAAATGAACTAAATTTAACGATTTAACATTTAAAATTATTAATTTGGATACAAAAATACTTGATTAAATGGTTTTAAGATAAAAAGAAAAAGGTTTAGAGTTTTAATTCTTAGATGGGATGGAGTTTTTAGGAGCGAAATTACGCTTCCAATAAGTAAAAATGATGAGACTATTTAATATTAGGATTTCATAGCATAGCAGCAACGCCCCATCTAAAGGGTTTTTAAAAGTAAATGAAGAGTGTTCATTAGGGAGTTCAAAGTTCGAAATTCACATTACAAAAAGGAAAGCAGCTGAATTGGCAGTTTCTATTGACTGTTTGTCTGTCTGGGAAAATTCCGTGGTGTCTCCATCTAGTGAGTGTTTGTCGTATTACGAATGATAGCTGAGAAGTAGCGCCATATACTGGCGCTAGCATAAATCACAAACTGTTCGCATATCTCACAGTCTGTTTGCTGAAACTATTTCCTACACAAAGAGTTGTTGTTGTGTTATCACGCGTTTCAGCTGAAATAATCATCTTATTTCTGTGCTACGTTTATTTAAAAATTGAATGATCAGATGCGAAGCCTGTCTTTTTCAGTTTTTAAATGGAACACTTTAATTTTGTTTTCTGCTTACCAGATCCTGATATTACAGCTCTGCACATGTTCTAGTCGTTTTTATTTCATTAGATTCCGGTTGTGTAGAGTCGGCCTCGAACTTATTTATTTTCAAAAAACCGGGACACATTATCTTTCAAGAGTTGTTAGGTAGATAAACTGTGGTACTCATAGGTAGTGACAGATGACAAAGCAATCTACTGCTGAGTGTAAGGTGAATTTATATCACTTTCTTTTTTGCTAACGTTGCAATAATATTATTCTATTGATTTATGCATATGTTTTAATTACAAAAGATGGAAAATATTTAAAAAGAAGTGTGTACCTTCTAAAATAAACACATTTAGCTATAACGTGTTTTTAATCCGACTGCAATCCTAAGTTTAATAAATAGAAATTGCTTAAAATAGTTGACTGGAAGTGGATATGGTTGGGACACATGAAAGAGGGTCAATTTGTATACAATGTAAGGTGCTCAAGATAAAAAAAAAGTAAACATCTAAAAAGATATCAACATGCAGCCATGAATAAATGATGTGGCAACGAGTAAAAATTATAAGTAACAAAGCTCAAATAGTATTATTGGCAATGCCTTCGTAAAAATTTTAAATAAATAATGTTTTATTTTATGATTCCAATTTATTATTTAAGGAATGATGAATTTTAATACATTATATTACTAGATTAAATTCTGATTTCCAGAAAAATGTATCTTAATTGTGTAAATGACGTGTAATTACAATGTATCTTAACTTGACCTAGATGGTGCAGAAGACGGAACCAGTTAAATAGCTGTACATTGTTTTAAATGAATTTCTAATCCGCCTATTTCAGTTCATTGCTTTTACTACACCAAGATATTATGTAAAAATAGCATTTATTGTGGGAAATTAAAGAAATAAGAAAATAAGAAAAATCATTAATGTAAAGGTATTCTAAGGTTTTCCGCCGTCCATAAAATCGAACGTACATATAGGCAGAAGTAAAAATAAAACAAATTTTGAAAGGATTGAAAACTTTAGATACAATAAACGAAAATGAAGATCTTGAGTGAAAACACAATCTATTTTTTAATTTTGATATTTCAAGAGGATTTACTTTTTATTTGATATTCATATATTGAATATCATTATATTGTTTTATACCCCTGAAGATATTTAGAAAAATAAATGCTACAACATTTCATTTTTAATAGTTTAAATATTTCACAAAAATATATATTGTTCATGAAATGCTTTAAAATTTGTATGATACTTTCACAACAAGACAAAGTTAATAATCGAAGTTTTTATGTATAAAAGACGAAGCAGCACTTGTCTTTAAATATATCATTTTTAATTATTCACTGATAATAAAAAACTAAAGGAAAAGATTTATCATTTTGCACATAATGCATGACAGTTACAATAATTTCCCATTTTAGCATTAATTTAAAGTAAAACTTTTTTCGTAATAGTTTTCCTAATAGCTTGTATTACCAGAAAAAAATAAGATAAGTAGAGAAATCCGATACCTTTCTTGGAAAATTATAGAATCACGGTATTCTCCGAATAAGTAATCGTAGAGTATATTCTTTATTGTTTTGTCCCTTAATGAATAAAATTACACTAAAAAGAGCGAATGTAATTTAAAAAATAAAATAAAATAATCTTTTTAATTAAAGGTGCCTCAATTCTTATGCAATAAATTTTAATCATCTACTTTGAACTAAAACGAATTTAATTAAGATAAAATAAAAACATTGTTTTTCTTCGTTTCAAAACGACACACATGAAAAATAATATGTAAGTGACTATTTGCATCAAATTTATGAAAATGTTGTCAAAAAGGAAATTAATTGTACAAAAAAAAAGTTTTATAACCTATAAAACGATGGCTGTTAAAAAGACTTGCATATATTTTTGAAAACACAAAATAATTATTAATATTTTAAGCTAGTAAATGCATTGCAATCACATAAATTGCTAAAAATTTCAACTTTAGTGTAGAAATCGGTTTAATTTATAAATTTTGTTTAACGTTTACTAGCAAATGTATTTAATGTTGAAGAACCCCTTACATCCAATGAGGACAAAAATATGCATAAGACATAGAATGTAATATTTTGGATATTTGGAAACCCCGAAATTTTTCGCAAAATGCTCTATTACATAACTAACAATAATGAAAAAACATGCGTCAAGATTATATCATGAAACACTTTCCAACACATCTAGAAAACTGTAACGAAACTTCACCTTTAAATAAGTTATAAGAAGATATGTAAGTAAACAGTTTGGAGAATATGTAAAACATTTAAAAATCCAGTTTTAGCAATTACTTTCCATTGTTAAAAAAGTAGTCCAATTATTTTGTGCAACCCTGTATGTGATCTATAGATTTGTACATATACTATACATAGACTGCTAAAAATTTAGTTTAGTTAGAAAATTCATTTTAATAAATTTTCGCCATTTGTCTTACTTTTCCTTTCCTTTCAGGAATTGTCTTTGTTAACGATCTCAAGCCTCTTGAATACTTGACTTGATCCAAAGTGCGGCATTGATCAATATTTTCGTATATTTTTCGCAAAATGAAGAGTAGTGAGTCTCTTTTGCTGAACGACACTATCATTTTATTTATTTTTCTTAAATAACTTTTACTGAGACAAAAAGAGATGTTATGAAATACAGATATAAGGAGATTTTTAAAGATTTCGTTCTTCTTTTTTCCAGCCTCTTTTACTTGTTTTTCCACTCTCTTTGTCTTACTTTCCCGTTTCTTAAATTATTTTTCTTTGTCAACGATCTCAAACCTCTTGAATACTTGACTTGATGCAAAGTGCGACATTGATCAAAATTCTCGTTTATTTTTCGCAAAATGAAAGTTAGTGAGTGTCCTTTGCTGAAAAACACTATAATTGTATTTAAAAAAAAACTGAGACCAAAAAAGATGTTATGGATTAGATATATAAGAAGATTTTCAGAGATTTCGTTCTTCTCTTTTCCAGTCTCTTTTACTTGTTTTTCTCTTTGTCTTACTCTCCATTTTCTTTCATAAATTGCTCATTGTTAACGATTTCAAACCTCTTGAATACACCACTTTATCCAAAGTCATATTACTTTAAGAGAAGTAGATTTTTTTTTCTTTTTTTTACAAATGCATTGAATCGTAAATAGAAGAGATAAAAATTAAATCGCGATTTAAAAATAATATTGTTTCTTTAGACAAATTAAAAAAACCATAAGAAAAAAAAGCAATGTCCCTACTCAAGAAAGAAAGTTATAAGTTAAAGGTAGGCGTTAGAAAGAGTGTAATCATTTTGAAACATTGAAAGGAATGATACATTCTAAAGTAAAATTACGATGTATTAGATTATTTAAAAAACATATTTTAATGGACTATGCTTGTGATTAAAATTGTAGTAAGAATATTTGTCATACGAGGCTTAGTGTGGAAAACCCGAAAACATTTTGGTGTCTGTTTGTATGTTTGTTTGTCTGTCTATTTGTATGTATCGCGATAACTGCTGAAAAAAGCTTCCTTTTAGACTGTAATTAGGTAGGTATACTGACGAGGTACCCGGAATTAACTGTATAATTTTGGGTTAAATTTGGTTCATTCGTTCAAAAATATGGAATATTTTCTTTTAAGTCATAAAGCTTTTCAATAGGAAATCTGACGATTTTTAAATTTTAACATCCACCAAAATCAAAATTACGTATTGTGATAATTGTAAATGCTAATTTATGGATGCTAAATTTTCAAAAAGGCGATCTTAAATTAATCCGATCGCTGTGAAAATTTGCCAATATATTTATCAAAATTTCGAAATTAATTGTATAAATTATTAGAACAAATTACTTATAAATTTGAGAGATATTAAACATTTTAATTTATCCCTTTTTACAAAAATTTCCAATTCATTTCTTTTTTTTTCTCACTTTCATTAGATGTTTGCCTGGCAATTGTATTTCAAAACATACATGTAAAAAAAAAGAAAATTCAAGTAAATCGCTTTATTTTGATGCAAACTTTTATTAACACTAATAGCATTTTTTAGTTGATTTTAGTTTTTAATATGCCTTTTCTAATAAAATAGATAGTGATTTATTTTGACTACTAAAGAAAGATGACCAAATCGGTTTTCCAAACGAATATTATAAAACGTTTGAATGTGTAAATTGAATATAAGTGTCATAAGAGGAATTTATATTTGTATAAGTACATTTACTGCACGAAATTTTATTCAATTTCAGCTACATATGACGATAGCTAGTCTAGTGGTTAAAAAGTAAGTATTCTTTTAAGGATAGGATAAAATCTGTACAAGGAGATGGATAATCTAATGAAATTACAGTAGTAAATGCATTCAGACATATATACGAATAATGAATTGTCATGGCAGTGTGTGATTGACCCCCCTCCCCACTATTTTATATAAAAAAGAGTAATATAAATTATATCTGTTTTATACACGTAATTATATTTCATATTTTAGTATGAATAACCCCCCCCCCCCCTCCCTTCATGTCTTAAAAATAAATTAAATAAATAAGCAAATAAATAAATAAAATTCACTAGTTAGGTAATTTTCTTAAGTGTTACTTAACCCCCCCCCCCCCCCCTCCGTTGCCTTCTCTCTAAAACGTATATCCGTTTTATATTTGGGATTCAAAATAAAATACTGGCGTATGGCCATCTGATTTATTTTGCTCCTTTTATTCGTAGTTTTGGTCTGCAAACACGTTTCCTATTCTCAGAAGAGAGTTTTATTAGTGCTTCTTTGTTTCACGCGGACTGCCAGGTGCAGAGATGTACGTTAGGTAAACGCGGACCACAGTCACATGGTGGGGATATACAGGCAATAACTTCTCTCTGGAATCAGGAAATTGGCCCAAAACAGATAGCTTTATAACTTGTTCTTGAGCTGCTCACGGTACATCAATATAACGTAAGCGCGTCTTTGGTGATTTTTAGCAATTTTATGGCACTCCATTGCAGTAAATTCTGAGCGGGCTCCTAACTTTCGGCCTGCGCTGCGACTTAAATAGTGTCATAAAATTTCGTCCGCTCCTATGTACTTGTAACAAAGGTCGCTTGCAGAGGCGTAGCGTCAAGGGGGGCACGGACCACTTTACTACCAGTATTTTTATATACTATATTTGTCCTTATTTAATTCATACCGTCCAAAGATTAAATAAGGCTAAATGTAGTATATAATTATACTGGTAGTAAAATGATCGTGCCCCCCCTGACGCTACGCCACTGGTCGCTTGTAGGCAACGTTATTGGGAAATTTGCTGATTTTTATCTTGTTTACATTCGAATGTGCAGCTGTCTGACCACGTGGTTTCAGCCTGGGAATATATCGTTCAGGAGGTGTGTTGCAGGACGTAGCTTGGTAACTAAGATTTAAGCCAATTAGTTTAAGTGTTGAAAAAGCGTGTATGTGATTATTTTGTTGTGCTTTTTTATTGGGGTCTCTGTCAAGTGTAGGCTTATTTCTAGAAAGGGGCACTGCGCCCCTGCTCGTGTGATGAACATGTAATAAAAGTCAGTATAAGTCAAGTTTAAGCTAAAAGCAAGTTAAAAAAACAGAAGTCCGGTCCGGAGAAATAAAAAAGCAGCGAGTATTTTCGCCGAAGGAGAGCGCGAAATGCCCGATAACCGTAAAACGTAGTTGCCCCAATGCGCCCGAAGTGTGACAGTCGAATCTTAAAGGAAAATAGTAGCCTACTAAATCCGTGAAGGTCTTCATTTTGACCGTGACTGGTCAGACGCGAAGAGGCCCGTTAGCCGCAGTACCTTCTCTCGTCGTGGCAGTGTAGTGGATGCCTGTTAGCTGTAGAATCTCTCACCGTAGCGGAGTAGTGGACCACAGAAGTTGGCTGTGAGTGGACGCCCGTAGCCGCAGTAACGGAGGCTGAGATCTAAGAGACGTGCCGAAAACTATGAGTTGTATTTCCGGACAATTCAAGGGTGTTCTGTGTCTAGCAGGTGGCGTAGATAGTGGATGGGCGTTGTAAAGATTATTCAACTGTAATAGACGGAGGAGTAGCCTGGACTAGAAGAAAGACAATTTAAATTGTTTCCGAGATGAATATATGAAGGTATACAGAAGTTTTAAATGAAGTGTCACGTCGTGAACTTTAAAAATAGTTGGTAGATTGTACTTACTGATAAAACCCATGGAATAAGTGGTGAATGTTCACACTTTTGGTCTATTTGTTTGTTTAAAATAGATTTCTGTATGCGTTATCTTTTAACCAATTTAATGGATCATGTGAATTTTTATAATATTCCATAATTATGTTTAAACTAAATATAAGGAGATGGGGAATTTTCAATGTTTATATTGAAGTCACATACCAAAACAACTTGATTCTAAAAAAAATGGAGTTATAATAATTGTTAATAGAGATATAATACAATGCTAGAGTTAATGTCAATATTAACACAGGTTTTGGTTATTCTGATTTGCATGTATTTTCTAGAAATATTCTGTTTTTTTTTTTTTTTTTTTTTTTTTTTTTTAATAATAATAAGCTTTAATTGTTCAGTTTATACTTGTATTTCCTTCAATGTTTGATTTTACTGGTTTATGCTGTACAGGCTACATTTAAACACTTTGCAGTAGTGCTCTCGTAAATAAGTGGCTATAATTTCATCTCCATTTGATAGACATAAAAACTATTATAATAATTTTTAATTACTTAAGATTACTGACATCTATGCAGTATTTTATATATAATTTTAGTATTTTAAAACTAGATATTATGCGATTTCAGGTGAGAGCATTATTGTGTTTGTTTTTATAGATAAGGGAAGTTTTTAAAATTTAATTTTCATTTGGTTAGGTTATTAAACGAAATGGAACAGATGTGTTACACTCACGCTAAAATGTAAACAAAAGATTGGCAACTGTTTGGTTGGCGCGATTTCCAAGACTGCGCCAAGGTACAATTTTCCGTTGCCATTTTGGAAACAAAAAACAGAACATTTATAAATAATGTATTCGAAAACACAAAAAATCGTATTTCTACACAACAATTAAAATAAACCAAAAATACATTTTTTACAACATAAATTTAATGGAAAATGTTAATTATGTCATTTCAATCTTTTTTCGCTGATGCTAATTTTAATTTCACACAAACTGTTAGTTAAAATCATTACGTCATTTCAATCTTTTAAAGTGCACTACTATATCAGTGTAAACATTCGATTTAGTTTCTAATTTCATGACGAACTAACATTATTTATAATATAACATTTATAAATAATGACGTATTAGTAAAACCAGAAAGTAAATATCAAAATAAACGAAAAATAATTTTTTTTAACATAAATTTAATAGAAAATACATTACCTAAGGTCATTCTTCTAAAGTGGACTGCTACAATCAGAATAATCATTCGATAACTGATTTTGTAATTTTCCACAAACCTTTAGATAAAATTTCGTCATTTCAATCTTTTAAAGAGCACTACTATATCAGGGTAACCATTCGGTAATTCAAATTCTAATTTAACACAAACTATTAGATAAAATCATCGCGTTATTTCAGTTTTGATGTGCTGAACTTGCCTTTCTGCTTCCTCATAAAAACTTACCTGGTACTCTCGAAAAATGGCATCCATAGCCACGGACATTTTCCAACTTCTACCAGCAACTACAAACGTCAAAACAATTTCGATAAACAAAATAGAATGATAAATTCAATTCTCTAACTGCCACTGTAATAACCGCCACTGTAACCGCCAATACGTAATAATTCCCATGACAATTAAAAACCAATCATTAACTCAACAGTTATGCAAATTTATTTCCCTTCCATATATGGTTCTATAATACGCGACTCTGCAACCAATAACGTGCAATAGAACGCCCTTCTACAACCAATCACGTGGTTTCTCTAATTTTCATCATCAATGACGTAATACAGACATGCGCAAACATTTCCCTTAACATCCACGCAAATACGGATTACAATAACAATTTTCAACACCAGTAACTAAGTACAAGCTTAATAGCCGGGTTGCCATAAAAGAAAAAACAGTCCCCAAATTTTGGCGACTTTTTTCTTTTTTTTAACCGATTATTATTATCATTATTATTATTTTTTTTTAGCGTGCGTGTAAAGCATCTAAGCCAACGAAATTAAATTATTCTCTTTTTAATACAAACACGCACATTTACTTTTATAGATTTAAATCCACTATACGTCGATGGTTGCTTCACTAGATTTTGGCAAATTATACTATCTGTGTTCCCTTTATTGATCCCTTAGCTCAAAATTGTGCTAGGGACACTAAGGTATGATGTGTCACGATTTGGCCGAAGCATAGTGAGTTTCTTGTCAGGATATATATATATATTGTTTTGGTATTGCCTCCTAAATCTTCTTTGTGTATTAAAATTTACCTGTATTTCTTACCTTTGGAAGTATCTCCTCCTTCTGTTTTGTTTGTAAGTGCTCTTCAGTGCCTCTTCAGTGCTTAATTTCTAACAAAAAAAGTTTACCGGAGCCCTAATATTCTGCAGTACTAATAACCGTAGCGTGCCCCCCCCCCCCCTCCACCATCACTTCCAATCTGCATATTTATATTTCATACATTATATGTATTTGCAAACTTTAAAGCAATTTTTTTCTTTATCAAAATAAAAAAATTAAATATACCTATCTGCGTTTACTTAGCGGTCAATTATTCCACTTTTTAGTTATCACTCCGGCCGAATAGAAATTTTTGACTAATTTTAATGTTAATTAATCGCAGAATTCTGCGATTAAATAAAGTAAGGATTATGATGAGGAAATAGTGTTAACACAAAAAAATAATAGTTCGCAGCTATGCATTTTTATAAAAAAATGAGTGAAATTTTCAAAAATTAATATTTATATGCTGAAGAATCGAACAAAGGTTTTCAATTTCCTATAAAAGGTGCATATCTTAAACTATAATCGATTCCTTCCGCATAACAGTCTTTCGTTATGAGTGATTGAAAATCAGATAAAATTAAACATTTGACACTGTGATTGGAAAGATTCGATGCTTTTATAGAAAAAGGAGAACTGCTGAATTGCTTACTGTAAGAATAACATTACTTGGCAATTATATCTACTTACAAATGAAAGTGACCTTAAATGTGCAGAGCAGAGCTTTAGGATGGATAGTATTCTGATGAAAAATAAATAGAAAATTTACTGACGTTTTTTTGGACTCGTCTGCAATAGGAGATTAAAAACTTAAAAAAAAAAAAAAAAAAAACCTCAAGCTGATGCTCGTTGAATGAAAACAGAAAGTATTCTTTTCGGTTAGATATCTAAATAATAATAATAAAAAAGATCCAATTAAAACATATCCTAGTGTCACAAAAGAAAATTGAACTGAAAGCAAATTCATTTTTCGCTCTCTTGAATGGTGCCATATGTATGTCGCCGCCATCAATGCCAGACATAAATCTGCAAATATCACTAGAAAAAAAACACGATTTATGTTTTCCTTACATTTTGATCAAAATAGCATTAAAAAATAAAAAGAGTTCTTTATTTTATATATATTAGGGGGCTTTGTTTCTAATCTACGTTCACAAACCCCCGTTCTGATTTCGCAGCCTCTTAAAACCTGGTAATGTATAATGTTTTAAACAGATGATGATGATATCACGAACGGCGACTATCTTCTGTAATCAGGTTATAATGCTTTTTCATTTAAATGGGGTATTTTTCGGTTACCATGGTCTTACCCACCGCTTTCTCGACAGCCTATACGGTTGTTTTGGGGATTGATAAGTATTGATAAGTATTTATGGATTGATAAATAATTATGTCACATATAGTGTTTTGATAAAAAAGAATGCAAAAGCTTTGATATGGAAGAATAAGGAAAGGGTATTTTAGGCTTTGGTTTTTCGGAAGCGCTTGCACTGGGCTCCGGAGCCCAGTATTTATTGGCTCCTTTGAATTCCGACCAATATTTAAATATTTACTAAAAGCAGAGAAGTACCGGAGCTGGGCTCCGGTGGGCTCCGGCTCAATTTAAGCCCTGGTCCTCTTCCAAATTTTATACTTGGCAACATCAGCATATTTAATGTGTAAATTCAAGGGAACTTTGTGCATAAATACAAGTAAACAAGAAACCCACATAACATTACATTTGTATAAGTGTATTTATTGCACGTGATTTTATTGAATTTCAGCGACATATGATGATGTCTAGTGGTTGAAAAATAAATCTGGAGGCACGGCAGTGCCTCCGCCAAGTCGAGAAAGCACGGCCGTAAGCATACTTTTCTGGAAGCAACTCAGGGCACTTTTGACCCCCCCATATCTCCGCGCTGGAGTATCCCAAAAATTCAAAACTTCGTTTTTGTAGAGTATTTGGCACACAGGACCAAAATTTAAAATTACAACTTTCTGTCTTTTCTAGTTCAGACGATATATGAACTCAAACATTCGATTTTTTGTCACTCACTCACTCACTCGTTCCGCGTCATCAAAAAGATTAGGTAGATCCCGTAGCCCTAGAAACTTGACATTTGGAAAAAAGGTAGTGTTTAGGATACAAAGAAAGGAAAAATTATAAAATCCGGAAAATTCGAAAGAAAACATTCGAAAATTCAACAAATTCCATCAAAATTGAGAATTGAAAATAAGACGATCTTGTAGTCTTAGAAACTTAAGATTTGGTGTGAAGGTAGTGTTTAGCATCCAGAAAAAGAAAACATCAAAAACACCAAAAAAATCGAAAGCAAAATTGAAAAAGTCGAAAAAAACGAAAAAATCGAAAATTTTCAAAAAATCCGATTTTGTTGCGCTAGAAACTTGGAATTCAGAATAAAGGTAGTATTTAGGATGCAAAATAAGAAAAAATTAAAAAATCCAAAAAATTCGAAAAAAAAATTCAAAAATTCGAAAATTTCGAAAAAAAATTGAAAAAATTAAAATAATTGGATCTTAGCCTTAGAAACTTAAAATTCGCGGTAAAGATAGTGTTTAGGATTCAGAAAATTTTAAAATAAAAAACGCAATAAAATTCGAAAATAAAATCGAAAAATCAGAAAAATCGAAAAATAAGGAAAATTTTAAAATAATTCGATTTTACAGCGCTAGAAACTTGAAATTTGGAATAAAGGTAATATTTAAGATACTAAATAAGGAAAAATTAAAAAATATGGATAATTAAAAAAAATACCCATAAATCAGTGCAGACGGTATATGAACTCAAAGTTTCGATTTTTTGTCACTCACACACTCACTCACTCTCGCGTCATCAAAAAGATTGAGTAGGTCCCGCAGCCATAGAAACTTAAAATTTGGAACAAAGCTAGTGTTTCGGATACAAAGAAAGGAAAAATTATAAAATCCGGAAAATTTCAAAAAAAAAAAAAAAAAAAAAACATTTCAGCAAATTCGAACAAAATTGAAAATTGAAAATAACACGATCTTGTAGTCTTAAAAACTTAAAATTTGGTGTGAAGGTAGTGTTTAGAATTCAGAAAAAGAAAACATCAAAACATCAAAAACACACACAAAAAAAATCGAAAATAAAATCTAAAAATCGGAAAAATCGAAAAAAAACTGAAATTTTCAAATAATCCGATTTTGTTGCGCTGGAAACTTGGAATTCGGAATAAAGGTAGTATTTAGGATGCAAAATAGGGGAAAATTAAAAAATCCAGAAATTCGAAAAAAAATTCAAAAATTCGAAAAAAATGAAAAAATTAAAATAATTCGATATTTTAGCCTTAGAAACCTAAAATTCGCGGTAAAGATAGTGTTTAGGATTCAGAATAAGTTAAAAACGCAATAAAATTCGAAAACAAAATAAAAAAATCGAAAAATAAAGAAAATTTGAAAATAATTCGATTTCATAGCGCTAGAAACTTATAATTTGGAATAAAGGTAATATTTAAGATACTAAATAAGGGAACATTAAAATATGGATAATTCGAAAAAAAAATCGAAATTTTCAAAAATTAAAAAAAAAGAAAGAAAGAAAGAAAAAGAAAAAAAAAGTGAGAAATTGAAAATAATATGATCTCGTAGTCTTAGAAACTGAAAATTTGGTGTAAAGGTAGCGTTTAGGATTCAGAAAAATAAAAAAATAAAAACACAACAAACATCGAAAATGAAATAAAAAAATCGAAAAAAAACGAAAATTTGAAAATAATTCGATTTTGTAGAGCTAGAAACTTAAAATTTAGAATAAAGGCAGTATATAGGATACAAAAAAAGAAAAATAAATAAAAAATCTGTAAAATTCGAAAAAACTTATTGTTTAGGATACAGGAAAAGGAAAAATTAAAACACAATAAATTCAAAAATAGAATTAAAAAACTCGTAAAAGATCGGAAATTTCAAAATAATTCGATTTTGTAGCGCTAGAAACTTGAAATTTGTAATAAAGAATACAAAATAAGAAAAAATTTAAAAATCCAGAAAATTATTAAAAAAAAAATCGAAAAAATCAAAAATTTAAAATAATTTTATCTTGTATTCTTAGAAACTTAAAACTTGGTGTAAAGGTAGTATTTACTATTCAATAAAAGGAACAATTAAAAAATTCGTTAAATTCGAAAATAAATCGAAATATCTTTAAAAAATCGAAAATTCAAAAACAATTTGATTTTGTACTGCTACAAACATTAGTTTTAAGATAATTGTCCTATTAGCTAGTACAATTGTTTTATGTTATTACCCCCGGATTATGGTTTTCTTTTCTTTCGTTTACGAATTTCGTTATAGGAAAGTTCCACTATAGACTGGCTACGTTATAGGCGATTTCTTTATAGTCAGGTTTGTTTTCTTTCACAGGTTATACTCTATTTACTTCGCATATGAAATAAGTATTGTTAAATGATGTTAGCCTCACAAACATTTTCACAGCTCCCCCTACCCTCCCGATATTACTGGCTGGTTATGGTTTGATAGTTCTTTCTAAATAAAATCATGGTGACTCTAACATTCACTTGATTTACCTCTAAATTAAACCTAAATGATCCTAAGAAGACGGATAAAAAATTACTATATTGGCATGACAATCAGGTAACTTAGACGTAAAATCAAAAAATCAATAAATTTATAAAAAGTAAAAAAATTTGAAAATAATCAGATTTGGTAGTCCTAGAAGCTTGACATTTGGCAGAAAAGTAGGGTTTAGTATACAAAGTAAGAAAAAATTAAAAAATCCGTAAATGTAAAAAAAAAAAAAAAAAAAAAAAACGAAAAAAAAACATCGAAAAAAGGAATATAGTTTGATTTATTGAAAATTTCCGGAAATTTTAATTTTGGCTTTCTTTTTATACTAAAAAGTTCTTTTATGTTAAATATCAAGTATCTAGGGCTGAGAGTAATATCTCAGATGGATAGCACTATCCTGGAAGCAATTGAGAGTAATTTTGACACTCCCCCTCCCATAACTTAGTGCTGGCCTAGGAACCTGAAATCTCTTTTTATCTACAGTACTTTGCAAACGAAACTAAAGCTTCAAATTTTTTATACCTGTAAACAATAGGGACAGAGCGTCTTAGCGAAAATCAGTGGATGATCTCCAAAAAGAACCCAAATTCAAGAAAAGGAGGATTACTTACAAAAAGAAGTGAAATCTCATCAAAAACGTCACCTGTAAAAAATGCAGCTAAGTCTCGTGACTCTTTTTCAGTAAAAAGTTCTGAGATCGTGTAAAGCCAAGTTTAGCTATCTTATTAACTCTGAAATTTTCATTCACAAATCACTCCTTTTCTCTACATCTTTAGTTAAATATTATTTTGTGACTTGGCAATTACGTAGCACGAGAATGTGATGTATATAATTAGTCTTAATCAAATAATACCATGCTATCTCGTAACATATTAAGGTGTAATAACTTCCCTGTGCGTATATAATTAGCCTTAATCATATTATCTCATCCCTTCCCACATAACATAGTAGGGTGTAATAACTTCCCTGTGCTGCGTAATTGCCAAGTCACAAAATAATATTTAACTAAAGATGTAGAGACTAGGAGTGATTTGTGAATGAAAATTTCAGAGTTAATAAGATAGCTAAACTTGGCTTTACACGATCTCAGAACTTTTTACTGAAAAAGAGTCACGAGACTTGGCTGCATTTTTTACAGGTGACATTTTTGATGAGATATTCTTTTAAGGATAGGATAAAATCTCCTGTACAAGGAGGTGGACAATCTAATGAAATTACAGTAGTAAATGCATTCAGATATATCCACGAATAATGAAATAGCGCAATTACTGGAAATTGAGAACTTAAAATTAAAGTGAAAACGGGTGTTCAGGGCGCAGAGCCCCAAAGGAATGTATTTTTATTCTGAAAAAATACAAGAATAAGTGATTTATCATATCATTGCAGAAAATTGTGTTTAATGTGAGACTTCTAAAATTTATGGAAGCTTCGAAAAATTTTATATGCTTGTAAATGTGCATATAATTTAAAGAAATAGGATTGTAGGGTATTAATTATTATGCAGATTCTATTAAAAATTACTGAGATTGATCAGCAATGATTTGTACAGCTGACGTTGGAGCCTCTGATCTGTAGACTTATTAGTATATTTTATTTTTGCCGAAACGTCAGTTGAGGTATACTGTGGGTACTCGAAATGTTTTTGTTGTCTGTTTGTTTGTATGTCTCGCGATAACTGCCGAAAAAGTGATATTTTTAGTATGTAATTAGGTAGGTATGTTGGTGAAGTACCCAGAATTAGCTGTACAGATTGTGGTTAAATTTGGTTGATTCGATCGAAAAATATAGAACACTTTCTTTTAAGTCATAATGCTTTTCAATGGGAATTCTGCTGATCTTCAAAATTTAGCATTCGTGGAAAGGAAGTTGATGCATTGGGATAATTGATTTTAATGTTAAATTTATGTTTTGTTAAAATTCTGAAATTGAGATTTTAAATTAATCCGATCGGTTTCAAATTTTGACAATATATCTATTGGAATTTCGAAATTAATTGTATAAATTATTGAGGAATTTTATGCATGAATTTGAGAGATATAAAACATTTTAATTTCTCATATTTTACAAAAATGTCCAATGCTTTTCTTTTTTCCTCTCATTTATTAATTCTTTGCCTAGCAGCTGAATTTCCAAGAATTTATGTATAAAAAAAGATTCAAGTAAATCGCAATTTTGGACGCAAAACATTATTAGCAAGATAGCTGATTTTTGGATGTTTTTAATTTTTAATATGCTTTTTCAAATGATATAGATGAGGATTTATTTTAACTACTAAAGAAAAATGACCAAATCGGTTTTCGAAACAAAAATTATAAAAACGTTGAATGTGTAAATTGAATAAAATTGTCATAAGAGGAATTTACATTTGTATAAGTATATTTATTACACACAATTTTATTAAATTTCAGCAACATATGATGTTTTCTGGTTGAAAAATAAGTAGTCTTTTAAGGATAGGATAAAATCTCCTGTACAAGGAGATGGTTAATCTAATGAAATTACAATAGTAAATGTATTCAGATATATACTAGAATAATGAAATAACACAATTACTGGAAACTGAGAACTTAAAATTAAAGTGAAAACGGGTGTTCAGGGGTGCAGAGTCCCCTGAAGGAATGTATTCTTATTCTGAAAAAATACAAGAATAAATAGCTTATCATAGCATTGCATAAAATTGTGTTTGATATTATATTTATAAAGTTTACGGAAGTTAAATCTCATTTGCTTATAAATGTACATATAACTTAAAAAAATAGGAATGGAATATAATGGAATAGGAAAAAAATAGGAATATTATTTATTATGCAGTTTCTATTAAAAATTAGTGAGATTGATAAACAATGATTTGTAGAGCTGACGCTGAGGCCTCTCATCTGTAGATTTACTAGTATATTTTATTTTTGCCGAAACGTCTATCGAACCAAATTTCGGTGTAGCTGTAGCTGAAACTATAAGATGGTGAATTATCGTTCGAACATTTACAGCTCTGGTTGACCCACAGCTCCAAATGTTGGACCAATATTTTGCCATCTTATGGTTGCAGCTATCGCAGCACCAAAATGTGGTTCAAACCACTACAAACGTTTTAACAGTGTACTATATAAAACAATTAACAGCGATTACACGCCAAATGTTTCGCGTGTAACTTACATTTGCGGGTTCAGCTAATTCTTAAAAATAACCCTACTTGAAGCACTAAAGAGCAGCCGAATGCAAGCCAGAGGCAATAGCATATATTTTAGATCGTGTGATTGAAACTTTAGCACTTTTAGATCCCTAAAGTCCATCTGTTTTGCATTCTGTATGGTCCTCTCTCTGGCTATCAATGTTATTTGGATGCTTTGGAAAAAACTGAAAAGCCATATAATTCTGCCTATGGCACATTAAACAATGCTACATCGTAATTGCTACATGCGTTGAAGTGCAGTGGATGTGAAGTATTAAGTTAGAATTTCCTGGAGGGGATGTACTTTGTAAATTTATAAAGTGGCTGTGGAAGGCGTGTGTGATGTTGTCGTCTGGTTCTTATTATTTTCATAATGATACTATTTTGACATCCTCTGAGCTTTAGGTAGCTTTCATTACAAAAAGCTACCTATTGCAGGCGTTCGGAGGAAAGCAATTCCAAAAAAATTTGGTATATTTTCACTGATCATGACCTCCAGACACCAAAACCACCCTCCGTTCAAATGTTGATATATATATATATATATATATATCTGACATTTGTCATGCTGTAATTCTTTTATTTATGAACCGATTTAGATGTGACTGAGTATGTGTATAGTACATACCAAGGTCTCGACCGAGTTCGTTGGTCAGCTTCATCCACCATCTTGTTTCAAAATGATGGACAGTTAAAAATTTTTACATTTAAAAAAAATCAAAAACAAAATATTATAAATTTAAAAAAAAAATGTTTCCGTTAAGTGTTAGAGAGAGATACAAGGATTTTGGAACATTTTTTGTTTTGGCTATATCTAAAACAAGTAATATATATATATTTTTTAATGTCAATTCCTACTTAGGACAATAAAACTAAAATTAATTAATTAAATTAAATTAATGAATTAATATTTGAAAAAACTTTATTAACATCAAGTGTCATCAACTACAAGTTAAAAAAAATGTATTTGAAATTGAGTGGATGAGTAAAAAGAATTTTATTAACGATTGAAAATTTGAACAAGGTATATAAATATATATAGGTAGAGTGTGAACTAATAGTAGGAATTGAAAAATGGCTGAGATATGTCAGTTTGAAATTCTAGGGTGGCTGAGATTTGAAACAATCTGATATTTGTTATGCTGTAACTCTCGTATTTATGAACCGATATGAATGTGAATGATCATGTGTACAGAACATACCAAGGTCACGACCGAGTTCGTTGACCAGCATCATGCGCCATATTGTTTCAAAATGGCGGCCAGTTAAATTAAAAAAAATAAAATAAGAATTCAGAAACATGTATAAAAAATTATAAATTGAAAAAGTTGTTTCCGTTGAGTGTTAGATCGTAATATACAAGAATTCCGGAATTTTTTTGTTTTGTCTTTATCTTAAAAAAGGGCTGAGATATGGCAGTTTGAAATTCTAGTGTGGCTAAAATTTTGAAACAATCTGATTTTTGTTATTCTGTAACTTTCATGCTGAAATTCACATTCAAATTCAGTATTAACGTAAAACGGGATTGAAACTTCTATAATCGGGTTCCCAAGCATTTTAGATTCGGGTGTTTGAGTAAAATGAGTTGATTTTTTTAAAAATATGGACTACGAAAGCTACCTTTTCCTCTCGGTACAGGCCGGAAGGACTTTTTGAAATAACATTAAGGAGAATATTCAGATGATTTGGGTCATAGGCCCTATTTTAGCCTCTTCCTACATATGATTCCAATGATTTATTTCTTTTTTCTCCATTGCATTACATTATTCAATCAGTATAAAAACTAGTCGTTGGGGGCCACCGTAATACTTACCCATCATGTATATGTATAATGTAAAATATTAAAATAAAAATGTGTAAACTACTTATAAAATGCATTGCAATTCAAATAAAATCGTGGCTTGATGACGTCATAAAAAGGCTCGATTACTGAATTGCTTGAAAGAGGTTTTTCCTTATAACTCCAAAAATAATATTCCTATTAACTAGCGGTTTATTGCATCTGATTAAGCGTCAAATTTCCAATTAAAATATATCTTTGAAGTAAAATTTGGATGAAATACAGGGTCATGAAAAATCGAAGAGTGTGGGAAATAGGATTACAAATATCTCGGCAACTCATTATCCGATCGACTTCATGTTTTATGCAAAATTTATGTTTTTTTATTGTTTTTCATATTTACTACTTAAAATAAACAATTTCGAAAATTTTTATATACCTTTCATCGAACGAATATTTCGAGAGTCCGAAAAAAAATGTTCCGTTTAATCGAGGTTATTGAAATGAAATAGGCTTCTTCCCATTATTATATACTAAGTACATACCAAATTGCAAGTCTCTATCTCAATTTGTTCGGGAGATAGAGCGTTTACAGACACACACACAGACACACAGACGGACGGCAAATTTTTTTTTCTAAAAATATGTTTTTCGGAATCTCCAGTGTCTGAAACGTGTAAATCCGTCAAAAAAAATTTTCGATTTTCAAAACGATTACAAGACTTACCCTATACTACGTATGATGGGTAAGTAATATTTGAGATAAATTTATTTTTTAGATACGGAACTTTATTCACTTCCAAATTTCCAAAAAAGAAAAAAACGTATTAAAAATTGACATCACCCGAAAATCAACTATTTTATTTGTCTAATTTTGTGCTGCGTCGAAATAATGTGATTTAATTGAACTTTATTTTTTTTAAATATATTTTTAAATACAGTTGTTATGCAATGATTTAAGGAAAGAGAGGAAGAAAAAGAAAAACATTGGAAATTTTGTAAAAAATGAGAAATTAAAATGTTTTATATATATCTTGAATAGATTAACAAAATTCCCCAGTAATTTATACAATTAATTTCGAATCTAATAAATTTATTGGGAAACTTTCAAAGCAGTCAGATTAATTTAAGATCTCTACTTTGGAAATTTAGCATTAATAATTAAATCTTTAAATCAATTATTCAAATGTGCAATTTTCGTTTCAGCTGAATGATAAAATTTTAAAATGTCTGAATTTTCATAGAAAAGCATTATGACAGGAAAAGTAATATTCTATATATTTTTAAATGAATGAATCAATTTAAACGAAAAACTAGCAGCTAATTCCATGTATCTCACCAACATATTTACCAAATATAATGCTAATTGGATGCCTTTTGCGACAGTTATCGCGGGACATAAAAACAGACATAAGAACACCGAAATCTTTTCTGGTGTCCACAATAAGACTTATTTGAAGTTTAGACAATTATTGTAGCACTGAGTACAGTATATATAAGGTGTCCGAAAAAGGTAGAAACATGCTTTACTTTTTTACATGTTCGAATTAAGTATGCAATGTAGATTGCAAAGTGTAAAAGTAAGGCAGAAAATCTCGTTATTGTGATGAAGTAGTTATCTCATTAATTTTCAAAAAGTTACCTTTTTAAACAACCTTTCTAAAAAAATTGTTCAGTGCGAACATTTTTCGTTTTGCTCCTGCAAGATCATTACAAAAAACAGCGTATCTGTATCTTTAAAATTAAAGGGAAATACGTAAACAAAAATTGACCATTTTGTATGGGGACCACATATTTAAAAAAAATGTATATTTCTGAAATACTGGGGAAAATAAAGAAGAAAGGAAACTCGAATTATAAAATATTCAGTATACCTTAAAAAAATAATAGTTGTTTGCAAGACTGTTAATGTCGAAGAACTCCAAAACATTTACTGAAAAATTATTAGAGAATGTGAGCAATGTATTAAACTTGTTTTATTGATGAAATTTCTTTTAGAATTGTACGGAAAAAAATGTATAATGGAGCTTTTAATTATTTTTCATAATATTGAATTTAAAGTATTCAATTTTTGTAATGATCCTGCTTTTAGAATTGTAAGGAAAAAATTGTATAATGGAGCTTTAAATACTTTTTTATAATACTGAATTTAATGTATTCAGTTTTTGTAATGATCTTGTTTTAGAAATGTACCGAAAAAATTGTATAATGGGGCTTTAAATTCTTTTTCATAATATTGAATTTAAAGTATTAAGTTTTTGTGATGATTTTGCTTTTAGAATTGTACGGAAAAAATGTATAATGAAGCTTTAAATTCTTTTTCATAATATGAATTTAAAGTACTATATATACTCACGTATAAGTCGACCCTTTAACTTTGAAACGTAAATTCTGCAAAAAATCAAAAATCCGCTTATAAGTCGACCCCCTAAGTTTTTATTTCAATTTTGCATATAATCGAAGAAAAGATGGGAGAAAAACACTCGCTCCATCTGGAAGGAGAGATTCGCCAATGCGAAAAAGTGGTAAGTAAACAAAAACAAACCAATGAAATATTTTGTATGATAAATTATTATTATTTGTATATTTTAAATATTATTTTATTATTCTTATACATAAAAAGCCAGAAATTTGGCAGCATTTGAAGTATTTTTTCGTTATTTTAATTGATCCGCGTATAAGTCGACCCCCACAATTTGCTTTCCGAAAATTGTCAGAAATTCTTCGACGTATACGCGAGTATATACGGTATTCAGTTTTTGTAATGATCTTGCTTTTAGAGTTGTACGGAAAAAATTGTATAATGGAGCTTTAAGTTCTTTTTCATAATATTAATTTAAAGTATTCAGTTTTTGTAATGATCTTGCTTTTAGAATTGTACGGAAAAAAATTGTATAATGGAGCTTTAAATTCTTTTTCATAATATTAATTTAAACTATTCAGTTTTTGTAGTGATCTTGCTTTTAGAATTGTACGGAAAAAAAATGTATAATGGAGATTTAAAATATTTTTCATAATATTGAATTTAAAGAATTCAGTTTTTGTAATGATCTTGTTTTTAGAATTGTACGGAAAAATTGTACAACGGAACTTTAAATTCTTTTTCATAGTATTGAATTTAAAGTATTCAGTTTTTGTGATAATCTTGATGTAGCGACAGAATGTTTTTTTTTCTAATTGTCAAATTTTGGTCCGGTTTCAATTTTCAGAATATATATATATTTCCTTTTTCCTGGCTTCCGGTAGTGTCTCGGCATAAGGAACGTATCAAGGACCATCACGCGAAACGCCGCGCTCAGCGAATTCTGCGCCGGTCTCCCAACCCACCCATCCCCGATCGCTGCCCGAAAAATTTGTATAATGGAGCTTTAAATTCTTTTTCATAATATTGAATTTAAAGTATTCAGTTTTTGTAATGATCTTGCTTTTAGAATTTTACGGAAAAAATTGTATAATGGAGATTTAAAATATTTTTCATAATATTGAATTTAAAGAATTCAGTTCTTGTAATGATCTTGCTTTTAGGATTGTACGGAAAAATTGTACAATGGAACTTTAAATTCTTTTTCATAGTATTGAATTTAAAGTATTCAGTTTTTGTGATAATCTCGATGTAGCGACAGATTTTTTTTTTTTTTCGAATTGTCAAATTTTGGTCCGGTTTCAATTTTCAGAATATATATATATTTCCTTTCTTCCTGGCTTCTGGTAGTGTCTCGGCATAAGGAACGTATGAAGGATCATTACGCGAAACGCCGCGCTCAGCGAATTCTGCGCCTGTCTCCCAACCCACCCATCCCCGATCGCCGCCCGGAAAATTTGTATAATGGAGCTTTAAATTCTTTTTCATAATATTGAATGTAAAGTATTCAGTTTTTGTAATGATCTTGCTTTTAGAATTTTACGGAAAAAAATTGTATAATGGAGATTTAAATTATTTTTCATAATATTGAATTTAAAGAATTCAGTTTTTGTAATGATCTTGCTTTTAGAATTGTACGGAAAAATTGTACAATGGAACTTTAAATTCTTTTACATAGTATTGAATTTAAAGTATTCAGTTTTTGTGATAATCTTGATGTAGCGACAGAATGTTTTTTTTTTTTTTTTTCGAATTGTCAAATTTTGGTCCGGTTTCAATTTTTAGAATATATAGATATTTCCTTTCTTCCTGGCTTCCGGTAGTGTCTCGGCATAAGGAACGTATCAAGGACCATTACGCGAAACGCCGCGCTCAGCGAATTTTGCGCCGGTCTCCCAACCCACCCATCCCCGATCGCCGCCCGAAAAATTTGTATAATGGAGCTTTAAATTCTTTTTCATAATATTGAATTTAAAGTATTCAGTTTTTGTAGTGATCTTGCTTTTAGATTTTTACGGAAAAAAATTGTATAATGGAGATTTAAATTATTTTTCATAATATTGAATTTAAAGAATTCAGTTTTTGTAATGATCTTGCTTTTAGAATTGTACGGAAATATTGTACAACGGAACTTTAAATTCTTTTTCATAGTATTGAATTTAAAGTATTCAGTTTCTGTGATAATCTTGATGTAGCGACAGAATGGTTTTTTTTTTTTTTTTTTTTTTTTTTTTTTTGATTGGCAAATTTTGGTCCGGTTTCAATTTTTAGAATATATGTATATTTCCTTTCTTCCTGGCTTCCACCAGTGGCTCGGCATAAGGGACGTATCAAGGACTATTAAGCGAAACGCCGCGCTCCGCGATGGTCTCCCAGCCCATCCACCCCCGACCGCCGCCCGAGACGAACATAGATCTCGAAACCGCAAGGACCTTTCGATAGCCTCATGGCCGAACCCTCCCGCTTTTCGAGGTGTTTAATTTGTTCATTTTTCCTTTTAAATTTGTCTGGTTTTAATTTTCAGAATATCCCCCCCCCCCTTTCTTCCTGGCTTCCGCTTTGGATGTGTCGTATAATAATTTAAATAGCGTAACTTTTTAAAAATTAATTGGAGGAATTTTAATTAAAATAACCTTATTATGAACACTTTTGCAATTTACATTGTCAACTTACCTCCAAAAAATAAAAACCAAAGTAAGTTTTTATCTTTTCGGGACACCTTGTATATTCATTTTCAGTGAAGATATAAATGAATTTAAATCCTTTATTTCTGTTTAGTGTTTAATTAAATTTTATAAGGGTGTGAGGACAAATATATTTTCTTTTCAATATTATTCGCAATTTATCTGAAATTAATTGTATTGGGATAGATTACTTCTTATTAAGTCAGTTGTTTTCAAAATATACTCTTTCAAATCATTTGCAATCAATGTATAAATACTTCCAGGCAGGACAGTTTCTTTAAAAGCGGAGCGGCGTAGAGGGCGCTATGATTATAAATATTGAGAGTTGTCGATCGAATGCTTGAGAAGTGAATTACGGCCTTTGCCGTTCAGTTGGAGGATAAATTTTCATCCTGATTTACAGCTCTACATCCCACGTCTTTATGATTTTGGATTTACTAAAAAGGAGCGATCATTTGCTTCTTACAAAAATTAACTAAACAACATTTTCTTCAACGGATTGACATATTAGAGTTTTTGATGACTTTATTTATTTACTTTTCATAAATCATTTTAACTTTCGTTTTACACACTAATCCGGAAAAAAAAACTAGTTCCGAAGGAATTAATATAAACTGGCATTGTAAGCATAACTGTTATTGAAGGAAGAAGCAGTTATTTAAAGAAAAACTAGTATCGGAAGAAAAAACTGATATAGAGATAACAAACAATTTTTGAAAAAGCGAATATTGAAAAAATAAACATATTAAAAAAAAAGACTAATATTGAAAGAAAAAACTGCTATTGAAAATAAACCGATTGAGATATATACGCTAAATAAATAGCAAAACATTTCCTGTTACTCCGGAACATTTAAAAGAAAACATTTAGAAACTCAAAATGTTTTTTGTCGACCTGTTTTCGAAATTAATATATCATTTCATCACTGCTGGAATACAGTTTCATCACAGAATGATTATGATTTTATTAACTGTTATTGCATTTCTTGCAAAAAAGCTTGTTCTGTACGTACTGTGGATGATTATATCCATCAGTATTAATATCGTTTGGTTAATGAAATATAAAAAGGAAAACCGCCTGATCTTGCCCATAAGCCAACTAACATTTTCAAATGTCCTAGTTATGGTGACATTTGTGGCAGTAGAATGGATGTTGATTATTTCAACTGAATGGGTAGCATGGGAGTTAATGTGCAGCATGGTAATGTGGCTACAAACAACAAGTTTAATCATGTGCGCAGCTTTCACCTTTCAAACGTTGAATCTGTTTATATATCCAGAGAATAACCGACGAAAAACAGTGAAAAATGTTTTGAGAATTTGGTTCGTATGTTCACTACTCGCTTTAGCAAAGGTGAGCCTTTAAATATTTTATTTTTTACTTCATTTTTATTGAATATTTTTAATCCGTATACAGGGAAGATCAGATTCATCAAATTTCTAGAAATAACATTGCATTTTTAATTTCTGCTCCGAAATCAAATTAGATTTTATGCGTTATAGTTTGATAGTTATGTGTTATAGTTTTATATGTGTCACTTGTAATAATTTTAAGTTCAATTTCAGCCTATTTGTGTCTGATTTTTTTCCCTCTCCGTACTTTGTTTGATTATGACAGCTATCTATATAATACAATAGTTACTCCATTATACAATTCTGAATATTTTGCTTGTAAATTCTGTAAACAAATTGTAAAAAAAGGGAAAAAATCTATCTAATATATATATGGCACATCTCTATTACCCCGTCGACCACTTTTCATAACAAAAAACTATCGCCAAACTGTAAGATTAAACGCCAAAAATGCAGTCCCATTTACTTGATGTCAGAAGCATTATCGTGTTTGTTATGTCATCAAGTGGTTTTTAATTCGACATTTGCGTGTACTTTACATTATGTTTAACTGATTTATTAGTTATTTCATTAATTAAAATAACAACTGTGTCCTTAAATTTTTATATTTTATTTATTTATTTATTTTGATATTCCAATGGCAACGTTATCCTGTTTATTTGGCGTTACAGTTTGGCGATAGTTTTTTTGTTATGAAAAGTGTTCGACGGGATAATAGAGAAGTACCATATATATACACAGACACACACACACACACACACACACACATATATATATATATATATATATATATATATATACATATATATATAAATGTATTTCAGAATAATCCTAATGTTCCAACAACCCAGTATGCGCTAGGCATAAATGGGTTCATAACTTTAATTCTCTTTCAGATTTTTTAAAATTTCGCTAAGATTTACTGTTTTATCTGATACGACATTTTTCTTTTTTTTAAAGGTAATAATTGTGAAATGAATTTGCCAAGGTTATCTAGCACACTGGATACTTTTCCAGTGTTACTCCAGAAGCCTTGGCGAAAAAGAGAAAATGTCCTTGGCGAGAGAAGGAAATTTGACAACATATTTTCTGGCAACCCATTCACTGTTTTATATACACATTTCATATAGCTATTTTTTCCATATTTGTAAAATTTTATTTAATAAAAGAAGCAATTTATCTATTTTTATATACAAACGGAAGTAAATTGTATATAAAAATCAAGAATAATATATATATATATATATATATATATATAATACGAAAACCCCATACCATACTTTCAATCCCAAATCTCCTGAAACAGCAGGCCTTACAGTGGGCCTTATATATATATATATATATATATATATATATATAATTATAATATCTATGAATTTCAAAAACATATCAAGTTCTAATATCATTCTACAAAATCTACAAAGAGATAATTAATGATATTGTGTAATCAGAATATCACATAGCTAATAATTAACTTGTGCAATCATAAAATTACCATAGCATGTGCTTCAATGGTAATTAGCCAAATTTACTCATACCTGAGGAACATTTAAAAAGAAAGAGAGAGAAAGGGGACAAAAAAAAATTATAAATTGGAGTTGCTATTAAGTAAACACAAATGGATTAATAAATTAATTATGAACATTATTCAGTGGAAAAACTGGACCACAAGAGAACCAATCAAGAATTGGATATGAAAAAACATATGTGGATGTACTCGTCAGCTTGGCTGCACCCACATGTGTTTTAAAAATAATTCAGTATTTCATAATTCTACTGGCATGATGCTAAGAACAGTAGAATCAGCCAAGTATACTGAATTATTACCAGACAACAATTGGAAAAATTTAAAATTGGAAATATGTAAAATGTAAATAAAAAACCATTAAGAAATATATAATATATCACTTACAACGATTATCCTAAAATCTTTATAAATCACCACACTAAATTACCACCAGATATCATTTTTGAAATAATATTGGATATTAGAACCCTTAAATTGATATATATCGTAATTTTTTGGCATGCTTTTACAAAAACGCCAAGGCCCCTACAGTGGAAAAGTACACATTGGTGAGTAAGCTGAGTTTTGCTTAGTAATTGCAAAGTAGATGTGCACAATTTATAATAGTTTATATAGGACATCGCGCTATATAGAGTATAGATTTCTAAAAGGAAATCAGTAACATGTTTTTTGAATTTTATATTTAGACTTAAACATTTTAACACAGTCGTTCTGACTGGTAAAGAAATTATACGATTTTAGTTCTCCCAACTGAATGAAAAACTCTCCATGCCGGGATTCGAACCCAGAATTTTAAGGACCTAAGGTCCCGGGTTCGAATCTCGACCTGGAGACTTTTCCCACTTAGTTGGAAAATATACAACTATTATATATGTTTAGGTTTGTTGTCTCATTAGACTGTAATATCAACTTTTTGTGAAAATATTATTACTTTTTTCATGCGGTAAAATAGGGAATAATTCAAATTTCATTTTTATTTCAAATTTCATTTTTACTTCAAATTTTATGCAAAGTGTATAAAATGTTTGGAGCAAATTTATGCGTTGGATGTTGCTATTTACGGATATCTAATGACAAAATAATCTTTTGTATCATCGCAATGGATATCTGCAACATACCCAAGTACAGTGGGCTTGAAAAGACGATTTTATTTTTTGCTGCTATCTTCCAGCACAACAGTTAATATAAATTGTTCATGGAATTCCCAACAGATGCCGATACTTTGTTAAATATTCGTACCAAAATTTTATGTATCAATTGAGCAGTTTCACATCGTTATTACTAAAATGAACTTCCCAAATTTTGTAAAATTAAAAAGACTGGAGACGTTCAAAAACAGATTTTCTACAAACGTAATATAGTTCGTATACATTACAATATTGTAATAGAAAATTGGTAACATTTATGAGATGTGTGTAATTTTCTGTTTATTGCAGATGTGAAAAAAGTACCTTTCAGTAAATTTTTTATGATCTAATTTTTTAAAATTATTTTTTACTTGCTTAAAGCGGATTATTCTACCATCTGAGTAAATACTTTTCCAAATCGGAGTTGTTGTGTCACAAAGGGTTAACTTCAGAATCAGCTTAGTTTTTATCACCGATTATAATGCACCTGTTTTTTTATGTAATATTTTCCATAATCATTCATGACTTTGATTTCTTCAACGGTTCTTTACCTCGTCGTTACCACGAATCTCTTTTCTCTTTCTTGAAATTTTCGTGGACCCTAAGAGTTTAAAACTGCAATTACTGATATTCTAAAGAATATAGAGTAAAGATTATAGGAGGGTAGTTTGATAAATTCTCAGCCTGATACAGAGATGGAGCAAGTATGACCAAATAACAATGATGTTTGTAAAGTACGATCCTTTAGATGATATGCTGTCGCGTTTTAGACGCGTGAGTTTATTGGTTATTGCTTGGCGATAAAGTAAAGTAAACAGGTTTTGACATTTTCTGAAAATGGAGTCATAAAATAATTTGTTAAAAAAGGCTTAACCCACGCGGACATACAAAAATAGTTACATTCCACCTTAAAGGATTCTTGTCCTTCATATTTGACGATAAAAAAGTGGGATGTTGAATTTAAACATGGTAGGAAATTAATCCACGATGATGAACGCTCAGGTCGCCCAAAAACCGCTACGACCGACGAAATCGTCTAAAACAGTCAGAATATCATATTGAATGATCCCCGATTGAAGATACGCGGACTTGCTGACATTGCAATCATCTCGATAGACCGTGTCCACTACATTTTACACAATGTTTTGTGTACGAAAAAGCCTTCTGCTCGATGCGTGCCGCGTTTGTTGAACGTCGACCAAAAACGTCAAAGAATGAACATTTTTCAAGAGTCTTCTGAAATGTATTGTGTTGCAAGTTGAAAAATAAAATGAAATATTGTCAAAAATCTTTTATTTTCTTGGTCAGGCCGAGAACCTTTTGAACCACCCTCTTACAGGGCTGCACTAAAGAATTCGCACACAAGATTGTGTCTTAAATGCAAGGGGACTACATGAAAAATATGAAATTATGTCAAAAACTTTGTGCTTTTATTCTCAGGCCTAGAACTTATCAAACCACCTGCGTAGGGGAGAGTAGGGTAAAACCGGATATCCTGTTTTCTTGCTGATAGGTGCTGTCCTGTAGACATCACCTGTCTTAACTACATTCTTAGCGTAACCTAGCAATGTGCCATCGGCTTTTGAAGTGAATTAATCTTTGTGTCCGTGCAATGCTATTGGAAAGAAATTCACCTCAAAAGTTTTATTTTTTCGTCGTCTTTTCTGCTCTTTAAATAAATCTTTACGCTCGGACGGGTTTAGGTAAGAAAACCACTGTTTTCTATAGCTTTCACCCGATTTTTTATGCCAAATAGAAGTGTGTACGTGCAGCTATCCAGGAGTCGACCATGTTGATATGTGGTTGTATGTTGGAGTAAAACCTGGTACACATGGTTTTGCATTGAATCTCCAATGATTTGTTTCTTCACTCAACAGGTGGTGAAGGATGGATACAATGTTCATTCCGTAAAGAATGGACACATGAGGAGTGCAGCCGATACGAGAAGTAAAAGCTGAGAATCCCATTACATGACAACATTGAAAATTGTTTGAAAACCTGGGAAAATAATTACTGACCTTAAGAATTGTATACATGTTTTAAAGTTTGTTTCAAAATTTATTACAACAAAGCTTTTTGTTACCAAAAGTGTAAACACTTGATCTCTGATTAGTACCTGTTTTTCCCCTACCACGAATTATCGCAGTTGTTTCAGATGGTCCTACACAACGTCTTTTCCCAATTAGAGAAGAATTTGCCAGTAGCAACAGGTGTTGTTTTTCAATAATCCAGATGTTTTCAAAGATATTTCGAATTGTGGTTTCAACCCTTCTAGATTTTTGTGAATAAATAAAAACTGTTAGGTACTCGGTTTTACCATCCTTTCCCTTAGCATAAAAGGGATATAGAAACTAATTATATTGTATTTGTTGCACCACTAGGGACTCTGCCTGCTATGACTTACACACGCCAACTTCCGTCCAGACCCCATAGGCTGTATAAACATGATAATTTGCTCTGTTATAAAAAGATTAAACTATTACGTAAGATTTAATAATATTATCACGATCATTGACGACCTTCTGTATTCGGGTTTCCATTCACTTCCCTTTGGCTGGGGATTTTTTTTTTAATCTCCAAAATGTCACATCAACAGCTGACAGCTGTTTTTGTGATTGATTAAATAAGATAAATTACACATTTGTAAATTAGCTTAAATGAACTGGTTAAGTAAAAAATGTCGCTGCCTCCCGGACTTTTATAATAATCTTTAGAATAAAAGTTTTGTTTTAGACGCTATAGTTAAATAGTTTTAAATATGACGTATTATCCCCATTTAATGTTTTTTGTCCGTAATAATTTAATAATTTTTATGTTTTCTTTCTCTTCTATTATTCCCGTGTAAATATATTTTTTAGTTGAAAAGTGTGTGGAAATACTATCATTTAGACTTTTTTTTTTCATTCGGAGACAGGAGTTAAAAAACGGATTTTTCGAAATATAAAATAATTCTTTATTCAGATAATGGAATTTTAAATGAAAAATGAAAAAAAGAAGAAGAAATAACCTCAAAATATTAAACAAATTAAAAAAATAATTTACACTGCACAACGCAATCTTGTCACGTATATGCCTGCAAATGATGATTAAATTGCTATTCATAGATTTTGATCGTATAAAACTTATGTAACTAAACTAATTACTCCTATTTCCAAAATTAAATTAAATTAATTAATTTTTATTGCCAACAATAAAAAATCCATAGTAAATTTCTTTCCACAGCAATTAGTTTTGTATTGAAAGATTTCCAAATGAAGAATTAAAATGAAATAAAAAGTTTCAAGAATGAAACAGAAGATGAATATGACGTCATATTGGAAGTATACGAGGCTAACGAAAAAGACAGGCTACCGCGGTGCATTCCACTCATCTTTTTTTACAGACCGCTAGAGTGACGTGATGCTCTTTTCGACACCTGCATTGGTGCATTCGAGCATCACGTGACTCCCGCGGTCTGTAAAAAAAAGATACGTGTAAAGCACCGCGGTAGCCTTTCTTTTTCGTTAGCATCGGGAAGTATAACAGATTCTCAAAGAGTTCTCAATAATACACAGAGCATAAATATGAGTAAGTACAGAAAGCAGGAGAATATATAACGTCATATAATTTTAAGGAACGTATTGAATCGTGAGAAAAATCCAATTATGGAAAGACTGTCTCTTTCTTTGTGTTTATCATACATTTCTCTATAAAACTTCCATTTTTTATGTTTTATATGTAATAATCTCTTTTAAATATAAGTCAAGAAAGAGTCCGGTCTCAGTAAATTCGATATACTGTAGCAACAGCAGATTTGGTTATTTCCTTTTCTCAATCCCTTATACTTGAAAGATTAGTCTCAGATTATAAAAAATGATAATTTTCATACTGAACGAAAGCTTTTGTGCGTCACCTGAAGATTCTTTGCAGACCTCTTGAAATCCACGGAACGCAGTTCAAAAAGCGGTCTAAAGATTGTCTGGTGTTTCTGACAAATTTTAGCTTATAGGGAATTCTTAATAAATAAATAATAAAAAAATCAAGTTTTTATTATTTTATATCTTTAACCCAATTTTGTATGAAATTATATTTTAAGACGAAAAATTACAGAAAAAAATATTGATATTTAGTTATAAAATCACTCATTTTCTTGTTTTTTTACGTACGTAGTTTCATAGTTTTAAAATGAAAAGTTATTTTTGTCCGAATTCTTTGAAATTTTTATTGGTGATAAATAAAAAGGGTTTTATAGCCCGTGTAAAAATTTTGTGAAAAAATATTGTTATCTAGCTGTAAAAGAAATGTTTTCTTCTCGCTTTTTTGTTTGTTTGTTTTCGCGTCGGCTTCTTTAACATAGTAATAAAAAAATAGTTCTCATCTCCCGAACTCTCTGACATTTCAATCGGTTATAAATATTCATGCAATATTTTTGATAAAGCTTTAAAATTTTGCGAAAAATATGCATATTTTATAGTGAAAACATGAGTTCTTAAAAAAAAGCTTTAGCTTTCAACCTCAGAGCAAAAATATTTTAAAAGTCTTTTGCTTTCAATACAATGGTACACCTCCGTACGATTTCAATCAACTCTTTTCAATCCCCGTAGGATTAACAGGCTAATCAATCAGGTTTCCCGTTTCTGAGGGGAGAAGCCTTAAAAAAGAACACGTTGACGCATACGCAAAGAGACTATATTCGTGAAGAAATTCGATAGAATGCGCTTTTAGTTTTAAATATATAGATTGTTTTCTAAAACATCTATTTTTGGAGAATTAAATTTTTTAATTATCATTTTTACCTTACTTGAATCTTTTAATTTTAAATTATGATAAAAAACTGATTTTTATAAGTTAAAAAAGTTTACGAATTACAAAAATCTCTATTATTCAAGTCGATTTATTTATGTAATACGCAAGTGAGGTGACGATTCCGGGCAGAATCCATCCATCTAACAGCATTTTCTTATCAAATTTAAACATTTTTCGTTATAGCAGCTTCCAACAATAAAAAAACTGCAGTAAAATTCTTTCCACAGCAATTAATTTTCTATTGAAAGATTTCCAAGTGAAAAAAAAATTAAATAAAAAGTTTTAAGAATGACAAAGGAGACGAATATGACGTCATATTGGAAGCATAACAGATTCTCAAAGAATTCTCAATAATACATGGAGCATAAAAATGAATAAGTACAGAAAGCAGGTGAATATATAACGTCATATGAGTTTAAGGTACGTATTGAATCGTGAGAAAAACCCAATTATGGAAAGACTGTCTCCTTCTTTGTGTTTATCATACATTTCTCTATAAAACTACCATTTCTTATGTTTTATATGTAATAATCTTTTTTAAATATAAGTCAAGAAAGAGCCCGGTCACAGTAAATTCGATATACTGTAGCAACAGCAGATTTGGTTATTTCCTTTTAGAACAGTGGGATTCTCAATCCCTTATACTGGAAAGATTAGTCTCAGATTATAAAAAATGATAATTTTCATACTGAACGAAAGCCTTTGTGCGTCACCTGAAGATGCTTTGCAGACCTCTTGAAATCTACGGAACACAGTTTAAAAAGCGGTCTAAGGATTGTCTGGTGTTTCTGACAAATTTTAGCTTATAGGAAATTCTTAGACAGCGTCCGAAAATAAAATCAATCATAAAGAGACAATTTATTTATTAAATACTAGCTGACCCGTGATAATAAATAGATAATAAATAATCAAGTTTTTATTATTTTATATCTTTAACCCAATTTTGTATGAAATTATATTTTAAGATGAAAAATTAGCGAAAAGGATATGGATATTTAGTTATAAAAGAACTCATTTTCTTGTTTTTTTACGTAGGTCGTTTCATAGTTTTAAAATAAAAAGTTATTTTTGTCCGAACTCTTTGAAATTTTTATTGGTGATAAATAAAAAGGGTTTTATAGCCCGTGTAAAAATTTCGTGAGAAATTATTGTTATCTAGCTGTAAAAGAAATGTTTTCTACTCGCTTTTTTGTTTGTTTGTTTTCGCGTCGGCTCCTTTAACATAGTAATAAAAAATAGTTCTCATCTTCCGAACTCTCTGACATTTCAATCGGTTATAAATATTCATGCAATATTTTTGATAACGCTTTAAAATTTTGCGAAAAAATATGCATATTTTTTAGTGAAAACATGAGTTCTAAAAAAAAAGCTTTAGCTTTCAACCTTAGAGCAAAAATATATTAGAAGTTCTTTGTTTTCAATACAATGGTACACCTCCATACGTTTTCAATCAACCCTTTTCAATCCCCTTAGGATAAACAGGCTAATCAATCAGGTTTCCCGTTTCTGAGGGGAGAAGCTTTAAAAAAGAACACGTTGACGCTTACGCAAAGAGACGATATTCGTGAGGAAATTCGACAGAATGCGCTTTTCGTTTTAAATTATAGATTGTTTTCTAATACATCTATTTTTGGAGAAATAAATTTTTTAATTATCATTTTTACCTTACTTGAATTTTTTAATTTTAAATTATGATAAAAAACAGATTTTTACAAGTTAAAAAAGTTTACGAATTACAAAAATCTGTATTATTCAAGTCGATTTATTTATGTAATACGCAAGTGAGTTGACGATTCCAGGCAGAATCCACCCATCTAACAGCAATTTCCTATCAAATTTGAACATTTTTCGTTATAGGAGCTGCCAACAATAAAAAAAAAAAACCGCAGTAAAATTCTTTCCACAGCAATTGATGTTCTATTGAAACATTTCCAAGTGAAAAAAAAATGAAATAAAAAGTTTTAAGAATGAAAAAGGAGACGAATATGACGTCATATTGGAAGTATAACAGATTCTAAAAGAATAAGGCAAAGAATAAGAAAAGAGCATAAAAATGAATAAGTACAGAAAGCAGGTGAATATATAACGTCATATGAGATTAAGGAAAGTTTTGAATCGTGATAAAAACCCAATTATGGAAATATTTTCATATTTTAGCATTTTGAGGTTATCTGAATTCGTTTTCGCTATTTTTAAATCCATTCCACATACGTATATACGTGTGTGTATTCATGTATATTAGAATTTCCACAAATGTTCAGGTCACCAGAGCTCATTCTTAGAGAAGAACTGAAATAAAGATTTCAGATAAAAAAAAAATGAAATTCACATTTTTATAGTTCTTGCAATACATGTCAGTAAAAGCTATTTGTACTGATATTGCAATCAATCTATACTATCTGTTTTCCTTTTTTAATTACGAGAGATCTGTAATTTCTCCTCTGTTTTGTCATCTTATTTACATCCGATAGCAAATTAAACAATTTGCTTAAACCACAGTTAGAAAAATGTTGTTGAAGCCCCAGAGGCACATGCATTAATCAGGCCCTGAACTTAAGGAAAACTGACAAGAAACGTTATTGTTGATAAATAAGTATATGAGTATTTTTATCAATTATTTCAGATTTTAAGGGAAAACTATGATTTCTACCTATCGTCCTAGGATGGGCGTTTACACAAGTTTCATAATATTTTCTTTAAAGTTTCTTTATTGTATTTTTTTAACAACGTAAATAACTTTCCACAGTCAAATAATAAGATTTTACAAGTTTAATATTTTTTGGACAGTTAGAGATTATGTGGTTATGATTGTAAAACTTTATGATTTATGTATGGAGAGGAGAGATATGAATTATACAGATTGATATCAATACATTTCTTAAATGAAAATCCGCAAATCCACCATAGATTATTTTTAGATGTTTGTGTTCAAAATTTGTCACAAACGAGTGGTTCAAGGCAGTTTTGCATTCAGGCCCTCCCAACCGAGTTTGAAATTTAAATTTGATTAGTAGAAATATAAGATTTAATCTTCCAAGTGACTGCAGAATGATTATGTATTGCACATTAACAGAAGAATTAACTGCGCATTTTTTGTCAGCGAATATTTTTTGTCAGTTTTCATACCTGAAAACCTCTTAAAAGACAATTTTAATTTATGTATTTTAATGTTATGCGTATTAATTTTTATCTCACATTCACGATCTTTCATTTTCAGCGGCTTGGGGATCAGCCCTATTTCTTTCTAAATTTTTATTAAATTCGGACAAGAAATTCTAGCTAAAATATAGTTAGCCCTCTTCCCCCTTCACCCCTTGGTTCCCTACGCGTATTGTTCACATTTTGAGTATTATTTTTTTTCTGGATTCTCTCTTAGTACCCACTAACTCTAAACTGAAAAGATAACAATTTTACCTGGAAAGAAAAAGGCCTTCAAACAAAATTTGACAGTAGCTAATATGTTATATACTGCTATGCAAAAGAATGAGCACCAGAAATATCGATTATTATTCGCTAATCCTCATTATCAGGATTTATGATCAAATTTCCTGCCATTTGATCGAAAATTTTAGGAGTTACTCTTTTTAAGCTATCTGTGTGAGAATCGATTCTAAAACATCGATACTAGAATTTGTTAATCGATTATTTTTTTAATCGATATTGTTTTCAACTGTATTGATGTTGCTCGATTATGAAATATTTCGGAATCACCCATCACTAATATTTAGTAGACTAATAGAAGATTATGGAATACAAATAAATTCATATACAGGGCTACGCAAAGAAAAAGATACATTGTTGTTTACGGTTGGTAATCGCTGCGAGTGAGTTTTAAGTTGCCTTTTAGCTTAATATGTGGTGTGTACAAAAGTCTTCAGGTAGTATACAGGGCTGTTCAAAAGATCTCGAGTGCATTTCCATCGATTAGCGAAAATTGCTACATGTGATTATTCTATAACTGAACTAAATTTTATCATGCTATATATCCATATCTATTGATCATATACAGGGCTGCACAAAATAATTCGACTACATTTTGCCACTGGAAGGTAATTTAGAAAATTGTATTTTTCGATGTGTCATATGTTTTCTAAACTGTTTACTTACATATCTTCTTTCACCTTATTTAACGGTAAAGTTTCGTTACAGTTTTCTGGCTGTGTTGGAAAGTGTTTCATAATCTATGTTTGAGGCATGATTTTTCGTTCTTGTTTTCTTATTACGTATGCTATATGTTTACAGATGCGAATTTTTTTTCGACACCAGACAGCGGTGCAAAATTCGCCATGGAGATCTTGTTTTGCGAATGATTACCTCCATTGTTTAATATTTCTATGACTCACTATGAACGAATCTCTGGTGTTTATTTACTGTAATGAATTGAGATATTCGGCTGTTAACCTAATTTCCACTGAAGTTATCTCAGAATCTATATATTTTTTAATGTAACTCATCTCTCAAGAAAACAATTTTTTTAACGATCTTTCTAAAAATCTAACTTTTATGCAATTTTATTCGAAAAAAATAATTTTTAATAAAAATAGCCGCTTGGCATATTAAAAAAAGAAGTAGTTAAGCTCATATTTGTTTCCCTCAGTCACATGATTTGTGCTTTTATTATATAGATTACGTATAATAGAGTTTAATAGAAAAAAGAAAACTTTTATCAATATCTTTTTAAGTTTTGATTCTATTTTCATAAAATTTGAAATGATTCGACAAAATTTTGCAATGAATATATATATATATATATATATATATATATATATATATATATATATATATATATATATATATTTACATTTGTTTGGGTAGCTTTTGCGTTGTTACATGCGGACGGACGGACCAGACAACGGCTATAGGCGCTACGTATTTATATAATTACGAACGCACCTAAAAATGAGCTAATATTACTTATAAATAAAATAAGTGCAACTTTATGTCTTTGTGTCGCAAACCGCCTTAACTTAGACAAATAAGAAAAGAAAAATAATAATAATGTATTGGTTATGAGTTTAGAAGGTTTTGGTTTTGGACAGAAAATTGCTCTGACAGGCTATTTTTTCTCTTTCTGAAAAATTTGAAATTGTGGTGCAATTTTTGATTGAGAACGTTTGAAATTTATTAAGCTTCAAAAAGGCTTTTAGTATACAGAATAGTCATAACTAAAGTATAGGTATTTAGAGCTCAATTATAAGGAATGTACACTGCAAAAAAAATTGTTGATTGTACTCTGCCGCGCATGAGCGGTAGTGTATTACTGCTTATTTTACTGTTTATGACTATTAATTTTACGGTATAATACTGGCAGCTGGGATGCTAGTATTATACTGTAAAATCAACAATTGTTTTTCAGTGTAGTGTTAACACTGAATTGAATAATATTTGTTTTTAAAATGCATAATTAAAAAAAAAAAAAACGCTTTTTAGCTCACAGGCTATCAAAGTCTGAGAGCTAATGTGCCCGCCCGTTCTGTATGTATGTATGTACGTATGTACATAACGCGATAACTCTTGATAGAAATATGCGTTTTGCTTCAATTTTTGTTTAAAGGTTTATTGTGATAAGGCTCTTCCCTGATTAGTTTTGGGGTTCATTGGTTAAGTTTAAAGGGAGGAACGGGGGGCTAATTCCCCCCCTTAATTTAGATAAATGGGTTTTTCATGCAGAATTATCCTATTTGCTTCAAATTTTGTATATAAGTTCATTGAGGTAAAGCGCTTCCCTGATTAGTTTCGGGGTTCATTGGTTAACTATCAAGGGGGAACGGGGGGCTGATTCCTCCCCCCTTAAGTTAGATAAATTGGTTTTTCATGCAGAATTATCTGATTTGCTTCAAATTTTGTATATAGGTTCATTGTGATAAGGCGTTTCCCTGGTTAGTTTTGGGGGTTCACTGGTTAAGTACAAAGGGAGAATAGGGGGGAGGGTAATTCCCCTTTAATTTATTATCGATTTCTTTATTTTTCGAGGGCATTAACCTTTGAAATAAGAGTATATTACACAATTAATGTGAATAGCCTGTGAGCTCAATGCCATGAGTTTAACTGGGCACTTTTCTTTTTATTGAAGTATTAACTTGTATGAGATACAAGAAAGTTTTGGAATTGGCACATCCGACTAGTATGTAATGAATCTGCTGTGCACGTTTAAATTAAATCTAAGAGATTAGTTTAACATAATTTGCATAGAAGTTTTGAAAATAGACAGTGTAATTTCCAAAATATAAGTTTTGGGTTTTTTATTTTTTACAGACGTTGATCTTTGCAAGGAAGGTGCCTGAAAGTGATGATGAAGCTTTGCCCTACTTACAGGTGGTTTGCTTCCTAGTCATATTCCTTATTCTACTCGTGGCGCATCTTTGTTTGCATCAAATATTCAAAGGTAAATATTCATATAAGTCTTCGTAGTGTATGCGTAGCTGCTAACCTTCCGCTTTTTATTTCAAGTTGATTAAACTTATTTTAAAGCAGAAATTATACTTAAAAAGGTGAAATTAAATAAGTGTCGCAAAGAGGCAAGACACCTTTTTTAAAATATTTTTTCTTTTTCAATTTGATTTAAAAATGAACAATAGACTGGCCGCTACTTGTATGTATTTGTAATAAATTGTTATTTTAGGTATGTAGTATGAAAAAAATATCGAACCGATCTATAACTTCAGCTTTAATTCATTAAAGGAATGAATGGAAAAGATCATTTTAATTCGTAGAAAATATTTTATCATTGTCTATGTTTTAATTTGCTTTAAGAAGATAGCTAAAGGATAAGCTATCCCAGTATGTTTGGAACACTTTTTTTAAAAATAAGGTAAAAATGTATAACACAGATATTTTCCAGTAATATATTAGTGCATAAAAATGCAATTTTATTTGTTAAGTAAAATTATTCCAATGTAATGTATTTTTCATTTTTTATATTTTAAGAAAAAATAACGCAATATTTGGTCCTTAACAAAAATGCACACACGACAAAAATAATGATAATTTTGAATGATTTTTTACTTTCTGAACAAATATTGCAAAGAAAGTATTGTAATAATGATTTGTTTGTACGTGAGTGAAAACGATAATTCCCAAACGGTATTTACGATTGCACTCTCATTTGGTGATTATGCTATAGACATTTGTCGTAGCAACTGTATAGATTTTCTTAAAAATCGGCTGACGGATTATGTAATTGAACAATTTTTACACCATTTTTAAACCATTTCGAGTCCAGATTTACATGCTGTACCTTCTTTAATCTAAATATTATAAGATATTTTTGTTATTTAGGCTGCTTAAATACACATTTCCTGTTTGAGTGCTGTAACAAAAATAGACATATCTACACTTCCAATGATCGTACGAAGAAAACACGAGGACTATTTTTTTCAAGGTCCAATTGGTTATGAAATGAAAACTACAGTGAAAATGAAAACTGTTTTATTTAGAACATTTAGACACACTTCCATCTACTTCTCTAGATAGTCGCCACTCCGACTGAGACATTTTTCGTAGTTTGGTACCAACTTTCCTAAATCCTCGTCATAGAAGGCAGACACCTGTGCTTTCACCCAATTCTGTTACGCTGGTCTGCAGCTCACCGTCTGAGTAGAACCTCTGTCCTCCTAGCCAGCGTTTCATGTGAGCAAAGTGATGAAAATCGGATCCACTCGTTGAACAAGATCATCGGCTGACACTCGTTTCCTTCCTTGCCCGCCTGCATCATGAATGTCTGTACGTCCGGCTTCAAAGTTCCTCCACCATTACTGCACTTTGTTGTCACTCATGAAAGTTGCATAGTAAACATTAATCATTCGTCGATAAATTTCAGCTGCATTGAACCCCTCAGCATGCAGAAATCGAATGACAGCATACACTTCACACTTAGCGGGAGCCTCTATTGTTAAAAACATTCTTTTTGTAGACCGCTGATCAGCACTCTCCTCCCCCTACATGCCGGGCTTTTGCCCAGCTTAACGGGTTTATGACTGGCAACGGGGCGAGGATTCGCCTGATCTTCGCATGGGGGAGATCTGTTTGATAAGCCTCTAGGCCGACGTGGCTTCATTGCATCTTGTTGCCTAAGTTGCTTTTCCTTAGTTGGTCGGTTGCTAATTGATGTTTGGATGAATCGATTCAGCACTGCACAGTGTACCGAAGTCATTCTGGACGGATGCAAGGTACTGGAGTATTTACTTGTTTCACAGCATCTTGTTGCCTCGAGGCATGCTCACTGCGTGCTCACTGGGAGCTCTTAACTGACAACTGCAACCTGACGCGATCGAGGGGCATACTAGAGACACTGAGCAACACATCTGCGCACAGCGTCATCGGATTTTGACTATGGTTTTCATTTCACAGCCAATCGGACCTTGAAAAAAAAATCTCTTGCAATAACTCTTTTGGTAGCTAATCGTACAGTCTCCCTAATAAAACAATTAAAAAAAATTATGATATTTGCCGAAAATTTCCTATTTAAAAACAGTCAGACACTTAATTATGGAACTCAAATTTAAAAATTTCAAACATAGCACCATAAATATTTTATATTAAACTAGTAGTATATATTTTCTTTCTCTTCTTTTTTTCTCTTTTGCCCTTAAGGTAGTTAAAAAAATACATTAATTTCTGTAATTGGAGTTACTTCCAAGTGTGCTACAATGTACTTTGTGTTGTTGCAATGTCCAATGTGTGCCTACAATGTCCTTTAAATTGAATGTGAATACCACTAAAGGGTTGAAGAAACAATTTTGCACTAAATCACATTTCCTTAATTACACCATTTGATATGGACGCGGTTTCGGAAGATTAATAAAAAAAAATATTGAAGTTTGGCGCTAAACTGAATCTATGAATGGAAAAACATCAATCATTTCAATTTCAAATTTTAATTCTTTTACTTACTACTCATGTTTTTACGAATCTAACATATTTAAATAAGTTCATATTCGTTCCAGAAAATGTTTCCATGAGCATCCAGAAACATTCCGCTTTTCTGCTCTTCATCGAAGTTTTTCCAGTCGAATACTTCTTAAAAAATTACGTCAATTTCGCAGTAGAAAATAATAGTTCATTTCAAGTTTCAATCTATTGATCTACTCTAAATATATTATTTCAGAGCTGATGGAATGAAACAAATTCTGAAAAATATTTTTCCATCTATTATATTAAGGAAATGGCATAAATAAAGATAAATAAACTACATTATTTCTCTTTTCTCCGCAACAGTGGAAGTAATCCGATTGCGAATGCCAACACTGAAGAAACTTCATAAAAAACGTTTAAAAATAAAATGAAATTATAAAAATTAGAATATTTTAAAAAATAGCTTGTGCGGGCACGTCTATAAATTAGCAGCTTTCATTAAAAAAATAATTAGTAAAATTGGTTCAGCAGAAAGCTCAGGAGAGGGTTCAATTAATCAGTCGTTTAATCAGTCGTTTCATAAATTCGTTTCATTGGGATTTTATATATATAGGGTAGATATGCCACAAAATACAGAACACACAACTATTTATTTCAATATTTATTGTTTTATACGATACTTTGTATAAAGGGAGTATTTTACAAGAAAACTTGATGCTGCTTTTTTACAGTTGCTACTAAGGGTTCATCGCCAAGTGACAAAAATATATCACCAATTTACACTGTAAAAAAAAATAAAAAATCCATGAAAAATGTAAAATGTACTGTTAGTAAAGTTTCCATCTATTCTTTTTTTTTCACAAAACTTCCAATTTGGTAGTGTCCGCTATGTAAGCAGGAAAATTTCTGTTTTTACCAATAAATATGAGCAGTAGCGCGATATTAAAAAAACCTAGATAATAATTATGTATAGTGATGCAAATTTATACTGGTATTTGTATTACATATTATCATACCCATTTTTTATCACCTTGCCTTTTTTCAATTCAAACATCGGTAACAGAAATTAAAGGCTTACTGCTCTGATCCCTGTACCCACCTGGGTACATGCAACAATTTAATTATAGGCCAAAACATCAGTTACAAAAATTTAACTGGATATTTTCCGTTTTATCTCAATTGAAAATTAACGTTTTCGGTTGTCTGTCTTAGCAAGAACATTTTTGTTAATAAAATTGAACGAATAAGTATAAAAAGAAAATTTTCCGTTTATTCCAGAAAAATGCACGATTTCTACAAAAAAAAAAAAAAAAAAAAAAAAAAAAAAAAACAAGAACGAAAAATCATGCGTCAAGCATAGATATCTACAGAATTTATACACACCACGTAATATACAAAAAGCGATTTAAAATTAAAATCGCATTCAGTAACTTAAAACGCACTTGCAGGAATTATTGTTAACATACAGTAGAGAATTCTTTTGTGTGTCCCTGTAAATGAACGATGACTGCTATACACACAATATTCTGTAGTAAGTCTCTTGTAATAAACCTTATATAAATTTCAATGCGTTTAAAATATTGAAACATTATTTAAATAAACCGCAGACGATTTTTCTCCATAGACGTAATGTAACGGAATTCTTTTGACTGTCCCTGTAAAGTAAGTATAAGTGCTATGCACACCCTATTCCATATTAAGCTTCTTCTAATGCACCTTAGTGATATATATAAATTTCAATGCGTTTAAAATAGTGAAACATTATTTAAGTAAACCGCAAATGATTTTTCCCCATAGACCGCAATGTAACGGAATTCTTTTGAGTGTCCCTGTAAAAAAACTATAAGTGATACACACTTCCGTTGAAATAGGGAACATGCTATAGATAACGATTATAACATATAAAAATTGCAGGGCAATCCGAGCATATTTACGGGAGTTAGAGCACGGACAGACGGCCAGACGGCAGACGGCAGACGGCCAGACAAACCGAAGTCATAAACACTTTTCAACTAGGTTGGAAAGTGTTAAAAACATTAAAAGGAAACAATTTCACATAGAGTCAACAGTTATATGGCATTTTATTTTCAGTGTAGGAAGTAAAATCTCGTCAAATGGTTTGCAGTCCTAAAGAAATTCATATTGCTTTTTCGTTGATGTTCCAGAACATTTTTCATAAGTTTTTTGTTTGTTTAATTGATTGTTGTACTGTTTTTAACACTTTACAACCTAGTTGAAAGGTGTTTATGACTTCAGTTTGTCTGGCCGTATAGCCGTCTGCCGTCTGTCCGTGCTCTAACTCCCGTAAATATGCTCGGATTGCCTTGCAATTTTTATATGTTGTTGTCGTTATCTATAGCATGTTCCCTATTTCAACTGAAGTGTGTAGCACTTATAGTTTTTTTACAGGGACACTCAAAATAATTCCGTTACATTACGGTCTATGGGAAAAACTTTAAGGTTTATGTACTGTAGGAAAGCGGAATTAAACTCCATAAAATAGTGTAAGAAGCAACTATATGTGGTGAAAATACGACAGTTGATTTGAATAATTACATGAGAGAACTGTTAAAAAATTAAAAAGTAGTCATTCTTCAGAAGTATTTAAGAAATTGCATGAAAAAAGTATTATGCTTTTGTTATAAACACTTTGTAACATATCTTATTTGTAACATAAAAGACGATATTATTTAATGCAGTGGTATGTATTTTTATATCTCTGTTATACGTATGCGCAATGTTCGTGTTTTACGAGCTTGGCTACGTCGTTGGCGAAAATGTGGTGGTCGATATAACAGGTGCCGAAAATTTGAGTGGAGTTAGGTATCAAATTGCAGATTTTATTATATTCTTTTAAGAATTGTATATTTGCCAAACACTGTCAAAAATGTTGTGTATGAATCATTTTACGTATTTATGCATCCAAAAGTTCAACTGCGGATACAAAATCATGGTTGTCGGTAAAGTATGGAAAATAAAAGGAAATCAAAATTCAAAAATGAGAAAATTGTGACCCTTACTCAGGCATTTATTTATACGAATATTAAAAGAAATTATGTTTGATTTTCTATTCAATAATTTGAAATTTCTGGCTTTTTCTTTACAGTTGGCGATGTTTTTAAATTTTGTAAATACTTGCAGATTATTTTTTTAACTTTCAGAACACGAACAAAACAAGCTTTATTGGTTTCAAGGATTTAATTTTATGCATTTTCTTTCTATTTTTCAGATACAGGTGGCAGATGGGTAAAGGATGAAATTAAAGTTTTAAATATTGAAGGTTACATGACAGTGGTAAGCCACAGTTGGCTTTGGTTTTTTGGACTTATGTTTTGTTCTTTATATTTACCAGACCTGTTATTACTAGCGCAATCTTACCATTTTGCGCTGGTTTTAACAGGTAATTTATTTTCAACATTTAGCCCTGTAATTTTGAGAAAAATTTTGAATAAAATTGATTCAGAAGAGGCAATTTCAAACCTGAGATATGATGAAATTTTATCATCATCACCATCATCACATGAAACTGTTTCTATGGAATCAAGTGATGACGATAATGAAATTTCATTGTCATCTTCGCATGAAACAGTTTATATAGAATCAAGCGATGATGACGATGATGAAATTCCATTATCATTTTCGCAATCAACTCTTTATATTGATTCAAGCGATGATGATGATAATGGTATTTCATTATCATCTTTGCATGAAAACGCCTCTTTTGAATTAAACTTTGATAAAAATGTTGCGCATTGTGAAGAGCGTGAGAAGGCTTTAAACACAAGTATTGGTGTTGTTGCTGTTTAAATGCACCCCTGTTTGCTCTTGTATGTACTTCTATTGCAATCATATGGGGAGGTTCTCTCCGAAAACTTAAAAAATAAAGTCCTTGCGCCCTGTACCGGAAGGAAGCGATAGCTTTCCTATTTCTTGTTATTAAGAATTCAGCTAATTTTACTCTAACACACGATGATAAATGTATAAAAGCCGATTATAGAAGATTAAGTCCAAGTTTTCGTCAATACCGAATTTGAAAGAGAATTTCGGCAAATTAGTCAGCTATAGCCAAGCTGGCTTTATGACAATTTACTTTTGCTCGCTTTGTTTTAAGCATATGGGAGTTAGAACAATGGTTAAAATAATGAATGAAAATTTGTGAGAAACAACGTTACTAAAACTCATAAATTAAACCAGTTTATGGAGAAATCCTGTTATCTTGTTTCAAAATATCAGTCAGCCTCGAATTTCAAACTGATATATCTCAGCACTTTTTAAGACAGTGGCGAAATAAAAAATGCTCCAAATTCCTTGTATCCAAACATTTAACATAAAAAACTTTTAGGATTTCTAAACTTTATGTAATTTTTTTAGGAATTTGAAATATTTTAATAGCCGTAATTTTGAAACAAGATGACGGATGAAACTGGCCAAGGAACTCAGTCGAGACATTCGTAAGTCATATAAACATGCTTAGTCACTTCAAAATCGGTTCATAAATACGAGTGCTATGATATGCATGTGTATCGTATGCAAAAATATTTTATATATATAGAGAGATAGACAGATAGTTATATATATCAGCATGTGGAAGGAGAGTGATTAGGAGGGGGGGGGGTCTGGGGGTTATGATCGGCGAAAACGTATCGAAATTTTCCGGAATGCCGGAACTTATGTATTTTCTTCCAAACGGCAGCAGTAAGTAGTTTATTACTCTTAGCTTATTTTCATTACAAAAAGAAAAAAGTTATGTATTGCAACAATTTGGAGGAAAACAATTCCGGAAAATTCCGGTATATTTTCCCCTATCATGACACAAAACCACCTAAACCTCAAATGTTGATTTATATATATTAATCCATATATACTATGTCTGATCTTTGTCATATCTTAAGACTTGTTTACCTATAAACCGATTTGGATGTAATTTAGCATGTATATTAAATTAGGCTTACCAAGATCTCGACAGAGTTCACTGGTGAGCTTGGTCCGCTTTATTGTTTCAAAATGGCGACCACTTAAAGATTTTAAACTAAAAATAACAAAAAAATAGAATTAAAATTTATTTTTGCTGAAGTGTCAGGTCTTGATCAAGGATTCCGGAACTTTTTTGGTTTTGCCTCTATCATAAAAAAGGCTGAGATAAAGCAGTTTGAAATATTTTCCTAATCATACTCATAAAATTATATATTTATAGCCACCAGCGTCAAATTATCTTGACGAAACTTAATGAAGCTTGACGACACTTAACGAAAAATATCCAAATTTGGTGACCAAAAATAGTTTTCATAAAAGAAGCAAACTTGATTACATCTGAATAATTTGATGACATTCTCATTCAATTCAGTATTGATTGAATCTTCTCTAAATAGGTTCTTCGCATTTGAGCTTCGTGTTTTCGATTAAAATTAACTATAAATCTTAAAACCAAGAAATGGCAAAGCTACTTCCTCCTACAGGTAGAGACCGGAAGGACATTTTGTAACGGAAACTACCATTTATCATTCTGTGTATCTTTAGGTGTATCTCAATACCGTTTCTTCTATCCTAATATTTAACTTGTAACAATCAATTACAGGACCGGTGTCACGTTGACAAAAGAGCTGATCAAAATTTTAAATGCATTTTTCTTGAGACATGTCGTGTTTTTTTTTTTTTTTTAATCGGAGTACGTTTCGCGCTTAGCTATCGACGTTTTCTTTTTTCGAAAACTAAACTAGACATTTGAAATTGAAAGACAAAGCTTTAAAATTTTTTAATTGGTATTTATCCAGTATAAGGGCCTTGGCGAGATAGTGAAAATTGAGTTGGCGTGAGAAGGAAATTTTTAACGAATATTTTTTGGCAACATATTCACTTTTATATATAAAAGCAATTTTTGCAATATTTATAGATTTTAATATAAACAAGCCATTTATCTATTTTTATATACAGACAGATATAAATTGTATATAAAATAAAATAATAATAATATATAGAAATAAAATGTTTATATATATAGAAATAAAATATATAAATAAAATGTACATATAGAGAGATATAAACAAGCATAAAAGTTAATCAGGTTTGTTTACACTACTGATTATGTCATTTGTAAACAAATCTCACTTTCCAAAGCCCAAATTACACCAAGCTTTTTTAAAAAGCGCCAAGTTTCCCATAATTTAAAAGTACCCTTTAATTTTTAGTAATTTCAAAAATTTTAGCAATTAAAAAAAGGAAAAATTAATGCCAAAAATTGACCTCAAACGTCAAATAGCAGCAATTTTTTAAATTTTGATTTGTCTTACAATTTTTAATTTTGTCATCTAACTAAAGTAATATGTTTTAAGAATCTGTGTGATGACTGGGCCTTCAGATTATTATGAAGTGCAAACAATTTATTGTGCCCGCCAAGAGAAATGATTTTTAAAGAGTTTAAATCGATTAAAGGATCAATATTTTAATATGACAATATTCACACTCTTTGACAAAAACACAATAAATAAAACAGGCAAAAAAACTAGTTTTCTATGCGCATTATTTAACGACAACAACAACAACAAAAATTTCCGAAAATACCCTAAAATCGTGTCGGTAGAACATTTCCTTAATGAAATATGAAATATTCATGTGTTTCCTTATGTAATTGAATTTGGTATGCTTGTAATATTAACTTTTGAAATTTTATGGCCTATGCTTTTTCAGTTTGTATTATCTCTTATTCACTCTCTTTGAAATTCATGAAAGACAAAATGTCACTTTTTCTCTACAAAATGTTTTAAAATAAGTAGTGTTTGATATGTAGTATGTAGCATAATATATAAATGGTATATAACATAATATATGAAGGATATATTATTTAAATGGTTTCCGTCCTTCATCAGATGCAAAATTCGTAAGCTCTGAAAAATAATGTCTATTCTTTGTTGATAATTCTTTATATGTAACAGCATTCGGAGTTCATACATTTGAAAAGTTAGCAGACATATTCGTTATACGTTCAGAAAAAAATAAAATAAAAATAAAATAAAAATAAAGCCTCTATTTTTTCGAACATTATGAATGACATACTTCCTGAATTCGATGCATGTTAAGTTCGTCTGCAGCCAACATTTTCACTAAGTATGATTCTATCGGATGTATGAACTCTATCTGTTGTTCTTTGGTTTTGAAGCACATTTAGCTTCACGAAATCACCGTTTTAACCCTTTATGCCTGATTGTATTTTAACCTTCTGACTGACAAGCACGACTTACTGTAATACATTTATCATTTAAATTAAGATAATTTTGCAAATTAAAAAAAGATTTAAAACAATGACTAATATTCTTAAGGTTTATATCACATACGTAATTTTATTTTTTGACCTGGGGGTCCGCAGTGGGGAGCGGCCTCAGGCCGATCGCAGCGCCGGACGAGACAAAGCCCTGGTGCGATATAAGCCCTTCAGAGGCTTGGGTACGATGGTCGTTTACGCGCGTCGGCGACCCCCGTGGGCGCCGGACGGCGCAAGATAGTTTTATATCATGTTGGAATAATTTATATTATTTTAGCCTTTAACAAATTGACCGCCATGGCACACGAATGCGTGTGCCAGAAAGTTGTCCTGGGGAGCCATACCACAAGAATACGTACGTCATCAATATTTTCATTGATGACAATTTATTTCTATGAAAAGGGACTTCTGATATTTTATTACCATGTATTTAAAAAACTTAATTTTATAGAAATTAATTAATTAAATTTTTCTTCCCTTCCCAGACTTGTTTAGTGATTTCAGTTTGGCGTTCAAAGTGTAAAAATAACCTTAAATTTGGTATTTTTGAATTGAAAATCTATAAAATTAACACTTTATAAAAAATTAACAAACACTGCAGTGATTGGTAATAGTGAACGGACTCGATAAAAACTGAAAACCGCTTTGTAAATTGTCTGCTAAATACTGGCGCCTCGTCAGGGATTTCGCAATCACTTGACTACTAGTATTTTAATAACTAAATTTCTCCTTGTTTAATCATGGAACTTTTCACGATTACACAATGTCAAAATATAAGATATAAAAATTGTGGTAGTAAAGTGTTTGCGAACCCCCTCATGAGCTGTCACTGCAGCCAAAGAGGCCATCACGTCACATTCTGTGGCGGTCAAAGTGTTAAAAAATTGCATAGAAAACAGCTTTACAATTTTGCACTTTTGCTGGACAGTCAGAGGGTTTAAATACTATAAAAATACTTATTGTAAAAATTATTTGAGGGATCAGCTACCTTTGAATATGTCCAAAATATTTTATTTTTGTTTAATATCGTGTATTAAAATTTGACAGTTTAGGAACATTTCAAATGATACCCCATGCAAAACATTCGTTTCGGAAGGGAAGTGATGTTCAAAACAGTTACAGTTTATTATCAAGGGGTAATTTGATCTTTAACGTAAATTTTATCAAAACGGTGATTTTAATCCTTGCTCGCATGATTTCTATGAAATGTTGGTATAAAATTTCATGAAATTTTGACTCAAGGTATAAACCTTTGAGATTCACAAAATTCCCTGCTATTATATTCATCATGTAATAAATAAATAAATAAATAAATAAATAAATTATGATTTTTTTTAAAATTCAGTATATAAAAAAAAATCGAAATTTTGAGATTTAAAAAAATCTCAAGAACTATAATAAAAATTATATTTTTTGAAGTGTAGGTCATTTTTAACACATTATATCTCTATTCAATAAAAAAGGTTGACCACTATGAGCACTGGATTACATGAAATTTTTGCGCGCAAGCGTTATAAAGTAAATTCATTTATTAAAATATATATATATATTTCAAATTAAACTAATAAATTTTATATGCATCTAAACTCTTTTTCAGAACATTGACTGTTAGAATATAACAATTTTAGTATGTGTTTAACTTTTCATATCAATTAAATAATCAGATGTGGAGTAACTTCAATGCATACTAGGGTCACATTTACATGTAAATTCTCAGATTCAAAGGTGCCTGACCCCTTATAAAATCGATTGGCAGTAACACAATTTGGGGATGAGTTATCGATAGTTTACTTTGTCATTTTTCAAAATGATACTGATTTGCATAAAGTAAAAAAAAAATATTTTTAAATGAATAATTTTCTTTCCAAATATAACTGTTTGGATTTCTGAATATTGACAGACATGGAGTTGAAAGTTTCAATAATCAGAAATTTGTATATTTATATATATCATGAAAATATTTTTATACATTTTCTAATTCTATAAAATACTAAAAACAACAGTATAATGAAATTATAGGGTTCTAAAACCCCCATAAAACCTTATTTAATACCGGTAGTTTTATCAATTTTAATAGAGGAAATATTTCTAAAATATTTTTAATGATTGCACAAAACTTCCATTTTTCTAAAAATTCAGGGAAAATGCTTAGGAAGGTAAAATTGTCTTTAATTCATAATTCCGGGCGTAAAGGGTTTATCAAGAATAAAGTTAAAAAGTCGTAATGTTTTAATGCAAAATATTACACATCTTTATCAAAACTTTTCATGTATTAATTTAATTAAATGGATTCACCATTTTATTATACTCTGTATATCATGTAACATAAAATGTTGGTGCTGCTGTCAAGAAGTACATATATTCTTCTATAACTTTAAGACTGTTTCATCCACATTTATTTTATTGAATCTAAATGAAATAAGAGAATGATATTTAGATAGAAATATTTTTTGTACTGAAATAACTGCTGTATTTTAGTTGTAAAAATCTTTATGTTAAGGTGGTCCGGTGCAAAAAAATCTTGAAAATATCATATTTTTAAATTATTTGTCTAAAAAAATGCTCTAAATATTTGGAATAGTCGGAATAAATCAGCATCTAAGTACAATAATTAGATCAAAAGATATAAGTTTTTATATGTTGTATTGTCTGTGGCTGTCAAAAAATACTTAAAATCTTAAATCCATTTATCTCAAAATGTATGTTGTTTTCAGGATTCGTCATGTTTCAATTGATGTATCTAATTTATAAAAAGCAAACAGTTATGAGACTTTATACAATTATCTATAGCTAAAAATTGATTAAAATGTTGGTCCAATACAGAAAACATTCATTATATATTGATTAAAATGTTGGTCCAATACAAAAAAAAATCATAATATATTGATTAAAATGTTGGTCCGTGTATTTTGTTTTAATAGAAACATTTGACAATTTTATTCTCTTAGTAATAGAGTTATTTTCTTACTTTTTAATGTCTTAATTTTCATGTAAAAAAGGAAATAAAAATTAATATTTATTCTTTTCAGCACTGAAAAATGAAAAGTATAAAAGGGCGTCATTCTTTCAGACGCCATATCAATTTTAAATATGGCTAATATTAGTAGTTTCTATTTAATAATGCAGTATAACTTACTAAATCCCACTTTTTATAATAAATGCTAATGTATTTTGTTTTTATAATAAAGAATCATTTTTAAAGCATTTTATTCTTTTAAAATAAAGTGTCAATCACTGGTTTACTTTGTGTCAGTTACTGCTGTTTCAAATTAGGGATGGTGTCAGGTACTGGAGATTTTGACCCTATTTATGAATAAAATTAATTTTTAATAATAAAATGTACAATTTTTCGAAATTTTGCAAACAATAGTTTTTTAATATATCTCTACTATCCTTCCAAAAACAAAGATAAGTATAAAATAAATTTAAAATTTTGTAATAGTAATTTCAGAAAGAAAGACTTCTTAAAGTGTCAGTTACTGGAGGTTTCACCCTATATATATTTAGAACATCAGTGTTTCTTTAATCACTCTTTACTTAACAGGCATAAACAGATTTTGTCAAAAGTGCTCTTTAAAAAAGATCTACTTTTCTTTATTTTTAAAACCATATTTTGAGTAAATTAAACAAGTTTATCCTCTAAATTATAATAGATCAATGCACCCATTAAAAGTGACTGACATTAAAAATATTCTTATTATAATTCGCCATGTCTGAGATTATAATGATCTATGTTTTATTTGCATGGAAATTGCAGCTGAAGGTTTTTATTTTAATTGTAAAGATGCGCATACAAAATACTGGAAAAATAATGGAAACACTGTGCACATTGAATCTAATTATACGAAATTTATTGGCAAAAATAACAATAATAATAATTTTATTTTTTAAATAAAATTATATGAATAATATAAACTAAAAAAAGAACATACAGAAATAATTATTTATCAAACTAAGAATAAATTTAATTTATTTTATACGAAATTAAATTTACAGTTTATTTTTTTAATGGTTCACTAATTAAAAAAAAAAAAAAAAAACCCTTGAAAGGTTTGAAATGGTGAAAAAATCCGTTTGTTATTAAAATAATTGTTATAATGTTTCATCCTTGAAGAATTTCATACAGTTAGTACGATAGAAAAATTCTTAAAATTACGGTCGTAAAAGCCGCAAATGTTGAGCCGCTTTACCGGCAAAAACTACGAAGGCAACTCTCTAAACTCAATTATCTCGGAACACTGTTTGTCAGCGCTTTTGCCACGATAACTATTGAACAAGTTAAAGTATTTACATGTTTGTTTATTTTTTGAATAACGGAAATTAAATTCTTTGCAAACGAACAAACATATAAAAAAATTATAACAAAACATATAATGATAATTTTTATGGATTCGAATTTTCTATTACATATTTTTTAATATTTAAAATTTTTTCTTTTATTTGAGATATAATCAAGAAACAACGTAAATAGCAGATAAAAAATAAATAATGGGAATTTCAGGGACTTCAAAATCGTGGCAAAAGTATTTTTGCCAGATTATTAGAAATAATCTTAAGAAATAATAATAAGAAAAATGCTATTATTTTTTAGTATTAAAGAAATGTTTTTTTTTATTTCTATAAACATAAATAAATAAATGCAAAAATAATAATAATAATAGTCTAAATTAATTACTGGCTTATCATTCAACGTGAAACTTAAGCTAATTTTCGTCATTTCAAACTTTTCGGTTCCCTGTAAACAAATTATGAATAAGTAACATGATTTGATAATTATGCTCATAAATACAGCAAAACTAGTAACTATAATAACTGATACTGTAAAACATTTTTAACGATTTTGTTACGTTATTTCTCTAATTCAGACATTATGTTTTAATATTATAGACTATATTTGCATTACGTAAGGAAAGAGGAACCTTTTTTATTTTTCAAATTTGAGACTACTTATGCTCTTATAAAAAAATTTATGTAATGCAACATCAATGTACGCATGTAAGATTGCTTGAAATAAATGTGATTTCACTTATTTTTGTTCAATACAAGAGGTATTGTATTTTAAATGCGTCAAACGTATCGAATGTGTTTTGGTGTGTGATATTGGATTATGTTTATTGTAAGTACCTGATACAAATATGTTATTGTACTATCATGTAATTTTCAATGTATAATCGTTAAATAAGATATTTACAAAGCGTAATTATCTTAAATATGAATTGTTAATAAGTGGCATACATCTATCTCTATTTGTTTTTGAAATTCTAAACTTTCTTTGTTTTTTAAAATCTTGTCTGCCATTAAATTGAATAATCTTCAAAATTTTCCTTCTGCAAACTTGTACAAACTATTGCATTTTATTGTTGACATTATCGTCAAATGGCTTATAAAAGGAATCATACCTAAGTAACCGTGACTTGATGTGTTTTATAACATAAAACGCCCTATATATTGAGCTTATAAAGCATTTACTACATTAAGACCATTCTTCATACCATCTGTCACAGAATAATATTTAAATACTCTTTTAACATTACAAATATACTTTCATGGCTATTTTTAATGCATTATTTTTATTAGTCTAGAATATCATGAGATATCCTGAAAGAAACATGTAATGAGCTTGATGTAAAATATGACTTAAAAATGAGCTTTTAATTTCCTTACTGATCTTAATTTCGACCAAAACACATACAAATTATTAAATAAATAATACAGAAAACATTTAAAGGTTGGTGAAAATTTGATATGCTCTCATGAAAATTTTTATGTAATGCAACATCAATGTACGCATGTCGGATTGTTTGAAATAAATGTGATTTCTCGTGTTTTTGTTCAATACACCATGTATTGTACTTTAAATGTCGTCAAAAGTATTTGAAGTGTTTTGTGTGTAATGTTGGATTATGTTTATTGTAAGTACCTGACACAAATGTGTTATTGTACTATCATGTAATTTTCAATATCTGGTCATTAAATTAAGATATTTACAAAGCGTAATTGTTAAGATGTAATTAATTGTTAAGATGTGGTATACAGCCACCTCTACTTGTATCCATAAAGCAAGTTGAAAATTACAGTGTTTGTAACTGTCTCATTAATAGCGTCTGTCCAAAATGCACTTATGCATAAGTGCAATTTATTATTGCTTATATTTATGATAAAAGTCTATCCTTAACACACATGTGTTTATTTTTATAATGTTGTACTTTATGATGTTAAAATTGAATGTTTATAATGTATACTATGTATTAACTTGGACAATAAAGCAATGAATAATTGCTAATCAGTATTGTGTCAAGTTAAATAAAAGTGCACCACTTGAAATGATTTAAATTTACGCTAGATTCTAAAGACACTAAAACTCGAACAATTAAATCAAGGAACATATCTTCACATTCTTAATGTACAGCATAATATAGTATATACAACGATACTAATATATAATATAATCTAGGAAAATATTTAGCAAATATGTAGATTATCTCTTTAACTTTTCAGTTCATATATATGATCTACCAAAGATAATTGGTTTTAGTGTTTTAACGTCTAAATAAGATAAATGTATGCATTTTTAGAGCATTTTTCTTTTTATTTGGTTACTATAATATCACACTTTGGAGTGTGCATTGGCCTCTGCAAAAGCAATTCCTTGACACTTTTTAAACACAAAACAACTAAAACTATTGTACTAACAAAAAATTGTAGACAAATGTAAGTAAACAAGTCTTTAAAACATGAAAAAAAACTAGGTTATTTGGACAAACAGTTGGTCATTTCTATTTAGCCTAAAACAGCATAGGCTCATTGCAGTGAGTCTGAAAGAAATCAGGCTTATTGAGAAATAAGTGGGCCTATTACCAGTTAGCCTAAAATTCTACAGGCTCTTTGAAGTAAGCCTAAAAATATCAGGCTGTATGAGAAACAAATGAAAAAATAAAATAACCTAAAGCTGCTTATGCTCTTTGCAGTAAGCCTGGAAAATATCAGACCTATTAGAAAAAGGAAGATGATTTTCTAGTTAGCCGGGCTCTTTGTAAAAAGCCTAGGATCTTTTCATAGAGCCGATTTTCTCAATTAGTCTACGACATATATATTGTGTCACATGGACTCTGTAATTAGTTAAAATCAATGGATTAGCTTATTTGAATCTGCATTACAAGATCGAGTAGCTGCCAAACACGTTAGTAGCATTAATGTATGACTGTCCACAACAGTTTTGAATGCCTTTTCTATATGCAGAAAAAGAAAATGAAAAGAATAATTGAATAATTACTTGCCAATATTGTAGAAATTATACAAACCGTTCTCTAGGACTACAGTAATTGTTTTTCTTCTTTCCAAGTGTCATAGTTCAAAAGTTTATCGATAAATACTATGTGATATCGATAGGATTGGGGTGGGTCTTAAATTATGAAAAAATCATTTAAATACTTCACTTTCTACGGAAGGAAATAAATAACAGATTTCATTTAATTTATTAGCTCTTGACACATAGTAGAAGATAACTGCAAGACATCTTATCTTGGCCAGGGATTTCATTCCGATAAAAAAATCTTAAACTTATATTTCTTTTAATATATTTCTTTTAAATGCTAAAAGGTATAAATTACCAACGTAATACAAATTAAAATAACTTTTATTAGGTTGTTTGACTTGTTTCGACTCACTCACTCCGAGTCATTTTCAAAAACAAATGAGAATATTCCATAATTGCAGGGGCTTTTAAGTTATTTAAAATGCTATCATTTCATTTTCATGCACTTTTTAAAAAATTACGCACGTTATCTTTTATTTTTACTTGGTTGTTTATTTTCATATCATGTAATTTTCAATGTATAATCGTTAAATAAGATATTTACAAAGCGTAATTATCTTAAATATGAATTGTTAATAAGTGGCATGCATCTATCTCTATTTGTTTTTGAAATTCTAAACTTTCTTTGTTTTTTAAAATCTTGTCTGCCATTAAATTGAATAATCTTCAAAATTTTCCTTCTGCAAACTTGTACAAAATATTGCATTTTATTATTGACATTATCGTCAAATGGCTTATAAAATGAATCATACCTAAGTAACCGTGACTTGATGTGTTTTATAACATAAAACGCCCTATATATTGAGCTTATAAAGCATTTACTACATTCAGACCATTCTTCATACCTTCTGTCATAGAATAATATTTAAATACTCTTTTAACATTACAAATAATACTTTCATGGCTATTTTTAATGCATTATTTTTATTAGTCTAGAATATCATGAGATATCCTGAAAGAAACATGTAATGAGCTTGATGTAAAATATGACTTAAAAATGAGCTTTTAATTTCCTTACTGATCTTAATTTCGACCAAAACACATACAAATTATTAAATAAATAATACAGAAAACATTTAAAGGCTGGTGAAAATTTGATACGCTCTCATGAAAAAAATTATGTAATGCAACATCAATGTACGCATGTCAGATTGTTTGAATTAATTGTGATTTCACGTGTTTTTGTTCAATACACGATGTATTTTACTTTAAATGTCGTCAAAAGTATTTGAAGTGTTTTGTGTGTAATGTTGGATTATGTTTATTGTAAGTACCTGACACAAATGTGTTATTGTACTATCATGTAATTTTCAATATCTGGTCATTAAATTAAGATATTTACAAAGCGTAATTGTTAAGATGTAATTAATTATTAAGATGTGGTATACAGCCACCTCTACTTGTATCCATAAAGCAAGTTGAAAATTACAGTGTTTGTAACTGTCTCATTAATAGCTTCTGTACAAAATGCACTTATGCATAAGTGTAATTTATTATTGCTTATATTTATGATAAAAGTCTATCCTTAACACACATGTGTTTATCTTTATAATGTTGTACTTCATGATGTTAAAATTGAATGATTATAATGTATACTATGTATTAACTTGGACAATAAAGCAATGAATAATTGCTAATCAGTATTGTGTCAAGTTAAATAAAAATGCGCCACTTGAAATGATTTAAATTTACGCTAGATTCTAAAGACACTAAAACTCGAACAATAAAATCAAAGAACATATCTTCACATTCTTAATGTACAGCATAATATAGTATATACAACGATACTAATATATAATATAATTTAGGAAAATATTTAGCAAATATGTAGATTATCTCTTTAACTTTTCAGTTCATATATAATGATCTACCAGAGATAATTGTTTTTAATGTTTTAGCGTCTAAATAAGATAAATGTATGCATTTTTAGAGCATTTTTCTTTTTATTTGGTTACTATAATATCACACTTTGGAGTGTGCATTGGCCTCTGCAGAAGCAATTTCTTGACACTTTTTAAGCACAAAACAACTAAAACTATTGTACGAACAAAAAATTGCAGACAAATGTAAGTAAACAAGTCTTGAAAACCTGAAAAAAACTAGGTTATTTGGACAAACAGTTGGTCATTTCTATTTAGCCTAAAACAGCATAGGCTCACTGCAGTGAGTCTGAAAGAAATCAGGCTTATTGAGAAATAAGTGGGCCTATTACCAGTTAGCCTAACATTCTACAGGCTCTTTGAAATAAGCCTAAAAATATCAGGCTGTATGAGAAACAAATGAAAAAATAAAATAACCTAAAACTGCTTATACTCTTTGCAGTAAGCCTGGAAAATATCAGACTTATTAGAAAAAGGAAGATGATTTTCTAGTTAGCCGGGCCCTTTGTAAAAAGCCTAGGATCTTTTCATAGAGCCGATTTTCTCAATTAGTCTACGACATATATATTGTGTCACATGGACTCTGTAATTAGTTAAAATCAATGGATTAGCTTATTTGAATCCGCATTACAAGATCGAGTAGCTGCCAAACATGTTAGTAGCATTAACGTATGACTGTCCACAACAGTTTTGAATGCCTTTTCTATATGCAGAAAAAGAAAATGAAAAGAAAAATTGAATTATTCTCTACCACTGTTTTAGAAATTATACAAACCACTCTCTAGGACTACAGTATATATTTTTTCTTTTCCAGTGTCATAGTTCAAAACTTTATCGATAATTACTGTGTGATATCGATAGGATTGGGGTGGGTCTTAAATTATGGAAAAATCATTTAAATACTTCACTTTCTACAGAAGGAAATAAATAACATATTTTATTTAATTTCTTAGCTCTTGACACATAGAAGAAGATAACTACAAGACAGTTTATCTTGAGCATGGTTTTCATTCCGATAAAAAAATCTTAAACTTATATTTCTTTTAATATATTTCTTTTAAATGCTAAAAGGTGTAAATTACCAACATAATACAAATTAAAATAACTTTTATTAGGTTGTTTGACTTGTTTCGACTCACTCACTCCGAGTCATTTTCAAAAACAAATGAGAATATTCCATAATTGCAGGGGCTTTTAAGTTATTTAAAATGCTATCATTTCATTTTCATGCACTTTTTAAAAAATTACGCACGTTATCTTTTATTTTTACTTGGTTGTTTATTTTCATATCTGTAACCATGGAGTAACTCGAGCCACAATTTCGGTAAGTTAAAAGATGCCGTATCGTTACATATTGTATTTTTGCATGTTAGTATCTCTATATTAACTATAGTTGGTATATGTTGGACTATAGTTAGAGATACTAACATGCAAAAATACAATATGTAACGATACGGCATCTTTTAACTTACCGAAATTGTGGCTCGAGTTACTCCATGGTTACAGATATGAAAATAAACAACCAAGTAAAAATAAAAGATAACGTGCGTAATTTTTTAAAAAGTGCATGAAAAGGAAATGATAGCATTTTAAATAACTTAAAAGCCCCTGCAATTATGGAATATTCTCATTTGTTTTTGAAAATGACTCGGAGTGAGTGAGTCGAAACAAGTCAAACAACCTAATAAAAGTTATTTTAATTTGTATTATGTTGTTAATTTACACCTTTTTGCCTTTAAAATAAATATATTATTACAAGGTGTTATAATTTATTATATTGTTATATCTGAAACTTTTTAAGACGTTCTAAGCAATGTCTTAAAGTTACCGGTATTTAAGAAGCCGGATATTTCATTTCCGTCTGAGCATGTCACGATTATTGCATAATCAACAATCACCATTTTCTAAGACATCGCACTCCGAAAAAAGAAAAAATTAAATATAATTTTTAATATTCCTCTGTTTGTTATAGAAAATGCTTGTCAAATGAGATTTTTAAAAAATGTCAAACTTTCAAAATCAAAAATAATATATTCAAAATTTTAGTTTCCGTCCAGGGGTCGTCCATTTGGGAAGGGAAAGGAAAAGAGCAGTTGCCCCCCAACCAAGGAATTATATATTTTACAGTGCATCAGTTATCAGATGTCGGACTAATAAAAAAAATCTTTAGAAACTGCACAAAAGCTAAAGTAACTTATCTGATTTGATTAAAAGAGAGACATTAGCATTTATGGAAACGTTAAGTATATAAATTAATAATTTTCAATACCATTTGCGAAAACCTTGCAACATTCTTAAAGTGAGACACATTTATCATTAATGGATACTTTGTTTAATTTTAAAAATACATATACGTGAGAATAAAACTGTTTCCATTGCTTCTTAGTTGTGCAAAACAAGATAAAAAGAAATTTTTTGCCTCCTCCACGGAAATCTTGCTATCCCTCTTTCCCAGGAAAGTTTTTAAGTGTTACACCTATTGTTAACCCCCCCCCCCCCAAATTTGTGTCGCTCTGAGAGACACAAATTGGGGGCAAAATTGGCAATCGTGTAGCATATGCCTAAACTTGGCTTTCACTTAAAAAAAAAAAAAAAAAAAAAAAAAAACTATATTCCATGTTTTTATTTTTTTGTAAAATGGTCAGTAGCTTTCTCCAGACCAATTTGACAAGCTATTGTTTTGAAATATAATTGAATCAATAGAGCTAAGATGTTGTCACATGCCGCTTCTTAAATAAGTTTTGAAAATTTTCGTTCTGCTGCCGTTGTCGTAAGCGCAAATTTCTATTAAAATTAAGTGTTCTGAAACGATATTGTAAAAATTACTTGTGGCAATGTGGTGTAAATTAAAATAAAAATTTCATGAATTAAAGGTATTTTCTTTTAAATGAGTATAAAAACAAATTTTAAATCGAAGACGTTGAAGTCGAAAACAAAATGAAATATGACAATGATATGCCGATTTTAATATGATCAACTCATAATAATATATGGTTAATGATTAAATATATTATATAAATACCTTCATAAATCTTTATCTCGAACTTTCTAGTCTTGCACCTTTATGATTCGAACGCCTGGAGCAGTTTGATCTAAACGTTCCAATGCAGCTACTCCCCTTGGCTTCAAATACAAACGAAAATATAAATACGCGTTAAAATAAGTGAACATGTGAGGGAAAAAAGGATAACATTTCCAAAATAAGAAAAAGAAACTGACATAGTTTAATTAATAAGAATTAATAAATTAATTAGTATTTTTCTTTGATGGATTTAAAGGATGAATCCTTATCGAATAATCCAACAATTGAGTAATGGTGAACATTTCTCTAAAATTAATAGTCTTTTTTTTGTTTTGTTTTTCACAAATGTTTTTTGTGCTTCAACATTTACATGAGAATGTAATGTTTTCCACTCACCTGTTCAAATATATTTTCTGTCTTTAACTCCTCCTACTCTAAATCTATAAAATATTGATTATAACTTTCTGCACCGCGCTATTCTTACACACAACGACTTCATTCACGCATTTAAAAAATATATATATTTTAGAATGAGAACTTAGCACTACAGTATTAGATTATAATTGTAATTTTGTTTCAGAGGAACAATGCCAATTTTCATCAAAATTGGCTATTTATGCTACAAAGAAGCATTTTTCAGATGGAAAACTAATAGAGAAATAATTCTGCTTAATTATTTTTAAAAAATATCCAAATTAAAATTGATATAAATAAAATATTTTGCACCATGCAGTTCATTTCTTAGTAAAAAGCATAAGTTTCTTTCCTTGAAGCCTGCTTTGAATTTATTTTAAGATTTTAGTAAAATACTTCAATAATAAAATAAAGACCAATAAAGCTTTTTTTTTTTATCTGAATGTTTTCTATTTTCATTCGAATATTAACATGTATTAAAACGATGTGGTTGTTATGAGAAACTTTTTATACATAAAAAGAAAAGAAAAGAAAATTAAGAAAGATTTAAATAAGAAAATTTCAAAACATATTAAAATTCACTGAACAATTTACATTTTAAATCTTTTACTACATTTTTCAACAGACTAGTGTAAAAAATAAAAGGAAATAAAAATAAAGAAAAAGTCATATAGCCAGTAATAGATCGGGAGGCGACAGCATAGATAATCACCTCATCGAGTTCACGGCTAAAATTCCAGAAATAGTTAAAACTTGATTCGTATATTAAAACGCAATCGGTCTGCTAAGTCATATCTTGGTGGAAAACACCTGAAAATCCGATTTTAGAGTTTGGCTCGTAGGTTTACCATTGTGTGTTCCTTCTCCCAGTCCTCCATGTTTTCATACCTTCGGGTGCAGGAAAGCACAATGGTAAACCTACGAGTCAACCGCTAAAATCGCGTTTTAAGGTGTTTTCCACCAAGATATGAATTGGCAGACCGAATGCGTTTTAATATGCGAATCGACTTTTTACTAATTCTGGAATTTCAGCCGTGAACTCGATGAGGTGATTCTCTGCGCTGCCGCCTCCCGGTCTATAAATACAGATCCCAAATCTTATTACAACAAAACCTCTGAGGAAAAAAAATGCCCCTATTCTAAAAAATAAAATAAAAAAATAAATAAAAATAAAAAATGGAGAGAAAAGAAACGAGGGGGGGGGGGAGGATGGATCTTATCAATCCATCCCCTCCCGTTTTCTTTTATTTTGATTTTTTACTCAGGACATTATTCAATTAGATTTTTTTTTAAAGTATTTTTTCAACCCATATTGGATTTTGTACACTGATTTTAATTCTTTGTTAGTAGTGTATTTTCCAAATAGCTCCGTGTCTTGAAATATAAATCGGTTATTGAGATGAAAAACAGGAAATGCATCTAAATATAGTTTTTATATTTTGAACAAGTTTTCATAAGGTAATATTCAGAATATATGTTTTCGTCGTGCAACTGAATACTAAAGTAATTTTGATTTTTTTTAGAAATAGATTAATTTCTCATAAGAAAAATTAAAATTTATCCATAAAATATTCAGTATTTCACAATAACTTCATTCTGATGCTTTTATGATTCTTTTTCATATTATAAAATTTTTAACATAAAAAAATATTTATTGGATTTAAAAAGATACAAATATGATAAATACACATTATTTTTATAAAAGTAATTTAAATAATAAATAAATAATATTACATATTACGTAAGTAAGAATGTTCAAGTAAAAGTTTCATTTCAAAATGAAAATTATATTGTTGCACATACCTTAACTTTGATTAAGGTAGTCATTAAATCCATAATCGTAGATGCAATTTGATACAAATATAACATAAAAATAGATATGCGCAGACTAAATTTTCATTTAAAAAATATTTATAAGCATTTTCTTGACCTTATATTATTTCTTTAAATCTTCTGATGATTATTGAAAATTCTAAATTTATCGAAGAAAATTTTGTTAATAATATCATTCCATATACATATGATCAACATCATTCACAAAATTTAATTCACATTCCACAAGCAAGCACGACACATTCCATTTCACAAGGTTGTTTTTATTCTAAATTCAATGTCTTTGTCGTAGTAAAAATTACACTTTTATAGCTGACAACACATGGGGAGCTGATACATCAAACACTTAAATCGTTGAAAAAAATATTTAAAAATATGAGCGCGTCAATGGACTTAAACGTCTCCTGACAAAGAACACAACCATCTGAACAAAGAAAATATATCACCGGAACATTTCCTATGGTAAATCACTGATTAAGACGACTCATTAAACCTTTTTACCATAGGAACACAAACTTTTTATTTTATTTATTTATTTTATTTTGTAATGCGTTTCATTTATCAATTATCTGACTATAATTAATACAATTCCTATACATTCAGGCAGACGGAAAACAAACCTTAAATTCATAAATTATCAATTCTACAGTTGTCACTATTTTGTGTACTAGTGAAAATAACCGCCCTAGAACGGTGGGTACAAATCGTTGTTTTCACTTAAAATTTTAAATAATTGATAGAAATATTTATATACCATTTATCGACAATAAGGAGAACTGACCTGAAATGTTAAGTTCAGTGCCTGACTAATGTATGCGCCTCTGGGGTTTTAACAACAAATTTGGTATCTGATGTAAAAACAGAGGACAAATTACAAATCTATCTTAGTTTTGTAAAATGAAACATATATAGATTGAATGCAACATCAATAAAAAGAGCTTTTACTGACGTCTATAATAAGAAATATAAAAAATGTTTATATAGTATTCATCGACAATAAGGAAAACTTTCTTGAAATGTTAAGGGTCTGTAAATCCATGAGCTTCTGGACTATTCAATAACAATTATGCGATGTTGAGAACTAAATAAATTTGAAAAAAAGTGAAATGGATTGATGATTCATCAAATCCGTTAATTTCACCAAACTAAATTATGCGTAGAAACCTATAAACAAACAATCAAATACGATTTTTATTACGTTTAAAATTTCAGAAATTAATACGCAGAAAATCGAGTTAAGTTGTCTAAACGTTTACTTGTAAAACAAAAACTAATTTTACTGCTTTATAGGAAAAGGACGTCAAAGGTTTTTTCTATGATTTTTGTTTATTTGCATTAGCAAAATTAAACACGATGATTTGACATGAACTATTTAAATATACAAAATTTAAATATTAATACTATAGGAGGTTAAAATGTTCAATGCGCGAAAGTTATTTTAAAATTTTTACCAATTAATCTCAAAAAGCAATGAATCTCTACACAGCTCATTTTTAGTTTATATTAGCAAATTTTTATGAAATGGTTTGTTCATTGTAGAAAACATTGAAATTTTCTTAGTGTTTAATGTTTTATAGAAAAATATTCTGAACAGAGGTGATTTGAGGTAGAATAAATTTGTATTTAGCAGATAATTTTTCTCATACACATCTCAATTCGAAATTAAGCCTGACATGGTTCGATCTTATCGCCGTCTGGTAAGGTGGAGAAGTTCGCACCGGAATCGTCACACTGTGTTTCATTATATTTAGATACAACTTTGAAATCATTGTTGCTAAACATTATACAGATCACTCAGTGTCACATCATAGTTTGAATTTTGCTATCGCTAATGGAAGTTTTGAATCGCAGTTCTGTTTTAAATATCAGTTAAAAATTATTATGTTAAAGAATGATATTAAATTGTTAAAATAATGACAAAATATACTATTCCCCAGTGAATTTATAATAATTAAACACGAATAGAGTAAGGGACTAACATTTGTTTGTCAGGGATGAGGTATTTTTCCCCCTGAATCTACAATAGAAATGAATTCTTAATTCTGTTTCACTTATTAATGTGTTTGAAATTTATCTTAAACAGGTGTTCAGGGGGGCTGATCTTTTCTAACGAAAGAAAAACAAAAACAAAAAACTATTTCAATTTTCGATTTCGAAAAGATGTTGTTAGAAGCTTATTTTTTATTACTTAATATTACTTAATTATCAAATATTTGTATTGTTTTTTATGATGGTAGGATTAAAAAATTGTTCTATATGGAGAGTTCTGACACAAATTTCTTTGATTGGTTTATTTAATATTGTTGTGAGCTCGGGGTTCGAAAGGACTGATGCCAATATATAAGAACAATAAACAGGCTTTATTTACCACAAACAGTTCGATAAGAACTGAAATATCTTCTCAAAATACAAATATTCAGTAATTTTCAAATCTAATAACAGCACAGCAAAATTTCACACAGAACAATATAGCGTATTGTTCAATACGGCGAATCAAATACAAAATCGCTCAGAGAAACACAGTTCTCAATGCAAAGCCTCTCGTGCGTATTCAATCGCATTTGACAGAGAACTAACTGAACTGAACTGGTGGAGGTCCCTTATGTAGGCTTTAAAGTTAACTGTAGAATTTTCCAGAGCTTTCGGATGCTAGAAATTACCAGAAAGTGCTTTAACTCTCGATAGAGTACCCCAAACGAGAAAGGATCCCAATGTAAAGGTATAAGGGGGGGTTGCACAAAAAGTCGCCAAATCCGTCGCCAACTTGGCGACATTTGGCGATATATCGCCAAATTTGGCAACAAAAATAAGTCGCCAAAAACATCGCCAACTTGGCGATAAATCCATTCCTTGGCGATTTTCCAATAGAACTCCATTATAAAACCGATGCTGTAAGGTTGTTTTTCTTGCAAAGCACCTGAGGCCTTTAGCATTGAGTTACATGATGCTCAATAGGAAATACATTAATAATGCTGCAATTTTCACTATAATAAAATAAAATAAATTAAAAAGAATGAAATATTTACAAAATTCATAACATTGCCCCCCTCTCAAGGACTGCACGTCCCGGGCAGTTCAACCTTTGATCGGAAAGCAAACCCGTTACCAACAAATGCTATACTATTCAAAGCACTTAAAGCAAACATGGAAAATAACAATTAAACACATTCATAATGCTGAATTATACAAAATATACACTTATTTAAAAAAAATTAAATTAAAGCATAGACATCATTACATACAAGTATTTAAATAATAATAACATTAATAATGATAATGCTAAGCAAAATAAATTATTACATTAACTTATATACAAGACCATGGTCATACTAATTTACATTATTTACATTACACTATTTACAATCAATGAACTAAGTACTATGGCCATAGTACGGAGCCAGCCTGTCGTAATGAACGATTCTAGGCTTCGTACTTGGTGACTTTCGGATCCGAATTACGACATCGTTCAGTCTGTTTAGGACTGTATAAGGACCGTCCCAGTGCTATTGCAGTTTGGGAGAAAGTCCTTTACGTCGAGTCGGATTATAAAACCAAACCTTGTCACCTTCTTTGAATTGATGTCCCGTGGCTTTCGTGTCGTACCTGGTCTTCTCCGTCTGTATATTGATCCGCTCTCGAGCCAAGTTGTGGACGTCTTCAAATCGTGCCTGGAGATTCTGCACGTATCCCTCTGGGGATGAAGGCGCATCTGGAGGGCGACCAAAAATCAGATCACAAGGTAGACGAAGATCACGACCGAAAAGCATCTGAGACGGGGAATAGCCGGTTGTTTCATGGACGGCGCTGCGATAGGCGAGAAGAAACAAGGGAAGTTTTTTGTCCCAGTCTTGTTGGTTTCTTGAAACTAGCAGTGAGAGATCGTTGAGGAAGGTACGATTAAATCTCTCAACCATGCCATCCGATTGTGGATGTAAAGGCGTCGTCCTAGTTTTGTCCATTCCGAGAAGTTGACAGAGACCCTCAATCACAGCAGAGATGAAATTTCTCCCCTGGTCAGAATGTATTTGAAGGGGGACTCCATACCTTGATATCCACTGGTGTACCAAGGCATCCGCAACCGTAGAAGCTTCTTGATTAGGGATGGCATAAACTTCAGGCCATTTCGTGAAGTAGTCCATGACAACAAGGAGGTATTTGTTGCCATCAGCACATCTTGGCAGAGGGCCTAGGATGTCAAGGGCGATGCGTTCGAAAGGTGCTCCTACATTGTAGAGATGTAGTCTTCCTCGGCTACGTTTCTTTGGTCCTTTTCGAGCTGCACATGCATCGCAAGATTTGCACCATCGTTCGACGTCAGCTCTCGCTTTTCCCCAGAAGAAGCGCTCTCGGACTCTATGTAATGTTTTCATGACTCCAAAATGGCCACCAGTGGGACTGCCATGTAATTCTTCGAGGACCTCTGGGATTCGAGATCGAGGAAGTACCAACTGCCACCGAGATGTCTTCCCATCTTCCGATTCGAATTTTCGGAACAGGACACCATTCCTGACGTGGAGGAAGTTCCAAAGAGCCCAATATTGCTTCGTCGTAGGACTGTAAGTCGAGATGTCCTTCCAACTGGGCTTTGTGCTAGAAGATTCTAATAACTCCAAGATTGGTTTGATGTCAGAATCTGCCATTTGATCTTCTCGAATCTTCTCATCACTACAGGGATCTGGTGGCGTTGATAGTGAACTCTTCGTCTGGCGTATGACATGTTCGGGATTATACTTGCTCTCCGCTCTGGAACAATAGCGACAACTTTCGGGACACGGTCTTCTTGATAAGGCATCAGCATTTCCATGCGATGAGCATTTACGATGCCTGATGTCAAAGTCGTATTCCTGGAGTCGTTGTATCCATCTGGCTACTTGGCCCTCTGGGTTCTTAAAATTCATCAGCCATGTTAGGGATGCGTGATCAGTGCGAAGGAGAAATTTCCTGCCATAGAGATAGTCATGGAAGTGTTCTATGGCTTTCACCATAGCTAATAACTCCTTACGAGTGACGCAATAATTCCGCTCTGGTTTCGATAAACATTTGCTCCAGTATGCTACGACTCGTTCTTGGCCATCTATTTCTTGGGAAAGTACAGCGCCGACACTTTCATGACTGGCATCCGTGTCCACAATGAATTGTTTGTCGGGGTCTGGATAGGTAAGGACTGGAGAGGATGTGAGAGCTTCTTTCAGCCGCTGGAAGGAATTGTCGCATTCTTGTGTTCATAGAAACTTCTGTTTGCTTTCAGTGAGCCTATGCAAGGGTCTTGCGATGTTGGAGAACCCCTGTACAAACTTTCTGTAATAAGTGCATAGTCCCAGAAAGCTTCGCAACTGATGGACATTTTCCGGACGTTTCCAGTGCTTTACTGCAGACACTTTTTCAGCATCTGTTCGAACACCTTCAGCTGAGATGATGTGTCCTAAATAGTTTACTTCTCGTTGGAAGAACTTGCATTTCAAAGGGTTCAGCTTTAAATTCGCCGCTCTTAGTTTCGTTAACACTTTTCGAATATTTTCTAGATGTTCTTCAAACGTGCGGCCACCAATGATGACGTCATCTAGGTAGATGAGACAAGCTTCAAAAGTCAGATCTTCTAACACTGTCTCCATGAGGCGCTCGAACGTTGCTGGAGCATTGCAGAGCCCGAACGGCATAACTTTAAATTGCCAAAGTCCTTGTCCAGTAGTAAATGCGGTCTTCTCTTTGTCATCAGGATGGATCTCTACTTGCCAATATCCACTCTTCAAATCCAGTGTGGAAAACCATTTATGTCCTGAAAGAGTATCTAGCGTGTCGTCTATTCTTGGTAGAGGATAGCTGTCCTTCTTCGTGATATCGTTAAGTTTTCGATAATCCACACAAAACCTTGTGAAGCCATCTTTCTTTCGGACCAACACGATGGGAGAGGCCCACGGACTTGATGACGGTTCGATGATGTCACTATCCTGCATCTGTTGTAAAAGCTTAGAAACCTCTTCTTGTTTTGCGAACGGCAAGCGTCTTGGATGCTGTTTAATCGGTGGATGGTCGACAGTATCAATTCTATGACGTGTAAGAGAAGTGCGACCTATATCATTCTCGTTTTGTGAAAACACATCCGTAAATTCCTGGAACAGTCTTCCCGCGGCATGTCTCTGCTCAGGAGATAAATTCTCATTTCGTCCAATTTCAGGTGTTAAACTTGTAGGCGGCTCCGACAACGTCAAGCTTGGGTCTTTGCAAACACAGGTGACTGGAGCACAGGTAGCAAGCACTTCACCCTTCTGGATAATTCTAGACTTTTCACTTACATTCGCCATCTTCACGGGTATCACATCCCTCGACAGATCTACCAGCGCTGATGCTATTAGCACTCCTTTTGGGCTCTTCTCAGGATATCCAACAAAGCCACATTGAAAACTACTTTCGTTCTCAGTTAATCCAGGTATCATCATTTCGGTCCGAGGAGGGATGATAACATCTGCCTTGGCTGTGATCTGTTGAATAGATTCAGACTCATTTCCTAGTTTGAAAATAGTGACATCTTCTTGAGCAGAGCGTAACTCATTATTCTTAAAATCCAGTGTAAATCCATGCTCTTTTAAAAAGTCCAGTCCGAGTATAAAAGGGTCTGAAATATCAGCTACATAGACTGTATGATGGTAAGCGGTGTTTCCAAACTTTATTTTCAGTGTCGTTCTTCCATGTATATCGATCTTATCTCCGGTCACAGTTTGAAGGATAACACGTGGCGGGGTCCAGGACAGTTTTTCTTTCAGCCGCTGAGCTAGATCTTTCCGAATGATGGTCACATTGGCTCCTGCATCCATGATCATATTACAGGGCAAATCATTCACACTTCCGACTAGAAAAACTCCGTTCTCGCCACAACTTCTTGCAGAAATTTCACATACTTGAAAATGAGGCTTCTTAAGATCTGGAAACTTCCGCCCCGCAAGATGGCCATTAATCAGTTTTCCTGCTCCTCCGTTAGCGGGTGAGCTATTACCTTCGGTGCTGGGCCGTCTTGGGCAGTCGATTTGGATATGGCCTTCGCCACCGCATTTCCAGCACTTGATATTTCTGTGAGGTTTGTTGGCCATTAAGGTGTTCATCTGTCCTTCATCTGCTGCTGTAAGCGCTCCACAGCTCTATCCGACGTCTCAGGCAGGTTGGCTGCTCGCACAAAGTGTCGATCTTTCCTAGTAGCTTGCTGGGCTGCCTCGAATTTCAGGGCGTAAACTAAAGCCCCTTTTAGATCACTGAGATCTGCAATCCGGAGTGCTGTCTGGATCTCAGGGTCACGCACACCATCGATAAAATATTGCAGAGCTAAACTTTCTCTAATTTCAGTCGGACAGCCAGGATAAGCGAGGTGTGAAAGTCTCTCGACATCCGTAGCAAGATCTTGCAGGGATTCAGTGGATTTCTGCTGTCGAGATTTGAGCTGGAGTCTGCTATATTCTTTCATGCATTTCTCGCCAAAGCGCAATTCTAAGGCACTGACGAGCGTTTCAAAATCCAGTGGTTCATTTGCAGGCAAATTCTGTAAGACGTCGGCAGCATCAGCTCGTAGAGAAGCAGCTAACTGGCAAGCCTTTGTCTGGGAATCCCATCCATTGGCGTCCGCTACGATCCAAAATTGTGTCTTAAAAACTGGCCATGAGGATTTTCCGTCATAGGTCGAGAGTTTAATAGAAGCACGAGGAAGCATAGCTTGATACTTCACATCTTTGGGATAGTTTTCGGCAGTTGTCTTTTGTTTCTTCACATTTTCCAACTCCTTTTCTACACTCTCTATCCTTTCTTCTACGGTTTTGGAGATCTTTTGAACTTCTTCTACGGTTTTGGCTGTCATTTGAACATTTTCTTCTATTTCTTGAAACCTTCCTTCAAATTTGTTTTCCACGCTGTCAATTCTTTCATTTAAAGATGTTATTTTATTATCTATTAATTCTTTCAACTCACCAAGGTTGGTTGACATTTCCTTCTTCATTTCTTCCGAGATCTCCTTCATTTCAGCCTGGCTTGCGGTCATTTTCTCATCTATCGCTGACATTTCTTCTTCATTTCTTCCGACATCTCCTTCATTTCATCCTGGTTTGCGGTCATTTTCTCATCTATCGCTGACATTTCCTTCTTCATTTCTTCCGACATTTCCTTCTTCATTTCTTCCGACATTTCCTTCATTTCAGCCTGGTTTGCAGTCATTTTCTCATCCATCGCTGACATATCTTTCTTCATTTCTTCTTTCAACTCGCCAAGGTTTGCAGCTGATTTCTCCAATAATTGTTTCAGTTCACCCTCCATTGCTCTGGTGATCGGCATTCAACCCCACTCCTGACACCAAATGTTGTGAGCTCGGGGTTCGAAAGGACTGATGCCAATATATAAGAACAATAAACAGGCTTTATTTACCACAAACAGTTCGATAAGAACTGAAATATCTTCTCAAAATACAAATATTCAGTAATTTTCAAATCTAATAACAGCACAGCAAAAGTGTCACACAGAACAATATAGCGTATTGTTCAATACGGCGAATCAAATACAAAATCGCTCAGAGAAACACAGTTCTCAATGCAAAGCCTCTCGTGCGTATTCAATCGCATTTGACAGAGAACTAACTGAACTGAACTGGTGGAGGTCCCTTATATAGGCTTTAAAGATAACTGTAGAATTTTCCAGAGCTTTCGGATGCTAGAAATTACCAGAAAGTGCTTTAACTCTCGATAGAGTACCCCAAACGAGAAAGGATCCCAATGTAAAGGTATAAGGGGATGGGGGGGGTTGCACAAAAATTGCACATTTGGCGATATATCGCCAAATTTGGCGACAAAAATAAGTCGCCAAAAGCATCGCCAACTTGGCGATAAATCCATTCTTTGGCGATTTTCCAATAGAACTCCATTATAAAACCGATGCTGTAAGGTTGTTTTTCTTGCAAAGCACCTGAGGCCTTTAGCATTGAGTTACATGATGCTCAATAGGAAATACATTAATAATACTGCAATTTTCACAATAATAAAATAAAATAATATAAAAAGAATGAAATATTTACAAAATTTATAACAATATTTATATTTTGCGTTTAAAAATGCGGAGTGGGCTGTGGACCACAGGCAAGTCTGTTTCAAAACAATGCCCTTAAGTATGGTTCTTTCTGCAAGCATGCCTCTTAGTATATCACGCTACATATCTTACTATTTTCAAAGATTTAGGAGGTAGTCATGAACCCAAACTGCTCGTGTATAAATATCGAATTGGAGGTAACGAACTCTTTCAGACTGCTCGCAAGTATGCATTCATAGACCTTAGAAAAACAAGAAAGTCCAGAAATTGTTCTGAACCTAGAAAAGGCTTAACTGTCCTGTCCCGGTTTTTGGAATCGGCACGATAAGCGCCTTCTTCCAGCAATCAGGGAACGTACAGAGATTTAACATGCAATTAATTAGAAAAAATATTAAATTAATTGGAAGGTGTAAGAGCATATTGCTAGAGAGGTAGTCGAGACCGGGCGATTTGTTCTTTTTGAGATTTGCGATGTAAGAAATCACCTCAGAGGAGGGCTGTAAGGTTGAGAGTGTTATCATTCGTAGTGTTTCAGAAAAGTTCAACCTCAGTGTTGACAATGTTGACCATCCTGGGATTGACGACATTTTGATTGAGTGTTAACTAGTTTCTAAGACTGTCAGCAATGATTTCAGGCTTGTCAGTGTTTGAGCGGACCATACCACTGGGGCCGTTTAAGGCCGGGACATGGGTTAGTGTTTAACGGATGCGGGCCGTTACCGACCAAATTTTGTTGGCAGTAACCGATAGATACTCAATTCTAAATAATAAATTCCTTGATTACAGCAGATACTTGGTAGTTTTTTATGTTAAGTTCAGTTTTTAAGAGGGATCACTAGTCGTCTGCCAATCCCCGATTTCTATCTCTTTTCAAATACTGATATGCTCAGGTAGTCAAAATTCATCAACTGCCCTCAGCCCAGGTTTCGCAACTTCTTGAAGTGCATTATGGCGGGAGTCCCCAAATGCCTGAATAGAAGAAGTTACGTTTTCAGCAGAGTAAATCTCAGTGGGCGTTCATGTTTTCGAGAACATGACCGAAGTCCTCCCAACTTACTGAGAAGGCTTGCGGGATGTCGAGCTGAAAGTTTCCCACTTCGAATATAAGCACAACCGGGAAATGGTCCGACGAGAGATCGTTCACCGTTTGAATGACGTGCGGGAAGGAAAAATTGCGAGTGATAACAAAGTCGTTGACGGACTGAGAAATTTTGCGGGTTAACATAACAATTGGCGCTAATATTTGCACGTGATTTTTATCTGTCCACCTACGTACTTTGTAATTAGATCTATTAGAGTGGAGACCGCTCCAAGAGAAATGACGAGCATTAAAACTACCCGCACTAATTAAATTTGGAAAAGTATGGGCTAAGTTAGAGAGGTCTGAGCTTATGTCTGCGGGACAAATATGTCAGACTTGTCTATGCGCAGTTGGAGCTTTCTGCACCGCCGCAAGACTAACAGTTGTCTTCTCTGTCCTGTGTAGTGATTTGTCTTTCCAATGCTGTGTGCGATTTAAAAATTTTGTGTCTCCAATTTTTTATTAACTCTGTTGTTCCCCGTGAATTTGAACTGAATTCGTCAGTTTAGTATTCCGCGCCTTGGCCAACAGATTTGTCAATTATGGTGATGTCGATTCCTGGTGGCAGAGTACCTTGTTCTCTGCGTAGGGCTTCGGCCCTAGTCGGGTGATTTAGTGCTGTCGGCGGCGTTTCGGCAGCCACCGATGTGGTGTGCGGCTATTGTGCAGTTGGTGGCTCTTTGATTTACCGCCTATCGTCTTGAGGAGCGATTCTTTGGAACTGCTCTGATCAATCATGTAGGCCTTTAAGCATGGTGCCGTTGGCACCTGAGGTGTTTGTCGGTCAAGGCATAACGCTAGCGAATCTTGCCTTTAAGCGGGGTGCAGTTAGTACACTGGTGCCTTGGTTCCTAGGAGGTTTTGTGTCGTCCCCCCAAGGCAAAACGCTAGCGATCTGCGCCACCCGGGTGCAGACGTCTTCTAGAATCTCGGTTTCATCAAAATATTCCACGGGTGGTATATTAGCAGTATTTACAGGGCCTTCGATATCAAAATGGCTGCTGGAGTTGACCTTGTGTTCCCCTTTCTCAGCTGTTCCAACTAGCTGGATGCTGTCGTGTCGGGTGGACTTCACACGGTACCTTTGGTGATGGGGGTCGCTACGCGTCTCACCATTGGATCGTTTTGTATCAAGCGATCCTGGATCAGTAAACTGAGGGTTTACCATAGTTAATTGATTTCCTACCATGTTTAAATTCAGCAGCCCACTTTTTTTTATCGTCGAATATGAAGGAGAAGAATTCTTTAAGCTGGAATGCAACTCTTTTTGTATTTCCGTGGGGTTAAATCTTTTTAAACAAAGTATTTTCTGACAATTCTAACTATAATATAGAAAATGTCAAAACTTGTTTACTTTACTTTATCGCCCAGCAATAACCAATAAACTCACACGTCTGAAACTCGGCTGCATGCCATCTAAAGGATCATACTTTACAAACATCATTGTCATTTGTTCCACCTCTGTGTCAGGCCGAGAACTTATCAAACTACCCTCGCATATATAAATCAATTGATAGCTCATATACGGGGTGTCACAAAAGAATTTGAAATCATTTCCGACATTGGATGGTAAGTTCCAAAACTGCGATTCCAAATGTTTTATGCGTTTTCCAAACTGTTTACTTAGACATCATCTTTCGTGTTATTAAATGGTGAAGTTTGGTTCCAGTATTGTCAATGTGTTTGAAAATTTTTTATAATCGATGTTTGACGCATGAGTTTTCTTTCTTGTTGTCTTTAAAATAGAAATTCGGAATCCACTAGATCGCTGTATTTTAATTTACCCCAAATTCCAAATATCTTATCAACACATATAAAATATTTGACAATAAGAACAAAAATACCTTTTAAATAAGTGGAAAAGTATTAGAATAAATCAAACATTTCCTATTCCTAAAAACTATTTACACAACAAAATCATAAACCACATTATAAATATACTTAACTAAACATAAAAATTATTTATTAGTAATTCGTATAACTGTCTTAGAGGATATATGTGTAGATAACATACCCAACATTTCACAAATATTACACAACTTAATATACTGGTATATACTGCTTAATATACTACTTAATATATAATATTTTGGCAAACATATATATTTTTAATCTATAACGTGATATTTGATTCTATAGTAGAATTTCACTTTATATAAGAATTTATTTCATAAAGTTTTTTAAGGAAAAGCAATATTTCATACATTCTCATACATTTTCACCTATCGTGATGTGACCTATAGTAAAATTCCTAGAAAAAGCGATATAAAATATGCGTTTCATATGTGGTTTTAGAACTCGGAACGAACAAATGTATCTTGCTACACTTCACAATATTAAGCTTTATATTTTATAAGAGAAAAACTTTTATATATCAAATAAGATTTGGTGCACAGGTTACGGCAACTTTAAAAATGCAGACGAGACCATGGAAAGTAAAAAGATGCAAATTTTAAATTCAAAATTTCAAATGCCCTTCTTTCAAAAATCTAAAAATATCATTCAATAATTCGTATAAACCACGAAAGAAATGAGAATTAAAGCGAGATTCCAAAGTCGATTGGATTTTATAAAATTTCTAATGAAAAAAATGTTTGCAGAACATGGTTTAACATCTGACAAATTCTGAAAACGTAAGTGAACTAGTCGGATGTGCCAATCCCAAAACTTTCTTCTATCTCGCACAGGTTTCGCATACACTAAAAACGAATCTCAGCACCAATTTATATCAAGGTCTAACTGAATCTAAAGTTTTATTAAATTCCGTGAATTAGTTCTTGAGATATGACTATCAATAAAATCATGTAAATCCTGAAAAATGCAACATTACAGCGCCACCTGTTGGGAGTTTTACACCAAAACCTAATCAACAATAACTTATGTGTACGTCTAACTGAAACTGAAGTTTGATGATAATCCGTGCATTAGTTCGCTATATAGTTTTCTTGAAAATCATGAAAAAAGTAGCATAGCAGTCCCACGTGTTGGGACATTTAGACCAAAACGTATTCAGCATCTATTTATGTCAAGGTCTAACAGAATCTGAAGTTTGATGAAAATCAGTGCATTAGTTCTTGAGATAGAGCTGTAGGGAAAATCGCGAGAAACGCAGCATAGCAGCGCCTCCTGTTGTGCAACATTTTATGACACAACGCATTTCGTATTTTAACTCTGAATCACTCACCTCCATTTCTGTAGGTCAAATAAAAACAGTTCTTTAAACAAGCACGAAACTCGGAAAATAAAATCGTCTGCTTCGTTTAGAATATTTTTAAAGGTACATTTAACAGTTTGAAAAAATCGCCTGCAGTTTTATTTTTTTTGTTTCGCGATGTTGCCACTAAATAAATAATAACTCTCAGTTTTTATGGAATGCCTTTGTAAATAAACATTAAAAAGAACACGCCGCAGTAAAAATTCATTTTCAGTAATTGCTGCCCAAAGCCGATAATGTGAAAAAATATTTTCGTGCAGCCCTGTATATGATCTAATATGATCTTCTTTAATATAATCTGATACACTAAAAATTAGTTAAATTTTAGTATTCATATCACAACTGAAAACATACATCTAGCAGTTATGGCTCAAAAACAGATCTGTAACCGAATACTTCTGAATGTCTTTGTACATAAACGATAAATTCTACTTACTCAATAATTCACAGAAAACATTTTATAGTGCACGTCAGTAACGTATACCAGTTTCATTTAAAGAGTGTAACACCATTAAAACACACTAGAAAGGATTTTTACCCATACATTATAATCTAACGAAATTATTTTGTGTGTCTCTTTACAAAAGAATTATATTTATTCTTAACTTCATTTATGCAAATCATTTTTATTATGTGTGAAACAGAGTAACATCATGAAAATGCACTGGAAGCATTTTTTCCCCACTTACCGTAATGTAACTGGATAATTTGAGCGTTCATGTAAGCGAACTATAAATGCCTCTTGTTCTATATTCCATAGAAAACATCTTGTAGTTCATTTCAGTCGTAAGGTAACGGAACACTTTTGAGTGTCCTTGTAAACTAACCATGAATGAATTCACTTCATTTTCAATATAAAACATGCCATGGCAAACCTCAATAACATATATCACTTGCATGGCAATCCGAGTATGTATACGCGAGTTAGAGTACAGATAGACAGACAGCCAAACAGACAGACATACAGATAGAATGCTAGACAGACCGAACTCATAAACACTTTTCAATTATAGTGGAAAGTGTTGAAAATTCTCTTTACGTGTAATGATGTTTGGTATGCAGAGTATAGTTTATGATTTGTTATAATGCCTAAAAATATTGATAATACTGTACCAGATAATTGGGCACAAATTTTGATTTTATGTTTTAAAATATCCCATTGTCAAACGGTTGAACGAAAAATAAGTCAGCAATACGTATAAAATACAAAATAAATAAATTAAAAAAATTGTTGAATTTCATAGTCTATTGTATTTTTTTTTCTTATTTTTTCCAGTCTAAAGTAAGTCTGCACACGATTTTAAATTTTACTTTAACATCTGACAAATTCTGCCAAAAAATTGAATAAAAGCGTGACCTATTCACTGAAAGAGCGCTAAAAACATTTTCCTATTACAGCTTTCGCATGCTATTCCTAGTTGCGTGTTGGTCAAACTAAAAATACAGGGTGTTTTTTTTTTAACTGACACTGTTCAGAGCCGTCTGTAGCTCGTTCTAATAACTGGATTGACACAAAATTTTGTGAATGGACTAAGAAAACCATGGGAAAAAAAGATTCCAACAAAAAAAAATTATCCAATCACCACCGATAGGGGGAAATGTGGCGCTGTGGTCATTTATGCAACTGGGATTTAGCATAAAATACGGGCAAAAAATGAAAATGCAAATTTTTACTTACGCAAGCGACAGTAGCGCCAATAGTTTAAGTTATAAATGCATGCGAAAAACACCGAGAAACAATTTCAGCTCAGGTTGAAAATGAATCTCACGTTACCGCAGCGCGCGTTACTTGTGAAGTTCTTATATTGTAACCAGTACAATGCACCAGCCGCTATTCGTTTACTTAGAACACGCCATAAACTGCGCAAAGGACCTTTATCCGTTAATGTATTGAAAGCAATGATTCTGAAATTCGAAGAAACAGGCTCGCTAGCAGTTCGGTCAGGCAGAGGACGTAAACCGGTGGCAGAAAAAGTGATAATGGATGTTTCAACTGCGATCAACGAAAGGGAAAGTGTAAATGATGAATAAAACGTGGCATTTTATCCAAATTATTAATTTTGTCTGTTTCTGATAGTTTTTTTTCAATGTACAGCGCCACATTTCCCCCTATCGGCGGTGATTGGAACTAATTTTTTTTTGTTGGAATCTTTTTCCCATGGTTTTCTTAGTCCATTCACAAAATTTTGTGTCAATCCAGTTATTAGAACGTCAGCTACAGACGGCTCTGAATAGTGTCAGTTTAAAAAAAAAACACCCTGTACTTCCACTTTTATTTCTTTACTTCAAAGAGTTATTTTAAAAAAAATCAAAATAATCCTGACGGACGAGTTAACACCGACATTTTAAAATGTCTAGCTCATTTAACAATGCACAAATGTGAAAACTTTTTTCAATTTTCGAAATATTTTTTAACACTTTCCACCATAGTTGAAAAGTGTTCGACGAAAGTTTTGGCCCGTTCTCACCAATCGGCCGGCCGAGTGGAATCAAGCCAGGAACTCGTCAATTAACGTGAAGTCTGATCCCCGGGTCTTGTCCAACGAAGTGATGAATTTTTTCGTCGGACGATTGTATGAACAGAGGTTTTTTGAAACTTTCAAATATTATCTTCGAGCGGGGGAATGGCGCTTGACAACGAACTTTCTGAGGTACTCTGGGACCTTGAGCGGTGCATATTATTCTCTTGGTACTGGCCGCATAGCTCGGGCAAGAGCGTCTCGGTGTTCAGGTACCACACTGACGAAAGGTAAGATTAAATTCTGAGGTCGGGGGCCATGTGGTACCATCCTGCGACTTCGAATTTGTGAAGGTGTTGGGAGTCACCTGGAGGCTCAAAAGGGCTCACGTCAGCCTGCGGCCAAAGCGAGTACGTGTTTATGTGTACAGAAAAGTCTTTCCACGACCTCCCGGAGTCGTGAGTGAATCATGCCTTTTCTCTATCCCCGGCCAACGGGCTAGTTACTACCTCTCATAAGTTTGGATGTTCGAAAACTCTGGTAAAGCAATGCCGTGTAAATGAACTTCGGAATAAGGTCTAGAGCCCGGCGACCTATGGGTGTCCAGTTACTCGGGGCTCAAGGAGTGAGCTGGCACGGTCCCCGAACCCCACGGTTCGTTTCTCCAGCTTTTGGAACTGACTGTTGCGACGACCAGGCATCTTTTTGAGGTTTAGTGTTCAGGGCTATTGACGTGCATTTTGCACTGCTACCTTTGGCAGTAGAGTGTATCTGTGTGGCGTCCCGGGTAAACAGGGCCCATCTGGTCGCGCTCGTTACAGATTCAAGCAAAACTGAGTAGGGCGGTTGGTCTCGCCTAAAGGCTTCCTGGTTTTACCGGTTACTTACAAACACACACAAAAAATTCTGTTACAGGACGGATGACTACCGATAATTGTCGGCGTAGTTTTCAGCTGTGGTATGTATTTTTGAACTTATATAACGTGGTATGTATAAATTATATAGATCACATACAGGGCTGCACGAAAGAATTCGTTTATATTACCGGACACGGACAGCAATTGTAGAAAATGAATTTTTACTCTGTTGAGTTTCTTTTATTTTTTTTTAATCTCACTTAATTGTATGAAAAAACAAAATTTCGTAATTAGTGTTGGTAAATGTTTCATAATCTATTCCTTATGATTGGTATTTTCGTTTTTGTTTACATTTAAAATAGAATATGTGAATATGTTAGAAACAAGGGCAGCTTGTTATTTTCCCAAGTTTTAGACACCTTTCAGTAAATACATTCGTGATAAAAATAACAAATATCTTTATTTAATAACTAACTGACCGAACCCGGCGTTACCTGGGCTCGTGATAGTCACCTTAAATGTACCAAAAATCGGTATTGAATGACTTTATGTTTGTGAACAGAAATCGTTTCAAATGAATATAAAGTTGGTGAGCCCACTGCAGCGTACACCATCGAATTTGTATGATTTGATATTTCTTAAAGGAAAAATATTACAAACGAACCTGGATTGAGGGGTGGGGGGAAAGGGAGGGGGCATTGACTTCCGTAGAGTACAGCGGATGTGCTAAGAACGCTCAGTTTTAATTTTTTGTATATAAAAATCAAATTTCTATGATTTTATATCTATAAAACGATTTTGCATGAATTTGTGTTTTAAAATGAAAATATTTCCAATCTAATTAAGGAGCCCACGACATAATGACTGCCAAATTAATGCCTGACATTTCGATATATTAAACTTTCAAATCTGACCAATAGTGCTCGTAGAAACGTAAATAATAGAAATCGCCCTTATCCTCTTATAAAATATAAATTGATATATTCCATTCTCGATTCAAAAACTTTCTAAACACCACTATTTTCAAATATGATATGAATTCTGAGAAATCACTGAAAAAAAAGAAAGTCTTGCAAATTCTTGGAAGATTCACCATAATTTTTTATTTTTAAAAACGCACACGTCAATAGAAGTAAAATGTACCATCCGTAAGTCATATACATATTTTTGGTATTTCAATTTTGAAAGCGGAGCTCCCCATATAGAGATTTCCGATTTATGAATTCTGGAAAATCACTGAGAAAAAACATTTTATTGCGAATTCGAGAAATAGTTCGAGTGTTATACAACCAAAATAAGGTGAAAACTGAAAATAATGATAAGAATATACCGATTGGTCAGAATCTACTTTATATAAATATAATGCATATAAGAGGGGAAGACATCATGCGCACTCATAGGAATTCAAGATGGTGGCTGTCATTCAAAACGACGCCATTTTCTGAATTTCCTTACTATCCGTCATATAAAAGTGTGTTTAATGTCTAATGTAAGGTGTGTTTAATGTAATTTCGATGTTTTTAGGTCAAAAATGTCATTTGTAATACACTGTTAAAAATTTGCAGCAGTTCAGTGATTTTACCGTTTTTATAGAAAATGCTTAATAACCTAAATTTAACTCTATTCTGACCATAATATGGTCAGAACAGAATTAAATTACGGTTATGCAACCATTTTCTATAAAAATGGTCAAATGACTGGACAGTTTGCTGCAAATTTTTAACAACGCACTTTTCAACATAGTTTTCAACATAGTTGAAACTTTTCAATGTTACAACATTTTTCAACATAGTTGAAATGTGTTTAGGAATTCAGTTCGTTTGTTTGTCTGTCCGTCTGCCTTTCAGTGCGCTAACTCGCGTAAATACACTCGGATTGCCCTGTAATTTATATATGATGTTGAAGTTTACCATAACATGTTCGGAATATAAAGTGTGTAGCTTTTATATTTCGTTTACAGAAGCACTTAAAATAATTCCGTAAAATTATTGTCGCTAATGGTGCACTGCAAGATACTTACTAAAGAATATGTTGTGCATAGTGTTTATCGTTCATTTACAGTGACTCACAAAAGAAAAGAATACTGTTACAATATTGTCTATGAGCGCAGTGCGTTTTCAATTTATGTATAAATTCTATAGATCGTCAACTCAATCAACTGTTATTAGTGGGTAGGTGCTGAGTGTAAAAAACTGCAATTTGTAATATCCCGATTGGTCAGTATCAACTTTTTATTAATACAATGCATGTAAGAATGAGATGCATCATGCAAAGTCATATAAATTCAAGATGGCGGCAGTTATTTACAATTGTTGGCAGTTTTATTACTATCCATCATACAAAAATATTTTTGATGGTAATTTCGATGTTTTTTAAGAGAAAAATTTTCTTTTAAATATCAGAAATATGCTTAAAATAAAAATAGGACAATTATTAAAGTATTTTTGTATTTTGTAGTGAGTAATATAATAGGAGTATATAAATAACAAAAAGTCCTTCCGGCTTGTACCGGGAGGATAAAGTAGCTTTCATAGTCCATGATTTTAAAAATTGATTTTATTTTACTTAAACACCCGAAGCTAAATTGCTTGGAACCTGATTACAGAAGATTCAATACCGGTTTTCAATAATACTGAATTTGAATGCGAATTTCAGTATGAGAATTACAGCATAACAAAAACCAGATTGTTTCAAAATATCAGCCACACTAGAAATCCAAACTGCCATATCTCTGCCATTTTTAAAGATAAAGCCAAAACAAGAAAGGTTCCGCAATCCTTGTATCACGATCTAACACTTAACGGAAACAACTTTTCACTTTATAATTTTTTTATACATCTTTCTGAATTTTTAAAAAAATTAAAAAAATTAAACTTTTTGCCATTTTGAAACAAGATGGCGCATGAAGCTGGCCAACGAACTCGGTCGAGACTTTGGTATGTTCTGTACACATGATCAGTCACATTCATATCGATTCATAAATACGAGAGTTACAGAATAACAAATATCAGATAAAATCTCAATTTCAAAATCTCAGCCATCCTAGAATTTCAAGCTGTCATATCTCAGCCATTTTTTTAAGATATAGCAAAAACAAAAAATGTTCCAGAATCCTTGTATCACTTTCTAATACTTAACAGAATTCTTTTTTTAATTTATAAATTTTTGTACATTTTTCTGAATTTTTATAAATTTAAAAATATTTAACTGGCCGCCATTTTGAAATATGATGCCGGATGAAACTGGCCAACGAACTCCGTCGAGACCTTGGTATGTCCTATACACATACTCAGTCACATCCAAATCGGTTCATAAATTAGAGAGTTACAGCCTGACATATATCATATATATATATATATATATATATATATATATATATATTATATATATAAAACACAAACGGAAATTTCGTTCCGTTCCTTTATAACTCGAGTTCTGCCGAATGGATTTTGATGGAACTTACACTGTTCGAGAGATAACTTTTCAGGGAAGGTTTTAGTATACAACATAATGTTCTACGTATATTAGTTATAGAATTATGATAGAAAGTTCTGTTATTTTGGCCGAAAAGGTTACCATTGCTAATTTTTTGGCGATCATTAAAGTTGCAGAAAGAAATGAAAAGGCTATACATGTCGCAAAATAAAAAATGCCTCTTGGAAAGAAAACTTACCGTTTGCCATTTATTATTATTAATATTATTAGATTTTTTTGCACACTGCTAGCGATTGGGAAATAATCTTGCGTATCAGAAAACCATAAAAATAACTTGTATTATTTTTTTCAATTAGCCTGTTTAATCGAATAGATCTAAATACGAAAGTTATAGAAGAAAAAGTTTAATTATTTTAAGTTCGTTATTAATGGAATAAAAACTGAACATCCATACATATTTGTAAAAATTACAATTTTTGATTGATATACAAAAGTTAATAAAAGTTTAAATTAGCATTTTTAAGTAACAAATACTTTCGCGTTAATACTTTATCTAACAACCATTTAGTGTAATATTGCAAACAATTTAACAAGATTTGAGAAAATCTTGTTTTAATCCCAGCCTATGAGTATAATATTTTCTCAAACAGGGATGAGCGCGCTCCGACCCGAATATCGATTCTTACCACTAAATTTTAATAGTATTCTCCAACGTATAGAATTTCTGAAATTTTGTTCTTGAATAAGGTAACAAATACTATTAAAATTTAGTGGTGTCAATCGGGATTTCGAGTCGGAGCGCTCCCATCCCTGTTCAAACTATGCTTTGATGCTCATCATAGACGGCCCCTTAAAGCAGCATCTTGCCGTTTTTTAAGCGTAATTTGAAAACTACTTGGTAGACAAATTTAAAACTTTGAATACACATAAAGCAGGACATAATAAATATAAATCCATCAAAAAAATTGTAGGTTGCAATTCATAATTTTTTCGAATATTAATTTCATAATTCATAATTCATATTATAAAATTATAAAAATTACAAATTTGACATATTTATGTTTGGGCTTTTTAGTATTATAACAAAAAAAATTTAACACATTAGAATTATAATCTCAGGAGATATTAATAAAAATGTAATTTAACATTAGAGGCTCTAAAATTTGAATGTTTATAACTCGAAAACTTATCATCCAAATGACTTAAAATTTTGTATCTAGGCATAGTTTGAACCGAAGATTTAAAATATCATGTCAAAAGTGGGTGTTGCCATTGAAAAAAATAAATTTTAGGCTTGTTTTAATATGTAGATGGCCCCTTGGGCAAATTTTAGATATATAATTTAAAAGTAGACTTTATTTCCAATCGTTTGGTACCAGTTACTTCCTTCTACTACAATTTGTTGCAGAGTTAGTGGGGGGTGTGCAGTTTTATTTCCACGACTGTACATATATCACTGGCGCCTGGCTAACCGAAAAGTACCTTTTCTTTAATTCAAATGCAAACTATATTAATGGCAATATACTTCTATTTACTTCTACATATATAAAATTTCGTTCCGGCTGCTTATAACTCGAGTTCTGCTGTATGGATTTTCGTAGAACTTAAACTGTAAGATAATTTTTCAGGGAAGGTTTTATTGTATAACATATCGTTCTACTTAGCTTAGTTATAGAATTATTCTGGGAAGTTCTATAATCAGATCAATCCGATTAGGAAATATTAGCCTTTTTAAAAGATTTTGCCTAATGGATTTCGATGGAACCTACACTGTTAGATAATTTTCTAGGGAAAGTTTTATTATATAACATATTATTCTACGTTGCTTAGTTCTAGAATTATATGGGGAAATTCGAAAATCGGGTGACCATTTTTTTATCAAATATTAGCCTTTTCAATATTTGATCCGATGATGAAAGATTAGCCTTCTGAAAAAGTTCTACTGGACGGATTTTGATGAGAATTGTATTGATAGTTAGATGCTATTTCAGGAATGGTTTTAATGTACTACATATTGTTCTACGTTGCTTCGTCAAACAGTTATGTGTGAAGGTTATATAGTCAGGTGAACCCGATTCCGAAAGATTAGCGTTTTTGAAAGTTTTTACAGGGCGTATTTTTTGCGACTTGCATTGTTAAGTAGATAATTTGTAAGGATGGTTTTAGTATATTTTATATCGTTCTGTTAGTTTTAGAATTATGTGGAAAAGTTTCATAATCAGATGAACCCAATTATCAAAGATTAGCCTTTATAAAAATTTCTACTGAATGGATTTTGTTAGTTAATTTGTTTCCATTGTTAGTTCGATAATTTTTAGTGATGATTTTGGTATGCATATAGTTTTATCATTCTTTAGCAAACCTTAACTGTAAATGACCAAATAAAAGAGTTGGTTCTGAACAGCTAAAATTTTGACTGCACATTAGAAAATATAATAGCGCAATCATGTCATTTTTCAGCAATGTGGAAGGATATTCCAAGTAAATATACAGATTGCTTTCAAATACAAGGTCAAATTAAACGATATATTTCGTTTGATTCAAGGTTCATTTGTAGAAACCGACCAGCGCAGCGGGCGTAGCTTGCTAGTATATATATAAATCAACATTTGAATTGAGGGTGGTTTGGGGGTCTGGAGGTCATGATCGGTGAAAATATACCAAATTATTTTGGAATTGCTTTCCTCCGAACGGCTGCAATAGGTAGTTTTTGTAATGAAAGCTACCTAAAATGTATAAAATATTTTATTAATTCCTTACTTATACAAGATATTTAAAAATTGAATGTTACATATAAAATTACAGAATTTAAAATCTCCAGTTTGTATCACGTTATCTCTCACATTCGTTTTTGCTGTTGCGCAATAATGTGCAAGATAATCCAACCTTTCTACAGCCACACTTATTTTTACAGATTGAGCACATACATTTTATTAAACCTTCACAAGATTCTGCAATTTCTGATAACTTGTACATAATTTATTTTCGACGATAAATTATTCAACCTCCATTCGCATTCGTTTGAAGAGGTTGGAGATATTTCATGCACATCTGCTGGTCCCCAGATGTGCCCAGCTTGGCAAGAATTCGTTGTAGCATCATGTTCTTGTAGTGCACCCTAGGTTAGTGGAAGATGATCAGCAGGGCGATTTTTCGTCATAAAACAATTCTTGTCTTGAATCGTTAACACTTATGCTGTTACCTGTTGAACTGTACAGCAATACTATGAACTTTTCTAAAATATTTAAAATATTGCCAGGAATGGAAGTTTGAAGTTTAGATAGGAATGAAACTGCAGTATATCAATTTCAATATGTTTCAAAGAGTTTAACATCAAATCCTAAGCTTTAAAAAACTGAATTACCTTAGAAACCCAACAAAATCGCCCAAAATACTCGATATTTTCGTTCCCCCCCTTTTTCACTAGGTAAATAGTGGAAAGTACTCTACTGCCCTACCTTTATTATAGTACTACCTTTATTCAAATTTCGACAGGTGTTACACCCCTCTGTTTATCACTTCTCCAGATACAGAAAAAAAATCTTGTTTTTCTTTATGTAGTGTCCAGAAATGTCAACACATTACTCCATCCATCACTGAGGGAGAACACCCCGTTGACAGCACCCAACCAATTTAAGGGGAAGGAAAATTCTTTCAGCTATCCTGGGCTACTATGGGTTTCAGAGCAATGGACTATTTTAGGCTATTGTGGGATTCAAAAGTTTAAAACTCATAGAAAAAGATTTTCATTCAATGATCATATAATGTAAAGAAATTGTTTTGAGTGCGCAAGTAAACAAACTATAAATGCTGCACACTTCATTTTCAATACCGAGCTTTTTTACGGTAAACTAAAATAACATATTTACTTTACCTGGATATTCGGGTTCATGTACGTCAGTTAGAGCACGGCCGGACAGACGGCCACACAAACTGAATTTATAAATAAGTTTCAACTAAGTTGTAAAGTGTTAAAAATGATATTTTCCCCCTGAAAGCATCTAAAATGACATCGGACACACTTGTATACGATAAATAGTAAACAAATTGCAAGAATTCCAGAAAATGACTTCATTTTCAATTAAAGCCGCCATCTTGAATTCCTTGGACTTACACGATCCCTTCCCCTCTTATATGCATTAAACGAGTATAATATAAAGTAGAATTAATTAATTAATTAATTAATCGTATTAATTTAAAGTAGATACTGACCAATCGGGATATTATTATCACGGTTTGCTGTTTTACATACCTAGCACCCGGAATAAAAGGACTTCCAGAATTATTATTTTTTAAATATAGTAAATATTAATATTTTTTAAACTAAAGCATCTTTAACGGCAAAAGTACTATTCATAAATGAATTTTTCCCCCTTTTTTAAGTGTGCACTCTAAATTTTAAATATTGTCAGAAGATCTAAATAAAAATTACTTGAAAATTTAAGTAAAATATATTTTTTTTTATATTGCTATAAGCGTTTGATGTGTTCCAACACTGAATTAAATTTTGAGATCTGAAAATTAATAAGGACAAAACAACGCATGTAAGGAATTTCAAAACTGTATAGCGTAAAAAGTTTGCGATGCAAAAAAATACCATTTTTAATGTAAATTATTCCAAATGGCATAAGAAAAAACCCCCCAATTATTTGTAAAATATAATCTGAGTGTTCCTTTGTTGCATCTTGTAAAGAAAAGGTATGTGCTTTTTTAACTTATGAACAAGGTATGATGGAAATTTAAGATGTCATACATCATGCGTTTTACTTTTACGAATTGAAAGAAATTTATATTTGTTGCTTGTGGAGTGAAATTTAACAAATAACATCTATAAAAAGTTAAGGAAATTTAATATGATTTGTAAAACAGGTGTCGATGTAAAAGAAAAAAAATGCGTGTGTGTGAAAGCAACTGGAAGTAACATCGACAGATCGCAAGAATGGTATACGCTAAGCGAAATTCGCGTAGGAGAAAAACTTTTACACCTTTTTACAAATGGATTGACGAAAAAAAATCGTGAATAAGAAAGTACCTTATCACGTGAAGTACCTTGGCTCCAAAGAAAGTAAACAAATCAGTCAATTTAGCAAAAATCTAAATAAAGTGTAATCTTGTAAAAATTAAAATTGTGTCTAACAATTGGTAAAATGAAAACTATATTCTAGAATAGTACATGTGTAAACATTAAATGATAAACATTCAATGACAGTGTATGTAGTGCATTATGGAAACCTGAATATAATCTCTATAGAAATACTTTTATTTTATTTATTTACTTTTTCTTTCTAAGAGAAATGAAGTAATTTTGAATCAAGAACAAATATATAACACAGCTTCATACATGTAATTGATAAAAAGTGAGTGTTTGATATTAAATACTATGTGAAGCAGTATTAATATATAATTAAATGATGAGAAAGATCCTTTGTCGTCCAACAAAGTGAAGGCAGCATTTCTATGCCAAGAATTAAAAAACATATCAATATAACAATGTACAACCACAAACTTGCGGGACACTGATGGCTACGTTAGCCTTGACCCAAGCTGTTAGAGGAAGGCCGTAGATCATCGGCCGTAACGGCTCCGTAAAAAAAAAAAAAACTATCACGATGGCCACATTGAGGTCATAACACTTTTGGCCAGAAATACATTTATATCCCCATAATTAGAATTTAATATACCCAGGATTAATGCGTCTGACACCAGAAAAATTTTTAAGAAATGAAATTAACAATGTACACCCACAAACCTGCGGAACACTCATGGCTACGTTAGCTTTGGCCCAAACTGTTAGAGGGTGAGGGGCGCGTCAAAAAACTGTCACGCTGACCACATTGAGGTCGCAACTACGTTAGCCTTGGCCCAAACTATTAGAGGAGGTGAGGCTCTATCATTAACCGTAATGGCCAAGTCAAAAAACTGTCACGCTGGCCACATTGAGGTTGCAACACTTTTCGCGAAAAATACATTAATATCCCAATAATTAAGCCACTAACGGTTAATGATAAATGATGCACAGCCTAAAATTGGCCAAAATTATACTTTAAATAACAATTATTAAAGGAAACTAGCCACAGCTAGGCGACTAAAATCATAAAGCTAGCCAGACGTTTGCCGTAGCCACGCCATTTGTGGTTTTTAAGAATTAAATTTAGCCCAAAGCTGCCCACAAAACGCCTTTTATCGGTATTTAGCCCAAAGCTGCCCACAAAACGCCTTTTATCAGAATTTAGCCAAAATCCAGCCACTGCGTGCAATAAAGATTATTTAAGCATAAATCAGAATTTCTTCTATAAAAGAAAGTAATTTTTAGAAGGTTATTTAAATGGTAGAGTGATTTGGATGAAAAAAATACTAATAATTATTTAGATACACCTTTAAAGAAAATTATAATTTCACTTACTTGACCCAAGTTTAATACCCAGGTTTAATAACGTCTCGCACCAGAATTTTTTTTAAGAAATAAAATTAAATACATTCTACGTAGAAATTTGAAATTATATAAATAAAGATTCATCAAATAAATTTTCTGGTTCTAAACGTTGTTAAACTGGGTCAAATTAATGCACATATTACGGAAGATTAGTGGAAGCTTGATATCTCTGGTATTTTCAAAAATTTCAAAAACACATTGCTTCACATAGTGAATTAATTGATTTTTTTTATTATTTCAATTATATATTTTTAAAATTTATACCATTTTTATATAATTGCATCTCATATAAATTCTAAAAGTATATAATTGAAAAAATAAACTAATTAATTCAATATGTCAGGTATTGTGTTTTGGAATTTTTTGAAATAAATCAAGGAAAGTTGAACTTTCAGTTTTCTTCAAAAGTGCACCTAAGAGATCATTAGTATTTTTTTTCCATGCAAAAATACCTTATCATTCTAAAAAGTATTAAGTCTGTTACCTGTATATGATGTCTATTCATTGAAGAATTAATAATTTATGATAATCCAAAACAAGTTAAATATTTTTGCATCATTTTAATTTCATGAACATTGATTTTCGTCCAAATATTACAAAAAAAAAAAAAAAAAAAAAAAAAAAAAAAAAAACATATATACAGTTTGATTTTATATAGTTCACGAATTACCGTTTTCTTATAATCATTTATCTTTCTCTTAAAGTTTAATAGTCAAATATTAAAATAATAATAATAATAATAATAATATTTTAAACTTTTCACTTGGTAATTATTTTCATTAATCTGAAAATGTCTTGAAAATTTTAATGAGATTTTTCTTATTCTAGTTTTTCTAATTTGCATTTTTTATTTTTTTATTTAAAATTTTCTGTGAGAATAATTATCTTGCACACTCAGAAAAAGAGAAAAAAAATCTTTCCTTTAAAAGACACATTTAAAAAATTATTATTATGCTAAAAAAATTATTTTAAATAAACTACAGTTTATTTTGTATCATAGTTTATTATTATTGTTTATTTTTATGGCTTATTTTTATAGTTTATTATTATACATTATTTTTTAACTACATACACTCTCTGAAAATATTATTTAATACATTAAAAAAGCGTTAAAGAACAAAAATTGGAGAGAAAATTAAATCTCAATATTTTCTAATTTAAGATGGCTCTCAAATTCCCCGATCAGCAACATTAAACTTTCTGACCCATTTTCTGACTCATTTTGAAACGTAACGGAATAAAATTGGCAAGCCTGACTGCTGAAGCCATTAGAAATCGAAACGTGTTTCCCATTTTTTGATAAATATATTAATTATCCAGTTAAAAGCGATTCTTGTCAGGTGAAGGCAAGTTTTTTCATTTCTCGAGCTGCCGCGTCCGGAAATCTGTTCAAAAAGCCGACTTTGATAGTTGTTTCTGAAAGATCTTCCGCTCTTAACCCTTTCCAGCACAGTGGTTACCCTCCGGGCACACCTAATTGTAATTCCAAACTTGCATTCGGCACCAAGAATATTTTAATAAAATTTTGCTTATACAATGAAAGCTTAAAATAAGGAGTTCTTATTTTCTAGCAAAGTCGTTTGTAAATTCCGGTGTCAACCAGTAATTTCGCATTTTACGAACAGAATTTGTCTGTGCCGGAAAGGGTTAACAAATAATGGATAACGTCTTTCAATTACATAGTGTCTGAATAAGAACAATTGGCAATTTCATGCGTTTGCAATCAAAAATGAATTCAGAAATGTGTCAGAAAGTAGGTCTTTTGGATTTGAGATCAGCCTTCAGCAAAATTTCAATAAAAAACAGTATCAGTGAATCACATGAAATTAGTAATTATAAAATAAATATCATTCTACGTTTTCCAGAATGAAAATATGTTATTTTTTTTTTTTTTTTTTGTGATTTTATAAGAAATAATTCTTGGATGACACAAATGATGCAGAAAGGATGATCATATAGCTTTAATAAATAAACAAACCGATAAAGACTTACCAAGTTTTAATGAAATTATGGATAAAAAAAAAACTTTTCGCCTACAAACAACACCTGTACAGCGTCCACTGTAAATGGCAGACCAGAAAAGAAATCAAACCAGATTTGAGTGTGTGTCTAACGAGAATTTGCCATAACATGACCTTGATCATGTGTAACATCTTGATGTGTCCTTCAGTAGTCAACTGAAATTGAAACTTAAAAAAACTCATGAAAGCCTTTCTCAAGAGCAGAGGAGGGGACAGAATATTTTAGGGTACTTTGCAAACCGATGCCTTAATAAAACTAGTCGTTGGGGGCCACCGTAATACTTACCCATCATGGATATGCATAATATAAAATATGAATTATATTTTATGTTTACTCCTTAAAATAAACAATTTCGAAATTTTTTATATACCTTTTATCAAAATGAATATTTCGAGAGTCCGGATAATCGAGGTTACTGAAATTCAATAAGCCTCTTCCTATTCTTACATACTAAGTATATACCAAATTTCAAGTCTCTATCTCAATTTGTTCGGGAGATAGAGTGTTTACAGACACGCACACAGACACACAGACAGACGGACGACAAAATGTTTTTTTTCTAAAAATATGTTTTACGGAATTTTCAGTCTCTGAAACATGTAAATCCGTCAAATTTTTTTTTCGATTTCTTAAACGATTGCAAGACTTACCCTATACTACGTATGATGGGTAAGTAATAAATTACTAAAACTTTTGCCTTGTCTTAAATCATATACATAATTTTTCTTTTAATACGTTTATTTTAAATCAAGTGGAAAAATGAACTTTTTAAACAAAATTCATATGATAATAAAACTTCCTTACAACCGAACTGTAAAAGTAAATTATGTATTAGTGAATTATGCATGTAGCTTGCCCAGTTCTGAGCTCGTTTAAAATGTAAAAGATTTTCTTTTCAAAATAAACTGTATGTTAGCTTATTCAAAGTGACATTTTTTTTTATGACATGAGGAATATTTTCCATCAAAACTGAAAATAAATATATAAATAAATTCACGGTTATCATTCAAATTATTATTGGATTGTTTATACAATAAAAATGCCCAAATATTGCAGCTTGTTAAAATTAATATTTTGTATCAAATGACCATTTCAATATATTTTCTATTAATTTGTTATCTATACTAATATTAAAACGAAGGAAGGTTTGTTTGTTTGTTTGTAAGGGGTAATCTCAGGAACTTCCGAACTGATTTCAAAAGTGATGGTGGCAAATTTATGGTCACAATCCCTGCTCCAACATACTAGACTATATTTTATGTCGGTGCGACTATCTCCAGGGGGGTGCAGAAGCGATAAACGTTCTAAAATTTCATTTTTTTTATACTGTAGAAGCTAGATACTTGAAATTTGGCATGGTAGTTACTTATAAGATGTAAATGCTCTCTAAGAACAAATTTAAAAAAAATCGAAATTTAAAAAGCTGAAATGAGCGAAAAACGTTTTAAAGCATTTTAAATTACAATTTCTACTGAATCTCTGGAACTACCGAACCGATTTCAAACGTAATGTTGCAAATTGACGATGACAGTACCTGTTCTAACATAGACTATATGTCATGTCGGTGTCAATATCCCAGTGGGGTGTGGTAGCGAAAAACATTCTAAAATTGAAATTTTTGTAATACTGAAGGTGCTACAAATTTTAAATTTGGCATGGTAGTTACTTCTAAGATGTATGACATACTGTGCCATACTGTGACACACTGTATGTGTGATGTATGACATAGATGTGTTCTGTAAGAACAGTTTCTAAAAAAATTCCAAATTTAAAGGTGTGAAATGAGCTAAGCGTGTTCTAAAAGCATTCTAAATTACGATTTCTATGGAATCTCGGAAACTACCGAACCGATTTTAAACGTAATGGTTGCAAATTTATGGTGAGTCTCTGCTCTAACATAGGCTATATTTTATGTCAGTGCCATTACCCTCAAGGAGTTGCAAGATCGAAAAATGTTCTAAAATTGGAATTTTTGTGATACTGAAAGGAATTAAAAACTTGAAATTGGGCAAGATAGTTTCTTATAAGAAATATCGTCACTACCATGTCAAACTATCGAATGTGAAAACTAGTCGTTGGGGGCCACCGTAATACTTACCCATCATGGATATGCATAATGTAAAATATTAAAATAAAAATGTGTAAACTACTTATAAAATGCGTTGCAATTCAAATAAAATCGTGGCTTGATGACGACACAAACTTTAAAGGCTCGATTACTGAATTGCTTGAAAGAGGTTTTTCCTTATAACTCCAAAAATAATAATCCTATTAACTAGCGGTTTATTGCATCTGATTAAGCGTCAAATTTCCAATTAAAATATCTCTTTGAAGTGAAATTTGGATGAAATACAGGGTCATGAAAAATCGAAAAGTGTGGAAAATAGGATTCCAAATATCTCGGTAACTAATTATCCGATCGACTTCATGCTTTATGTAAAATTTATGTTTTTTTATTGTCTTTTATATTCATTTCTTAAAATAAACAATTTCGAAAATTTTTATATACCTTTTATCAGAACGAATATTTCGAGGGTCCGAATAAAATAGTTCCGGTTAATCGAGGTTAATGAAATGAAATAGGCTTCTTCGCATTATTACATACTAAGTACATACCAAATTGCAAGTCTCTATCTCAATTTTTTCGGGAGATAGAGCGTTTACAGACACACACACACACAGACACACAGACACACAGACGGACGGCAAAATTTTTTTTCTAAAAATATGTTTTTCGGAATCTCCAGTGTCTGAAACGTGTAAATCCGTCAAAAAAAATTTTCGATTTTCAAAACGATTACAAGACTTACCCTATACTACGTATGATGGGTAAGTAAAATGCATCTTTCATTATTTTTAAAAATGGGCCGATTGTCACCACTAAATTTTAATAGTATTCTTCACCAGGGTTGCAAGTAAGTCCTCCTTTTTTCTTCAGAAATTTTGAATCCATACCAGAAATTTAAAATTTAAAATTTTCATTTATTTAATGATAGACATTTCGTGATTACTAAAGGTAATTTTTTTCTCAAATTTTCCGGTGTGAATTCGGCATATCTGAATAATAAAAAAAAAGGCCAAACTGGCAACCCTGTTCTTTACAGAGATTTTAATAGCATGTTTACTAGGCGATGAATTCTAATAAAATTTAGTGGTGACAATCGACCCATTTTGAAAAGTAGTGAAAAATGCATTTTTTCATATTCGATAGTTTGACATAGTAGCGACGATTACATGCTCTCTAAGAACAGTTTCTAAACAATTCGAAATTTAAAAGAGCGATATGAGGGAAAATGTAATAAAAACATTCTAAATTACGATTTCGAAGGAATTGTTAAGGAGAGAAACTTGAAATTTGACATGGCTGATACTTTGTAAGACACAAGTCCCATAACAGAGCCAGAATAGTTCTTTTTTTTAAATCGAAATTTAAAAGGGTGAAGAAGGAAAAAAAGTTGTAAATTTGATTTATTTTTATACTGACAGAATTAGAAACTTCAAATTTGGAATGACGGTTACTTTTGAGATACAAATGCTCGCTAACAATCATTTGTAAAGAAATTCAAAATTTCAAAGGGCGGAATGCGTTTTAAAAGCGTTCTACGAATTGCGATTTCTATGGAATTGTTAGGGATAGAAACTTGAAATGGCTGTCGCTTTTAAGGCATAAATGGTCGTACAGAACAATTAAAAAATATCTAAATTTAAAAGAATGAAATGCGCGAAAAGCGTTCGAAAAACATTCTAAATTGAGATAGATTTCTATGGAATTGTTAAGGATAGAAGCTTAAAGTTTGACATGCTTGTTGCTTTTAAGACGTAACTGGTCGTACAGAAGAGTTTTTTTTTAATTGAAATTTAAAAGTGTGAAAGCGCGAAAAGCGCTGTAAAAACGTTCTATATTACGATTTATTTGACTGTACTAAGGCTAGAAATTTGAAATTTTGCACGGCTGTTACTAACGTAAATGATCACCCAGAACGGTTTACTAAAAATGCGAAATTTAAAAGGGCAGGAGCAACGCAAAACGTTCTAAAATTGCAATTTATGTGGTACAGCTGGTATAGAAGCTTAGTATTTGGCATAGTGGTTACTCTTAAAATGCAAATGAGGGGACCGGTTTCTAAAACTTTCGAAATTTAACAGGCTGAATTGAGCGGAAAAACGTTTAAAAAAAGTTCTACATTATGATTTAGTTGGATTTATTCGGGTTAGAAACTTGAAATTTAGTATAGTGGCATCTTTTAAGATACAGATGCTCGGCATAAACAGCTTATTAAAAACTCGAAATTTAAAGGTGCAAAATGACCGGAAACGTTATAAATTATGTTTTTTTCTAAATTGTTAGGTTATGATTTATCTGAAATTGCTAGGGATAGAAACTTGAAATTTTACATGGTTGTTACATTAGAGACACAAATTCATCCACGGAACAGTTTTTAAAAGTTTAGAAATTTTAATGTGTGCAAGAACAAAAAAGTTTTAAAATTGCAATTTCTGTGATATAGTTATTACAGAAATTTGCTTACCTAGAAGATTAGAATTTTGCATGATGCTTACTTTTAAGATGTAAATACTCGCTTAGAACTGTTTCTAAAAATTTCTAAATTTCAAATGAAAAATGAAATGAAAGGTAAACCTTCAAAATATGTTCTAAATTACCATTAATTCGGAATTAATTTGAGCTCTTCTCATTCATTTAAGTCTTATGTTCGCCTAATGCAGTATAAAAATGAAGTTTATTCAAAATGTGGCTTAATTAGTAATTTTTGAATTATCTGTGGCAGTAAAAGATCCTGTAATGAAAATAGTCCCACGAATACCACTTGACATTTTTCAACAATTACGCGAGCAAAGCCACGGGTTTTGCTAGTCTAATATATTTGCTTTTAAAAAGTACATAAATTAAAAATAATGAATATTCATTTTTCTTCCAGTGTGCTCATAAAAATATCCATCTAAATGTATTAAGGATGTTCTCAAATCTAAAGCATGTAGTTTTTGACACATTTATGAATTCAGTTTTATGAGTTCAGTCGGAAACGCCCAAAATTGGCAGGTATTCTTAATCAGAAACCATGTAATCGAATAGCGTTTTGCATTTTCTGGTTTGGGTGTCTCAAAACACACGGCCTTTAATCGTACGATAGGTGTCGATTTCAAGCGGTTTACTACTTTTCTCAGATATTTTTAGAATAAAGCGAAAGGGCTCGAAAAGAGACCGGCGACATCTTATTTGCAAGTGAATAAATTTGGTCTGACGCAGAAGGTTCCGTCTATTGAAAGAGTCCCTTGCTGTTCGCCCGGGTGGCATGCGCACTACTACTTAGGTAGTGGCCCATCCGACCTTTTTAACGGGAATTATGATCCAGATTAGCTCGTTTTTCTTTTTTTTAAAGATTTATAGCTGTTCTCGGGTTCTAATGCTCCAGTATACAATTTCTAGGAACTGTACCTCGACGTGGTTGCAACCGGCGGACTCTAAGTAGTTTGATAACTGCATTAGAGCTAGAGCAGCTGTAGACGCCTGATTTCCAGTCATAGTTGTCAGGTTGCCGAGTGAGACAAAGTTAGTACACTCTTAAAACTGTGCCTCTGATTTAAGAGGTACATTCTGAATTTTTGTACCCCTGAATATTAAGAGGCACGTGGTGCCTTTGAAATTAAGAGGTATATATTGCCTTTGAGATTCAGAGGCACAGCGTAAGTGCCTTTGAAATTAAGAGGCATAGTGTGCGCTGAATTTATATATTCAAGTGCCTCTTATTTAAAAATACATTCTGTGCCTATTATAATGGTGGTACATGCACGTGCCACCATTATAAGAGGCACAGAATGTAATTTAATTATATTTTATATTATATTTATAACTTTACAGTAAATTCTGTCTACTGCAGAAAGATTTTCCAGCATGGCATATCCAAAGACATAGATTAAATTTTGTCTAAGGCAGAATACTATCTATAATAGAAAATTTTCTCACTCCCAATTTATTGAAATAAATTTGATATAAATATTAAAATGTGTGTCCATGTGGCCTAAGTCAGTTCTGTGGTTCAATAAAGAACCTTATCAACATATCACTTTACTTTATACATTACAAAATACATGAAAAGGCATAGAAGCTTTATTAAAAACAAATAAGACAAACATTAAAAATAATCATAATATTGATCTTGTGATAATGACAACAATTTATTTCACAAAGTAACTCTTATCATAAATATTTCATTACTGGTATCCTAAATGTTAAATTTATTTGAAAATAACTAATCTGTTTCTTTAGTATATATTTTCATCATATTGAATTCTGATTCTAAATAAAATACGATTATAAAAACAATATCTATTACTTTTTGTAAGATGTCATTACTGAAATTTTGGGTGTTTTGATTTATTTTTGTTATTGCAGTTAAATTTCAATTACAATGGGAAATGTAACTGAGATTAGTTAGATATCGTTCACAGATTAACATCAGTGTTGAATTCAGACATTTATCTCCGGGAGGGATTTTTGCGTATTCAGGAGGGGGGGAGGAGAGTTGCACTTTTTGTCCATTAAAAAGAATAAAATCTCACACTTTTCGGGGTGGGACATCATTGTTCCGGAGAGGGAATACCCCCCCCCCCCCCGGACCACTCCCTGAATTCAACACTGATTAATAGAATACAAAAGAAACTGGACTTTAATAGCTATAACTATTAATTAAAAAATTTAATTTCTCAAGGGAATGATACATTTACCCGGTATATACATATGTTTGTAACTTAAAACATTTCTTTTAGTGTGTCAATTTTTATACTACACATTAAAAGAAAATAATCAAGAACTAAACTAAATATACTTACTTATTGCAGGCTTTTCTATAACTTCATCATGATTCGCAGGTGGAAGATTGCAATAATGACACCATCCATTGTACGTAATGTTATGTTTCCTAACATAAATTCATTGCAATTTCCACAGGAACATTTACCTCTGCGGCGTCGTATTAAATCGCAGGGAAAACACAACTCCTATAATCAGCTATTAATATTGTTGCAATCCTAAACGACAATAATAACAAGAGCGTAGTTAAAAAACGAAAGCACAAAACCTCTTGAGTCAAAATAATCGCCTTGCGAAAAGGATATATATATAAACTCGGTTTGTGTCGCCAGGTGCCGCCATTCGAATAACCTACAAGAGACCACACCAGACGCCATTTCTTCTGGTCAAGGGTCCATTCTTCTTCCAGACCCCTATCCCTCATTGAAAGTAAATATCCCGCTCAATGCATCATGGGTTAAGCATTTGTACGCATGCGCGCTTCTCCACTGTACCGCTGAAAAAATGAACTTTTTTTTTTAAAGGCACACATTTAACTTGGTGCCTCTGACAAATTTCGTTCTGTCATCGGTGCCTCTTTTTGACATCGTCATCTGTGCCTTTCATTTCTTTGTGCCTTTGATGTTTATCGGCTTATCAGAGGCACTTTGTCTGTGTGCCTCTCATATTAAATTAATAGAATGCACGATGCGCTGGTGCCTTATATATCAAAGGCACAGTTTTAAGAGTGTAGGTTTTGTCCCGAACATTCCCATATAGAAATCCTGAGGAAAGTGGGCCTCAGCGGGTTGATTCTGGATATCAAACTGAGGGCAGAGTGGACTCGGCCGATTCGTCTATAGCGGACATGGTCGGGTTCTCGACTGTATTCGTCGAGGAAGCGCGTCCTCTGACTGCGCCTGCATCCATGGGAGGATGGACAAATACCCTTACTATTGCGAAGAAGGACACTTGCAGAGAGCTTGTGGCTTCTCTGATTGAGTTCTTCTTGCGACAGCATACATGGCTTTGTCTCCACCATGGAATAGTTTCACTAAAGAGTAGAAACACAGACTGTCAGTCATGACTTTGGGGTCGGCAGCACTCTGCACCTAGCGAGGGACGCTCGCTGCATGTCGGACCGTTTCGCCTGGAAGGAGGGGGTACAACCGATTGGAGGACCAGGGAGAAGTGGTGCCAAGCACCCGAACACTGAGTCTAAGTCAATGCAGACGCAAACGCAGAAGGTTAAATGTTGGCATATGCACACACAAGCCCAGATGCGTAAGCGAAAGCGTCGCAAAAATAAGAAAACTCCAAGTGATCTGACCGAGTCGATGTGTCCATCTGCCGACGTGTGACCTGAACAACACCCGAAAAACCTGGAGACTAAAGTGGCTCCGAAAAAGGATGAAATCGCTCACATGGATCAGGAGCTTGGTTCAGAAGGGGAACGATTCTGGAGAGGCCGGTAAGAACAGCTCACCCGCAGATGAGACTCCTTATTCTGATCCCCAAAGGGATTGTAGATAAGCACATACGAGACGGAAGAAGTCCACCAATAAAGAACGTTCTTCCTCCAAACAAGAGAAGAATTCCGTGAAGAAGGCCAAGGTAAAAGGCCGTGCTGGGGAGAAGCCGCCTACTGACCGGACCGATTGAAACTCGAATAACCCAGGTAGTAGAACTTCTCAAAAAGAAGTCGAAACCTGGAATGTTGTAGCAAGCAAACAGAAGAAGACACTGCAGACGAAAGAGGCTTAGGGATACTCTGAAGATGACCGGAAGGCTATTAATAGGACACGGGCTCTTAGTGACTCTGCACAGCAACGACTTGGGAACAAGACGGCCAAAGGAAATCGGAGGAGTTCTAAGTCAACGGTGAAGGCCCCGTCAAAGAAGGATTTTATCCTCATATTTCGTTCGAAGAGGGCAGATGAACATGCCGTAGCGTCTTCTGATCAAACTCTCAAGTTAGTAGCAAGCAAGGTCAATCCAGTAGAATCCAAAATAGTACTTAGGGGAAACCGGCACATATCAGAAGGCGGAACTCCAATTCTTGGACAGAAGTGCTGGTAACCTCCAGAGACTTGAGGCTGAACAGGAAAGGACGGAACTTGTGAAGGATCTTTCAGTGTCCAGACCGTGAAAGCGCACACTGGAGATCATCCTCTTAGGCGTATATTTGAATTTGCCTCAAGATGGGATAGTATTAGCGGTTCTCTCACAGAAAGATGCCCTACAAGAAGCGTACCTCGAACTTAGAACTTGTTTCCAAGGAAAAAGAGGTCGTAATGCTGTCCTATCGGTAGACGAGGAATCCTACAGGGGACTTAAGGGCATTAAACGTCGGAATGTTAGTTTGGGTCAGTCGGAGTTTGGGGGAAGAATCGGCTTCCAATGATTTGATTTACCGTAATTTCCGGCGTATAATCCGCAGATGAAACAATCATATTTGGACCCAGAAATTTTATTTTATAAAATGTTACTTTCCAGATCGCTGTAAATACTTGACTTCAATTATTGAATAAAATTTCCGGGTTGAAACCGAATTGTTTGATCCGCGGATTATACGCCGGAAATTACGGTAAATTTTGGAGATACAGTCACACACGAAGCATTGCCACAGTGCGTCTCTCTTTAGGAGATGCACTGTGAATGCACTGTGAATGCACGCCAAAGACCACGAGTTTCGGATTGCACCAGCGAGCCTGTGTACCCGAATTGTTACTATCAGAACTACTGGAGACCGGGAGACAAGAAATTGTCGACCGACCACGTCGCATCCTGTAGATTCCAGAGAATGTCACACCCATAATTTGGAGTTTGAGCCAATCGGAAGCCTTGAATATGGTGGAACATTTGCCTATGTTTATGTAACTGAATTGTCGCAACGCCATGGTTGTGGCCAACCAACTCTCTCAAGACGCTTTAGTGAACGGTGTGGATGTGATATCTGTTAACGAACAATATATGAGCAAGGCATCCATTTTGGTACTCTTTACGGTTGGACGCAAGTGGGCTCGGCAGGTAGACGCTTTCAGGCAGCTCTCTGGGTTCCTTTAGTACGATCTTGAAGAGGTCTGAGGTGGTGGCTATTTGCTGCAGATGGTACGGTGAGAGGGTTTTAGTGGTAATGTGTTACTGTGCCCCATCCGAGGACATTGACCGCGTGCACGTACCGTGCAGTACCACTCTGAATCGTTACTGTCCTTATATTATCACTGCTTGAGGACGTCTTGTTTCCCATGGAGTTGGAAGAAGGAAATCGCTGTCTATTTTTCCAAAGCGGGGAAAGACAGCAGCGAACCCACTTACCACTGCCCGATCCGCCTCTTACCGGCCCTCGTGAAGATACTAGACAAATTGTGTGCAACCAGGTTGGCACTCTTCCTAGAGACCAATTGGTTGCCTAGTGTGAGGCTGTATGGATTTCAAAAGAACATCAGAACGCTCAACGTGCTTCACGATGTTTGGAAATACATAGTTGAATCTAAGAAACGTGTAGAATTCTTATGTCTTTTCTCACGCTAGATATGAAGTGTGCGTTTAACAGCGTTCGTCGTACTGACGTACTCCGGTTGCTAGAGGCTCTTGAAGTCGAACATTACCTCCTAGGAATGATAGATCTTTGGCATCGCTCAATCATTCTCGGTGAAGGGGGACACTTCTGCAACGTTGGAGTAACTCAGTGTTCGTGTCTCTGTCTGAAGCTCTGGTTTGTTGTCATAGATATCTTGTTGAGACTACTCACGGAAGAAGAAACGTGGCTGATTCAAGCCTTCGCCGATGACACTATTTTGGCAGCAGAAAGCAAAGCTGTTTATAGGTTTGCAGACATACCCCGACCGGTTCTCTCTGAGATCACCGTTGGGCAATGGAGTGCAGCCTTGATTTCAGTTATGTCAAGTGTTGCTACACGATCGTTCCCCGAAAGGCAGATACTCCGATGCTGCCTTTTAACCGGTCCTGTTGGAAGGTCATAGAATAACTTTTAAATGGCACTATTTGGGGGTAACTTTCAATGCGAATCTAAGTTGGATGTCTCACCTGAGTTCGGCTCAGGAAAAACGGTTAGGGTTCTAAAAAAGTTGTGTCGTCTCTCCGTAGGCGACTAAGACCGAAAATCAATCGTGTGTGAGCCAATAAACGTGGACAAAGCCCCTATCTGTTTCTCCTACAAAGTGGTTGTAGCGAACAGATTGCTCAGCATGCAAAGATCTTTGCACCCTTGCGTGACTAAGTGTTATGCCATGGTTTCGACTGACTCTCTGAACGTTTTGACCGGGGTTCTGCCCCTGGACTTACGTGAGGAAATGGACTGGGATTTCACGGCCCTTTTCCACTGGCAAAATACTGTTGACTACTCCGGAGTCAGTAATACGCTACCGCGCATGCGCGGTAGCGTATTACTGCTTGCGCGACAGCGTATTACTGTTTATTTTACTGTTTAATACTGTTAATTTTACGGTATAATACTGGCAGCTGGGGTGCCAGTTTTATACTGTAAAATCAACAATTATTTTTTGCAGTGTAGACAATTAATTTCGATTATTATTATTTTTTTTATTGTAGGATAGGTCGCGAACATAGATTAGGAAGACAAACAAACGGACTGGCTCTTCTTACAGTGTTGAGTTAAATATAAAACAGAATGAGATACTTAAGTACTTATTTAACCGTTTGTTTTCAGGCTTTTCCTGCTCATTTCCCCCCTAAAATATGCATGTAACTTTCATACTTATTATTTATAATAAAGGATTTAAGTACTTACTTAATTCTTATGTTTCGTATAGATAAATGTAATAACTACACATCTGGTGCTTTTTTTAATCGCATTGACAGAAAAGGTTTCCCTTATAACGCTTTCAGTTCATATATAAAAAATATGATCTGCCTGGCTTAAATTTTTTTAAAGCTATTTACAGTTTTTGAAACAGGCCATGATACCCCAACTTAAACAAAACGAACGACTGTGGAGCACACACCAACCTAGTGCAGGGGCCCTATTTTTATGGGACAACTGGACCCATAGAGAGGTAAAGATGACATATATATTTTTTAAATTTTTAGACAGTTAGGTGTAATTTTGAAAATTTCTGTTTAATAGATTGAACCTCATTGAACACATTTAAAAAGGTTCAGACTTTAATTCAAAATAAACATTAGTTTCTGCAAGCGGAATTGTCAGAAACTCCAGAGTCACAATGTAAAATCTTGGCACAATTGCCCCAGGTATCCTTATCTCGAATATGTCCATCTAAAATCTTTGATAAAAATATGAATATTTTATCACTTAAAACCAACACGATATTAAATAAAAAATAATTACCCTTTATTTTAAATGAAAAAAATAATTGTATTTTATTTACATTTCATTAATTCTAAAAAAACTACAGCAAAAATTGACAGAAGTGAAGAAAAATAATATATTGAAATAATCGAATTTTCTAGAAACTTTTTATAACCTAAAGCCAAAGAAGAGCAGCTTTTACTAACCTTTTAGATTGAGATTAATAAGAGAAAAATAATATCACATAATTAACTGTATCCAAAAATTTAGATGTGAAGGAAATACCAAAATGTAAAAATCTTATTCTAATATTTAAAAAAAAAATAAAAATTCTCTTTTCTGCTTAATTTTAACAACAAGAAAATTACGAAAGTTAAATTGTATCAACTTTTGTCGAAAGAAACAAATATGTAGTTGTTAAGCTTTTCAGTAACCTTTGAAGAGCAATGAATGAAATGGATTATGGTATTATTTTTCTTTAAATAGTGAAACATCAATAGTGAAAGCATTTATTTATTGAACAAAGAATTAAAATTTGTGAGACTAAACCAATGAATGAATGTAAAGAAATTTTAATTACGTTCTTGAAATTATGGTGTATTTACATAAGGTTTTGAATATACAGGGTTGAAGAGTATTTAAAATATGCTTTTGATCAAGCTTTTAGATAAGCTTTTAGATAAGCTTTTGTGTAATTCTCGCTTTATTAACTGGCAGGCATTTTTCGATTGTAAAAGAGTAATATTTTAGTATGGAAAAAGTGGTGATTGTCCCGTCCCTATTTTTAGTTTATTGTGTCAAAAATTGAAACTCTTAAGGAGTTAAATTAATCTTGAGTATATAAATAGTATATAGTTATTGAGTTTTAGATGAAACTTTTATGACAGAATTTTTTAAGACTTTCAATATTTTTTAGTATTTAAACCTTTGTTTAATTTATTAGTTACATATTAAGGTTCAGTCACATCTGATATTTGAATACATAAGTCTAAAATAAATATATATATCTGTGAAAAGATCCTGTACTTAGTCCAACATACGTGCTTTGAATCTGAGCCGGCGATAAAAGGTAGATCAGCAACTTATAGGAGGTACCAAATGTTTGATAATGCTCTTTTCTTTCTTGAATATATTTTTTTTTAAATGTTTTACACCCGGACCCAAAACCTGTCCTCTACAGTTATAAGGGTATCCAATGAGACTATGTGATACTTTGTGTTATTTTTAATAATTTGTGTGTTTTGAAATTATTTAGGGCGCCATGGCATTTTTTGACCTCTTCACGTTTATAGAGAAGCTCTGCTCTTATTTTCTTTTAAAAAAGGAAAATGAATTAAATTTCGATAATTATTTTCGTATCAGTCATCTGCAGTAATAAAGAGGTTCAGGAAGTATACCACCACCTTGGTTTGACATTTCAACTTTTTTTTTTCATTATCGTTAATGATTTAAAAGAAAAAGGGGAATTATAATAAAAGGTTAATTTTACCAAATGCTTTTAATTAGTTTAAACTAAGAGTAAAAACATAATTAAGTTTACAAAAATTCTATTTATTATATCATGGTATCTGCTTGTTGCAAAATATCCCCCCCCCCCTCACTACCATCACAAAAAAAGCCTTGCCACACTTCGATTTCTTCCGTCGCCTGCGATAGCAGTAATAATTCTTGTTAACAAAATTGTTGCAGTTATTTTAGCACGTCATAATCCTATTAATATTATAAATCCGATTGTGTGTGTAAATGTTTGGCTGAAGCCAGCGTCAAAAGGGAGACTTTAATGACCCTGTATCTTTGCATATAGATTGATCATAAACTGGAAATGAACATAGGCTGGTATTATTGTTTATTTTATTCAAATATTTTTCTTAATAATTCAAAATTTCATTATTTTCATAGCGAATAAATGGTCATTTTTTTCTGTATAAAATTTTAAGATGGTTAAATTCACTTTACTGTTGCTAATACTTTATCATTACCAATACTAAATCAAAACCCGAAATAATAATTTTTACTCAATAATTTAGTTTCAACTGAAAAATTTCACGTGAAAAATTAAAATCAAATAAAAAAATTTAAGAATTAAAAAGAAGATTAAATAACAGTATTAGAAATAAAACGTACTTTTTTTAGTTTTTGATAATAATACAAGGTTTCAATATGCGTAACTATGGGAAATAGGCGAATACGACGTCATACATTGAAAATAAAGCGGATATGCTTTGATGTTGAAATAAAATTATCTTGGATTTTTCTTTACTTTTTTTCTTTTTTTTTCTTTTGTATGGTAACAATACTTGGCGTTTTACCGTCTGCGTTCGGCCAATATAACTATACCGTATTTTTAATTTAAATTTTTAAAAAGTAAAACGAAGTTGGGAAAGAAAAAATAGATAGCAAATGTCAATAATATGCTCCGCAAAATTATCCATGTCGAAAATAACGTCATGGATAGCGGAAAATAATTATTTAAATTCTTAAAAAAAAAAAAAAAAAAAAAAAAATATATATATATATAATAAGTTATCGATTACTTGAAAAAAAAATGACGAATCTTTATAGTTCCATTTTTGTTGATAAAACCTATAGATTTGATATTATTTAGTTAAAGTAACATAATTTCTCTTATGCCAGTATTGAAATTAAGGCCCCAGAGCGTGAAGTATATTGATACAATCAAGACACGTTGTAAATCGTGGTTTGGCAACCGGATTTTATTTTCGCATTTCTTTTAGTTTTAAAAGAGTAAACGTTTGTTGTCATTTTAAAAGATAACATTTTTGAATGTTCATCTCAATCCTAATCCTAATTCTGATAATATTATAAATTTGATTGTGTGTGTGAATGTTTGGCTGAAGTAAACGGCATTATAATCCAGAAATGAACATAGGGTTAATTTTAATTATTTATTTTCAAATATTTTTCTTAATAATTAAAAATTTCATTACTTTCATAGAGAATCAATAAATATTTTTCCTGTAAAATGTAATTAACCATTTTACTTGCTAATCATTATCGTTGCCAATAAATACAGAACCGGGAATAATAATATTTCCTCAACAATTATTTTTCAATTGAACGATTTCCGCATAAAAATGAAAATTAAAAAGAATAAAAAGAAAAAAGATGAATTTCCATGATATTTGAAAGAAAATGTGGAGTGTTTGTTATTATACGTGAAGTATGAATATCGGTTGCGTTGAGAAGACATTTTCTGTCAAAGACTGTGTTATAATTAGAAGGAAAAATGAACAATAATTATTTTATTAAGAAAAAAATTCGCTTGGACCATGGAACTATGAAAAGGATCGTCCTTGGATTGGACAAAATCTGACGTCATAAATAAAACATGTATTTTCAAATATTCGTAATAATACAAGGAGCATGAATATCAGTATATAATGAAAGTCGATATATAATAGACGTCATATTTAAGATGAAAATTTGAAATTTTTTTATCGATACTGATTAATAATGAGCTTGAATATCACTTACATACAGATGTGAGTTTTCTGCTACAATTTACGTCATGATTGCCTGGAAAAGAAAATTAACAAGAAGTATGTCATTAAAAAGGCATTTATCTGGGGTAAAAGTGGCGTCATATTTGAAATAAAACGGGAATTTTCCAATATGTTTTAAAAGGAGTGTTAATTAATTCCGTACATTTATAATACAAGGATGAGTAAGCATAGAAAGTAGAAAAGTTTCACGCCATATTTAAAACGAAAAATTTAAATGTTTTTTTCTTTTATCTATACGTATTACTAATCATGAGTATCCTTTATATACAGATGAGAGTTTTCTGCTAAAAGTCACCTAATAATTTTAAGAAAAGGAAAATTAACACAAATCTATTATATTAAAATCTGACCGCGTGCTTGTATTTCGCAACTACTCCTAGACTATCAAACGCAACGCAACCTACTTGACACCGGTTATCATTGATCCGAGGATGTAACACAAACTCTCAGAATTTAAAAAATTAAATTAGATGCCAATATATCTTTTATTTGATTGTGAGTTTGTGGATAAAAAAGAAGAAATATATCAGATCAGTATATTTTTTACACCATTTTCTCATTAAAACTGAAAAACAGAATTTATTTTCACTTTAAATAGATCGTGAAAACAAAATCTTGATTTCAGTAAATTATCTGAAAACTAAAAACATATTTTCACAAATTCAAACTTCATGAATCAATTTATTCTGGAGAGCAAAAATTGTCTGTCAACATATTGTCATTTAGAAAACAAGATTTGTTTCAGCTATACATAAACCATGGAGGCAGAATTGAATTTAAAGAAAAAGCATATACTATTTCCAATTATTTATTTTTGAAGAATGTCTGTTCAAACGTTTCACAAAGGCGTTAAAAGTAAAATTGACATTTCTTTTTATCCAATTCTATTTGTGTATTTCCACGATGTTATTTGGCGCTTCTTTTTGCATTGGTTGCAATTTCATTTTCGCAACTATTTGGCACAAAATTTCACTTTTTTAAGACTGTGTTATGTCAAAGTCCCTATGTTATTTATTTACGTTTTTAATTATCGGGAGTGAAATATTTTGCTTAATTAAAGTATTTATTCTTCTTTTAATGTTGCGTGAACGAAGTCACGGGTAACAGCTAGTTTTTTCATAAATAATACCGGAATTTAAAACTCTCTTAATTTAATTTAAGAATATGTTTTCTGGAAGTACATAGTAGGTTAGTCAAATTTTTGTCCAAAATCGTCTCGTGAATAAACATTTTACTGGCCACATGTTGTCATTTGAGCACATATCCACAAATTATTTTCTATTGATGACGTCAAGCTCAATTTTACCGCGATCAGTTAGTAAGTTTAGTAGACTTCCTGGTCCTCTAAGCATTGTTTTATATACTTCTGCATATTTAGTGCAAAGACCCTGGACACAGGAATAACCCTGTAATCTTTATCTTCCTAAATCACAATTATCTTTCAATTTAATAGCTCTTTCATTCCAGAGCAAACACATTTCATAATTAGCGACTTTAAATTTAGTATATTCATTAAAAGTTTCAAAAGAACTCTTATTTTCTCTTTCATTCTGGTTTTCTTACTATAGCTTCTAAATCTCAAAAGCTTTTAAATAAATATTCACATCTTTATCCCTCAAATGATCCGAAACGATCGCCATAACACCAGCCTAAATTTGCTTAATTTTTTAATATGTGTTGGCGTAGTACATCTATTTACACCCACCCCCCAAAAAATTGTTTCAAAAAATAAGATATCATCTCAAAACCTGCGATTATTTCCTGCCACCATTAGCCAACAATAATCACTGCGTATCAAAGTAGACAATCAAAAATACGTTGCATCCTATATGTTCCATCATCTAATTTCAGATTATTTTTATACACGAAGTAACTTCGATGTCTTTTTATGAAATCGGAAATGAAGCTTCAGTAATCTCAGGTTTCTGAACAATTTAAACTCGTGTTAATAGTTTTTTCAAGATTTTTCAAAACAACTCTGAACCGTTTCCGTTTCTAATTTAGTGTGGTTTTCGTACTAAAAGTTTTAGAATTGAAAGTGAAGGTTTAAAATTCTCACGCGTCTCTAACAGCTGAATACTTTTTATTCATCATTTCAGAAATTTCCATTACAACCCTGTGCCTTCACCGTTTCTCCTTAAACACGATTTTCAAACCAAAAGCTTGAATCGTATTCTTTCCCCATTTGAAAGCCGAAATTTTGTGCAAAGTTGCTAAACTTCCGATTTGTTTCAAGTGAAATAAGAATAATTTTAACGAGAAAAAATACCCTAAATATGCCACCCATCCCCTGCTGTTTCCAAATCTGCTGAAACTAAAATTATGACAAAATTACGAGTAGTAGTAGGAGTTTATGCAAACCTTGCAGGAAAACTAAAGCCATTATCATAGGTCGAATAGTTTTTCTGAAAATCGCACATTTAAGTACTTTGGACTTCTCATTTAAGTTTTAACTACAGTAAATACGACAAAAATTATCTAAATACGACAGTCATATATTGTTTGCTTATTTTATAGATAAGGAATCAATTTCTAGAAATACAGTTAGATTTAAACTAAAGGCAGAGTGTTCAATCATTTTCTGCTTAATAATATGTATATTTATTTAATAAAATGTAAAATATATCCTAAATGTGACAAAACTATAGGGAATCGTGTTTCCTCGAACGAAGAATCTATATGCATTCAGCTGTTTTATTGAGAGCCTGATTTGCATAAATCGGCTTAATATTATGTTTGCCAGGGCTATCTATCGTTAATTTTTGAACCACAAATTTTTTTGTTATTAAAAAAAAAAATCCGATCTTTCTCTAATCTCATTCTTCCAAATCGCAATTGTTTAGCATCATTTGTTTATTTTTAATGGATTTTAAAAGTTTTAACGACCTTATGGTGCACCCGGTATCAGCATTTTTTTATAGAATTTCACAGCTGTTCTTGTTCATTAAGTAATAAGAATTTGTGCATCTGACTTATTTCTCAGTTATTCACAATAATGATCAACAATTAAGAATATAAAATACTTATGTACCTCTAGCTTATAAGATATATTTAAATTCATTTCTTATACTTATGGATAAAAAGATTTGATTGTTTAAGAAAGGCTAAGGAAAATTTTAATTTCATGTAATTTTGTGCTAAACAGATATATCTACATTGCAAACTTACAATTGCTGATATTAACGCAATGTAGTAAGCTCATATTCGTTTCCCAGGAGCTGAATTCATTGGACGGAGAGAAGTTTCCAAAGCAAGCCGCCAGTTGTTTGGGCCGACTTTAGGGTTGCAGTTTTAGCTTCACGACAAACGAATACATTTGATCTCTATTATTCTCTGAACTCTGTTCTTGTGGATTATGTGTTTGAAAAGGAGAAAGGACCACTACAGCGTATGTAGTGGTCTTTATGCTCTCCTCAGTTTAATCCAATGGAGCATATCTGGGTCACACGTACGACGCATTGCTACGAGAGCAACGCCTCTGTAGAAGTTGACAGTTCGGGAATTTGAGATAGTAGTTTTTGAAATGTGGAATAGAATTTCCCGAACTCCTATCGACAACCTCTTCGCATCCATTGAAAACAGATGTGCAACAATCTTAATTGTTCGAGGGGACCACACACCATATAAAACGTCCTTTGTAAAAAAACAAAAACAAATTTTTGTTTATATTTTTAGGTACTGTAAGTGGAACAGAGCGTCTCTTCATGTTGTTAACATCATTGAAAAGAGTTAAAATTCCGATATACTATGTTGTAATGTCTTATTATATTACATTTAATATATGTATACTTTCAATTTTATACCTATGCATGACTGTCTTGCATGGTTTTCACTATTTGTTTGTTTTCTTCCCTTTTGTACAGTGTATATGAATTTATATATGGTAATTTGTATTTGTAGAATTTAGTTTTGCTCATTTTCATCATTTAAATTTGTACCAATTTATAATTAATTAAAGACAGCGCCTCATTTTCATTATTTTACAAAAGTTATTAGCTCTATGGTTCTTAGCAGTATCACTCAGACTTTGAGGAACATTCCTTTCAGGGAAGTACTAGTTAAAAATACAGAACATAAAATGTCATTACTTTGAGGAGAAAAAACACTTACTTAATTAGAAAATTGACGTCATTGCTGGCACTGTATATCAGACCCGGCACGGTTAAGACGTAAGTACCGATTTTTCTTTGAAATGTTCTAGTCTATCACGAAGATTATTGTTTAAAAGTTGTGCTAGCAAACAATTCACTGCACCAACATCTGAAAATTTCGTTCCTTTTTTTATTTAATAATAATAATAATAATGATAATAATAATAATAATAATAAAATAATACAAGAAAACATTACAGCCAAAATAAAAAATAACAAACGTGGGGTTAGTTGTAAAACCAAATTTGGAATTTGAATACTAGAAAACTAAAAATATAAGATGAATTTTTATGCACTTTCTACTCTTGTAAACATTCGTTCAGTAAGATTAAGTTTGAGATTTCGAACTTTTTACTAATTATGCAGTTTAGATAAATATGGCTACATTTTGTTTTTTAACAGCAACTTACTTTTAAAAAAAATCAGTCGTTATTTCAACGAAACTGGTAATTGCGAATTTTGTCAGTTCTTTAAATATAATTAGAGAAACTCAAAAAAGAGGGGATTTTCAGTAGACATCCTACTACTGACAATTTATTAAGTAAAATTTTATAATTTAAAATTCGTATTAATAAAAATTTATATTTTAAAATATTTAATTTATTTCTGTCGTAACTTACGCCATATATCCATACTAATAAAAGTATTTTTCACTCTGTGCGTGTGTGTCTGCCTGTCTGCGATGGCGAGCGAAATCTACTGCACATAGAAATATAATGGATGAGATTGCTATAGGCAGGTCCTGATGTACCTGAGAATCAGACTTTTAATTCTGTATAATTAACCGAAATATTAATTAAAAATTCATTTAAAAAAACGATCTTTTTTAGCAAAATTCGGCACACGCACACATGCATGACCAGAGCCTGATTTTTGAACGGAAAGGAAAGAAGAATTAAATGCTGGCGTTTTTTGGCCTTTTGTTTTAACCTCCATCGGCAAACTGTTTGAGATACGACAAAATGAAGACATATTTTTAAATTTTGTATTTTTATGTCTCAAAAGCTTCAATCAATTATAAAAAATATAGTTGTTAACCCTTTAAATTTTTATTTTAAAAAGGGCCGTTTTCGTGTTCGACTTTTTACTTCTTACGGAAACGCGCTCACAGGCCGCAATTTTAAAGATACCGACAAAACAAATATATGCTCTTAAAGCTGAGCTTTTCTTCTGTTCGACGGTGTAATGGCTTTCCAAATATACGAAATTTAACAAAAACTTTGTTGACAGCAGGTCACTTCGTGCCTACCGGAGACAATCATTTGTCTACGATAAAATTAACTATTCATATTTCATCGCATTCTTTTTAGAACATCTTGGCAGACCAGATTTACATAACCTCCAAAAATTTCGATGCGTTCGGATGAGTAGAAGTATTTAAAAAAATAAATTAATATCTGAGAAATTTTCGGTGAAAATGTCAACATGCGAGATGTTTTGGCGCGGCTTCGGCTCATGTTTTCACTACTAAATATGCATATTTTTTCACAAAATTTTAAAGACAACTTGTATACAGTTATAGTTATAACCTATTAAGATTTCAGAGAGTTCGATATATGGGAACTATTTTTTTTGTTATGTTAAAGGACAGGCGCGAAAACAATGAAAAAGCTAAAAGAAAAACGTACATCTTGTACAACTACATAACAATAATTTATACGAGGGAAAGTCATTAAGCAAGTCACAAAAGATAATTAAATATTAACTTACAATGATATTCACTTCAAAACTATTTTTATTTCTCAACATATTCTCCACCAATATTTATGCACTTATATCACCGTTTTATCAGTGCTCCAACGCCAGCTGCATAAAATTCTTTGGGTTGCTGTTTCAGCCACATCAGGACTTCAATTTGAACACAGGAGACAATTCAAAAGTTTCGTTGGCAATTTCTTCAACATCCACCATACAGCTTCGACTTAGCTCCAAGCGATTTTTATCTGTTTAGCCCACTAAAAAACCATCTTGGAAGTAAGATGATGTTCACAGATGATGAAAAGGTTCAACTTGAAGTCCTAATGTGGCTGAGACAGCAACCCAAAGAATGCTATCGAGCTGGTGTTGGGGCACTGATAAAACGGTGATATAAGTGCATAAATATTGGTGGAGAATATGTTGAGAAATAAAAATAGTTTTGAAGTGAATATCATTGTAAGTTATTATTTAATTATCTTTTGTGACTTACTTAATGACTTTCCCTCGTATAAATATAAAACCGTTATATTTATAACCGATAAAAATTTCAAAGAGTTACTAAAGAGAACAGGAACTATATTTTCATTTTAAAACTTTGAAATTACCCTACATTAAAAAATATCAAAATCATTTCTTACGAGCGCTCTTACCAGTAAATAACAATATCTTTTCGGGAATTTTTCATTTGAAAATATAAATTCATACAAAATCGGGAAAAAATATATAAAATTATGCATACTTGAAATTTGTTTAAGGTTATTATCACGGCTCGATGCAATGCCGGGGTGGTCAAATAGTGAAGAATTAAAACATAAGAGCTTAGCATTTATGCGTTTGTCTGATTTATGTAAGGTTTTAAATCTGTATCTTAGCTAATGAATACTGAGCCGTCACTGTATATACTTAACGTTCCACTAAATGGAACAATTCTAATCTTCGCTTAAAGTAAAATATATTTAAAGTAAACTTTCAAAATTTAATTGTTATGAAACAGACTCTAATAGTACTCGACGGTTACTGCTTATAGATTCTTGGAAGCTCTCTACTCAGATAGATCATTAATATTTCATGAGTTTTATAATTTTGCGTAAGGGTAATAGATTTACATTTATGGTTTAATAATAAATACTTTTAAGACTTGTACATTGTTTTGTGGGAAAATAAATTTTCCTACATTACCAATGGATTTTGTTTTAATTACATGCAAAGTATGCAATTAAATTAAATATGCTCTCATAATGGATAATAATGAACTTAATTTTAATTAACTAAATTTAAGTATATAGAATATATGGTGATTTCTCGGAAACTTAAAAGTAAATTTTAATGTTTTTGATATGATAAAATTTAAATTTCCTTTTAAAGTGAATTCTCATATATATATTTTTTGTGTGTGTGTGTTTAAGAAGAAATTTTCTTTCATTAATACTTTAATATTCTTCATACAGGGTATTTTATAAAGAACTCTTTAACTTGGAAATTGAATAATTCATGATACTATAATAAATATAAAGATGAAATAAGTTACACGATTATCAAGTTTATCATAATATTGTATAAAGTCAATTTAAAATATTCAAATAAATGTCACCGCGCTATTTTAAACGAACTTGTAAAACCGCATCAATTATCTCTCAATTTAGTTCTATTTAGTTCGAGAAACTCGAAAAAATAGTCTGTACTTTGAAATTTTGAAGATAATTTGAGCATTCTTACAGTTTTTAAAATGAACGGCACCAAATATTGGCAAAAACTTCTTCTTACAAGTTGTAGTTTTCATAACTGAGTGAAAAAGTGTCCAGGTGGGAACCCTTCACCCTACCTAAAGCTATCTTGGACAATTACGGAGAACACATTTTACTCAGAAAACCTTTTGGCAAAGATATCTGGTCTGTTATCTGAAACAGTTCAACAGAATAAAGCGCAGGTAAAATAATTCTAATAAACGCTGGATACATAATCACATTTAATTATTTTAACACAATCATACTGGTTGGTTAAAAAATCTTAAGTGTTGTAAATTTTTCAACTGAGTGAAAAAGTTTTCAGACCGGAACTCGAACCCAGGACCTTACCTTAAGCTGCAACTCTCTCCCAACTAACGGGTGGTTATAATATAAGTATCTCTATTTGGAGCTGTCTGAAGCTCGAAGGAATAACCCGAATGAAACAAAAATTGGTACACTTACTATTCGAGAAGGGGGAAGAAGAATGGAACAATAAAAAAATAATTGCAATAATCGCTGACAGATGACGCTTTTGAGTGTGAAATGTAATGTGTAATATTGTGTACCGTGGAGGTGTTGCAAACCTCAATGATTTTACCGCATATTAGAACAATGACGAAACATCACTTCTGATGCGTTACATTCCGCAGTTGAGTACGTCGTGCACCGCCTGGATTGTATCTTACAGCACAATGGCCATGTGGAACCTGAACATGATCGGCACCGACATGCGAAAGCGTAATCACATTCACTCTGACATTTTCATATAAATAGGTGTGTCATATGGTTTGACGCCTTAATTCTTTGTTCTTGTATTGCGTATTACACTTCACACTCAGTAGCGCCATCTGTCTGTGATTATTACAATTATTTTTTTTATTGTTCCATACTTCTCTCCCACTTCTCGAATAGTAAGTGTACCGATTTTGGTTTTATTCGGGTTATTCCTTCGAGATAAAGACAGCTCCTAATAGAGATACTTATATTATAATCACCCTGTGTATTTTCTTTACCAATAAGTATGATTGTGTTGAAATAATGAAATGTAATTACGTATCCAACGTTTATGATTTCGTTTGTATAAACGTCTATTGTAACAACATTTTTCCATTTTTCTCAGGATAAATGCTTCTTATTAAGAATTCTGCATCTGGTTCTACGTTCGGCGATAAGTCGTGGAGAAAGGGGAAGAACTATGTGTTTTTTTTTAATCTTTTTTAGTATTCAAATCAGTGTTAATGATTTTATTAAACGTTGATACTGAGCATTTTAAAGATTTAGCAACAGACCTCTGACTTGGAGGATTTCCTTTTACCATAAAAAATCTCGCCCTTGCAATATTTAAATAATTCCTTTTTGTTATTGGGTATATATTTGGGACTATGTTTCCACTTGAAACAGACCTCTTCCAACTATATTTTCTTTACCAAATAGTATGATTGTGTTGAAATAAGGAAATGTAATTACGTATCCAACGTTCCTTCTCTGAAGGAACGTTGGAGGAACTCTCCTTCTCTTACGTATCTTTCTCTGAAGATCTTTTCTTAGCCCTCTCCATGACCGCCTTAGTCATCTTCTATGCACCGTATAAAGTTTTATGTCGATCATAAAATCGATTTTATATGTTATGTTCCTCAGAGCAAATTTAATCAGTTGAAATGTGATTTTTACGTTTAGTAAAATAGTATTGATGAAATTATTATTTAATATTTTAATTTGAATGTTTCTCAACTCCTTGGGTGGACTCTTATTTATTTCCTTAATAGATGAATTTTGATATAACTTTTAAGCTAGAATATTAAGATTTTCTCATAAAGGTATGCGATTTTTAAGGTTCGCAATTTTTTATTATGATGTTATATTTTATTCTCAATCACTAGTCATACTCCGTTAATTGGCTAGAAAATTAATTATTATTTCAATCTTTATGCGTTTAATATTAAATTTTATTGTCTTTAAAATTAGTTTTTATTTAATTTCGCATTTGCCTGATGTTAAATTTTATTGTCTTTAAAACTAATTTTTACCCAAATTATCTCACACTTCTCTTTTAAACTGGCGACAATTAAATCATAGGTGTTTAGAGCCAATTGCAAAACAATGTACTGGGGAAAACATAACACAATTTCATATACATGCTTTTTAGGCCGTGGGTAAACGACTTATAAAGTAAAAAATAGTTTAAATTTTCGGCACAAGGGGCAAAAGTTCAAATGCTGACTGATGGCGAGATTTATGCCACCATCTATATTTAAAATAGCACACACTACAAAAAAAAAAAAAAAAAAAAAAAAAAAAAAAGTGTTTTTTTCTGCATATAAGCTGAGTATTTGGTATCATTCGAATCAGCGAACAGTGAACAATACCAATTAAAGATTCATTTTAGGATCAGTACATACAGGTAGCTAATTATGGAACAAAACGAATCACTACAATCAAGAAAATATTTGTTTTTCTTTTTTCACCGAATGATTTAACTACACCTCATAAAAATGTCATGGAGAAAATCGCCAGGACAATAATATGACACATTTATTTATGAGGGCTTAATAGGTACGAAGACCTCCCAAGTCAACGCATCTTTAGCTCCCAGACACATCACAGGCGCCAGAAAGAATCGGTGTTGTAACTAGTGGCCTATGAAATGGTCAAGGGTTGTACCACAACTCACCTTCCTGCCAATGGTCAACCCTCTAAAATTGGAGGTATGGCCGAAACCATGCAAATTTTAGAAAAGTCAAAATGTGTAAAGCCTTAATTTTACGTGAAGAAGGGGAAAATAGATTGCATAATCTTTCTCCATGAAAAAAAAGAACGTAATTTTTTTGTTAGAGTTCAGATATTGAAAGATGTGGAAAAGTAAATGTCGGCATCTAATGCTCTCTAACCAAACAGAATTTTTTTTTTGTGTGTGCCAACGAAAAGAAATGCGTGTGCGCTAAAAAGCGAAAACATAAGATGTCAGCCAAAATCACATTTTGTCAACGTCATCTGATAATACAAGGTAATAATTATACTTCATTCTACCATTGTTCCATAAATTAGCTACTTTTATATTCTTTTGATAACATTAACTTGTGTGTTTATGTGAAGATAATTCCCCTATCTAAACGTACAAAAGACTAATTAAATATGTACACTTATAATATGGAATTCTGTCTTTCAAAATTGAATCTATTTATACAGAAATATAAAACTGAAATGTTTGATAAATGAATAATGAAAATGCAATTTTCAACTATGATTGATTTCTTTTTAAAAGCAAACATTTATGTTTATTTCTTATCAAATGCTTATGATTTCTTGTAAATAAACTTAATATTATATTCATTTAATTTTGATCAGCTTTCTTTTTGCTTACTTTAATTTATTGCATTAACGTTAATTTTTTTTTATTTTAGGAAAGGTTTTCTTTATATTACAATCTAGGTTTTAAAATAAGCCATTATTTATTTAATTTTATACAACTCTCTACGGGTAACTTTAGATGATTGTAATTGGCTCAAAGTTCACAACGCAACTTTTTCTTTTCTTTAATTAATTGATAATATGTCTAATAAATATTTTTTTTAGTACAAATTATTATATCTGATCCTTAGAGTCATTGGTGCAAAATAAATGTTATATGTCTCGGATGAATTAAAATAGTAATAATAAATATAAAATAGTAATACTAGATGGAACCCGTCAAAATTTGACGGCAAAAAACTTGATAGTACCATAAAAATAAAATTCATATCTGCTTTAAAATGTTTGAAACTTTTGCAGAATAATTCAAATAAATAAAAAACCCACTTTGAATTAAAGCTAGGTTGAAGAACAGCAATTGGCTAAGTTTCACTGGCACATGTACTCGCGGAATTTTTTTCATCTGACACATTTAGCACTGTTGTGCAAGTAAATGGTAAGTGCCCCCTTGGGGAGGGGGAAATAGCGGGATGGACCAAGGAGATGCATAACATGAATAAGCAGTCAAAGACCTTTCAAACGATATGTAACATGAGGGGTGTGTGCAAAATTTTAAAAAGTACCCCCTTGGGGGGGGGGTAAAGTAGGGGATGGACACGGAACATGCATAATATGATTAAGTGGTCACAGACCTTTCCAACGATATATAACATGAGGGTTGTGTGCAAAATTTAGAAAAGTACCTCTTTGGGGGAGGGGAGGGGGGCAAAGCGGGGAGATGGACATCAGAGATGTGCATATGATTAAGCAGTCACAGACCTTTCCAACGATATATGACATGAGGGTTGTCTGCAAAATTTAGAAAAGTACCCCCTTGGGGGAGGGGGGGGCAAAGTGGGGGAAATGGACATTGGAGATATGCATATGATTAAGCAGTCACAGACCTTTCCAACCATATATGACATGAGGGTTGTCTGCCAAATTTAAAAAAGTACCCCCTTGGGGGAGGTGGGGGGGGGGCAAAGTGGGGAGATGGACATTGGAAATGCATAATATCATTAAGCGGTCACAGACCTTTCCAACAATATATGACATGAGGGGTGTCAACAAAATTTAGAAAATTGCCCCCCTTAAGGGGGGGGGGAAGTGGCGGGATGGACCCCGGAGATGCATAACATGAATAAGCAGTCAAAGACCTTTCCAACAATACGTAACATGAAGGGATTGTGCAAAATTTACAAAAATACCCCCTTGGGGGGGCAAAGTGGGCGGATGGACACCGGAGATGCATAATATGATTAAGCGGTCACAGACCTTTTTAACGATATATAACATGAGTGGTATGTGCAAAATTTAGAAAAGTGCCCCAATTGACCACACAGATGCATAACATGAAAATGCAGTCACAGGCCTTTCGAACGATATATCATATGAGTGGTGTCAACAAAGAAAAGTCTCCGCCCCGTGTAGGCAAAACATACTCCCCCCCGCCGCCATAATTATTGATGCGGACTCATTTTTTAAATTCGTTCGCACCCCTCTTCTCCCGCAAAATGTTGTGAATTTTAAAAACTCCACTTACGAATTTTTTTATACCAAAAGCACTTATGTCCGTCGTCTGCATGCAGAGTTTTGTGCTTACAGACGCCAGACACAACAACACACACACACAGACAGACGTTTACCGACATTAATAGTATAGATGATACTCAGTGCCTACACATTTCACCCTTTATAATTCAGCCATTGAGTTGACGGTTGTTCATTTCCAGAAACGAAACAATAATTCTTTAGGATGAATTTAGTCTGTTTGATACACCGTGGCAGAATGCGTGCAATGCAGCGACAGGCGTCACAAACTTTTTAGGGCACCTGCAGACTAAAAACATATAATCAATCTTCGCGGGAAAAAAATCCTAGATTTCGTCAAATGATCACGGGAAAAACACTAATTTCATCAAAGGATCATGTAAAACGTGAATTTTGTTAAAAGGCCATAGAAAAACGCGATTTACACAAAAGATGAGCAAATTTTGTCAAAGAATCGCAAAACAGGAAATTTCACCCAAAGATAGCGCTTTCTTGCCAAACTTCATCTAAAAATTGCGGAATAAAATGTATTTTATCAAAAAATCGCTGGAAAACGCACATTTTGTTAAAGTATCGCGAGAAAAATGCGAATTTCTTAAAAGATTGCTGAAAAAATGCGAATTTCATCGAAGGATTGCTGAAACTTCATGAATCTTATCAAAAGGCAGCAGAGAAAATGTGATTATTATCAAAGCATTGCGAAAAAAGAAAATTTCGTCTAAGGATCACAGAAAAACGCAAATTTCATAAAAGAATCGTGGAAAATAACGCAAATTTCGTGAAAAAAAGAATCGCAGAAAAAACACAAATTTCGTCAAATTATCGCTGAAAAAAAAAACACGAATTACGTCATAGGACAGCTGAAAAAATTATGAATCTCGACAAAAAAAAGATACAGAAAAAAATGCGAATTTCATTAAAGAATCACGAAAAAAAATGTGAATTTTGTTAAAGGATTGCGCAAAGAATGTGAATTTTTTGAAAGGTTCGTGTGAAAAATGAAACTGTCTGTATTAAAAACAGCACACACACAAACATCTATACAAACCTCAATACACACAAACATATTATAGGCAGGGCTTGAAATTCAATTTTTCCAAAGACGGGAGTCTCCCTACCAACATTTTTAAATGGAGGGGAGTTGTAATGTTTGGGAGGGAGAAAAAAAATCTTTAAACCCCACTATTCTTTTACGTGCTATTTAAAGAATTACATTAATGCAGACATGACAAAATACCATTGAAAAAATTAAGTCAACTGAGAATGATTATGTAAAATGTTTATTTTTATTATAAAAAAGGGAAGAAAGTTAAGTTTTATATATGCAGTGTATTTTTCAAGTTCCATTAAATGTGTTAGGGACCCTTAACAATTAGGTTGTTAAATAAATTTCTGACTTTAGATTTTACTTGATTGAGATTCACCGATCGATCGTGGAAAAGACGCAAAGTTCATCAATCTGTCGCGGAAAAAACGCTAAGTTCGTCGATCTGTCACCAAAAAACGCAAAGTTCGTTGATCAGTCGTGGGAAAAAAGCAAATTTCGTCGATCGATTGCAGAATAAACACATAGTTCGTCGATCTGTCCCCAAAAAACGCAAGGTTCGTTGATCAGTCGCTTAAAAAACGCAATGTTCGCCTATCTGTCGCAGAAAAAACTCAAAGTTCGTTGATCAGTCGCAGAAAAAAATGCAACGTTCGTTGATCTGTCGCGGAAAAAACGCAAAGTTCGTCGATCAGTTGCGGAAAAAAGCAAATTTCGTCGATCGATTGCGGAATAAATGCAAAGTTCGTCGATCAGTCAGGGAAGAAAGAAAAATTTCGTCGATCGATTGCGGAATAAACGCAAAGCTCGTCGATATGTCCCCAAAAAATGCAAGGTTCGTCGATCAGTCGCTTAAAAAACGCAATGTTCGTCCATCTGTCGCAGAAAAAACTCAAAGTTCGTTGATCTGTCACGGAAAAAACACAAAGTTCGTCGACCAGTTGCGGAAAAAACACAAAGTCCGTCAATCGGTTGCGGGGAAAAAAAATCACGAAATTTATCGTTCGGTTGCAGGTAAATTAAATAATGCAAATTTCTCCAAAAATGCTGAAATTTTTTGGGTGGGAGGCTCCCGCTCATGATCTTTTTTGGGCGGGATTTCAAAATTTTCCGCGAGAATCCCGCCCTGAAATTCAAGCCCTGATAGGTATAGTTTTAATCTGAAATAATACACTGAACTTGAACTAACTTTTGAAAAATCGGGTTAACCCAAATCCAACTTGCAGAAATCTACACTCAGTCTGAAATCGACTCGAACCATAAAGACAGTTAACCCAACTTGCAACAAAAATAATTATTTTCTGTGAATTTTCTGATTTTTTCTTTTCTCAGAAATGCTGTAGTCATTTTGTCCCCCAATTTTGCCCTTTACAATTCAGCCAATGAGTGGAGGGGGCCAAAGGAGCGTTTCTTATCACAAACGAAAGATGAGATACGTTCGTTTGATGTCGTTGTTGAAAATTTATGGATTTCTATTATTAAAGTAATTTTTTCATTTTACCGTATTTATTTTCTTTTTGTGTTGTATGTATTTTGCTACTTTGAATTTTTTTAAACTAACCCTTTTTTTTTTTTTTTTTGGAGAGTGAGAGATTTAGTAATTTGGTGACACGAAGTTCAGCAAATTCTTAAAATCCACAAATCGTTTCCAATGTAAACAATGAAATTTACAATTAAGTTGCAAGTGCAAAATTTCAGTTTTTTAAAATTTTCATGTCATTCTGTACACATTTTAATATGTCATTCTGATCATTATACATATTTAGTTACGCATTATTAATTATTCACTTGACCTTTACTTTTAATATTTTAAATATTTCAAACTTACAGCTGAATGTAATTATTAAAACATTTGAAATACTGCATTCGAAAAATGAAATTTCAGCTTAGAAACGCGACAATTACTATTAGGTTAAAAAAATTTAAAGTAGAAAAGTACTTATGATATAAAAAGAAGAAAAAAAAATACACCAGAATTTATCTGTATTACGAAAGCGGGAGAAATGATTTTCTGTGCTATACGAAAAGATATCCAAATAACTCAATCATAAACATAGAAATAGGTATGGGTTTCTATGTTCATGTGCACTCAATCCAAACTTGAAACTTTTAAAAAGGTCATTGAATGAATGAAATTCATCTCCGCCTTTCACATCCAGAAAACTTGCTGTGTCGCCAATTATGTTTATATTTTATATATATATAAAAAAATAATAATTCAGGCACTTTTCTGTTATACGGACACCATTGTCGTCAAACATACATACATACATACATACATTTTGGCATAGTGTCCGTATAACAGAAAAGTACTAAAGTTCATGGTTTAAAATCACAATAAAATATCATGAAATTTATTGATTAGTTGTGGGAAAATATCGGGGAAATAATGTGTTTTTCGTGAATTTTTTGTTTTGTTAACAATGTGGTTAGAGAGCCAGGGAGAAATCCAGAAAACTTGCTGTGTCGCCAATTATGTTCATATTTTATATATATATATAAAAATAATAATTCAGGCACATTTTCCGTTATACGTACACCATTGTCGCCAAACATACATACATACATTTACATACATACATACATTTTGGCATAGTGTCCGTATAACAGAAAAGTACTAAAGTTCATGGTTTAAAATCGCAATAAAATATCATGAAATTTATTGATTAGTTGTGGGAAAATATCGGGGAAATAATGTGTTTTTGTGAAATTTTTTGTTTTGTGTTGTTGTGTTTAATTGTAAGCATTCATTATAATTTTCAGTGCATTATTAAATTGAAATTTTTGTTTAAAATATGTAAACAAAACAGTGACCAGAAACCTGCACAATTTCTAATATAGATAGATAGATAGATAGATAGATAGATGCATGCATGTAGTACTTTTAATTATTTGGTAAAAATACTGTGATCGTCACTGAGAAAACCTGAATTTAACCTAAAAGTAATTGTCGAGTGTTTAAGCTGAAATTTCATTTTACGAATACAGTATTTCAAATGTTTTAATAATTACATTCAGCTGTAAGTTTGAAATATTAAAAGTAAAGGCCAAGTAAATAATTAATAATGCATAACTAAAAGTAATTGTCGAGTGTTTAAGCTGAAATTTCATTTTACGAATACAGTATTTCAAATGTTTTGATAGTTACATTCAACTGTAAGTTTGAAATATTAAAAGTAAAGGCCAAGTAAATAATTAATAATGCATAACTAAAAGTAATTGTCGAGTGTTTAAGCTAATTTCATTTTACGAATACAGTATTTCAAATGTTTTAATAGTTACATTCAGCTGTAAGTTTGAAATATTAAAATTAAAGGCCAAGTAAATAATTAATAATGCATAAGTAAAAGTAATTGTCGAGTGTTTAAGCTGAAATTTCATTTTACGAATACAGTATTTCAAATGTTTTAATAGTTACATTCAGCTGTAAGTTTGAAATATTAAAAGTAAAAGCCAAGTAAATAATTAATAATGCGTAACTAAATATGTATAATGATGAGATTTTTTTTTCTTGAATTATTCAGTGAAACTCGCCTTATAAATGTACGCAAATAATTCACATCAAAATCTTAAAATAACAAAGTTTTCTTTCGTGTTTAGCTATGCTTAATAACCAAAAAAGCTTGATTAATACAAAAATTTTTTGGTAAAAATACTGTGATCGTCGCTGAGAAAACCTGAATTTAATCATATCACACAGAATTACATATTAAAAGTTTAAAAAACTGAAATTTTACACTTGTTTACATCGGAAACGATTCCCGGAATTTCGTGCCACGAAATCTCTCTCTCTCTCTCAAAAAAAGGGGTTAGTTATAAAAAATTCAAAGTAATAAAATACATACGACTTAAAAAGAAAATAAATACGGTAAAATGAAAAAATACCTTATAAAAGAAATCCATAAAGTTTCAACAACTGAACAACCAAATGGAGTCGTAGTAATCCACACACGCTTCTGGAGAGAGGAAAAAGCCTTCACCTCATTGGCTGAAATATCGTGTCTGAAGATAGTAAAAGCCTCTAGCTGATTAGCTGAATGCTCGCGCATGCCTATAAAAGGCATTTTTGCACGAAAAACTAAAAAGCAGGTTAGCTTTAAGTATATGGATAATGTTAAATCCTATGCAAACAGACTTCGATTTAAATAATTTAATCGGTTGTTCTGTAGCATTCCATCACTGACAAATGAGTGTTTTACGTCACTGATTATTATTTAATGGACATTTTAACACCGAAATATTTTTTTAGCAATGACCTTTCAGTTTTACCATTTAATTGGATTTTTACATATTTGTAATTAATTTGTTAACTTTACAATTTAGAACTTTAGAAATCACCTTGCAGTGCCAGATTCACCCTTGGTGTAGAAAATGTGAACTCCTTTTCATATAAACCGATTCACCATGGTACGTACATGAAATGGTGTTGAACTTGCCCCAGTACATTCTTTATAATTGAGTTCCAACATCTATACTTTAATTATGGTCAACGTGTATATAAAAAAGTGGAATCGCTTTCTATACTTTAATCATGGTCACCGTGTATATGAAGAAGTGGAATCGCTATAACTTGACACCCCACGTGGATAAAAAAATGTCGACATAGGCAGATGTCGTGTAAGCGAGGCACATTTAAAATTTATTTTAAAGACTTTTTTTTACAATGTTTTTTAAAATAATAAAGTGAGCGTAAATAAAGATGTCCTAACTAGTTGGGGCAGAGAGGGGTTTGCCATTAAATGGCAATTATCCTTTCCTTAAAATAAAAATGATTGCATGGAAACCCTTCAAGTAATCAAAATTATGTTTATAGAAAGAGTCATTAAATAACTACAATTGATTGGAATTTGACATGTTTATTATCAGTATAAATCTCGGAGAGCCCGTTAAGTGTAATTGTCTAAAACGTATGATCGCATCCATTCGCCATACCTAAATCTATTTTAAGATATGATATATTAAATTATCGAATATCAAGCGATTGCAACAGTTGAAACAAGAACGTAACCGCTACTTCTTTACATAGAACAAGAACGAAACAGCATGCATTAACCATAGATTATGAAACACTTTCCAACACAGCCAGAAAACTGTAACGAAACTTCGCCGTTAAATAAGGTGAAAGAACATATGTACGTAAACAGTTTAGAAAACATATAACACATTGAAAAATACAGCTTTCGAAATTACCTTCCAGTGTCAAAAAAGTGTACGAATTATTTTGTGCAGCCCTGTATATGATGAATAGATGTGGATATATAGTATGATAACATTTAGTTCATTTGGACTATTCACATTTAGCAATTTTCACCAATCGATGGAAATGCACCCGAAATCTTGTGTACAGCCCTGTATATTATCTGAAGACTTTTGTACACACCACATATTAAGCTAAAAGGCAACTTAGGCCTCACTCGCAGCAATTACCAACCGTAAACGACAATGTATCTTTTCTTTTGCCTAGCCCTGTATATGAATTTATTTATATTCCACAAACTTCTATTAGTCTACTAAATATAGTTCAGCAGGAAAATGCGAAAACACAATTAAAAACTACCCTTAAGCAATTCACTCCCATAGTCTTTAATACTTATGAATCCCCTTGTATAGCCCTGTATATGATGAACCAAGTTTATAAACACACACGTACTATGAAAAAATTCAGTTAAACTTAAAAACGCAAACCAAAGTTGAAAACGCACTTATAACATATAGACTGTAAATATCGCACATGTACTGTAAATGCTATATTTTGTGTGTTGTTGTAAATAAACGCAATGCACACAAGAAAGCAATTTATAGTGCACCTCAGTGATGTACATAATTTTCATTATGTTTGAAATAGTGAAATTTCACTAAATTACACTGCCGACGGTTTTTCCCTATAGAACGAGGTGTAACAGAATTCTTTTGTTTGACCCTGTAAATGAATAATAAATCTTTTGCACCCCATATTCTCCAAAAGCATGTTTTAATGCTCTTCATAATTATATATCAATTTCATTAAGTTTTAAATGACGTAGTGTCATCAAAATGCACTAGAAACGATTATTTCAAATGTAATGTAATGTAACGGAATACTTTGACTGTCCCTGTAAAAAAACTATAAATGCTACACACTTTAGTTGAAATAGGGAACATGCTATCATAAACGACAATAACATACAAAAAATTCAGGGCAATCCGAGCATATTTACGGGAGTTAGAGCACGTCCAGACGGCAGACAACCGAAGTCATAAAAACTTTTCAACTAGGTCGGTAAGTGATAAAAATGAATATTATTATAAACATTAGGGCCTCTCTCAAAGGGATTAGTCTGAGTGATATAGCTGAGAACATAGAGTTAATAACTTTTGATAAGTAATGAATATGATATGTCTTTAATTAATTTTACATTGGTACAAATTTAAATGATGAAAATGGGCAAATTAAATGGTAGAAATACAAAATACCATATATAAATTCATATATACAGTTAAAAAATAAAAGGAAGCAAATAAAGAAATACAGAGAACCATGCATGACAGCCATGCATAACGTATAAAATTTGATGTACACATACATTAAACGTAATACAGAAAGGAAGACAATTAAGCATCTTATATCGGAATTTTAACAATTTGAAATGATACCAAGAACATGAAGAGACTTTTAGTACCAATTAGACAACCTATAAATATCAAAAAATGTGTTTTTTGACAAAGGAATATTTTATATGGTGCGTGGTCGCCTCGGACAATTAAGATTGTTGCACATCTGTTTTCCATGGATGCAATGCGGTTGTCGATATGAGTTTGAGGAATTCTGTTCTACTTTTAAAAAGTGCTATCTCAAATTCCCGAACTGTCAACTTCTACAGAGGCGTTGCGCTCGCTGGCAATGCTTCGTCCGAGTGTGACCCAGACATGCTCGGTCGGATTTAGGTGAAAAGAGCATACTGACCAATACACACGATGTATTATTTCCTTTTCAAACATATTCTCCGCAAGTGGAGATGTTTTATCCGTTAGTATGCATTAAAAGAAAGGAGTACGCAATTGCTTCAGCGTCAGGTAGAACATGAGATCTGAATATCTCATCTGCATACCTTTGGTCTGTGAAAGTGCCATTCCAAGTAATTTACAAATCCTTGCATTTTTTCTGCAAATCATGTTAGATATAATGCGCCAAAATGAACCTGATTACGGAACTTTCCCCGAATAAATTACTATGTAACCAATCTGCTAATTACAACTGAGAAAATAACTTTTCCATTAAATCCGTGAAGAGGAATCTTTTTCGTTTACGACCGAGTTAAACGATAGAAAAATTGTTTGTTGTAGTATGCTCTACCACCCATTAAATTTTGATCAACCAATTCTGAAACTTACATCAGATTATATAGCGATAAATATTCATAATGAGTAAATCTATTGAAAAATTTATTAATTGAATATGAAATTTGATGGAGTTCCGTTTATTAGTTCTTGAATATAGCGATTACAAAAATTGTGAAAAATACAGCATAGCAGTGACCGGCTGGAAGATAAACACTCAAATGTAATCAGCTCAAATTTATGTCATCAAATATAGATTGTGCTTACTGTTACCACTTCTCGTGATATCATTACATTTCACACAAAAAAAGTATCCCTACTGCAAATTTCGTTAAGATAGCTTCATTTTTACGAAAGTTACGAACACAAATTCCGGGTTAGAATTGGAGTGAGAACCCTGTATTTTTGAATTAATAAATAGATTACGACCTTGGTTTCCTATACAAATATTGATTGTTGTAGTATGCTCTATCACCCCTAAACATTGAACAATCAATTCTGAAATATACTTAATATAATAAAACTACGCTAAATAATCATACAGATTAAATCCATTTACAAATTTTTCCCTGAATATGAAGTTAGATTAAGTTTGGTTTATTTGTTCTTGAGATATAGGTATTACGAAAATTGGGAAAAACACAGATTAGCGTAGGACCTGTTGGAAAATTTGCATCCAAATGTAATCAGCACAAATTTATGTCCTCAAATGTAGATGGTGCTCACTTGCTACCACTTCTCTTGATAGCGTTACATTTCACATAAAGAAAGATACACCTGTTTCAAATTTCGTTAAATTATCTTCATTATCATTAATGTTAGGAACACAAATCTAGGCTCATATTGGAGTGAGATACTCAGTATTTTTGACTGACTAAGACTAATAGATTATGACCGTGGTATCTTCTATAAAAATTGTTTGTTCTGGTATTACCTACTATTCATTAGTATTCTACTACCATTAAATATTATCAACGAATTTTAAGTTTATACAATAAGATAAAATTGCTATAAATATTCATAGAGAGTAAATATATTAAAAAATTTATTAATTTAATATAAAGTTTGATGAAGTTCCGTTTATTAATTTTATAGATATAGCTATCACGAAAATGGGGAAAAACACAACATAGTAGCACAACCCGCTGGAAGATATACATTCAAATGTAATCAAATTTATGTCGTCAAGTGTAGATGGTGCCCACTGTTACCACTTCTTGTGATATCGTTAAATTTCACACAAGGGGCATTCCACATCAAATCAGGCTGTAAAATATCAATATGTAACCCACCATCACAGATTTTAATGAAACTGCGTGTGTTTGTTCTTACTATTAAGATATGATCACCAGTAATTTTTTTTACTCCTTGGTGAAATAGTTTCTGAGAAAAATATTATCAAAATTTTGAAAAACTGCCGTCAGTTGGCATTCTTGACTGCTCGGTTTTCAAATGTAGCATATCATAAATATAATTATATTTCAATATCTATTCTACAAATCATCTTCAAATAATTTATGCATAATAAATAGGGTATGCAGATTAAGAAAAAAAAATACTGTTGCGCTTATAACATTTTAAGTTTGTCAAAAAAATTGTATAATCTTTGAAATAAAAAAAAATTACAAAAAAAATTGAAATTATTCAAAGATCTTTATCAACCAAAGGCGCAGTTTCTATGACGATATTTTTAACTTTAAATTGTACATAATACTATATTATAACTAGATCTGAAATAAAAATAGTGGGATTTTAGTTGGTTTTAGTAATATTTAAATCATATTTAAAATTATCAATATTTTCAGATTTAAAATTTACTGAAAGCATGTGTAATACTGAAAGCACTGGCAATACTTTTTATTTATACATTTTCTTTATTCTTCATATTATATTTTATGTTCGTTTCTTATGCAAAAAAATATACAATATTGTTTTTTAGTAAAACCATTGGTGTTTCCTAGAACAGAAAGCAATTATCCCTTTCCAAAGAAAGAGAAAAATCACTTGCTCCTCAACGTCCAAATGAAATTTTCAAAATGACACTCCTAATCTTTAAACACATATTTGCATTACTTTGAGCTGCTGGTTAAAATAAATAGCAATTTTCATTCTTTTGAACAAAGTTTTGAGATTGGGCTTCAAAAATATGAAAAAATTTTACAATTAATTATATTTACCCTAAAAATAACTATATCTAAAAAACTCTTTAAAACTAAATAAGATGTAGTTTTGTCATTTTACATTCAGTTTTTAATGATCTTTAATTTGATTTAGTACATCATAATCTTGCTGATAGACGGATTTTTAATATATAAATATATATATATATATATATATATATATATATAATCCGTTCCCAAACAAATTATTTAAAAACTATTTATTTATATTTAATAAAGCATATATATTATTTATACATTTACAGAGAATACATATGCTAAACTTTATGATGTTATGTCAACAAAATCAAAAAACTAAGAAACTTATCTAACAGTGTGTAGGGAAAATTTAACATCTGCTGTAATGACAAGAAATTGTTATAACAGTTTTAGTTAATTTTGAATGAATGATAAAAGCGTACATGTTTATATTTTATTGGAGTACAGGTGAAAATTTCACAAAGACATGCCTATCTCAAAAACATCTCATTAAATCACATTCACACTACAGCTGATTTTATTCTTATTGATCTTTCGGATTTGATGACAGACCAGCATATTAAGTTCACTGATTTTTTTTTTTTTTATTATTATTATTTTTTATTGACTCGATAAACAACCTACATTTAAAGTGATCATTAGATGTATTTTGAGTTAAAAGCTGATTTTTAAAATCATTATGTTGTTCAATTATTATTATCGTCTTAAGTTGTTATTAAGATTTTTAAATGTAGCTTATTTATTATTTGAACAGCTGAAAGTATTTTGCAGTATGAGCGATTTTAAGTCGGCTGTTGCGCAGTGCAGTATTGGTAAAAGAACTGGGACTATGTGTCATAAAAGTAGCTATACACAAGAGGTGAAAATAAGTGCAATAGAATCCATTGCAACTACAGACAAGTAGACTTTGTCTCTAAGGAGTTGCGTGAGTGTTGATTTATTAACTGATATGTGTGAGTATCATAGAATACTTTACTTACAAAAATCTGAATTTTACCAAAGATATTGTTTTGACCCTTTCAAACGTCACAAGAAAAAAATTACAAAAACTCTCCGGAATGTAAGCTTCGATTTCTGAGAGGAAGTTAACAAATTTCCCAGTTTTTATAAAAGCAGTTCCTGGGCAAAAAATATGTGATGCGTGTAGGGAAAAAATACAGAAATTACAGAAGCTAAATAGAGACACTAATATTGAAAAGCTGGATCCTGATAGTGATAGTGACCAATATATAGATTGCATAGCAACATCAGTTGAAAAGAAAGAAACTCTTGCTTCTCTTAATTCATGTCTAACAGACATGGGGGAGTCTCCTCTAAAATTTAACAAAAAACAAGAAGTAATAATCTGCATATATTATTTGTCACATATAAATTATTTGAAACCTATTTAGTGACTTCAAATTAAAATGACTTTTTTTAATGCACTTTCTCGAAATCTATGACAGTGGCTTAGGGGAAATGACATGCACTGACTCTGCTTCATTTGATTTGGAATGTCCCTGAAAATATTTTTAAATACGAAATACTACTAAAAACACCCAAAATCCCACTATTTTTATTTCATAATCAGGTAAAGGACACCTTTAAGTATAATCTCCAGCAAAAATTAATTTAATAGAAACTGCGCCTTTGGTTGATAATGCTTTTTTTGTTAATTCATTATTTTTCATAAAAAATTCAGGATTTCAAAGTTTAAAATTTTTTTAGACAATCTTAAAATGTTATAGGCGTAACAGTAATTTTTTTTCATAAGCTGCGTACTCTATTTATTATGCATAAATTATTTGAAGATGATTTGTGGAATAGATATTGAAATATTATTATATTTATGACATGCTACATTTGAAAACCGAGCAGTCAAGAATGCCAACTGACGGTAGTTTTTCAAAATTTTGATAATTTTTTTCTCAGAAACTATTTCACCAAGGAGTAAAAAAAATTACTGGTGATCATATCTTAATAGTAAGAACAAACACACACAGTTTCATTAAAATCTGTGATGGTGGGTTACATGCCTGCCTGAACTGACATGGAATGACTCACAAAGAAGAGTACGCCTGATGCAAATTTCTTTTAATATTTTTCTTTCTAAAGATACGAATAAAAATCTGGGTTCGTATTAAGTGAGACACAGTTTATTTTTGTCTTAATAAATAGATTACGACCATGGTTTCCTCTACATATCTTGTTTGTTACAGTATGCTCTACCACCCTTAAATTTTGAACAATCAATTCTGAATTTTATACAATAAGATAAGACTGCGATAAACAATCATAGAGATTAAATCTATTCACAATTTTTCACTGACTATGAAGTTAGATGAAGTTTCGTTTATTGGTTCTTGAGATATAGCTATTACGAAAATTGGGAAAAACAAAGTATAGCAGCAGTAGAGTACAGAAGTATAGCAGCAAAGTATAGCATCCAAATGTAATCAGCATACATTTATGTGGTCAACGTAGATGGTGATCACTGTTACCTTTTCTCGTGATATTGTTACATTGGTATGCCTCTTGTGCATTTCTTTAAAATATCTTCATTTTAAATTAAAACTACAAACACAAATCCGGGTTTGGAATGGAATGAGATACCCTTTATTTTTGACTGAAAAAATTGATTTCGACTGTGGTTATACTAAATAAAAATAGTTTGTTGTGATATTCTCTACCACCCATTAAACTTTAATAGCAATTCTAATTTTACATAATAAGATTAGATTACAATAAATATTCACAGAGAGTAAATATTTTCACAAAATTATTAATTGAATATAAAACTTGATGAAATTCCCTTTATTTTTACAGATATAGCTATTACGAAAATTGGGAAAAAACAGCATAGCAGCAGAAGCTGTTGGAAAATATACATTCAAATGCAATCAGCACAAATTTATGTCGTCAAATATAGATTGCTAACTGTTACTACTTCTCTTTTGACATTTGACACATAAAATAAGTACGTCCGTTGCAAATTTCTTTAACCTTTTTAATTCTTCAATAGCCGAAATCATCCCAATGCTGTGAAACCCACAATAGCTCAGGATAGTTAAAATGATTTTCCTTCCCCTTAAATGGATCGGGTGCCATGCAAAGGGGGTGGTCTCTCTCAGTGATGGATGGGGGTAATGCTTTGGCATTTTTGGACAGTACAGAAAGAAAAACAAGATTTTTTTTTCAGTAACTAGAGCAATGATAAACAGAGGGGTGTAACCATTGACTAGAAATATAAATAGACCGCGGACCTGCAACCCTTTCTTGAAGAAAATATGTCCTTTCCTCCAGCAGGTGTGGAGGAAGAATATTATGCCAAACAGGGTTTTTTTCGCGCCAAACTGTCACGGAAATTCCACAGCTCCCGAGAAGATAGAGAGATTTTTCCATTGACTAGAAATATAAATATGTCGTTAAAATGTCAGGTATGAAATTAATATTCTGATAATTCATGATATCAGTGTTGAATTCAGGCATTTTTCTCAGGGAGGTATTTCTGCAGCTTGCACTTCTAGACTGGGGGGGGGGGAGATAACAACCTATCCACTCCTGAATTCAACAGAGTATGAAATGATTTTGTCAAATTTTTGTTTTTCAAACAGAAATCTTAAACCATTTTGGACTATGTTACTAATATATTTTTTAAGTAATTTGCATTAGATGGGGGAGGGGGGCGATGTATATAATGCATCCGGTCCCAGGGGCTGACTACCGACGGCGACAGGACACTATTCCACCAGTAAAATTTAACAGAATTTTTCGTCTTATCAAAATGCCCTATTCATGCGAAATACATTTACGTTACAATTATACGAAACATCTAAATGCATTTTAAAGAAAAATAAACAGGAAAATTCTTTGAGCACAACTAGATCCATGTAAAATATGTAAGTTAAAATAAAAGTAAGAAATGATAGAAGATAAAATGAAAGAATGAAGATAAAATAAAAGTGATGAAAGAAGTAAAAAAAAAATAATAATAAAAGTAATAATGTAATGAAAAAAAAAAGTTTTTTTACTGGTGCCCAGTTAGTAGTCAGGCTCTGCCCGATCCCAGGTCATTTTTTTATCATTTGAAAAAAAAAATCAACAAAAATATTGCCACCCAATAGGTAAAACCAACTTTTTTTTCCTGTTTTTTTTTTTTTTTTTTTTTTTTTTTTTTTTTACAAAATAAATTAGGGCTTCAGAGCCTTTCTTGTGCCAGTTACTCTTTAAAGAGAAAAAAATCGGTCTTGTCCATTGGATAATTTTGAAATTACAAATCATAAAGTAAAATTAAAAATGTATTTAATATAAATTAAATTATTATACAAGTTAAATTGGTTACTCCAATTTTATCTTTCGATTGGGTGTGGATTTGACTCAAAAACACTCGTAGACTAGTTGAAATAAAATGCTAAAACTGTTTTTTTCCCTTGTGAATGCGACAGCTTGCTTTTCTATACTCCGTTCGCTGAAACGAGATAACGAAATTAAACAAATGCTCATGGGGATTGGCGATGCTTAAACCTGGCGCTGTGCCAGAAGCGCCAATTGTTTGAGCTTTTGTTTTTTCCCAAACGGCTGTTTGTTTCTTGTCTTTCACTTTTAAAATTGACGATTTTTTTCGATTGATTTGGTATTTTATATACACAAATGGAGTGTGAGAATTCTTCTTTGAGCCCGCCTAAGAAGAGAGTAAAAAGAAAAGCTTTGAGTAAGGTGGAGAAAGATATGATTTGAAATGTATATAAAACGGAACTTGAATCGAATCCTGAACATCCGATTTCTCATATAGGAGATAATGCTGCTCGTATAACAGGCGTAGGTAAAGCTTCTGTTTTTCGAGTGTTAAGAGAGTATAAAAAATGTGGTGTGTTAAACTCGCCGAAGAAAATAAAATTACGTAAACGGGTTTTAGAAAATATAGATGATTTTGATAGGAATACTATTAGGAGAAAAATCCACGAGTTCTTTTTGAGGAATGAATTGCCCACTATAAATAAAGTTTTGGAAGTTGTAAATGATGACCCTGATTTGCCAACCTTTAAAAGGACAACATTTTATCATCTCCTGAAAGAATTAAACTTCAGATATTCACGGAGAGGACGAGACAGTACTCTCATTAATAAAAACGAAATAATCGTGTGGCGAAGAAAATATTTAAGGCAAATCAATATATTTCAGAGAAGAAGGGCGCAAAATATATTATATGGATGAAACTTGGTTGAATGCAAGCCATACAGTTAGTAAAGTTTGGAAAGATACCTCAGTAAAATTATCAAAACAAGCATTTTTGTCTGGTCTTTCTTCCGGATTAAAATCTCCTTCCGGAAAAGGAAAACGGATGATAATTACCCATATTGGTAGCGATTCTGGTTTCGTGGATGGAGGGCTTGACTTATTCGAATCAAATAAAAATAAAGATTATCACGAAGACATGAATTCAGAACGTTTTGAAAAGTGGTTTGGTGATATCTTATTTCGACTGGAAGATAACTGTGTGATAGTAATTGACAATGCTCCTTATCATTCCCGAAAATCAGAAAAAATACCGAATACTTCGTGGAGAAAACAAAAAATTGCTGATTGGCTTTTAACAAAAAATATCCCTTTTGAGGACGGAATGTTAAAAGCGGAACTGTTGCAGTTTAGTGAAGCAAAATAAAAATAAATATGACAAGTACGCTGTCGATGAAATGGCAAAAGCAGAAAATAAAACTGTCTTACGATTACCCCCCTATCATTGCAAGGTTAATCCTATTGAACTGATTTGGGCACAAATGAAGAACTTCGTTGCGAAAGAAAACAAAACATTAAAAATGCCTCATGTAAAAGATATATTCTCTCAAAGTATCAGAAAAATTGGCACTGAAGAATGGAAAAGATGCATTCAACATGTAACAAATACAGTGGAAAAACAAATGTGGGATTTAGATAATGCTATAGATAATATAATAGATTCCATGGTAATCAATCTAGATTCTAATAGTTCCGATACTTCAACTTCATCTTCTGAATGATTTATGAGGTAAGTGGGCTTCAATAATGTAAGACATAAATAGTTTTGTACTATTTTGTATTTAACAAAATTAACTCCTGATGATGGTTTATAACAATGTTGAATTCAGAAGGTTTGTCCCAGGAGGAAATTCCGTTCGGGGCATTAAAATGTCCCTTCCCGGAATATTTCAGATTTTATACTTTTAATGGTCAAAAAGTATAATCCCCCCCCCCCCCGAAACTATATAATGTCTCGCCTGAAGGCACAGAAATCCCACCAGGAAAAAATATGTCTGAATTCAACGCTGTTTAAAATAAATAGAGAATAATTTATATTTTGACGTCTTAAACTTTTACATTTTTGTTTAAAATCTCGATGTAAGTTAGTTAGCAAATTGTGTTTTTCTCATATAGTTATCAAAATAAATGTTTAAAAAATTAACAAATCGAAATAAAAAATAAAATTCGCCAACCTAGGGATTTGTGCCAAACGTGTGGCTCCTGGGCGATTTTTCTGCAACCCGTTTGTTTACTTTCGTTATCTCCTTTCCCTGAACAGACTATAGTTAAGTTTCAGTTTCGTTTTTATACCTGTTTCTTTTATTACGAGAACGGAAACAGAAAGTTGCCAAGAAAGGGATTACCGCCAGAAAGCGGCACCCTTTCGCCTTTTTTTGGCGATGAAAGGTGAAAGATATTTTCTTCAAGTCTGTCGGAAGAAAAGAAAGGAGTCCGCTGTCCATTTATATTACTAGTCAATGGGTATAACACCTGTTGAAATTTGAATAAAGGGAGAAGGCAGTAGGGTCATTTCCACTACTTACCTAGTACAAAAGAGGAGGGATGAAAAAACCCGGCATTTTCTGCTATTTCGTTGGGATTCTAAGGCAATTCAGTTTTTTTAAGCTTGCGATTTAAAGAGTTAAAATATCTTCATTTTTATTAAAATTGCTAACAAAAATCCAGGTTTGGATTGGATTGAGACACCTTGTATTTTCTTCTGTATAAATGGATTACAACCCTGATTTTCCTGTGCAAATCATGTTTGTTGTATTATGCTGTACTAGCCCTAAACTTTGAACAATCAATTCTGATTTTACATAACAAGATGAGACTGCGATAAATATTCATAGAGAGTAATACTATTCACAATTTTTTAAATTGAATATGATGTTGGACGAAGTTCCATTTATTATTTCATGTAACTATCACGAAAAGTGTGAAAAACACAGCACCTGTTGTATGATAGACACCCAAATGTAATCGGTAAAAATTTGTATTAATCTCCAATTAAATGTATTGAAATTCCGTGCAATAGTTCTTCAGTTACAGCGACCTGAAAATTTCGTGTCAGGTACAGACAGACAGACATTCTCCAAAAGCATCCATTACAGGAATTCTCAAAACCTGTAAATCCATCAGAGAACAGAAGTAAAAAATTTTTACGAATTCATTACTTTTACCCTGTATAGAGAAGAAAGTAAAAATATTATGTTTATTACACTACTTTAAATATATTGAACTTTCACGCTTTTAAAATTTCTCACAATATGGAAAAAATGGAATTCAAAGCTTGATGAACATCAATTCCGCAAAATGTTACTTCACAGAATTGTGAACCTTAAAATTTATATTTTATGTTTTCCACTGTAATATATTCTAATACAAAATAACTGTTTATGCTATATTTTCTTCAAACAGTTGTTTACATTCATATATTGGGAAAGAATTACCCGAATATGAAAACTGTATCATACAATATTTGTAAAATTGCATTTTTCATCAAAATCTGCGTTTGTGGTTATGGTGATTACAAGAACTTACATTTAAAAATAATTCATAAAAAAAAAAAAAAAAAAAAAAAAGGTGCCACACAATAAATAAGCAACATAAATTTTAAGAAACTTTATATGAAATAGCATTAAATTACTTTATATATTTTTCTCATCTCTTCATTTTCTTCGCCTTTTCATCGTTTCCGAAATCTTAACATGCCGCTTACTAATAATGCATTTACGCTTGATGAAATTCAGTGTCAGTTCGAAACATATGTAATTTTTTTTTATTATTTGATGAGATCTTTTCATAATCTTTCCTATACTAAAGTGAAATATTTGTGATAAATGGATAAACTACAAAATGGTTCTGAAATGTTTTCCTAAAATTTTAAGACTTATTTTTGTTACATCTATAAAATAAACATAGAAATTACTTCACGTCATTTAAATGGAAATTAACTTTGTAAAAATATATAGTTGGATGGACAATCTATGAATTCAAAAAGTTTTGACTCACATTCGTTTACAAAAATGTCTGAAAAATTCCTGGAATTTAAAAATTACATAAAAATTTAAACAGTTATAAAATAGGCTTAAAATTAAAAATGTCATGAGCACCATGTATAGTTCGTTTTTAAGGCCCATAATAAATTTTTGAATAGATTTTCTCTGTATAAATTTTGGCATTCTCATCTTGTTATGTATAATTCAGAATTAATTGCTCAAAGTTTAAGGGTTGGTAGAATATACTAAAACAAAGAATTTTTATATAGAAAACAAGGGTCGTAACTATTCATTCAGTCAAAAATATAGGATGTGTTACTCCTATAAGACGAGTCATTTTTTTTTTCGTATCCTTATTAATGCTTATATCCTTATTATTAATGATATTAATAATAATATAACTAATAACATAAGTAATATATTATTAAAGATTGTATATTTATATCCTAATATCCTTAATAATGAAGATATTTTAACGAAAGTTGCAACAGACATACTTTTCTTTGTGTTAAATGCAACGATACGAGGAGAAGTGGTAGAGATCAGTACCATCCACACCAAACAGAGCTGAACTAGATAATCCATACTTCCGAATATAATTAACATAACATATTGTTTCACCCAACTGTTTCACTTCTATCGCTTTTCATGATGCCGTTGTATTTCACAAAGTGGTATGTCTTTTGAAAAATTCTTCAAAATACGTTTATTTCTGTTAAACTCGTCAACAAAACATAAGTTAATAACAGTTTTTAAATTTGAGTGAGATACCTTGTATTTTTGTGTTTATAAATGTGTTATGACCCTGGTTTCCTATACATTTGTTTTTCATTCTGTATCACCCCTGTAATGTCTGAACGATCAATTCAGAACCACTCTATTAGAATGACTACTGATAATATTCAAGATAAAAATAATTTTTTGGATTAATTGGAAGAGTCAATTAATTTTTCGGAGGAGACTGAACTTCTCTATTATTTCGAAGAATCAACCTCTTTTAAGTTTCTGGAATATGCATATTTTTCAATTTATTATTTCTCTAGTTCTTTTTCTGTTTGTTATTTTTTTATATATATCTACTAAAGAATTTTGGAGCTCTTCTAAAATGACATTTTTTGCTTGGTTAAAACATTATTTTTGTAAGAGTGTTTACTAACTAAATGTTTATTTGTAAAGTGACTAACAGTAGTTAAACAGTTTTGTGAAGTCTACAGTATTTTTTTATCTTCTCTAAAGTCACAATTTTTGCTTGGTCAAATAATTATTTTTAATTTAGGGAATTTAATATCTCAAACTATATTTTTAAAGGGATAAGCAGTATTTATTTTGCATGTCAAACGGTTTTATGAAGTTTAAAGTAGCGTTTTAAAGATTATCTAATGTGTCAATTTTTGCTTCTTAGAAAAATTATGTTTTAGGCAAGGGTGTAATAACTCAACTTACATATTTAAAATAACTAACAGTAATTGTTCTTCTCCTTAAACTTTCTTATAAAGTAGAAAGTACAATTTTACAGCAAAGTTTTCTTATGGCCGAAAAAAGTTTATCTCGGGGTATTTAACAACTGAAACTATATTTAAAAAAAGACTAGCAGTATTTTTTATATGTTAAACTGTTTTTTTTTAAATAAAATTACATATTTACATATTTAAAAGAACTAACAGTATATTTTCTTTTCCTTAAACTTTCTTATAAAGTAAGACGTACAGTTTTACAGCAAAGTCTTCTTATGATAAAAAAAAAGTTTAACTTTTTTAATAATTTGAAATGAATTTAGTAATTCAAACTATAATTCAAAAAACGACTAGCAGTATTTTTTTTGCATGTTAAACTGTTTTATGAAGTTTAAAGTAGCGTTTTAAAGATCTTTTAAAGTGTCAGTTTTTGCTTCGAATGAAAATTGTATTTTAGGTAGGGGTTTAATAAATAAAACTACATATTGGCATATTTAAATGAACTAACAAGGAGAGGACCAAGCTTGGTAATCATAGATTTTGATTATTTTTATATATGTTGTAGGCTAGAAGCCCGTTAGTCTTAAGGTTCAACGTATTTTATACAAAGCTCCTTAGTTCTTGAAAAATAAGAGGTCTAATACTTTAAAACAACTTAAATACTTACTTTGTAACGAAGTTACTGAGTTGGTCGTAGCTCTGTTGTTATGATGTCTTCTCGTTGCTCCGCGGTCCCGGGATGAGCTACGTTTGTTTTTCTCATTTTTTGTTTTTTAAATACACGTGTAATTATTATTTAATAATCCTAATTAAAAATTGTAATATTGTGCATTAATTATAACGTTAACCTATTTATTTTTTATTTGTAACTAAATCGTCGTATAAAAAATCATTATTATTTTTTTAAATCACTTTTAAAATGTATTTCATATACGGTTTATCGATGCAATGATATTGAACAATTGTGTCAATTCGTGATTTTAAAGAAACATCATTTTTATATTGCCTTAACAAGGGAAGTCAATGCAAGATAATACTACTCTGTTTATAAAGTAAGAAACACAATTATATTAAAATTTAGCATAAGAATTAAATTACAAGATATTTGTTTGCATATTAAAGATTTTTAAATTTGTAATACGTACGCTTGCGCTTTGAATTAATTTAAAATTAATAAAATAAGGTATGATTTTGTAATTTTTACTAGTCAATAATGGATCCATTTTAAAAAAAAATCTTTAAATGATGAGAAATATTTAATAATTGATTAAAAATCAAATAAATTAATTTAAAATTTAAATATGTTAACATTATAATTAATGTACGATATTAAATTTTTTTAATTGAGATCATTAAATTATAATTACAAGTATATTTATTTTTAAAAAAAATGAGAAAAAAAAGCGTAGCTCGTCCCGGTCTCGGACCCGGCCCGCGGATCAACGAACATACGGCATAACAACTGAGCTACGACCAACGCAGTAATTTCGTTACAAAGTAAGTATTTAAGTTGTGTTAAAATATTAGACCCCCTATTTCTCGAGAACTAATGAGCTTTGTATGAAATCCGTTGAACCTGAGACTAACCTGAGACCAAGCTTGGTACTCTCCTTGTAAGAGTAATTCATCTCCTCCTTAAACATTCTTATAAAGTAGAAAGTACAGTTTTTCAGCAAAGTCTTCTTTTGATTAAAAAAAATTAACTCGGTGTATTTAATAACTCAAACTATATTTAAAAAAGTCCTTCCGGCCTGTACCGGGAGGAAAAGGTAGCTTTCCTATATCTTCGTCTTAAAATTTTAGCTAATGTTACACGAAAACAGCAAGTTAAAATACAAAGAAACGTTTACAAAAGATTCGTTAATACTGAATTTGAATAAGAAATTCGCCAAATCATTGAGCAATAGCCAATTTGGCTTCATTTATGAAAACTTATTTTGGTCGCCAAATTTGGCGAGAATTTGGCGCTAAAGGATATGAATATATAGTTTTATGCGTATGATTGGGAAAATTATTACAACAATGAAAGAAAATAATTTGCGAGTAATCGCGTTGAGGTGCTGTTTTGTTTCAAACTGTCAGCCATCCTAGAATTTCAAACTGCTCTATCTCAGTCATTTTTTAAGATAGAGGTAAACCATAAAATGCTCTGGAATCCTTGTATCAAGGCGTAACACGTAATTAAAAATAAATTTAAATTTTTAACTTTTTTGTATATTTATTTTAGTTTTAAATTTTTAAATGGCCGGCATCTTGAAACAAAATGGCGGACCAAGCTGGCCAACGAACTCGGTCGAGACATTGGTGAGCTTAATACACACAATTGGTTTCATCGAAATTGATTTATAAATACGAGCGTTATCGTATGACATAGGTCATATATATATATATATATATATATATATATATGGATATATATATATATATAAATCAACATTTGAACGGAGGGTGGTTTTGGGGTCTGGGGGTCATGATCGGTGAAAATATATCGAAATTTTCCGGAACTGCTTTCCTCCGAACGGCTGCAATAGGTAGCTTTATACTTTTTTGTATTGAAAGCTACCTAAAAGAACTAGCAGTATTTTTTTGCATGTTAAAGTGTTTTATGAAGTTTAAAGCAGAGGTTTAGAGATGTTATCAAGTGAAATTTTTTTTTCTTGGTTAAAACATTATTTTTGTAAAGGTGTTTAATAACTAAATGTATAATTTTAAATTGACTAACAGCAGTTAAATACACTGCTCAAAACAATTAAAGGATATTGCAGTTTTAGGTGGATTTTGTATCTGGGGAACTTTTTAGCTGATTGATACATTGTCGACAGACATAGTAGGTTATATGAGAATAAATTACACATGTTTGGCAGAAAAAAATGCATTTTATTGCGCATTTGTGTACAAAAGGAAAAAAACACAATTTGTGCATACGAGAAAAAAAGAATAAGAAAAGGTGTTTTCTTCAAAGAAAATCATTTTCGGTAGGGGGTATGGTTTCCACGGGCGGCCAGCAACGTTGAACACCTTTGAGGTATGGACTCAATGAGGCTATTAATGACGAGTTGGGGTATTCTGCCACACTCTTCCAGAAGAGCTCTTTCCAGTTCTTGGAGAGTTTGTGGGGGTTGTTGGATGCCAGAAACTCGTCTTCCTAGAGCGTCCCAAAAGTGCTCGATTGGATTCATGTCTGGAGAACACGCTGGCCATTCCATTCGAACGATTCCTTCCTCGAAAAGGAAATCCTCCACCAGGTTTGCACGATGTGGCCTGCAGTTATCGTCCATTAAAATGAAGTTATCTCCGATTGCTGCAGCGTAAGGAACTACAATAGGTCTGAGGATCTCATCCCTATATCGGCGACCAGTCAGAGTTCCATCTCGAATGATGTAGAGATCAGTGCGCCCGTCAATGGAGATGCCACCATACACCAACACTCCTCCACCGCCAAATCTGACACTTTCGTGCACGAACGCAGGATTATTCCTACTTCCACGGTCCCTCCAGATGAAAATACGCCTATTATCCGGATGCACAGAAAAACGGGACTCGTCAGAAAACAGAATATTGCTCCATTCATTTCTCCTCCAGTTGACATGCTCGGTTGCCCACTCCCTGCGGTCGCGACGATGCCTTGATGTTAATCTAACGCATACCATCGGTCGGCGAGAATACAGACATAGAGCATGGAGCCGGTTTCGGACAGTCTGAGTTGAAATCGTGGTGCCTGTAGCCGAGCGAAGGTGTTGTTGGAGAAGAGTAGCGTTCATGTTTCGGTGTCTCCGAGCTGTTAACGCTAAATACCGATCTTCATTGGGCGTTGTTGCCCGTCTACGACCTTGCCCTGGTCTTCGGCCTGCACATCCACTCTCCAAAAAACGGTTCCAGATTCTGGAAATGACACTTTGTGACACTCCAATGGCTTGCGTTACTTCGGCTTGAGTTTGGCCCCCTTCTAACCTACCATCAATTCTCCAAGCTTCTGAATCTGTCAAATGACTTCGCTGAGACATCGTACTCATCGAAACAAAGCAATCACTGGATGCCGATCATCCTTGTCTTCATTCTCTTTTATCCAGTTGAAAGTCAAATTTCATTCGCTGCCGCTGAAGCGACATTTTTGACGTCGAACTCAAAATTTGCATACTCCACAGTTTGAAAACCAGAAAAATTTGCGTTTGTGATTCTCTTCTTCTATTTTCGGCAAAAAAAAAATATTTATATATCGTTTATATCTTTATTTTATATAAAACTTCAAATATCCTTTAATTGTTTTGAGCAGTGTAGTTTTATAAAGTCTAGAGTAGAATTTTTGAGCTCCTCTAAAATGACAATTTTTCCTTGGTCAATAATTTATTTTTAAGTCAAGGAATTTAATAACTCAAACTATATTTTTAAAAGGATTAGCAGTATTTTTGTAGAGATCTTCTAAAGTGTCAATTTTTGCTTGGTAGGAAAATAATGTTTTAAGTAGGGATTTAATAACTCAAACTACAAAAAAAAAAAACAGTAAGTTTTCCTCTCCTTAAATTTTCTTATAAAGTTGAAAGTACAGTTTTACAGCAAAGCCTTCTTACTGAAAAACGTCAGGGGATTTAATAACTCAAACTATACTTTCAAAACCACAAACAGTATTATTTCTACACTATCAAAACTGTCTATGATACAATTTTGAAATCATTTTCGACCGAACACGCATGCGATTTGCAGGTGCTCATATTCAGAAACTATGCAATCGAACATTTTTTCCCTTTTTCGATAAACGAAGAGTATCTTTCAAAAAAGGTTGTCAAAGTTGACGTTTTGAATCGAATATTGGACACGATAAACCTGATAAAAGTCGTTATGCGACAGAAATCGTTTATAACTCAAAATAATTTACTTATCGAAAACGAACTATACCATTCGTTTCCAAATCACTTCAATAATCATACCTGCAGGTGTCATGCTTTTATGTTTAAATATGAGTCCGTAATTGTGTTAGAAAATTTCGTGGGGAAAACCTAATTGGGACAGTGTATTGACCTTACAAGTATATTGGAAGATCTCGTTAATCAAGTATGTAGCTACCATACTTTGTTTTCAGGGACACACAAAAAATTTCATATTATTATGGCTTATGAGCAAAAATTGTTTAAAGTGCATTCTAATGATGTTACGCTCAATACATAAGTTCTTCCAGCAAAGAGTAGATTGTTTTCTTTGATTTCCTTATCATTATTTTTTAAGGTAATATATCTTGGTTCAGTTCGTTAAGAAATAAAATTTTGTATCCCATACCATGTTAAGGCACTTCTTAAATCTAAATTGTTACTTTCTGACATATTCAAGAAGTCATTTTAATTCTTAGACGCATGAATGTGGCAGCTGTTATTATTCAGAAACTATAAAATACAATAGCATTTTTCTTTTTTTCGATAAAAATAAATGATCTTGCAGGATAAATTAATTCATAAAATAAATTTTAATTATGTCTTTAAATTTGTAAATTAAGTTAATCCGTTATGTTACACACTTTTATTTAATTTAACTTGTTTTTTGTATATAATGGTGGAATTTCGTAAACGATGTTTTATTCACTTCCTGTTGTCATATATGTAGACAGGTGTATTTTCGATGGCAATACAACATTTTAATTTGACTGTATGTAAATAAACAGTCAACAGCTCTTGCAAGACTAAACACTAAAACCTCAATAAAACTTGAAACCCTACAAATGCAGAAAATATCGAACTACGGAAATATTTACATAACGCTTTAATAAGAGAATCAATAGAAATCAATACGACCAAGGACGCATGCAATGACATGGTCCATTCATTACTTGATTGCCGCAGGAAAAAAATATGTTAGAAGAGGGAGGGAGAGAGAGAGAGAGAGTATGGAATGCCGATAGGGGGAGCTCTTCAACCAGCAGCCATATATATAACGGAGAGCAGAGAGTTGAAGATCACAACTGATGATGCCCTAGCTGGGGTGAAAGCGCTTTTGTGAAGTGGTAAAGATTTTTTATTGGAAACTGGTTTTACATTTTTTAAATGGGGGACGTTTTTAGTGAGGAATTTTTTTACCATGTTTTTTTTAAAATAATGTCTGAATAAAAAATTGGTAAAATGGACAATAAATAGCAACATTTTAATATTTTAAGAACTTAGTTATAAATTAATAAACTAATGTTTAGCCATTTCTTTTTGTTAGCCGGCTGAGATGCTAAATAAAATGATAGAATAAATTAGTAGATGATGAACCGCGAAATATTCCTTATGGCTATCACTGTTTATGAGTTACAAAAAACAATGGAGTTAAGTTTGCGCCAAATCGCTTTCGCCCAAAACATGTCAACTGATTGTGAAACTGCAACAACAAATTATTTTAAACACTAAAATGTAGAAAATGTCAACAAAAAATAAAGAGTATAATAATTTTTTTAAACAATATTTTTTTTATTTAGGAATTTAATTAATACAGATAATTAAAAAAGCAATATATCTAAGTGAAATTTTACATTTCTTAGGCCATGTCTGAAAGACACAAAAATAAATAAGACAGTAAATAAAATTCCTTCCAAAAAATTTGAAGTTATATAAACCTTTGTACTTTAAACCTTTTTCTATCATCATATATATTTATATATAAAGCTTTTGAGAAAATAATCCGTTTTCTTCACTACTGTATTTTTTAGTTTAAATGCCGTTTCCATTAAACTGCATTACAATGCTTGATACAACTCTGACATAGTTATCTATGTGTCGTAACAACCACAAAGAAAAGTATGTTTGTCAGTTTTATTTTTTGCAAGTGATGATAGTGAAATAATCCAAAGGAAAAATATATTTTATACTAACAGATTTAGATTTTATTGCGTTTGTACTTTCAGTAAATAAAGTATTCCTAGTGCTTTTTCTGCTTTTAATTTCGTATCTTTTTTTCTATCTAAATTTTAATATTTACTTTTCGTCTACATTTTTGTTCTTGTTGATCAATTTTAGATTAAAAATTTTAAATTACAGAAAAAGTCATAATATTTATATATTGGTAGCAGCAAAACTGTAACTAATTATTATCGGTTAAAAATAAATATTTTTTTATAGTTAACTGAAAAGAATGATTGTATTACAGTTTTAAATAACGCCGCTAAATGGCGTTGTAGCAGCAAGATATGGTAAAATTACCCTCTTTTTTATTTGGCATAAATTGTACTTATTATCGCCATACATTAAATTAATTGGGACATTTGGATAAAATAAATGAATTTTGGATTCTTTTTTACGACTTTCTAAAAAAGTACCAGTAAAAGAAATTTTCTTTACATAACTTAAAGTGTGAATCGAGAAACTTAGTTGAGATTCGGAAGAAAGTATAGCAAATGTCACGAAACCAAGTCAAAAGCATTCAGGGATAATAAAGAGAGAAGACGTGATTGTTTTATCATTGGAAAATTAGGCAATTTAGCATGAAATTGTTTGAACAAATCAATCGTGAATGAGTCACAAAATCGTAATAGCTATTCTTCTATGAAAAAAATTCAAAATTGTTACGCTAATCGAGGTAAAAGATTTCAGGAAAGAAAAGAGTGTTCACACATCAATGACAATTACCGCAAGAATAATAATGGTTCAAATTAGGAAGAAAATACATGTTTTACAAATTACTGTGCCTGAAAAGAAGATATGGGTGTGAAGAATCTGCAAGTTGTAGTGAAATATCTTGCCATGTTAGATTCAGTATTTACTCCACATATCGCATAAAAATACGATATTTTTGTTGAAGGGAAAACTGAAGACATATATATATATATATATATACAAAATTTACAACTGCAGCCAACGATCAAACATTGCAAGCAAAATATCGTGGAAATATCATGTTAAAGCTAATGATCAAGAATTTGATGAAACAAAAATCAAACTGACATATGTTCTCTGAGTATACAATTTAAGAGATAATTTGATGTCTGTTCCTAAGTTTGAAAAGAAAATGTTTGATATTTGATAACGAAGGAGCAGGCATTTACCACAAGAAAACAACAGAAATAATTGCTAAAGGGGTTTTTGAATGTAATACATTTAAAATAAATAATTAATTTATTAATATATGAACACTTGGACGATAGACATTTTTTATTTACACCGTATATTTTTTATTTATTTCAAGCGATTATCGAAGATAAAGCACGCGATGTTTTACTACGTGTTTCATATATGTTTAAGTTTCTATTATAGTATGTTTGTAAATATGGTTGTAAATTATTTTTGAAATTAGATAAATATTGAGAGAATTTCTCGTTTGCTCTAAAGAAATCTCTCTATAACATAAAATTCAATTTGACTGATCAAATTCAACCAGTCAGAAAAATGTTACCACGGTGATAAAAAACCTCAGATTAAAACAAATATTGTAAAAGTATTAATAAGTTTTAAACCTTACAAAACGGTTAAGTTAAATGATAACCTAATTTTGGAAGGAAGATTGATTTAAGTGGTGGTTTGTTTATTTTTGTTTAAAAGATTAGAATATATTATGAAATAATTATCATAATTTTTATCTAAAATTCAAATACAGTTACAAAATTTAGTTACAAAATAAGTAACGCTATCGATATTTAACACTTATATTAGAAACAAAATAATTGTAAATCATACATTTCAAAACACAATTTTTTAAAATTTGTAAGTGACACGTGAAATAAAGCGATTCAAAGTTATAGCTAAAATATAAGCTGTTCTTGTAGATATAAGTTGGTTTTCCTTTATTTTGACAGTTATAATTATATATTTCAGTTATAACTTAGGCTTTTGGAATGTCGCTGAAATTATAATTCGGAATACGTTTCAAAATATTTTAATTAGAAAATACAAAATTTAATTGATAGGTGTATTGAACAATTATTATTAAATACCGTTTAGAATTGTTCATAAAAATTTCTCTTCTTTCTTTTTTTTAAAGATGTAAAGAGCAAATGATTTTTTTTTTTATGGAACGATAACTTCTTTAATAACTCTGATGAAATTTTGAATATAGCACAATATGATTTCTTTTGATTTGAAATAATTTTTTTGTTCTTTTTAAGCATGATTTTAAGTTGTAACATCTAAATTTAAATCTAAAACTTTAATACTACTTGCTACAGTTGAATTTTCCAAGCGATATCAATTTCTGACAAAAAATAAATTTTTATATAACGAAATTTAAATTAAATTTGACAAAATTTTTTTGCTTAAACTGATTAGAATTATCTTCATGTTGCACATTTGATCTTTTTGTTTATTAGACATCACATTTTTCATTTCCTATTATATTATTGAAAAAACAATGTAACAGTTAAGATAACATTTTTGTATCTTTTCAGCAAGGATTTTTTCACGTAATGTTTGAAAACAGTTTAAATGAAAATCGGATAAACTAGAACTCTAAAAGGCTACACATTGTTAGGATAAAAAATGATTTTCAATTTGCTTTTAAAAACATAGCTTAAACTATTAACTGATCTTATTTCAAAAAAAGTTTTGATTGCAAAAGTAGGTTTGTAGTTACGTGTAAAAAATGAAATTCTATTGTAGATTTCGTAATTTACTTTGGCAATAAAAAAATGCCAGAGAATGAAATTATAACGCCATTTTAATGTATTTTTTATTATTTTATTTAAAGTGGAAGTTAGTTTACAGTAAAAAATGAAATTCTATTGTAGATTTCGTAATTTACTTTGGCAATAAAAAAATGCCAGAGAATAAAATTATAACGCCATTTTAATGTATTTTTTATTATTTTATTTAAAGTGGAAGTTAGTTTACAGTAAAAAATGAAATTCTATTGTAGATTTCGTAATTTACTTTGGCAATAAAAAAATGCCAGAGAATAAAATTATAACGCCATTTTAATGTATTTTTTATTATTTTATTTAAAGTGGAAGTTAGTTTACAGTAAAAAATGAAATTCTATTGTAGATTTCGTAATTTACTCTGGCAATAAAAAAATGCCAGAGAATAAAATTATAACGCCATTTTAATGTATTTTTTATTATTTTATTTAAAGTGGAAGTTAGTTTACAGTAAAAAATGAAATTCTATTGTAGATTTCGTAATTTACTTTGGCAATAAAAAAATGCCCGAGAATACAATTATAACGCCATTTTAATGTATTTTTTATTATTTTATTTAAAGTGGAAGTTAGTTTACAGTAAAAAATGAAATTCTATTGTAGATTTCGTAATTTACTTTGGCAATAAAAAAATGCCAGAGAATAAAATTATAACGCCATTTTAATGTATTTTTTATTATTTTATTTAAAGTGGAAGTTAGTTTACAGTTCATTTTTTAAATTGCTTAACCATTGAGATAATTTCTCGTTTGCTTTAAAGGAATCTCTCTATAACATAAAACTAAATTTGCCTGCTTAAATTTAAAGAAAACTAGCTGACCCGCCCGGCGTTGCCCGGCCCGTGATAATAATTTTTTTAAAAATAAAGTTCTTATTATTTTATATCTTTAATCCGATTTTGTATAAAATTTTATTTTAAAAGAAAATATTCGCGAAAAAATATTGATGTTTAGTGATAAAAGTGCTCATTTTCTTGTTCTTTTTGTCCGAACTCTTTGAAATCTTTATTGGTTATAAATAAAAGGGTTTTACAGCCCGTGTAAAAATTTTGTGAAAAAATACTGTTATCTAGTTGTATCATTCCATGCAAAATGAGAAAATAAGCTGTGGCTGACATGTCATAGATTTTAATGAAAATCAGCATATAAGTAGATCATATTTATTTATGAGTAAATGTAAAATAACAGATTTCAGGATTGTTTATTTAAGTAATAAAACTTACATTAAATGTTGATATAAGATCGAGGTTGTGTCTACATGCTTGAAATTTCAATTTTCATTATTAGCCGTAGGAGTGGAAAGACTATATCAAAAATTATTTATAATTAAGAATGAATAAGAAGTATCAGATTGGAGTGATTTAGTAACTGTCCTTTTATTCCATAATGAGAAAAAAATGTATATAATGAAAAATTTTGAGAGGAAAATACAATATTTCTATTACTTGTTTGAACATGAAGGAAAGGTCTTAAAATTTTAAAATTGTTTGACGTTATAGATAAAAGTATACATTTTAAATATAGAAACTTTCATTCTTGCCTTTTTATTCCTTAATGAGAAAAAAATAAATAATGATAAATTTTGAGGGAAAAATTCAATATTTCTATTATTTGATTGAACATGAAGGAAACATCTTAAAATTTTAAAATTATTTGATAAAAGTGTATATTTTAAATATAGAAACTTTCATTCTTGCCTTCAGTTTATTTTTCCTCAACAATATTTTAAATTAGAGTAGAATAAATTATTGATTTAAACGGGGCAAACAATTAATAGTAATCAAGGATCCGGATAGATGGCAGCACTACATATTTTTTTTTTTGCAAGATAGCAGAAACGCATGTAAAGGCGCAGATATTTGAAGTGAAATAGCCCAAAGCACATAAGAAATATTAACTTTTTGAACTTATTTCTCTTATGTAAGGAATCAAAAGGCAATCTTGAATTTTTTTCAGCATATCATGGGCTTTTTGAACTTTATGCTTTGGCAATATTGTTAATGTCACGTTTTTCCTTCATTTGATTTTTTAAGTACACATAAGAGGAAAAATTGTGATTTTGTTATTTTTTTAAAGTTTCTAAGCTATTTTGAATGAAGCTATTTCTAATGAATCAAATCCTTCAATTTTCAATGGATTCATTTGAAAATTGGCAGATTTATTAATGTCAAGCTCAAATAGTTATACTCAAAATGTGCTGTTAAAGTAATAAAAAGTTTTTAAATTATTAAATTTTAATTTTTAAAATAACGAATAACTGTCATATTTTAAAATGCTCCATGCGTATTACTTTTGTATAAAATATGACAATATTTATTTATAAGACTAGACGCTCGGCAAATCCCGTTCTGACACCACAACCTTTAAAAACACTCTTATTTGATCAACTCTAAAACAATTACAGAAGATTGAATAATAATTAAACAACCAGTGGCTATCTGCTGTAATCGGGTTTCCATTCATTTTCCTTTATCTGAGGAATTTAAAGACCGAATCAATTGCTGTCGAAACAGCTAACATCTGTTTTCGTGATGATTAAATAACATTAATTAAAAACATTTGAAAATCAACTTTTGTAAAATGGCTAAGCAAACAATGTCGCTGCATCGGAGAATTTTATAACGATGCTATAGAAAATTAGGTACTTCTTCATTATCCCGTACACTACTTTCTATAAAAGAAAAGAACTGTCGCAAAATTATAGGATTTAACTTCAAACGTGTATATCCGTGGCGTCTCATTCCGTTGAATGCGTTACACGTGTCAGTTATATGATTGAGTGATTTTTAATTCAACATTTATCTGTATTAGTGATGATATTTTAACAATTTATTAGTTTTTTCATTAATTTAAACTTAATTAATAAACGTAAAAATATAGTTTGAATTGAAGAGAAATATTATTAATTACACTGTTTAAAAATTTGAAATAATAGGTAAAAGGTTTAGTTGAGATAAATTAATCTCTCATGTAAATATATTTTTAAATAGAAACTGTTTGCAAATATTGTTATTTTCACATTTTAAATATGACGTAAGCTTCCCCATTTAATTCTTTGAACGCGTAATAATTTAATTATTTCTCTTTTCAATATTCACGCACAAGTATATTTTTTATTAGGTAATTTTCTACCTTTATTCCTTTTAACATGTGATCATTTAATTATTACTTAAAGTTTTATTTCTGTTTTTAATAGTCACGTGTAAATATATTTTTTAATTGAAAGGGAATATTATTGCGCTATTTTAACAATTGGCAACAATTCAAATAGTAGACTTTTTGAAATATAAAAATAAATCTCTATGAAAATTATGAAATATTGAATAGAAAATTGAAAAAAAAAACCCTACAAAAAACTACTCAAAATAAATAATAATTGAACACTGCGTTGTTGGTTACTTTTTTAATATATAGAGATACTTTTTCATATTACAATGGAAGTTGATATGAATTGTAAAAGTTCGCTGAATGTTTTATAATTATGCTTTTTTTTCTAAAAAAGTAGCTATATATTTCCATATGCATGTAAATTTCAACACTAAAATAGTCCTGAAATCCATTTTTTATGCTAAAATTTATTTATTATTGTATCGAGAATATACAGTATAAATTTCAAAAGAATCAGATATTTAGCAATGCACATGGAACGTTTCAAAAGTTAGAAATGTACGATTTTTTTTTATTTTGGGAAAACAGCATTTTAAGTTAAAAAAAAAAAACTGTATAAATGTATAGAGTTTTTACAAATATAAAAAGTTATATCTCTGCGAAGAAGTGTCAGAAATGAAAAGTCTCTTTTGCATCAGATAAATTTCAGCACTTACTTTCATAATTCTGCAAATAAAAAAATCTTTTTTTAGTGTAATTTCGTGATTTTGAAAGTCCACCGACCCCTTAAGGCAGGTTAATGTAGGTATTAATTTCAGAGTCATTTCTGTATATTCCTGTGAAAAATTTATAATGTAGGAATCGTTATACGAATTTTTCATAACTAGAGATATTTTATTTTAATGATTGTTTTTTTCAGAATTTCATAACGTAGTCTTCGAAATGTTTTTAGGATCAAAATTAACAGTTAAACATTTTAACAGTTAGTGAAAATTATTTTAATATTTACATGGTAAATCATTTAATGATATTAATGTTAGCATTTAAATGAGAAAATAGTTGTATTTGTTTCAGTGGAATGCAATGGCAACAAATTAGCTTTAGAAGAAAGAAAAGTTCAACAAATGTTTAAAAATACTAAAACAAATGCTTTAAAAATTCACCGTATAGTCAAAAGCATTCTAAAATATAATTTTTAATTGAAGGGAAATATTATTATTTACGCTGTTTAAAAATTTGCAATAATAGGTAAATTAATTATAAGGAAATATTATAGGTGCTAACATAATTTTGACTAAAAGATTTCCCTTATAACTGTTAACATAATTTTAATTAAAAGATTTCATTTATAACTGTTAACATAATTTTAACTAAAAGATTTCCCTTATAACTGTTAACATAATTTTAACTAACCTTGTATTATATGACTTTTTAAATGATATTTGTAATTTCTAAACGAATTCATAATAATTTATATTTTCATTTGTTCATGTACATTTAAAATATTACTTTTTTTCTATTCCAGATATTCATTTTTAGGTTCGTTCGTGTTATATAAATACGTAGCACCTATAGTCACTGTCTGGTCCGTCCTTTCGTCCGTCCGTTCGTCTGTCCGTCTGTCCGCATATAACAGCACAAAAACTACCTAACCGAATGATTTGAAATTTAATATATATTATCGTTATGGAATTTTGTCGAGTCATTTCAAATTTTATGAAAATCGAATCAAAACTTAAAAAGATAATAATAAAAGGTTTCTTTATTCTATTAAATCCTATCGAATGTAATCTATATAATAAAAACGCAAGTCATGTGACTGAGGAAAACAAATACAGGCAAACCACTTCTTTTTTTCTATGCCAGGCAGCCATTTTTATTCAAAATTATTTTTTCGAATAAAATTGCATAAAAGTTACATTTTTAGAAAGATTGCTGAAAAAAATTGTTTTCTTGAGAGATGAGTTACATTAAAAAATGTATAGGTTCTGAGAAAAGCAAGATCTCTATGGGGAATTTTGCAGTGCTGTCTGGTGTAGAGAAAAAAATTCGCATTTGTAAATATGGCATACGTAATAAGAAAAAAAAGGCATGCTCATTTCCCTGATAGCAGACGATATAATTCATTTCACTGAAATAATAAGGGTGACTTTTTTACATTGTGAAACTAGTTATAAAACGAAAGCACCTCCTATGTCACGTTTAACGTACAGCTTCCAACTTGTTATGTTTGTTTTCATTTTATTGAACGAATATTTTAATGTGTTATTCACACCATATACACATCCAATATCATTGCTGTTCTACGTAATTGCAATTCTATAAAATACAAAAGACAGTGGCTTGTGGATAGTTGAATGGTAATTGTTTTGGAGAAGGAATCATATAAAGAAGGTTTGAGGTCTCAACCTAATGTTTCTTTTAGCGAAAATCATCTGAAATTACTGGCAGGAAATATAGGTCCAGAGGTCCAACTTGGATAAATTTTACTAGGTGCCTACCATATATGTTTTCACATAAAAAGAGGAAATATTGAAGATATTACAAATTATTATTAAATGTGTTATTTGTAAGTTAAATTAATTTTTACGTTTAATAACAACATATTGTTTAATTAATTTCATTTTTAAGTTAAATAATTTTTTTAATGATTGATAATGGATTACAGGAATATTTGGAAGCTCTATTTACATACTGTTGCTGTTAACTTTAAACAGGAATGCTTCAGAATAGAGAACCAGAATTTACTAGGTAACTGTTTTGGTGCAACCAGCTACCCAATTAATTTCCAGCAACGTTCTTGAAAATTTTTTGACAGTTATGATTGAAAGGAGGGATTATGAATCATTAATACTTTTAAAACTGTATACAAAGTAAGAAATATACATTGTTTTATATATGTATAAAATAGTTTTTGGGTGAATATACATGTGAAGAACAAGTAAAGTAAAGAGGAAAAAATTACAATGGAATTGTAATATTTAATTATGGGTCAAATTACTTTATATATCCAATCGTTTTTCATAGAGTAGAAAGAAAGAAGTTCATTAACTATAGTTAATTTTATTTCACACTCTTGCATTCCTTTCACATTATATACGAGGAGTTCATGATTAAACTGGTAATACATACTCAGCATTTTCTGTAGCGCCGTCTAATTACGATAATAGAGTCAAATTTTGTAGGGTGATTAAACAAGATGAGGGACGAAGAATTTCTGGAAAAGCGCCACATATCCCCTAGCGGTAACTTTAGAACTATTTTATTTTCGCGGAATCTTTTGTCTCCCGTCTTGTTTCATCAGTCTACAAAATTTTTGCTCCATATTAGTTATTTTCTGATTACGCAGAAACACGCTGCGTACTGTCAGTTAAATTATAGCCTCCCTGTATATATCTTAAAGATTATATTCATCTTAAAAATATAATTATTTATTTTCATATTTAAGTTCACATTTGAAAAAAATAAATATCAGTAATAAACAATTCTAAAAATATCACACACGTGTATTATGCGCCAACTTTTGGTATTTTATAAAACTTCAAAAATAGTAAACAAATCGCATTGCCAGTTATTTTTAACTTTTTAAATTCTATTAATGATTTTTATCAACAAACGTGCATATGACTACATACGTCTGAATAGGTATTCATATGAGAAGTAATCTTCCCAAGTGAGCAAAAAAGTCTGGGTCAGGGAAAAATCCCGGGTTTTTTCGAAACCTGTACCAACTGAGCAATCCTGGACTAATACGGCTGAACGTATTCACCCAGTTAACCTTAATGATCATAGTATCTGGTCTGATATCTGATCACACACCTTTGATCAAAATTAATCTAAACCCGGGTTCGAATCACACCAGCTGCAGCCAAGGGATCCTGGGTTCAAATCCTGGCCCGGACATTTTCGCGCAGTTGGGAAGATTATATCTCGTATGATTTCTTTACCAATTTGAATAATTGTGCCAAAATAATATAGGTATAATCCCGGACGAATACGGCTGAACTTATTCACCCAGTTAACCTTAATGATCATAGCATCTGGTCTGATATCTGATCACACATCTTTGGTCAAAATTAATCTAGTGTAGTCACGTTTCCAGCGTTTACTGGAGGTCCCATTACCTGTGATTTATTCTGTTGTGCTGATTCAGATATCGGACCAGATTCTAAGATCATTTTGGTTAACTGGGTGAATTAGTTCAGACTTATTCGTCCGTGAAGGCTCAGTTGGTAGAGCATTGGCAGATTCAGCCAAGGGATCACGGTTTCGAATCCTGGCCCGGACTTTTTCGCGCAGTTGGGAAGATTACATCTCATATGATTTCTTTAACAATTTGAATAATTGTGACAAAATTAATCTAGGTATTCATAGTTTTGACTTTACATGATGTGTAAAAAGTCCGCATTTTCTTTAAAAATTCATAAAAATGGAGCAAGTAAAGGGAAATAATTGTGGTTTTCATAAAACTAACTATGAGAATGCTATTGTGTTAAAATAGTAAAAGGCTATAATGCAAAATGTCTTCTATAGAAAGCGTTTTTGTAAATTCATCATCCAGAAGTAAGAAAATAAGGATGATTGTAAAAAAACTAACTACTTGGTAGATCTTTTATTTGATTGAAACATTAATTTGTTATTTTGAGATAGCTACACTGCGAATGTTATGTATCACAGACCTAGTTTTGTTAATCCAGTAGTTTTCATAAATAGAGAAGCTGAATATAAATAGACATACACTGAGAATAACAAACATTTTTATACACGAAATCAATGATTAAATCGAGTGTGTTATAGACGTCATTTATATACAGGGTGTATCATAAAACCTTGACATACTTTAAACATTTATAAAACAAAATATATACAAGATAGAAATTAGAAATTTACGTATGTGTTACCTGATATATTAGACTTTTTTTTTTAAATATAGTCAATAAATTTCAATAAGTGCACCTTTAGTGGCACAGAAAACATCTAGGCGATAATTCTATCTCGGCCCATGTGCGTTCCAACATCGATTGAGTGACACAGATACTCGAATTCTGACGTTGTGGTGGTTTACTTCGCCAGAAACATAGTAAACCGCCACAACGTCAGATTTGGGGATATGTGTCACGCAATCGATGTTGGAACGTACATGGGCCGAGATAGATTATTGACTAGATGTACTCCTTGCCACGAAAGGTGCAAATATTGAAATTTATTGCCTATATTTAAAAAAAATTCTAATATCTCAGGTAACACATACGTGAATTTCTAGTTTCTATCTTGTATATATATGTATTTTATAAATTTTTAAAATGTGTCAAGGTTTTTTATACACCTCGTATAACCATTCGCATGTGCTTACTGCCGGAAGAACCATTCTTTTAAACGACATATGGCGGTGATGTTTTAAATGAAACCATTTTTAAAAAATCCAACATTCTGAAAATGCTTTTTTGTAAACCCTACTTCTATATCATTAATTAATTATTTATTTTTCTGATGAATTTCTAAATTTAATGCGGAATTCCCGCGTACCCTGTATTCTTTCTTAATAAAAAACGAATAAAGAATTTAATGAGATGTTTTCATGATTAAATTATATAACATATAACACTAAATAAATGAAAACCTATTTATTAAAAATTGAAAAGGTGAAAGCAAAATTTAAACATTAAAGAACGAATTTTTCAAAGAAAAATTTTCATTACACGGTTATTTACGTTTCATTTGAAGCACTAATTTGAATTTGCCTCACATTCACTTTTCGTGGTTATGCAACATTCATATGCCTTTGCAATTCCTTTTATCGAATTTTGATAATTTTTTTCGAGATTAAGTATATTTATAAATGAAATAAAATGAAATGTAAAAATCTTATTTGATAAAAAATAATCTATCTATATTTTGTTTCTTATTTAAAATATCATTTATTATTCCGACTAGTCACACAATTATTCAAAAACATTTCATGTCGTTCTTGCTTTGAAGTTAGAAGTATGAATAGAAATGTAAGTTGTCAAAAGTTCTATCAAAATTTGTTTACATTGTATATATTCATTATATAAAAATAATATTTGAACAGTATTAACATGTTTAAAATTAGAAATCTAATACAAATTATTTAAATAAGATGTCTTTATAGAGCCTCATGTAAAAATAGATTAATCAGTTAGTTTTTAAAATTTGCTTATAAAATTATTGATTGCTATGCAATTTCCATAAGTCTTAAAATGTAATAACAGATAATATTATATCGCATACTAATTGAATTTCTAAGAAAAAGACCTTGATAGTTATAATTTCATATTCCACATTTTCAGTTGAATAGTTCGTTTAAATATATCCATTTTCATATAAACTCCAAAGTTAATGATAAATCAGAATTCAGCTGAATTTGTATTTATTTTTTGACACCAAATGAAATTAAAATTTACTGTGGTTTCCCAGAATAATGTATGAAACTGAAAAGCTTTTTCAAATTAATTCATTTTCTTAAAAAGGAACTAAATTAATTTTATGAAAGAAATCTGATAATGACTTTATTCAACATATGAATTATGAATCATGTTTTTTTTTCTTTTTTCTTTTTGAAATGCGCTATTTTACTTTTACTTTTTTAAAACTAATAAATTAGTAAGAAATATCTAAGAAATTAAAAAAATAATAATAAAATTTTATTTAATATAAAATTGTCTTTAAAAATATTTTCAATCGTACACACAAAAAAAATCACAATCGTAAGATTGTGATTTTCCATCGTCTATTTTGGTCTTTTACTATACGCTACATCATTAATGCCTGTAAAAGAAGATTTAGTGCAACAATTTAATTTACTATAGCTCACAGGCTTAAAAAATAGGTACTTTTCCAATATAGAGGCCTTGGTGAATTAAAAAAAATTGGCCTGGGTAAAGAAACGAAATTTGGCAACATATTTTCTGGTAATCTATTCAACGTTTTTATACAAGCACCTTTTTCAATATTTATGCAATCTATTTAAAATAAAGAAACCATATTTATTTTTATATACAAGCAAAACTAAATTGTATATAAAAAACAATTATATATATATAGGTTTGTTTTCATAGCTGGCAATACCATTTGGTAATAAATCTGTCTTTCTGAAAGCCGAATTGCGCCAAGCTTTTTTAAAAAAGAAACCAAGCCCCTTAGTTGAAAAGTACCAAAAAATATTCTATTTTCTAAAAGCGAAAGTTACAATAAAACATGAAATTTAAAACGTGAAGTTTTAAATAATTTCGTCTTTTAGGCATATCTCAGCAGGAGTTTTAAGTAAGAGTGTGAAATTCGGAATAACAATTCTACTAAAGAATAGTTAAACATGTATTTCAGGCGATTTTAGAAATTCAACCTCTAAGTGGGTTAAATGGGAGGTCGAAAATTTTCAGTGATTTCACATTTTCACCATATCACATCAACATTTTTAGGTAAGAGCGTGAAATTCAAGATAACAAATCTACAAAATAATAATTAAACACGTATTTCAGCGATTTTAGAAATTCAACCACTAAGGAGGTTAAATGGGGGGGGGGGGGTCTAAAGTTTTAGGTTATTTGGCATTTTCGCCATAGCTCAACAAAAGTTTTAGTTAAAAGCGTGAAATTCAGGATAACAAATGTACTAAAAGTTAGTTAAACACATATTTCAGAGATTTTTAAAATTCAACCACTAAAGGAGGTTTAATGGGGGGTCGAACCTTTTTAGTCATTTCGCGTTTTCACCATATCTCAGCAGCAGTTTTAGATAGGAACATGAAATTCAGGATAGCAAATCTACTAAAAAATAATTAAACACATATTTAAGCGATTTTGAAGTTCATGAATTAAGGAGGTTAAATGGGGGGGTCCAACATTTTAGGTCATTTTGCCTGTTCGCCATATAACAGAAGCATTTTTAGTTAGGAACTCGGAATTCGGGATAACAAATCTACAGATAATATAGATAAACATGTATTTCAGCAATTTTTGAAATTCAGCAACTATGGAGGGGGTTAAGTAAGAGGTCAAATATTTTATGTCATTTTGCCAAATCTCAGTAGAAATTATAGGTAGAATCATAAAACTCAGGATAACAAATCTACTACAAAAATAGTTAAACACGTATTTCAGCGATTTTAGAAATTTAAACATTAAAGTGTGTTAAATGGGGGTCGAATGTTTTACGCCATTTTACCATATCTCAGTAGAAGTTATAGTTAGGAGCGGGAAATTCGGGAGAACAAATCTACTAAAGAATAGTTAAACATGCATTTTAGGCGATTTTAGAAATTCAACTACAAAGGGGGTTAAATGAAGGGCGAAAATTTTTCACCATATTTCATCAGCCGTTTTAGAAAATAAGGGTGAAATTCAGGTTAAAAAATCTCCTTAAAAATAGTTAAACAAGTATTTCAGTAATTTAAAAAAATCGCCCACTAAGAGGTGTTAAATAGTGGGTCGAATGTTTTACGTCATTTTGCCATTTCTCAATAGAAGTTATAGATATAGATATGAGCGTGAATTTCGGGATAACAAATCTACTAAGGAATAGTTAAACATGTATTTTAGGTGATTTTAGAAATTCAACTACTAAGGAGGTTAGATGGGTGGGGATAATTTTCGATGATTTCACCTTTTCACCATATCTCATCAGTAGTTTTGGATAAGAGCATGAAATTCAGAATACCAAATCTGCTATAAAAATAATTAAACACATATTTCAGCGATTTTAGAAACTCCCCATTAAAGGGGCTAAATGAGGGTAGAAAATTTTAGGTCATTTTGAATGTTCGTCATATCTCAGCAGCATTTTGTAGTTAGGAACTTCAAATCACATATTCAGGATAACGAATCTACTAAAAAATAGTTAAACATGTATTTCCGCGATTTTAGAAATTCAGCCACTAAAGGGGGTTAAATGGGAGTCAAATTTTTTATGTCATTTTACCATATCTCAGTAATAGGTAGGAGCGTGAAATTTAGGATAACAAATGTACTAAAATATAGTTAAATGTGTATTTCAGCAATTTTAGATAATAATCCATCAAGGGGGTCACACTCTGTGTCGAAAGGTTTAGTTAATTGAACCGTATCTGAAAAGCTGTTTTAAGTAAGGATGTGTAATCTACAAAAAACAGTAGTTAATCATGTATTTCCGCGATTTTAGAGCTAGCGAGTTTGTGGGCGACATCGGCTATGAACCCGATTGTGGAAGATTAGACGAAAAAGGAAACTATTGCTAATTTTTTATTATATATTTTGTGTGACATTTTTTCATGAGAATATATTTTTTAATTTCCCATTTTATAAATTTTTAATCGATTTTCGTCTTTTAGCGAGAGGATTTAAAATTTTAATCAAAACATTGCATTTCCACCTTCTTTCAAAATACATTTTTGGAAAGTAAAAAACTGCAATTTAAATACTGATTGCCATATTTATGGGCTAGGGTATGCACAAGGATGCCTTATGGTGATTACAGTATAGTCAGATTACAAGCGTGCAACCGAATGAGTCCTGTTAAAATTATTTCACTTTAATGATTTATGCACGCAAAGTAAATGAACCACGTTATAATGATCGCTGCATTAACGATGTATGGCTGAGAAATACACAGGACCCCGTTATTTTAATCACATCATTAATGATTTATGGGCATGACAGTACCCATTTACAATGATCGCCATTTATCTTAGGCAATCCTATTTTTTTTATTTCATCTTAAAGCTCTTCGCTCATCTTAGATAAATGCGCACAGGACCAGTAGTATTTTGTCAGAGGGATTATGGAACAAATATTATTAATGTCACGAAATATTTATTTACGTGCTTATATATATATATATATATATATATATATATATATATGTTATATAAAAATTTATTTCCTTCGTATCCTTCCATTTTATTCGCATTAATATTTTAAAATTAATCTAACTTCTGTCCTAGTCAGTATTTCCTTAATTCTTAATCTCATCAAAAAGTCACCTGTAAAAAAAGCAGCCAAGTCTCGTAACTCATTTACCGTAAAAAGTACTGAGATCGTACAAAGCCAAGTTTAACTATCTTATTAACTCTGAAATTTTCATTCACAAAATCACTCCTAGTCTCTACATCTTTAGTTAATTATTATTTTGTGACTTGGCAATTACGTAGCACGAGAATGTGTTGTATATAGTTAGTCTTAATCAAATAATACTATAACATATTAAAGTGTAATAACTTCCCTGTGCGTATATAATTTGCTTTAGTTAAATTATCCCATCCCATCCCATCCCATGACATAGTAAGGTGTAATAACTTTCCTGTGCTGCGTAATTGCCAAGTCACAAAATAATAATTAACTAAAGATGTAGAGACTAGGAGTGATTTGTGAATGAAAATTTCAGAGTTAATAAGATAGTTAAACTTGGCTTTATACGATCTCAGTACTTTTTACGGTAAATGAGTTACGAGACTTGGCTGCTTTTTTTACAGGTGACTTTTTGATGAGATTTCACTTCTTTTTGTAAGTAATCCTGCTTTTCTTGATTTTGGGTTCTTTTTGGAGATCATCCACTGATTTTCGCTAAGCCCACACTCTGTCCCTATTATTTACAGGTATCAAAAATTTGAAGCTTTAGTTTCGTTTGCAAAGTACTGTAGATAAAAAGAGATTTCAGGTTCCTAGGCAAGCACTAAGTTATGGGAGGGGGAGTGTCAAAAGTACTCTCAATTGCTTCCAGGATAGGTGCTATCCATCTGAGATATTACTCGCAGCCCTAGATACTTGATATTTAACATAAAAGAACTTTTTAGTATAAAAAGAAAGCCAAAATTAAAATTTCCGGAAATTTCCAATAAATCAAACTATATTCCTTTTTTCGATGTTTTTTTTTCGTTTTTTTTTTTTTTAGTCTTTTTTTTATTATTTACGGATTTTTTAATTTTTCCTTACTTTGTGTACTAAACCCTGCCTTTCTACCAAATGTCAAGCTTCTAGGACTATAAAATCGAATTATTTTCAAATTTTCGACTTTTTATAAATTTATTGATTTTTCGATTTTAATTCTAAGTTACCTGATTGGCATGCCAATATAGTAATTATTTGATCCGTCTTCTTAGGATCATTTAGGTTCAATTTAGAGATAAATCAAGTGAATCTTAGAGTCACCATGATTTTATTTAGAAAGGACTATCAAGCCATAACCAGCCAGTAATATCGGGGGGGGGGGGGGTAGAGGGAGCTGTGAAAATTTTTGTGGGGCTAACATCATTTAACAAACCATATTTCATACGTGAAGTAAATAGAGTACAACCTGTGAAAGAAAACAAACCTGTCTATAAAGAAATCGCCTATATCGTAGCCAGTCTATAGCGGAACTTTTCTATAACGAAATTCGTAAACGAAAGAAAAGAAAACCATAATCCGGGAGAAATAACATAAAACAATTAGGGGCGTTGTACTAGCTAATAGGACAATTATCTTAAAACTAATGTTTCTAGCAGTACAAAATCAAATTGTTTTCGAATTTTCGATTTCTTAAAGATATTTCGATTTTTCGATTTTATTTTCGAATTTAACGAATATTTTAATTGTTCCTTTTATTGAATAGTAAATACTACCTTTAGACCAAGTTTTAAGTTTCTAAGACTACAAGATAAAATTATTTTCAATTTTTTATTTTTTCGAATTTTTTTTTATAATTTTCTGGATTTTTTAATTTTTTCTTATTTTGTATCTTTATTACAAATTTCAAGTTTCTAGCGCTACAAAATCGAATTATTTTGAAATTTCCGATTATTTTCGAGTTTTTTATTCTATTTTCGAATTTATTGTGATTTAATGTTTCCTTTTTCTCTATCCTAAACAATAAGTTTTCGCCGAATTTTAAGTTCTAAAGCTACAAAATCGAATTTTTTTCAATTTTTCTAATTTTTTTTTTCGAATTTTACAGATTTTTTATTTATTTCTTTTTTTGTATCCTAAATACTACCTTTAATCCAAATTTTAAGTTTCTAGCTTTACAAAATCGAATTATTTTAAAATTTTCGTTTTTTTTCGATTTTTTTATTTTATTTTCAATTTTTGTTGTGTTTTTAATTTTTTCTTTTTCTGAATCCTAAACACTATCTTTACAGCAAATTTTCAGTTTCTAAGACTACGAGATCATATTATTTTCAATTTATCTACTTTTCTTTCTTTCTTTCTATTTTTTATTTATTTATTTCATTTTTTTAAATTTTCGATTTTTTTTTTGAATTATCCATATTTTTTAATGTTTCCTTATTTAGTATCTTAAATATTACCTTTATTCCAAATTTCAAGTTTCTAGCGCTATATGAAATCGAATTATTTTCAAAATTTCCTTATTTTTCGATTTTTTTATTTTATTTTCCAATTTTATTGCGTTTTTATTTTAACTTATTCTGAATCCTAAACACTATCTTTACCGCGAATTTTAAGTTTCTAAGGCTAAAAGATCAAATTATTCTAATTTTTTTTTTAATTTTTTCGAATTTTTCGAATTTTTGATTTTTTTTTCGAATTTTCTGGATTTCTTAATATTTTTCCTTATTTTGCATCCTAAATACTACCTTTATTCCGAATTCCAAGTTTCTAGCGCAACAAAATTGAATTATTTGAAAATTTTCGATTTTTATCGATTTTTCGATTTTATTTTTTAAAAAAAATTGTGTTTTTGGCGTTTTATTTTTCTGAATTCTAAACACTACCTTCAAACCAAATTTTAAGTTTTTAAGACTACAAGATCGTGTTATTTTCAATTTTCAATTTTGTTCGATTTTTTTGAATTTTCGAATGTTTTTTTTTTTTCCGGATTTTATAATTTTTTCTTTCTTTGTATCCGAAACACTAGCTTTATTCCAAATTTTAAGTTTCTGTGGCTGCGGGATCTACCCATTCTTTTTGATGACGCGAGATGGAGTGAGTGTATGAGTGACAAAAAATCGAAACTTTGAGTTCATATATCGTCTGCACTAATTTATGGGTATTTTTTTAATTATCCATATTTTTTAATTTTTCCTTATTTAGTATCTTAAATATTACCTTTATTCCAAATTTCAAGTTTCTAGCGCTATAAAATCGAATTATTTTCAAATTTTCCTTATTTTTCGATTTTTTGATTTTATTTTCGAATTTTATTGCGTTTTTTATTTTAACTTATTCTGAATCCTAAACACTATCTTTAATGCGAATTTTAAGCTTCTAAGGCTAAACAATCAAATTATTTTAATTATTTTAATTTTTTGCGAATTTTTCAAATTTTTGAATTTTTTTTTCGAATTTTCCGGAATTTTTAATTTTTCCTTATTTTGCATCCTAAATACTTCCTTTATTCCGAGTTCCAAGTTTCTAGCGCAACAAAATCGGATTATTTGAAAATTTTCGATTTTTTTCGATTTTTCAATTTTTTCAATTTTGCTTTCGATTTTTTTTGGTGTTTTTGATGTTTTCTTTTTCTGGATACTAAACACTACCTTCACACCGAATCTTAAGTTTCTAAGACTACAAGATCGTATTATTTTCAATTTTCAATTTTGATGGAATTTGCTGAATTTTCGAATGTTTTTTGTTTTTTCCGTATTTTATAATTTTTCCTTTCTTTGTATCCTAAACATTACCGTTTTTCCAAATGTCAAGTTTCTAGGACTACGGGATCTACCTAATCTTTTTGATGACGCGTGAACGAGTGAGTGAGTGACAAAAAATCGAATGTTTGAGTTCATATATCGTCTGAACTAGAAAAGACAGAAAGTCGTAATTTTAAATTTTGGTCCTGTGTGCCAAATACTCTAGAAAAACGAAGTTTCAAATTTTTTGAATACTCCAGCGCGGAGATATGGGGGGGGGGGGGTCAAAAGTGCCCTGAGCTGCTTCCAGTAAAGTATGCTTACGGATGTCCTCTCTCGACTTGGCGGAGGCACTGCCGTGCCTCCAGATTATATAATTGCACGGTCTAATGAAGTTATTATTTGAAACGATATCATTTAATTTTTCACATACTGATTAAAACTACGCACGTTATTTTTTATTTGTACTTGGATGTTTATTTCCATATTTGTAACCATGGAGTACATCGAGCCACAATTTTCATAAATTAAATTATGTTTATCGTTTACACATTGTATTTTTACGTGTTACAAACTCTATGGTTTTTCGGTACTTCTCTATTATCCCGTCGACCACTTTTCATAACAAAAAGCTATCACCAAACTGTAACGCCAAATAAACGGGAGAACTTTGCCATTATAGTATCAAAATAAATAAATAAATATAATGTAAGAATTTAAGGACAGAATTGTTATTTTAATTAAGGAAATAACTAATAAATCAGTAAAACATAATGAAAAATACACGCAAATGTCGAATTAAAAAGCACTTGATGAAATAACAAACACGTGTAATGCTTCTGACATCAAGTAAATGGGACTGCATTTTTGGCGTTTAATCTTACAGTTTGGCGATGTTTTTTGTTATGAAAAGTGGTCGACGGGATAATAGAGAAGTACCGGTTTTTCTTATAATACATGGTTTGTATGGATTCGAGGGGAAAATTATATTACTTTCATAAAAATGTATTTGGATGGTTTCTTGTTAATACAATCTTGCCAAGGCTGTGGTTTTCCTATTAGACTTAATGTTATCTATATGCTTCATTTTTCTGCAACTAAATTTCCTCATGCCAATATAGTAATTCATTGATCCGTTTTCTTAGGATCGTTTATGTTCAATTTAGAGATAAATCAAGAGAATCTTAGAATCACCATGATTTTATTTAGAAAGGACTATCAAGCCATAACCAACCAGTAATGTCGGGAGGGAGGGAGAGATGTGAAAATTTTTGTGCGACCAACATCTTTTAACAACAAATATTTCATATATAAATTAAATAGAGTAAAGCCTGTGAAAGAAAATGAACCTGTCTATAAAAAAAAGGTCTATAACGTAGCCAGTCTATAGCGGAACTTTTGTATTACAAAATTCGTAAACAAAAGAAAAGAAAAGCATAATCCGGGGAAAATAACACAAAACAATAACGGAAGGTGTACTAGTTAAAAGGACAATTATCTTAAAATCTATCTAAAACAAACTATCCCCATCCTGTGGGATTTGTTTTTCAATGTTTTACTTTATTTAATGCAAAACATAGATTGCATCCGACAACTCATAAAAAAGTCCTCCGGCCTGTACCGGCAGGAAAAGGTAGCTTTCCTATATCTTCGTTTTAAAATTTTAGCTAATCTTACTCGAAAACAGCAAGTTAAAATGCAAAGAAACCGTTTACAAAAGATTCGTTTACACTGAATTTGAATAAGAAATTCGCCAAATTATTGAGCTATAGCCAAGTTGGCTTCATTTATGAAGACTTATTTTTGTCGCCAAATTTGGCGAGATTTCGCCAATTGTCGCCAAGTTTGGCGAGAATTTGGCGCTAATGGATATGAATATATAGTTTTATGCGTATGATTGGAAAAATGATTACAACAATGAAAGAAAATAATTTGCGAGAAATCGCGTTCACTAAAACTTATAAATTTATATTAAAATCATTAAAATTACAGACATTACAATACACTTTCATAAAACATTAAAAACATATTAAAATTGGACGTTTCGGATTTACATGGAAAATCCCTCTTCAACAACAACATTTCACTTAGCGTAAATCATAGTTCAAAAATATCAACAAATAGAAAATGCAACGTATCAAAATTTCGAAGTCAAAGTTACAGTTATAATGACACGGAGTATTCATTCGGGATTGCACCTGCTTGACCATTATTGACCATAAATTTATCGTTGTTTTTTTGTAATGTGCTGTTTTGTTTCAAAATGTCAGCCAACCTAGAATTTTAAACTGCTCTATCTCAGCCAATTTTTAAGATAGAGGTAAAACAAAAAATGCTCTGGAATCCTTGTATCAAGTCCTAACACCTAATTAAAAAATAAACTTGATTTTTTAACTTTTTTGTATATTTATTTTACTTTTAAAATTTTCCGTGGCCGCCATCGTGAAACAAGATGGCGGACCAAGCTGGCCAACGAACTCGGTCGAGGCATTGGTGAGCTTAATACACACAATTAGTTTCGTCCAAATTAATTTATAAATACGAGCGTTATCGTATCAAATTATTTTCATTTTTTCAATTTTTTTCGAATTTTTTTATTTTTTTTCGAATTTTCTGGATTTTTTTAATTTTCCTTTTTCTGTATCCTAAATACTACCTTTATTCCTAATTTGAATTTTCTAGCGCAACAAAATCGGATTGTCTTCAAATTTTCGGTTTTTTTCAATTTCTTCGATTTTTTCAATTTTGCTTTCGATTTTTTTGGTGTTTTTGATGTTTTCTTTTTCTGGATGTTAAACACTACCTTCACACCAAATCTTAAGTTTCCAAGACTACAAGATCGTATTATTTTCAATTTTCAATTTTGATGGAATTTGTTGAATTTTCGAATGTTTTTTTTTCGAATTTTCTGGATTTTATAATTTTTCCTTTCTTTGTATCCTAAACACTACCTTTTTTCCAAATGTCAAGTTTCTGGGGCTACGGGATCTACCCAATCTTTTTGATGACGCGTGAACGAGTGAGTAAGAAGTGACAAAAAATCGAATGTTTGAGTTCATATATCGCCTGAACTAGAAAAGACAGAAAGTTGTAATTTTAAATTTTGGTCCTGTGGGCCAAATACTCTCTATAATTGAAGTTTAAAATTTTTGGGATACTCCAGCGCGGAGATATGGGGGGGTCAAAAGTGCCCTGAGTTGCTTCCAGAAAAGTATGCTTACGGCTGTCCTCTCAAGACTTGGCGGAGGCACTGCCGTGCCTCCAGATAATATCTATTCCTATTTAAAGTCCTTTTAAAAGTAAATATCCGTATATTAATAATTATTTTATTCCAAATCTTAATCTAAAATTTAAGATCATTCGTAGCTTTTATCAGTTTCCCAATCTATAAAATTCCGAGACGCGTTCTCATTTCGAATGTTTTTTAAAAGCCATTTTCTTTTTATTATTATTATTATTATTGCTCTGATTTTTTCGCGCGCTTGGGATTTTAACTTCAAAATTTATCCGCACCCAAGTACGGGATTCTTTACTGTTTAGCCTCGCCCTCTAGCCTCATTCGCTGGGCTGGAGCTAGCTTCTCACTCATTGGGTTGTGCGCTCGTGACGTAATTTCTGTATATCTCCGCGGAGAGAACAAAACTCGCCCGCACCGGTCAGAGCACTAGATTTTTGACGTTTTCGGAAGCATAAACAAATATGTATCAGATGTTTTTATGTCCGTAGAATATTCATCTGGCCCAGTAACATCTTAATTCAATGAAGTGAAGCAACGTTAGTCCGAGGGCTATAAGTTTTAGACCTTTGGAAATTGTTTCTGTGTTGTTCGTCTTCTAATAAAATTATTTGTCTGGAGATTGGCTGGATTTATTGGAAAACTTTGGTGGACTCATTTCATTGCCTTCTACTTCGCCATACTCGCTAATATCGACTGCAACTTGCTATATCGTTGAAGGACTGCCATCTTTTCATCGAATATTATTCATCGTAATATCTCAACCTCGTCAAAATGCTACACACACACACACATATATATATATATATATATATATATATATATATATATATAATATACATTATTTAGTTATTTTCGTATAGTTTAAAATAAAGTATTTTATTTAAATTTCTCTGTTTACATGTAAAATGCAATTTCTGGGCCCCAAGGGAAGTCAAGACAGTACGTTGCAGAGAGTATTTTGGCCCCACTCAGAAGCGACAGGCTAGATGGGCGAAGACCGGCTAGTATATATATATATATATATATATATATATATATATATATATATATATATATATATATATATATATATGTATATTTAAATCGACTTTAAGCGAACGACTTATATTGCTTAACATAATGGACGTTGGTCATTTATAACCGAATTTCAGTAATAAACTAATTCTTTCCTGTGAAACTTTTTTGGTACAATATCAAAAACTAGTAAGATGTGAAAATCCCAAAACTTTCTTCTATATCATACATGTGGATACTTCAAAATTCGATATCACACCGCCAACAAAATTAATATTTTTCGTCATTCTGCTGTATGTCAGCTGCTTGCGAATCGTCGTGTTATCTGGATGCGAGCAGCCGATGTATACTAAACTACGAAATGTCTTTCTGGCTGGTAGCGACAGGAAAATATCCTCACTTTTCCTTGGTTTTAAGACTTTCGCTATTTTTACTCGAAAAAACGACGCTAAAATATGTGAAACACGATTACAGAAGAACCATTCCCAGTTCTTGTCAATATTGAATTTGAATGCGAATATCGACAAATAGCCGAGTTGCCAAGTTGGATTCATTTATAGCAACCTATTTTTGTGGCCAAATTTGGCAAAATTTCACCAAGTGTCGCCAAGTTCTGAACTGAACAAGCAACTGGGGCGCATAATTTTTTACTGGGGGGGGGTAATAAACCCTGACCTGATGTCTGTCATACTTGATACATCTGTGGTTACCCCACAAATTTTTCTCTTCGATAATTCATATTTATTCAATATATTACACAGCTGTGTACAGGTCTTTAGCAAGTACATCCAGGAAGTTCATATAATTTTTAAAAAATGAAGTGGCTTCACACTGTTCTCTCTCTGGATCAGTTGAATACTCAGCATATATGCAATCCTGTTTACTATTGCAGATGTATTTGTGCTTTCATCTACCATAATGAAATACCAAGGACGTAATTTAATTTTGGACAGTTTTTCATTTTTAATTACGTCTGAATTACGTAAAATATTTTATTTTTTTTAAATATATCCAAAACTGTTAAGTTTTATAAAAATCCAGAAACGGCTCTGAGTGAAGGCGCCCACGAGACGAACCTAAATATATATAATATTAAAATTTTAATTGCTTAATAGGCGTATAGCCAACACAGTGAAAAAATACCCAAGCTGGGACCAAGCCGGGAATGCTATAAGACAAAGTTTCTGCAAGCCAATTTTTCGAATGAAATCCATGATATCTTCTAAATTCATGGTTCTGCAACCAGAATTCAAGAAACTTATAACTTCCATTCTTAGAATACCTCAGATAAGGAACTGTCTGCATCCTCCAAATGTATAAGGTTAAAAATGGTTCAAGTTCTTTTATACCATAGTTTTTAAAATTGTTCTTATCCGTTACTAATGGGATATTTTGTGGACAAAACACACTATACATATCTATTTATCTAAATCAACAAAATGTCATAGTGAAACGTTTTTCACTACGTTGGCTATACGCCTATTAAGCAATTAAAATTTGAATATTATGAATGCAAGGCGTGCGAAATTTTCTATTGAAAAATTTCCAAGTATTAAATATAGATCTAAATATATATATACATGTACATGTATAATATTTGTACAGTTTCTAAACATATAAAATATGAAATAACTATATTTTAAAGAAATGATTTCAGTACATGTAAAAATATTACTCAAAATATTTACAAATATTGAATTATTTTAATAAATTTTAGCCTATTAAAGCTTTATAAATTTACTTTATTGATAATTCTTCAAACGTATTTTCCAAAAATGAGGAAAAATGCATTGAAAAGTAAATTTTTTAGTTATTCATTGTACGGTATGTAAATGGTTAATTTTTAGAAGATGGTTTCTTTACATACTTCAAACATAAAGGTTTTTACTTTTAATTTTTGCAAGTGAGGCTGAATAATGTAATATCATATAATGTAATATAAAAAAATTACTTTTTGGTGTATTGACTGAAAATAATGAGATTTAAAGAAAAAAAATAATTAGTTTATTTTATGTAATACAACGGACACAAAAAGGTAATTTATAACTCATAAAATTGCATTTCAGAATATTTATTAAACATTATTATATTTCTTCCATATTAAATATTTGGCAATATGGAGTTTAAATATTAGAAAAAAAATATTTCTTATTAAATGTTAGATCCCAATAAATCCTATACGAATTTAACAATTTTTAATTGTACATACAATAACAGATGATTTAAAAGTGTAGTAGCTTTTAATTTTTCATTATATGTTCATCGTTCATTTAAAAGATTCTAATTTTTTATCCATCCCTAAAGACACTGTAAAAATGTATCATAAAATTTAATCTAAAATACCATTTAAACTTGATACCGTATCACTAGAAAAATATAAATGCATTTTCTGGTAAAAGACTAGTTAGTAAATAATAAGAGATTAGTTTACTTATTTCTACAAAGTAACTAATTTCTAATACTATATATTGTTAAGTGATTATTATTTTTTATTCTTTCAGGATAAAACAGTATTTTCATTTCGCATAGCCTTTCCAGATAAAATTTGGAACGTCCTTAAAAATTTAAGAAAAATAACTATTCCTCGAACTTTAATTTGCAGCATTATTTCAAGATATATCCTTTCCTATTTCGTTTATTTCCTAGAAGCAAAGATCTTAGCTTTAAATTTGTTGAAATTAGATATATACTATATCTTACAATCTCCGATACCGAAAATGAGATTGTTCAATAAAAGGAAAACATCGAGTTTTTCACATTCGCAGCATGACTAAATATATAATAAAAGTCTTTTTTCCTGAAAAGGTTATCTACTTATTGCTTACATATTTCAGAGTAATTAATAAATTAATAAATGTTATTTTCACTTCAATTTGAATGAAGAGACAAATAAGTTTCGTAAATTACTACAATGATAATTAGTTTTCTATAGTATTTAGTGCGTTATTTAAATAGCATATTGTGTGCTTTATTTCGCCTAGAAGCTCAAATAACTGTGAATCAAATTATTTACAGTCCCGGATGTAGTGTTTATGTAAAGTAAAAAGAATATGAGGTGAGCTGTGCCACTTTAGAAGACCTACTTAAAGAAATTCTACTTTAGACTACATAAAACAGTTTAAAATGCAGAAAAAATCGCTAGTCGTTTTAAAAACACCGATTGAGATATTAAATTCACTGACTTAAAAATGATCTTTCGACCAAGCAAAAATTGTCACTTTAGAGGAGCTCAAAAATTCTACTTTAGACATCATAAAACTGTTTACTGATGGTAACTTTAATAATTTCAAGATCATTACCCTTAGAATTACACGAAAGGTCACTATGCATCTGAGAGGTGCATATCACAAAATAGATTTATTTATCAAAAATACCAATACATTTCTCATTATGAAAAAGAATAAAATATTGAAAGCATAAAGCAACATAACATGCAGAAAAATGTTCTGAGTCGTTTGTAAGATATAGTTTGAGATATTAAATCCTCTATTATGAAAGAAACTTTTCGAATAAGCAAAAATTGTAGCGTTAGACAATCTCTAAAATGCTACTGTTAGACTTCATAAAATAGTTTAACAAGCAGAAATAATACTGCTTGTTATTTTGAAAATATAAATTGAGTACAAAAATACATTTATTGAAGATACAAGTCAGATTTCTGTTCTAAAAATACAAATTTCATTAGAAAATAGAAAAGCTATGTTTTTCAAGGTTTTGGGATTAAGAAAATATATGATTTCGTTATTTGACAAAAAAAAAAATCTCCTTAAAAGATGGTAATACTCTTACTTGAAAATCAATAAATGTTATTTCAGACTTTGTTTTTGCTAGTTTTAGGGACACATGTTGATTGTCAATTTTTTAATTATTTACAAACATTTAATGGCGTTGCCGCCATTTTTATGTGGCTTTGGCATTTATGTATTCAGGCTTAATTGCTTATAATTTTAAAAGATTTATTTAATAAATAACTAATGTAGGGAATGATTATCTAATTAAACAAATAGAAAATTGTATATAAGTTAATCTCTAGAAGTACCTTGCTAGTCTCTTTATGAAGGTAATCTAACGTCAAAAGTATTGTTTGTGTGGGAACGTGTATTCCTGATTTTAACATTTGTGTACTAATACGCCACCTATTCTGGCATTCCTTTAACTTTCAAAAAGTGTGGTTAAATATCCAGGAATCTGATTCTCGCTGTTATTTTATGCAGTAATATGTTACTTAGGTTGCTGTAGTTGACTAGCTAGTATAAATATAAAGGTAATGTGTAGAGTCGAATTTTTTACCATTCCCGTCCTTTACGGAACATCAAGAAAGTTTCTCAGCTTTCATCGAGCCTCGTGACGTTAGCGACAAAGTTCAACTTTGTCTAAATTCACATTAAAAGTCTTCTGCTGATTAGCTTGCCTTTGGTAAGGTGTTGCGTTAAATACTTTATACGTCAAATATATGTACGAGTGTTATTTTTAAAGTAAGTACCGTTTTGAAATAAAAAAGATACAAGTATAATTTTCTTACCAATTTTATTTTTATATGAAAGTTTGCACATCAGTCTATTTTTCTACATGATTTCCGGCAATATTAAGGTACTTATCGTATCGTACAACTGGTTTTTGAATCCCTCTTTCATATAAGTCTGCCGCCATTCCCTCACAATTTCATACAGGACGGGATACGTGAAACCCGAGGAAAGCCATCATATAAGGACGAAATCGTAAAGCGTATGCCCTGTTTCACTCGTTTGTCAACTTTCTGCACAAATCTTTAGTTATGACTGAAGCTTTCCCACTTCGTTCCTCATCATGAACATTCGTGCAGCCATCTTTAAAAGATCTAACCCATCTCTGTATCATTCTACCGGCCATAATATGTTGTCCTTTTGACATAACTTGGTAAATAGACTTTGAGACAATAGACTTTGACATAAGTTGGTACTGATTAGGTTACCTTGTAAATTATACAACATCATTTATACCAGTTGTTGTTGTGTTATCTCACGATTTCGCTGACAGAATCATCTTTTATTTCTCGGTCGTTTATTTGAAATTTGGACGACAAGATGTGAAGATTGACTTTATGTGGACTCAATACCTCTCATTGAGACTAAAAATGATAAAAATGTCGATTTTCCTACTTTTATCCTGAAACGAACATTAACATAGCTAGAACATTGTGTCCAAATTTCTTGACGATCTGATAAATAGTAAAAAAGATAGGGTTAATTTTACGTACTTTGATATTTCTTTTTTGTAAATAAAATGTTTAAACTCATTTTTCTCAGTTTGTAATTTTTTTTTTTACATATTTTCTATGTAGTCAAAATGCTAAGTCATCCACAAATGAGCAAATTGTCTGAAAATGTTTTACTGTAATTTTAGATTTTCTGAGAAATAATTAAATATCGATTTTTTACTATCTTTGATATTTTTGTTAAAAAAATAAATATATACGATTTTCATAGATTTATTCCATATGCATCCAATTAATGCTATTATTTTTAGACCTAATCTTTGAATCAAAAATCCTATACTAAGTATTGTCGAACAAAGCACCCTGAGTATAAAATAAAAAAATCTTATTTGAAATACTTTTTGGAAAAAAAAGAAGGAATTTAAAAATTTTTGAATTTTTAAAAATATATATATTTCAATAAAAAAAAAATTTGAATTTTTAAAAAAATATATATTTCAATTTTTTAAAAAATATATTAATTTATTAACAATTTAAGCATTTTTATTATATTTAATTATTTTGCTTTATTGAAACATGATCCAAATATTTTAATATAGGTGTTATTTACAGAATAATTTTTTTTTTTTGGTTAACGAGTACCCTAAGTGAAACACTTATTTATAATTTGTTTAATTTTGTTTTGCTTTATGTTGATCTGTAACCAGATCCTGATATCACAGGTCTGCACGTGTTCTAACCGATTTTCTTTCATTAGTTCTGGGTCGAGCAGATGCCGGATTCGGACTTACTTATTTTCAACAGACTCATGCTATGACACCTTATGTTTCAAGGGTTGTTAGATATATGAACTGTAGTACTTATCGGTAGTAGCAGATGACAAAGCAGTCTACTGCTAAATGTAATATGAATTTACATCACTTTCTTTGTTTTGCTAATGTTGCAGTAACATTATTCATCTATTAATATGTTTTTAGTACAAAAAGTAAAATATATTTAAAGAAGAAGTGTGAACCTTTTAAAAGAAATGTATTTAGCTATTAATATAATAACTGGACGACATCGTTCGAGTTTTTCACATTATTTAAAATCTCACTACAGTGCTATGTTTAACAAGTAGAAATTAGAAAAACTGGTGACCGGGAATGGGGATAGTTGTAACAAATAATAATGGGCAACATAAACGTAAAGTGCTTAAGATAAAAAAAAAATAAGTACCTAAAAACCAATTGTTATGCAATCAAGAATGAATAATTTGATAAAAACTAAGCATTATATGTAAAAATAGCGCAAATAAGATTATTGCGAAATACATTCGTAAATATTTTAAATAAATAATACCTTCTTTTATTATTCCAACGTATTATTTAAGAACTGTTAAATTTTAAAATCTTATATTAGTAGAACAAATCCTTTTTAACTGAATAAAGTAATCGTAATATTGTGTCGTAATAGTATAAATAAAATGTAAAACAAACTGTCGTAACTTGAAACCAACTGGTGGGGTAGATTGAGCCAGTTAAATAGCTGTACACTGCTTTGAAATTAAACGTTTTCTAATGCTCTTATTTCAGTCCATTATTTGTTTTTACTAACCCAAGAGATCATGTAATGGAGGAAATGCTTCATAAACGGGCTAGGGTACGGGGTAGGGTTTAAATTCGAGCTACTTTCTTTACCAAGGGGAAGAGAGTTGTGCACGATCGTTGCAATGGAACCGAACGGAATAGCAAGAAATGGGGGAAGAGCCGTGAATAGATGGACTTTGACTCACCTGAATTGGTACGGATTGTTTTCACCAGAAAATCTACATTCATCCCAGAACAAATCCCTCTGCCATTAACGACGGTTGGCGTCTCTGGGAAGCCGTGAAGCTGATTTGCCTAGATAAGTCCACGTTATGACTCCATGGTTGCTAAAGGACTAAACATTAGATACGAGTATCGGATACCAGTATGTTATGTGCATAGCACAGAACCGGGACAACAGGACGTCGATTGACCCCTCTTCTTGCGGCCCACTAAAGGAGGACCTGCTATCTGGGTTGTTAACAATTTCCAGATTTGCATTCGAGGCGAAGCTAAAGTCACCCACGAGTTAAAATCACCCACCAACACAACGTTGTCGTTCGGTGATGGTTCCCAAAAGCATAGCCAACGGTAGGATCGCAAGGTCAATGTCCTCAGAAGGGGCATAGTAGCACGTGACTACTAGTAATCAATCACCAGACCATCTTCAGTGGATAGCCACCACGTCAGATCGCACTAGGACCGGCTGAATGTGATGCGCTCGTTTAACTAGAGGACCGCCCGAAAGCAGTACTTTTCAATGTATGTAAAATTTAATTTCTCCCTAAATTGTTTCTTCATTGCAGCAAGTGACCATCTAATCACAAAGTAGATGTCCTGAGCTTCATATAGTCACGTCTTTTGATAGATTTGTTTGTTTTGTAATGGTTGTTGAGATCATCAACTTTAAGTACTAGATGGTCTAAAAAAGAACTACTATGCCAAAGACAGTGACGATGACGAGTTGACGGTTCCTCTGGTAGATAAACCTGGTGACGACAATGGAGCATGCATTTCCTGCGATGAACTATTTTCAGATGATGTTAGACAGACACTTTGGATCCAGTGCTACAAGTGTGAAGACTGATTAAATTCCGAATGTGCTGCGATGGAAAAAAAGGACATTTGTGACAACAACCGCAAATTAAAAAAATGGAGAAAACTTTTTTTTTACATAAACATTCAGATTTAATATTTTTTTGAACAAAATTTGATGTGTTTTGATTTATTACGAGATAAATTACAAGCAGCCCGTATTTGGACCTACACTTAAAAACAGTTATTTTTCCTTTTTGTTTTTGGAATAAAATGATTTTGTGGGAAAAAAGACTAATTCATAGCATTTTGGACCCCCATATCACCTTTAATAACTTTTTTAGAAGTAAGTGACATCAAAATTAGTCATTCAGAGTAAAAAGGAAAATCGTAGGTACTAAAATGAAAGTGGTAGCCTGTCTTTTGGGCCATTTCCTCAACATAGCATTTATAGTGGAAAAATTGAGCAAAGAATAAATTGAAGCTAAATCATTAATCTAAAAGTGGTCCAAGGTATCACGCCTTCCATACATTCAAACGAACAGTGAGGCTGAAAAAAAAGAAACCATGCTTGAAAAGACTAAAAATTTCAGATAAAATCAACACAAATGAAGAGAACATGTTGAGTGAATTAGGCTAACTATTATTTTAAATGCAATATTTAACAATTGTTAACTCTTTATTTGATATTCACACATTTAATTTCATTATATTGCTTTTTACTTCAGAAAATAAACGCTAAAATATTTACTTTTTAATAATTTAAGTATTTTTTTAAAGATATAATTTTTATAAAATTCTTTAAAATTGAGATCATGTTGTCCGAGACGAAGTAGCCTTTGTCTTTAAATATATCCTTTTTAATTATTGACTGACAATTAGAAAAGAAATTAAAAAATATATATAATTTTTTCGCAAAATGTATAAAAATTACAATAATTGTAAATTTTAGTATTTTGTAAAAAAGCTTTGTCTTATTGTATTATCTAAAAATAATGTATTAAAATAAGATGAAAAATCCCAAACCTTTCTTCGAAAACTACTCAATTATGTTATACTTCGAAGAAATAATTGCAGCATTTATTTTTTATTGTTTTGTTTCTTAGTGGATAATGTAGCACTAAAAAATGAGCGTATGTAATTTTTTTTAAAATAAATAAAATTGTCTTTTTAATTAAAAATGCCTCAAATTTCATGCAATAAATTTTAATAATCTACTTTGAAATAAAACGAACCTAATTAACATACGAGGGAAAGTCATTAAGTAAGCACAAAAGATAACTCAGCCACATTAGGATTTTAAGTTGAATCTTTTCATCATCTGTGAACATCATCTCGCTTCCAAGATGGTTTTTTAGGTAATTAAACAGATGAAAATTGCTTGGGGCTAAGTCGAAACTGTATGATGGATGTTGAAGAAGTTACAAGATGATGTTCACAGATGATGAAAAGATTCAACTTGAAGTCCTAATGTGGCTGAGACAGGAACCCAAAGAATTGTATGCAGCTGGTGTTGGGGCACTGGTAAAACGGTGATATAAGTGCATAAATATTGGTGGAGAATATGTTGAGAAATAAAAATAGTTTTGAAGTGAATACAATACTAAGTTATTATTTAATTATCCTTGTGACTTACTTAATGACTTTCCCTCGTAAAATAAAACTTAGTATTCCCTGGTTTTAAAACCACAGATATGAAGAATAATATGTAGGTGACCATTATCTTACACTTTAGGAAATTAATTGGAATGGAAAAAGGAAATTAATTGATAAAAAGAGGTTTTATAAGCTATCAAATATATGCAATGATTGTTAAGCAGATATGTATACATTTTTGAAAACACGAAATATTTATTAATATTTTAAACTAGCAAATGCTTGACTATCACATAAAATGCTAAAAACGACAACTTTGGGAAGAAATCGGTTTAAATCATAAATTGTTAAATTTTGTTTAATGTGTACTGCTGAGCAGAATATTTACTCCTATATTTATTGCTGGTATTGTACTTAAGCCTGTCCAACATACATTAATTAACCGACATCAAAGAGTGTGTTAGGAGCATTTAGAATACTTATAATTAATAAAATTAAAGTGGTCGTAATATAAATCCTAATAACAGGTAACGCGAGCCAAAAGGGATAATTTAGACAACGCTCAAGTTAAAATTAACAGTTAAAATTAAATTAAAGTTTACGCTATGATTTTTAGAACTCCTGTTATTTGTGAATCATCCGCCTTACAATTACCATTATAATTAATACATATGAAAACCCTTTAAAATACTGTAAGAAATGATGAGAAAAATTATCTAAATGATTACTCTAAAATGAATACCTAAAAATAATTGATTAATGACAAATAAAAATGACACATATGATTGTTGTAAATAAAGAGATTTAAATTATTTGAATTACTAATTTATTTACAACACAGGTGGAATATTAGGTGGTATATATCATATACCACCTAATTTTAATCCGATTCAAACCAGAAACTTTTAATTAAATTTTACTTTTTTAACTTTGACGAGAAAAGTTGAAAAATTGCTTATTCTTATTTTGAACTAAATTCTTTCCTAAATTCCGGTGGGAATTCAACGTTACAGGAGCACAAGTGTTTGCCCCTGAAATGGTTAAAATGAACGTAATCATTTTGAAACAGTAAAAAGAATGATAGGTTCTGGAGTAAAATTAAGATATTTTAGACTAATTTAAAGATGATTATTTTATGAACGGCGCTTGTGATTAAACCTTCAATAAAAATGTTATAACTTACTTTATATAATGAAAAATCGATGTCTTCGAGGAAAAGTGATTACATTTATTGATGCAAATAAATCAGATTTGAATAAATATATATTTTTATACATCTTTTATCAACTCATTCAATATATCTGTTCATCGTAGAAAAGTTCAACATCAACGGACTTTGCTGCCGACCTTTTCCTTCTGCGTCCTCTTCAGCCGGATAAGTCGCTGGAAAAGCTCTATATATTATAGAGATTTTTTTTTTTAAATTTTATACTAGCAGTCTATGCCCGCTGCGCTGGTCCATTTTCCAAATGAACCTTGAATCAAACGAAATGGTGAATTCGACCATTTATTTTCAAATAATATGGATCTTCATCTGGAAAGTCCTGCCGCATTGCTAAATACATTGTGTTAGTATATTTCCATTGCGTTAGTACCTTATTTTATGCGTTATAGAAAATTCCGGCAATTAAAAAGCAACTGTTTAATTTGATTTTTTTTTCTGAGTTTGGTAGAGAAATGTGGCCGTTGTGACCAACAGAAATTAAAATGTTATCAGAGTCGCCACACTACTAAAAAACAGAGAATTACAATCATTGCAGAGATTGACCATTGAAATTAAATAATGTTCGGATTATTCATTTTCGTTTGTAATAAGTTCTTGAACTTCGGGCATCTCCGTTTGGTGCTATTTGTGGTTCTGGTAGCTTAAATATAATCTCACTCTACCTTACATTATATTTCGTAATATGCTCATTTTCTGGCAGGTCTACTACAGTTTTCTATCTTTGGATTTCAGCAGATAAATACAGTGGAAAATGTAATAAATTATTTGATTACAAAGAGCAGTGTATTTTTTTTAAATCCTAAAAGGTGTAAATTAAAAACGTAATATATAGTAAAATAACTTTAGATTGTTGACATGTTTCGGCTCACTCCTAGTCATTTTCAAAAACAAATGAGAATATTCTATAATTGCACAGTCTTTAAAGTTATTATTTGAAATGCAAGCATTTAATTTTCATGTACTTTTTAAAAATTACGCATCTTTTATTTTATTTTTATCATTGCGACTAAAGTAAAATCAAAATCGTAAATAAACAAATAACATGTGACTCAGAAATACGGTCATTTTTAGGGTTTTGTTCATCTCACGAAACCCTATTACTCTCGCTCCGTTGTCTGTCTGTCACAGAGCCATTCTCAAAAACTATATAACTTACAGAGTTGAAACTTTGTGCATATAGCTGAATACCAGCTATAAAGAGCTCAAAATATTAAAATTTTAAAAATTCGTATTATTTTAATAAATAGAGATAACAAACCAAAATTCTAACAGCCTTTCCCTATTAAATTTAAACATTTTTCGTTATAGCAGATGCCAAAAATTAAAAATCCACGATGAAATTCTTTCCACAACATTTAATTTTCTATCAGATGATTTCCACGTGAAAAATGAAAATGAAATAAAAAGTTTTACCAATTGAAAAAAAGATAAATATGAAAGAAAATTGATTGACATCATAGTAATAATAAAACGAAAAGTGTCTAAGATTTCTCAATAATACAAGGAGTATGAGTATGTGTATATACACAAAGCATATTAATATCACGTCATTAGAGAATTAAAAATAAAATCTGACGTCCTATTTGAAGTTTAACGAATTTTTCAGATGTTTGAGAATAATACAAAGCGAATATCAATATGAGTAATAGAGAATAGTAAATATATGAGTTTGAGAAACATATTGAATCGTGATAAAAATCCGATTATGGAAATATTCGCATATTTTAACATTTTGAAAGTGTACAATTTGTTTAATTTTGAAATTATTTTTTTTAATATCGCATTTAGTCCGCATGACGTATATTATTATGACAGAATATAATAGAGGGCTTCGCCCGCTATCGGGCTGGTTTAGATTTTCGAAAAACGAAAAAATAGACCGGTAAATTTTTACTGTATAAAAAACATGACTTTTTTTTGTTGCTAAATGAAATTTATTTGAATTTATTAAAGAAAGGATAAAGTGTTTTGAAAAGAATATTAAACGAAACCCTTTGAGCGATCTTCGATCACACTTACCCACTTGTTATAATTACATCTGCTAGTTTCTTCTGTAAAAAAAAAAAAAAAAAAAAAAAAAAAAAATTAAAATTGTTACTCAAATTTTATCTAATAAATTTTCAGATGCATTTTTCTTAAACTGACGCAAACGATAAATCGCCAGATATGGTTTTAATTGCAATATTTCACATTTAAGCATTGCAGTAATTCACATTTAAGCATTATTTAAGCATTGCGAACATTCCTCTTCACGTAATATAAATTCAATATTTTTGTTTTATAACATTATTTTTCATCAAAACTGTTTTGCTTATTTTATTTAAAATAAAATTCGTAAGTTTTTCTTTTATTTTTGAGGTGTTTCTATTATTTTCTAAATAATATAGCCGTTTCAATTCTTTCACCAACGATAATGGTCGCCAAAAAATAACCAATGGTAACCTTTTCGTCCAAAATAACAGAATTTTCCATCTTAATTCTATAACTAATGTACGTAAAACGTTGTGTTATATACTAAAACCTTCCCTAAAAAATTATATATTTAACAGTGCAAGTTCCATCAAAATCCATTCTCGAGTTATAAAGGAACGGAACGAAATTTCCGTTTGTGTTTTATATGTATAGTAGATATAATTGCATATTAATGTTAAAGATGTAAATGAGAAAGAGCATTTTTTGCACTTTTATACTCTCATTTTCTAATATAGAATTTATTTGTGCACACAGTTCTTTAAAAAAATTATTATATTATAAGAAAGAAAGTAATGCGCCAAGCATAGGCTATGAAACACTTTCTAACACTTTCAGAATACTGTCACAAAGCTTCACCTTTTATTAGAATGGAAGATGATGCTAATAAGCAATTTTTCAAAATGCATACACATTTGAAAACCCAATCTAAGAAAATACCAGCTGTAGTCGAAATCCACAAGTAGCCACATCCGAATTCTTTTCTGCAGCCCTGTATATGATCTATACATTTCTATATATTCTACATAGTATGGTGATATTTAGTTCTTTTAGGAAACGCATAACACAGTTTAAAATTCCCCTAAGGCAATTTCCGTGAATAAGCAGAAATGTACTCAAATTCGATGCAACCTGTATATGATTTAAAGAATTTATACACACTCAGTAGTATGCAAAAAATTAGTTAAATTTAAAACCACATACCAGAATTGAAACCGCTTTTTCCACAATTTTCACTCATTAGACAGTACTGTAACAGAGGTTTTCTGCGTTCCTGTAAATGAACGATAAATTCTGTGAACAACCTATCCTACAGTAAGCTTCTAGTAATACACCTCAATGATGTATATAAATGTATTTCATTTATGTAGGAAGTAGTTTAACAATTAAAATACACTGCAAACGTTTTTTTCCCATACACAATAATGTAATGGAATTATTTTGAGTGCTTCTGTAAAAGAACTATAAATGTTACTCACTTCATTTTCAATATCAATCATGACATAGTAAACATCAATGTAATATATATCAATAATACATACTTTTTAATAAAAAATCGACTTCAAAAATTATTATTATTTTTTGTTTACTTTAAAAAAAATACTGAACCAATTGGGATGAAATTTAAATGGGACCAATTCGAAAGTGTCTTCTTTAAAAAAAATATAAATCACATGAATATGTCGAGTAAATTCAGAGTAATAGGTGAGCATGCATAAATATATATATATATATATATACAGGGTGATTCATAAAAGATGGGCAGAACTTTAAGGGGTTATAGCACACTTAAAGACAAATAATATTAAATAGGAGACTAAGGGTCCCAGACGTATTCCCAAGGAGATAGGGGGCATTAAAGTTTAGGGTCCGAAATTTCAAATGATTATAAAACATGGAAAAATTGGTCGATTCGTTTGCGGTTTTTGCAAAAAATTTTCTTTATGCCAGTATTTTCTTGAAATAAAATTTTAAAGTTCAATTTAAAAAAATGCCGATAGGGGGCGCTTTAGACTTTGGAGTAACAAACAACTATTTTTTAACGTTATTTTTTGTATTTCTTTAAATGATTTCGAAAGCTTAGACTTAAACTTAAATTTTGATCTAAAAATCTGAGTCCTAACGAGTAGTTAAGTAGCGTAAACTGAAATTTGAAATTTGAAACCCTTCTCCCCCCAGAACAAAAATCAGTTATTCCCGATCTTTGTGTCGTAGATTAGGCTCTAACTACTGCCGCGTTTTGCTAAAATTATTCTTTATGTCAGTATTTTCTTGAAAATAAATTTTAAAGAAAATTTTCAAAAAATTCCGATAGAGGGCGCTTTAGACTTTGGAGTAACGAACAACTATTTTATACCGTTATTTTTTGTGTCTCATTAAATGCTTTCTAAAGCTTAGACTTAAATTTTCAGCCCAAAATCTGAATCGTTAGACGTGGTTAAGTTTCTGGGGAGAGGGGTTTGAAATTTCTACTCCTGAGCACAGTTCAGTTTACCATGTCCACACATTGTGTGCTGTGATACGAGGTAAAAAGACACAAATTAGGACTATGTTACCAAAGCATATTTATTAACATGTAATCACAATAAATGTTCAAAATTGTGACCACCAGAGGTTATGCACGCAGAACAACGGCGACGAATGGAACGGCGAACATTCGCGAAAACATCAGGCTTTTCGAGCACTTCCCCTACAGCGGCGGAAAGTCTGGCGACCAGTTCCTCGGGGGATTCAATGGGTGTCTCATACATAAGAGCCTTCAATCGTCCCCCAAAAAAGAAATCGAGGGGTGAAAGATCTGGCGAGCGAGCAGGCCAAGCAACAGGACCACCTCGACCAATCCATCTGTTCGGAAATGTGAAGTCCAGATAGTTGCGGACGTCTCGTACGTAATGGGCTGGCGCTCCATCGTGCTGGAACCACATGACCCGCCGGATGCGTGGAGGAACAACGTTTAACAGGTCTGGCAGCACATGTTGCAGAAATGTGAGGTATGTTTTACCGTTGAGGCGTTCAGGAAGAAGGTACGGTCCGATTAGGTGGTCTCCGAGGATTCCTGCCCAAACATTGATGGAAAAGCGTCTCTGATGAGCATGTGGATACGTAGCATGTGGATTGACATCCGCCCATACATGTGCATTGTGTGTGTTAAATGTACCTTCACGTGTGAAGGTACATTCATCGGTGAAAAGCACAGTTCGTCCAAAATGTGGATTTAGCGCGTTCTGCTGCAGAAACCAGCGGGCGAATTCAATACGATTTGGATAATCCCCTGGAGACAGTTTCTGGACTCGTTGCACATGAAACGGGAGCAAATGTTCATCCTTCAGTACCCTCCAAGTCGTGGACTGTGAGGTATCCACCTGGCTAGCCACTGTTCGTGTACTTGTACTTGGCTGCGCCGCTACTACATCCAGAATGGCTTCTGCAACAACTACTGATTCGTCCTTTTTTGCACGACCTGCATTCGACCGGGAAGCGAGAAATGATCCCGTCTCACACAACTGTCTGTGCAAGCGCTCGAAAGTTTTGCGGTTAGGCAACCGCCTGTTAGGAAATCGCTCTCCGTACATTCGTTGTGCCTCTGCACCATTTCCATCTGCCGCTCCGTAAATTAAATGCATCTCAGCCTTTTCCTTATTCGTGAAGGGCACCATCTTCCGATTCATTACTACAGCGACTTACACTTGACTCACCGTTCAGTGGTTTTTATGCCTGAATCGTGTCGAAATTTTGCATACGTGTTCTTCTTCTTCCCCATTTGACATTTGCATACTTTCTGTTTCCTTCTTCACCCGGTGACTAGCGTCAGGAATGGAGCTTTAACGTTTGCATGAGCGACGTTTCCAACTGTGCCAGTGCCTTTATGAGTGAATTCCGACTATGCAGTCCTTGACGAAAGTTGTATTTTTGCCTCGTATCACAGCACAGAATCGTTGGGCATGGTTAAGTAGTGCAAACTGAACTATGTTCAGAAGTTGAAATTTGAACCCCCTCCCCTCGCTACTGAACCACGCTCAGCGATTCAGATTTTGAGCTGAAAATTTAAGTTTAAGTCTAAGCTTTAGAAAGCATTTAATGAGACACAAAAAATAACGGTATAAAATAGTTGTTCGTTACTCCAAAGTCTAAAGCGCCCTCTATCGGAATTTTTTGAAAATTTTCTTTAAAATTTATTTTCAAGAAAATACTGACATAAACAATAATTTTAGCAAAACGCGGCAGTAGTTAGAGCCTAATCTACGACACAAAGATCGGGAATAACTGATTTTTGTTCTGGGGGGAGAAGGGTTTCAAATTTCAAATTTCAGTTTACGCTACTTAACTACTCGTTAGGACTCAGATTTTTAGATCAAAATTTAAGTTTAAGTCTAAGCTTTCGAAATCATTTAAAGAAATACAAAAAATAACGTTAAAAAATAGTTGTTTGTTACTCCAAAGTCTAAAGCGCCCCCTATCGGCATTTTTTTAAATTGAACTTTAAAATTTTATTTCAAGAAAATACTGGCATAAAGAAAATTTTTTGCAAAAACCGCAAACGAATCGACCAATTTTTCCATGTTTTATAATCATTTGAAATTTCGGACCCTAAACTTTAATGCCCCCTATCTCCTTGGGAATACGTCTGGGACCCTTAGTCTCCTATTTAATATTATTTGTCTTTAAGTGTACTATAACCCCTTAAAGTTCTGCCCATCTTTTATGAATCACCCTGTATACATACGCGTCGAATTGAGAACCTCAATTGCAATCCTACTATGTTTAGGTGAGTTAAATGACGGTCAGACGGCAGACAGACAAACGAATCCACAAACACTTTTCAACTACGTTCGAAAATTTTAAAAATAAAGAGTTTTAAAACTTTTTCTATCAATCCGCACTCCATTTCAGAAATCACGCTTTGTATAGGAGTGTCGCAAGAGGGCGCTACAATACTTTGAATTTTCGATCGCGTACTTGAGAGATAGGAATCTGCTCCGGAAAGTTGAAAGATACAGCCCTCCGCTCTCATCCTCTTTACTTCGCCGGACTTTTCCGATTTTGAATTTGAGAAAGAAGAACTGCCGTTTGTTTAGAACTTTTTCCTGAAAAGCTTTCCCTTCCATTGAATAGAAGAGTTTTTGACAGCTCATTTTATTTATTTTTCGTAAATGACTTTCAAATAATTTTTCAATATTTCCACTGAAGAATAATTAAAGTAACTGATCTGAAAGTAAAAACTGATTACACAGTAACAGCAATTACGCACTTGTCGTTTTAAAATTTGAAGCAAACTTTATTAAAAAACTGAAAATGTTCCTTATTGATACTATTTTAAGTTTAGTATTTAATGTAACAATGATCATTGGTGAAACAATCCTGTTTACTATTGAAGCAATTATCAGTTTTCTCCCGCTAAAATCCACCTTCTTTGGACTATGGATGGCTATATCGCTTATTATGAATGTGCTTTGGATACTACGGAATAATAGGGAAAGCTATTTACTTGCGCCTATGTCAAACTTAATTATGCTGAATATTTCCGTGATCACGACCGTTATCGAAGCTGAGTGGCTGTCGAGTATTAGTGTCGAATTCCCTGGGGGGGACTTTGTATGTAAATTTATAAAGTGGGCGCAAGCAGGCGGTTCTATGATGTCCTCCGGATTTATTAATTTTATTGTGATACTTTTTCGTTATCCTCAGACTTTTCGACGTTACGTTATGGAGAGCAGTCTATTAATTTGGGCGACGAGTCTTCTTTTGACATTACCCCAGGTAAGATTCAAATGATTTATTTTGTTTTTCTCCAGTGCATGAATTTATGCAATTTGTATAAAAATTGTTTGAAGCAAATTTAGTTTTTTGGATCAGGAACTTTATTCACTTCCAATATCATATTATTATTATTATTCTACCATTGATAACAATACACACATACAAATAAAAACATACGTATATATATATTTTTTTTTCAATGAAATTTTAAATGAATTGAAATTATTAAATTCTCCCTTTACAGCATCATTAAATTTTAACTTAATCTTACTACTACCATGGGGTCACATGTGACCACAGAGCAACTTTACCGTACAACTATAAAAAATGTATGAGTTTTAAAATTCTGAAAAAAGTGAATTTGTCCATTTTATGCTTAACATTTGACATACAGAGGAAATTAATAAAATTGTTAAATTTTATTTTTTTATTTTCAATATATTTACCGAATACCATTGGGGTCAACTGTGACCCCAATACAAATGTATATATTAGATCAAATTTTGAACACAAAATTTCATATTATTTTACATTTAAACACATTTTTTATAACAAAACGAATAAATTTAAGGTTTATAATCATTTCGTTATAATATTACATGTAAAAAAATAAAATCTTAGCGGGGTCACATATGACCCCAGTAGTACTCAATGGAAGTAAAAAAAGTAGGTATTTTATATTATTTTATATTATTTTATATAATTATGCTATTTTATGATTTTTATATTATTTTATATTATTATGTTATTTTATGATTTTAATAGTATTTTATATTAAAACAAGTTTTTTGTAACAAAGCGAATAAATTTAGGTTTATAACCCTTTAGGTTATACTATTACATGTAATAATTAAAAATTTTAGTGGTGTCACATATGACCCCAGTGGTACTTAGTGAAAGAAAAAAAGTTTGTATTAGGAGGGTTAATGTATTTTTTAATTAATATTCATTCCGAAAATAAAATTAATTTTTCAAAATTATATAGTTTAGTAACAATTTATATTACGTTTTTATCCAATACATAAAATTATGCAAACTGTATACAGATATTTGAGGTATTTTTTTTTTTTTTAAATTTTGCTTTTTACTAACTTCCAGTTTCAAAGTATTTTGAAAATTAACATTACTGTCGCACTGATTGTAGTATACAAGGTGTCTAAAAAATATTGAAACATGCGTTACTTTTTTACTTATTTGGGGATAAGTATGCAATGTGGATTACAAGAGTGTTACAAATAAGGTAGAAAATATATTTATGTTAATGGAGCAGTCATCTCATTTAATTTTCAAAATATTTACACGATCTTTCTAAAAAAAAAAGAGAGAGAAGATTTTTCGTTTTGTTCCACCAAGATCATTACAAAAAACACCATATCTGTATCTCTAAAATTGAAGGAGTTATACAGAAGCAAAAATTGTCCATTGTGAATGAGGATCATATATGAAATTAAAAATGTAAGTTTGTGAAATATTGAACAACAACAACAAAAAAGAAACACAAAGTTATAGTTAATTATAATTCATTTTTCAGCAATAAATTACGCCTGTAATCATTAAATAATAACCGGTGAATTTGTATCCTACTTTTCTAACCGTAAAACGACAGAGTGAAAAATGTCCAATCCGGGAATCAAACCGGGACCTTTGGAGAAGCGCTCAAATGCTCTACCTTTGAGATACGAGGACGATACCCAGCCTGACATCTGTCACTTAGACATGTCAGTAAGGCTGCAATCGCAGCCCAAGATGGAAATGTCATCTTGAGCACGCAAACTTCAGCAGCAATCATGAGACGATATACAAATCCCAGCCTACGACATCCCAGCATACACATAGTTATTTTTTTTATCTTGGGCTGCGATTGTAGCTTTACCGACATACATAAGTGAGCAGGGTTTGACAAATGCGGTCGCCAGGCTGCCACTGGCGGCCAAGTCATTTAATCCGGCATTTTTGTATGTTTTTTAAGTTACAAAAATTGAGCACAAAGGATATTTATTCTCTCACCCCTACTCGTGTGCTGCAAGGAGTGATCTTCCTTTCTCTCGTACTTTTAATGGAAGAACCAAGTTAAAAAGGCATTTTCACATCTCATGCATAGAAGACGCCATTCTTTTCCGCTCTAGTTAGCTAGCATGTTACATGATTAAAATAGGGATGACGTCAATAAAAGAATAAGGAATATTGACAATCCTGCTCTGTGGCATCTAAAATGGACTATAATGCTAAAGAATGCTTAATTTTTTTTCTAAGTTTCAAATCAGATTTTTGTGTTCGGAATTAAAACTGATTAATAAATCACATTCATTTTAAAGACTAATAACAGATAAATGATTATAAGTAATTCTTTTTGTAGTAAATTTATCAAACTTAATTAAGATTTCAAGAATATAACATAGTACTAGTTTAGCACTAATGTAGCTTAGTATTCTAAACTATATAACTAATAATTCTAAATTATTTTTGTTATTATTTTTTTCTCAATTAATTCATAAAATTTTTTTGTGTTTTTTTAATCAATGACGGGGTAGGGGAGGGGATATTTTTTACTGGCAACTAGAATATTTTACTGGATATCACATTTATTAAATTTCTAAAGCCCTTTAAGTGAGAGATGCCAGGCTGGGTATCGTCCTCGTAGCTCAAAGGTAGAGCAATGGAGCTCTATTCCAAGGGTCCGGGTTCGATTCCCGGCTTGGACATTTTTCACTCTGTCGGTTTACGCCAAGAAAAGCAGTGTAAAAATTCACTGGTTATTTGCTATTCGCATATTTATATTCCGTATACCTTAAACAAAAAATAATAGATGATTGTTAGGGGAGAAGAACTCTAAAATATTTACTGAAGAATTTATTCAAGAATATCAGTAATGCATTAAAGGTGTTTTATTGATGAAATAGCCTTTTGAACAGTACGAAAAAATGGTAAAAGGGAACTTTTAATTATTTTTCATATACCAGTTGATTTTACAGACAAAATTATTCAGTTTTTTTTAATGATCTTGTTGTAGCAAAATATTTTTTTTATTTCTATTTAATACATTTTATCTAGGTGGTCACATAATTACCCAAAGAGCATAACTTTTAGAACATTAATGGGAGAACAATTTAATTAAATAATTCTATTTTGAACATTTATGCAAGTTACATTGTAAACTTAGCTCCAACAAATAAAAATTGAAGCATGTTTCAATCTTTTTGGGGTATTCTGTATATACCTTTTCATTGAAGAAATAAATTTATTTGAATCATTTATTTCTATTTAGTGTTTCAACAAATTTTATAAAGGGGAAAACACATATTTGTTTTTTGTTTCAATATTATTAACATTTACTATGAAATTATTTATATTTGAATATATTATTTCGTACTAAGTTAATTTTTTAACAAAAGATACTGTTTAAAAACTTTTGAAATCAAATTACAATGCTTCTAACCAGCAAAGTTTCTATAAATGTGGTGTGGCGTAGAGAGTGCTACGACGAACTAGTCGAATGTGCCAATCCCAAAACTTTCTTCTATCTCATACAGGTTTCATATGAACCAAAAACGAATCGGCACCAATTTATATCAAGCTCCAACTGAATCTGAAGTTTGATGAAAATCTGCGCATTATTTCTTGAAATATAGCTATCATAAAAATCATGAAAAAAGCAGCGTAACAGCCCCACTTGTTGGGCTATTTACACCAAAACGTAATCAGCACATGTGACCCTAATACGAATTTATATATTAGATCAAATTTTGAACACAAAATTTTATATTATTTTACATTAAAACACATTTTTTTGTGACAAAAGGAATAAATTTATAGTTTATAATCCTTTAGGTTCGTGTACGTTAGGTTAATTTATGTAACAAAATAAAAATCTTAGTGGTGTCACATATGACTCCAGTGGTACTCAATGGAAGAAAAAAGTTGGTATTAGGAGGTTTTAATGTTTTTTTTTTTTTTTTTTTTTACTTCATTCAAAAAATAAAATTAATTTTTCAACATTATATAGTTTAGTAACAATTAACATATTTATGTGTTAATGTCTAACAGAATCTGAAGTTTGATGAAATTCTGTGAATTAGTTATTGAGATATAGCTATCATGAAAATCATGAAAAAAGTAGTCTAGCCGCGCAACCTGTTGGGCAATTTACACCAAAATGTAGTTAGCATCTATTTATGTCAAGGTAACAGAATATGAGGTCTGATGAAATTATGTGCATTAATTCTTGTGGTATAGCTAGCGTGAAAATCATGAAGAAAGTAGAATACCAGCGCTCGTCTCACGAAACCCTATTACTCCCACTTCGTTGTCTGTCTATCACAGAGCCGGTTCTCAGAAACTATGTAACTTACAGTCATGAAATTTTGTGTAATTTTAGCTGAATACCTATTATGAAGCGCAAAATCATACAATTTGAAAAAATCGTATTATTTTAATATGTAGAGATAAAAAACCAAAATTTCTAATAGACTTTTTCTTGTTAAATTTAAACATTTTTCGTTATAGCAGTTGCCAACAATTAAAAATCCACAATAAAATTATTTCTACAATAATTAATTTTGTATTGAAAGATTTCCATGGGAAAAATGAAAATGAAATAAAAAGTTTCACCAATTGAAAAAAAGATTAATATGACGTCATATTGGTAATAAAACGGAAATTTTCAAACATTTCTCAATAATACAAGGAGTATGAGTATGTCCAAATACAGAAAGCAGCTTAATATGACGTCATTAGAGAATTAAAAGGAAAATTAATCTGACGTCTAACATTTTGAAGGTCTCTATACAACACGTTTAATTTTGAAATTGATTTTTTTAAATATCGCATTTAGTCCACATGACAGAGTATAATAGCTGTCTTCGGCCGCTATCTGACCGGTTCAGATATTCGAAAAAACGAGAAAAATAGACCGGTAAATTTTTACTAAAAAAAAACGACTTTTTTTTGGGGGGGGGGGAATGAAATTTATTTGTATTTATTAAAGGAAGCATAAAGTGTTTTTAAGGAATATTAAGCGAAATCCTTTGTGCGATCTTCGATCACACTTACCCACTTGTTTAATATAAGCCGAGAAAGAGCCCCAATCACAATATATTCAATCACGGCAACATAGCAGCATTTTTTTTTTTTTTTTAATAGGACAGAGGGGTTCTTTGTTGATTTTTCGGGTAAGAATAGTTTCAGATTCTAGATAAAAGAAAAATTTTATACTGAACGAAACTACGACCCTTTGGGTTCCACGGAACACAATTTAAAGATTTTCTGTCTGGAGTTAACAAATTTTACTAACAAATTTTAACTTATGTGACATTCTCATATTGCATCGAAAATAAAATCGGTCATAAGGAGACAATTTATGTATTAAAAATATTGTTTTCTGATATATCTATTTTTGGAGAATTATATTTTTAACACTTTCCAACCTAGTTGAAAAGTGTTTATGACTTCGGTTTGTCTGCTGTCTATCCGTCTTTCCGTGCTCTAACTCCCGTAAATATGCTTCGATTGTCTTGAAATTGTTGTATGTTATTGTCGTTTACTATAGCATGTTCCCTATTTCAACAGAAGTGTGTAGCACTTATAGTTTTTTTACACGGACAATCAAAAGTGTTTCATCAATGGGAAATAATCGTTTCAAGTGCATTTTGATAACGCTAAGTCATTTAAAACATAATGAAATTGATATATAATTATGAAGCGCATTAAAACATGCTTTTTGTAGAATATGGGTTGCAAAGCATTTATTATTCATTTACAGGGCAAACAAAAGAATTCTGTTACACATCGTTCTATGAGGAAAAATCGTTTGCAGTGTAATTTAGTGATATTTTACTATTTGAAACACAATGAAAATTATACGCATTACTCAGGTGCACTATAAATTGCTCTCTTGTGTGCATTGCGCTTATTTACAGGGACACACAGAATATATTGTTTACAGTAAATGTGCGATATTTACAGTCTATGTATGATAAGTGTGTTTTCAACTTTGGATTGCGTTTTTAAGTTTAACTAAATTTTTTCATAGTACGTGTGTGTTTATAAACTCGGTTGATCATATACAGGGCTACACAAGCTGATTCATAAGTATTACAGACTGTGGGAGTGAATTGCTTAAGGGTAGTTTTTAATTGTGCTTACGCATTTTCCTGCTGAACTATATTTAAGAGACTAATAGAAGTTTGTAGAATATAAAAAAAATCATATACAAGGCTACGCAAAGAAAAAGATACATTGTCGTTTACGGTTGGTAATTGCTGCGAGTGAGATTTAAGTTCATTTTTAGCTTAATATACAGTGTGTACAAAAGCCTTCTGATAATATACAGGGCTGTACAAAAGACTTCGAGTGGATTTCCATCTATTGGCGAAAATTGCTAAATGTGAATAACTATTCTAACTATTCTAACTGAACTAAATTTTATCATACTATATATCCACATCTGTTGGTGATCTAGCTGTTGTTCATATACAGGGCTGCAAAAAATAATTCGACTTTTATTTTGACACTGGAAGTTAATTTTGAAAACTGTATTTTTCAATGTGTTATATGTTTTCTAAACTGGTTACTTACATATCTGCTTTCACCTTATTTAACGGTGAAGTTTCGTTACAGTTTTCCGGCTGTGTTGGAAAGTTTTTCATAATCTATGCTTGACGCATGATTTTTCGTTCTTGTTTAATTAGCATTTTGAACTTGCTTGAATTTTTTATTTTAAATTATGATTTAAAAAAACACATTTTAACAAATTAAAAAAGTTTCAGGAATACAAAAATTTGCATTATTCAAGCCGATTTCCTAATATTTTCTTTAAAGATTGTATATTGTAAAAAAAGTTAATTTCGAAAATGTAAATATTTTTACACTGTCAAATAAAAAAAATTACGAGTTAATATTAAAAAAAAGTTTTGTAATTGTTTTTGAAATTATATGATTTTAGTTATTTTTATTGTCTAGTGAATAAATAAATAAATAAATAAAAATGTGTATAACTGGGTATTAACAATGAAATTGTGGAATGTCCACCAATCTACGTCAGGTGTTGTTAACAATGTATTGATATTCATTATATATATGAATAATTATTTACTTATGATGTTTTCTGTGACACTGATATTTATAAATAGAAATATTTAAAGAAATTATTTTGAAAGTTAAATAAAAAGTGTAAAAGAGAAAGAACGGGATGATATATAACTTTTTCAAACATATTCTTAATATAATATGCAAAATACACATATTATTCTTTATACATTTTCTTCCATTGTCATTTTATTTAGTAAAATCAAAGAGTTTACATCAAAGTTTGCGGTTGTTCAAAAGAAAAAAATTGAATTAATACTGTAATATTGCTTTTTCCAACGATATTCATAATACTGTAAAACCGCTTAGGTGTGACCGAGACAAAAATCTCAAAAAATCCCCGTTTTTACAATTCTGTTTTTTTTTTTTTAAGAATAAAAATAAATTAAAAATAAAATAAAACGCACGTAAATACGATAGATAATAAGATTTAACGCTTTATATGTAATACTGACCATTGTTACCGCTCCCTTTTTCTAGGATTTAAATGACTTTTTAACCTACTTCCAAAATGAAGGAAGTTATATATTTCGTTTGTATTCTATTTTTTTTTTTTTATGTATGTCCACATATAACTCTTCAACAGATGCTCCGAACATTAAACTTTTTTTTTTCAAAGATCTTAGTCTGCATATAATCCTGTTACATAATCATCAAGATATAATAATAATAAATTTCTCTCTTTTTCTTCTTTTTTCTTTCTTTCTTTTTTTTATGACTTTATAAGTTTTATCTTTCGTAACAATTCACTACTCGTGAATTCTAATATGATGTTAAGACAGATAATAGTCGCCATATCGTGTATAAGGTTTATTTAGAGGAACAGGATAAAAGTTTAATGTGTGATGTGTAGGCGATGATCGTGCTTTTGTGACAACTCTTTATTCTTGTCCACATCGGAGTCCTGCACAGATCCCGAAAATTCTATTTGAGGTTAACCCAAAACCAGAACTAAACCCAAAACACATCATCGCCCACTGCGCATCAAAATGACCGATATTTTCAACAAAAAGGATTGAAATGATTGATAATTAGAGTCCTGCATCGGGTCCTTAACCCTATTTTATCAAATGGTGGGTCGGCGCTAATTGTTTTCATTGCGGGTTGTGTTCGCATGGGATTGATTGTAATGTTGCGGGTTCAAGTTGGTTTCAAGTTGTATTTTGATCCTTGCGGATTGGGTTTAGTAACCCGTTTTGCACGTCCACGATATTAAATCATTTGAGAAAACTAAATATTTGAATATAAATGAGCAAATATATGTTCATCTTCCTACATAAAGGATAAAGTTAATTGTAGAGATATATTTATAGAGTATTTTTGCACAATTTCATTAAAATATGGATTAAATTTCTGTCATATCCGGCCATTTTAGTTCTGAATGCGTAAGGTTCGGGTTGTGTTTGATATTAACGGAAATAATTTTTCGGTTTTAGTTCTGGTTTTCGGTTAACCTCAAATATACTCTTCGAGTTCGGTGTAGGACTCCGAATATCGACAAGAATAAAGAGCTGTCACAAAAACAAGAAGGTTAAAAAATAATTCCTTGAAGTTTTTTTTTGTTTCTTAAACATTATTTGTTCTCTATGTATTTTTTCACAATTTATATTGTAATTTTTAAAAAATGAGTTTATTCAAGATTTATCATACTTAAATTGTAAACATATCGTATCCTAATTGACAAATCCGGCTCATTGCAAAGAATCGGTCTCATTGGAAAATCATCTCCTTTTTACTAATAACCCTATTTTTTAGTCTTGTTGCAAAGATCCTACACTTTAAAAAAAAAAGGGGTTTATCTACTAAAAAAAAATTAGTATTTCTCATTTATCTTTGCATTTACTAAAAAATTTTTTTGATTCTTACGCGGTTACAAGAAAATCTGTAAGAATTAATGGAAAACAGCTAGCAACGATTCCGGTTTATAATACCGGTTACTAAAAAAATTTGTGGAATACAAATTTACTAAAAAAATTTTAGTAACCTCAGGTTTTTTTTTCTTTTACAGTGTAGAGAGTATAAGGTTAATTGGAATATGACCATTTATTTCATAATCAGCGCGATATTTTTTTACGTTTACTGAAAAGAGCCTAGATAGCGTTGTGCTAAATGAAATATGACTATTTTTTTCTCAATCAGCATGACTTTTTTTAGGTTTATTGCAGTGAGTCTATGCACTTTTAGGCTAATTAGAAAAATACCTGCTGTTTGTCCAAATATCCTGTTGTACACGAGCCAAACGTCAAAATTCCATTTGATGTCATCCCGCAACCCGACTCGAACATGACGAAAAAAATTCCATCAAATCGGAACCCAATCCGAACACGACAAAATAATTTCCGTTGACACACAACCCGACCCAAAACTTAAACAAAGTTCCAGTTGTAGTCAACCAGCAATCCGAACCGAATCCGGCATATTTCATTCTGAACCTGAAATGTTTCAATCCTAACACTAAATGAAAGTTAATGAATTCATCTTCTAATGCAATTATGAAAAGAGGTCTACAATTATATCACTAATACAAATTTTATCTTTTATAGTGAAAGGGGGACATATCTATGTTCTTTAATATGCACATATAGTAAAATCTCTGAATAGCGGAAACCTCTGCATTGGGTTCGGTTGAACCTTTTTTTTCTTTTTTTTTTTTTTTTTACGGGTTGGCGTGAGTATAACTTTCTTTCTGTGCGTCGGATTCACTCTAAATGTTTTTGCGGGTCAGATATAGGCTTTTGCAAGACGGGTTCTTTGGATTTTCAGAAAAAAATAATAAAAATAAGAACTATGTTTCAGATGAATTGCGTTTATTGTCTTGAGTTTTAAAATGTTTGCTATAAATAGCCTTTTTAATTTTTTTCGTATATATTAGTAGATACTTTATTAATAATTGAAAATTATATTTTTCAACTTTAAACGACAGAAGATTAAGTGAAACACTTGAAGCATTAATGCAATGCTACTAATTTATTTAATTTAAAAAGAGAAAAAGTTGTCTTTAATAATATTTAAATTAACTATTAGTTTCATTTCATTTCGGGAAGCGGGTTGAAGTGTATTGTGTTTTGGTCGGTTTGCCGTAGAGAGGAAAAATATTTTGTTGTGTATTAGTCGGATGCGGTTTGACTTCAAATGTATGATTTGTTTTCGGGTCGATTACAACGCTACCCGCCCAGAATTCTACAATTGAATCAGCTTGTTATTCGGAGGTGTCCACTATTCAGAGGTAAAAGCGTACAAATATATAGAGAATTGAAAAAAGTGTTTGCTAAATAGAGATGGTCACTATTGGGGAATGTCCGTTATGGAGGTTTTACTGTGTATAAAATTTTAATCTAAAAAATATTTTAGATTTTCTATTGAAATGTCAAGTCAACTCCAACCCGATCTGCAAATAAATTGAATGATTATGAAAAATTTTAGTATGAAGTAGTTGGATATTCCAATCCCACAACTTTCTTCTATCACATCACCAATAAAATCAATATTTTTCGTCATTCTATTGTACGTCAGCTGCTTGCGAATCGTCGGGTTGCTTGGACTCGAAGAACCCTTCGTTGCACGAACAGCCGATGTACAACACAACTACAAATAGTTCTTCTGGCCTGTACCGACAGGAAAAGATAGCCTCCTTATTCCTTGGTTTTAATATTTTAGTTAATTTTACTGGAAAACACGAAGCTAAAATGCGTGGAACTCGATTAAGGAAGATTCATTCCTAGTTCTCCTCAATATTGAATTTGAATGAAAATTTCGCCAAATTAGTCAGCTATAGCCCAGTTGGCTTATTTTAAGGCACCCTATTTTTTGCCGCCAAATTTGGCGATATTTTGCCAAATGTCAACACGCTTGCCGAGAATTTGACGCTGGTGAATATGAATATATAATATTAAGCATATAACAGTTGGAAAGATGGTTACAACAATGACAGAAAATTTGGCAGAAGCAACGTTCACTAAAACTCGTTTATGGAGGAATCCTTCTGTCTTGTTACAAAATGTCAGCCACCAAAAATTTCAAACTGCTATATCTCTTCCATTTTTTAAGATAGAGGCAAAACAAAAACTGCTCCGGAATCCTTGGGTCAAGACCGAAAATTTAACAAAAATACTTTTAGGATTTCTATTTTTTTTACATCTTTTTGAATTTGAAATATTTAAATGACTATTACAGCGCCCCATTCCGGCTAAATATCCCCAAATTTAACTGCGACCTGCTGGCGCTAGCCAAAACCTATATATGAAATTTGATTCAATTCTGCGCATAACTTCATACACTTTTCGATGATACAATAGTAAAAATGGAAATGAAATTGCTACCACTTGCCCCCATTCGGTGGAATATCCCCAAATTAAACGGGGACCTTCAGGACATAGTCAAAAACCTATAAATGGAATTTGGTTCAATTCTATGCATATCTTCATACACTTTTCGATGATACAATAAGGTCGAATAGACAGACATTTTGTAAAAATATATTTTCCGGAATCTCTGACCCCCTCTAAAACATGTAAATCTGTTGGAAACAGATGTGGAAATAAATTTTGATTATAATACTATCTTCTATTATGATATAGAAGAAAGTAAAAATAGGCGCAAGAAGTTAAAATGCTTTAAAAAAATGTGCAAGAAAACTGTCTAATTGACAGATTTCATTTACCGACTGAGAGTGTAAGGTTAGTAAATACTTCATTTTTATTTTAAAGGTATATTTTTATCAAATATCGCTTGCAGAAGCATCAATAAAATCTACATATAAGGTAGATTTTTAATGATTTTCCAGCATTACGTAGAAAAGATCTGTGCAAATCCAAATAATTACAAAAAAAAACATGTAAGAAACATTTTGTGTTAACGAAATCGACACACGAGGATATTTTTAATTGTTTTCCCAGTGTTACATAGATAAAAGATATTGCTGATTGAAAATAATTATAAAGCATGTAACGCATCGGCAGATTTCATCGATACCCCAATTTTTCTTATAGTATGTTTTATAATTATTTTCATTAGCAATCTGGCTTCTTTACATGATGTTGGGAAAACATTAAAAAACTGCCTCATCTTCAGATTTCGTTACTGCATAAATTGTCTTATATTTATTTTTATAATAATTTTCATCCAGCGACCCATCTTCTTTATACGCAATGCTGGCAAAACATTAAAAAACTTTTTATCTGCAGATTTTAATGGCATAGCACGTTTCTTATATATTTATTTTCATTCAGCATATTTTCTTTTCTACGTAATGCTAAGAAAGATGTACAAGTCTGCCTTATGTGAAGATTTCAATGATACTTCTGTACGGAGAGTTTGCGAAAAATATACCTTTATAATAAAAATGAAGTATTCACTAACCTTACACTCTCAGTCGACAAATGAAATATGTCAATAAGACAGTTTTCTTATACATTTTTAAAAAGCATTTTAAGTTTCTGTTGTTATTTTTTTTACATTAAAATTATGCATAATCATTCACTACTTTAGGCGTTTTTAAATACGTCTGGATTAAAATCATGCGTCGTGTTCGATAATTTTTCCCGAACACGATCCGACGGCACTACATGTTTTCGTTTAAGCTCGGGTGAACTTTGAGTTCTGATCAGTTTCGTGTTAGGGTTTGACTCTTACGGGTTAGGTTCGGGTCGACCCGAATTTTCAAAAGAAATAGAGGGAATATAGAGAAAATAGAGAAATAAAGGGAATCCGCAATAGAGGGAATTTCCATTTAGCGAACATTTGTTCATTTTCTAAAACTGATATATTTGTAAGCTTTTACCACTGAATAATGGAAATATTCGAATAGCGAAGTGATTCAAGAGTAGAATCAGGCGTTAGTGGGGTTGTATCCGATCCAAAACCGAAAAATACATTTTGAAGTCAACAAGGCAACCTAACGTGGACCTGCCAAATTAATTTTCAGCGACTCGCAACCCTGTCCAAAATGCTTACATCTTAACCCGAAGTGAAATAAAACTAGTAGTTAGTTTAAATATTTTTAAAGAAAACAATTTTTTTTTAAATTAAATAAATTAGTATCATTAAATTAATGCTTCAAGAAATCAACTTAATCATTTATGTATAATTGGAAAATATATTTTTAATAATTAAAAAGTATGTAAGAATATATGCAAATAAACTTAAAACGTTAATTATAGCAAACATTTCAAAACTTAAATAAACTCAAATATCTGAAAAATTGTTCTGCTTATTTTCTTTAATTTGTTTGTGAAAATCACAAAATACGAACAAACAAAAATCTAAATCTGAACCGCAAGTACCCTTCTAGAGTAAACCCGACGCACAGAAAAAATATTACAGTCCATCCGACAAGAAAAAAAAAAGAAATTAGGGTTAAAATGACCCAATACACAGGTGTCCGCTACTAAAATATTTTGCTATCATAATGAACAGAGGAAAGTATATTCAACTAGGTAAATTATATCCAATGGTTGGAGTATCATAGTTGAGATTTTCTGCAACTGAGCGAAAATATGCCGAGACCAGCACTCGAACCTGGGTACTTTGGTTTGCTGTACCAAATACCATTTGGTCCCGGTATATTTTCGCTCTGTTGGAGAAAATCTCAACTATGATACTCCAACCATTGGATATAGATTTTACTATCTTTGAATAAAAGAAAATACATAAGCGAATTTTTAAACATAAAAGATAAAATTGGTATTAGTGATGTAATTGTAGACTACTTTTCATAATTGCATTAAAAAATTCATAAAAAAAAAACCACACCGACCCGAAAAAAGAAAATTTGGTACAACTTAATACAATGCATGATCATTCCACGATCCCGAGCAGTGTTTAGAAATGTTACTATAATTAAATATTAAAGAATTTAGATGTGTCATTCTTTCAATATAAAAGACATAATTGGTATTAGAGATATAATTGCAGACTGTGTTTCATAATTGCATAAAATTATGAATTAATTTCCTTTCATGTAGGGTTCGGGTTGAAATATGTCAGTTTCGGGTCGAGTTGCGGGTCGATGGAGATTTTTGCCATAGGTTCAGCTCGGGTTTCAGGTTGACTTCAAATGGAATTTTCAAGTTCGGGTCGAGTACGACACGACCAATGCAGGACTCTAGACTGGATATTCGGACAAACAGTTGGTCAGTTTCTAATTATCCTAAAACTGCATAAGTCCAATGCAATAAGCCCGATAAAAATCAAGATGCATGTGAAACAAGTGGTCATTTTTTAATTAGGCTAATGCTGTGTAGACTTTTTGCAATTAGCCTAAAATATAGCAGGTTGATTGAGAAATAAATGATTATTTTCCAATTAGCCTAAAGCTACTTAGGCTCTAATATCAGGGTGATTGGAAAAAATGAGATGATTCTACAATTAGCTCGCCTCTTTGCAAAGAGCCGGATATTTTAATTAGCCTTCGACATATATATGAATTGTTATGAATAGCGAAGTTTGTTTGTTTTTCCGGTATACATAGTATAAATTGTCTCCGAGACTTAATGTTTTAAGAGAAATTTTTAAAAATATTATTCAGGTTGTAAAAAGGGAGATACTCACAAGAAAAATTATTATTATCTTTTAAAATTATTATATTTTCTAAAATAAATATTTTTGTAAATGGCGAAGTCAAATTATTAATTTTTTAAATTCAAAAATGAAAAATTATGCAAGCAGAGGTATTCTTTTAGAAGATTTATAAAATTTTAAACATGCTCAATATATAAAATTTTAATTAAAAAATATTTTTTTAAATGTTTAAAGATTTACATTTGAAAAGAGATGTATACGAAATATATACATTCCAAAAAAAAATTACTTATAAATAAAAAAATTACTTATGTATAAAAAAGTGAAACTTTGTGTCCCTAACCCCTTTAACTTAAAAATAATAAAATAAATGATGCCCTGGTTGTCTATACTAATTAAAAAAAGTTTCGCTCTGAGTGTCTCTCTCTCTCTCTGTGTGTGTGTGTCTGTTGGCGATGGATAGGAAAATTTAGCGCACCTAGAAGTCTGAAAATTTAGAGGATAGTCCAAAACCTGTCCTGGTGCACCGGAGAATCAGAATTTTAATATTTTAATTACTTTCTGAAATATTAATGAAAATCAACAAAGAACTCTCATAAAAAAAAGTCCTTCTGTCCTGTACCGGGAGGAAAAGGTAGCTTTCATGGTCCATGTTTTTAAAAATTGAACTCATTTTTCTGAAACACTCGAAGCTAAAATGCTTGGAAACCGATTATAGAAGATTCAATCCCGGTTTTCGTTAATACTGAATTTAAATGCGATTTTCGGCATGAGAGTTACAGCATAACAAAAAACAGATTGTTTCAAAATGTCAGCCACCTTATAATTTCAAACTGTTATATCTCAGCCATTTTTTAAGATAAAGCCAAAACGAAAAATGTTGCGGAATCCTTTTGTCACGATCTAACACTTAACAGAAACAACTTTTTCAATTTATATATTTTTATACATCTTTTTAATTTTTTTAAAAAATAAAAAAATAATAACTTGCCGTCATTTTGAAACAAAATGGCGCAGGAAGCTGGCCAACGAACTCAGTCATTTTTTAAGATAAAGCCAAAACAAAAAATGTTCCGGAAACCTTGTCCCACGTTCTAACACTAAATGGAAGCAATTTTTTTAATTTATAATTTTTTAAACACCTTTTTTAATTACAAAAATATTTAAAAATTTAACTCTCCTCCATTTTGAAACAAGATGGCGCATGAAGCTGGTTAACAAACTAGGTCGAGATCTTGGTATGTTCTGCACACATGATCAGTCACATTCATTAACGGTTCATAAATACCAGAGTTACAGTATAACAAATGTCAGATTGTTTCGAAATCTCAGACACCCTAGAATTTCAAACTGTCATATCTCTGCCATTTTTTAAGATATAGCAAAACAAGAAATGTTCCAGAATCCTTGTATCACGTTCTAACACTTAACAGAAACAATTTTTTCAATTTATAATTTTTTTTACATGTTTTTGAATTAAAAAAAAAAAAAAAAAAATTCACTGGCCGCCATTTTGTAACAAGAAGGTGGATGAAACCGGCCAACGAACTCGGTCGAGACCATGGCATGTCATATACACATACTCTGTCACATCCGAATCGGTTCATAAATAAGATAGTTACAGCATGACATACGTCAGATATATATATATATATATATATATATATATATAAATCAACATTTGAACGGAGGGTGGTTTGGAGGTCTGGGGGTCATGATTGGTGAAAATATACCAAACTATTTTGGAATTACTTTCCTCCGAACGGCTGCAATAGGTAGATTTTTGTAATGAAAGCAACCTAATACGCTTTTTTTCTTCAGTTGGAGTCTTCACAGAAGTAATTAAATAAACCAGTGTAGCGATGAATAGATAAGGACTTTTAACGAAATAGTGTTAATAAGGATTACAGTTACCGGGATACAGCCCTGCTAATGTAGCGCCACCTACACACGAGAAATTACACAGATGCCACCTGTTTGAAGCATTTTTCCAGGCACTTTTTTCTTCATGATAATTAGCTGGTTTTAAGGGTTTTTTTTTACATGACATATATTATTATGATAGAGATTATTAATACAGAAAATTTTATTTAACAGATTATTTGTTATTTTTGCGGGGATCGAGAGGAATAAGGGTATACAACTTTTTATTAAATATCGCATTTGTTTTACTTGACCATGCGCCCTCTGGCGGCTTTTTCCTTAATTCACCCCCCTTATTAATAAATCCAAGTCTACTGCTCTGATTTCAACAGAACTAATTATATTTAACAATTTTAACATGTTTAGCTTCACCCGTAGCGTTTAATTGCTGTTTTATATAGAGAATACCGCTATTTTAAATCTCAGCTAATAATGTTCCAAACTTCTCCAAACCAGTTCCATTTTTACTAAATTATGGTAAAAATCCGCATTTTTTTCTAGAAAGCAATTACCAGTATTTACGGATAACAGTCTAAGCCAAATTTCAAATAAAGTTCCTAGCTTAGCCGCATGAATCAATCTTTAAAGATGTATAATGGTCCTCATAATTAGTTATTTGCTGAAGGTCACTTGCACATCCCCTCCCCACCGGCCTCTCCTTCAAGGTGATCCAAACATTATATTTAACTTAATAGTCACTCTTTATAACATTAAACTAAATTTATGAGTGACGGTTACCACTATTCCCGAATAATAGCTTAAGCCAAATTTGTAATTAAATTCCTAGCTTAACTAAACGAACGAATTTTTAAACATGCATAGTGGGCCTCATAATTAGTCATTTGCTGAAGGGCACTTGAACAACTTTACCCCCCTTACTTCAAGGTTTTTTCTCTAACTATGTCCCGTTTCCATATCTCCACATCTATCTTTCCGATTTCAACGCAAGTGATTCCAAGCATTATAATTAACTTAATATTCACCCCGTACAACATTAAAGAAAATTTATGAGTAGCGGTTACCACTATTTCCGAATAATAGTTTAAGCCAAATTTGTAATTAAGTTCCTAGCTTAACTAAACGAACGAATTTTTAAAGATGCATAGCGGTCCATTAGTCATTTATTGAAGGACACTTGAACATCCCCTCTCCCCACGCCACCTCCCTCAAGGTTATTTTCTCTAACTGTGCCTAATTTCAATAACTGGGTTAATAATGTTCCCATCTTCTAATAACCAGCTCAATTTTGTAGCACGCCTACTATACAGTGCAGTCGACAGCAGGGACCTGTCTCAGAGGTTCATTCCGAAAGAGGTTTGTTTAGAACAGAATGCGCCCCTGTCGGTGGAAGGGGGAAATAAAAGATTTTCCGGAGTGTACGAGCATGCCCAGTATACGGTGCCGAAGCCATCGGAGACCGTGGCCAGAGATTCCTTTCTTAAGGCATTTAAGTTTATTACACGGACTCGGGCAACGCCGGGCGGGTCAGCTAGTGAGTTGATAAAGTTTTGGTTTTAGCCATAAAATTGCTGAGAGGCAATTTTTCCTCTTTCTAATGCATTTGAAAATTTGATGCTGTTTTTGATGATAACGATTGCAATTTATCATCTTCAAAAATTATATTAATAAAATCTGAATGGCTATAATTAAAGCATACATATTTAGAGCTTAATTATAAAGAAGATACTGGGGCAAACCCAGCAGCATGATAGATACATACTATTTAGACAACGGGGAATTGATTTATAAAGAAAACAATAGTTTACAATTTCGGCATTAAGTACAAAAGTGGCACTACAGGCGTATTTAGGACATTCAAATAGGCATTAAAACTAAACAAGTGGGTAAGTGTGATCGAAGATTGCACAAAGGGTTTCATTTAATATTCTTTTCAAAACACTTTATCCCTTCTTTAATAAATCCAAATAAATTTCATTTTCAAAAAAAAAAAAATAGTCATGTTTTTTTAAAAAGTAAAAATTTACAGGTCTATTTTTTCGTTTTATCGAACATCTAAACCAGCCCGCTATTATACTCTGTCATAATAATATCTGTCATGCGGACTAAATGCGATATTTAAAAAAAAATCAATTTCAAAATTAAACATGTTGTATATACCTGCAAAATGTTAGACGTCAGATTGATTTTCTTTGTAATTCTCTAATGACGTCATATTAAGCTGCTTTCTGTATTTACACATACTCATACTCCTTGTATTATTGAGATATGTTTGGAAATTTCCGTTTTATTACCAATATGACGTCATATTAATCTTTTTTTTCAATTGGTGAGACTTTTTATTTTATTATCATTTTTCGCGTGGAAATCTTTCAATAGAAAATTAATTATTGCAGAAAGAATTTTATTGTGGATTTTTAATTGTCGGCTACTGCTATAACGAAAAATGTTTACATTTAATAGGAAAAGGCTGTTAGATTTTCGTTTTTTTTAATCTCTATATATTAAAATAATACGATTTTTTAAAATTTTATGATTGTGAGCTTCATAGTAGGTATTCAGTTAAAAGTTAAAATTTCATGACTGTAAGTTATATAGCTTCTGAGAACTGGCTCTGTGACAGACAGACAACGAAGCGGGACTCATAGGATTTCGTGAGATGAACGAAGTTGCATGCCGCGTTCAATATTTCTTCAAGTTCTACATTTCAAGGATTAATCTTCAATGTTACAGAACCAGTGTTGAATTCAGACACTTTTCTCCGGGAGGGATTTCTGTAGCTCCGGGGGGGACATTATAGAGTTCCGGGGGGGAAATTCCACTTTTTGACCTCTGAAAGCATAAAATTTCAAATACTCCGGGGGGGACATTTCAATGCTCCGGGGGGGACATTCCCCCCCGGGCCACCCCCTGGATTCAACACTGTACAGAACAAATTCTTTCATATCTGTTCCTTTCAAGAAAGAAATTAAAGTTCCATATGATATATATCGGTGGGTCTCATTCACATAATACAAGATCAATGTGAAAACATCTATAGAAAATGATACGTTGTAGTATGTATAATATTTTAAGCTACACTGACCTTGGGTATATTATGCAATCTTTTCCTTTGCAGCAGATGGAATGTGTTAGGTAAGCGACAATTTTTACTTAACAAACTAAATTTTGGAATACTCAAAGTTACAGAGTTGAGCGCATATAACAAATGTATAAAAATATGTAGTAAGCTGATGGTATGGAATAAATGTACTAAATATAAATTCTATTATCCAAAGGCTTCCAGGAGCTCTGGCGTCACAAAAGGAGGTTGTATGCGTCCAGCCCTATTACTGAAATTAAACAAGAACGAAAAACCATGCATCAAGTATAGATTATGAAACACTTTCCAATCAGACACATTTCATTCTGAATACTGTAAGAAACCTTCGTAGTATAATAAGGTGAAAGAGGATATCTAAGTGAACAATTTCGATAATCGCATAACAATTTTGAAAACTCGATTTCAGCAATTACCATTAATAGTCGGATAAATATCCGAATTTTTTTGTGCAGTCCTGTATATGATTTATAGATTTGTATATATACTGCATAGTATGCAAAAATTTAGTTCATTTAGAAAACGCATTACACAGTTTAAAATTCCCCTTCATCTATTTCCGCCAATAAACAGAAATTTGTTGGATATTTTTTATGCAGCCATGTATATTATCTATATCTATGCATACATATTTATGCATACATATTTTTTAAAGCAAAGTTTCTTAAAACTTCAAAATTTGATAGATTTTATATTTAGGAATAAAACTGCATTGTTTGTTTCTTTAAAACCCTTTAACGGATAAAGCACTTCAATTGTTAAGATGTTGAAATAAATGATTGACACCGGAAATTATGAACAAATTTATTTTTATATAATAAAAAAGCTATATTTCACATATATAATAAATGAAAAACTTTTCTATTAAAATTCTGCTGTCATTGTTGAGTTTTGTAATTAAAGTTTTGTGGTTTCGTGGGGAAACCAATGAACGTTAAAGGGTTAATCTGAGGTACAACCATTAAATATATTATTGTTGCTACAAAAACCGTCCGAATTCACGAAAGATTGTACATTTTACAGCATGTTCAAACAAGATCAAATAAACATTCAGTAACAATTTAAGAATTTTATTATGGTTTCGTAGTTTTATGTACAGAATTAAAAACTGAACATATTTCTGAAAACCAATAGAATTCAACCGCTACCTCCGTAATACGAATTATACTAACGTATATGACGGAGGTAGCGATAAAACCCAAATTAGGGATATTAATTTTAGGTCGAAGTCAATTTTGGCCTACAACTAAATATAATCTCAGTAATTCGGATTGAATTTTAATGGGTTGCATATATAATTATAATCCATATGGTAATTTAGTTTCCATGTGTAACGGGTCCAATAGGTAAAACTGTGGGTTTGCTGATCTGATGATGCCAACATGTTAGTGAATTGTGTCAAGCTGGATATCATCTGGATAGCTCAATGGCAGATAATTGGCGCGTATAGCCAAGGCCACAGGTTCAAGAGATGGCCTAGATCATTTTCACTCTCTTTCAATTTTGAACTCCACCTAAAAATAATTTGAATATACGGGTTGTCCCAAAATTCCTGATCCATTTTAAAATTAAATAAAAGATCAAGCAATTGGCGTACGAGAGTGCGGTTTGGACGAAAATGCTTCTTATGAGCTGAAATTTTCTTTAAGCATAAAAAAGAAAAAAAAATAGTTCCAAAAATTTTCTTATAGATGGCGCTGCTTCTGGAAAGTTATCGAATGGGTAGAATGCATAACAATGGCGAATGACGCACAATGCCTATGCACAGTATTTGTCCAACCTATGGCAACCCCCATTCCAGAATTTAACAGTACTCGCTCTCCTGAGTTGGATTAAACGATTGATAGACGAATATTGTTAACTTTTGGAATGTGGGTTGCCATAGTTTGGACAAAAACTGCATACGCATTGTGCGTCTTTCGCCATTGTTATGAATTTAGAGTTGCAAAGGCTAGAAAAAACCCCCAGTATTATTTTGCTTTAACAAATATTTTTGTTATTATCTGCATATAGTAATGATAGTATACGTCTATACATTTATTATTATGGCTGGATTTATGCTGCAGCATTTAATAATAGTAAATTAAATAAAAAAATTCCTTAATACCTGTAATAACACGATAGCCGATGATGAAGGAATCTCTCTTGAAGATTTAAAAAGCCCTTCCGGCCTGTACCGGGAGGAAAAGGTAGCTTTCCTATATCTTCATTTTAAAATTTTAGCTAATGTTACTCGAAAATAGCAAGCTAAAATACAAAGAAACCGTTTACGAAAGATTCGTTAATACTGAATTTGAATAAGAAATTCGCTAAATTATTGAGCTATAGCCAAGTTGGCTTCATATATAAAAAGTCCTTCCCGCCTGTACCGGGAAGAAAAGGTAGCTTTCCTATATCTTCGTTTTAAAATTTTAGCTAATGTTACTCGAAAACAGCAAGCTAAAATACAAAGAAACCGTTTACGAAAGATTCGTTAATACTGAATTTGAATAAGAAATTCGCTAAATTATTGAGCTATAGCCAAGTTGGCTTCATATATAAAAAGTCCTTCCGGCCTGTACCGGGAGGAAAAGGTAGCTTTCCTATATCTTTGTTTTAAAATTTTAGCTAATGTTACTCGAAAATAGCAAGCTAAAATACAAAGAAACCGTTTACGAAAGATTCGTTAATACTGAATTTGAATAAGAAATTCGCTAAATTATTGAGCTATAGCCAAGTTGGCTTCATATATAAAAAGTCCTTCCCGCCTGTACCGGGAAGAAAAGGTAGCTTTCCTATATCTTCGTTTTAAAATTTTAGCTAATGTTACTCGAAAACAGCAAGCTAAAATACAAAGAAACCGTTTACGAAAGATTCGTTAATACTGAATTTGAATAAGAAATTCGCTAAATTATTGAGCTATAGCCAAGTTGGCTTCATATATAAAAAGTCCTTCCCGCCTGTACCGGGAAGAAAAGGTAGCTTTCCTATATCTTCGTTTTAAAATTTTAGCTAATGTTACTCGAAAACAGCAAGCTAAAATGCAAAGAAACGTTTACAAAAGATTTATTAATATTGAATTTGAATAAGAAATTCGCCAAATTATTGAGCAATAGCCAAATTGGCTTCATTTATGAAGACTTATTTTGGTCGCCAAATTTGGCGATATTTCGCCAAATGTCGCCAATTTTGGCGAGAATTTGGCGCTAACGGATATGAATATATAGTTTTATGCATTTGTATAATTCAAATACAACATTTGCTAAATGGTACACACATTAAAATCGTGAATTTACAATCACAATTAAACATCAACGTTTCATTTCGCTTCTGCGAACGTCATCAGGATGTTACAAACAAGTCGAAAATGTCAAAATGAGCATACACGTCAGAGTTCTGGAGAAAACATGATCGGAGAGTGCGCAAACGTCATCAAGTTCCCATGGTAACCAAGTGGATCATACCACCGTAGTGAAAAGAGGGGTTGGAAGACAAAATGAGCAGATTGTATTAATGGATTATAACATATTATGCCAGATTTTATGAATGTTATAGGATAAATTATCGTTACATGTATACTGCCCAAGCTTAATAATCGTAAGGGACTCTAAAATTTTATTAATTTATAGCAGTCATCCTTCATTTACAGGGACATACAAAATAATTCTCTACTGTCTGTTAACAATAATTCCTGGAAGTGCGTTTTAAGTTACTGAACGCGATTTTAATTTTAACTCGCTTTTTGTCTATTACGTGTTGTGTATAAATTCTGTAGATCCTATACAGGGAAGCACAAAAGTTCACGAACACATTTCCGTTAATTGACAGAAACTCCAAAATGAGAATTTTAAACTGTGCTACGCGTTTCCTAACTGAACTAAAATTTAGCATCCTATGTAGTATATATACAAATCTATAGATCCTATACAGGGCTGAATAAAAGTATTCGGATATTTTTCCGAATATTGTATATGTTGGAAATTCCTGAAATTAGGTTTTTAAATATGTTATGCGTTTTCTAAATTGTTTACTTAGATGTTATCTTTTAGCTTATTAAACGGTATGATTTGTACAATTATTTTGTAAGCGTTGGAAAGTGTTACATAATCTATGCTTGACGCATGATTTTTCGTTCTTGTTAACTTTTTTGTATATTTATTTTAGTTTTAAATTTTTAAACGGCCGCCATCTTGAAACAAAATGGCGGACCAAGCTGGCTAACAAACTCGGTAATTAAATAAATTAAAAATTAAATAATTAAATTAAATAATTAAATTAAAAATTTGAATTTTTAACACTTTCCAACCTAGTTGAAAAGTGTTTATGACTTCGGTTTGTCTGGCCGTCAGCCGTCTGCCGTCTGCCGTATGTCCGTCTGCTGTCTGGCCGTCTCTCCGTGCTCTAACTCCCGTAAATATGCTCGGATTGCTCTGCAATTTTTATATGTTATTATCGTCATCTATAGCATGTTCCCTATTTCAACACAAGTGTGTAGCACTGATAGTTTTTTTACAGGGACACTCAAAAGAATTCCGTTACATTGCGGTCTATGGGGAAAAATAATTTGCCTTTTATTTAAATAATGTTTCACTATTTTAAACGCATTGAAATTTATATATATCATTAAGGTGCATTACAAGAGGCTTACTACAGAATATTGTGTGTATAGCAGTCATCGTTCATTTACAGGGACACACAAAATAATTCTCTACTGTCTATTAACAATAATTCCTGGAAGTCCGTTTTAAGTTGCTGTTAAATTGAACTCACTTTTTGTCTATTACTGGGTGTGTATAAATTCTGTTGATCATATACAGGGAAGCACAAAAGTTCACGAACACATTTCCGTTAATTGACAGAAACTCCAAAATGAGAATTTTAAACTGTGCTACGCGTTTCCTAACTGAACTAAAATTTAGCATCCTATGTAGTATATATACAAATCTGTAGATCCTATACAGGGCTGAATAAAAGTATTCGGATATTTTTCCGAATATTGTATATATTGGAAATTCCTGAAATTGTGTTTTTAAATATGTTATGCGTTTTCCAAATTGTTTACTTAGATGTTATCTTTTAGCTTATTAAACGGTATGATTTGTACAATTATTTTGGAAGCGTTCTAACGCGTTACATAATCTATGCTTGACGCATGATTTTTCGTTCTTGTTAACTTTTTTATATATTTATTTTAGTTTTAAATTTTTAAACGGCCGCCATCTTGAAACAAAATGGTGGACCTAGCTGGCCAACGAACTCGGTCGAGACATTGGTGAGCTTAATACACAAAATTAGTTTCATCAAAATTGATTGATAAATACGAGCGCTATCGTATGACATAGGTCTGATATATATATATATATATATATATATATATATGGATATATCTATATATATAAATCAACATTTGAACGGAGGGTGGTTTTGGGGTCTGGGGGTCATGATCGGTAAAAATATATCGAAATTATCCGGAACTGCTTTCCTCCGAACGGCTGCAATAGGTAGTTTTATACTTTTTTGTATTGAAAGCTACCTAATAGCTGTATTATCTATATAAAACAGCAATTAAACACCACGGGTGCAGTTAAAAATGTTAAAATTGTTAAATGTAATTAGACACTTGGCCCTCTCCATTCTCGCAAATATTGTATTGAATTATACTTTTTTGCATGGAAGCTACCTAAAACTTATTTTGGTCACTAAATTTGGCGATATTTCGCCAAATGTCGCCAAGTTTGGCGAGAATTTGGCGATAACGGATATGAATATATAGTTTTATGCGTATGATTGGGAAAATGATTACAACAATGAAAGAAAATATTTCACTAAAACTCATAAATTAATCGTTGGTTTTCTGTAATGTGCTGTCTTGTTTCAAAATGTCAGCCACCCTAGAATTTCAAACTGCTCTATCTCAGACATTTTTTAAGATAGAGATAAAAAAAAATGCTCTGGAATCCTTGTATCAAGGCCTATCACTTAATTAAAAAATAAATTGGAATTTTTAACTTTTTTATATATTTATTTTAGTTTTAAAATTTGGAGTAGCTGGCATATTGAGACAAGAGGGCGGATCAAGATGGCCAACGAACTCGGTCGAGGCATTGGTGAGCTTAATACACACAATTAGTTTCATCCAAATTAATTTATAAATACGAGCGTTATCGTATGATATAGATCAGATATATATATATATATATATATATATATATATATATATATATAAATCAACATTTGAACGGAGGGTGGTTTTGAGGTCTGGTAGCCATGATCGGTGAAAATATATTGAAAATTTCCGGAATTGCTTTCCTCCGAACGGCTGCAGTAGGAAGCTTTATACTTTTAGTTAGCTTTCAATACAAAAAAGCATAAAGCTACCTATTGCAGCCGTTCGGAGGAAAGCAGTTCCGAAAAATTTCGATATATTTTCACCGATCATGACCCCCAGACCCCAAAACCACCCTCCGTTCAAATGTTGATTTATATATATATATATATATATATATATATATATATATATATATATATATATATATATATATATATATATACATATCTGACCTATGTCATACGATAACACCCGTATTTATGAATCGATTTTGATGAAACTAATTGTGTGTATTAAGGTCACTAATGTCTCGACCGAGTTCGTTGGCCAGCTTGGTCCGCCATTTTGTTTCAAGATGGCGGCCATTTAAAAATTTATAACTAAAATAAATATACAAAAAAAAAAAAAAAAATTCAAATTTATTTTTTAATTACGTGTTAGGCCTTGATAAAGGGATTCTAGAGCATTTTTGGTTTACCTCTATCTTAAAAAATAGCTGAGATAGAGCAGTTTGAAATTCTAGGGTGGCTGACATTTTGAAACAAAACAGCACATTAACGCGATTACTCGCAAATTATTTTCTTTCATTGTTGTAATAATTTTCCCAATCATACGCATAAAACTATATATTCATATCCGTTAGCGCCAAATTATCGCCAAAATTGGCGACATTTGACGAAATATGCCAACTTTGGCGAAATATCGCCAATTTTTGGCGAAATATCGCCAAAGTTGGCGAAATAAGTCTACATAATAAGTCTTCATGGCGAAAATAAGTCTTCATAAATGAAGCCAATTTGGCTATTGCTCAATAATTTGGCGAATTTCTTATTCAAATTCAGTATTAACGAATCTTTTGTAAACGTTTCTTTGCATTTTAGCTTGCTGTTTTCGTGTAACATTAGCTAAAATTTAAAACGAAGATATAGGAAAGCTACCTTTTCCTCCCGGTAAAGGCCGGAAGGACTTTTTTGTATTGATAGCTACCTAATAGGAACTGTTATATACAAACTATTTACTTTTGGCAAGAACTCTATACACTTTTAGTATTATTTATGAACAACAATCCTTCCACGAAACTACACATATTACTTCTTAAAAACAAAACCAATATTTATTCGGATGCACTACCGGCATTTATTCAGAACAAACCACCACTGACTCTCTATTACTCTCTTCACTTCAATTCATTTCAGGTTGGAGAGTTGGTCTCTTCACTACAATTTACTCAAGTTTTAAAAAAAGGTTGGAAGGAGATTGGTTGCATGACAATGCTCTTCACACTGCTGGTGATTCTTTTATTTCAACCATATGTTTCTCTTTTAGGTAGCTTTCAATACAAAAAAGTATAAAGCTACCTATTGCAGCCGTTCGTAGGAAAGCAATTTCGGATGTTGTTCAAATGTTGATTTATATATATATATATATATATATATATATATATATATATATATATATAATTATAATATCTATGAATTTCAAAAACATATCAAGTTCTAATATCATTCTACTAAAATCTACTAAGAGATAATTAATGATATTGTGTAATCAGAATACCACATAGCTAATAATTAACTTGTGCAATCATAAAATTACCATAGCATGTGCTTCAATGGTAATTAGCCAAATTTACTCATACCTGAAGAACATTTAAAAAGAAAGAGAGAGAAAGGGGAAAAAGTTATAAATTGGAGTTGCTATTATGTAAACACAAATGGATTAATAAATTAATTATGAACATTATTCAGTGGAAAAACTGGACCACAAGAGAACCAATCAAGAATTGGATATGAAAAAACACATGTGGATGTACTCGTCAGCTTGGCTGCACCCACATGTGTTTTAAAAATAATTCAGTATTTCATAATTCTACTGGCATGATGCTAAGTACAGTAGAATCAGCCAAGTATACTGAATTATTACCAGACAACAATTGGAAAAATTTAAAATTGGAAATATGTAAAATGTAAATAAAAAACCATTAAGAAATATATAATATATCACTTACAACGATTATCCTAAAATCTTTATAAATCACCACACTATATAACCACCAGATATCATTTTTGAAATAATATTGGAATTTTGAACCCTTAAATTGTAGAAAAAATGTTTTACTCACAAGAATGATACAGTATCCTCAAAATATAGCAACTTCTTCATAATGATCAATTCCACATGACACGTATCAAACATGTTGACATTCGAGTAGAGTTGAGAGAAATGATTTGAAAGACAAGTTGAGAGCTCATTTTTTTTAAAACACTACACGATCAATGACACCCCAACAGAATATAATTCAAAAACACACAAAACTATTCTGTTGATAATACTCTTATAACAAAATTATATCCGTGAATATATAATTACTCCATCTAATTTTAATTCCTGAAAGTAAAATTAATATACAAGCAATAGCTCCCTCTATAGTTAAATTCAAAATAATATCTATAATATCATCAATATAATATCAAAAACACAACCATCGCAGGTTTATGTTATCTAATCTAAATTTTTTTCTTAAACTTGTTGGCGGTAATCTATCCGAATTTTTTTGTGTTATCCTCTAATATGATAAGCGTCGAAAATCATAATAATATTACATTGTCATCGGATTTAAGTCAGTATGTAAAATTTAACTTCGATCGGACATTTGAAAGTGAATTAAAATTCGAGTACAAATTTTAAACTGGAAAGACGATCGTTGCAAGTTAAATAAAACCTTATGAAAATAATATAATTTTTGTTAAAATAAATCATAGCCTCAAATACTTACAAAATAAAACATATGATAAAATACAATTATTTTAACTAATCTGAAACTTAATTAATAAAATTTAAGTCAATCGTAATAGTTGTACGATTTCTTTCAAAGCGCAGATACCTTGAAATAAGTTTAAGTACTTTATATACGACCCCTGAAAGCACGGGCGAAATCATCTGTTTTCAGATGCAAAAAAGTGGTATAAGTCATGCATTTCAAAGTTTAGTAATTCGGTTAATTTTAATGTTAGATGAGTGGGACTTTTTTTATCTTACTTGTTAGTGTCGCAGTAAATTTTTACTAAATATCACTTATAGGACCGGGGGACTGTATAAAAATTTAAATTTCGTAATTTTTTAATAAATGTTTTTCTTAACACAAATCGCTTTAAAAATAATTCTTTACCTTATTTAAACCATTTTTGTAATTGGAAGTATGCATCTAGGACCAACGGTTGCGAAAATAAAGGTCGGTCAGGTTATACGTGGACACGCTGTATATTTGACCTATGTCATACGATAACGCTCGTATTTATAAATCAATTTCGATGAAACTAATTGTGTGTATTAAGCTCACCAGTGTCTCCACTGAGTTCGTTGGCCAGCTAGGTCCGCCATTTTGTTTCAAGATGGCGGCCATTTAAAAATTTAAAACTAAAATAAATATACAAAAAAGTTAAAAATTCAAATTTATTTTTTGCTAAAGTATTAGGTCTTGATGCAAGGATTCCGGAGAATTTATTGTTTTACCTCTATCTTAAAAAACGGTTGAGATACAGCAGTTTCAAATTCTAGGGTGGCAGACACTTTGAAACAAGATAGCGAATTACAAAAATTCATCCATTAATTTATAAGTTTTAGTGAACGCGACTTCTCGCAAATTATTATCATTCATTGTTGTAATCATTTTCCCATCATACGCATAAAACTATATATTCATATCCGTAAGTGCCAAATTTTCGTCAAACTTAGCGACATTTTAACAACTAATTTATTCATACATTTGGCGAAATATCGCCAAATTTAGCGACCGAAATAAGTCATCATAAATGAAGCCAACTTGGCTATAGCTCAATAATTTGGCAAATTTCTTATTCATATTCAGTACATGCAGTACATCAAAAATACAGTTTTTGAAATTACCTCCCACTGTCACAAAAGTAATCGAATTATTTTGTTTAGCCCTGTATATGATCAAGAGATGTGGATATATAGTATGATAAAATTTAGATCCGTTAGAATATTCACATATAGCAAATTTCGCCAATCGATGGAAATGCACGAGAAATCTTTTGTACAGCCCTGTATATTATCTGAAGACTTTTGTACACACCACCTATTAAGCTAAAAGGCAACTTAAAACACACTCGCAGCAATTACCAACCGTAAGCGACAATGCATCTTTTTCTTTGCGTAGCCCTGTATAAGAATTTATTTATATTCCACAAACTTCTATTAATCTACTAAATATAGTTCAGCAGGAAAATGCTTAAACACAATTAAAAGCTACCCTTAAGCCATTCAGTCCCACAGTTTGTAATATTTATGAATTTGCTTGTGTAGCCCTGTATATGAAAAACCGAGTACATAAACACACACGTACTATAAAAATGTTTAGTTAAACTTAAATACGCAAACCAAACTTGAAAACGCACTTATCACACATAGACTGTAAATAACGCACATGTACTGTAACCAACATATTTTGTGTTTACCTGTAAATAAACGCAATGCACACAAAAGAGCAATTTATAGTGCTCCACAGTAATGCATATAATTTTCATTATGTTTAAAATAGTGAAATATCACTAAATTACACAGCAAACGATTTTTCCCCATAGAACGATGTGTAACTAAATTCTTTTGTTTGACCCTGTAAAGGAATAATAAATGCTTTGCACCCCATATTCTACAAAAAGCATGTTTTAATGTGCTTCATAATTATATATCAATTTCATTATGTTTTAAATGACGTAGCGTCATCAAAATGCACTTGAAACGATTATTTCCCATTGACTCTAATGCAACTGAATACTTTTTACTGTAAAAAAACTGTAAGTGCTACACGCTTCAGTTGAAATACGGAACATGCTATAATAAACGACAATAACATACAAAAATTTCAGGGCAATTCGAGCATATTTACGGTAGTTAGAGCATGTGCAGACGGCAGACAATCCAAAATCATAAACACTTTTCCACTAGGTTGGAAAGTGTTAATAAGAAATAAAAAAGGCATTCTCATTTCGCTCATAGCAATCGATATAATTCATTTCACTGAAATAATAAGGGTGATTTTTTTACATTGTGAAATTAGTTACAAAACGTACGAACTTCCTATGTCACGTTTAGCGTACAATTTCCAACTTGTTCCATTTAATATATATTTCTACATCTATCCAAAAAACTGTCGGTAAATAATAGGATTGCTATAATTAAACAATTTTAGTATACAAAATCGTTTTTTAAATTCAGCAATGCGGAAATAATATGACTCCATCTTAAATAGGACGTAATTACTATGGCAACCGAAAATAAGTACCTATCATGGGATATTATTGAATTAATTATGTATGATAAGATTTAATAGAATGAAGAAAACTTTTATTAAAATATTTTTAATATTCTTTATTAATATATTTTTATAAGTTCTATTTTTATAAAATTTGCAATGACTCGACGAAATTTTGCAATGATTATATATATTAAATTTCAAACTATTCGGTTGGGTAGTTTTTGCGCTATTATATGCGGACGGGCGGATCAGACGACGACTATAGATGCTACGTATTTATATAATTGAAAACGCACCTAAAAATTGATACTTGATTTTTTTATATATTTTTTAAATACATGGTATTTTTTCTGACTGTCAACGTAATTTGGGGAGTTTGCAGTCGGAAAATTTTATTGGAACTTATTTTACTTGAAAAAAAACATGTTTTGTTTTTATCTACTAATTAAATATAGAAGCTAAATTGTCAAAACATTATAATTTTACTTACAATCTGAAATTAAACTGAAATAAAAATTTGTAACTTCAGTTTTCTTTGACTTGTTACGTACGTACTTAAACTAAAAAGAAATAATTCCAAAGGCCGGGAAAGAAAAGCAGCCGATAGTTAAAAACAGAACAAAACTTTTATTTACATGATGATCTGAGAAGAGTTCTTAGGCGACTGACTGGTGCGTCGACTATTGCATAAAAAAGATGCGCACGCAACGAAAGGCTTTCAGCGCGTGCTGGAAAAATGACCTTGACAGGAGAGGGATAATTTTCTCGCTTTCTGCAACATCCTCCCACCTTTTGAGTGGGCAGCTAAACATTCAAAATCTTTACTTATATTATGCACAAAATACACATTACATAGTACTTATATAAGGAATTACTTATGCAATCAAAATACAACCTTACAAATTACAGCATAAATATAGTGTATAGTATATGCAAAATAACGATAAAAACTGGAATACATATAAAGAAGAGAAGTAAAATTAAGTAAAATAATTATTGAAATTAAATTTTCTTAATATAAAATGTACCTTACAAGTGTTTTGATAATTCTGCCACTACTGGTGGTTAAAGGCATAGCCTCATCATTTGTTTCTTGTATTGGATTTTCCAATTCTAATCTGAACAGTCGCTGAACTGGCCGTAATAACTCAGAATTGTTTGTTTTTATAAGTGCAAGTCTTATATGGCCATATCGACCTGGTATAACTTTTAATACGCGAGCTAGGTTCCAATAGGAACGTTTTTTATTAGTATCTTCCAATATGACAATTTCTCCTACTTTAACTGATTTGTTTTTATAGCATTTTACAGACTGCTGTCGTAACTGCCCTAAATAATCTGTACGAAACCTAAGCCTTAAAGTTTCTCTTATCCTTTGCAGATACTTAGTTCTTTTACTCAATTTCACTTTATCTACATTATCAATATCAGGTACACCTGACTGTGGAGTTTCATGTAAGAATTTCTCTGGTGTTATAGAAAAGTCCTCATCAATGTCCTCTGATACATAAGAAAGTAGTCTGGAATTAACAACTCTCTCACAGTCACGCAATACAGTTAGTAGTTCTTCATAATCAAGAAAAGCACTACCCAATATTTTTCTTAAGATTTGCTCTGAATACCAGTAATATAGTAAAGTTTTCTTTTCATTGATTATCGCAGAAAGTTCTCCAGTTAGATAAGTCAAAGAAAACTTTACAAAATTAGTGGTATCCAGAGCATCTGGACCACCACTCTGGCTACGACACTGCCGGGGGGAACGGATGTTCAAGTGTCCTTCAGAAAATGACTAATTAGGAGGCCCACTTAGCATTTTTAAAAATTCGTTCGTTTGGTTAAGCTAGGAACTTAATTACAAATTTGGCTTAAACTATTATTCGGAAATAGTGGTAACCGCTACTCATAAATTTAGTTTAATGTTATAAAGGGTGACTATTAAGTTAAATAGAATGTGTGGAATCACTTGTTTTTAAATCGGAAAGAGAGTTGCTGAGATATGGAAACAGAGCATAGTTAGAGAAAAAACCTTGAAGGAGGGGCTGGGGGGGGGTTCAAGAGCCCTTCAGCAAATAACTAATTAGGAGGATCACTATACATCTTTAAAGATTGATTCATTTGGTTAAGCTAGGAACTTAATTTGAAATTTGGCTTAGACAATTATTCGAAAATTCTGGTAACTGCTTTCTAGAAATACACCTTGAAGCTATGAATGCTGATTTTTACGATAATTTAGTAAAAATGGAACAGGTTTGGAGAAGTTTGGAACACTATTAGCTGAGATTTAAAATAGCTGTATTATCTATATAAAACAGCAATTAAACACCACGGGTGCTGCTAAAAATGTTAAAATTGTTAAATGTAATTAGACACTTGGCCCTCTCCATTCTCGCAAATATAAAAAATAATCTGTTAAGGGGACGGTGGAGGTTAAAATTAAACTTTTTTATTTTTCATCATAAATACATGAAATTTTGTGCATATATGCATTTCACCATAAGTATATAGAATACTTTAAAAAAATCTAACCTTAATATAATTTTAAGATTTAAAAAAAAATTATAAATTTATAAACCGAATTTTAAAATGCTCCTTGCGTCTTAATTTTTAAGATATTTCCTCTATCTGGCATTCGGATCACTTAAAACTATATTACAAACAAATCTGTGTATCTGTTATTTAATCTCTTGAATAGTTAATTTTTGAGAAATTCTTTACTGAATTCCATTCCACTTTTCATCCAAATTTAGCATTTTAATAAGTTATAAATCAAATTTATTTATCTTAACGAAATCTAATTGTAAAATGCATACAGAGTTTCTTTGTAAACAGTATGAGGATTCTTCCTTATCAATTTCATGAATTTTGAACAAAAATTAAGACGCATGGAGCATTTTCAAAAATCTAAAAAACGTGTAAAATCTATATTGAGAAAAACAGGTATAAAGTTTACTAAAGCATTGAAAAATTGATTGTGTACACGATTCAAACGCTTGTAACTTTGCAAAAAATCATCGCAGCTGCATGCAGTTTTTTTCAAATGGTTCAATACAATTAGAAGAATAATAATACACACAAAAATAAATTTCGATTTTTGGGTCAATTTTTGTTCAAATAAAGGTCCACGGTTCCCTTAAATAAAGTTTTCTGTATTAATAATCTCTATCATAATAATATATGTCATGTAAAAAAAGAACTTAAAACCGGCTCATTGTCATGAAGAAAAACGTGCCTGGAAAGTATTTCAAACAGGGGGATGTCTGTGTAATTTGTCATGTGCAGGGGACGCAACAATAGCATGGCTTTACGCTGATAACTTCAATCCATATTGAAGCTATTTAGTCAGAAATCCTTATCTATGCATCCCTACTCTGGTTTATTTAATTACATCTGTGAAGAATCGATGCAACCAACCAACCCAAGAGAAAAAAGCGTATTTTTGATGAAAGTTCTTTGTGGATATTAATTAATATTTCAGTAAATAATTGAAATATTAAAATTCTGAGGCTCAGGTACATCAGGAGAAGGTTTGGACTACCTATATCTAAATTATCAGCCTTCAAGGTGGGATAGATTTTCCTAGACGTCGCTAACAGACACACACACAGAGCGAAACATTATTTTATTAGTATACTAACTAACCCGCCAGGCGTTACCCGAGCCCGAAATATTAATAATCTCTTCTATACGAAATTTGAGCCAACCCCGTCGTAATCGGGTTCATAGAATTATATATACTCCTATAGTTCCACCTTCCACCACCAGGGGGAACAGTCTGTTCTGGAAGAGGCCTTTTCAGAACAATCGACCCAACCAAATTTCCTAGTAGAATTGAAATTTAACCACGGGTAAACATTGCCAAAATAGCGGAAATCGCAAAAGTGGGTTACGTAATCGGTCGGTTTCTAAAGGGTTAATGTAGGTATTTTTTAAAACCCAACCATGCGTTTTGAAGAAAATGAACGAGTCTATGATCTGGAGTCTACTGTTTGTCCGTACTCACATTTCCCGAGTATCCACATGCCCCGAATCACATTGCTGCTGATTTTTAAACCTGGACCGAAAAACGAAAATCGCGTGAGTGAATTTTGGAAAGGATTTTTTTTTTTCAGAGGGTTAAAATTAAAATTTTTCAAAACGGATACCAGATTTTAAAAAACAAAGGGATATAGATTAGGCGCGATATTTTTAGTATTTCGTATTTTGTTTATAAACACCAATTTGGATTTTTAAAGATAGGAGAAATAGTTAAAAAGCAAAATTAACTTACGGTAAAAAACATTTTCGAAAGGGTTAACGTGATTTTTTTAAACTAAAGGTTTCTGCCTAAACCCAATAGAACGTAGATGTCTTTAGGTGTGTTTGTTTTTTGTTCGGTTAATTTAGAGAGCCGATGCAAGACTTTATATATCACAGAAAATCGGAAATTGCAAAAGAGAGTCCAGCGCACGAATTTTTTTGAAGGGTTAACACACGTATTTTTCAAAAACAAATACAGATTTAGAAAAATAAATAAATGTAGAGGGTGTCTGGTATTTTTAGTTTTTTGTACCTTTCACTGAATCGCCGATGCAAGTTTTTAAAAATTGCCAAAATCGCAAAAATTGCAAAACGGCATACAGAAAATGTACTTTTGTGAAGGGTTAATTTTCATATTTTTAAAAATTCACTAGTGGTTTTGAAAAGGGCAAACTCAAATCTTTAATTTGGCGACCTTCGTTTTCCCGTATCTTTTGTATTCCGGTGGATGCAAGGTTCGGAATACAGGAGAAAATAAAAAACATGAATTCGATGCTTTTTGATTATTTTTTTTGAAGGAGTTAAATGTAAAGTTTTTTCAAACCAACCAGATCGTTCGAGACGTAAAAGTGTGTTCTTTCAGAATATGTAGACGGTTTTTTCTTTTTTCTAGCCGTTCGCCCATTGCGAATTTAGAAAAACTTAAAAAGAAATGGAATGACCCACGCTTTGTTTTACCTTTTAACGAAGGAACGAATAAATGCCTTCTGATAATAAAAAACATGAATTCGATGCTTTTTGATTATTTTTTTTGAAGGAGTTAAATGTAAAGTTTTTTCAAACCAACCAGATCGTTCGAGACGTAAAAGTGTGTTCTTTCAGAATATGTAGACGGTTTTTTCTTTTTTCTAGCCGTTCGCCCATTGCGAATTTAGAAAAACTTAAAAAGAAATGGAATGACCCACGCTTTGTTTTACCTTTTAACGAAGGAACGAATAAATGCCTTCGAATAATTGCCTTCGCAAGCTTTTTTCGGAAGACAGATTTTTTATTTGCGATCTTTGATCAGTTTTTAATTAATAACTACTCTAATTTTCAAAATATTAAAAATCTGAGGTTCAGGTGCACCAGGAGAGGGTTTGGACTACCTAAATCTAAATTTGCAGGCTTCTAGGTGGGCTAGATTTTGCTAGCCATCTTCAACAGACACACATCTTGGCATCTTGCCCATGCTCGGTAAAACCTACGTATTTTTTTTTCTTATTATTTATTCGAAGGAATTAGATTGTTCGGTAATGTTCTAGAAATATTTTTCCCGCATTTTTTCAGCTTACGGTCTTATAGCTTCGAAATCAGAGCGCCGGAGAATTTAGTCCTGTAGCGCTGATTGGTCGAAAGACTTTTTAATGAAAATATATTCTGGGGCGTTAGATAATAGACATACGCGGAGTTTCCCGCGTAGCGTCAGTATTATTCCTGGAGCCGGTTGTACATGTAACCCCGACGCGTACTTCACGACGATGGAATAATCTCCTTGGCTGCCGATAGAAAAAACGACTGCCTGTAAGAACAAAATGTCTTCTTAAAATATTAAGTTAAGTCACCAAGTTTCTCCACGGTATTAAAATCATCATGTTCTGAATTAGCATCGTAATTAGTAAAGCATGTCCATTTTCCTTTTGATTTCGAATAAAAAGTGAACTGGAACCGACTGCCTCTTATTTGCATTCTGTACGCACACTATCTCGGCGCCCGACTGCAAATTCTTCGGTGGAAGCCCTTGCCTGGATAATGATTCTACAAAAAACATGGTGATATAAGTGAAAACGTGACATTATTCTTTTTAAAGTCGACAGGATATGCCAGATAAGGTGCTTTTGTTCGACCAGGTGCCGGTGTATGGAGTCCAGCTTTCAAGACCGTCTGGTAGTTTTGATGGAAATATTTTTGTATAGCTGATTTAGAGTTGTGTATAACCATCAGATAGAATTAAATGGAAATGTATTTTGATGATTTACTGTATGGTGCTGATTGAAGAATTCTATTCTATGATATGGACATGCAGTCAAGTAAAAAGAAGACACGGCAGTTGTAAATTTTATGTTTTTATGGTTGATATTTTTATTTTTTTTTTGTTGGATTTTATGCTGTTGATGAATTTGTATTTTATTGTTAATGATTATTTAAATTCTATTGTTATTTAAATGTTATTAAGATCGGGGCTTTGTAAAGAAAATAGAGTACCTTCTTATATTCATATTGATAGAAATAATAGGAAAATGGATGAAATTAAGATGATTGCATTTGACCCTGATTCGGGAATGGGGTTTCAGCAGTGGCTGGAATATTTCAACCATATTTGTAGAAGAGAAAATAAGAATGAGGGATGGAAATTTAATCATATGTCTCAATATCTTAAGGGGGAAGCTCTTAAAGTGTATGTTAATGATTGTTTAAATTGTGATGATTATGAACAAGTTGTAAATATTTTAATAGAGAGGTTTATTGACTTAAAATGCCCAAAATTTTCTGATTTTACTACACTTAAACTGGGTAAATTAAGTGACTTAGAAAATTATTTTAGAAAAAAGGTAGAGATAGGTAGACAGTTAAACTTAAGTGAAACCATTCTGTTACAAGGATTGACTAATGGATTACGACCAGAATATCAAAATTCCATCAATGTAAATCATCCTGAAAATACCACTGACTGGTACAAGATTGTGAAGCAACTTGTTGAAGTTTCTCCATCGCTCAATACCCGACAACCAATCAATCAACCATATCGTCAGCCAATTTTTTCTGCTCCTCGTTTCCCAATGCAATCTTTTCGGCAAAATTATCAGCCTTTCCGGCCACTTAGGCAAGAATATGCTCCTCGGAATTGGCTACCAGCACCACAATTTAATCAGAGATCTCCTAGTTATAGGAATCCTGTACAAAACAATTATTTTCAAAACCTTTCTAAAATTAAAAATAAATTATTTTTACCAGGTATATTCTTGGGTCGACACAGGGATACTACTTGTGTAATTAAATTAACTTTAAATGTAAACAATAACTTCTCAACATTACTAGGTGTCTTCTAGCCTGATCAACTAGTTTTGGTACTTATTTTTGTTGAGTCTATTAAATTTAAATTAAATATTCTATATAATTACAGTTTTTAGTAAATATCATTTATATTATTTATTGTATTCGCAGTAGCTATATTTATTTTGTTTAACACAGTAAAGGTCTTGAATTATTCTTGAATGCTGATATTCTGTATTAGTCTAAAGGTTGATATTGTGATATTGTAGTGAAATGTTTTGAAGAGATTAATTGAAAAATAAGGATTGCAATAGTGTAAATATAATAGTTTTATATTCCAATTCTCTGTCATCTAACAACTATTATTATTAATATTATTATTGTTATTATTATTATTATTTTGCTTATTACTTAAAAAAAAAAGTGTAAAAGGAAGCATATTATGATTCTACACTTAAAATTTGGTAATTAGCTATACCCGATTATGTCATAGATTTTAGTAGTTAAAAGAAGAGTATCAGAAAGGGATATTTTTGTTCACAATTGTTGGTTGAGTGAATCCTATCTAAATATTTGGGCATTTAAATTATTTAGTATTGGAAAAATAATATATTGTTAATTTTTTTTATGCACAATTCGGCTAGCAAAAATTATTTCCTTATCTATTCAAGTAAGGAAACAAACAGATTTTGCTATGTTTTTTTTTTTTTTTTTTTTTTTTTTTTTTCTCAACCAAGAATTTTATATGGAATGTAATATTTACTGTGATATATTACTAGAGTAGTTATTGAAGTTTGTTGATATTATTTATTTATTATTTGAAAAAATTTATTAATGTCATTATTTATTAAAATAATATATTTATAAAATGTTGACAAATTGATTGAACTGCTTACAATGAATTGTAGTTATAAAATGTTGATAAATTTTGGTATATCAATATATGATGAATTTGAGAATCTTAGAATTTTGGTACCAAGGTTGTAATATACCAAAGTAGTGTATAAACCATGAAGTGCAATATGAACATAAATAAGGTAAATACAAAAAAGTTACTGATTGTGACAAAAGATAGCTATCACAAATATTCCACTCATGGAATAAATTAGCTCTGATCTCTAGTGTGACCACGAAGAGAGTGGCACCATAGATTAGAGTGGGGTCAATCCCAAACCACAATAGAGACAAAAAAAGACTGAAATTTAGTGAGAACTGTTTGAGACTGTTTAAGACTACTGAAGCTTCAATTTTTCAATGTAATTAATTTCCATCTTTATTATTTATTATATTGAATTCTTTATATATTATGTTATTAAAATTATTTAGTATGTTAGTGATTTCTTAGTTTATCTTGATGTATTCTCATTTATTTACACTTGCAAAAAGTAAGTGTTGTTGTAAAATTTATGTATTTTAGGTTATGCTTTACTCTAAAAAATTTTCTAATTTCTATTCTTCCAAAATTTTAAGGCAATTGCTTCGTTCGTGATTCTTGATGATTTAAAAATTTTAAATTTTAGAATTTTTTATAATTTAGGAAAATTCTCAATTTTTTTTGTCACTTATCTGAACTGCTGTTAGGGAACTGCTGTTCAGATAAGCTTGTTTTGGGGGGACGGGGGGATACGAAACAAATGAAAAAAATTTTCGCCGTTGGTCTCATCAAAACTATAATTCTGTGTAAATCCCATTATTCTAAATTCATTCTCTTAACAAAATGGTTCTGATCGCGCTGTTCTATTAAAATTACGCACTTTTGTCTCATTAAATAAATGCATCCTTGAATTTAATTCTTTTAAACATCAAATCTCCCAGCTAAAAATATTTTAACTCTCTTGAAATAACAACCTATGTCTTTTTATTTTTTTTATTTTTATTTCCCTATGTTTTCTGACAAAACAATATTTTTTTCTGAAAATTATGAAAGCTAACTTCAGTCTCAATGTAAAATATTATCTTGGCATCTTTCCCATGCTCGGTAAAACCTACGTTTTTTTCTTCTTATTTATTCGAAGGAATTAGATTGTTCGGTAATGTTCTAGAAATATTTTTCCCGCATTTTTTCAGCTTACGTTCTTATAGCTTCGAAATCAGAGCGCCGGAGAATTTAGTCCTGTAGCGCTGATTGGTCGAAGACTTTTTATGAAAATGTATTCTGGGGCGTTAGATAATAGATATACGCGGAGTTTCCTGCGTAGCGTCAGTATTATTCCTGGAGCTGGTTGTACATGTAACCCCGACCCGTACTTCACGACGATGGAATAATCTCCTTGGCTGCCAATAGAAAAAAACGACTGCCTGTAAGAACAAAATGTCTTTTTAAAATATTAAATTAAGTCACCAAGTTTCTCCACGGTATTAAAATCCTCATGTTCGGAATTAGCATCGTAATTAGTAAAGCATGGCCATTTTCCTTTTGATTTCGAATAAAAAGTGAACTGGAACCGACTGCCTCTTATTTGCATTCTGTACGCACACTATCTCGGCGCCCGACTGCAAATTCCTCGGTGGAAGCCCTTGCCTGGATAATGATTCTACAAAATATAAGGTGATACAAGTGAAAACGTGACATATATATACATATATATATGTATATGTATATATATATATATATATATATATATATATATGTGTGTGTGTGTGTGTGTGTGTGTATCAACATTTGAATGGAGGGCGGCTTTGGAGTCTGGGGGTCAGTGAAATTATCCCAAAATTTCTGGAACAGCTTTCCTCCGGACGGCTGCAATATGTAACTTTTTGTAATGAAAGCTACCTAAAAATAGAACACCAAGTAAAAGTTCTGCCAATGTAAAGAACAAAATGGTTTGTGTTTTTAGGTGCGTTCGTAATTATATAAATACGTAGCGAATATTCGTCCTCTGTTCCGTCCGTCTTCATATAACAGCACAAATCAACCTAACCCAATATTTTTTAATTTAATATATATATAATCGTTGCAGAAAATTGTTGAGTCATTTCAAATTTTATGGAAATCGAATTAAAACTTAAAAGGACATTAATAAAAATATATATTAGGTAATTTGATTTTTTCTAAAATCGATACTTCCTTGGTATAGCAGCTTCCGAGGATTAATCGTCAAGTGACCGAGAAGTATCGCGAATCTATCTGACATTTATGACGTTATAGTCATGTATGACATATATGACATTTTATAACCTCTATGACCAAGTTATAGTCACATTCTCCATTCTATTAAACCCTATCATACGTAATTATATCCCATGATAGGTAATGATTCTAGGTTGTCATGCTGAATACATCGTATTTGAGATGGAGTCCTATTATTTCCGTATTACTGAATTTAAAAACCGAATTTGTATACTAAATTTGTTTAATTATAACAATCCTATAATCTACCGACAATATTTGGATAGATGTTTCCGGAGAAATAGATATTAAATGGAAAAATAGTTTAAATATGGATTTCAAGTTCTGAAATTTTCAAATCTAGGCTTAAGTTTTCCATTTTAATTTTCAATAAATGTCAACAAAAGATCAAATGTTGCCAGATTAAAATGTACTTATTTTATTACGGAAATTAATCATATCATAATAACAAACGATATAATTCATTTTACTGAAAATTGTTATAATACGAACACACGTCATTTGTCACGTTTGACGTACAATTTCCAACTTGTTTAACACTTTTCAACGAATTTGAAATGTATTTAATCATTCGGTTTGTTTGGCAGTCTGTCTGTCCGCGATATAACTCACGTAAATATACTTGGATTGCCATGTAATTTATATATTTTATTGAGGTTTATTATGGCCTGTTCGGTATTAACAATGAGAAGTGTATAGCATTCAAAATTCGTTTACAGGGACACCCAAAAGGATCCCGTAACATTATGGTCTATGGGGAAAATAGTTTGCAAAGTATTTTAAAGATGTTATACTATTTCAAATATATTGCAATTGCTATACATCAATGAAGTGCACTACAAGATGATTCCTATAGAATATATTGGTACATAGTCGTTCATTTACAGGGATACTCAAAATAATTTGGTTAAAATAATATATATGAGAGATAATTGCTCGAAGTGCGTTTTCAGTGTAGGTACACTGCAAAAAAAATGTTGATTTCACAATATAATACTGACACCCCAGGTGTCAGTATTATACCGTAAAATTAACAGTAATAAACAGTAAAATAAGCAATTATACGTTTCCGCGCATATGCGTTTTTAAATTTAACTACTTTTTTGCATATTATATATCATATGCACGGCTGCACAAAATAATTCAAGTACATTTCCTTTATTGACGGAAATTGTTGAAGGGAGATTAGCAACCGTGTTATGCGTTTCCTAACTGAGCTACATTTTAGCAAATTATTAGTATATGTACAAATCTATAGAGAATATTCAGGGATTCACAAAATAATTTCATTTATTTTCTGACTATAGATGATAATTACCTAAAATGTGTTTTCAATTCTTTTATGCGTTTTCCAATTAGCATATTTTACTTTATTAAACGGGTTTGTTTTTGTTTCAGTATTTTGAAGGTGTTGGAAAGTGTTTCATATAATATTTCTAGCATGATTTTTCTTTCATGTTGAAATTTAATTAAGAATTATAAAGGTTATCATTTAATATTAATGGAAAAGTTGATCCGCCCTCCTCTCCTCATCTTTTACACTGCAAAATTTTTTTTTTTTTTTTTTTTTTTACATAATACTGGCGGCTTTACATAATACGGTATAATACTGGCAGCTGGGGTGCTAGTATTATACCGTAATTTTTTTTTCAGTCATGTTATGAATTTGCTGTGTACATTTAAAATAGATCTAACAGATTTATTTAAAATAATTTGCGTAGAAATTTTGTAAATAGTTTAATTGTATAATTTTGTAATTTCAAAACTATATATTTATTTGGTTTTATTTTTTACAGTTATTAATATTTAAAACTGTGAAGACTGGACAAAATACTACTGCGTGCAGCGTAGACCAAGAAAATGATCCAGAAGATTTTAAAGAAGTTTTTATCCTATTCAAGATTTTGATATTCATCATACCTTTCCTTGTTGTGTTGCTGTCCCACTTGTTTTTATATTATACACTGAAAGGTAAATATTCTTATTATTATTCATCGTGCCTGTATAGCTGCCAACCTTCCTTTTTTTCCCAAGTCGATTAAATGTATTTTAAACGAGAAATTGTACTTAAAAAATGACATCAAATAAGTGTTGGAGAAAGGCAAGATAAATTCTATTAAATGATTTTTTTTTCAAATTGATTTGAAAATCAGCGGCAATTTGGCAACGACTTGTATGTATTTGTAATAAATAGTTATTTTACATGTATTTTTAGATGTATAGTTTCGAAAAAACACGTACCGGTCTATAACTTCAGTTTTTATTGATGCAAGAAATAATGTTTTAATTCCCAGAAAATCGTTTATAATCGTCTATGTTTTATTTTGCTATAAAAGGTCAGCTACATGTTAAGGTATCCCAGTGTGTTTGGCACACATATTTTTAAAATAATTCAAAAATATATAACACAGATTATGTCAAATAATATATTGGTACATAAAAATACAATTTCAATAGTTACGTAAGTTATTCCGATGTAATTTCTTTTTAATTTTTGCAATTCTAAAGAAAAATAATGCAATATTTTATTCCTATCAAAACTGCACTCACAACAAAAATAATGATTATTTATTAACAATTGGTTAAATGGTTGTTGTTTTCGGTCGAGTTGTTGTTTTCGGCATCTTGGCGTCGTCATTTTATTTTTGTAAGCGTTTTTAACGAAATTTTGTAACTTTAGAAGAATTTCTTAAGCGTTTTTAACGAAATTCTGTAAATTTAGAAGAATTTTTCTTTGAATAGGCAATAGAAATGCATAAAATCATTACAAAAATGTTAAAGTTACAAAAAGGATAGATGCAAACTATCAGATATGAAAAAAAGCCGAATTCAAAAGTTGACGTCGGATGAGAAATCGACTTATGAAGCAAAAAACGTGGTCTTCAACTTTAATTTACTCAAAATAACTATAGCTCAGACATCAATCTAAACAAGAGTTAAAGTTATTGTAGGAAGGACCAGATAAAATATTAAGGTACTAGCAAGCTACGCCCGCTACGCTGGTCAATTTCTCTTAAAGAACCTTTAATCAAACAAAATATTGACATTTCATAATTCCCTTTCATATTTTAACAGAATAATAAACCTACTATAATTTGTGACTCCTGTTATAGCCAATATACACGTCAGGACATGTCGCCCTTATCATTATCTTTTTACGCGTGAAGGTTTCGCTAGGGTACTCCATTGTGAAATTTGGTAATTGTTGAAATTCAATATTTGAAAAATGGCATAATCATTAGATTTGAAATTTATATAAAAAAATATACAATTTTTTACATTTCAAACGCAGTTTGTCTAACAATTTTCTTACAAATACTTTTGGAGCTATTATTTTTGCAGTAACTTCAAATGTTTCATTTTCCGAGATTAATCTTTGGCAAAGATTAGCGAAAAACCCAGTCATCAGCAACGCATAGCTTTATATTAAAGAGGATGTTACAGCAGGGATTGTCACCATCATTTTTGAAATCGGTTCTGTAGTTCCAGGGATTCCATAGAAATTGTAATTTAGAATGATTTTAGAACGCTTTTAGCTCATTTCACCCTTTTAAATTTCGAATTTTAAAAAAAATTATTCTTAGAGAGCATTTACATCTTATAAGCAACTACAATGCCAAATTTCAAATTTCTAGCTCCTTCAGTATAAAAAAATTCGCAATTTTCGAGCATTTTTCACTCCTGCACCCCATTGGGGTTAGTGGCACCAACATAAAATATAGCCTTTGGTGGAGTAGGAATTGTCACCATCAATTTGCCACCATTACTTTTAAAATCGGTTCTGTGGTTCCAGAGATTCCATAGAAATTGTAATTTAGAATGTTTTTAGAACGCTTTTCTCCCATCTCACACCTTTTAAATTTCAAATTTCTTTAGAATTTGTTCTTAGAGAGCATTTACATCTTATAAGTAACTACCACGCCAAATTTCATGTTTCTAGGTAATTCAGTATAAAAAAAATTGCAATTTTAGAACATTTTTCGCTCCTGCACCACCCTGAGATTAGTGGCACCGACATAAAATATAGCCTAAGTTGGAGCAGGGAGTGTCACCATCAATTTTCCACCATCATTTTTGAAATCGGTTCTGTAGTTCCAGAAATTCCAAAAAAAATTGTTATTTATAATGTTTTTAGAACAGTTCTTTCTCATTTCCCGCTTTTCAATTTCGATTTTTTTTATTTTGTTCTTAGAAAGCATTTACAACTTATAAGTAACTACAATGCCAAATTTCAAATTTCTAGCTCCTTCAGTATAAAAAAAATGCAATTTTAGAACGTTTCTCGCTCTTGCACCATCCTGGGATTAGTGGCACCGACGTAAAATATACCTATGTTGGAGCAAGGATTGTCATAAAAAATTTGCCACCATCACTTTTTAAAAGGGTTCGGTAGTTCCAGAGATTCCATAGAAATTGTAATTTAGAATGTTTTTAGAACGCTTTTCGCTCATCTCACAGTTTTAAATTTCGAATTTTTTTTTCGAATTTGTTCTTAGACAGTATTCAAATCTTATAAGTAATAACTATGCCAAATTTCATCTTTTTAACACCTTCAGTATAAAAAAATCAAAATTTTAGAACGTTTTTCTCTCACGCACACACCTGGGGGTAGTGGCACCGGCATGAAATATAGCCTATGTTACATAGCAGGAACTGTCACCATCGATTTGCCGCCATCACTTTTGAAAACAGTTCTGTAGTTCCAGAAATTCCATAGAAATTGTAATTTAGAAGGTTTTTAGAACGTGTTTCGCTCATCTCACCCTTTTAAATTTCGAATTTTTTTAGAATTTGTTCTTAGAGAGCACTTACATCTTATAAATAACTACCATGCCAAATTTCAAGTTTCTAGCCCTTTTAGTATAAAAAAAATCGAAATTTTAGAAAGTTTTTGGCTCTTGCACCCCCCTGGGAGTAGTGGCACCGACATAAAATATAGCCTATATTGGAGCAGGGACTGTCACCATCAATTTGCCACCATCGCTTTTGAAAACGGTTCTGTAGTTCCAGAGATTCCATAGAAATTGTAATTTAGAATGTTTTTAGAACGTGTTTCGCTCATCTCACCCTTTTAAATTTCGAATTTTTTTAGAATTTGTTCTTAGAGAGCACTTACATCTTATAAATAACTACCATGCCAAATTTCAAGTTTCTAGCTTCTTCAGTATAAAAAAAATCGAAATTTTAGAACGTTTTTCTCTTCTGCACCCCCTGGGGGTAGTGACACCGACATAAAATATAGCCTATGTTGGAGCAGGGATTGTCACTATCAATTTGCCACCTTCACTTTTGAAATCGCTTCAGTAGTTCCAGAGATTACCCCCTACAAACAAACAAACAATCTTTACTACTTTAGAATATTATTATAGATATTGGTTAACATATATTGGTTAGAACTTTCCCTTTATTTGCACGACTTAATCTTACTCAATAGCGTTCAGTTGCTTCTCTTATCAACCTACTCGTTTAAACAATTCTTCCAGACAGTATGTTGTTAAATGTTTTTAATTTTTATTTACCTGACACAGAATGCAAGGAAAATATTGAAATTATGATTTATGTGTGTGTGTATGTGCCTGTGTGAGTGAACGTGATAACTCTGAAACGGTATTTCCGATTAAACTTTGATTTGGCGACTATGTTATAGACATTTGTTGCAAGACCTACATAGATTTTCTCAAACATAGCGACCGACAGATTATGTATTTAAAAATTTTTTAAACCATTATAAAAGCATTTTACAACCAGATTTGTCTGGTGTACCTTCTTTATCACAATATTAAAAGAGATTTTTGTTCTTAAGCTTACTTAAATACATATTTCCTCTTTGAGAGCTGGAACGCATGTCGCAGACGTACCGGGGTTGGCGGGCATTTTTTTTTTGCGTCATTCTGGTGAGAAAAACACGTTTTCGGGTAACTGTTAGGCCTAGCATGCGAAAACTGCGCGTTAGTTTTATTTTATTATGAAACCGTTTATTTTATTATAAAAAAACACGCAATTTTATTATAAAGCATACACAGATTTTATTACAAACACACACATATTGTTTTATTATAAAACACACGCAATTTACATTATAAACAGAAACAAATTGTTTTATTATAAAACACAAACAATGATTATTTTTTTATAAAGCACATAATGTATAATTTAATATAAAACACTCGCAAGCTGTTCTACTCGGTTACCTTTAGAAACGAAATCGCCAAGTAGTCCAAGCATAAAATCGCTAATTTTGCGCCAAAGTGAGGGCCGTCTGTAACATCTGTACCGAGGGCTGTAACAGAAAAAGCCATAACTACGCTTCCAATGATCATACGAAGAAAACAATAACTCTTTTAAAAGTTTATCGTACATTTTTTATAATAAAACAATAAAAAAAAACTATGATATTTTCCAAAAAGATCCTATTTAAACTTAGTGAGATACCTTAAAATGTTTAACTAAAATTATAAAATTTCCAACATAACACCATAAATATTTTATATGTATGAGTTTCGTTAGCTACAAAATACAGTAACGCTATTTATCAATTTTTAACACATTCAAACATAGTTGAAAAGTGTTTATGAATTCAGTTTCTCTGTCTGTCTGCCGTCTGTCTTTCTGTCTGTCTGTGCTCTAACTCGGGTAAACATATCCGGATTGTCATGAAATTGATATGTATTATTGAGGTTTACTATGGTATTTCAGTATTGAAAATATAGTGCGTAGCACTTACAGTTTTTTTACAGTGACACTCAAAAGAATTCCGTTACATTACGTTCTATGGGGAAAAATCATTTACGGTTTATTTTAATGATGTTACACTATTTAAAACATATTGAAATTGATACATATAACTGAGGCGTACTACAAGAGGTTTGCTATAGAATACGATGTGCATAGCACTTATAGTTCCTGTAGAGGGACATTCAAAATAATTCCGTTACATTGCATACTATGGAGAAAAATCGTTTGCGGTTTATTTTAATAATGTTTCACTATTTCAAACATTTTAAAATTGATATATATCACTAATAAAAGTTGTATTACTAGAGACGTACTATAGAATATTGTGTGCATAGCATTCATCTATATGGAATACACAAAAGATTTCGGTACTGTGTGTTAACAACAAATGCTGGCAGTGCGTTTTCATTTGCAGAATGCTTTTTTTTTTTAATTTGACTCATTTTTTTATCTATTACTTGGTGTGTATAATGTATATAGATCATATAAAGGGCAGCACAAAAGTTCTCAATTACATTTCATTTATTGACATAAATTCCAAAAGAGGAATTTAAAACTGTGATACGCGTTTCCTAACTGAACTAAAATTTGGCATTCTATGTAGTATATATACAAATCTATAGATCATATACAGGGCTAAATAAAAGTATTCGGATATTTTTCCGAATATTGTATACGTTGGAAATTCTTGAAATTACGTTTTTAAATATGTTATGCATTTTCCAAATTGTTTACTTAGATGTTATCTTTCAGCTTATTAAACGGTAATGATGAACAGGGCTTCACAAAACAATTCGAATATTTTTCCGAACTACTGTTGATCATTCCTGAAGTTAGGTTTCTAAGTTTGTTATGTGTTTTCCAAATTTTCTACTGAGATATCACCTTTCACCTTATTATTCGGTAAAGATCTGTAAAATTATTCTGGAAGTGTTGGAAAGGGTTACATAATCTATGCTCGACGCATGATTTTTCGTGTTTGTTAAGGATTACTATCTAGTGAGAAGAAAAATATTTGACAAACGAATCAATCAATGTTTTTTTTTTTTTTTTTTTTTTTTTTTTTTTAATGATAATTTTAATTTTAATTTAACTAGACACGAAGCATGCACCAAGAAAAAAGTTTTGTTGAATCAACAAAAATTTGGTTGACCCAACAAAACTTTTTGTTTAAATATAGGTCAATAGAAATTTTGTTTGAATGAATAATTTTTTTTTTTTTTTTTGCGATTCCAAAAAAATTTTTTGTATCGTCAGCAAAAAATGTTTTGTTAATTCAAGTAAAGTGGTTCAATTTTACTTGAATTTTGCTAAAACAACCAAAATTTACTCAACAAAACATGTTTTGTAGTTTTAATCAATTTCTTTTTCTGTGTGTGATGTATGCATTTCAGTATTCACTGTTGTATGCGATACTTTGCATAAATGGAGTGTTTTGCAAAAAAATTTGGTAGTCCTTTGTTATAGCGGTCCCCAAGGGTAAATCCCCAAGTGACACAATAAAAAAAAAAAAAAAGAAAAAAAAAACGTGAAAAAATTGAAAATGTATTAACAAAAAAGCTGCCATCTATTCTACTTTTCTTCACATAACTTCCACTTTGATATTCTCCAATTTTCAAGATGGAAATTTTCCGCTATTCAAGGATGAAATTTTCTGTTTTTACAAATAAATATGAGCAATAGCGTAATATTAAAAAAAAATCTATATAACAAGTAATATCATTTTTTTAAAGTCAATTCCTACTTTTTAATCATAAATATATAAAATAAACCCGTGCAGCATTAATGTCCCATGTTATCTTGATTGAACATTATTTTATAATCATCGTTGCGGTATTTTATTTTTTGTTGGCATCACTCATTTGAGATAAATCATTTCATTTATGAAAACAATGGGAGAAATTTTTTGCTCCCATATAAAAATTAAAATTAATTAATTAAATTTAATTAATGAATTAATATTTGAAAAAACTGTATTAACATCAATTGTCATCCAGTACAAGTTTTTAAAAATGTATTTGAACTTGAATGGATGAAGAGAAAATATTTTATTAACGATTGAAAATTCCAACAAGATATATATAGAGAGAGTGTGAGCTAATAGTAGGAATTTAATAATAATAATAATAATTATATATACTATATACGGATGCACATTTACACGGAACAGATATCTGTATTAAATACATAGGTTCCAACTTTCCCGCTAATCTTCCGTAATATGTCGCTTAATTTGACCCAAGTTTAGTACGTTTCGAACCAGATTTTTTCATGAAATGAAATGAAATAAATTCCACGAAGAAATGTGAAATTAAATAAAAAAAGATTCATCAAATAAATTTTCCGGTTCGAAACGTGATTAACCTGTGTGAAATTAATCCACATATTATGAAAGATTAGTGCCGATTTTCATCTACTTTTTTACCTCGGGATTCGAACAGCTGTACTCGACATTATTACAGGATACATGCTCTGATCTTTACTCCACCTGGTCACATTCAGCGACTTAATTAAAGACCAAAGCATCAATTACGAAAATTTAACTGGTTATTTCCCCTTTTCTCTTAATTTAAAAGGAACATTTCTGTTTGCCTGTCTTGGCAGGGATATTTTTGTTAATAAAATTCAAGGATTAAGGATAAAAAAGAAATTTCCGTTTATTCCAGGAAAATGTACGATTTCCTCTCAAAACAAAACAAAGAAAATCCGTTAAAAGAGAGAAATTTCACATAAAATCAACAGTATATATATATATATATGAGATTTTATTTACAGTGTAGGATGTAAAATCTCGTCAAATTTTTTGCAGTCCTAAAGAAACAGCACGTGTTTATGGTATCGTCATATTGCCTTTTCGTTGATGTTCCCGAACATTTTTCATAAGTATTTTTGTTTAATTGAATGTAGTATTGTTTTTTTTTTCTTTAAAAGCCCGTATTTATTTTTATAAATATGGAAACAAATGTTTTATTTATGTAGTACTAACATGGAAGCAATCTCTTTTTTTTTAAGCGACCCAACAAAAAATAATCCAAAAATGGCCATGATATGAAACTGTAGGTTATTAATGGTGAAGCTATATGGAGTAGAGATCAAACATAAGAAGTTGTAAGTAAATGCAGGCTTCTTTTATTGCAATAATTACATGGGACAAGTGTTAAAAATTTGTCATTCTTGTAAGTATTTAAGAAATTGTTATGAAACATTAGTATGCATTTGCTATCAAACATTGTAATATATTATTATTATTAACATGAAATATTGTATTATTTAATGAAATGGTATTTGTTTTTATATCTCTGTTATACATGTGCACTACGTTCGCGCTTCACGACCTTGGCTTCAACCTTGGCGAAATTAACTGCAACTTGGCGTAATCGTAATTGTGGGGGCCGCTACAAAGAAGTACCGAGACTTTGAGTGTAGTTACGTCTCAAACTATAAATCTTATGATATTCATTTAAGAATGTATGTTTGCAGAGCGTTGTTAAAAATGCCCTGTGTGAATCCTTTTATGTATTTATGTATCAAATATTTTAACTGTGGATACAAAATCATAGTTGCCGGAACAGTATGGAAAAGAAATGGGAATTCAAAATACCGAAAGAGGAAATAGTGAGACGCACAATAGTCAGGCATTCATTTATACGAATATTAAAAGAAATGATGTTTAATTTGAAATTCAATAATTTAAAATTTCTGACTTCTTCTTTAAAGTTGGCGATGATTTTTAATTTCGTGTGTGACTGCCGATTATTTTTTCACATTTAGAACACGAACATAACAAGCTTTATTGATTTCAGGAAATTAATTTTATTCATTTTCTTTTTCAGATCCCAAATCCATTTATTGGAGACAGGCAGAAATTAAATGGATGGATCTGCAAGCTTACATGACTGTTATTTGTCATGTGTGGTTTTGGTTTTATGTAATGTCTATATGTTCTTTGTTTTATCCACCATTGAAAAATTTAGTTGCATGTTTTCATTATTCTCTGATTTTAACTGGGGGTTTTTTTGCTACCATTAACCCCCTAATTTTAAGTAAAATTTTGGATAAAATTTAACCACAGAGGACGGTTTCAAGACTGAGATATGATGGAATTACATCGTCATCGTGGTATGAAACTGTGTCTTTCGAATTAAGTGATGATGACGATGAAATTCCATCCTCATCATCGGATTTCATTTTACCGATGATGAAAATGATGCGTTCGGTGAAGATTTTACGAACGCTTTAAACCCAAGTGTTATTGTTGTTGTTGCTGATTAAATATGCCCAATGTTTGCTCTTGGTTGTGTATGTATCGAAATCTTAAGAGGAGGTTCTCTTGGAAAAATTTAAAAAAAAATTTCTTTTGGCCTGTACCGGGAGGAAATGATAGCTTTTCCATTCTTTATTTTTACGAATTCAGCTAATTTTATGCTATCGAGTTCCATCGCATGACAAAAAGCTGATATATATATATATATATATGAAGGACGGTTTTCTGGTCTAGAATGTCATGATCGAAGAAAATTTACCAAAATGTTTTTCAATTATTGTCGGACGAGTGCAATACGAGCTTCTTAAGTTTTGTAATGGAAATTACCTATAAAGCATTTCATTTTTTATCCTTATAGGTTGTGTAGAATATGCCCTCAATACCCCTTTTTCTTCCTCCCAATATTTAAATTGTAACACCAAGTTTAATGGTCCGGTGTCACAATGACAAAATGAATGATGAAAAATTTTAAACGCACTTTTCTTGAAACCTTTTTTTAATTTTTTTTTAATTCGGTGTACGTTTTTCTCACGCTTACGCAGTTTGAGCTGTCGGTGTTTTTTTTCCTAAGTTCCTTCCTCCTAAGTTTTTTCCTCCTGTTTTTTTTCTAAGAATCCTTGTGGTTGTTGTGTTGATTGCGCTATTATTAATAGCGCAATCGTCTACACCGATTTATTGTGCACGCCAAAAGTGATGACTTTTTAAGAGTTTAGATCGATTAATCTATCAACATTTTTATATGATAATATTCACACAGATGAAAGTATAGAAATCAATACCAAAAACAACCAGTTTTTATATGTGCGTTATTTAACAAAAAAAAAAAATCTCATCGGTAGAACCTTCACTTAACGAGATCTGATATATATTTAGTGTTTGCTTATGTGATTGAATTTGGTATGCCTGTAATATAATATAAAAGTGTCCGAAAATGGATGAAAATCCTTCTTATAACGGAAAATTTTCTTTAAAAAAATTGTTCAAAAAATTCTCATAGATGGCGTTACTTTTGCAAAGCTACCAAAGAGGTAGAATGCCTTTATATATAACAGTGGCGAAAGACGCACAGTGCGTATGCACAGCTTTTGTCAAAATTATGGCAATCCACATTCCAGAACTTTACAATATTCGCTTTCATGAATTCTATTAGACGAGTGAGACAAATCAACAAACATTAGTTAGACGATAATAGAAAGCTCGGTAAGTTGCTTCGCGATTTTGTTTTCCAATATCGTATCGACCAATTTAATTTGTTTGTTTGTATGTCACTATTATCTTATAGGGGCATCCTATAAATCTCTTTTTACTATTATCGTTCCTATTATCAAGAGTTTCTTATTATCGCCAAACTAATGTTTCTTGACTTGTCTCACACGTCTAATAGAATTCATTAAGGTGAGTATTTTATGTTCTGGAATGTGGGTCGCCATAGTTTGAACAAAAACTGTGTATATGCACTGTGCGTCTTTCGTCACTCTTATGTATAAAGACATTCTATCTCTTCGCTAGCTTTGCAGAAATAACACCATCTATGAGACAATTTTCGAACTTTGTTTTAACCCTTTTAGTGCGGAATTTTTTGGGTTTTTTTTTCTGCTAAGCCCATGGCGCAATACAGTGAGCACAATACACGCCGTGAACGCCTAGGCGACTTTTGCGGACGCTTAATGTAGTCTACAGCACCCAACTCCTAGATGTCGACATTAGTCAACTCCCGCACTCTGACCCTTATGTCGACTTTTGTCGACTCCCGCACTAAAAGGGTTAAAGGAAATTTTCGATCATAAGATGTATTTTCATCCAAATCGCACTCTCATACGCCAATTGTTAATTTTTTTTTATAGAATTTTAAAATGTGTCAAGGAATTTTCGGACATCCTGTGTTTTTTATTTTTATGGCCTATGTCTTTTCAATTTGTATTATCTGTTGTTGACTATCTTTAAAATTGTAAAATTATACGCGAGCTTTACGTAAGAAAAAGTGTCACTTTTCGTACAAAAAATTGTGGTCACATAAGTGGTATTTTTTATGTAATATATAACATAATAAATAAATAGCATATAGCATAATGTTGACTATCTTTAAAATTGTAAAATTTACGCGAGCTTTATGTAAAAAAAAGTGTCACTTTTCTTACAAAAAATTGTGGTCACATAAGTGGTATTTTTTATGTATTATGAAACATAATAAATAAATGGTATATAACATAATGTTGACTATCTTGAAAATTGTAAAATTTACGCGAGCTTTATCTGAGGAAAAAAGGCACTTTTCCTACAAAAAAAATGTGGTCACATAAGTGGCATTTTTTATGTATTATGAAACATAATAAATAAATTATATATAACATAATGTTGACTATCTTTAAAATTGTAAAATTTACGCGAGCTTTATGTGAGAAAAAGTGACACTTTTCCTACGAAAAATTGTGGTCTCATAATATAAAAGAAATATATATAGGGGGTATATTAATTATAAGTGGCTTCCGTCCTTCATCAGATGCAAAATTTCTACGCGCTGAAAAATAACGCCTATACTTTGTTTATAATTCTATATATCTAATAGCATTCGCAGTTCATACATTAGAAAATTTAGCAAACATGTTAGTTTATTACTTACACATTCACAAAAGAACAGGCCCCTACTTTTTCAAACAGTATCGAGTTTGAATGACCATCTTCTGGAATTCGAATATACGATACACGTTAAGTTCGTCTGCAGCCAGCATACTATCTGAGTATGATTCTACAGAATGTATGAACTCTATCTGTTGTTCTTTGCTTTTGAAGCACATGTAATAATCATATTATTTTAGTCTTTAACGTGTTGACCGCCATGGCACACGAATACGTGTGTCATGAATATTTTCATTGACGACAATTTATTTCTATGAAACGGGATTATTGATAATTTATTTCCATGTATTTAAAAAAGAAATTCCCGTTCATCTCCTCCCCAGACCTGTTTAGTGATTTGATTTTGGCATTCAATATGTACAAATAAATAAATTTTGATATTTTAAAATTAAAAAAGTATAAAATTAACAAACATTGTCGCGATTGGTAATTGTAAATCGACTCGATAAACACTGAAAACCGCTTTGTAATTGTCTGCCAGAAAAGACACGTCATCACATTGTGCGGCGGTCAACGGGTAAAACAATTACACAGAAAGCAGCATTACAATTTGCACTTTTGCTGGATAGTCAGAGGCTTTAAGTATTATTAAAAATACTTATTGTAAAATTCATTTAACATCTCGATTGAGATGATTTATAGATACTTTAATATACCATATTCCAAAATGTTATTAGTTGTAACAATGTAAAAATAGTTTAAAATGGATAATTTATTTTACAAATATAACTTTTCAGCTATCTAGATGTTGAAAGACATAGGGTGGAAAGTTTCATTTCTAAGAAATTTGCATATTTATAGATGTCGGAAAATTATATTTCCATACATTTTATAATTCTGCAAAATACTAAAAACAGCAGTTTAATGAAATGGTAAGGTTTTGGATTCCGAAGAGGGACTGTTCTGACGTCGAAACCATGTCTGTATAGCATAGATGATCCTCCACATACCTTTATTAAGGTGTGAAAGAAATTAAGAATAACAATAATAATAATAATAATGTTACAGACTTGAATCCGTAGATTCGAGCTGTCGAATAAACGCAAGAAATGGACTGCTGTGAAAGATACAGATATCCCACAAATCCTTGTTAAATAGAAATTGTATCATCAATTTTAATAGACAAAATCTTACTAAAATGTTTTTGATAATTACACAAATCTTCTAGAATTTTTGTAAAGATTGAGAAAAAAATGTATTTTAAGATAATTTTTTTATTAATTCCTAACGTAAGACATAAAGGGTTTATCAAGAATATAGTTAAAAAATCGTAATGTTTTAATTCAAAATATTACACATCTTTATCAAAAATTTTCATGTACAATTTGAATTAAATAAATTTGAAAAGGACGGTTGCCATTTTATGATATTCACTGTATCATGTAACATAAAATGTTGGTGCTGTTGTCAAGATATATATTCTTTTATAACTTTAAAACTGTTTCATCCACATTTATTTTGTTAAAATCACATGAAATAAAATAATGGTATTTAGATAGATATATTTTTTGTACTGAAATAACTGCTGTATTTTAGTTGTAAAAGCTTTTATATTAAGGTGGTGCGGGACACAAAAATTTTGAAAATATCACATTTTTAATTTTTAATTTTTAATTTTTTTTTTGTTTAAAAAAAGGCTCTTGATGATTTGGAATAGTACGATTAAAATCGCATGTAAATAGAATAATTAGATCAAAAGATATAAAACTTTACATGTGGTTGTCTAAGGAGTATTCAGGATTTATCATGTTTAAATTGATATAGCCAAATTTCTAAAAAATATAAAGTAATGGGATTTTTTACAATTATCATCAGTTATACATGCTGTCCGAAAAGTCCTTCACCCATTTTAAAATTCAATAAAAGATCATGCAACTGGCGTACGAGATTGCGGTTTGGACGAAAATGCTTCTTATGATCTGAAATTTTGTTTAAGCGAATAAAAAAAATAGTTAAAAAAATTCTCATAGATGGCGCTGCTTCTGGAATGCTATCGAATAGGTAGAATGTCTTTATACAATGGCGACAGACGCAAAATGCTTAAACACGTATGCACTATTCCACAGACACACATATCTATACACACACGCACGTATGCACAGTTTTTGTCCAAAGTATGGCAACTTACATTCCAGAAATTTACAGTTATTATCACCAAACTAATGTTTGTTGACTTGTCTAATCGAACTCAGGTGGGCGAGTATTGTTAAATTCTGGAATGTGGGTTGAAATAGTTTGGACAGAAATTCTGTATACGCATTGTGCGTCTTGTCATTGTTATCTAAAGGCATTCTGCCAATTAGATAACTCTCTAGAAGCTTAGATAACTTTCCATCTATGAGACATTTTTGAAATTATTATTATTATTATTATTATTATTATTTTGCTTAATCCAAATTTCAGATCATAAGAAGCATTTATGTCCAAACCACAATTTTGTACGCCAGTTGCATGATCTTTTATTGAATTTTAAAATGCGTCAGGGACTTTTGAGGCACCCTGCATATTCCTTAAAATGTTGGTCCGGGACACAAAACATTCATTATATATTCCTTAAAATGTTGGTCTGAGGTTTATGTTTTAAGAGAAAAACATGACAATTTTATTTTCCTAATAACAGAGTTATTCTCTTAGTTTTCTTTTAAGAAAAAAGAAAATATAATAATCATTTTTGTATTTTTTTCAAATCAAATAAATATTTATTCTTTTTAATGTTCGAAAATGAAAAATAATGAAAAAACTTCATTCTTTCAGAAAATATATCAATTTTAAATAGTGTGGCTGAAACTAATACTTTTATTTATTAAAAATTTAATCATACATAATTTTTTAGAATTTACTTTGAAATGGAATATACAGATCAATATACATTTTTCAAGAAATAAAAAGTGTAAAAAGTATTTTTTTAAAGAAAGGAAAAATATTGCCCCGTACCACCTTAATTTTGTCTCAGGTGAATTATTGAAATAACATAATTAAATAAATCACAAATCATAATGCCAAAAATTGCGACTTGATACAGATAAAATTTAAACAGAATATACTCAATATTAAATATATATACATAGATAGATAAATATATATATATATATATATATATATATATATATATATATATATATATATATATATATATATATATATATGTACAGTTTTAGATTTTATAACATTGCTATTATTTTTGCTAATATATGTTGATAAAGATGTTCTATCTAACTGAGGGAATAGATGCTATTTACAAGAAAGTGTGGTTCGTAATGTTAATAGGGTTTGATAATGTTGAGTATATTGTATGATATTATATCCAAAATGAATAGTTTAAGACAAAAGTAACAATTTTACTGATATTTTTGATAATATATATAGATGGAGATCACCGAAGTATATGAAAGATGTGATTAGGTGCAATTACCACTGGTGGCTTCTGTGTCGATAGGATATGGGAAGTTGTTTAAATTGTATAGTATATATATTATCCAAAATTTATTATTTTGATTTTAAAGGATTATCATTCCAAAATACTGGAAAATGAGTTGAAACCCTGAGCATATTGAACTCAGTTATTCAAAATTTATTGGAGAAAATAATAATTATTATTATTTTTAATTTTTAAATAAAATTATGTAAATAATATTAACTTGAAAATGGACATACAGAAATATAGATATTTATGAAAGTAAAAGTAATTTCATTTATTTTATATAAAACAAAATTTTACAGATTAACTTTTAAGGCTTCCCTACAGAATAAATTAATGTGTCTACATTTTTTTCTTTTCTTAAGTAACAGAAATTAAATTCGCTAAAACTATATCTGAAAAGCAAAATATATATATATATATATATATATATATAAAAACTTATTGCAAAAATTAACCATTGAAACAGAAATAACTGACCAAATGCAATGAAATTATTATCCCAAATAGCTATGTCAAATTACACATTATAAAACATAGTCCTAACAAATGAAGTATTTATTCAAAAAGTGAAACATAAGTAAAAAAAAAAAAAAAAAAGAAAAAAACACAAATGCAAGCTTATAATGTAATTTACTTTTTCAAGGGCTGGGAAACCACATTATAAGCAAAGAATGATTGTTTTCTGTAACTGTCACAAGCTTAAAGCCAAAATTTTGTGACAATTCCTAGCCCTAACAATCATTGGAAAGAAAATATATATATATATATATATATATATATTTATATCTAGCAAAATATATAATGATAATCTTTTATAAATTTTCAATTTTTTTAAATATTTTACAAATTTCTTCTTACTTCATGTATGATCGAGATAAAATGTAATTAACAGTATAAAAAAAAAGGAATGGAGATTTAAAATATTGACCCTTTACATATCGTGACAAAACTAATTTTGTAAGATTATTTTGTTGCTCAATAACAATTATTATCATTATTATTATTTTATTATTAAGCAAATATTTTCTATTTCTGTAATAAATATGTATTAAATATTGACCCTGTACTTATCGTGGCAAAATTAGTTTTGTAAGATTAATTTTGTCGCTCAATAACATTTTTTTTTTTACATTATTTTTTATTATTAAAAAATATTTGCTATTTCTGTAGTAAATATGTATTAAATATTGACCCTGTACTTATCGTGGTAAAACTAGTTTTGTAAGATTAATTTTGTCGATCAATAACATTTTTTTTTACATTATTTTTTATTATTAAAAAATATTTGCTATTTCTGTAGTAAATATGTATTAAATATTGACCCTGTACTTATCGTGGCAAAACTAGTTTTGTAAGATTAATTTTGTCGATCAATAACATTTTTTTAATTATTTTTTTATTATTAAACAAATATTTTCTATTTCTGTAATAAATATGTATTAACTATTGACCATGTACTTATCGTGGCAAAACTAGTTTTGTAAGGTTAATTTTGTCGCTCAATAACAATTTAATTGTTTTTTTTTTATTATTATTAAACAAATAAATATCTATTTCTGTAATAAATATATATTAAATATTGACCCTGTACTTATCGTGGCAAAACTAGTTTTGTAAGATTAATTTTGTCGCTCAATAACAATTTTTTAAATTATTTTTTTATTATTAAACAAATATTTTTCATTTCTGTAATAAATATGTATTAAATATTAACCCTGTACTTATCGTGGCAAAACTAGTTTTGTAAAATTAATTTTGTCGCTCAATAATTTTTTTTAAAATTTTTTTTTATTATTAAACAAATATTTTCTATTTCTGTAATAAATATGTATTAAATATTGACCCTGTACTTATCGTGGCAAAACTAGTTTTGTAAAGTTAATTTTGTCGCTCAATAACAATTTAATTGTTTTTTTTAGTATTGTTAAACAAATATTTTCTATTTCTGCAATAAATATGTATTGAATATTGACCCTGTACTTATCGTGGCAAAACTAGTTTTGTAAGGTTAATTTTTTCGCTCAATAACAATTTAATTGTTTTTTATTATTGTTAAACAAATATTTTTCTTTTCTGTAATAAATATGTATTAAATATTGACTCTGTAATTATCGTGGCAAAACTAGTTTTGTAAGATAAATTTTGTCACTCAATGACAATTTTTTTTAATTATCTTTTTATTATTAAACAAATATTTTCTATTTCTATAATAAATATGTATTAAATATTGACCCTGTACTTATCGTGGCAAAACTAGTTTCGTAAGATTAATTTTGTCGCTCAATAAAATTTTTTTTAATTATTTTTTTATTATTAAAAAATATTTGCTATTTCTGTAATAAATATGTATTAAATATTGACCCTGTACTTGTCGTGACAAAACTAGTTTTGTAAGATAATTTTGTCGCTCAATAACAATAATTTCTAATTATTATTATTTTTTTTATTATTAATCAAATATTTTCTACTTCTATAAAACATAAATAAATAAATTAAAAAGAAGTAATAGCTTCAATTAATTACAGGCTGATCACTCCTCGATCAATTTATATGTATATATATATATATATATATTAATGCAAATTTAAAATATTGACCCTGTACTTATCGTGGCAAAACTAGTTTTGTAAGATAAATTTTGTCGCTCAGTAACATTTTTAAAATATTTTATTATTATTATTAAACACATATTTTCAATTTCTGTAAAACATAAATAAATAAATAAAAAGAAGTAATAGCCTCAATTAATTACGGGCTGATCACTCCACGATCAAACTTCACTCAATTTTCGTCATTTCAAACCTTTCTTATCCGTTTAAACTAGTTATGAGTAAAGCATGTTTGATAATAATTATTCTAATAAATACAGGAATACTATTGTTGTTGTTGTTGTTGTTGTTGTCGTGTCAGAGAAAGTGCCATGGCACTTCTCTGAAAGAACGTGTGCCAGAGCCTCAAGAGAAGAGGAATACTATAAACTATAATAAATGATACTGTAAAATATTTTTAAAGATTCTGTTATATTATTATATCTCTAATTCAGATATTATGTTTTAATAAGATTGATGATTGTATAAGCATTACTTAAGGAGAAAGAAACACTTTTTTGTGAAAGGTTTTTCAGAATTGAGACTATTTTTTAATTTTTTATTTAAAATTTTAAACTTTTTATGTTGTTTTAAAAGATTGTCTTACATTGAATTGAAAAATGTTTAACATTTTCCTACTGTCAAAGTAATACAATCTACTGTAATAGCACTGCGAACATTATGGACTTTAATTGTTCTCATTATCGTCAAATGACTTATATAAAATGAGTCATATCTCAGTAACCGAGACTCGATGTATTTTGTAACATATCGATCACACAATAAAAAATCTGACATGGCAACTTTACATTAAAGTTGGAAGTGAGAGTCGTGCGAAAACTAAAGAAGTCACAATTTTATAAACGTTGAGAAACGTGTGACAATTTGTTAAATCATAAATAGTCACAAAATATCAGGTCTTACTTCTCGAGCTTATAAAGCATTTAGTAGATTCAGACCATTCTTCATATCATCTATCATGAAATAATATTTATATACGCTTTTAACGTTACAAATAATGCTTTGATATATATTTTAATGCATTATATTTCTTAGATTAGAATATCATGAGATATCATGAACGCAACATCTAATGAGCTTGATGAAAAATGTGATTTAAAAACGAGCTTTTACTTTTCTTACAGATCTTAATTTCGACCTATACACATACAAACTATTATTTGAATAATACATAAAACATATAATTTACTGGTGGAACTGCAATAGGCTCTCATGAAAATTTTGATGTAATGTCTTTTCTGATACATCAAAATAGGCATGTCAGATTTTTTGAAATAAATGTGATTACACGTGTTTTTGTTCAACATAAGAGGTATTGTATTTTCAATGTCGTCAAAATGTATCGGATTTATGTTGATTGTATGTACTTGAAATAAATATTTCATTTTGAATATCGCGTAATTTTCATTGTGTTGTCGTAAAATAAGATATTTCGACGTTTTGATACGTAATATCTTATGAAGCATCTCATAAAGCGTAATGATATTAACTATATTGATTGTTATGATGTGGCATTCAGACGTCTCTGTTTTTATCCATTATACAAGTTCAAATTTAAAATGTCTGTACTGTATGTAACAGAGACTGTCCAAAATGCACTTATAATTGTCATTATAAGTGTAATCACTCGTATGTTATTATCACTCTCTATATATTATATAAGTATCTATTATATAAGTGTTATTGTCACTCGTATTTGTGCTAAGAATATATCATTTACTGTTTATTGAAATTGTAATCGTGCACACACATGTGTGCATGTTTATAATGCTGTACTTTATGGTGATGACATTGAAAGATTATAATGTATACTACGTGTAAACTTGGACAATAAAGCAATGAATTATTGCTAAGAATTACTGTGTCGTTTTAAGTAATAAAAGTGAGCCACTTCAAATGATTTAACTTTACGCTGGTTTCTAAAAGAAACAAAACCAGAACAATTAAATCAAGGAACATACCTTCACATGCTTAATGTACAGCATAATATAGTATATACTAATATACAAGATAATCTAGAAAAATATTTAGCAAAGATCTAGATCATCTCTATAACATTTCAGTTCCCATATAAGATTTAACAGAGATAATTGTTTTTAGTTTTTTAGCATCTAAATACGATAAATGTATTCATTTTTGTGTATTTTCCTTTTTTTTTTTGGTTACTATAATATTGCACAATGGAGTGTGTATTAGCCACTGCAGCAACAATTTATTGACAATTAACATACACATTATAACTAAGCTTTTTGTACTAATAATAAATTGTAGACAAATTTCAGTAAACACCTTTCAGCAAACAAATTTCAGTAAAAAAGTCTGAACTTTTCTGTAGCAGTTTTTTTTTTTTTTTAATTACGGAGCAAACAAATAGGGCCATCCTGGAGTATGTCTTGGTAAAAAACACAAAACTTAAGCAAAACCATAATACCAAGAAATAAAAAAAGCAAGATGATAATGGAAAATTATAAAAATCATCTGGTTATAACTGCAAGTGTTGATTAGATATCAATAGCTTTGTCAATTTACTCATGAAGCAAGTAATTAAACCTAAACTTGTCTGTGTCTTTTTTTTTAATTACGGAGCAAAGAAATAGGCGCATCCTGGAGTATGCATTTTGAACTGGTAAATTATAAGTTGATTTTTCTGAAAAATATGTAAAAAATGTTAAACTTGAAAAAAATATTCTTACTGTATAATATAGCATAATTAATATAATAATTCATGTTAAATATTGTAAAGAAAATATTATATTTTTACAGTTCAGTTTGCAAAAGGAAAACCACTTACAATACATTACGTATCGTTAGAATTTATTCATTTTCATAAAAATAATAATAGTAATAATTATAATAATAATAAATAATAAAATCAACTAATACACTTCATTTATATGCAATCAATTAAATATAATTAGTTCAGGTAGCCCTACTGAATCTAAACTGCTCCTATATGTATTTTAAAAAAAATTACACATACCTTCTTATTTATCTCATTCTCCATGTAGTGAAATCATTTTTTCATTTTGATTTTATTACTTAATGTAACTTGCTGAAAACAATCTGAATATACTGTGACCACCCTGTCTATTTTTACCTGTGCAAAAATCGAACATAAGGACGATTTTTAATTTCTACGTTGTTACAATGTTGAAATTTAAAAATATATAAATATATTTTCATGTACGTCATTGGAATATGTTTTCATACTGCTTAAATGTAAGTAAGGCGAATAGCACACCATATTGTGTTTCGATTGAATTCTTTGAAATGTATGCATTTATGAAACTTCATTGCTTTTTCCAAAATTATCCATACGTATAATCTTGATAAAAAGTACAACAAATCTGGGCATTTGTCTGGAAATGTTGTTCTTAAATTAATAATAATGTCCAATAATACGTGAATTTTGAATGAAAATTAAGTTTTGAGACTTTTTTAATAGCTGTATCTTGGATTAAACAATACATGTAAACATTTTTATTAATGTTCTTTCAAGTAATAAAATTTAAGCAATTGAGATATTTTTTTTTTAATGCTTGCAGCATTTTGAAAAATGTTAAACTAATTAATAGTTTTATATTATTGTAATTTTCGGCATGTTTTTTCTTCGGCTATTTATTGAACTTACTGTGCAAAAGACATTTTTGAAGGAATTATTATTCGAAAAACACAAATAATGATAAATATATATTTTTAAGTTTATCATCCTCTAAAAGGGGTTTTACCATTCATTTGGCAGAAAATAGCGAAAAAAATATCACTTTTTCAGTTTTTTTCTGAAAATGTATTTAGGCATCACTAGTATATTTGGGGGAAGTTATGTAAAGATCGGATATTTACGAATACCCGAAGAACGCGTTTTTACTGCATCAGTTTTCCGTTAAATGATTCAACGATAAAATCTTGAAATTCATCTTTCTTATTTTGTGTTTCTTCAATGTATCAGTATCTTCAAACTGATAAGGGTCAACATATATCGATCCCTTCCCGCCAGATAATCATAACAGGCAAACAGAAAGTTTTACAGGAATAGGCTTTTTTTCACTTTTTTTTTTAATCCTTTCTGATATGCCACCAACGTGCAGAAAGCAGCTACACTGTAAAAAAAAATTGCAGTAAAATTACAAGCAGAAGCCGGCAGCAGAGATTCCAGTCATACCCTGTAAAAAAAAAAAAAAAAAAAAAAAAAAAAAAAAAAAAAATCTATGGCCATCATTTTGTGCAGCCCGTAATTACGGGGCAAAGTAATATAGCATTATAATGCACAGGATATAATGCACTTTAAAACACAATAACACTTTGCTTACTGTTCTGTAGCACGTAACACGTTAGATAAGCATCACAGAATCGCTGTTTTGGCGGGTTAATATTTTCGAAACACGAGTAAAATGAAGGGTTACACCCTAGCGGAGGACAATATATGGGGTCTTACCGTATTTTTGCTAACATATGGGCTAGAACTGTAAGAATATGTGGATAGCTCTTAATTTTCTAAGTATCTAAGGGATAAGGCCGCTTATTTAGTGGATCAGACGGTTTTTCATCAAATAAGGGTGTTGCCCGTGAAAATTGAAGGGCAAACGCTCATAAATTCGCAGTTTTTTCTGAGTATATTTAGTGAAAATTACACGCTAATACATTTCTTAAAACATTCTACATGTATAAAGGCATAATTCGGTGATTATGATATTATTGTTTGAATATAAACTATAAATAATATTTACGAAAATTGTGAAATACGCTTCAATGAAATGTAATAAATTTCAAGAAAAGTGGACATTTGAAATATATTTTTATTATTATTAAACTAAAGCAACATTTATTAAATAAAGATCTATTTCAAATGTTCCTTTTAATTCTTTTCTGTAAAAAAGTATTAGAGAATGACAAAACAATTATCTTGCCAAACAATGTCAATAAGTTAAATCATTTATATCTAAATTAAAGTCTAATAATGCTTAAAGTGATAAAAAACTTTAACGCGGAATATTTAAAAATACCTTTTTAATGTAGATTACATATGTTTCGTTCACTCTATCGGTGACATCTTCAGGTCTAAATGATAAATACAATATTCTCGCATATTTGAAAATGGTAAACATAAACCACGAGATCGCATGTCCAAGGCTAGCAGGTGCTTAAATTGGCCAAACTGGGAAACGTGAAAATTATTATTTGTTTTTATTTTTATTGCTTTTTCAATTTATCGATCATCGCGTGCCAAATGTTAGCTAATTCAAAAGAAGCGACCTCGTTGCAAATGGTATCTTTTCTCAAATATATTTCTATAGATTCACGGATAATGATGGATGGGAAATAAGCTCTTGATTGAAAAATTATTTTACTATTCTTGAAATCAATCTGCAACTGCTCCTTTCTATTGATTTTATTATTTTATTGATTTCAAGCATAGTAAAATAATTTTTCAATCAAGAGCTTATTTCCCATCTGTTATCCGTGAATCTATAGAAATATATTTGCGAAAAGATAGCATTTGCAACGAGGGCGCTTCTTTTGAATTAGCTAAAATTTGGAACGCGATGATCGATAAATTGAAAAAAAGGAATAAAAATTAAAACAATTAATAATTTTCACGTTTCCCAGTTTGGCCAATTTAAGCACCTGCTAGCCTTGGACATGCGATCTTGTGTTTATGTTTACCATTTTCAAATATGCAAGAATATTGTATTTATCATTTAGATCTGAAGATTTTACCGATAGAGTGAACGAAACATATATAATCTACATTAAAAAGGTATTTTTAAATATTCCGTGTCATGTTTTTTATCACTTTAAGCATTATTAGACTTTAATTTAAAGTTAACAAGTGATTGTATTATATTATTTGTCATTTATATATAATTAAATTTTTCAGCAGAGCTGAAATTTAGCTGCAAATTAATAATTATAACAAAGGATGTGAATTAACACTTACTATACAGTGTAAAACCAATCCAGTAAAAAATGTCCAAACCGGGTATCGAACTCGAGACACTTGGTAGTATTGTAGAGTATTGTTGCGTGATACCAATTGTTCCGTTTTTGATCCATGGTCTGGATATTTTTCACTCGGTTGGTTGCACGCTGTGTAGTAAGTGTTAATTCACATACTTTGTTATATTTTTATTAGTTTGTTAAGATTATTCAGCAAGTTAAATTACTTTTTTTCAATTCTAGTAGTTTTTAGGTTAATTGAAATAGGCTAATTGAGAAATCCGGCTTTTTTCATAGATCCTAGTCAGTTTGCAAAGAGCAAAGGCTAAAAGGAGAACCGTCTGTCTTTTTTCAATCAGCCGGATTTTCTTTTCACGCTTATTTCAATTAATCTAATGTGCAGCGTTAGGCTAACTGGGAATAACCATTTATTTCTCAATCAGCCATATTTTTTTTCATATTCATTGCAGTGAGCAATGCAATATCAGGCTTATTAAGAAATGATCAGCGGCTTATCCAAACAAAATAGTTTCATACAAGCTGTATTGCAATAAGTTCAATGTAAAGAATGATTTCGCATAATTTAACTATGAAAAATTGGAGCAGAAAATTAGAATGCTTATAAAAATGTATATAAAAAAAAACTGTCTTATCGACAGATTTGATTAACGCGCCTCAGTGTATAATTTTAGTGAATACTTAATATTTAATTTAATGGATTTTTTTTTTCAAAAAACGATTGCAGAAGAATCAATTAAATCTCCAGATTAAGCAGATTTGTAATGTTTATCTACCATTACGTAGATAACATGGGTTTCTAAATGAAAATAATTGAGGGGGTCGGGCAAGAAAGTGCCAAGCCACATTTTTGATTAAATGAATCTGGCATTGTAATCTGTTGCTTAATATTGTAAATTATAATATCTTACATATTAGGTTTTTCTCTAATGTCATTAGATGGCAGCATATATCGTAGATTTCGTTTTTGACCCAGATGTTTATAGAACTTTTTTACCAGAAATAAAGTATATGTCATTAAAGTAATGCCATATTGTTATTCAAAATATCTCAAATGTTATTCAAAAATTGGCAAAAAAAAAAATTGTTATATATTTTGAATTGCGTATTTGATCTAACTTTCAAATTGATGAATACCAGAAGTTTAAAAATCTGGCTCAAACTCTTGTCCCGACCCTCTCAATTATAAGAAATATATAAAAAGAGTTCTGCATTGATGAAAGCTGCAGATGAGGCAAATTTTTAATGTTTTCCCAGTTTTACAAAGATAAAATACATTGCTTAGTGAAAATAATTGTAAAAAATATGTAAGAAAATTGCTATATTAATAAATTTTTCTGATGAGGCAAATTTGTAATGCTTTTCTAATATTACGTATAGAAGATGGGTTGCTGAATGAAAATGATTACAAACAAAATAAGAAAACTATTTTAGTGACAGATTTGATTTATGCGCCTGGTTGATGATTAGGATTATTAAACACTTTTTATTTATTTTATAAGTAAACTTTGCCCCTCCCCCGTTCCACCGTAAAGATGTACAATAATAGCTGCAGACTAGACAGATTTTTATTATTCCCCACAGCATTAGGTAGAAGTGATATATTGCTGACTGAAATATATATATATATATATGTAAGATAACTATTTGCTTTATCAGCAGATTTTTTATGCACTAGATAATTAAGATTATAATTAAGGTATATAATTAAGATAACTAAGTACTTTTTACACTCCTATTTAACTCAAACTCTTTTTTGTATATAAAGATAAAATTTTGCATTCGATTTTTAACCTTTTACCCGTCACACCAGGAACTACTTGTCAGATTCATTTGAAATTTTTATATTGGTATAATTTAGAATAATTCTATGTTTGTGAGCAAAATTTTGGGCTGTTGTGTAAAATATAAGTGTAGATACAGGTATGTTCCACTTCTGCATTATTGGCATTTAAAAGAACATAAAATAAAATCAACATAAGATAAATCATTCATTTATACATGAAACTGCCTAAAATAATGTATGTAATTATATTACTGCATAATAGTCTTTATCACAGTACTACTTAAATTAGAAATGCATAGAGAGAATAAAAGACACAGCCCTGTTGTACATGTACGTTTTGTTTACATTTCAACAAGCATCAAGATGAGAACCACAAGCAATTATTAAACAATTCTTTACAATATGTTAGAACATGTCTTCAAAAAGATACATTATATTGTATACACATAAAGAGTGTAACATTTAAAATAAATACGTTTTACTCAACTAATGGTTTAATATTATTTAACATACAATTACGCGTTGAGAAATCGATTTAGAAATTCAATCCGTCAAACCATTTAAAATTTCAAACATATTAAGCGAATATTTAAACAGTTACAGTATCATAAATGCTAATGTTTCATTTGAGGAACGTTGGAGGGTAAAAGGTTAACTAACATCCTGATACACTAGAATTAGAAAAATTGTGTGCACATTCACATGTGTGTTTGCGATGACAGTATAATATATTAATATTTTTAAAAAATTATTATAAATTAATACATTAATTTAAAAACATCCTCCTGTTAGCTCCACCGCAGGTGATAAATCGTCAAACATTCTTTAGGGTTACCATTGTATACGAATACCAACAACAATGGATTTAATGATGCGTCAAACCACGCTTGTCAAAATATGCTAAATGTCTGTAAAACTGTAGCAATCGATGATTAAACGCTAAAAAGCAGAAAAAAATATAAATATAACATAAAGAGTGTAACATTTAAAATAAATACGTTTTACTCAATTAATGGTTTAATATTATTTAACATACAATTACGCGTTGAGAAATCGATTTAGAAATCCTAAAATGACTGTTTACATAATGGGTTTTTTCTGTTTTTTTTTTCTTTTCTGTTGCCATATCTTAAAAAAAATAGAACAAAAATTGTTATTTTTCTAAATAAATTCACTTGTTTGTGCTCTCTAACATGAATAAAAATAGCAGAGAATTTTCAATAATCGAGTTCTGTGCTCAAACCAAATTGTAGCATTCTAAAGGTTTATTTGTGGAGGGGGGGGATGAATTGCAGGCATGAAATTAGACTTGATTTGGAAGATAATATTGAATGGTTAGAAAAGAGTTTTTTTAAGTGTTTTTACTTTTATACTTATTTTAAGAGTAAAATTTGTAATCTCCTCTTTCCACAATAAAACTACGACCGCATATGAGGCGGATTTCAAACTTTTTCCATTTAGAAACATTTTGCAGTATTTCTTCTTTTACATTCCATAGATGGAAATTGTTTGCTCCTTTTCCATGATTGGTGTTCCCTGTCAGCCTAAGGAAGGATGTGCAAAATATCATGCATATTAAACGAGCAAGCAATATTTGGTGATTACGGATGATTTAAAAAATGGCTGGAAAGATTTTTACGAAATTTGCCTTTCACTCTAAATCAACAACGATAACACAATATATATAGGTTCCGAATTCAAGTTCACTTCGACAGGTTAAAGCAAACTCAGCACTGAAAGTGGTGCTTGCTGTAAATCAAAAAAATGCTCCAACGTTTTTCATGTTACGTTTTTCAGTGTCTCTTTACTAATGAAAGAACTAGTAAACTATCTAGATATGTCTCGAATTTGGGAAACTTCCTTTTGACATGCTAAAATAAACTCAGCACTAAAAATGCTACTATATATCAAAAACGGTTCGAACAATGTTCACAAAATTTAGCTCCTATACAAATTTAAGCTCGCAAAAACTACTTGGCAAGGTCTCAAATTCGGGAAAATTTGTTTTGGCAGGATAAAACAAACCCAGTACTGAAAATGATGCTATAAATCGAAAACGATTCCTAGGAATTTCATAAAAAAAGTCTTACTCGAATACGAGAAAGCCATCACACTAATTCTCGATTTCGGAAAAAAAAATTGTTTTTTGACAGGATTAAGCAATTTTTTATAATTAATCTTCCGTAATCGGAATTATCGCCAATACTATTAGTAATTGATAATCAACACCATTAACGACAATCTTGAAGGCCGCGATAACGATTTGCCTTCTATACTGTGTCAAGCACATGAAAATGGTCTAGAGAGGTCCCGAACGCGGTAAAATCTGTTTTAACAGGCTAGAAGAATCTCAGAACTGAATTGTTGTTGTAAATCGAAAATGGTTTGGACGATTTTCATGACATAGGAATTATATACTAATTCGACCATGGAAAAACAACTAAACTGGGTCTCAATTTCGAAAACATACGATCTGATAGGCTTCCTTAATCAAAGTGCTCGCCAGTGCTACTCGTCATCGATCAGAAGCAGGATTAAATAAAATGGCTACTCTGTGGGAGATGTAATGTAAGTAAGTCGAACTTCTGGAAACTATGCCCTAGTTTTAGGTGCTCAGACAGATCACCTGTTCAGTTATTTAATAGACAACTGTTTTTCAAATGCTCGAAGACTTAGATTTTTCTGTGGTCCGCTTCCATTCTAATACAGTGTATATTATAAAGCAAAAACATGTTCCTGAGTAACATCGATGTCATAACGACCATGGCAGTGACCTGTGACAACAATTCCTTTTTATCGAAAATTTTATAACTTCTAAACATTGGGTAATTTAAATTTTTATTCCATCGAATATAATTTTTTTCAGCAATTAAAAATACATTTAAAAATGTATGTCCAAGCCGATTATGCGTTTTCACTTAAACAAATTAAATAATTCAGCATTTGTTCGCTTCTGTGTAATATTCCGTAACTACGTAGCGAAACAATATTAAAACTCCACAAATAAATAAATAAAACAAGAAAGTAACAAACATGTAATTGAAATACGCGCTCAAAAATACTGAAATAACCAAAACAAATAATTTATAAATGGTGAAATCTATCCAGATTTACCGCGGTCATAAAGCTAATAAAACCGTTTTTTTTTTTTTTTTTATTGGTGGCAATCTCAGAAAATATATTCAACTGTAAAAAACGGGACTAGATTCTTCGATTAAACCGGGTCAAAACCGGAGATAAATTTTAACTTTAAAGTTTAACTTTTTATGCGTCTTTGCACTGGGTAGTATCTTCTGGAACCCGGGAAGCACAAGTTGGGTTCCATGGTTTACATAAAACAAGACTCATATACAAATTCAAACACGCTAAAGGGATTCAGATAAATATCGATTTAGACAAAGCTCTTTTTGAAAGAGTTAAAAAAATTATAGCATTACATGCTGCTGACGTATACGACAATTTAAAATGGAGCTTAAAGCTATAGAATTGAATTTTTTTTAATATGGCGTTTAAGGATGACAAGGAAATGCCATGAAATAGCGATAAATGCAGATAAAGATATCAACAATGCTTTTGAAAACTGCCTATCACAATGTTGAAGAACGCTCCGCAAGCGGATATGTTGCCAATTTGAGTAATTTTTTTGCCTGGCAAAAATATAATTTTGTTGTTACCTGATTTGTTTTTTACATCTATACTAATATTATAAAGGAGTAAAGATTGTTTGTTTGTTTGTAGGGGGTAATCTCTGGAACTACCGAACCGATTTCAAAAATGATGGTTACCAATTGATGGTGACAACCCCTGCTCCAACATAGGCTATATTTTATGTCGGTGCCACTACCCCAGGGGGGTTCAGGAGCAAAAAACGTTCTAAAATTGCGATCGTTTCTATACTAAAGCAGCTAGAAATTTGAAATTTGGCGTTGTAGTTACTTATAAGATGTAAATGCTCTCTAAGAACAAAATAAAAAAAAATTCGAAATTTAAAAGGGTGAAATGAGCGAAAAGCGTTCTAAAAACATTCTAAATTACAATTTCTATGGAATCTCTAGAACTACCGAACCGATTTGAAATTATCGTTGTAGTTACTTATAAGATATAAATGCTCTCTAAGAACAAAATAAAAAAAATTCGAAATTTAAAAGGGTGAAATGAGCGAAAAGAGTTCTAAAAACATTCTAAATTACAATTTCTATGGAATCTCTAGAACTACCGAACCGATTTGAAATTTGCGTTGTAGTTACTTATAAGATATAAATGCTCTCTAAGAACAAAATAAAAAAAATTCGAAATTTAAAAGGGTGAAATGAGCGAAAAGAGTTCTAAAAACATTCTAAATTACAATTTCTATGGAATCTCTAGAACTACCGAACCGATTTGAAATTTGGCGTTGTAGTTACTTATAAGATGTAAATGCTCTCTAAGAACAAAATAAAAAAAAATTCGAAATTTAAAAGGATGAAATGAGCGAAAAGCGTTCTAAAAACATTCTAAATTACAATTTCTATGGAATCTCTAGAACTACCGAACCGATTTGAAATTTGGCGTTGTAGTTACTTATAAGATGTAAATGCTCTCTAAGAACAAAATAAAAAGAATTCGAAATTTAAAAGGGTGAAATGAGCGAAAAGCGTTCTAAAAACATTCTAAATTACAATTTCTATGGAATCTCTAGAACTACCGAACCGATTTGAAATTTGCGTTGTAGTTACTTATAAGATATAAATGCTCTCTAAGAACAAAATAAAAAAAATTCGAAATTTAAAAGGGTGAAATGAGCGAAAAGAGTTCTAAAAACATTCTAAATTACAATTTCTATGGAATCTCTAGAACTAACGAACCGATTTGAAATTTGGCGTTGTAGTTACTTATAAGATGTAAATGCTTTCTAAGAACAAAAATTAAAAAAAAAATTCGAAATTTAAAAGGATGAAATGAGCGAAAAGCGTTCTAAAAACATTCTAAATTACAATTTCTATGGAATCTCTAGAACTACCGAACCGATTTAAAATTTGGCGTTGTAGTTACTTATAAGATGTAAATGCTCTCTAAGAACAAAATAAAAAGAATTCGAAATTTAAAAGGGTGAAATGAGCGAAAAGCGTTCTAAAAACATTCTAAATTACAATTTCTATGGAATCTCTAGAACTACCGAACCGATTTGAAATTTGGCGTTGTAGTTACTTATAAGATATAAATGCTCTCTAAGAACAAAATAAAAAAAATTCAAAATTTAAAAGGGTGAAATGAGCGAAAAGAGTTCTAAAAACATTCTAAATTACAATTTCTATGGAATCTCTAGAACTACAGAACAGATTTGAAATTTGCGTTGTAGTTACTTATAAGATATAAATGCTCTCTAAGAACAAAATAAAAAAAAAATTCGAAATTTAAAAGGGTGAAATGAGCGAAAACAGTTCTAAAAACATTCTAAATTACAATTTCTATGGAATCTCTAGAACTACCGAACCGATTTGAAATTTGGCGTTGTAGTTACTTATAAGAGGTAAATGCTCTCTAAGAACAAAATAAAAAGAATTCGAAATTTAAAAGGGTGAAATGAGCGAAAAGCGTTCTAAAAACATTCTAAATTACAATTTCTATGGAATCTCTAGAACTACCGAACCGATTTGAAATTATCGTTGTAGTTACTTATAAGATATAAATGCTCTCTAAGAACAAAATAAAAAAAATTCGAAATTTAAAAGGGTGAAATGAGCGAAAAGAGTTCTAAAAACATTCTAAATTACAATTTCTATGGAATCTCTAGAACTACCGAACCGATTTGAAATTTGCGTTGTAGTTACTTATAAGATATAAATGCTCTCTAAGAACAAAATAAAAAAAATTCGAAATTTAAAAGGGTGAAATGAGCGAAAAGAGTTCTAAAAACATTCTAAATTACAATTTCTATGGAATCTCTAGAACTACCGAACCGATTTGAAATTTGGCGTTGTAGTTACTTATAAGATGTAAATGCTCTCTAAGAACAAAATAAAAAAAAATTCGAAATTTAAAAGGATGAAATGAGCGAAAAGCGTTCTAAAAACATTCTAAATTACAATTTCTATGGAATCTCTAGAACTACCGAACCGATTTGAAATTTGGCGTTGTAGTTACTTATAAGATGTAAATGCTCTCTAAGAACAAAATAAAAAGAATTCGAAATTTAAAAGGGTGAAATGAGCGAAAAGCGTTCTAAAAACATTCTAAATTACAATTTCTATGGAATCTCTAGAACTACCGAACCGATTTGAAATTTGCGTTGTAGTTACTTATAAGATATAAATGCTCTCTAAGAACAAAATAAAAAAAATTCGAAATTTAAAAGGGTGAAATGAGCGAAAAGAGTTCTAAAAACATTCTAAATTACAATTTCTATGGAATCTCTAGAACTAACGAACCGATTTGAAATTTGGCGTTGTAGTTACTTATAAGATGTAAATGCTTTCTAAGAACAAAAATTAAAAAAAAAATTCGAAATTTAAAAGGATGAAATGAGCGAAAAGCGTTCTAAAAACATTCTAAATTACAATTTCTATGGAATCTCTAGAACTACCGAACCGATTTAAAATTTGGCGTTGTAGTTACTTATAAGATGTAAATGCTCTCTAAGAACAAAATAAAAAGAATTCGAAATTTAAAAGGGTGAAATGAGCGAAAAGCGTTCTAAAAACATTCTAAATTACAATTTCTATGGAATCTCTAGAACTACCGAACCGATTTGAAATTTGGCGTTGTAGTTACTTATAAGATATAAATGCTCTCTAAGAACAAAATAAAAAAAATTCAAAATTTAAAAGGGTGAAATGAGCGAAAAGAGTTCTAAAAACATTCTAAATTACAATTTCTATGGAATCTCTAGAACTACCGAACCGATTTGAAATTTGCGTTGTAGTTACTTATAAGATATAAATGCTCTCTAAGAACAAAATAAAAAAAAATTCGAAATTTAAAAGGGTGAAATGAGCGAAAAGAGTTCTAAAAACATTCTAAATTACAATTTCTATGGAATCTCTAGAACTACCGAACCGATTTGAAATTTGCGTTGTAGTTACTTATAAGATATAAATGCTCTCTAAGAACAAAATAAAAAAATTCGAAATTTAAAAGGGTGAAATGAGTGAAAAGAGTTCTAAAAACATTCTAAATTACAATTTCTATGGAATCTCTAGAACTACCGAACCGATTTGAAATTTGGCGTTGTAGTTACTTATAAGATATAAATGCTCTCTAAGAACAAAATAAAAAAAAATCGAAATTTAAAAGGGTGAAATGAGCGAAAAGAGTTCTAAAAACATTCTAAATTACAATTTCTATGGAATCTCTAGAACTACCGAACCGATTTGAAATTTGGCGTTGTAGTTACTTATAAGATGTAAATGCTCTCTAAGAACAAAATAAAAAAAAATTCGAAATTTAAAAGGATGAAATGAGCGAAAAGCGTTCTAAAAACATTCTAAATTACAATTTCTATGGAATCTCTAGAACTACCGAACCGATTTGAAATTTGCGTTGTAGTTACTTATAAGATATAAATGCTCTCTAAGAACAAAATAAAAAAAATTCGAAATTTAAAAGGATGAAATGAGCGAAAAGCGTTCTAAAAACATTCTAAATTACAATTTCTATGGAATCTCTAGAACTACCGAACCGATTTGAAATTTGGCGTTGTAGTTACTTATAAGATGTAAATGCTCTCTAAGAACAAATTAAAATAAATTCGAAATTTAAAAAGGTGAAATGAGCGAAAAGCGTTCAAAAAACATTCTATATTACAATTTATATGGAATCTCTAGAACTACCGAACCGATTTGAAATTTGGCGTTGTAGTTACTTATAAGATTTAAATGCTCTCTAAGAACAAAATAAAAAAAAATTCGAAATTTAAAAGGGTGAAATGAGCGAAAAACGTTCTAAAAACATTCTAAATTACAATTTCTATGGAATCTCTAGAACTACCGAACCGATTTGAAATTTGGCGTTGTAGTTACTTATAAGATGTAAATGCTCTCTAAGAACAAAATAAAAAGAATTCGAAATTTAAAAGGGTGAAATGAGCGAAAAGCGTTCTAAAAACATTCTAATTTACAATTTCTATGGACTCTCTGGAGCTACCGAACCGATTTCAAAAATGATGGTGGCAAATTGATGGTGACGACCCCTGCTCCAACATAGGCTATATTTTATGTCGGTGTCTCTAACTCCAAGGGGGTGCAGGAGCGAAAAACGTTCTAAAATTGCGATTTTTTTTATACTGAAGGAGCTAGAAATTTGAAATTTGGCATTGTAGTTACTTATAAGATGTAAATGCTCTCTAACAACAAAATTAAAAAAAAAAATTCGAAATTTAAAAGGGTGAAATGAGCGAAAAGCATTCTAAAACCATTCTAAATTACAATTTCTATGGAATCTCTAGAACTACCGAACCGATTTCAAAAGTGATGGCGGCAAATTGGTGGTGACAATCCCTGCTCCAACAGCCTCTTTAATAAAAAACTATGCGTTTCTGACGACTGGGTTTTTCGCTAATTGTTGCCACAGATTAATCTCGGAAAATGAAACATTTGAAGTTACTGAAAAAAAAGCAGTAGCTCGAAAACTATTTGTCAGAAAACTGTTATTCAAATTGCGTTTGAAAGATAAAAAATTGTATTTTTCTTGATATAAATTTCAAATCTAATGATTATTTCATTTTTCAAATATTGAATTTGAAAAATTACCAAATTTCACAATGGAGTACTATAGCGAAACCTTCATGCGTAAAAAGATAATGATAAGGGCGACGTGTCCTGGCGTGTATATCGGCTATAGCACGAGTCACAAATTATAGTAGCCTTATTATTCTGTTAAAATAAAGAAGTGAATTATGAAATGTCAATATTTTGTTGGATTAAAAGTTCGTTATAAGAAATTGACCAGCGTAGCGAGCGTAGCTTGCTAGTATATAATAAAAGTTGAAATTCAAATATCTATTATTTTAAGTGTAGCGCAGTGGTAGCGCGTTTTCCTGCTGACACAAATGTTCCGGGTTCTATTCACGAAAACAAAACCTGAAAATTTCGATTTTTATATTTCGTTGTCTGATGGATTTAATTAAAAGAACTTTCGTATTTTTTTGCCATTTTAAGGTTTTTTTTAAGTTCAAATTAAATAATGTAATTTAATACACTTTTCAGATACACAAACGTATGCTGTTGCAATTGTCTGAAAAACAGTTCTTGAATATTTTAAATTTGATTATACTGTTATACTTTTATCAGATTTGTTGTGAGCTACTGTCTCCGGTATACTATCTTTACTCATTATTAAACCTCTTTGATTTACTATTTAGTGTTATAAAGTCATTTGCGATAATATAGTGTTTTAAGCAGAATTTGTTGACAAACGTTTATATTTACAACTCTATAATCTCCAACTATAATAAAGAAGGAAGTTTGTGTGTCTGTCTGTCTGTTTTCTCGGTTGTGTTCTGACGAGACCGCTGCTCGTAGAGCTACAAAATTTGGTGAGAAGGTGCCTCTATGCATGTAGTTTTTTGTAATTTAAGACATCAATGTAAAGTTAATAGTAAATGTTTTATTTGTAATGGTAATAATTTAAAGTTAATGTGTTCAAAGAATGTAAAAGAAAATGAGTGTAAACAAAATAATTCAAAAGCTGAGGTTTCTCTTTCCAATAATAGTAATGATAATGTTTATTTGCAAAGTTTATCTCCAACTATAATAAAGAAGGAAGTTTGTGTGTGTGTCTGTCTGTTTCTCGGTTGTGTTCTACAGAGACCGCTGCACACAGAGCTACAAAATTAGGTGGGAAGGTAACTCTATGCATATATTTTTGCACATTGAAGACAGATTTCGAATTTTTTGAATAGATTTTTTTATTTACTTTTTAATGCGATTTTTAGTGATTTTTTTCACTTTTCGCTGCGATTTTTTAACATTAGTAACGGGAATCCGGTTCCAATCTTTTAGCCCAATATAGTAAATTTTATATTCTTTTCAATAAAGTTTATATAAAATTCGTAAAGCGATTTTTGAATTTTTGGCGAATTTTTTTGCCTTTGACACTGAGAAATTTTGCCAGAATGCTTGATTGGTTCGGTGGTTGCGCTTTCATTTCAGCTACAGATACGCTCAGAATCGACATTTCCCCCCTTTTACTTACCCATCATACGTAGTATAGGGTAAGTCTTGTAATCGTTTTGAAAATCGAAAAAATTTTTTTGACGGATTTACACGTTTCAGACACTGGAGATTCCGAAAAACATATTTTTAGAAAAAAAAATTTGCCGTCCGTCTGTGTGTCTGTGTGTCTGTGTGTGTGTGTGTCTGTAAACGCTCTATCTCCCGAAAAAATTGAGATAGAGACTTGCAATTTGGTATGTACTTAGTATGTAATAATGGGAAGAAGCCTATTTCATTTCATTAACCTCGATTAACCGGAACTATTTTATTCGGACCCTCGAAATATTCGTTCTGATAAAAGGTATATAAAATTTTTCGAAATTGTTTATTTTAAGAAATGAATATAAAAGACAATAAAAAAACATAAATTTTACAAAAAGCATGAAGTCGATCGGATAATGAGTTGCCGAGATATTTGGAATCCAATTTCCACACTCTTCGATTTTTCATGACCCTGTATTTCATCCAAATTTCACTTCAAAGAGATATTTTAATTGGAAATTTGACGCTTAATCAGATGCAATAAACCGCTAGTTAATAGGATTATTATTTTTGGAGTTATAAGGAAAAACCTCTTTCAAGCAATTCAGTAATCGAGCCTTTAAAGTTTGTGACGTCATCAAGCCACGATTTTATTTGAATTGCAATGCACTTTATAAGTAGTTTACACATTTTTATTTTAATATTTTACATTATGCATATCCATGATGGGTAAGTATTACGGTGGCCCCCAACGACTAGTTTATCTTGGAGAAAGTTATGATTTTTTACAGATAAAAAATCATGATTTTAAAAATATGATTTTTAGTGATTTTTGACGTTTGCTGCAATTTACCCACATTACTAACCGGAATCCGATTCCAATCTTTTAGCCCAACATAGTAAATTTTATCTTCTTTTCAATAAAGTTTATGTGAAATTCGTACATTGATTTTTGAATTTTCGGGGAATTTGTTCCTTTGACTCTAAGTAATTTTACCCAGAACGCTTGATTGGATCGGTGGTTGTTTCCATTTCAGCCTCAGATATGCTCAGAATCGTCATTTTTGTAAAAACTCCTTTTAGCTTGGAGAAAGTTGATAATTCTTTACAGATAAAAAATCATAATTTTAAATGGGAAGGGCGGATTATTTATTATCCTGATTATTTTATTAGATTTTTTCTTTTAATTTCACTTTTTATGCGTTTTTTAATATTTATTTCATGTTTTGAAGCGTTTTTTGTTTCAAATGACGTCACAAATCGTCCACTACAAGTCAAACACCATTGGAGATCAGTTGTGATTGGTAGTTGATAGAATTGTAGGCACAGCTGGAAGTCAAGCGGGCAATTGTGATTGGCAGATGAAAAGGTCGTCAGCTGATTGCAAATCAAATAGCGAGTTGTGAATTTTTGCGATTTGTTTTATGCAATGTTTAGAGTTTTGTCATGTGTATCTGTTTAAAAAGTTAATGATAATTCCTAATTTTTTAACGTCGATGGTTAAATTCTGTGTGTGTGTGGGGGGGGGGGGAGGTGAGTGTTCAGTTGTAGTTTAAATATCGCGTTAATGCTCTGATTGAAACTCCCTCCTTTCCTCTCTGCATACAAAATTAGAACTATTTAATTATTAGTCCGATTCAAACGAAACCTTTTCTCTGGTACCCAAGTACTATATAAACTTCGGTATCATTTTTTCAGTCCTTCGTTACCACTATTTCTGAACATTAATGACTAGGGATGGGTATTTTCTCGGGTTGTATGGGCCCAATTTCAATGAGAATTACTTCATTCAATTTAACACGAACTAATTAAGGTATGGATAACTAATTAAGATACAGATTTAGCGCCACATGGCGGTAGAAAATGAAACTAAAAGATTTTGCAGTGCGTGCGTAGTACGCCATCTATACGGTGTTGTAGGCAGCTGGGACACGTGCAGGAGTTTCGATCGGAAAGAGTTTTATTTAGAACTGAATGCACTCCTAGCGGCGGGAAGTGAAATTAAACAATTTTGCATTTAAAATTTGTCCGATTCAAACAAAGTGCCCGATTTCAACAACAATTGATTCATTCAACTTAACATGATCTAATTAAGATATAGATAACTAATTAAGACAAATTCGCCCCTGTCGGTGGAAAGCGGAACTAAAATATTTTCTGCGCGTGCACAGAACGTCTTCTATACGTTGTCATAAGCAGCGGGGACACATGCCGCAGTTTTGTTCGGAAAGAGATTTGTTTAGAATAGAGTGCACCCCCTGGCGGTGGAAAATGTAACTAAAAAAATTTTGCATTTAATCTTGGTCCGATTCAAACGAAATTTTTTCTGACATTCTTCCGAGGTCTCCCAGGTACTAAATAAACTTCGGTATCATTTTTTCAGCTCTTGGTTACCACCATTTATGAATATTAATATCCAGGACGGGGGGGGGGGCGGGAGATTTATTTTCTCGGGTTCTGTAGGCCCGATTTCAATGGAATCGGTTCATTCAACTTAACATGAACTAATTAAGATATAGCTAAATATTTAAGACATTGATTTGGTACTCCCTGGAGGTGGAAAGTGGAACTAACAGATTTTTCGCTCGTGCACGGCCTTCTACACGGTGCCGTAAGCAGCAGGAATGAGTGCCGGAGTTTCGTTCAGAAATAAGTTTATTTAGAACAGAATGCTCCACTTGGTGGTAGATACTGGAAGTAAAGGATTTTGCAGCGCGTGTCTAGCACGTCTGCTATACACCTTATCATAGGCAGCGAGGACACGTGTCGGATAATTTGTTTAGAACAAAATGCATCCCCTTGCGTTGGAACTATGGCGGCGGAACCTGCGCGTCTGCCAAAAATGGCTATTTTTATTGAAACCGCAACGGAAAGTTACCGATTTGATAATCACAGAAAACGAAAATGTTTCATTTTCACTCACCCTCGAATATTAATAAAAGTATTAAATTATTTGAATCGAAACTCACAGTTTATGTTTTTGATTCCGAAAATCCAAATTTTGTGAAAATCAGACGGTAACCTTTTTTTAAATTTTGACCAAAAACTGACCCGTTTTGAATCAAATGATCCAGACATTTAAGGGGTTGGTATTAAATTAATTTCCGCTTCGGATCCATCTCTCTATTTAATTTCCGAAAGACAAAGAGCTACCCGAGGAAGGGTTTCGTGCAGCGATTTTTAGAGTGATTTCGCGTTTCGTATTATTTTTTGACCGGACCGGGCAACGCCGGGTGGATCTGCTAGTTTACTTATTTTATGACAGAAATTAATTTGCAGACGATATAATTCATTTCACAGAATTAAAAATCCTCAAGATCTGAATATTTATATAACTAGCTATAGTACGAACGCACCTCATTTGTCACGTTTGACACACAATTTCCAACTTGTTTTAAATATTGCCAGGCATTACAAAAATCATTGAAGTGGACATTTTTTGAATATTTAAAAAATATATTAAAAAAAATATTTAAAAGCAGATTTTTAAAGAGCAAAAATATAGGGATATGGGGTTTCCGAATTTCTGTAATTAATCATCAATCGACCGATTTTTAGGTGCGTTCATAATTATATGAATATGTAGCACCTATATTCGCGGTCTGATCCGTCCGTCTGTCTGTCTGTCCGTCCGTCCGTCTGTCTTTCCGTCCACCCGTCTGTCCGCATATAACAGCGCAACCGAATGGTTTGAAATTTAATATATATAATCGTTGCAGAATTTTGTCGAGTCATTTCAAATTTTATGAAAATCGAATCAAAACTTAAAAAGATATCAATAATTTTTTTTTTATTCTGTTAAATCCTATCATACGTAATCTATATAATAAAAGCCCAAGTCATGTGACTGAGGAAAATAAATACTGGCTAATCACACCTTTTTCCAATATGCCAAGCGGCCATTTTTATTCAAAATAATTTTTTTGGAATAAAGTTGCATAAAAGTTACATATTTAGAAAGATCGTTCAAAAAAATTGTTTGCTTGAGAGACGAGTTACATTAAAAAATGTATAGATTCTGACATAACTTCAGTGAAAATTAGGTTAACAGCCAAATATTTCAATCCATTAAAGTATATAAACAAAATATTCATTCATCGTGAGTCTTAGAAATATTAACTATGGAGGTAATCATTCGCAAAGCAAGATCTTCATGGTGAATTTACAGCGCTGTCTGGTGTCGAAAAAAAATTCGCATCTGTAAGCATGGCATACGTAATAAGAAAAATAAAAGGCATCATCATTTCGTTTATAGCAGACGATATAATTTATTCTACTGAAACAATAACGATAATTTTTAACACTTTCCAACCTAGTTGAAAAGTGTTTATGACTTCGTTTTGTCTGCCGTCTGCCGTCTGTCCGTCTGTCCATGCTCTAACTCCCGTAAATATGCTTCGATTGTCTTGAAATTTTTGTATGTTATTGTCCTTTACTATAGCATTTTCCCTATTTCAACAGAAGTGTGTAGCATTTATAGTTTTTTTACAGGGACAGTCAAAAATATTCCGTTACATTACAGTCAATAGGGAATAATCAGTTCAAGCGCATTTTGATCATGCTACGTCATTTAAAACATAAAGACATAGATATATAATTATGAAGCGCATCAAAACATGATTTTTGTAGAATATGGGGTGCAAAGAATTTAATATTCATTTACAGGGTCAAACAAAATTATTCTTTTACACATCGTTTTACGAGGAAAAATCGTCTGCAGTATAATTTAGTGATATTTCATTATTTCAAACATAATGAAAATTATATGCATTACTGAGGTGCAGAATAAATTGCTCTCTTGTGTGCATTGCGTTTATTTACAGGGACACACAAAATATATTGGTTACAGTACATGTGCGATATTTATAGTCTATGTGTGATAAGTGCGTTTTAAACTTTGGTTTGCATTTTTAACTTTTTTTTTTATAGTACGTGTGGATTACGTTCATAGTATAAACTCGGTTGACCCTATACAGGGCTACAAAAGGAAATTAGTAAGTACTACAGACTGTGGGAGTGAATTGCTTAAGGGTAGTTTTTAATTGTGTTTACGCATTTTCCTGCTGAACTATATTTAGTAGATTAACAGAAGTTTGCGGAATATAAATAAATTCATATACAGGGCAACGAAAAAAAGATACATTGTCATTTACATTTTGGTAATTGCTGAAAGTGAGTTTTAAGTTGTCTTTTAGCTTAATAGGTGGTGTGTACAAAAGTCTTCAGATAATATACAGGGCTGTACAAAAGATTTCGAGTGTATTTCCATCGATTGGCGAAAATTGCTAAATGTGAATATTCTAACTGAACTAAATTTTATCATACTATATATCCACATCTATTGATAATATATATGGCTGAACAAAATAATCCGACTACTTTTTTGACACTGGAAGGTGATTTCGAAAACTGTATTTTTCAATGTGTTATGTGTTTTCTAAACTGTTTACTTACATATCTTCTTTCAACTTATTTAACGGTGAAGTTTCGTTACAGTTTTCTGGCCGTGTTGGAAAGTGTTTCATAATCTATGTTTGACGCATGATTTTTCGCTCTTGTTTACATTGTGAAACTAGTTATAGCACAAAACGAACGCACCTCATTTATCACGTTTAACGTATACAATTTCCAGCTTGTTTAAAAGTATAGTATGCAATTAGGAATATTTTAGCTATGTTCGGTACGCATTTTTATACGACAGATTAGGGTAGCTGCCAACAATGTTGTTATTTTTAAAGTCAAGTAAAAATAATTTGAACCAGAATAATTTTAGTAAATGAAATTAAATAAGTATCCAAATAAATTTCCTGATTCAAAATATGTTTATTTTGATTTTTGACTTGGAAAAAACACGAAAGATTGACAGCTATGTGCCTTTGCTAGATCAAGGTTAACAGACCAGCATGTACAATCAATTTTTAAAATAAGTACAATTTAGAAAATGTAATTAAATTTTATAGATTTGATTGATAAAAAGCAATTTTGAATATTTTTTCTAAAAATAAGATAAAATAAACTATACGTATATGATAATAATTTTGAAATGTTGGGAGAATAGTTCTTTAACATGGCTGTGTTTTGTGCACACAAATTTTATTATCTGCGATGGAAATAATAATATCAGCTTTTTTATGTGGCCCGCGACTTTCTACATAATGATTAATTTGGCTCGCGGAGGTAAACGAGTTTGACATGCCTGGTATACAAGGACGCTACTGTGGCCACCGGAGAGATTCCAGCCCAAACCATGATTACACCTCCTCTATAACTGTGTCTTTCAGCAATGTTACATAGTCAGAATTTGATGCGTTGTTCTCTCCAGATCAGCAGACAAACTGAATTACACTCCAAAACAAACCGGGACTTGTCTGAGCAATACGCAAGCCCATTGTTGTCTGTTCCAAGCAACGCGCTCTCTTGGCCTACATAAACGAGCACTACTCTGTTTTCGATTAATAGGGCCATGCACAACGGATCGTCTTGCATAGAGTTCTTAATTATGAAGACGTTTGTGCAACGTAGTAGAAGATATTGTAATCTCTGTTGCCTTACGATGATCTGAAATGAGCTGAGCCACATTAGTGATGCTCCTCCTTCGGGCCAAAAGAGCTAGAAAGCCATCTTGGGCAGGGATTGTAACCCATGAGCAGTCTAAAACAACTCTTCTTGATACTGATTTTTCGCATTCAAATTATTCCCAGAGTTTTTGGACCAGATTACGAGACAATTTACGACATCTAACAGCATCAACTTGTGATAACCGCATTTCCATCCATCCGATTTCCTGCCATCTTACCGAATCAAGTAAACGACATCTTCTACGCATGAAAAACAATATTTTAGGACCAACAATTGAAGATCAGCAGGTATAAACAAATTCTACATAAATTCTTTAAAAAACTAGACATGGGTGTAATTGTTTCATAGTTTTATTGAAGTTACTTTGAATCATTCACATAAACCATATTTTATACATTTATTTTCCTTCTTTTAATAGTGAGTGTCAAAAAACTGGTTGTACCTTAACTTTTGGAGGCCTGTGTATATTTAAATAGCAAATACCTTAAATAAATAGTCATGTTTCATACGTTTTTACAAATGTCATGAGAGTTTATATATATTTGTTTAAACCTATTAGTTTTTTGGAAACCTGTACTTTCAGTTATACTTATTTTAAAAAAATTATTAAAAAAAAGATTTTGGAAAAAGTGCAAAATTGAAGGAGAAGTGAGTTTTTGAAATTTTCTTAAATTTGTTTGAAAAAATAATTGTTTTTAAATTTTACTATAAGAATTGCACATGATCCTGTTCAAATCGTTTTCCTTTATAAGACCATTTAATAATATGTCAAAAAGATCTAAAATACTTTAAAAAAAATCGTTCGAATAGCACCGCGTCTGCTTCAGTCGATGTTTTATAATTGTAAAAGGAATATTGTCTGAAAGAAAAATAACATTAATGATAAAAAGTATAAAATTTCAATTATCTGAAAGAGCTACATAATGAGGAACGGTTTGCTCAAAAATTAAAGTTTCAAAATAAAATAAAAAACTTGACTCCTTAAGAATTTTTGGCTTTTAAAGATATAGCTTTAAACGTTATTCATTAATTGTAGCATAAAATATTTTGATAATATACATAAAAACCTGAATAATTGATGTGCGACTTAGTTTGATAAAAACATATATATTATTTTAATTACTGATTTAATCCCTTAGCGACTAGCAGCATGTATACTTTCCGTTTAAGAAGCCCAAAATCCTTAAATTTGAACACGAGTATTTTAGAAAACAATTTTTTAGTCTTAATTAGTTGCAACATTTCAGCGATTAAATTACATACAAATAAGTAGAAATAAATGCTGATGCCCAAAGTAAAACATGCATATTTAACTTTAGTAGCGAAGTGGTTAAACTAAACAAGGAATTTCAACAGATTTCTTTAATGCTATTTTATGAATTATTTGTCAATTGATAAAGAGTAAAATTTAGACAAATCGATAAGTCGTTGTTGTTATTTCTCAATGCTATGAAAACTACAGAACAATTTATTTAACACTTGAGATAATCAAAAGTGAAATTGCAACACCTTTAGAGAATGCGCGTAGCCATGCAAAGTCCTCTGGGCTAGAATACTGCACGGATCGGGTTGTACGCGACCCGACCTCGAGTATTCCATTTTAAATCAACCCAAAACCCAAAAAGAACCTGACAAAAAAATTCATCGAACTGCAACCCTATCCGAACCCGACATATTTCAACCCGAAACCGAAATGAAAAGAACTTAATTCATCTTTTAATGCAATTATGAAAAGTAATCTACAATTATATTTCTAATATTAATTTTATCTTTTATATAGAACAATCGAAATATCTATATTCTTAAATATTTATATACAGGGTGTCCTAAAAAATGATCTCGGCTTTTATTCCTTAAATATTGATCATAAATTACAATGTTACGTAAAAGAATGTACAGAATTTTATGAAATCGATTAAAATTTCCAGGGGATTAAATTTAAAGAAATGCAAAACTAAAATTTTTATATGCCCCCCCCATACAAAAAATATCCCAATGAGTAAAATGTTACTTATACGCTAATAAGTTCATGTACAAAATTTCAGCATTTTATCATAAAATTCGCAGATATATGAAAATACATAAATTCTGACTTAAACCACTTTTCGATGCCTTGATATGAGTTCGCAAAAGGAAAAAATCCTGTCGCATGAATACCTAAACTGTGTAGAAATAATAACTTTACGCAAATATTAAAATATTCTTCAGAATGTTTTCTATCCATGCCAATACAGAGCTGCATTCGTCTGATAACACTATGCACGCCATCAAATCCTTGTGCGGTTATGTCATGGCAACCATCTTGAAAGCGTTGTTGAAACTCTGCTATATTTAAGGAAGGTGACAAATAAACAGCTGTGCGTAAACGACCCAAATAAAAATCCATAGGCGTTAAATCAGGCGATCTGAGGGAAAATTCGACTGGCCCAATGCAAGCCGATCTATTTCCTTGTTGTTTAATCAGTGTTTAACAACGGTAGTTTCATGAGCTGGAGATCCGTCCTGTTAAAACCAAAGATGTGAAAGTACTGTTAGGGACAGTTAATCCATAAAATCAGGAATAACCACATTCAGAATCACATTAACATATCTGTCTCCCGTCTACCTACAATCATAAAATATGGACACTCTGAAAATAGCCAAGGGCGAAGTACTACTAACGGGGGACTTTAACGCACACTCTCAACAATGGGGCTATGCGAACTTAGATGACAGGGGGGTAAAACTTACAGACTTCCTCCTCCTGAATGCCCTCTTTGTACAAAACCCACCACACGCAAAAGCGTCGTTCAGCACCATGAGAGGTAAAAGGAAGCTAGAAGGATGGCCGGATCTAACAATAGCAACAGCTAAATTAGGAGAAAATATAACAGACTGGGAAGTAAGCGACGACGAATCAAACAGTGATCACAAATACATAAAATTTAATATAAAATATAAAAATACGTGTTATCAAAGACATAGATTAGAAACAAAACACGGCAAACACGCAAAATTCGAGAAGAAAATTAAACAAATCAGAAACAAATATACAAAAGAACTAAGAAAAGCAACAAATATAGATCAGTTAGACAACATAACTCTAAGATTACAGAGAGAAATAACAGCAATAGCATTCGCCTGCTACAAACATAGAAAAACTCCAGAATTAATGGAACCACCATGGTGGTCACAAGAAGTCAAAATAGCAAGAAATAGAGTAAGGGCGTTCAGGAGAAAATTCCAGGAACAACAAGATGAGGAACTAAAACACAAACAACATATAGAATATAAAAAAGAACGCGCAAAATTAAAGAAAATAGTCCAAAAAGCCAAAAGAGATACATGGAAAAAATACTGTGAGGAAGTCACTAATACATATGGCCCTCAATATAAACTGGCATCAGGCAAAAAAACAAGCCCATCACGATTAGAAAACATCATGCCCAACAATCAAGAAGTAACCGTCAAAAAGACATTAAACCACTTCCTAAACAACCTATATCTAACAGATCCATCAATAGAACATGAATTAAAACCAGAGACACCGACATTTAATGAAACAAAACCACAGCTTATAACAAAACAAGAACTTAACAGAATAATCAAAAACATAAAACAAAACAAAGCTCCGGGCTTTGACCACATAGACCATAACCTAGTGAAAAGAATACACACAGCAGCACCACAACTACTACTAACATTATATAACACATGCCTTAACTTCAACTACTTCCCAAAATCATTTAAAATAGGCACAGTAGTCCTATTTCATAAAAAGGGAAAAGATCCAAAAGAACCAAAAAATTACAGACCCATATGCTTACTACCTACACTTAGCAAAATACTAGAAAAAATAATACACGGCAGGATATCACATCATCTAACAATCAACAAATACTGGAGCGACAAACAATATGGGTTCAAACAAGGGTTATCAACTGAACACGCACTAAATAACCTAATAAAAACAATAAAGAAAGACAAAGAAGACAAATACCAAACATTACTAATAGCAATGGATATAAAGGGTACATTTGATAATATCAGATGGCCTATTATAGCCGAAAACTTAAAACAATCACCATGCCCCACTTACTTAATAAATTGGATACTAAGCTTTTTAGAAGATAGATACGTATCCTTAGAAGAAAACGGCATTAAAGTAACAAAACAAACATTTGGCGGCTGACCACAAGGCAGCTGTCTGGGACCACTGCTGTGGCTGCTAATAGCAGATACAGCCCTAAAGAAAAACTGGGGTAAAAATGTAAGAATACAGGCCTTCGCAGACGACTTTATTTTAATAATAAAAGCAAAAACAAAAGAACAATTAGTAAAACTAGCAAACAAAATAATAAAAGAATTTTATGAATGGGTAACGGAAAATAACCTAACGCTTAATTGGGACAAAACAGAACTACTGTACCTTAATAGAACACACACAAGAAACCTACCAACAGCAGACACATATAAAATTGAAGGAATTAAATTCAAAGAAAGGGAATTTGAAGGAAAAGAAAACATTAAGTATCTAGGTGTAATCATACATAAAAACCTAAATTGGGAAACACACTGCCAAGCACAAACAGCCAAAGTAAGGAAAGCGTTTTGGATGATGGGACAAATGGCCAAACGGGGTTGGGGATTGAAACCAAGCATCTTAAAAATATGGTATAGAACAGTAGCTGAGAAAACACTGACTTACGCAGCCTCAATATGGGGACATAAGCTAAACCAAAGAAGTAAACAAGTACTAACAACATGCCAAAGGCATTTTTTGCTGGCTATAGTTAGGGCATATAAAACTGCCCCAACAGCGGCCCTTCAGGTACTTGCTGGCCTGATTCCAATTCACCTCCAAGTTAAATACGAGGCAGAATACGGCACAATATCTCGTTTAAGAGAAACGACAGAAATACACGGAACCACTATCCACCATACAGACTATATAAAAAAGATTAATGTATGGGAAACACATCCCGCGGACACCATAGAACCAAGAATAGGCCATAATTACAAGGACATAGTAATATATACGGACGGTTCAAAATTGGAAACATGCGCTACGGGTTCGGCATTCGTAGCTTTCAAAAATGAACAAAAAATAAAAACATGGTCAGCTCCATTAAGGAAGTACAACAGTGTTTTCCAAGCCGAACTACTGGCTATACTAAAAGCAGCAGAATGGGGAAATAGCACAGGGAAGGAATACAGCATTCGCTCGGACTGCATGTCAGCCATCCAATCACTCAGTAAACCCTTCAATGTAGTAAAATTAATCGATACAATACAAAAAACAGTAAAAGACTCAAACAATAAATTCAAAATTAGCTGGGTCAAAGCACATGTGGGTATCCAAGGAAACGAGGATGCCGACGAATTAGCAAAAAAGGCTGCAGAAAACCAAAGTAAAGAAATTCCATACCATCTAGAAAGACCGATATCAAACTTAAAAAGAAAACTAAAAGAACTCACTATCAAACAATGGCAGTTCGAGTGGGATTATGGGGAAACGGGCAGGAAGACATATGAATACTTCCCAAAAGTAGATTCTCGCAGAATCATCAGCTGCAATCTACTAAGTCAAATTTACACGGGTCACAGAGCATTCCCGGACTACTTACACAGGTTTAAGCGCAAAGACGCACCAAACTGCTCATGCGGGGAGTTGGGAACCCCCAAACACTATCTAACGGACTGCCCACTAACCCAAACACTACATCTGATCCACATCACACCGAACAACGAAAAAATATGGCACAACCAGTTAGCGAACAACAAACAAGTACAAACAAAAGGAAGAGCAGTGATGAGATGGTTAGTAGAAAACATCGATCTCATATCACAATAAATACACCTTCCCAGCAGCGAGATTCCTCAAAAGCATATCCCACTCTCAAAAGCCATCCATTTGGTAAGTATATTTTCTAATATATCTTTAAAAATTAAAAAAAAAAAAAAAAAAAAAAAAAAAAAAAAAAAAAAAAAAGTAGCAATGGAACCTCTTTGCTACGCCAAAAAAAATCGATTTTTTTCAGCACTAGTGAGAAGTGGAAGTCATCTGTGACGGACTGAATTTCACCAACTGATGAAGGCAAATAGCCAACAAAAAGTGAACAAAATAATTAAATGGTGAATGCACAAAGCACACCTGCCAAAGAAAGTTAATGGGGAAAAAAACAGTGTCAAATCAAGTGAATACAGCCTCATAGATACATGACGGACTAACGGCCACGGAACAAGCCCCACTCCATTAGTGCGACAAGTTTCTCAAACAACAAATCAACAAGTTGCACAAAATTCAAAAGCAGTGATAACAGCCATTAGGATTCAATGGACTGATCGCAAAAAGCGTATTCACGAAGGGAAAAAAAAAATCAAAATCCCCAATGCTTGGGTGAGATAAAGTGACAAAGACAACAAAAATGAGTGTGCAACATCCAGAAATGTGACAACCACCAGTAACAGAAGTTACAATGTGACAACCACCAGTAACAAAAGTTACAATGTGACAACCACCAGTAACAAAAGTTACAATGTGACAACCACCAGTAACAAAAGTTACAATGTGACAACCACCAGTAACAAAAGTTACAATGTGACAACCACCAGTAACAAAAGTTACAATGTGACAACCACCAGTAACAAAAGTTACAATGTGACAACCACCAGTAACAAAAGTTACAATGTGACAACCACCAGTAACAAATGTTACAACGTGACAAAACCCACGATAGTGACATAATAACCAGTGAAACTCTCGAAAGAAGACCAAGATTCAAAATGTGAAAACCAGCTCTAGCACAAGCTAGAGGTAAAAATATATCAAGAAAGAGACTAAAAACCAATGAATGATAGACAAAAAACAACCCACAACAGGGGCGAGCCTATAAAAACGCCAAAAAGCCTTGACAGAGACAAATACAACAAGAAGGGAAATCAGCCCATAAAAGAGGCGGTAAACACTACAGCGACAACCCACCATGAACGTGACAAGCCAACAGACATGGTAAATATGTAAATCTATGTACGCTAATGGCACCTGGTGCATGTAAAATCCGTCGTGGGTGCAAAGCCCTCCAAGTTACCTGTGAGTAATACCTCTGGGGGTGCCTAGTCAGGTGAGGGTCTCGTCACCTGATCAAGGTTCTAAATTACGAGACCTATTAAATCTGTCAATTCAACAAAGATAAACAGAAACCTTGAACCGGCAAACAAAGATAACGGTAGCAAATCACAAGAGAGTAAGCACAGCAGCGATGTGAACAAATCAATAGTCAGGTGGATCACAGCCATGCTGTGATCAGGCGATTTCCGCCCCGCACCCAGGTACTAACCCGTTAAGCTAGGCATTCATGCCGGGCAGGTAGGGGCCTGGTTAGCGGTATAAAAAAAAAAAATCATAAAATATGGACCCAAGCAAGCGGTTTCTGAAAATAGCACACCATGCATTCGCAGAAAATTGTTCCTGACGTTGAATATCACTTACCAAAAATGGATTTTTGTCCCCCAGAAAACCTCATTTTGAGGATTTATGCATCCATCTTGTTTAAACAAGCATTCGATAGTCCAAATTACGTTTTTCAGAAAGTGTGATTTGTTTCTTTCTGATTAAGAGCCTAATTACAAAAATCTGGACAACGTTGATAATCTGTTGGAACCTGTTCTTGCACACCATGAATTCTAAATAGATGCCATTGATTCCATCTCAGTAGTCTTCACACTGTTGCACGTTGTACGTTCATTTCTGAGGCAGCGGTACGAACACTACTATGTAGATGACTTGCAAAAGTAAGTCAAAATATCAATTTCTGTATCCAGGAAGTGAAGTCCGGGCCTACCTAATCCACCTAGAGGATGTACGTTTAATCTTTCACGCATTTGTTGAACTAATCGGAAAATAAATCTACCTGAAGGATGTCGAGAATTGAGAAATGTACGCTGAAATTCCCGTGCAATTTCGTTAGCATGGCGATTACATAAACTCTACAGCATTAGCATTTCAAGATATTCTTTGTTGCTTTATTGCGACATCCTATCTGTACAGGCTACTTATACACTCTCAAAATGCAGGAGAAATGTTAGATACTTAAGATTCGCTTAGACTATCCAGTTGCGTGCGTTACGTTTACATAAGCCATGCTATTGACCAATTGCACAGCACAAACAACTTTCTCATGACGCGTCTGTTGCGATTAGGTGACGCACCGATCAGAGGCAGATATTTGCATATACAAATATTTCTAAACTGTTTTATTGTTCATTGATTGTGCCCATTGAAGTTTTATTCTGTAATTCATCATGTAAATTTTAAGATATTTTTTTAGCAAGCATAGTTTTGTAAATTTGTAAATGAAACCAAAGATACGATCATATTTTATTTGCTTATGATGCATTTCTGCGTCACTTCATATGCACTCTAGCTGTTAACATTTACAGTTTGATTAACCCCTCACCAATTTTTTTAATCATGTCTCTACGACTTTTTATGATAAAATGCTGAAATTTTGTACATGAGATTATTAGTATATGGTACACATTTTCCTCACTGGAAAATTTTTGTACGGGGACCGTATAAAAATTTTAATCTTGTTTTTTTTTTCAAATTTAATCCCCTGGAAATTTTAATCGGTTTCATAAAATTCTGTACCTTATTTTACGGAACTTTTTAATTTCTAATATATGTCTATGATCAATATTTAAGGAAGAAAAGCCGCAGTCAATGTTTTTGGAACACCCTGTATAGTAAAACCTTTGAATAGCGATTACCTCGTTATCGTTGAATTTTGTTCTGCATCCGGTCGGGTTTCTCCGTAATTTTCATTCTGTGGGTCAGTTTCACTCTAGAATGCTTCTTGGTGGTCAAATTTAAGTTTTAGCAAGTAGGGTTGTTGTGATTTTCAAATGCAGTTTGAGCACAAATATGGTTGAGATGAAAATAAATAAATATTTGAATATCAACGAATATATATTCAATTTACTGAATGAGAAATCAAATTTGTATAAGAGATGTGATAATAGATTATTCTTTCTTTATGGTAGTTAAAAACCATTTTTTTCGCGGAATATCGAAAATATTACCAACCTTTTTAATGCACACAAAAAGACAGGTATCGCATTTGTGGCAGTTTATGCACATACAAACCACATATTATATGTGTGTAGATTCGGTGGTATCTACTATTCAAAGGAAAAGCATACAAATAGATAAGTATTAGGACTTGAAAAGGGCTCTGTAAATAGATGTGTTTAATGTTCGGGATTGTTCATTATGGAAGTTTAATTGTACATAGATTTTTCACATAAAAAAATATTTTGGACATTCTTTTGAAAAATCGGGTAAGCCCGAAATCAACTCGCGAGAGTCAAAACCGAAATCAAATTAATGAAATTGAACCCGACTCGAACCTGACCTGAGGAAAAAAACTTTATAAGTCAACCCGACCCTAACCGGACTCACAACCAAAAAAATATAGCACAACCCGACCCGAGCCAAACCGCGAGTCAAGTCGGGTTTTAGTAAACGGAGTAACCCGAACCGATGTAGGACCGATGTACACTGGACCAATGGAGGTTAGAGACATATGCAAATGTTTAAACAGACAAAAAAATGATATGCAAAATAAAACTGCTCCGTAAATCATGTGGCTTTATGGGCAGCTACACATACCATTAAATATCGATGCCAACTTCCGATAAGGTCATTAATAGTTACTTGGGCTACTCCAAGCCAAACTGCGTCCACTGAAACACGCAGTTTCTCTACGGTCTGTGCTATGGTGGTCCGGTATAACTCACGTCCAATGCGGTCCGAAACGGGTTGAATGGCAGAAAGATCCTGCGAGACTACCAGCCAAGAAAACATGCGGATTTCGCCCACGCTACGTATGTTCGGGTATTGTCCTGCTTGAAGAAAGTACCAAATACAGCCTTCATATGTGGCCGTAAAACTACAGCCAAAACAACTTGTTTGATGTACCTCTCTATGTTAATCTCCTGGCACACAATTTGTCCGCTCTCTGAACGTATTTCCTCTTGAAAGCCTTATGCCTGGTATAAGGGCGATATAACACTCGAAGATATGCACTGCAAAGTGATGTCGCCCTCGTAGCCGCCACACACGTCCACTGCTGTCATTCGTTAATAAACAAAAGCGAAATTGTCTGTGATCAAAAACCTATGACATTCTTTTGTTAGTTGCAATAGTGAGGACCAGATTTTCAGCCATATGTTGAGCACTTAACAGAATCCCAATGGCTGGTTGCCACGTGTGCCTTCCGTGCCTCATGCAAGTTGCATATAGTTTGTGAGGATACAGAGGCACTCTTTGATGGTGGCATGTAGCTTTGGATGTCACACGTCTTTGCGAACGTGTCTCGGCGATACTTGAATCTGCCGATCGATGCACTCTGTGGTGCAAATAGGTGATCTACTCTGTCTTCGCAATATTCACAGGTGGCCTACGTATATCGTGCCACACATCTCTGACTGTAGCATGTTGCATCCAACATACGTGTCAATCGTTCGCATCAACATACCGAGGTTGTATATTTCCAGTACTTGGTTTAGTTCTCTATCCTTTAAATGCTTGTATACATCACTCTAATGTCTTCAAGGCATTATCTACACTTCTTCATTCATTTCGCTGCTGCAATCGGTCGCTGATAGTATGTGCATAATAAGCCAGGTGATAGCTTTTACAGCTATTACTGGTCACCATGGTACCTAATGCGCATCCAAACATAGGCATTTTCAACTTCCTGTCACCACTACTAGTCCTGTAGTTTTCATATGGATATGTAAATTCCTTCACAGTGTTGTAATTTCACATTTGATGAGTGTATTTAATACATCAAGCAGTGTGAAATATTCAATCAAAGTTCGATGGTGCACTGATTGAATGTTAACGGCCTCTGTATCGTTCCATTTTACTAATGTATTGTAATAGCGAGTACGATTATAATGGTCATATAATTTTCAAATTATCCTTCTAAAATTTTAGAAGTTTTAAGTAAATATTTTTGGTTGAACTTTGCTCTATGGCAGAAATATATATATATTTTTTGGTTACATGAAAATGAACATTTATAATGTGATTCCTTTCAAATCATCCCACGATGATCTAATCGAAATATAACTTGCTAGGATACCTCTATTTGTTATTTCATTCTCTACATAGTGAGAATTTCTTTCTTTTTGCGTTTCTTATTTAACCCTTTTAAGGGTCAAAGTACTTGTGTTTCTAAAATGTTGAAATCAGTGAATTACACCGGGATTTAGAAACAAAATTTATTTCAAAATAAGTAGAAGCTTTTCTTCACGTATATTATAAAAGTAAAATTTGATTCCAAAATTCCGGTGTCAATGGGGCGTTCGGGAATTAAAATTAAGTGGTATATATTATATACCACCGCCCCTCAAGGGGTTAAGCGACTTTTATACAGTTGTAAAGTTAATACATATTAATCTGTTTAGAACAAATATATTAAAGACTTGCTGATCCACCGTCTTTGACCTAACCTGACATAATAAGTATAAATATGCCTAAAATTTGTGTTGAAGTCTGACATTTTTCACCGCGAGGAACTTCTGCAATGCCTGTTGAGTTCCGGGGGTGAAATTGTCCGTCAAGACCATTAATATACATGAAATACCAAATCTTCCGGAGTAAAATTTCGATGCTACGTGGAGAGAGCAGGACCCCTCCGAGCCACCCCCTTTACTCAACACTATATAAAATAATTTTACCATTTCCGGGAGTTATTTTTAAAATGCCCATCTCAATACGCCATAATGCATTTAATCGATAATGTAACTTTGTAAAAAAAAAAAAAAAAAAAAAACTAAAAATGTCTCCAAAGTAAAGAAATAAAAACTAATATGAAAATTTCGAATGCTGTAAAGACACACTACGTAAGCACTTAACAAATTTTCGGAACTTTTTTCAGTCGTTAGAAATTTAGGTACTTCTCAATTATCCCGTCGACTACTTTTCATAACAAAAAACTATCGCCAAACTATTAGGATTTAACGCCAAAAATGCATGATCATGACACCACAATTGCTTGACGTCTGAAGCGTTACATGCGTTTGTTATGTCATTAAGATTGTTTTTATTTCGACATTTACCTGTATTTTCCATTATGTTTTACTGATTTATTAGTTATTTCGTTAATAAAAATAACAAATGCGTCCTTAAACGGTGAAGTCATGATATTAAAAGAGAAAAGGGATTCAAAAAATGTTACGATGCATAGTTGTACAATAGATTAGTTTCAACTGACGTCATAAACATTTATTCAGCAGTCGAGAGGGATAACTAAGAAAAATAATGTAAATAAATAAATATCCAAGATTATTATTTTTCTTTTTTTGTTAACACATTGTAAATGTTACTGTTTAAGCTTACTAAGTTGAAACATTGGTGAGTGGGGCTTTTCCGAATTTATTGTATTTATTTATTTTTATTTTTATTTATTTATCTATTTATTTTTACTCCAAAGACAACATTCGTCCATTTCTTTACTTGACGTTATAGTTTGGTGATAGTTTTTTTTTTTTTTTTTTTTTTATAATGAAAAATAGTTGACGGGATAATGGAGAAGTACCGAAATTTATCATTTCTGAAAGTTTTTTAATTCAAATTATTAATATATTTTTAAAGATTTTTAATATATTTTATAATATTAATATATTTTAAAAGAATTAAATTACGGTTATGTAACCATTTTCTATAAAAATGGTTTCTATGAAAAATAACTGGACAGTTTTATAGAAATTTTTAACAGTATAGGACAAGACGAAGTAGTGTAGAATGATTTATACAGAAAGTTATAATTTCGAAATAAAATAATGCTAGACAAAACTGAAAAAAAAAGCGTTTTATTTTACTATCTTATTTTTTAAATGTGGATTACACAAGACAAATTATTGATGCTGATTGTCAAATGAATCTGAAATTATACTTCAAAATTATACCAATATATTGGCATACATTCTTATTTTCATTTCCATGTATATACTGTTAGGTGAATTCCCGTGTTGATTGTTAAATTCCATGCTGTAATTTGATACTATAGTTCTGAATACTTTAAGTCAACATTTATTTAACTTGCTGAAGTTTACCTAGTATTTCAATATACTAAGTAAAATTAGAAAATCAATAATATTTTCATTATCTAAAGTGAAAGATGTGTTACGCAATTCAGACGCAAAGCGAAAAATATTATTTATTTAAACTTAAATATTGAGCCGTTTCATTTTTATCTAATTAAAATACAAAGACGGAAACATAATTAGCGCAAAAAGGATTTACTATCAAACTTTGAATAATTTAAAGAGATGTTTTAAATCTATACTGTTTTTGTGTAATACTTATTGTTAATAAACATTTTCCTAATAAAAAAATTGGAGATGTTGCATACAATAACAATCTAAATTTTTGACAGCATGAAACTGGTTTATTTTATTTTTATTAAAATAAATATAAATATTTCGAAGATCTAAAATTTCCCTGGTGCAGCTACATTGCAACAATTTGGATATTTAAAAAAAATATTTATTAAGAGTTTATGGTATTTAACGTTTATTATGATCAGAGGTAATAATAGGCATGAAATTAATAAATTTGTTTATTAAACGTGACTTGCGCAACAATACTTACTAAATAATTATAAAAAGAAATAAAAACACAAAATCTCTTTCATAAATATATTACGTCATTTTTAAATAAGCAAAATGACATACAATTAAAGAAAATAGTATACTTTCCTTAAAAGATTTTAAAATATTCTTAAATGTGCACAAGCATGTTAGCCATGAGATTATTTTGAAAAAACTGTCAATAGTATTAAGTTTCCATTATTCCTGTATCTAAATAAGTTCAATTCTAAAGAACTGAGCTTGATTAAATTTATAGTCATTTTAAATCATTTAATTAATAATTAAATAAAAAGGTTTTTAATTAGTTTTAAAACATGAAAGAGAGTATTTATATTTTTTATAGATTTAAAACTTATTTGTTTCTCTATTAAAAGCGTTAATAAAGAACCGAGCATGTAAAATGTATTAAATAACGCATAAAGAAAAGTAATTTCACCTTTGTTCAAACACTTGATATATATTAGTTTTATGCAAAATATTTATTGATTTTTAAATACTTTATGTAAGTAGAAATTAAAAGAGTGATTCTGCGGATTACTGTCAGAAAAACTCGTCTTTACACACTAAATTATTTCTCTTATTTTAACAAATAATTTCCCTTCTCCTAGAAAACATGCTTTCTTCGTAAATTCTTCCTATAAGTCTTAAAAAGGAGAAAAATAATAATAATTCCGTTTATTCCCTGCACGCATGCGTATTGGCTCTCTCAATACTAAACTTCGAATATATTTAAAAAAATAAAAAACCAAAAATTCTAACAATAAAGATTTCTGATCTATATTATAAAGGACAAACGTGTCCGTGCGTAACTCTGTCGTCATTTTGCGAATGGCAACACTTGACGATAAAATTTCAGTTTTGCGATTTTTGCTACTGCATTTTTAAAAATTTCTAAACATCGCACATTTTTAGTTTTTACACTATTATAGAAGAAACAAAAATCTACTTTCAAATGCAATATGTTTAAAAACTGTATCGTAATTTGTTCGAAAACTCTTTTGCAATTTACTCATTTTTTATGGTTTTTAAAATAATTTTTAGGGATGACTTAAAGAAAATGTACGCCTGTTACGTGCAGACGGTTATGAGCGATAAATCTGTCTTCAATTAAATTAATATAAATAGTTCAGCATTTGTTTTTGGCTTATATTCCATAACGAAAATTAAAGCGTCTTCAATAAATTAATATATATATATATATATATATATATATATATATATATAATACATGTAATCGAACTACGCATTTAAACCATTGAAATTATGCAAAAGACTACTGTCTGTAGGGAATAGTGTGTATAGTAGAACAAGAACGAAAAATCATGCTTCAAGCAAAGATTATGTAACACTTTTCAACACTTCAAAAATAATTTTGCAAATCTTTACCGTAAGGTGTAAGATGATATATAGCTAAACAATTTTGAAAACGCATAACATATTGGAAAATAAAATTTAGGAATTGCCAACAATATTCGGAAAAATATCCGAGCTCTTTTGTGCAGCCCTGTATATGATCTATAGATTTGTATATATAATAAAATAATACTTAATTTTAGTTCATTTAGGAAACGCGTAGTGCAGTTTAAAATTTCCTTTCTGCAAATACCGACAATAAACGGAAATGTACTCGAGAACTTTCGTGCTGCCCTGTATATAATCTATACAATTCATACACACGAAATAATAGACAAAAAATGATTTAAACCTAGAAACGCGTTCAGCAACTGAAAAAGCATTCCCAGCAATTATTATTAATAAGCAGTACTTTAACCGAATTATTTTGTGTGCCCCTATAAATGATTGGTGAAAGCTATGCACAAAATATTCTATAGTAAGCCTCTTGTAATCCACGTTAGTGATATATATCAATTTCAGTATGTTTGAAATAGTGAAACATTTTTTTTTTAAATGCAAACTATTTTTCTTCATAGACCGTAAAGTAATGGAATACTTTTGAGTATCCCTGTAAAGGAACTATAAGTACTATGCTCACGACTTTCTATAATTTGTCTCTTGTAGTGCATCTCAGTGATTTATATCAATTTTAATATGTTTGAAATTGTGTAACATCATTAAAATAAACCGCAAATGATTCTTCCCCATAGACCGCAATGTAACGGACTTCTTTTGAGTGTCCGTGTAAAGAAACTATAAGTGCTATTCCCTACGTTTTCAATACCGGACATGCCACAGTAAGCCTCAATAACATATATCAATTGCATGACGATCCGAGTATATTTAGGCGAGTTAGAGCGCGGACAGTAAAACAGACAGGCGGCAGACAGTCAGACAGACAAACTGAATTCATAAACACTTTTCAACTATGTTGAAAAATATTAATAAAAAAGGCTACTGTCTCTGTCGTTTCCTTCTGCTGTTAATTCCTGGCACAAGGCTAATGTTGATATTGTTAGTGGACAATTAAAAAATTATAATAAATGTGAAATTTCTATTACAGTTTTCAATTAAAGAATAGTTTTCACCTATATTCAGTAACCCGGGAAGACCGGGTCAGATCCCCTAGTTTATTTTAAAACCAAAAAGAAACAAAACAAAAAAAATGACGAATTTTAAAAATAGTAACAATTACGTTCCTCATTCATTTAAATGTATTCAAAATTTATTTTTTGTATTATAAAAAAAAAATACTCGCATTTAAAATATATTCTAAATGAACACATTTAAAAAAATATATATTATTTAAAATGAAAATATTGAATGAAAAGAAAATGGTTTTACTCAAAAAAATAAGCATGTCTTCTCAAATTTAATTATTTAAATTATGATTATTTAAATTATGTATGATTGTTTTGGCATTTTCTATGCATTCAATGCATGGTAATCCTTGCTGAATTTGTTGAGAATGAACAACGGGATTACTATAAAGTGCAGGTGGAATTACTCTCATGCTTCCCATTTATCATAAATAATGATGTAGCTCATAAAATTCGACATGAGGGAAAAACTATCGTCAATTACGATTACAGATCCTATTTAATTTGCACAATTTTATTTTATTCTGCTAAGCTGTGAGAAGTTAAGTACACTTACTTAATTTTAAAGACGTGAATCTTCTTTTTTCTCCATATAATGATTAATAAACACAACCATAGTTTGGAGAGATTAGGTGATTATCAGTACGGAATAATGGTGGTTAGCAGTAGGGAATAATGAATTATTCAAAGTGAAAACGAATGTGGTAATTTTGATGTAGGTAAAATTTTCTTCCTTAACTATGCATGATTGTTTTAGCAATTCGTAGTAGACTAGAATCTGTTTTCCCCTTATCGGTTGAATTACACACTGCTGTTAATCACCTGAAGAAGACAGCTGTTAATAAACTGCTGTCGTAACTATAATTTTGTTCTTTAATCATTACGTAGAGAAATAAATAAAATCCACTTCAGTATATTTTTCATCTCCATTAAATATATTATCAACTTTCATAATTAAGTGATCCTCTATGTATAATAAGCACGCTACGTATTACTAAAATTAAATGCATAAATAACATAATAAATGTACATTTCTCCAGATATTTTAACTCAATACGATAAACTAAAGGACTACAATATTTTTTTTATTAGACTCCCACTGTAAATAAATAAATCTACCCTATATATATAAAATCCTAATGAAACGAATTTGTGAAACGATTTTATGAAACGAATTTATGAAACGATTTTATGAAACGATTTTATGAAACGATTTTATGAAACGATTTTATGAAACGACTGATTAAACGACTGATTATGTTCTAGGGCTATTTTTAATAAAATATTAAACGCTTGATGGTGAAATTAATACCAATTGTTCATAAAAATCCGCGGATGTCAAAACTGGTAATAGAATTTTGAAAATGGAATTAGTTTTCGAGATATTAATTTTTTTCTAATTTTAATGACATTTCTGTAATGATGGCAACTAATTACTAAGTTTTTTTGTCACAAAAAAGGGAAAAAAATTGAAAAGGATCCCGATAGGAATTATTAATTTCTTTTTTTTCGTCATTTTCAAATTGAAATTGAATTTATATTTTATTTCAATCGATAATGAAGACAAGATTGTAATTAATTATGTTTTTCGGGAAAATTTGAAAAAAAAAATCACATTTCTATCGTCAGGATTCAATCGTCTGTCAGAATTTAATTTAATTTATAAACTGAAAATATTTTGAATAAATTCGTCCAAATGACGTCATTTATGTAAACGCAAAAGAAAGGGGGGGGGGGAAAGGAATTAATAGTAATTATTATTTATTGATATCATTTTGTTATTTTTTTGTAAAATTTAATTAAACGAATTTATAAAATCACTAATTCGGATATTTAGAACGAATATATAAAATATTAATTGCCCAACTGAACGGAAGGAGAATAAAATATCCTGCTTCATTTTTCCGCCAAGCTTTTTAAAAAGCGTCAAAACACCTATAATAGAAAAGCAGCAAAAGTTCATTGGGTTTGTTTTCATAACTTTTGGCAACAAATGTACTTATATTAACGAATTTATCCCTTTTTGAAGCTCGAATTACGCCAAACCTAAAAGCAAAGAATCCTATACTGGAAAAGTACCCGATTTTCTTATGGGCAATATTCAAGTGACATAACATGATGTAAAATTATCGCGGATTGCAAATTTGTTTAAATATCTCATCAATTGATGCAGAATAAATGCAGGCATGCATGCACAAAATATTTAATTAATCTTGTATGATAAATAATTATTAGAAAATTCGTATATACATATTAATTAAAATAAATAATTTACATATTTAAAATAACATGAAAATATGCATGATGGTGCACTAAAATAGAGAGAAAATTAAAACCTGTTACTGAAAATGTCTATAACATAGTACTTTTCAATACCGTGATTCTTAATGTTATTCACAAGCAGATGGATTTTTTCTCATCCTTAAACGCAAAGGAAGAATAGAATACAGATTGTTGTTATAAAAGTCCGAGAGGTAGCCATAATTTAAACCTAACCATTTTATACAAGCTGGTTTTCAAGTTGTAATTGATTTTACTTATCAATCCCGAAAACAGTCGTCAGTTGTCGCAACAGCTGTGTATGAGGCCATGATAATCAAAAAATGCCCAATTAAAACGTTAAAAGCATAGCAACCCAATTACAGATTTATCAATATTTTTAAAATAAAGCACGCTGTCATGTTTTTAGAGGCCTCGAAGTCTGAGCGGGGGTTGGCGAGCGTAGCTCGCAGGGGGTAGGCCCCCTAGTCTACCCTATTTATATAAAATCCTAATGAAACGAATTTGTGAAACGATTTTATGAAACGAATTTATGAAACTATTTTATGAAACGATTTTATGAAACGATTTTATGAAACGATTTTATGAAACGACTGATTAAACGACTGATTATGTTCTAGGGCTATTTTTAATAAAATATTAAACGCTTGATGGTGAAATTAATACCAATTGTTCATAAAAATCCGCGGATGTCAAAACTGGTAATAGAATTTTGAAAATGGAATTAGTTTTCGAGATATTAATTTTTTTCTAATTTTAATGACATTTCTGTAATGATGGCAACTAATTATTCAGTTTTTTTTGTGACAAAAAAGGGAAAAAAATTGAAAAGGATCCCGATAGGGATTATTGATTTCATTTTTTCGTCATTTTCAAATTGAAATTGAATTTATATTTTATTTCAATCGATAATGAAGACAAGATTGTAATTAAATTATGTTTTTCGGGAAAATTTGAAAAAAAATCACATTTCTATCGTCAGGATTCAATCGTCTGTCAGAATTTAATTTAATTTATAAACTGAAAATATTTTGAATAAATTCGTCCAAATGACGTCATTTATGTAAACGCAAAAGAAAGGGGGGGGGGGAGGAATTAATAGTAATTATTATTTATTGATATCATTTTGTTATTTTTTTGTAAAATGTAATTAAACGAATTTATAAAATCACTAATTCGGATATTTAGAACGAATATATAAAATATTAATTGCCCAACTGAACGGAAGGAGAATAAAATATCCTGCTTCATTTTTCCGCCAAGCTTTTTAAAAGGCGTCAAAACACCTATAATAGAAAAGCAGCAAAAGTTCATTGGGTTTGTTTTCATAACTTTTGGCAACAAATGTACGTATATTAACGAATTTATCCCTTTTTGAAGCTCGAATTACGCCAAACCTAAAAGCAAAGAATCCTATACTGGAAAAGTACCCGATTTTCTTATGGGCAATATTCAAGTAACATAACATGATGTAAAATTATCGCGGATTGCAAATTTGTTTAAATATCTCATCAATTGATGCCGAATAAATGCAGGCATGCATGCACAAAATATTTAATTAATCTTGTATGATAAATAATTATTAGAAAATTCGTATATACATATTAATTAAAATAAATAATTTACATATTTAAAATAACATGAAAATATGCATGATGGTGCACTAAAATAGAGAGAAAATTAAAACCTGTTACTGAAAATGTCTATAACATAGTACTTTTCAATACCGTGATTCTTAATGTTATTCACAAGCAGATGGATTTTTTCTCATCCTTAAACGCAAAGGAAGAATAGAATACAGATCGTTGTTATAAAAGTCCGAGAGGTAGCCACAATTTAAACCTAACCATTTTATACAAGCTGGTTTTCAAGTTGTAATTGATTTTACTTATCAATCCCGAAAACAGTCGTCAGTTGTCGCAACAGCTGTGTATGAGGCCATGATAATCAAAAAATGCCCAATTAAAACGTTAAAAGCATAGCAACCCAATTACAGATTTACCAATATTTTTAAAATAAAGCACGCTGTCATGTTTTTAGAGGCCTCGAAGTCTGAGCGGGGGTTGGCGAGCGTAGCTCGTAGGGGGTAGGCCCCCTAGTAAATAAATAAAAGAATGTAGAGTGAAAAGTACGTTAAAATACAACAGTGAAATGTATGATAATCAGTAAAATGTATCATAAGGAAAAAAATGAATTTTTATATAGTCTGAAATATTTACATTTTTAAACTTAGTATATATATTTTAGAACAGATATATTATTAAAATGTATTTTACCGCATTTGTTAAATTTATGGTAAAATATTTGAAATATAAACGGGGAAAAGATAAAAATAACAGGTAGATAAATTATAATTATTCCTTGTCCTGTTTTTTATACTCATTGATTCTCATCTTTCTTCCCTGTTGCATCTGTCACATTAAAACTATCCCTATTATATCTATCATCTTATTACATTGATTCTCAACTTTCCTCCATACAGTTTGAAGAATGGTAAAGCAATATTCAACAGCGATCTTCAAAGGACTCTCATATATATTTTAACTGTTTAAGATGGCAGTATCTTGTCAAAAAAAAAAAAATGACTATCGTTTCCCGACCCTCTATTTTTTAGTATACATTTATACATAAACAAATACCAAATATTAAATAGTTTGAAAGCATTTTTTAAAAGCGATATGATTTTTAGAATGTACGGGTATTATGAATATTTTAATTTAATTTTTTTTATGATAAATGCACATACCGGGTGTTCTAAAATGTACTGACTGATTGTAAAATTCAATAAATTGCAAACAGTGACATATATTTAAAAAATTCTTAAACGAGAGTAATGTATAGTTACAAATAGCAGCGATAGATGGCGCTGAAAGCAATATGCGCTGAATTGATGTGAAGGAAGGAGGTTAAATATATGAAGTGGATCTTATTCGCCAATAGAATCGTGTTCCTTTATTGGTGAATGAGACCCACTCTAAATTTTTAACCTCCTTCTTCGCATCAATGCTGGCTGCTTCTGCCTCTATTGGACATCTACTGCTCGCAACGTCACCTGTTGCTGTAATTCGAACTAAAATCAAGAATCGCAGTAAAAAAAAAAAAGAAAAAAAAACTCTTGACATTATACATTACTCTCCTGCAAGAATTATTGAAATATCAGTCACCGTTTGCAAGTTAGTGAAATTTAAAATCAGTGAGTACATTTTAGGAAACCCGGTGTATGCACTATATGGCCAAAAGTACAGGACGCATTCGATTTTAAACGTTTTATAGAATGTCTAGAGTAATATTTACGTATTCTTCTCGAAATTAAGAAATATAAAGAACATCATCTTTTTCTGATATTTTTCAGCGAAAGTTTGATGACTAGGACGATAAGGGAACCAACAAAAAATTCAACAAAAATATGTTTTTTCTGTCACTGTGTAAAATAAAATGCTCGCCATGTACGCTAATGGCACCTGGAGCATGTAAAATCCGTCGTAGGCGCAAAGTACTCCAAGTTCCCTGTGAATTATACCTCTGGAGGTGCCTAGTCAGGCAAATGTCTCAACCTGATCAAGGTTCTAAATTACGAGATCGATTCCTTTCTCTTTTATTTAATTTTTGTTTTTTTTTTAAATCTGCCAATTCAACAATGTTAAATAGAAACTATGAACCAGCAATAAAAGAAAACTGTGGCAGTGCAGCGATGCCAAGAAGGCTTTTTTCAGGTGATGCTGTGATCAGACGAATATTGCCCTGCGTCCAGGTACTAACTCGTCAAGCTAGGTAATCATGCTCGACAGGTAAAGGCCTGATTAGCGGCATAAAAAAATAAAATGCTCAAAATAAGCTGTATCTGTAGCGCTCAACTAAAGCGATCTTTTGCAACGTTTGTTTGCATTTGTGTAAAAATAGCACGTATTTTAATGGAGATATGAAGGTTTCTTTAAAAAATTCAAGATACTCCGGCATGTTTTTTGTTTATGCCATGCAGAGTTTTCAGCTAAATTTAACGCCACTTTCATGAAACTGGACAAATTACACTCAAAGCAACATATTATCGTTAGAATATAATTATATTAAATATTTATTGAAATATGAACATTTGTAAGAAATTAGTTTTAACTGCGCAGAAGCTAAAGATAAAAAAACTTTTTTTTGCAATTTTCCGGGGCATAATGTCCCCTCCGGGCCGCCCCTGAATTCAACAGTGGTACCAAAATTTTCTTTTTTCGAACATATACTTTTTAAAATTATTTGCCTGATTATCTATTTATCAATTCCTATAAAAACAACGATTATCTTAATCAGACTTGTTTATTACATGCTATTAAAATAATGTTTTTTAATCTCTTATTTAAAAAAAACTTACGCAAATAAGCAATTTTATAATAAATTAAATTTTTATATTTCAGCTATGCTGAGAGCTTTAGCGTAAGATTCTGTTAAATATTATATTTTTAAAATTACATTTTAAAAATATTAAAAAAAAAGAGAGAGAGAAAAATTTTTAATTAATGACTTTGGGATAGGTAAGTTTAAATATGGACTAACTGATTTAATTTAAATTAAGTTAGTTTAATTTAAAAAAATATGAACTAACGAAATAAATTAAAAACGTTATAAAGTTAAAAACTTGATTTTTATAAAAGTAAAGAAAAAACATTAACTAATTTTATAAATTTAAGGAAAACATTGTAAACTTTGTAAAATTATAATTTATAAAATAATAAATTTTAGAGTAATTCATAAATTTGTAAGCCAAAACAGTTTAGTTTAATACCAATTTGCATAGCTATAATTTGCAGAGATATTATGTTATGAAACCTTTAAATAACACAATATTGCCTCACATTAAAAAAGATAAATTTAAAAAAAATAGTGAAAAAAAAATCATAAATTTGAAGTACTATCAAGAAAAAAATAAATAGATTTAAAAATATATATATCTATTTTTTTTTTTTTTTTTTTTTTTTTTTTTTTTTGTAATTTATAAAAATAAAATAAATTTCTAAATATTTCATTAAAAAATATAAATATTACTATTCTTTTCACAATAAATTGACATGGCCTCGGTTAGAATGGGCCAGCGGGTCGAGCCGGGCCAGGCCTGTATCCTAGAAGAACTCTAGTAAATACAACAATCTTAATTCGCATTTCAAAAAAGGCGATTTCTGTACTCAACCTTTAAACGTCATTTACGGAAATTGCACTGTTTTGCAAGAAATACGGATATTGTACTGTTTTGAAAGAAATACGGAAAATATCCATCAAATTTACGGATGTGAAGGCTCTTTAATGGAACTAATGTCATTTACGGAAATTGTACTGAAATTTTGGAAAAATGAAACTTCTCCAGAAAATTTTACGGAAAATCTCTTGTATTTTCACGAATTTTTTTAGAGTGTGTCTGGTGTCGAAAAACGAATTCGCATCTGGAAACATGGCATACGTAATAAGAAAAAAAAAGCATCCTCATTTCGTTCATAACAGACGATATAATTAACTTCACTGAAATAATAGCAATGATTTTTTGCATTGTAAGACTAGTTATAGCACGAAACGAACGCACCTCATTTGTCACGTTTAACATACAGTTTCCAGCTTGTTATTTTTTTTCTTAATATTTAATTTTCATTGATGTTTTAGCTCTTCTTGAAAAACAATCAGAACAAAACCATTCAAAAAAAAAAAAAAAAAAAAAAAAAAAAAAAGCATCCGTACCAAAATTACGCATTGACATTTCTTAAATATTAACTCCTTTGATGGAAATCAGTTAAAGAAATATGACAATTTGGGAAAATTCGTTAACATTCGGCTACTTTTCGAAGATAAAAGAAATTTAGCTCGGTATATTGCCGATATCTTTAAGAATGTTCACGATATTCGATTGGCTTTTCTTTACAAGTTGCCTTATATAGTTGATTACTAAATTATGCAAAAACAGTTTTGTTATCTGTAGCGCATGCGTAGGTAAAAGAATTTCATGCAAATGCTAATAGTTCATTAAATATTTATTACGTTTATATTCTAATTGTAGTATGTTGTTTTAATGCACTTTGTAATATTTCTTGAAAGTGGCGTAAAATTTGCATGCTATAAGTAAAAAAAATATGCGAAAAAATTTTCAAATATTTAAAGAAATTTTTATCTGCATGAATATAACTGTTACCCTTACACAAATGAACTAAAATATTGTAGAAGATCTATAGAGGCATATGCTATAGGTACAGATCATTTCGAGCATTTTATTTCACAGGGTAATAGAAAATATTTTTTTGATGACTTTTTTTTGGACCCCTAAATGCCCAGGCATCAAACCTACGCAACAAAATATAATGTTAAACATGTTATTTATATCCCAGAAGTTTCATAAATTTTGTCAATATTGCCTCTAGATATTCGACAAAACGTCTAAAACTAAAACTCTGCGGTGACTTTGGCCATATGATGTATTTATTTATATTAAATATAAATTAATGGTAACTTATAGAACAGTAACTATTTATAACTGTATATTTTTAAGAAAATTTCAGTAAAAATGACAGACATAATTTAAAAAGAAAAATAAATAAGTATTTGACATTTTCAAAATAATTAGTTCAAAATAATAAGTTCTTGTAACTTAAATGTCGCAGTATGCGTGTTTAATGTGCCTTAAATACCTAGTTACTAAGCAACAAATGACGTGTTAATAGCATGAAACATAATAATGGAAAATGACTGTGCACTTATATAACTGAAACATCTTTCTCCATTAAGGTTTATATTGTGTTATTGTAAACATGTTTTGATAAGAATGATTTAACGCTGAATAACTATATTGCAGTAGAAAGTAATGTACAAAATTCTGTATTTAAAGATATAGTGTCACTTCCTCTAAAAGTATTAAACGAAATGTGTTCGTATTTTATCATTTATACATTTGAAATAATGTTATATTTAAAACATACAAAGATATATATTACTTTTAGTAGTCATTATTTTAATTTATATTGATTTTTCGTAAATGAGATTACAAAAAAATTTGATTCTTTATTTCAGCGGTTTGCAACCCATGTAACGCGTTATTTTCATGTGTATTCTAATATGTTACTATATGTTATATATTACTTTTAATAGCCATTATTTTCATTTATATTGATTTTCCATAAATGAGATTATAACATATTTTGATTCTTTAATTCAGTGGTTTCCCCAAGTAACGCGTTATTTTCATGTGTATTCTAATATGTTACTATATGTTATATATTACTTTTAGTAGTCATTATTTTCATTTATATTAATTTTCCATAAATGGGATTATAACGTATTCTGATTCTTTAATTCAGCGTTTTCCAACCCATGTAACGCGTTATTTTCATGTGTATTCTAATATGTTACCCTCAAAATGAGGAAAAATGCCCGCCGCAATTCATTGATAATTTAATGTCACTAACTCCACCCACCCGCAATCCTATTACATAATTACTCCGCTGAAACTGTCATTGATCATTACACAATATTTTATTCCCGTACATTTTCCCTATAGTTCCGTTTTTAATTATAATTACGACGCTTAAATTATATCAGGGCGTGTGGTTTCAATGTTTTATTTTAAAACATGTCAAAAAACAGTCTGCTTTTTTCGTTTTCGAATAGGTGGAGTTAGGTTACTAACGAATATTAATAAGAAAGCTTTTCATTAGCTCCATATTAATAGGAAATCGTTCCTTTTAATGGAGTATTTAATTTGAAGTGTTTACTGGTTATTTGAGTGAGTTTGTTTTTTGTTTAAAATAGATAACTGGTTAAAATCCGAAACTCTTAAAGAACTTGAAGATTGAAATTCAACTTAATGATTGGAGAATTGCTAGTAATTGGAAACAATCTGATTACATAGAAGTTCAAGAAAACCTGCTTGAAGTTGTTATTAGGACTGTTCTGGTAAGTGATAAACTCAATATTTTAAATAAAACTCAAAACAACATTGCTCCATTAACAAAAATAAAATGTAACCAGTGGATCAGTGCGAGGATTTCGCACTACAGTTTAATATTTTTTTTAGCAATATCAAATATTTTTTAGATGCAGGTTTAAAATTCTAAAGAAAAATTAAGGATAAAAATATTCTCAAACAATATTAGTCAAGTCAGAATAGCATCTCATTTATTTCATCAGAAATAACAGTAAAAATTGATCGCGCGAGAAAAAAAAATAACAATCGTACTTAGGGGCATTAAAGGATGCCATCATCTGCTTCGGGAAAAACATAGGGCAATGAAAAATAAATTTAATAAATAAAAAATACAATGTAATATAACAAATAAACCTTTCATTTTAGTCTACCAGTGTAGTTCCTCTGATTCGATCGATCGATAGTGTTTTTTTGTTCTAAACATTTCAACATTTGAATTTGAATATTTCTTTTTAATCATAAATATAAAATAAACACGCGTGGAGACGGCCCAATTTATCTTTGTTGTACTGTTATTTTTTTATAATCATTGTTGAGCACGATATAATGCGGTATTTTATTTTTGTGGCAACACTACTTTGAGGAAAGCTTTTCATTTCATGTATGAAAACAATGCTGATTTATTTTTTAATTATCTACAATTCTTAATCAAGAAACATCTTTTAACGAAATGTGAGTGTACTATCTCAGAAACGTGTTCAAAATATTTTCATACAGTATCTGAATCATCGTTCTGCGTTTTGTTGAGCTTGGAAAAAGAGATATTGACAACAGAAATAATATATAGGATGATAATGAATTACTTGAAATATGGATCATTAATGAGCGATGTAAAATCCCCAAAACTGCTATGTGTTGTTTGTTGATAGATATTGTATAATTATACAATCATACATCTGTATTAATGCGCCAGTTAAAGACATCCAACTTATACACAAAATGATGTCAGTTTCTGTCAGCAATATAAAACTCGGCTCAAATGTAGCATCTTATGTGTTTACTATAAGTAAAAACAATGAGAAATCTGTTGAAGTATCGTACCGAATACTTTATCATCTTGCTAAAAGCGGTGAAAATCGTACAATCTCTAAAAATTTGGTATATTTTTGTATCAAACATGCTGTTCAAGGTATGTTCAGAGAATACCATGTGAAATATGTACATATGTATCTTTTTCAAACAATGCAGTTTCTCGAAGAATTAATGGCATGACGGACGATATTGAATCTACAGTAATTAGAATAATAAAATAGTTCCTCCTTTTAAATACACGCGGATGAGAGTGCGGATATCTGCGATATGTAAATTTTACAATATGTTTGAACGATAACGTGCTTGAAGAAAATATGTTAATTTGCTGTCCTCTCACATAAATAGGGGATGCATCACGGCTACGGGTATTTCGATAATTAGTGCTAGTGTGTCAACGAGTACCTTTGACAGTATAAATTCCCCTTTCTTTTCCCCCGATATTTCCATCCCCTCCCGTAAAGCTGACATCAAGCCCATAGATATATGTACAGGAAAGCACATATTTAATGCCATTTACAGTTATTTCTGTGAAAAATAAATTAGTGGGCCAGTTGTAGTGCTGTTTGCACTGATCGTGGAAAATCTATGACTGTTTATTACACAGGCTTACCTGGTCTGATCAAAGAAATTGCATTCCATGTAGCTTGAAATCATTGCTGTATACACAGACACAGCCAAACGGAAAAATACCTGCCAGACGCATTGAAGTTCCCTCAATCAGTCAAAGCTGTTAATTTTACTAAATCTAATTAAATAAACTCCAGACCATTCAAAATTTTTCCTGAAGAGATGAATTTCCTTCACAGTACATTGCTTCACATGGAAGTGGCTATCGCGAGGACAAGTACTCACAAGATTATTTAAATTGAGGCATGAAGTTTATGATTTTTTAAGACTATCTTTTTTTAGCTGAGTTCTAAATTTCATGAAAGTGAATGGCTGTAAATACTTCCATACTTATCAGATCTTTTTTCAAAAATAAATAAATTTAAATTAGGATTACGGAAAAATTACATAGACATTTTTAAGGTGTCTGACAAAATTGAATCTATGATTAAGAAATTAGATTTTTGGGAATCTTGTATCAAAAATCATCATCCCGATGTTTTAGAGACATTTACAGTTTGTTATCTGGAAAACTAGCTAAAATTTTCAAAATAAGTAAAATGTAGTGTAATAGCTCACTTTTAAAGGACTTAAAATATTGTTCAGTTAATATTTTCCAGAGGATATTAGTGAAAATAACTGCATTTTTCCAACCCATTTAACGATTTGTTCTTTCAACAACCCGAAAATGTATCAGTTTTTGAAAAAAAAAAAAAGGATTAAACTTTCTTCTGATTCTTCCTTGCAATCCGATTTCAGAAAAAGAAATATCATTGAATTTTGGATAACAGTAAAATAACTCAAAGATAAAGAAATAAAATACTTGTTGCCTTTATCAAATACAGAGCTGCTCGAAATAGAATTTTCGTCTTATGCGTATATTAAAAACAAATATCGCAATCAGCCTGACGCTGTTCTTGAATTGATATTATGTTTGACTAGATATTATATCTGTCTTCCTTTGAAGCTGATTTTAGAAAACTCAGCTCCATAAAACAAGTTCAAGCATCCATTGAGAGTATTAAAAACCAGATTTTACTACTTGTATATCACGATGCAAAATTGTCATAAACTTTAATTTAGTTAAAAGTTCTTCTAATGCTATGTTGATTTTTTTATGTTACGTTAGTACTGTAAAACGTAAAATTAACTTTAAAATGTAACAAAAAATAAAAGGTTAAAATGTCAATGTAATATGAGTTCTTTTCACTTACCCATCATACGTAGTATAGGGTAAGCCTTGTAATCGTTTTGAAAATCGAAAAACTTTTTTTGACGGATTTACACGTTTTAAACACTGGAGATTCCGAAAAACATATTAAAAAAAATTCTGTCCGTCTGTCTGTGTGCGTGTCTGTGAGTCTGTCTGTGTGTCTGTAAACGCTCTATCTCCCGAACAAATTGAGATAGAGACTTGAAATTTGGTATGTACTTAGTATGTAATAATCGGAAGACGCTTATTGAATTTCAGTAACCTCGATTATCCGGAACTATTTTTTTCGGATTCCCGAAATATTCATTCTGATAAAAGGTATATACAAATTTTCAAAATTGTTTATTTTAAGGTGTAAATATTAAATACAATAAAAAAAAACATAAATTTTGCATAAAGAATGAAGATAATGAGTTGCCGCGATATTTGTAATCCTATTTTCCCCACTCTTCGATTTTTCATGACCCTGTATTTCATTCAAATTTCAATTCAAAGATATATTTTAACTGGAAAGGAGACGCTTAATCCGACGCAGTAAACCGTTAGTTAATAGGATTATCAATTTTGGAGTTATAAGAATATTTATTTTACGCAATTCAGTAATAGAGCATTTAACGTTTATGATGTCATCAAGCCACGATTTTATTCGAATTGCAATGCATTTTATAAATAGTTTACACGTTTTATTTTCATATTTTATATTATGCATATCCATGATGGGTAAGTATTACGGTGGCCTCCAACGACTACTTTTATTTAGTTATGCCAAGAAGATTACTAATTGAAAAAAAGAAGCATGTTTACGATATGTGCGTAAGTGGGAGCGTTTATAAGAGAAGAGGGGGTACTCCTAAAAGAAAAGCCTCAGTAAGGGGTACGTGAAAAAAATATATGGAAGCGCTGTTTTAATTCATATATTTATTAATGCACCTTATATGTTCTGCGTCCAGGGATGGAGTTTTCCTCGACCTCCCGGGCAAGCGAGGGGTACCTTTTCCTTCGCTGCTGCTAATGAAGAGTCGTAGAATAATTTTAAAACATGGCTCAATGTATCTAAAGAAAGTTTTAGCAGAGAATTTATGATTTTTGCTGGCTTTGCATACAACGGCAAATTATAAATAAAGAGAGCGGCGATAAATGTTAAGATGAACTCCACATACTACCAGAAACATATTTCACTCCCAATATTCAAACATGATATACCATCTCTTTACTCTCAGAATTATCAATCTTTTGAACTGCATCAAGATGTAACAAAAAGTCACACATCACAATCGACTGTTTATTTCCTGAAACAAATCGAATCAGAACCGGTATCAAGGCTATAACCTTCACTGACATACCAGCTAAATCTCCTGATGACCCATTGGTGTTTGCGCTTTTGGACTTTTAAAAAGCACGTTATCCACACTGCAAATCTGTATACACTTTTCAGAACACTTATTTTGTCACTTTTTTTAGTACACTTTGAAGCGCACTTTTTGGAACAGTTTTTAGAGTACTTCTGAGAACACTTCTTTTGTTCCGAACACTTTCTTGCGCACTTTTTGGAATCGGCGATTTCACATGTGTGCCCACATGTGCTCCCAACCTGTTCTCAAGTGTGTTCCCAAGTTTAGATTTAACAAATCTCCTCAGCAGAGCACTTTTGGTACACTTTCGGAACACTTTCTATTATAGTGGAGCATATTAGGAACACAATTCAGTACACATTAAGGTAATTGGAACACTTTTTTTGAATCAAAGTGTTACAAATGTGTTTGCAATGTGTGCTGAGTATTTGCAGTGCAGTCGTCGACCTTTCATGGATTTTGGAATGCTGTTTATAATGAATGGGCCCAAATACATCTTTCAAATATACAAAAGGCATTATTATCATGGATATTAGGGTGTAGAAAGATTGTTCAGAATAAGAATTACCAAACTGAACATTTAAAACACACATATTTTATGTAAAATAGTTCTGTAATAAGTACAAGGAAAATCGTCTATAAAATGTGTGAACTCTATACGTAGTTTTCGGAAATTATGAAGAACAGTTATAATTTCACTTTTATCGTTTACTTTCATTTAAGTAAGAAAATACAGAAAAATAAAAACAAGCAATTTTACACAAGAACATTTTGTAACTTACCTCCAAATAGAATAGATTTTATGACATAAATATTATGTGAATTAAATACAATGCTCTTGCCATCACAAAATTTTCAATATCATTGTAATACACCAATTTAAAATACGGAATTACACGCCAGTAATTACGAAATATAAGGTATTTCTTAGATTTTAAAACGGTGCTACATTATTCAGTGGGTCAATAAAAGAACAACAAAACAGGACTCCGATGCCAACAAAACTCTGTCGGGAATAAAATTTTATAGTTAGATCAACATATATAATCTTAATAATTAGCCACAAATATAAAATTTGGTATATTTCCAACCTTTAAAAACTCAGACACCGCTTTAATGTTCATCACAAAAAGCATACCATACTAGCGTTCCTGGTGATTCATCGAAGCCGATACCAAATCAATATTTTTTTCTTAAACGTCTTTCATGTTAAATTTTCTGGAATTTCATCACATAGATGCCTATATATAGCTATCTCGGAAATCGTGTAGATGCACAGAATTGCCACGGTCTCTTGGACAATGCACACAAAAAGCTAGTCGGCATCAATTTTTGTCATTGTGTAGCTAAATAGGAATTCTGATGAAATTCCAGTCCGCAGATGTCGAGATATATCTAATATTGCCATGGTATATTTTCAATTTGACAAAACTCCAAACAAAATAGTTTAAAGTACTTAGGTTGGGTGAGAGTTGTGTTGCAAATTACGGCGAGGCATGAAAAACCCACCATCAAGAAAACGTTATTTTACAGCTTGAATGTTATGCACAGTGTTAGAAACATTTACTGAAAGGATAACTTACATTTTTAAAACAGTACAATGAGTAATAAAAAGCTTTCGGCTAGGTATTCACGTAACATTAGGCTAGGCAAAACCGCTTCTTGTAATTTTTTTCACAATATATAATTTTATAAGAAGCCTGTCAAAACGATCTTCATATTTAACGCTAACATTTGTTTCATTTCGTTAATCAAATATTTACTAGTAAATCATGAGCCTCAACGTCAGCTCTAAAAGTCACTGTTTTTTAATCTCACTTTTCATATTATTTACCATTTTACAATCCGAAATTTACTTTTTACTTTCTTCTATCTTTACAAGAAGAAAGTATTGGATTCATGAAAAATTTCTACTTCCGGTTTTCGACGGATTTATACGTTTTAGAAGGTCCTGAACACGATTTGACTGTTTTTAGAAAATGTCTGTCTGTGAGTCTGTGAGTCTGTCTGTCTGTCTGTCTGTATGTGACGCAAATTTTGTGGGCGCTCTATCTCAAGAACTAATGCTCGGAATTTAATAAATGTTTAGATTCAGTTAGTACCTGATATAAATTGGTGCTGATTAATTTTTGGTAAAAATCGCCCGGCAGGTGGCGCTGCTATGCAGCATTTTTCGAGATTTCCGCAATAGCTCTATCTCAAGAACTAATGCCCGGAATTTAATAAAACTTTAGATTCAGTTAGTCCCTGATATAAATTGGTACTGATTCGTTTTTGGTAAAAATCGCCCGGCAGGTGGCGCTGCTATGCAGCATTTTTCGCGATTTCCGCAATAGCTCTATCTCAAGAAATAATGCTCGGAATTTAATAAAACTTTATATTCAGTTAGTCTCTGATATAAATTGCTGTGCTGATTCGTTTTTGGTAAAAATCTACCAGCAGGTGGCGCTGCTATGCAGCATTTTTCGCGATTTCCGCAATAGCACTATCTCAAGAACTAATGCTCGGAATTTAATAAAACTGTGTATTCAGTTAGTCTCTGATATAAATTGGTGCTGATTAGTTTTTGGTAAAAATTGCCCCGCAGGTGCTGCTGCTATGCAGTATTTTGCAGGATTTACACGATTTTAGCGATAGTCATATCTCAAGAAATATTGAACGGAATTTAATAAAACTTGAGTTTCAGTTAGACCTTGATATAAATTGATGCTGATTCTTTTTAGTGCATGCGAAACCTGTGTGAGATAGAAGAAAGTTTTGGGATTGACACATCCGACTAGTTTTATATTGCATACATATTTATAGGCATATAAAATACTTCGTAGGTTTCAGAAATTAGAAGCGTTAAATTAAACACGCGGTTTATGCAATGATATTCTGAAATTCCCATGAACTTCTTATCCATGTAACTTTTTAGATAAAAAAATTATATTGAAATAAATTCTTCATTTATGTAATAGAATACAAAAATAATTTGAAATAGGGTTGCTAAGCAACTAATAATTTAAACAGAAAAGTAAAAATAAATGCATTTTAAAATTTGTAAAAAATATGAAAGTAAAATATTTTATATTTCCCGAGCAGATTCAAAAATTTTTCCAATAATTTAAACAATTAATATCTAAATTCCTATGAATATATCAGCAAATTTTCAAAGCTATTGGATATATTTAAAACCTCCATATCGAAAATTTGCCATTAATAAGTTTACGTTTAAATCCATTATTCAAATATGCGATTTTTATTTCAGTTAAAAATGAAATTTGTAAATCGTCTGCATTCCCATAGGAAAGCATTATGACCTAACAAGAAATGTTCTATATTTTTCAAACGAATGAACCAAATGTAACTAAAAACTATATAGCTCATTCCGGTTACCTCACCAACATACCCACCAAAAATCAACTTAATAGGACGATTTTTACGGCAGTTATCGCGGAACAGAGAGACAAACAAACAGACAGACAGACAGACAGAAACGAAAAACTTTTCGCGTCTACACAGTGAGCCTCAACTGACGTTTCGGCAATTATCTAAAATACATTATTCAAATATGCGATTTTAATTTCAGTTAAAAATTAAATTTGAAAATTGTCTGCATTCCCATAGGAAATAATTATGACCTCACAAGAAATGTTCTATATTTTTCAAACGAATGAACCAAATGTAACTAAAAACTATACAGCTAATTCCGGGTACCTCACCAACATACCCACCAAAAATCAACCTAATAGGACGATTTTTACGGCAGTTATCGCGGAACAGAGAGACAAACAAACAGACAGAGAGACAGACAGAAACAAAAAACTTTTCGCGTCTACACAGTGAGCCTCAACTGACGTTTCGGCAATTATCTACTCTAGTAGGGACGGACTTTCTAAATTTGCGCCGGAAATTTACATGCACTTGTTCATACATTAATCCACGTATACTAGCAGATACAAGAAGAATTATTTTATTCTGTCTTCTGCTGAAAATATTTTATTAGGTCACCTGTAAAGAAATCGCATTTTTAACCTATTTCCCGAAAATATTTAGAGGCTTTATAAACACCCTATTTAAAAAAATACATTTAAATTGAAACACATTATTGTATTATATTTTCGAGGAAAATAAAGCATAAATAAATATAAATTTAAAAAAAAATGCTTTATAATTTATTACTCTCAAACATTTTTTTTTTTAATTATAGTAAACTAAAATTCTTCTTCTTTTGTTCAGAGCATGGTCGTTTCTGTAATGCATCATCTAAAAATGTTTATATTTTATGCTTGAGCCAAATTCCCAAAACTATTCATTATACAAGATATCATTTTAAATTATTAATTTTAATATGGGTAAATGTACTGTCTTATGTTATTTTTAAAATTTCGCTAAATAATGTCAAGATAGTTTTATTCCTTTTATATTTGGTTTCATAATCAGTATTTAAAAGAAAAACCTAAACTAATTACAAACTGAATTAATATCAGACGTTCAATGCTCGACAAAATGTATACAAAGTCATTACGAATTTCCAAGGTTATTTTTCGAAAATGTATTCAATGCCGTTGTTTAAAAAATAATTATCAAAACCTGGTATATAAGATATAAAATGAAATTCAAATTACAGAGAACAGTTTTAACAATGAAAAGAGATTTTTTTTTCCTTTTTCATTATCTTAATTAGCGAAAGAGATTCTTATTTCAAAATGTGAATGGTTATTGTAGCTATCTTCATATTGATGCCTTCTTTTTAATTGAAAATTTATTATTTAAAAATAGATATACAGTTTGAACATTTTCTTAATTTTTACTTTTTTTCTATCTTTACAAGAAGAAAGTATTGGATTCATGAAAAATTTCGACTTCCGGTTTTCGACGGATTTATACGTTTTAGAAGGTCCTGGACACGACTTGACTTATTTTAGAAAATGTCTGTCTGTGTGTCTGTACGTGACAAAAATTTTGTGGGCGCTCTATCTCAAGAACTAATGCATGAAATTTCATAAAACTTTATATTCAGTTAGTCCCTGATATCGATTGGTGCTGATAAGTGTTGGGTGAAAATCGCTCTAAAGGTGGCGTTGCTACATTGCATTTTTCGCGATTTCCTCAATAGCTCCATCTCAAGATATAATGCAGTCATTTTCCTGAAACTTCAGATTCAGTTAGACCTTGACATAAATAGATGCTGATTACGTTTTGGAGTAGATATCTCTCCAGGTGGCGCTGCTATGCTACTTTTTTCATGATTTTTACGATAGCTATATCTCAAGAACGAATGCACGAAATTTCATAAATTTTCATATTCTGTTAGACCTTGACATAAATAGATGCTGCTTACGTTTTGGTGCAAATAGCCCAACAGGTGTCGCTGGTATGCTACTTTTTTCATTATTAACAAGGCAACTATATCTCAAGAACTAATGCATGGATTTTCATCAAACTTCAGATTCAGATAGACGTTGACATAAGTTTTTGTTGATTAGGTTTTCGTGTAAATCTCCCAACAGTTGGCGCTTCTATGCTGCATTTTGAAGGATTTACCAGTAGTCATATTTCTAGAACTAATGCATGGAATTAAATAAAACTTTCGATTCATTTAGAACTAGATATAAATTGGCGCTGATTCTTTTTAGTATATGCGAAACCTGTGTGAGGTAGAAGAAAGTTTTGGGATTGACACATCTGACAAGTTAAATTTATAATAGTGTCTATTGCAATTACATTGTAGGAGATCTTCCGATTTCTGATGGGAAAAAAGAAATCCACTATACCAATAGTCCATTTAGATATCCAATGGTACGATATTTACAAAACAACACCAACAACAAAAAATAAAATAAAATAAAATAATATATGTATATATATATATATATAACATTATATTTATTAAATGCTAAATTTCAAATAAAAAATCATATTTATAATGCATGTTATACACAAATTGTGAAAATTACATTATCCATATTACATGATTTTTGAAGCAAAACTTTATTTGTCAACAATATATAGTTGCAATTTTCCAACTGGACAAAAAATCTCCGGGCCGGGATTCGAACCTGGGATCTCTTGGCTGAAGCTGCCAATGCTCGACCAATTGAGTTATCCCGGAAGAATCTGGAGAACCTAATTCCCCCAGCGAACGTTAATGATCATGGCATCTGGTCTGATATCTGATTCAGCTCAACAGAATAAATCGGAGGTAATTTAACTCCAGTAAACGCTGGATACGTAGTTACACTAGATTAATTTTAACACAATTATTCTATTTGGTAAAGAAATCACATTGGTTGCAATTTTCCAAGGGGTTGAAAAATGTCTGTGACAGGATTCGAATCAGGGATCTCTTCGCTGAAGAACATTTTTGGACAAGTTGGAAAATTGCAACTCGTGTGATTTATTTACCAATTAGAATAATTGTGTTAAAATTATTTTAATATATTGTTCTTTTAAGATTAGGTTTCTAATGTCGGAGCTGGTGATATGTAAATGACGTCACTTTGACAAACGTATAAAACATATTTAGCTCTTCGAATAAAAATAATTGCTTTAAAAGGAAAAATAAATGTCAATTTTACCCGATAAATCATTTTACTGAAATACAAAGGATGTGAATTATCACTTTACTAAACAGCGTACAGCCAACAGAGACAAACAAGTTGCAAATTGTACGTCAAACGTGACAAATGAGGTGCGTTCGTACTATAGCTAGTTACATAAATATTCGGATCGTTTCGGATTTTTAATTCTGTGAAATTAATTATATCGTCTGCAGATTAATTTCTCTCATAAAATAAGTATCTCAGTCGCTTGACCATTAAACTTCGGAAGCTCCTATAACAAAAAAGCACCGATTAAAAAAATAATTCAAATTTCTTAATAAATATTTTTATTAATATCTCCTAAAGTTTTGATTCGATTTTAATAAAATTTGAAACGTCTCGACAAAATTCTGCAAAGATAATATATTTTAAATTGCAAACCATTCGGTTGGGTAGTTTTTGCGTTGTTATATGCGGACGGACGTACAGACGGACAGACAGACAGACGGACAGACAGACGGACAGACAGACAGACGGACGGACAGACGGACGGACCAAGCGACGACTATAGGTGCTACGTATTTATATAATTACGAACGCACCTAAAAATGTCCAGACGGGGGTTCGATCCCAAATCTTTTGGTGTAGTGCTGTACCAATGAAGCCATCCGGTTCAGCATTCTCTCACTCTTATATGGCTAGGCCAGAACCTTGCAGCACACGATGGAACGTCAATCATGTGCACAATTCCTAGTGGCATACATCAGACAAATCAAACCCAGTATCGGTGAATATTTATATGCTAATTATTTTTTCAGAAGAGCTGAAATTACGCTGTAAATTACTGAAATACAAAGGATGTGTATTATCACGTTATTAATTCGTAATTTTAGATTGAAAAACCACGAGTATACTCGTGGTTGGCAGCGAATGGTTTAACCCCAGCTATCCTCATGGATCAGAATGTTAAAATTCGAATTACTTTCCGATATATTAATTTAATTTTTATTTTTAATGGCATTTCTGTAATGTTGTCAATTAAATTACTCCATTTTTGAGAATAAAATGAAGAGATAAAGAAGATTTTAGTCAGCGCACAACCAACAGAGTGAAAAAAATGTCTTACAGCCCAATTTCAGCTCTGTTGAAAAAATAATTAGCATATAATAATTTTACTTTCAACGCCTTTGTGAAAAGTTTTAATCGCTATTTTTAAAACATATTTCATTGAAAACCGTATATGCTTTTTCTTGAAATTCAATTCTTGCTCACAAGGGTCAATAATTGTCCATCTAAATGTAGTTTAAATTTTTCTCTTTGGTTAAATGTAATGCTAAAAGAAAAACTACAATGTAATGATTTCTAAATGTCAATATGTCGATATATGATTATTATTATTTTCTTTTTTGTAGAATAAAATGATTCATAAAGCTGGAATATGTAAAAAAAAATATTTTTATGTTGTTGAATTTTAGTAGAAATTTTAATTTAAAGAAATTGTTTTTTTCACCGTCTATTAAAAATGGAAATAATTCTGTCTTCATTTTTAATGAGAATAGGTCATCTAAAAAAATAAAAATATGTCTAGTAATCCGTTCCTTTTTCTCTTCCGTTTATTCTCAAAAAGTGAGTAATTTATATGCCAAGATTACAGAAATGTCATTAAAAATTAAAACAAAATTAATATATCAGGAACTAATTCGAATTTTAACATTCTGATCCATGGGGATAGCTGGGGTTAATTTCATTGCCCAACGTCCGATAATCTAGGAGAAGCAACTATAAAATACAAACAGGCAGGAAGATTTTAACATAAGAGATTATACTTTAGACTATATATTTTTAATGTTTTATAAAACTTTAAAACCAAAAATATACTTGAAACATTAATTCTATTATGTAAAATTGTCTTGAAATATAGACAAGTGATACAAACAGAACACAATAAGGCTTATAAAAACCTTTTAATATATAGATCGACATATGTTTCAACGTTCAAACGGCGCCATTATCAAGATCTACAGCGATAAACAAACTATTCTGTCAAATATTTGAAAGTAAACTTGAAAAACATAAATCAGAAAAACATATGAGGGGTTAGAATGACAGTGGAGTAAGTCAATATTTTGTAATTTGAGAAATAAAGGGTTTTGTGGAACTTGTATTGCCGTTGCATTAAGTGGTTCAACTTTTTTTGCTCTCTAGCGGCTTCTTAAGTGAACTATGATTTATTTGAATGTCACACTGAACAAAAAGTAATATACGTTCAGTGAAAATATGGTTATCTAGACTTTCCAAATTTTTGACTTACTCCACTGTCATTCTATCCCGCTCATACATTTTTTACATGTATGAGCGGGATAGAATGCCTAAAATGTTCAACTGTTAACGTGAATATTAATATTTCCTTATTGCTTTTCTAAAACTGAAAACTACTAAGTGCCAAATTTTAGGTAATTCAAATGAGGCTGACTCGTTGCAAATGTTCTCGTTACGCATATAGATTTCTATTTATTCACGGATAATGGATAGAAAATAAAGTCTTGATGGATAAATTATTTTACTATTTTTAAAATAAATTTTTAGAGTCTCGGTTCTATGTAGTCTTGCCAATGCTGTAGTACTCCTGTTACATTTGATATCTGCACTATTCTCCTTTAATCTTGTTTTAAACTTTCTAGTTGTTATTCCTATATAATATTGTAAAGTTCCATCTGCTCCAGTGAACGGGATTTCATAATCACCTGGTTGATGCATAAGTACAATGAAGTCTTGCATTGGCAAGACTACATAGAACCGAGACTTTAAAAAATGGTTTTAAAAATAGTAAAATAATTTATCCATCAAGACTTTATTTCCCATCTATTATCCGTGAATAAATTAAAATCTATATGCGTAACGAGAACATTTGCAATGAATCAGCCTCATTTGAATTACCTAAAATTTGGCATGAGGTATTTTTCAATTAAAAAAAAACAATAAGGAAATATTAATTTTCACGTTTACAGTTAACTATTATGAGCACCTGCTTTTTTATGCATATGTTCTCGTAATTTATGTTTTTCAAGTTTATTTTCAAAATTTTGCGAGAATAGTTTGTTTATCGTTGTAGATCTTGATAATGGCGCTGTTGGAGCGCTCAAACATGTATCTGATCTTTATATTAAAATACTTTTATAAGACTTTTTGTGTTTTGTTTGTATCACTTAAGCATTTTTATCTATATTATAATTATAATTAGCGATCTTATTACATGATTACGTAAAATTGTCTATTCTTTTAAAATTGATCAGTTGTTCCGAGGGCCCGGGTTCGAAGCCGGGACGCGCTACGTTTTTTTTTTTTTTTTTTTTTTTTTTTTTCATAAATATACTTGTAATTATAATTTAATAATCTCAATAAAAAATGTTGTTAACATAATTAAATTTTAATTTAGCATTTTTGATTTTTAAACATTATTAAACATTTCTCATCATTTAAAGAGCTTTAAAAAATTGGATCTATTATTGGCTAGTAAAAATTCAAAAATCATTACAAAATCAGCATATTTTGTATCGAATTATAGAATTCTTCTCCCATCGCAATAAAAAACGAAGATATTTCAGATGCTGGATTATTTGTTAAAAATCCATTGTATTGCAATAAAATTTTACAGCACTTCAACGGATTTGGGACATCACTTTTCTGATTTTCATCGAATCCCGACACTTCATATTGAGCTTCTTGTGAACTACAGCTTGCTTCTTCCATTTTACTTACCCATCATACGTAGTATAGGGTAAGTCTTGTAATCGTTTTGAAAATCGAAATTTTTTTTTGACGGATTTACACGTTTCAGACACTGGAGATTCCGAAAAACATATTTTTAGAAAAAAAATTTTTGCCGTCCGTCTGTGTGTCTGTGTGTGTGTCTGTGTGTGTGTCTGTGTGTCTGTAAACGCTCTATCTCCCGAAAAAATTGAGATAGAAACTTGCAATTTGGTATGTACTTAGTATGTAATAATGGGAAGAAGTCTATTTCATTTCAATAACCTCGATTAACCGGAACTATTTTTTTCGGACTCTCGAAATATTCGTTCTGATAAAAGTTATATAAAATTTTTCGAAATTGGTTATTTTAAGAAATGAATATAAAAGACAATAAAAAAACATAAATTTTACATAAAGCATGAAGTCGACCGGATTATTAGTTGCCGAGATATTTGAAATCCTATTTTCCACACTCTTCGATTTTTCATGACCCTGTATTTCATCCAAATTTCACTTTAAAGATATATTTTAATTGAAAATTTGGCGCTTAATCAGATGCAATAAACCGCTAGTTAATAGGATTATTATTTTTGGAGTTATAAGGAAAAACCTCTTTCAAGCAATTCAGTAATCGAGCCTTTAAAGTTTATGACGTCATCAAGCTACGATTTTATTTGAATTGCAATGCATTTTATAAGTAGTTTACGCATTTTTATTTTAATATTTTACATTATGCATATCCATGATGGGTAAGTAATACGGTGGCCCCCAACGACTAGTTTATATGATTATAAGCTGTTATAGAATGATACGCACTTGTGCGATAAAGATTGAAAACTAAAAAAAAGAAATAACCAAAGTCTGTTGTGGCGCCCTCTAGTTACAATAAAATAAAGCATAAATATGTAGTAATTTAATTCTTATGCTAAATTTTAATATAATTATACTTCTTACTTTAAAAAAAGTGTAGTATTATTATCGCATTGACTTCCGTTGTTAAGGTAATTTATAAATAATGTTTCTTTTCAATCACGAATTGACACAATTGTTCAATATCGTTGAATTGATAAAGCATATATGGAATACATTTTAAAAGTGATTTTAAAAAATCCAAAATACTAAATTAAAATTTAATTATGTTAACAAATTTTTGTATTGAGATTTTTAAATTATAATTACTACTATATTTATTAAAAAAAATGAGAAAAACAAACGTCGCGCATTCCGGCATCGAACGCCATACCAACTGAGCTACGACCAACGCATTTATTTTGTTACAAAGTAAGTATCTAAGTTTTGTTAAAATATTAGACCCTCCATTTCTCGAGAAATATTGAGCGTTGTATAAAATCCATTGAACCTGAGACTAAGGGGCTTCTACCCTACAACATATATAAAAATAATCAAAATCTGTGATTACCAAGCTTGGAACTCTCCTTGTGAGTGAAAACACAGACTCATACACAGCGCAGCATTACTTTACCCCATATATAGCTACAATGGATATTAAAACCTTTCGTCAAACATAACTCAAAAAATATTTCATGGATTTCGTTCAAATTTTCACAGCAGGTACCTATAAAGGTGTCAACGACACCTATTTATTTCCAAGAATTAATTTCAAACCGTTTGGAATTATATTAAAAAATAAATAAAAAGCACAATTAAAGTACATACGAGATTTTCGTAAATAATAAGATTTCAAAAGTTCATGGAGTAACATGGAGCAAAAAAAATATGCATGCACAGTTCAATACAATATCAGTACAATAATCAAATCAGTACAATAAAACATATTTCCATTTAATAAAAATGGAAAATTAATCTGGAATATTTTCTTTTTGAAAGAAAAAACCCCGCAATAATAACTTAGTTAGAGATTCGGCACAAATCTCACCATTAGCAGCTTTTTTATTTTGCGGGGATAAATTAGAAACAATTCTTTGATGTTTAAAGAAAAGATTTTGATTTGTGGCATTATTTCTTCTTATTTTCTTTTCCTTTTTAGTATTTTACATGGAATTAGGGAAAGCCATGTATTTTAAATTAAATGAGTGAGACATTTACGTTTAATGTATGTATTTCAAATGAAATGAGTGAAAGGTTTATCTATACTAATATTATAAAGGAGTAAAGATTGTTTGTTTGTTTGTAGGGGGTAATCTCTGGAACTACCGAACCGATTTCAAAAGTGATGGTGGCAAATTGATGGTGACAACCCCTGCTCCAACATTGGCTATATTTTATGTCGGTGCCATTAACCCCAGGGGGTGCAGGAGCAAAAACCGTCCTAAAATTGCGATTTTTTAGCTATCAAACTGGCTATCAAGCCCCGAGAGCTTGCCAGCCGGTTCTGTATGTATGTATGTACGTACGTAATGCGATAACTCTCCATAGAAATATCCGTTTTCCTTCAAATTTTGTTTATCGGTTCACTGTGTTAAGGCGCTTCTCTGATTAGTTTTCGGGATTGATTGGTTAAGTATAAAGGGGGAGAACGGGGGTCTAATTCCCCCCCTTAATTTATATAAAAGGGTTTTTCATGCAGAATTATTCCGTTTTCCTTCAAATTTTGTTTATAGGTTCACTGAGTTAAGGCGCTTCCCTGATTAGTTTTCGGGATTGATTGGTTAAGTATAAAGGGGGGGGGGTCGGGGGTCTAATCCCCCCCCCCCTTAATTTATATAAATGGGTTTTTCACGCAGAATTATTCCGTTTTCCTTCAAATTTTGTTTAAAGGTTCATTGGGTTAAGACACTTCCCTGATTACTTTTCGGGATTGATTGGTTAAGTATAAAGGGGGGAACGGGGGGCTAATCCCTCCTTAATTTATATAATTGGGTTTTTCAAGCAGAATTATTCCGTTTTCCTTCAAATTTTGTTTATAGGTTCACTGTGTTAAGGCGCTTCCCTGATTAGTTTTTCGGGATTGATTGGTTAAGTATAAAGGGGGGAACGGGGGGGGCTAATACCCCCCTTAATTTATATAAATGGGTTTTTCTTGCAGAATTATCCCATTTCCTTCAAATTTTGGTTAAAGGTTCACTGTGTTAAGACGCTTCCCTAATTAGTTTTCGGGATTGATTAGTTAAGTATAAAGGTGGGAACGGGGGATAATCCCCTCCTTATTTTATATAAATGTGTTTTTCATGCAGAATTATTTCGTTTTCCTTCAAATTTTGTTTATAGGTTCACTGTGTTAAGACGCTTCCCTGATTAGTTTTCGGGATTGATTGGTTAAGTATAAAGGGGGGGAACGGGGGGATAATCCCCCCTTAATTTATATAAATGGGTTTTTCATGCAGAATTATCCCATTTCCTTCAAATTTTGTTTATAGGTTCACTGTGTTAAGGCGTTTCCCTGATTAATTTTCGGGATTGATTGGTTAAGTATAAAGGAGGGAACGGGGGGCATATCCCCCCTTATTTTATATAAATGTGTTTTTCATGCAGAATTATTTCGTTTTCCTTCAAATTTTGTTTATAGGTTCACTGTGTTAAGGCGCTTCCCTGATTAGTTTTCGGGATTGATTGGTTAAGTATAAAGGGGGGGAACGGGGGGATAATCCCCCCCTTAATTTATATAAATGGGTTATTCATGCAGAATTATTCTATTTGCTTCAAAATTTGTTTATAGGTTCATTGGGTTAAGACGCTTCCCTGATTAGTTTTCGGGATTGATTGGTTAAGTATAAAGGGGGGGAACGGAGGGGGCTAATCCCGCCTTAATTTATATAAATGGGTTTTTCATGCAGAATTATTCCGTTTTCCTTCAAATTTTGTTTATAGGTTCACTGTGTTAAGGCGCTTCCCTGATTAGTTTTCGGGATTGATTGGTTAAGTATAAAGGGGGGGAACGGATGGGGCTAATCCCGCCTTAATTTATATAAATGGGTTTTTCATGCAGAATTGTCCGATTTTCTTCAAATTTTGTATATATATTCATTGTAATTAGAGATTTACCTGATTAGTTTAAGGGGTTCATTAGATAACTATGGGGGGGGGTAATGGGAGGATGACCTCCCCCCCCTTAATATATTGTTTATTTCTTTATTTTTCGATGGGCTTATTTCAAATTCTTTGAAATAAGAGTATAATATACAATTATTGTGAATAGCCTGTGAACTCAATCTCCTCAGTTTAACTCGGCAGTTTTATTTTTATTTTTTATACTGAAGGAGCTAGAAATTTGAAATTTGTCATTGTAGTTACATATAAGATGTAAATGCTCTCTAAGAACAAAATAAAAAAGAAATTGAAATTTAAAAGGGTGAAATGAGCGAAAAGCGTTCTAAAAACAGTCTAAATTACAATTTCTATGAAATCTCTGGAACCACGGAACCGATTTCAAAAGTGATGGTGGCAAATTGGTGGTGACAATCCCTGCTCCAACAGCCTCTTTAATAAAAAACTATGCGTTGCTGACGACTGGGTTTTTCGCTAATTGTTGCACCAGATTAATCTCGGAAAATGAAACATTTGAAGTTACTGAAAAAAATGATAGCTCAAAAAGTATTTGTCAGAAAATTGTTATACAAACTGCGTTTGAAAGGTAAAAAATTGTATTTTTCTTGATATAAATTTCAAATCTAATTATTATGCCGTTTTTCAAATATTGAATTTCAAAAATTACCAAATTTTCCAATGGAGTACCATAGCGAAACATTCATGCGTAAAAAGATAATGATAAGGGCGACGTGTCCTGACGTGTATATTGGCTATAGCACGAGTCACAAATTATAGTAGCCTTATTATTCTGTTAAAATATAAAAGTTATTTATGAAATGTCAATATTTTGTTTGATTAAAGGTTCGTTAAAAGAAATTGACCAGCGTAGCGGGCGTAGCTGGCTAGTAGTTAAATAAAATAATTGAAATATGAAGATGTTATGAGAAAATTTGGCGATTTATCAACTGCGCCAAGTTAACTTAAAAGTACCAATACATATGTGAAATGAAACAAGGCACAGATGTCATATACGCAACCCGTTGGCGAGATTTCCCCCCCCGCCAATTTTGCGAAAACTTTGTTTTTGAATATTAGTTACAAATAGCATGCAATAATAGGACGTGATTTTTTATTTCAATATAAAAATAAATAGCGTAATAAATGAAATAGCTTCTATTATTTTAAAAAAGGAAATAAAAATCTATAAATAGTATTGTGATATAAATAAATATTAATATACATATAAAAATAATCTATAGAATTACAATAAAAAATAACAGTAAATAAACACAACAAACAGTTTTCGTCAAATTTGCGCGTGTCTCAATCGCGCCAACGTGGTTAGTATATGACATCTGTGCCGAGATTTTTACCCTTTTATCTGTGCTTTCGGAAATATCAAAAATTAAAAAAGTCCTTCCGGCCTGTACCGGGAGGAAAAGGTAGCTTTCCTATATCTTCGTTTTAAAATTTTAGCTAATGTTACACGAAAACAGCGAGTTAAAATGCAAAGAAAACGTTTACAAAAGATTCGTTAATACTGAATTTGAATAAGAAATTCGCCAAATTATTGAGCAATAGTCGAATTGGCTTCATTTATGAAGACTTATTTTGGTCCCCAAATTTGGCGATATTTCGCCAAATGTCGCTAAGTTTGGCGAGAATTTGGCGCTAACGGATATAAATATATAGTTTTATGCGTATGATTGGGAAAATTATTACAACAATGAAAATTTGTGTAATGTGCTGTCTTGTTTCAAAATGTCAGCCACCCTAGAATTTCAAACTGCTCTATCTCAGCCATTTTTTAAGATAGAGGTAAACCAAAAAGTGCTCTGGAATCCTCGTATCAAGGCCTAACACTTAATTAAAAAATAAATTTGAATTTTTAACTTTTTTGTATATTTATTTTAGTTTTAAATTTTTAAGTGGCAGCCATCTTGAAACAAAATGGCGGACCAAGCTGGCCAACGAACTCGGTCGAGACATTGGTGAACTTAATAAACACAATTAGTTTCATCAAAATTGATATATAAATACGAGCGTTATCATACGACATAGGTCATATATATATATATATATATATATATATATATATATATAAATCAACATTTGAACGGAGGGTGGTTTTGGGGTCTGGGGGTCATGATCGGTGAAAATATATCGAAATTTTCCGGAACTGCTTTCCTCCGAACGGCTACAATAAGTAGCTTTATACTTTTCTGTATTGAAAGCTACATAAAATACGGCGATTCTCTATTATCCCGTCAACCACTTTTCATAACAAAAAAACTATAGCCAAACTGTATGATTAAAAGCCAAAAATGCAATCCCATTTAATTGATGTCAGAAGCATTATACGTATTTGTTATGTCTTCAAGTGGTTTTTAATTCGACATTTGCGTGTGTTTTTCATTATGTTTTACTGATTTATTAGTTATTTCATTAATTAAAATAACAATTGTGTCCTTAAATTCTGATATTTTATTTATTTATTTATTTTGGTATTCCAATTGCAACGTTCTCCCGATTATTTGGCGTTACAGTTTGGCGATAGTTTTTTGTTATGAAAAGTGGTCAACGGGATAATAGAGAAGTACCAAAAATACTTATATCAGGCGTAAAATGTTTTGCATTTTTATACGGACCACTTCTCCATTTTAAGATTTTAAATGCTATTTATATCAGATATTTCTTTCTTGAGATTCCCACAAGTTATTTTCGGTAATTTTTTCGTTCGCTTATTAATTGTTTTCAATTTGCCCCCCTGAAAATAACAATTATTTTTCACAAAACTGTCTTATAGTTTTGTTAAATATGTTTGTTATATATTTTCATTACTTGTTAAAATATCGAAAATGGCAATAAAATTATATTTCAGCCCCGTACTCTTTTTTAAGATGGCGCAAAAATATGGTTCAATAAACGTATATTTGTAAATATTTGAAAACATGTTTTTCCACTCTCTAGAAAAATTTGGTAAGATGCCAAAATTGCCTTTTAGCACCATTTTAAATTTTTTCGCCATTGGCGCCAAGCAGCACATGATACGACTTTTCCCCATTCAGATACGCAGACAAGGTTGGTCTCAAATAAGAGTAATGCTAGCAACAATATTGTTTTAACTCTATAAGAGTTACAAACATTAATGTCATTAAATTCTACGATTAGCTTTTGGTCCGATTACGGTTGTTTCTCCTAGAAAAAAGACCGTTGAAGAAGTCTTTTACATTTGTTTCGAAGGAAGTTCGGTCAGCAAAGTATTAATTAATAATGCAAACAACATTAATATTAACATGGGGGCAAAAGTTTGAATTTAAGTGTAAATATTTGGAACCCTTCTCCGTCCCACCCTACAACAAAAAAAAGGAAAAAGAAAGTTACAGAAATGAATTTAAAATGGCGTTAAGCCACGCTTTCTGACATAAGCAATTGGCTGCGAACATGATTTCGAAACTTTCACTTAACTTAATAACATGTGTCTAATAACCCTGAGGGTACAATCGCTTCTCAGTTACACGGACCTTGGGACTTTTTTAAAAAGCTTGACGCAGTTAAGGTTTAAGAAGTTGAGATTTTCTGCCAAATGACCTAACCTACTATGAAAATAAACCTGATGAATTATTATGCTGGTTTATGAATGTATTTAAAAAAATGCATCTGATTTCACTTATTAGATAAATTACTTCTGTTTGCATTTAATAACAGATGAACGGCTTCTGTAAACTAAATTTTTTAAATATTGGGAAAAGGTGGCGAGAGGTAAAGAGATGTGTAAACAAACAGGTAGAGAGACGGGTAGAGAGACGGATAGTGACATAGATAAGCTAACGGGTAGCGAAACGAATAGACAGACGGGTAGCGAGACAGGTAAAAAAGATGGTTGACAGAGAGGTAGCGAGATGGGTAGGGAGACGGGTAGCGAGACAAGTAGTGAGACCGGTAGACAGGATGTAGAGTGTAAGGTTGCGAGACGGGTACCTTGGTGGATAGAGAGACGAATACAGAGATGAGTGCAGAGACATACGGGTAGGGAGAGGGGTATATAGACAGACAGACGTGTCGGGAGACGGATAATGAAACGGGAAGCGAGGCAGTTAGAGAGACGGATAGACAGATGGGTAGCGAGACGGTTCAAGAGTCGGGTATCAAGACAGACGGATAGTGAAACAGGTATACAGACGAGTAGAGAGACAGTAGACAGATGGTTACGGAGAGAGACACGGCAAGACATACGTGTAGTTAGACGGATAGACAAACGGTTAGAGAAACAGATAGGCGGGTAGCGAGACCAGTAGAGAAACATACAGACATGTAGCGAGACAGTCAATCGGGTAGGGAGATGGGTAGAAGAACGGATAGGGAAACAAGCAGACTGTAGCGAGAGAGAGACAGACAGGCAGAAGAAATGTCTGGGATTTGAAGCAGCAAAGGCGCAGGGGGAGAGCCTCATAGAAAATAATCAAAAAGTATTATCTTTGAAATATTTTTTTTTCAATTTCGCCAATATTGACATTTAATATAAAATTTATTTTTTAGAGTTCATCAAAAGATTTTTTATATACTTTAGTAGGAATTTAGGCTACAGTTTCGCAATCAAGTTAGTAGCAAAGCATATTATCAATGTGGTTTGAAGTGTACGAGTTTCTATGAATAGTTATACAAATGAAAAAGGCAGAATTTTTTTAAATTCAAATGTAAATATTTGTCACAAAGAAAATGTTGGAAAAATTAAATTAAATTTGCGTTGAACTACGCTTGCTGAAATACGCTCTTGGCTGCAAATCCGATTACGTGACTTTAAAAAGAATGGCGTTTTAAAAGATCCGGCGTTTTTTTTTTAAGTTTTGAACAATTCCCGCTTAAGAAAATGAGATTCTTTGCCAAATGTTATAAAAGAAAAAATATATATGAAAATATAGCAGTATATATGAATTTATATATGATATTTTGTAATTCTATCACTTAATTTGCTCTTTTTCATACATTGTATCATCTTTATATCGTAATTGTTAACCCTATGTTCTCAGCAATATCACTCAGACTAATCCCTTTGAGGGAAGTCCTAGTATAATAAAAGTTATATATATATATATATATATATATATATATATATATATATATATATATATACATAATTCCCAAAAATTAGTTTTCCACAAGAAATAGCATTTTTAATTCTTTAAAAGTAATTTCTAATCCATAGTACATTTAAATGCTTACAAATGCTTAATAAAATGTTTAATTAATTTTCTTTAATCATTTTCTTAATTTTTTTAATACATTCTAAAATTTTTTGTTCACCAATTAATAGTTTCAATAAAATGAATAAAAGTATTGTTTACATTCAATAATTATATTTCTTATTTTTATTTGATTTCCCTGTAGAATACATGAATGTACATACCAAGGAGACTTTTTTCATAACTTTGAGTTATTGATAAGTATAATACCAAATAAGTTTAGGATGCAGTTTGAAAAAAAAAAAATTCATAAATTTGAGGATACATCTTGTCTTGTTTTAATGGAGAATTTCATTTGATATCTGCACTTTTCGTTTAGGAAATAAAAATCGTTAAAATCGAAAGATTCAATTAAAAGTCTCTTACCGTTAATTAAGAATGATTATATATTTTTTAAATGCTCAGTTACATTTTTAACTTAAGAATTAAAAAAAAGAGTGGAGATGAGCAAAACGACAAAATTTTGACGAGAAAATAGCCTCTCAGGAATTATTACCTTGAGTTTTCCTCGAAGGGATTCATATTACGATTATCTTTTAAATAGGGACACAATGGATATGCGAAATGTAAACAAGATGTTTCATGGCGGAATAAATCATGCAACAAAAATAGCAAAAAGAAAAAAAAATCCATTAAAATGCTTACATCACTGCAAATGTTGAGCATATTAATAATTCTCAACTTGATTTTCTTATTAAAATCTTGCTGACATGCGTTTGTTTTCACGGTAAATATGTATCTTATTTTAATGCTACAATTCTAAAAGCGATTATTGACGTATTTAAGGGTGTAACCTAATAAGTTGTTTTACAGGTTAACTAAATGTACTTTTTCTCCTAAACAACTCATCACCACAAATGTTTTTGTATAACTTTACTTAATCAGTATTTTTATCAAATCAATTAAAGTATTTTTTTTTTAAATAATATTTTTTATTGAAGTTTTGATGAAAAGAACTTTTGTACTATTTTTGAGTAAAAAAAAAAATAAAATAAAAGATGTTTGTTTGAAATTCCCTCAATTCAAGTGATGAGTAGACAAATTAATAAAATGGCTATTACGGTTTTGGGGGAAAAAAGTACAAATTGTGATAAAAAACGCTACTTTTCTGGAGATTCAAAGAACCAAAATATACTATTTACACATTTTTAATGAAGTTGTTTATCACGTTTTATATTTATATTATGCAAAAAATTGAACATGGACCGTTTTATCAATTTTTAGGGTTTCGTTCATCTCACGAAACCCTATTCGTCCTGCTACTTTGTTTGTCCGTCACAGATCCGGTTCTCAGAAACTATATAACTTACAGTCATGACATGTTGTGTACTTATCTACTATGAAACTGAAAATCATAAAATTAAAAAAGATCGTACTATTTTAATATAGAGATATAAAAAACCAAAAATCTTACATCCTTTTATTATTAAATTTAAACATTTTTCGTTATAGCAGTTGCCAACAATTAAAATTCCACAATAAAATTCTTTCTACAATAATTAATTTTCTATTGAAATATTTCCACGTGAAAAATGAAAATGAAATAAAAAGTTTCACCAATTGAAAAAATATTAATATAACGTCATATTAGTAATAAAACGGAAAATTTCAAACTTTTCTCAATAATACAAGAAATATGACTATGCGTAAGTACAGAAAGCAGGTTAATATGATGTCATTTGAGTATTAAAAAGAAAATTAATCTGACGTGATACTGGAAGTATAACGGACTTTTTGAAATGTTTGAAAATAATACAAAGAAAGTATCAATATGAGTTATAGAGAAGGCAAGTAGATAGGACTTGAGCAAGTGATTATAACGTCATATGAGTTTGAGTGAAACATTATAAAAACCCGATTTTGGAAATATTAGCATAGTTTAACATTTTGATTTTCTCTATATAACATGTTTAATTTAATTTTTTTTTAATATCGCATTTAGTCCACATGATAGATATTATTATGACAGAGTATAATAGCGGGCTTTGCCTGTTTTCGGACCGGTTCAGATTTTCGAAAAAACGAGAAAAATTGTTTTGTAATATTTTACTTTATTAAAAACATGACTTTTTTTTTGAAAATTAAATTAAATTTGATTTATTTAAGAAAGGATAAAGTGTTTTGAAAGGAATATTCAACGTCACCCTTTGTGCGATCTTCGATCACACTTACCCAGTTGTTCGATGATTTTGCCCCTTTAAGTCGGTGCTCCGTTAAGGAAAAATTCATATTCCAGGTCATCTAATAAAGTTAATTACACATGTAAGACATCATTTCATACTAAACCGAGGACATTCCACAATTTTTTAATTAACTTTTTTTGTAGTTTTTCATATTTTCCGAGATAAATTTAACAAATTCAAATTTCGCTGCATGGGGCGCTGCCGTCACGCACGGCATTCATCCGCAAAACAGATTATCTGCAAAATAGAAGTGTTTACACTGTTAAAAAATAAATCCGTTAATTCACGGGAAAAGTACTGGCAGCGAAGTTGCCGGACTTTTTCCGTTCCGTTAGTAGATTTTCCGTTTTGAAAGATTGAAGAAACGGTAACTTTCTGTTATGAATGACCTCGGTTTAAAAAAAAAATCCCGATCTGTTTGTGCTGCCATCTGTTGACTATAACGGAAATACTTAATATTTTAATATTAAATACTCCCTGGTACAGATTTCCTGGCTGCCGAGCCTGCGGGGCCTGCGGGTTCGAACTAGGGATGACAGCGACATGAGCCGAGTGTTTTACCTCAAGACCAGCGGGCCCTTGCTAGAATAAGAGTTTGAAAGGATCATAGGGGATTTCTTCAAATCGCTGCTTGGAACTTAAACAATCTGGGGTTTAGATACCTAGTAACTGAAATTAAGTGGGGGGATATTTTGTTATAAGATTATAACTGAAAAATTTAGTATTAATAGAGGATTGAAACATGAATTATATTAATTCCTAATTTGATTGTTAGATGCAAAATATGAATATTATATTTTGAATTAAATTCGATAAAGTATGTTTGCTTTTTTGAGAAAATCGATTTTTTTTTCAACTATTATATATTTTTTAAATGTGTTCTGTTAGAATATATTTTCATTGAGAGTGTCTTTTATAACTTTAAAAAGCAAATTACGAATAATTTCAAAGGAATGAGAAAGTTATTTGTTATTTTTTTTTATTCGGAAGCATTATTTTTGCTTGTTGCTTTTTTGCGTAAAATCGATTTTTTTTTCACTTAATTTAACTTTATATATATATATATATATATATACTAAGCTATTTGTTTAGAATATCTTTTAGTGTGTGAATATTGTGTAGTGTGCTAATAATTTTAAAAGCATGGGAAAATTAATTGTTGCTTTTTAAATTCGAAAGAGCTATTTTGTTCTTTTAAATAAACTCGAATTTTTAATTTACTGAATTTTTAGTTTTTCTGTGCTGCAACATGTCAGTTTTTTAAACATTCGAAATAAATATGCAGCAGATAACGGAATATCTCCGTTGGCCACTTTCTTCTCCTTCTGTTCCGTTGTTTTCAGGAAATATGAAGAATTTTTCTGTTTTTAACGGAAAATGCCCTTCTGTCGTGAAAAGGGACTTTTTCTGTGAAATTCAGGAAAAACATACCCGTGAATTTCAGATTAATTTTAACAGTGTAGAAACTGATTAACACACTATACAAATTACTTTTTTACTTACTAATTAAACTTTTCCGAAAATCCGTAGAAGCAAAAGACTTTGGTTTTATAAATGCTGCTTGAAATCTCAAAAGTATATTGGTTGCTAATGTTTTTTAAAGATAAAGAAATCCTTTCGGAATCGTGGATAAATCAGAAAAGATTATTTCATATTTTCTTTCGTAATTATATTAAATTTCCGAAGATTACGAAACATTTGTCTATTTTTACAGTGTAAGAAACGCACAGAAGTTCTGTTTAGGTGCGTTCGTAATTACATAAATACGTAGAACCTACAGTCGTCGTCTGATCCGTCCGCTGTCCGCATATAACATCGCTTAAACTACCCAACCGAATGGTTTGAAATTTAATATATATAATCTTTGCAGAATATTGTTGAGTCATTTAAAATTTTATGAAAATCGAATCAAAATTTAAAAAGATATTAATAAAAGTATCCTTTATTCGATGAAATCCTGTCATACGTAATCTATATAATAAAAGCGCAAGTCATGTGACTGAGGAAAACAAATACGGGCTAACCACATCTTTTTCCATATTCCAAGTGGCTAATTTTATTCAAAATTATTTTTTTTGAATAAAATTGCATAAAAGTTACAGTTTTATGAAGATTGTTAATTTTTTTTGTTTTACTTGAGAGATGAGTTACATTTAAAAATATATAGATTCTGAGATAACATCAGTGAAAATTAGGTTAACAACCGAATATCTCAATCCATTAAAGTAAATAATTAAAATGTGCATTTATCGTGAATCACAGAAATATTAACCATGGAGGTAATCATTCGCAAAGCAAGATCTCCATGATGAATTTGCAGCGCTGCCTGGTGTTGAAAAAAAATTCGCATCTGTAAACATGGCATACATAATAATAAAAAAAAAAGGCATCCTCATTTCGTTCATAGCATGCAATATAATTTATTTCACTGAAATAATAACGATTATTTTTTACATTGTAAAACTAGTTATAGCACTAAACGAACGCACCTTATTTGTCACGTTTAACGTACAATTTCCAACTTGTTTAATATTTAGTATGAAAAAAATAAATTTTATTTCTCAAGTGAATTCTGTCCCCCGATTTCTCCAGATAACCCTCAGAAACATACTTTATGTAACGCGTTGTAAAAGGAAAATAAGTCCTAAACATAACAGAAAATTTGAATATATCAGTTTCTACGAATAAGAAATTTTTATTAGATACTACATCATAATTTTTTTTTATGATTAACTTACCAAATATGCATAACAAAATAGGTGCATCTCTTTAAATACAAAAATAAAGGCCAGTTAATATCACCTCATACTATCACAAGAATAATAAATTATTTTATTTGGATGAATACAGATAGACTTTTTCTTTTGAAAATAATGTCATTCCTTTTCCAGAACCATTCCGCCACCAACTTAGACCTATGGAGAAATTTATTTTTAAAAGTTTGAATTTAACACCAGAAGTTTGGCTAAGGTACGTGGACGATATTTTTATCACATGGAATCATGGACAGCAGGCACTCCTATCCTTCCACTAAAAAATAAATGAAATAGAATAAAATATCAAATTTACTTTGAAAATAGAAGAAAATCCATCACTGCCGTTCCTGGATATTTAACTAATTAAAGGTGCCAACAACTTAAAACGTAAAGTCTATTCTAAATCTATGATAAGTAACACAATAATCCCATTTAATGCCTCTACAACTTTTACTTATAAGATTGCTGCATTCAATTCGTTCATCAAGCTTGCTTTTCTGATTTGTTCAAGTGAATTCATCCAAGATGAACTTAATTTTATCTGAGATATCGCCATAGACCATGGCTACTCATCACATACAAAAAATTATAGAAAAATCCAATGGCCATTTAAGTCAGCATGCTCTCTCTAGCAATAATAAACCAAACTATCGGAAATTCCAATATATACCTATTTTATTTGAAAGGATTAAAAAGGTCCTCATTAAATACAATATCCATCTTATTACTGTTCCACTCAGAAAATTGGTTGACTTAAATTCATGTAAATTAGATCCTATCCCAACCTGATCAATTCGCAGGTGTATACGAAATCCCCATTAGCTTAAATAATAATCAAATAATTTTTTACATTGGTATGACTAAAAGAAAGTTTTTGGAAAGGTTGAAAGAGCATAAAAACGACATAAAATTTGGAAAGTTATCCACTGCACTATTCCAGTTTTATGCTAAAAATAATTATGTTGTTATTAATTTTGAGAAAGCAAAGATTATCTATAGGTTCAATAACCCATTTAAAGCCGCTATTAGTGAATCATTGGAGATTAAAATTAGGAAGGATTATAGTTGTAACGCAAACTTTTCTTTCAACATACCTAGTTTATGGAAATTAAAAAAAAAAAAAAATTAATTCGCCCTCTCCCCCCCCCCCGTTTTCAATTCATAGTTTAAGTTTTTTACGCTTTAGTCAACAGAGGGCGTCAGCTTGTTTTATTTTTTTCAAACTGTTAGTTTTAGTATTCTTGTGTCGAAATTTAAAAGGTCAGTAGTCGTTTCTTTTGTTTCCGTCCTCGATGATGGCTTTGGGTTTAAAGCCGAAACATGTAGGATTTTAACTTTTTATGAGTTTTAAACCAATTTTTACACTGGTTTTAGCAACTAACAAGCACAAATTGTGCAATTTGTGTTTTTTAAATTAAAAAAAATATGTAATACTAGACAACTTTTTTCAAAAGAATAATTTATCTAAACAAAATTTTCCCAACAGCGCCAGACATGCTATTAAGTTATTAACTGTTTATTTTTGCGATTAATAAATAATTTTTGTTTTAGTGAAATGTTTATTAAAAAAAGTTAAAAACGGGGAACATTCTTTATTATTAAATTTTTAATTATATACTTTATACTGTCGTTAGGTTGACTAACTTTTGAATTGTAAGTTGGAACGTAAAAACATTTGCATGTGATTCCACATATTGATATCTAGTATGTATATTATTCTTTAGAGTATAAAACGTTTAACTTAATGTTTTGAAATGTGTCGCGTTGCTATCAGAACATTAAATGAATTAGTGATAATAATAATAAAAACGCTAAAGCTTATGATTTACTTGAAGAAACATAAATGATTTTGCACATCAAATCAGGGATGATTAATTATCAGAAGATAGAATCATTCATATGTATTAAAATATGACAGTAAAAAATGTAATATGATGTAGTTTGTGATATTTTATGATGTAATTTTCTGATATTTTTTGTATGAACTCATGAATATTATAGTTTTTCATATTTAAACTATCATAGATTTAAACTTTTATCATTTATCTTCATAGATTGGAAGGAAAAATACAGTGCTTATATTTGGTGCAGCCAATAAAATAATCAAATGAAAACGAAAATTTCCAATTTACCGATCACATATTAAGTTAAACCTTTTCAATTTTCCAGAGCTAAATCATTCGTTAAATAGTATTCACTTAAAATAAAAGTGAAAAACTTAACTTGTCGAATAATCTTTTTTTTTATATCTAATATATAAATCAAAATTTGAATAAACGCATTTAAAATTATCTGCATATTGATACGTTTCAATAAATAAGCGTTTAGGATGAAAGTGGATCAAGTCTATAAAAACATTACCCAGCGATTTTTTGTTTCAAAATTAATGGACTTCATTGCGATTCATTAAGAATAATAAGAGACTACTGCTATTTAATGCTCACATGGGACAAGATTTATTTGAACACAGAACAAATTACTGTCAAACATGTTTTTGTGTGGTATATTTTGTGAGAAATTTTTGGTACGATTTTATGGGTGCCTGCTTTTTTGAGCAATTTGTTTAGGTAGTACATGAAAATAAATGTCCGTAAGGATACATAATGTGAATACTACCCTGTAAAATGGAAAAAGAATGCAAGTCGGGTTACGGGACTATGCTATTAAAGCAATTTTTTGCGTTCAATAAAAAAAAAATATTAAAAAGTCAAGTCTAATATCTTCACTTGACAAAAGCGATTTTAACAAGTTCATCAGAAGAAAATGCATGTTCTTGACTACGAAGAATAATATTTAAATACGTACAATTTGATAATTTTTGCTTTCTTAAATAAGTACAGAAAATATTTTAAAATGTTCCCATCTGTTGATAACTTTTTATCTTGTTATGAAAAGCAATTTCAAGCTTCATCGTGAGGTTTTAATATATTTTCTATGTCAGACATTTGTATACTGGCCCTATCTATTGCATAAATAATATATAGCTGATCGATCCGGCGTTGCCCGAGCCCGTAAAAAAATTGTACAAAACGCTAAATATCGCAATAAAAAAACGCGAAAAATTTAAAAACAACTTCACAAATTCCGAATAAACTTTATTGAAAAGAGAACGAAATTTCCTACATTCAACAACAAGATAAAAATCAGATTCATTTTACGAATGTTCAAAAGTCACTGAAAAATGCAAAATTTTCTAAAAATCGCATAAAAAATCGCGAAAAAATAAAAATTCGCTGTATGAGTTTAATCTCTCCTCTTTATATTAAAAAGTGAGCAAAATTTACTATATTGGTGTAAAAGATTAAAATCGGATTACTTTTTACTAATTTGGAAAAATCGTGGCGAAACGCAAAAAGCACACCGATAACAATTACATAACAAATTGCTAAAAATCTCAGAAGACAAAATTTAGTACTGTGGGCTTAGACATTGTAACCGGAATTCTTTCATGAATGTAAAAAAATCAGTGCGGGACGCGAAAAGACGCTAAAAATCGCATTGAAAATCGTACAAAATACAAAACTTGTGGAAGACAAAATGTATATTAGCGCGAAAAAAATGAAAAAAAGTAATTGCAATAATGGTAAAATCGCATTGAAAAATATCATTAAAAATAGCAAAAATTTCAAAAATAGTGGAGGAAAAAATTTACTTTATTAAGCTACAAGTTCGAAACTGAATTCATTTCATAAACGTTTGACAAATCGCAGCGAAACTTGAAAAAACCCTAAAATGGTATTAAAAATCGTTAAAATAGCAAAAATTGCTGAGGACAAAATTTACTACTTATATAAAAGTTTCATACACAATTCCTTTTACGAATGTCAAACAATCACCACGAAACGTCAAAAGACGCTAAATATTGCATTGACAACATTGAAAATCACATTAAAAATCGCTAAACATCAAAAATTGCGAACGACAAAATGTACTACATTAGGGTAAAAGTTTGAAACCAAATTCCTTTTACAAATGTCAAAAAATTGCCGCAAACCGCAAAAAATACTAAATATCGTATTAAAAAATGGTAAAAATTCAAAAATTGCTGAGAACAAAATTTACTTTAGTAGACTAAAAACAATGAAACTAGAATTATTTTGCGAATTTCAAAAAATTGCCGCAGAATTCGAAAAAATGCTAAACCTCGCATTAAAAATCCATTCAAATATCGCAAATAATTCGAAAATCATGGCGGACAAAATTTAATATATTATACTAAAAGATTGCAGCTGAATTCCTTTTATGAATGTCAAAAAATCATTGCAAAACGCGAAAAAACACGGAAAATATCATTAAATATCTCTAAAATTTAAAAATCGCAGAGGTAAAAATGTATGGTGCTTGGCTAAAACTTTGTAACCAGTATTATTTTTTGAATTCATAAATCGCCGCAAAACGAGAAAAATCTCAAAAATCGTATTAAAAATCGTTAAAAATTAAAAAAAAAAAAACCCGGAGGACAAGTAGTATATTACGCTAAAAGTTTGAAACCGAATTCCTTTTACAAATGTTCAAAAATATCTGTAAAAAGCGGAAAACTATAGAAATCGCATAAAAAATTCGCGAAAAATTCAAACATCACTGTAGAATTCTGAATAAACTTTAGTGAAAGGAGGTAAAAATTGCTATATTAGGATAAAGATCGAAATCAGATTCGTTTTACTAATGTAAAAAAATCGCCATAAATCGTGAAAACACGCTACAAATCACATAAAAAATAAAAAATAAAACTAATAAAAAACCTAAAATCGTGCTTCGAGGTTCATAACTACAGATATAGCGGTACCTTCTTGCCCAGTCTTGAATGTAGAGGTCTCATCAAAACATAGCGGAAATACACTCACAACCAAACTCCTTTTCTTATTATTGTAAGATGACTAATTGCGAATTTTCGTAATATTTTTGTGCATTTTTTTAAGCGGTCCCTATCTACCGCATATATGTTTTACTGTATATTCTATAGAGTAAGAAATCCTCTCAAACTCGATTGAACGAAAAAACGGATTTGAACCACTTTAGTTCTAAACGCCCCAAATTAAGGCAGAGGAATGATTATTGTTATTTTTTTAAAATTGCAATTGAAATCTTTTGCATTTGAAAAGCCAAATAGCATTTTTTCATGGACACTTTACGTTACTTTAACACTTTATTTTTATTCAATTACATCTTCACTTCAGCAGAACTTGAAGAATTTAACTAGAAAAAGAAGAAAAGTAATTCAACAAGAAGTTGTCAAATATAATTTAAATGTAATTGAAGTTAGAACACAGATAAAACAAAAAAGCAAAATCATATGTCGAAATCATGCATACCAATGTAAATTTTTTCTCAGTTGCGATTTTTTTTCTTTTCCTACAGAACAAGGTCATCATTTTTTACAAAGAAAATGGTAAGTATATAATGCATTTTGTTATGGTAATTGTTCGTTTATCAATACTCGACGAACTATTAACTAATTTTTTTTTTTTCAATTTATAAGAAAATTGTGTAACTTATTTCTTTTTACATTCATTTCAAATAACTAGAAAATAATTAGACACATATTTGTTTTTGTCTTAGTCAAAGTATGATAAAAATAATGAAGTAAAGAAAAATGAAAATTAGAATTAAAAATTCGTTCTTTGATATTTATATTACTTTCTTCTATCTATAATAGAATAAAGTATAGTAATCGAATGTTTTTTTTTTTATTTCCGGTTTTCGACGGTGATAAACATGTTTTTACAAAATGTCTGTCTGTCCGTGTGTCCGTATGTCAGTGTGTCCGTGTGTATGTCCTCTTTGTATCATCGGAAAGTATACGAAGTTATGCTTTAAATTGCACCAAATTTCATTAATAGGTTTTTGGTTATGGACAGCAGGTGTCACTTGAATTTGGGGATATTCCGACTAAGTGGGCGCGGTGATAGCGACTTTTGTTCCATTTTCACTATTGCATCATCGAAAAGTGTATGAAGTTATGCCGATAATTGGACCAAATTTTTTGTATATGTTTTTGACTATGGCCTGTGGGTCCCAGTTGAATTTGGGGATAATACGCCTGGAGGCGGAACTGTGATAGTCATTTAAAGATTTCAAATTAAAAAAGATGATCAAAAAATGAGAAATCCTAAACATTTTTTTCGTTAAATGTTTGGCCTTGATCCGAGGATTCGAGAGCATTTTTTGTTTTTTCTCTCTCTTAAAAAATGGCTGAGGTATAGCAATTTGAAATTTTAGTGTGGCTGACATTTCAAAACAATACAGCACGATTCCTCCATAAATTTCAGGAAATATGAGGAATTTTTTTGTTTTCTAACGTAAAATGCCCTTTTGTCAGGAAATGGGACTTTTACTGTGAAATTCAGGAAAAACATACCCGTGAATTTCAGATTATTTTTAACAGTTTAATATTTTTCAAATGTTAGATATGTTATTTACATATAGAATCCTTTATGAAAATAATATAACAAATGCCTTTATTTAATAAAGCATGTTTTTTAGTTAATTGCTAATAACGTGTTTTACGATTCAGTTGTAAAACTTATATGGTAATTTCTTTCAAATTATTTTTCAGGAAACGATAATGTTTTTATTCAATCTGGTACGTTTCCACTATTCTGTAAAAATTCTTGGAGAAGAAAGGAGTGTAAAATATACATGAAATTATCTCTGTGACCACAGAACTGAGAAAAAGCAAATAAACATTATTACACTGAAATTTTTTAAGTTTTCATCGTTAAAGAAAGCATTCTTTCTAAATGTAATAATATTTGGTTTGAAGTGCATAGGTTACGGTGTATTAAGTGTCTAAAAAAATTGATAATACTCTCTAAGATACTAAGTCACAAATTATGATTTTCTGCTTAAAAATATCCTATTGTCAAACAGTTGAAAAAAATTAGCCAGTAATACGTATAAAATAGACAATAAAAAACAGAAAATACATTTTTCAAAATTTGATTGCCTGTTGTATTTTTAAAAAAAATCTAAAAAAAGAAAATCTGCAGACATTATTAAATTTTGCTTTCACATCGGACAAATTCTGCGAACAAAGTGAATGAAAGAGGGGATAAAAAAATTTCCTTCATCTCCCACTTTATTGCCATTTGCATATTGGTAAAGTTAAAAAGACTTCCCTTTTTATTTTATTTCCTTACTTCAAAAGGTTATTTTGAGAAAATCGTAATGGTACTGACGGACTATTTTATCCCGGCATTTTGGAATGTCTAGTCCATCTAGAAATGCAAAAATGTAAAATCTACATTGAATGTTTTCAATAACTTGTTTTTACATTCAAAAAAGAATATTTGAAAGCGTTGGAAATATGAGGAGTTTAATATTTTTCCAAGTTTCAGACAACTTGTCTACAAATACATTACTGACAACGTTGTGTTAATATAATGTTATCGGATAGAATTTTTACTAATTGTAAATGCATTACTCCAATAATCATACTTTTAATTATTTGAAACTAAAAAAAAAAAAAAAAAAAAAAAAAAACTGTGTGGCGCTACAATCTCTAGAGATCTTCGCCAATGTCCAAGTCTCTTTTTTTAACCATGGGTCCTGGTTGATACAGAACATGTGTCCTGGTAAAGTGGCTAATCTAACGCGGGACTCCTAGTGTTTAGTTCCCAAGCATGCTTGTTACTCTTTTTTTCGACGCCGAATGTTTGAAAAATTAATGGAAACTTATCCAGACCGTTGTCCAACTCTGGACCTGTAGCGTGCTAGACAACGCGCTAACCACTAAGCCATCAATTAGGCTGCAATTAGTTTAGGTCATGCTATATATTATAAGACAGGAAAAGGTTGTTTCTTACCACAGTCTTGGAATAATGTAAAAAAAAAAACGTATTTTTTTGATTAACATAATAGAAGTAAATGGGATTTTCTGTTCGGCATCACATTTTTATAGAAAACATAATTCATCTGTGTGAAATATTTATAAAGTTTGGCGTTCATATTTTTAAATTTCATTAACCGCAATTTCTTCTTCTAAACACTGCTTCACATCGCGGTCAAAATCGCAGACTGAATTGACACTGACAAGTATGATCAAACTTAATTTTCTATAAATCGGGGTCACCAACGCTCTTAAACGAAAGAGCCAAAATAACTCAAGTTGAGCCGAAATCCACTCATCTCACGATTTGAAAGTCAGCTTCTCATGAAGAGTTGAAACAACTCGAGTGAACGAGTTGTTTTTAAGCAACTCATGATTGAGTGATCACTATTTTACTCATACTTGAGTGAAATCAAATCAATGAAGGTTAAATCCAGTAGCACTTGAGTCATTTATAATAAATTCAAACTTGAGTGAAATGAGGTCATTTCAGATTTAATCCAGTAATTCTTGAGCGATTGGTAACCAATTCATACATGAATGAAATCAACTCATTTAAGAGTTAATCCAAAACACCTTGGGTGATTTCTAATAAACTCATTCTTGAGAGGAGTCAACTCACTTAAAAATTACAAAACCTTGAGGGATTTCTAATCAACTGACTAAATAAAATCAAGCCATTTAAAATGAAATTCAGTAACCTTTGATTTATTTTTATCAACGAAATTCAAAATAACACAGAATTCATGCCACGTTTTCAAATAAAAATAATGATAAATAACTACCTTATTTTATACTCTATAAAAATTATATTTTATTATTTATACCTCTGATATATTTTATTATTTATAGCTTCCGAAATACAAGTTCTTTTCTATAAAGGAGGGGAAGGGGAATTGAAATTCATGATAAAGATGTAATATTTTATTACAAAATAATACATTTCATAAACAGATACAGATTATATTTAAAAAAAAAAAAAAAAAAGTAAGTTGCAAGTTGAATGTATACATATATGTGTACATTCAACAATTACGTGAAAAGTGTCATTTTATATTGTTGATTTTTTGAGCTGCTTGAAATATATACCCCCCCCCCCCCTTGATCCCAAAAGAGAATTTTAAAGGAATACTTGAATAGATAAGAATTTGTGCTGTTTTAAATACGTTAATCATGGGTTTTTTTTAATATATATAATGATTATGTTTTCTATGCAATATTATTAGACATATTGCATGATATTTTTCAGTTTATATCAATATTATCATTAAATGTTTTAATCCTAATACTATTTAGGAATAGTCACATAGTGAATATACGGTAAAGGAGATATTTACCTTATTTTTAACAACATACTAGATGGAATCCGTCAAAATTTGACGGCAAACAACTTGATAGTACCATAAAAATAAAATTTATAGTTGCCTTAACTTGACAAATTTCATAGTGGGGAGCATAATATGATTAAACGGTCACAGACCTTTCCATCGATATATCACTTGAGGGGTGTGTGCAAAATTTTGAAAAGTGCCCCTTGGGGGACAAAGAGGGGGGATGGACATGGGAGATGCATAATATGATTAAACGGTCACGGACTTTTCCAACAATATATGACATGAGGGGTGTCAACAAAATTTAGAATGTATCCCTTGGGGGGGGGGGCAAAGTGGGGAGATGGACATCGGAGATGCATAACATGATTAAGTGGTCACAGACCTTTCCAATGATATATAACATGAGGGTTGTGTGTAAAATTTAGAAAGTACCCCTTGGGGGGAGGGAAAGAGGGGAGATGGACATCGGAGATGCATAATATGATTAAGCAGTCACGGACTTTTCCAACAATATATGACATGAGGGGTGTCAACAAAATTTAGAAAGTATCCCTTGGGGGGGCAAAGTGGGGAGATGGACATCGGAGATGCATAATATGATTAAGTGGTCACAGACATTTCCAATGATATATAACATGAAGGTTGTGTGCAAAATTTAGAAAGCACCCCTTGGGGGGTGGGGGGGGCAAAGTGGGGAGATGGACATCGGAGATGCATAATATGATTAAGCAGTCACGGACCTTTCTAACAATATATGACATGAGGGGTGTCAACAAAATTGAGAAAGTATCCCTTGAGAGGGGGGGGGAAGCAAAGTGGGGAGATGAACATCGGAGATGCATAATATGATTAAGTGGTCACAGACCTTTCCACTGATATATAACATGAGGGTTGTGTGCAAAATTTAGAAAGTACCCTTTGAGGGGGGGGGGCAAAATGGGGAGATGGACATCTGAGATGCATAATATGATTAAGCAGTCACAGACCTTTCCAACAATATATGGCATGAGGGGTGTCAACAAAATTTAGAAAAGTTCCTCCCTTAGGGGGAGGGGAAGTGGCGGGATGGACCCCGGAGATGCATAACACGAATAAGCGGTCAAGGACTTTTCCAGCGATATATCACATAAGGGGTGTGTGTAAAATTTAGAAAAGTGTCCCACTTGGGGGGAGAGTGGGGGGATGGACCCCAGAGATGCATAACATGAAAAAGAGGTCACAGGCGTTTCAACTTGCAACTTTTTTCTCGAAGGCATTTGACAATATTAATTTTTTTTTTACCCAGGACAATTTAACGATATTCTTAATTTTTTTGCACAATTCGTCAAACGCTCATGGAAGAAATCATGAAATTCGCTAATCAATAGTTGATAAATTATAAAATTCAACAATCGATAGCAGTAAAATTGGTCAATCGATAACGGAAAAATCACGAAAGTCATCAAATGGTCTTCCGTAAAAAAATTGTCCTGCACACTGATGTGATGACCAAAAGAGTTTTGAAGTATAGGACAAAATTAGCACTTGCCAAACAGCGAGTAATACTGAAAATTTGGCAATCGAATTTATTGCCACCACTGGTCAAACATAATAGTCACACTCACCAATTGCAATAATTGAATGGAAAAAGGTTTTCTTTTCTCTGATGTCGCTCGACAAATTTCGAAACCATTTGGCGAATTTCACGATTTTTTCCCTGAAATTGACGATGTGATTTTTTTTCTCGAAGCCATTCGACGATATTCGAAAACTTTTCTCCCGAAACCAGTTGATGAATTTTGTGATTTTTCAACTGTCGATTAATGAATTTTGCGATTTTTCCGCTATCGATTGACGATTTTCGCAATTTATCGACTATCGATTAACGAATTTCACGATTTTTTCCATGAACGAACAAATTGCGCACTTTCTTTCCGCTAATGTTTGACACATTAAGCACTTTACAATTCAGCCAATGAGTTGAACTTGAGTAACGCAGGCCTTCCGAATGATATATCATATGAGTGGTGTCAGCAAAATTTAGGAAAGTCTCCGCCCCGTGTGGGCAAAACATACTTCCCCCGCCACCATAATTTTTGATGCGGATTCATTTTTAAAATTCGTTCACACTCCACCTCTCACCCCGCAAAATGTTGTGAATTTTAAAAACTCCCCTTCCGAATTTTTTTATACCAAAAGCGCTTAGGTCCGTCGTCTGCATGCAGAGTTTTGCGCTTACAGACGCCAGACACACCAACACACACACAGACAGACGTTTACCGACATTAATAGTATAGATGATACTCAGTGCCTACACATTTCATTCTTTATAATTCAGCCAATGAGTTGACGGTTGTTCATTTCCAGAAAAGAAACAATAATTCTTTAGGATGACTTTTGTTTGTTTGATACACCGTGGCAGAATGTGTGCAATTCAGCGACGGGCGTCACAAACTTTTTAGGGCACCTGCAGACTAAAAACATATAATCAATCTTTGCGGGAAAAAAATCCTAGATTTTGTCAAATGATCACGGGAAAAACACTAATTTCATCAAAGGATCATGTAAAACGTAAATTTTGTTAAAAGGCCACAGAAAAACATGATTTATGCAAAAGGCTCACAAGAGATGAGCAAAGTTTGTCAAAGAATCATAAAACAGTAAATTTCACCAAAAAAAACGCGCTTTTTTTGCCAAATTTCGTCTAAAAATTGTGAAATAAAATGTATTTTATCAAAAAATTGCTGGAAAACGCAAATTTCGTTAAAGTATCGCGAGAAAAATGCGAATTTCTTCAAAGATCACTGAAAAAAGACGTATTTTATCGAAGGATTGCTGAAAAATCATGAATCTCATCAAAAGGCAGCAGAGAAAATGCGATTATTATCAAAGGATTGCGAAAAATGAAAATTTCGTCTAAGGATCGCAGAAAAACGCAAGTTTCGTAAAACAATCGCAGAAAATAACGCAAATTTCGCGAAAAAAATTGCAGAAAAAACACAAACTTCGTCAAATTATCACTGAAAAAAACACGAATTACGTCGAGGATAGTTGAAAAAAAAATGTGAATCTCGACAAAAAAGATACAAAAAAAAATGCGACTTTTGTTAAAGGATCACGAAAAAAATGCGAATTTTGTTAAAGGATTGCGCAAAGAATGTGAATTTTTTGAAAGGTTCGTGTGAAAAATGAAACTGTCGTTATTAAAAACAGCACACACACAAACATCTATACAAACCTCAATACACACAAACATATTATTATAGGTATAGTTTTAATCTGAAATAATATACTGAACTAACTTTTGAAAAATCGGGTTAATCCAAATCCAACTTGCAGAAATCTGCACTCAGTCTGAAATCGACTCGAACCATAAAGAGAGTTAACCCAACTTGCAACAAAAATAATTATTGCCGAGAGGGCATTTACCCTCTCTTCCTGTGCTGAAACCTTTCAGAAATTTTTCTGCGAATTTCAGATTTTTTCTTTACTCAGAAATGCTGTAGTCATTTTGTCCCCCAATTTTGACCTTTACAATTCAGTCAATGAGCGGAAGGGGCCAAAGGAGCGTTCCTTATCACAAACATCAGAAACAAAAGATGAGATACGTTCGTTCGATGTCGTCGTTGAAAGTTTATGGATTTCAATTATTAAAGTATTTTTTTCATTTTACCGTATTTTTTTTCCTTTTGTGTTGTATGTATTTTGCTACTTTGAATTTTTTTACACTAACACTTTTTTTTTTGGTGAGTGAGAGAGAGAGATTTAGTAATTTGGTGACACGAAGTTCCGCAAATTCTTAAAATCCACAAATCGTTTCCAATGTAAACAATGAAATGTACAATTAAGTTGCAAGTGCAAAATTTCAGTTTTTTAAAATTTCCATGTCATTCTGTACACATTTTAATATGTGATTCTGATCATTATACATATTTAGTTATGCATTATTAATTATTTACTTGACCTTTACTTTTAATATTTTAAGTATTTCAAACTTACAGCTGAGTGTAATTATTAAAACATTTGAAATACTGCATTCGAAAAATGAAATTTCAGCTTAGAAACGCGACAATTACTATTAGGTTAAAAAAATTTTAAGTAGAAAAGTACTTATGATATAAAAAGAAGAAAAAAAAATACACCAGAATTTATCTCTATTACGAAAGCGGGAGAAAGGATTTTCTGTGCTATACGAAAAGATATCCAAATAACTCAATCATGAACATAGAAATAGGTATCGGTTTCTATGTTCATGTGCACTCAATCCAAACTTGAAACTTTTAAAAAGGTCATTGAATAAATGAAATTCATCTTCGACTTTCACATACAGGGAGAAATCCAGAAAACTTGCTGTGTCGCCAATTATGTTTATATTATACATATATATATATATATATATATATATAATAATTCAGGCACTTTTCCGTTATACGGACACCATTGTCGCCAAACATACATACATACATTTACATTCATGCATACATTTTGGCATAGTGTCCGTATAACAGAAAAGTACTAAAGTTCATGGTTTAAAATCACAATAAAATATCATGAAATTTATTGACTAGTTGTGGGAAAATATCGGAGAAATAATGTGTTTTTCGTGAATTTTTTGTTTTGTTAACAATGTGGTTAGAGAGCCAGGGAGAAATCCAGAAAACTTGCTGTGTCGCCAATTATGTTTATATTATATATATATATATAAAAATAATCATTCAGGTACTTTTCCGTTATACGGACACCACTGTCGCCAAACATACATACATACATTTTGGCATAGTGTCCGTATAACAGAAAAGTACTAAAGTTCATGGTTTAAAATCACAATAAAATATCATGAAATTCATTGATTAGTTGTGGGAAAATATCGGGGAAATAATGTGTTTTTCGTGAATTTTTTTGTTTTGTTAACAATGTGGTTAGAGAGCTTTTGTAAGACAATTTATTTGTGTTTAATTGTAAGCATTCATTATAATTTTCAGTGCATTATTAAATTGAAATTTTTGTTTAAAATATGTAAACAAAACAGTGACCAGAAACCTGCAAAATTCTAAAATCTGCATAAACTCCGGTTTTAAGCTATGCAGATTTAAGGGTATATATATATATATATATATATATATATAATTATAATATCTATGAATTTCAAAAAACATATCAAGTTCTATTCTACTTAAATCTCCAAAGAGATAATCAATGATACTGTGTATACAGAATACCACATAGCTAATAAATACCATGTGCAAACATAATATTACCATAGCTGATGCTTCAATGGTAATTAGCCAAATTTTACTCATACCAAAAGAATATTGAAAAAAGAAATAGAGAGAAAGGGGAAAAAAAAATTATAAATTGGAGTTGCAACTAAGTAAACACAAATGGATTAACAAATTAAATATGAACCATACACAATGGAAAATTGGACCACATGAGAATCAAATATGAATTGGACATGGAAAAACACATGCACATGTACTCATCAGCCTGGATGCACCCACATGTGTTTTAAATAATAATTCAGTGTTTCATAATTCCACTGGCATAATGCTAAGATCAGTAGAATCATCCAGGTACACTGAATTATTACCAGACAACAATTGGAAATACCAAAATTTGGAAACATTTAAATAGGAAATAAAAAACCATTAAGAAAATACAATATATTTCACTCACATCGATTATCCAAAAAACTGCAATTAACACCTCACTAAATTACCACGAGATAACAGTTTTGAAATAATAAAATTGGAAATATGAACTCGTAAAGTGTAGATAAAATATTTTACTCACAATAATTATACAGAATCCTTAAAATGTCACAACGTCTACATAATATTCACATCCACATGGCAATGCATCATACATGTTAACTAAGTCGAGTTGAGAGAAATGATTTGTAAGACAAGTTGAGAGCACACTTTTTTTAAAACACAACCCCATAAATGACACCCAATCACAAAATGATTCAAAAACACTCAAAATAATTCTGGTTTTAATACACTTATAACAAATTTATATCCGTGAATATATATTACTCCATCCAATTTTAATTCCTGAAAGTAAAATTAATATACAATCAATAGCTCCCTCTATAGTTAAATTAAATATAATATTAACAATATTATCTACAACTACCTGAAAGGTAAAGTGTCGCCATCTATTGGTATTATAATAGTTCATAATTAATATTTAGTTATATATCCACTTTATTAGTTACATACTCACTTCATTAGATTTATTTATATAAATAAACTTTAAAAAACAATACTAACTTGTAATTTTACTTAAAATTCAAAAAAAATATAATACTACTATATGAATAAATCTACACAGAATTAATTCAACTTGCACAGCATTTCAGATATTCTTAACAAGAATATATTATGTAAAAGAGATATTATTTTAATTCAAATTATTTTTGCTTCCAGCTGTGTTAATCCACTGATATTATAGACATTTATTAAATAATTAATGTTTTATTTTTACTACTACTTAAATATATATTAGACTTGTTTTTAAATAATTAATGTTTAATTTATACTACATTGTAAATATATTTTATTTTTATAGATTAATTTAAATATCTAATTAAATAATTCATAAACAATTCAAAATATCTCAAAATTTATAATGTTGATAATTAATAGTATTACTACTGTTTTTCAATCAAATTAATGCAATGCAGTAATTAAAATACTTGTTAATTTTAATTATTCATAGACAAAAATAAAAACTATATATATTTATTTTTATATATATTGCAAATAGATATATATATATGAGTTATAATCACCAATGTTATCACTGTATAATTTAATTTGTTATTGTATAAGTTAATTTATAAATGTATGAAAACTGCACATCAATAATACCTTAAACAGAGGTGATCGGCAACGCACAATCACAACTATACAAAGTATAAATAATGTTCAATCAAATATTAAATTTCCTAATATGTTATAATTGTAATTATGTATGTTATATTTGTAATTTTCTACATAAAGTGTATATAATGTTCAAACAAATATTAAATATTAAATTTCCTAATATGTTATAATTGTAATAATGTATGTTATAATTATTATTTTCTATATCTTTTGTTATATGTTATCGCACATTAAAACAATAATTTATTACATACCATGTTTATATTTAAATTATATAATAAATGTTATTTAAAAGAGTTGATGATTGAATTTATCATAAAAATAGGATATCCATATATTTTTGCTTGATCTCGAATATATCTAATATTTTTGTTTTTATTTATATCTGAGCATAAGTATTTTATACGATGTAGATAATTGATAATTATATTTTTATAAACAGATTTATGTAAGATAGATAGATAGATGCATGCATGTAGTTCTTTTAATTATTTGGTAAAAATACTGTGATCGTCACTGAGAAAACCTGAATTTAACCTAAAAGTAATTGTCGAGTGTTTAAGCTGAAATTTCATTTTACGAATACAGTATTTCAAATGTTTTAATAGTTACATTCAGCTGTAAGTTTGAAATATTAAAAGTAAAGGCCAAGTAAATAATTAATAATGCATAACTAAAAGTAATTGGCGAGTTTTTAAGCTGAAATTTCATTTTACGAATACAGTATTTCAAATGTTTTAATAGTTACGTTCAGCTGTAAGTTTGAAATATTAAAAGTAAAGGCCAAGTAAATAATTAATAATGCATAACTAAATATGTATAATGATGAGATTTTTTTTTCTTGAATTATTCAGTGAAACTCCGCTTATAAATGTACACTAATAATTCCCATCAAAATCTTAAAATAACAAAGTTTTCTTTCGTGTTTATCTATGCTTAATAACCAAAAAAGCTTGATTAATACAAAAATTATTTGGTAAAAATACTGTGATCGTCGCTGAGAAAATCTGAATTTAACCATATCACACAGAATTACATATTAAAATGTGTACAGAAGGACATGAAAAGTTTAAAAAACTGAAATTTTACACTTCCATCTTAATGGTTTGTTTACATCGGAAACGATTTGCGGAATTTCTTGCCACTAAATCTCTCTCTCTCTCAAAAAAGGGTTAGTTATAAAAAATTCAAAGTAGTAAAATACATACGACATAAAAAGAAAATAAATATGGTAAAATGAAAAAATACCTTAATAAAAGAAATCCATAAAGTTTCAACAACCACATGGAATCGTAATCCAAATACGCTTCTAGAGAGAGGAAAAAGCCTTCACCTCATTGGCTGAAACATCCCGGAATCCAAAATGTCTCTGGACATAAAAAGCCTCTAGCTGATTGGCTGAATGCTCGCGCACGCTTATAAAATCCATTTTTGCATGGAAAACGAAAAAACGGGTTAGCTTTAAATAGATGGATGATAAAAAAATATGTGATTTATACAGCTTCACAAATCAAGTATATTTATTTTAAAATATTAGAAAAACAGTATATATACTAATACAGCTACTTTTCAAAAGTTTTCGTCAACATGAAATAGATATTCTAAAGCTTTTCTTATATATTTGAGATACATTTCAAATAATCTAACTCTCAGCAACATAAAATGACTAAAACTTATGTATGCGCATTCGAAAAACAAGGCAGGTCAATAAAAATATCCTGGAAAAATTTCTTCAGATTGAGAATAAAATAAGAAACATAATTTGTTTACTTTAAAACAATATTTTTAAAGTCAATTTTCAATTTATAGTATTATGAAAGTTAGAGTTCTGAAACATCATTAAAAAATATATATATATATACAAACGCACAGTACCGCCGAGACATTTTCTTTAAAAGATTAAATTGCTACTAAATGCTATTTACAAGGGTAGACAAAGGTCCAGACAAAATTTGGAGCCTATTTACGGTTCCTTCACAAAAATCAATTTAATGAAATGGGCCCCTTCACAAAATTCAATTTGATAAAATGGGCCCCTTCACAAAATTTCTTTTAACAAAATAGGCCTTTTCACAAAATTCCATTTCATAAAAACTTACTATTTATTATTTTGTGACTTTTAAAATGTGTAGTTTGTAAACAAACAAGTTCGCCAGAGAGGAAAACTTCAGCAAAAGTACTTAAAAAAGTTTCTGTTAATAAACGCTTGATTCGAATTTGAGTAGCTGGGTTTCGACTTTCATTACAAAATGCTATTTTGCACATAAATATAATAAAATTTCACAAAAATAACCTTTACTTTTCACAAAATGGGCCCCAAGAAAAAAACCTGCATCGACCCCTGATTTATAAATCATATTTATTGAAACAATATTAAAAAAACTTAAAATGAGAGGCAAAGGATTTGTATAATTATATTTTAGAGCATTTTTTAATATTTATCCTTCCAACTCAAAAGATCTCTAAATGTTCGTTCGTATAAATAGTCCTAAATGTTAGGGTTAAGACATATTTGTTAAAAATATTGATATAAACTGAAAAATATCACGCCATATATAAAATAACAATAAATATAAAACAGAATCATTATAAAAAAACATGCTTAGAGTATTTAAAACAGCAGAAATTCTTACCTTTTCAAGTATTCTTTCTTTAAAATTGCCCCTTTGAACAACGTGAATAATACTTCAACGATCAACAACGTGCAGTAGCCGCGTACTACACACACCAGACGGAGGCCAGTTGTCCCGGAGGCGAAATGCCTGCCTCCACTCGATGACGTCACACGCCTGTCGTCTGCTCAGCGAATGGTCACGTCAGCCGCATTGGCATTTCCGCTCGCCAATGATTGCTTTTTTTTTTATCGAGATGAGTTGTTTAGTATTAGCTCTTCTGGAGTGCATTAGAAAAATAAAAAATTCAAATCAAGATGAGTGAAACGTTTAAAAATCAACTCATTCACGATCCAATAAATTACAGCTCTTTTCTGAGAAGCTAAATCCACTCTTTCGTTTTATGAGAGAAAAATATTCAGGAAAACCTTAAAATCATAAGCTAAAAAGGAAAGTAAATGGTTACCCAGGAGCGAAATCTGATATGCCGATAGTACTACGTCACAGGCGTTGCGATAGGCCATGTCCACAATCACATAGATAGAAGACACGCATAAAATGAGCTAAGCTTCAACGCAATCCGAGCTGGAGAGAGATAGAACATTTCCATGGCGAATGAAAATTAAAAAGCCGACTGTGGAAAAACTCAATGTGAGAGAATTCGAACAATTCCCTCCCCCATCTACAATTAAAAAGTTTTGATGACTAAAAGATGTAACTTGTAAAATGTCAAATTACAGCGAGATAGAAAAACAAAATTTTTGGAAGTCAAAACAAATAACAAAAATAATAAAACCCATTAAAAAAAAAAAAAAAAAAAAAAAAAAAAAAAAAAAAAAAAAACATTAGTATTGGAGTATATATCAAATATTTTTTCATAACTGATACAACAAAATAATTATGCTCATAAGTTGTATATCACACAATGCTAGAAATTAATCTTAACAAAGTTTTAGAAAATCACAATTTTATAATAAAGGTAAAATAAAAAAAAATATATGATCCCAAAGAAAATTAAGCAATTTCATAATATTGTACAGTTAAGTAATATAACATAAAAACTTTTCTCATTTACAAATGAGATCATAAAATTAAAGTATATGTTTTAACAGTATATTTTACCTTGAAATATAAATGGTAAATGTTGCATAAACAAAAAACATAATCATTGAAGATAGATTAATCATTGAAGAATTCATAAATTTGAAACATACTCTTAAAAATATACCATGCAATAAAGAAATTATAATAATAATCTGACGATTGCTAAAAAATTTTTACGTGTTAAGCATTATCACAATTGCATGTTAAGATAAGAAAAGTATATATACATATTAATTAACATATAATGTAGTAGTATTACCATGGCATGCACTGTGAAATGGTTCCACAGGGGAAATTTAACACATTTTCATAAATATGAATGGAAATAAAATAAATCACATAATCAGTGCGAAGTTACAGTATACCACTTAATTTAATTTAATAAAAAATATTATAAAAATACATGAAAAGCAAATAAAGTAAAATAAATAACAAAAATGAATAAAATTACCAGAAGTTTTACAGGTTCCTGGGCCCTCGAACATCGCTGATATACCTCTAAAATTAAAACAAAATATGTGTTAACGTGTAAATGAATACATATTATTATAGAGTTGCCTGCATGGGAATAATTCTCTTGAAAACCTCCTCAGGAGCTCCAACTCATCTCAAATTCATCTCAGTAATAAAATCTTACGATTTTCAACAAATGTTCGAACCTCAGTGGCAAATCTCAGCTGTAGTGCATAGCAACTTTTCACATGAAGTCATAGATTTTTCCCATTGACACTTGCTGCTAAAATCAAGGTCTAACCCAGCAAATGAATTGATTTTCTTACTGGCAACACTTGTCTATTTACTCATTATTAAGTCTTCGTGTTTTAATGCAAGTTTCTTATTATTCGGAAGTCCTTTATTTACAGATTTATTTATTGTTTCCTTTTAAAATTGCTTGTCTGTAATTTTTTAGATTACACTATATCTCTTAATTTTTCTACGAAATTTTAATGTGTATATAAATTAACATTTTGGAGACAAACACAAAACATTTTCTTCTATGTTATCTTTTTTAATTTTTTAATGCTCTCGGTTATGTCGCATTTATTTAATTATATCTCCGCATGCGCAATATAACGAGAGGTTGCTTTATTATTTAATCCGTGTCTTCAATTTAATAGTGTAAATGGAACCCTTTGACAAAATCTAAAAGTAGCGAAGTAGTGACAACTTTTGAAAGGTAGTATGTAATCGCTACTTTTTAAAACATGTAGTTGTAGTTGTAGTTAAGTACATTTTTGATAAAGTAGTTGCAGTTGTAGTTCGATATAATAAAAAAGTAGTTTTTCCAACCCCTAGTCGGGTCATATACGGACTATTTTTTAGTGTACCGTACTTAAAAAATAACAAGTTGTAAATTTTACGTTAAACGTGACATATGAGGTGCGTTCATTTTATAACTAGTTTCACAATGTCAAAAAATCATCCTTATTATTTCAATGAAAATTATTATATCCTCTTGTATGAGCGAAATGAACATGCCTTTTTTTTCCTTATTACGCATGCCACGTTTACAAATGCGATTTTTTTTCTACACCAGACAGCGGTGCAAAATTCACCATGGAGATCTTGCTCTGAGAATGATTACCTCTTGTTTAACATTTTTATGAATCATAATGAACGAATCTCCTGTGTTTATTTACTCTAATGGATTGAGATATTCGGCTGTTAACCTAATTTCTACTGAAGTTATCTCAGAATCTATACATTTTTTAATGTAAGCAAAAAAAAAAAATCAACGATATTTCTAAAAATGTATCTTTTACGCAATTTTATACGCAATTTTCTATTTAAAAAAAGTAATTTTGAATAGAAATGGCCGCCCTGCATATGAAAAAAGAAGTGATTTGCCCATATTTGTTTTCCTCGGTGACAAGAATTGCGCTTTTATTTTATAGATTAGGTACGATAGGCATTAATAGTATAAAGAAAACTTTTATTAATATCTTTTTAAGTTTTGATTCGATTTTCGCAAAATTTGAAATGACTCGACAAAATTCTACAATGATAGTAATATATTAAATTTCAAACCATTGGGTTGGGTAGTTTTTGCCCTGATATATGCGGACGGAAGGACAGACGGACGGACCAGACGACGACTATAGATTCTACGTATTTATACAATTACGAACGCACCTAAAAACAGAACTATTATAAAGATCACTCTTGTGTCTGCCTGTTCGTCTGTCAGATCTCTTTTTCTCGTAAACTGTGGGACGTGGAAAGTTTAAACTTAGGATTGGTTTAAAGTCCTTTTACCCACATACTTTCTGATTAGCAGGCATTTTAAAATATATTTAGGAAAAATTGAGGGGGCTAATTAAATTACTTGAGAAACAGTTTTCTCTTTGTATATCATGTGGGGTATCGTGTGAAAGATCTTGTAATATAGAACTCAAAAATATATTTTAATTTTAGGCATCATATTTTCAGAGATATCGTCGAAAGTATACTGAAAAATATGCCCCCACCACCTCTATTTCCGAATCTACTGGAACTAAAAATATGAAAAAAATTAGTTGTAGTAGGAATTTGTTTAAACCTTGCAGGAAAACTATAACTTTTTTTTAGATAATATATTTTTTGAGAAAAACGCATTTTTCTGTTACAAATAAATTTTACTTTTCATGCGGTGAGCGGGAGAGTTGACGGGCATTCTAGGTATCTATCGACGCAGAATCCTCCAAAGGTATTTGATAATGATTTTCGAAAAAAAAAACTGTCGGTAATTAGCCGAGATATTAATTAAGTTACTTGGAAACAATTTCTTTTTATATATCATGTAGGGTATCGTTCGAAAGATTTCGTAACATCGAACTCATAAATATATTTGTTTTAAATTTATGTATTATATTTTCAGAGATAGCGTTGAACGTATACTGGAAACATATGCCCCTTTCCTCCTATTTCCGAATCTACTGCAACTGAAATTATGAAAAAATTAGAGGTAGTAAGAGTTTATTAATTAATAAATACTTATTAATAAATTGTGTACTAATTAATAAAAACTAATTAATAAAAATGTACGGAACCCTTTAAGAGCGAGATATACTCGTACTTGGCCAATTTATTATTCTATTTTTACCACTTTTTGAAAACTAATCTATGCCATATCCACATATTTATATTAGGATATTTTCTAGAGAAATCTGCCTCAAACTTTTTTTGGAAATTGGGGTACGATTGCATATAAAAATAGTTATATAGTATAATCCATATACTTAAAGCTAACCTGCTTTTTAGTTTTTCGTGCAAAAATGCTATTTATACGCATGCGCGAGCATTCAGCTAATCAGCTAGAGGCTTTTACTATCTTCAGACGCGATGTTCCAGCCAATGAGGTGAAGGCTTTTTCCTCTCTCTAGAAGCGTATGTGTTCCATTTGGTTGTTCGGTTGTTGAAACTTTATAGATTTCTTTTATTAAGGTATTTTTTCATTTTACCGTATTTATTTTCTTTTTAAGTCGTATGTATTTTAGTACTTTGAATTTTTTATAACTAACCCTTTTTTTGAGAGAGAGAGAGATTTCGTGGCACGAAATTCCGCGAATCGTTTCCGATGTAAACAAACTAATTTTAAACTTTTAATATGTAATTCTGTGTGATATGATTAAATTCAGGTTTTCTCAGCGACGATCACAGTATTTTTACCAAATAATTTTTGTATTAATCAAGCTTTTTTGGTTATTAAGCATAGCTAAACACGAAAGAAAACTTTGTTATTTTAAGATTTTGATGTGAATTATTTGCGTACATTTATAAGACGAGTTTCACTGAATAATTCAAGAAAAAAAAAATCTCATCATTATACATATTTAGTTTTGCATTATTAATTATTTACTTGGCCTTTACTTTTAATATTTCAAACTTACAGCTGAATGTAACTATTAAAACATTTGAAATACTGTATTCGTAAAATGAAATTTCCGCTTAAACACTCGACAATTACTTTTAGTTATGCATTATTAATTATTTACTTGGCCTTTACTTTTAATATTTCAAACTTACAGTTGAATGTAACTATTAAAACATTTGAAATACTGTATTCGTAAAATGAAATTTCAGCTTAAACACTCGACAATTACTTTTACTTATGCATTATTAATTATTTACTTGGCCTTTACTTTTAATATTTCAAACTTACAGTTGAATGTAACTATTAAAACATTTGAAATACTGTATTCGTAAAATGAAATTTCAGCTTAAACACTCGACAATTACTTTTACTTATGCATTATTAATTATTTACTTGGCCTTTACTTTTAATATTTCAAACTTACAGCTGAATGTAACTATTAAAACATTTGAAATACTGTATTTGTAAAATGAAATTAGTTTAAACACTCGACAATTACTTTTAGTTATGCATTATTAATTATTTACTTGGCCTTTACTTTTAATATTTCAAACTTACAGCTGAATGTAACTATTAAAACATTTGAAATACTGTATTCGTAAAATGAAATTAGTTTAAACACTCGACAATTACTTTTAGTTATGCATTTTTAATTATTTACTTGGCCTTTACTTTTAATATTTCAAACTTACAGTTGAATGTAACTATTAAAACATTTGATATACTGTATTTGTAAAATGAAATTAGTTTAAACACTCGACAATTACTTTTAGTTATGTATTATTAATTATTTACTTGGCCTTTACTTTTAATATTTCAAACTTACAGCTAAATGTAATTATTAAAACATTTGAAATACTGTATTCGTAAAATGAAATTTCAGCTTAAACACTCGACAATTACTTTTAGGTTAAATTCAGGTTTTCTCAGTGACGATCACAGTATTTTTACCAAATAATTAAAAGTACTACATGCATGCATCTATCTATCTATATTAGAAATTGTGCAGGTTTCTGGTCACTGTTTTGTTTACATATTTTAAACAAAAATTTCAATTTAATAATGCACTGAAAATTATAATGAATGCTTACAATTAAACACAACAACACAAAACAAAAAATTTCACAGAAACACATTATTTCCCCCGATATTTTCCCACAACTAATCAATAAATTTCATGATATTTTATTGCGATTTTAAACCATGAACTTTAGTACTTTTCTGTTATACGGACACTATGCCAAAATGTATGTATGTATGTTTGGCGACAATAGTGTACGTATAACGGAAAAGTGCCTGAATTATTATTTATATATATATAAAATATAAACATAATTGGCGACACAGCAAGTTTTCTGGATTTCTCCCTGTCTCTCTAACCACATTGTTAACAAAACAAAAAATTCATGAAAAACACATTATTTCCCTGATATTTTCCCACAACTAATCAATAAATTTCATGATATTTTATTGTGATTTTAAACCATGAACTTTAGTACTTTTCTGTTATACGGATACTATGCCAAAATGTATGTATGTATGTATGTTTGGCGACAATGGTGTCCGTATAACGGAAAAGTGCCTGAATTATTATTTTTATATATATATATAAAATATAAACATAATTGGCGACACAGCAAGTTTTCTGGATGTGAAAGGCGGAGATTAATTTCATTCATTCAATGACCGTTTTAAAAGTTTCAAGTTTGGATTGAATGCACCTGAACATAAAAACCGATACCTATTTCTATGTTCATGATTGAGTTATTTGGATATCTTTTTGTATAGCACAGAAAATCATTTTTGCCGCTTTCGTAATACAGATAAATTCTGGTGTATTTTTTTTTCTTCTTTTTATATCATAAGTACTTTCTACTTTAAATTTTTTAATTGTCGAGTTTCTAAGCTGAAATTTCATTTTTTGAATGCAGTATTTCAAATGTTTTAATAATTACATTCAGCTGTAAGTTTGAAATATTTAAAATATTAAAAGTAAAGGTCAAGTAAATAATTAATAATGCATAACTAAATATGTATAATGATCAGAATGACATATTAAAATGTGTACAGAATGACATGAAAATTTTAAAAAACTGAAATTTTGCACTTGCAACTTAATTGTAAATTTCATTGTTTACATTGGAAACGATTTGTGGATTTTAAGAATTTGCTGAACTTCGTGTCACCAAATTACTAAATCTCTCTCTCTCACTCTGCAAAAAAAAAAAAAAAAAAAAAAAAAAAAGTGTTAGTTTAAAAAAATTCAAAGTAGCAAAATACATACAACACAAAAAGAAAATAAATACGGTAAAATGAAAAAATTACTTTAATAATAGAAATCCATAAATTTTCAACAACGACATCAAACGAACGTATCTCATCTTTCGTTTGTGATAAGGAACGCTCCTTTGGCCCCCTCCACTCATTGGCTGAATTGTAAAGGGCAAAATTGGGGGACAAAATGACTACAGCATTTCTGAGAAAAGAAAAAATCAGAAAATTCACAGAAAATAATTATTTTTGTTGCAAGTTGGGTTAACTGTCTTTATGGTTCGAGTCGATTTCAGACTGAGTGTAGATTTCAGCAAGTTGGATTTGGGTTAACCCGATTTTTCAAAAGTTAGTTCAAGTTCAGTATATTATTTCAGATTAAAACTATACTTATCAGGGCTTGAATTTCAGGGCGGGATTCGCACAGAAAATTTTGAAATCCCGCCCAAAAAAGATCATGAGCGGGAGCCTCCCGCCCAAAAAATTTCAGCATTTTTGGAGAAATTTGCATTATTTAATTTACCTGCAACCGAACGATAAATTTCGTGATTTTTTTTCCCCGCAACTGATTGACGGACTGTGTGTTTTTTCCGCGACTGATCAACGAACTTTGTGGTTTTTTCCGTGACAGATCAACGAACTTTGAGTTTTTTCTGCGACAGATCGATGAACATTGCGTTTTTTAAGCGATTGATCGACGAACCTTGCGTTTTTTGGGGACATATCGACGAACTTTGCGTTTATTCCGCAATCGATCGACGAAATTTTTCTTTCTTCCCTGACTGATCGACGAACTTTGCATTTATTCCGCAATCGATCGACGAAATTTGCTTTTTTCCGCAACTGATCGACGAACTTTGCGTTTTTTTCCGCGACAGATCAACGAATGTTGCATTTTTTTCTGCGACTGATCAACGAACTTTGCGTTTTTTCTGCGACAGATAGACGAACATTGCGTTTTTTAAATGACTGATCGACGAACCTTGCGTTTTTTGGGGACAGATCGACGAACTTTGTGTTTATTCTGCAATCGATCGACGAAATTTGCTTTTTTCCCACGACTGATTAACGAACTTTGCGTTTTTTGGTGACAGATCGACGAACTTAGCGTTTTTTCCACGACAGATTGATGAACTTTGCGTCTTTTCTACGATCGATCGGTGAATCTCAATCAAGTAAAATCTAAAGTCAGAAATTTATTTAACAACCTAATTGTTAAGGGTCCCTAACACATTTAATGGAACTTGAAAAATACACTGCATATATAAAACTTAACTTTCTTGCCTTTTTTATAATAAAAATAAACATTTTACATAATCATTCTCAGTTGACTTAATTTTTTCAATGGTGTTTTGTCATGTCTGCATTAATGTAATTCTTTAAATAGCACGTAAAAGAATAGTGGGGTTTAAAGATTTTTTTTCTCCCTCCCAAACATTACAACTCCCCTCCATTTAAAAATGTTGGTAGGGAGACTCCCGTCTTTGGAAAAATTGAATTTCAAGCCCTGCCTATAATATGTTTGTGTGTATTGAGGTTTGTATAGATGTTTGTGTGTGTGCTGTTTTTAATACAGACAGTTTCATTTTTCACACGAACCTTTCAAAAAATTCACATTCTTTGCGCAATGCTTTAACAAAATTCGCATTTTTTTTCGCGATTCTTTAATGAAATTCGCATTTTTTTCTGTATCTTTTTTTGTCGAGATTCATAATTTTTTCAGCTATCCTATGACGTAATTCGTGTTTTTTTTTCAGCGATAATTTGACGAAATTTGTGTTTTTTCTGCGATTTTTTTTTTTCACGAAATTTGCGTTTTTTTCCACGATTCTTTTATGAAAAATGAAATTTGCGTTTTTCTGTGATCCTTAGACGAAATTTTCTTTTTTCGCAATGCTTTGATAATAATCACATTTTCTCTGCTGCCTTTTGATAAGATTCATGAATTTTCAGCAATCCTTCGATGAAATTTGCGTTTTTTCAGCAATCTTTGAAGAAATTCGCATTTTTCTCGCGATACTTTAACGAAATGTGCGTTTTCCAGCGATTTTTTGATAAAATACATTTTATTCCGCAATTTTTAGACGAAGTTTGGCAAGAAAGCGCTATCTTTGGGTGAAATTTCCTGTTTTGCGATTCTTTGACAAAATTTGCTCATCTTTTGTGTAAATCGCGTTTTTCTGTGGCCTTTTAACAAAATTCACGTTTTACATGATCCTTTGATGAAATTAGTGTTTTTCCCGTGATCATTTGACGAAATCTAGGATTTTTTTCCCCGCGAAGATTGATTATATGTTTTTAGTCTGCAGGTGCCCTAAAAAGTTTGTGACGCCTGTCGCTTCATTGCACGCATTCTGCCACGGTGTATCAAACAAACAAAATTCATCCTAAAGAATTATTGTTTCGTTTCTGGAAATGAACAACCGTCAACTCATTGGCTGAATTATAAAGGGTGAAATGTGTAGGCACTGAGTATCATCTATACTATTAATGTCGGTAAACGTCTGTCTGTGTGTGTGTTGTTGTGTCTGGCGTCTGTAAGCATAAAACTCTGCATGCAGACGACGGACATAAGTGCTTTTGGTATAAAAAAATTCGGAAGGGGAGTTTTTAAAATTCACAACATTTTGCGGGAGAAGCGGGGTGCGAACGAATTTAAAAAATGAGTCCGCATCAATAATTATGGCGGCGGGGGAAGTATGTTTTGCCCACACGGGGCGGAGACTTTTCTTTGTTGACACCACTCATATGATATATCGTTCGAAAGGCCTGTGACTGCCTTTTCATGTTATGCATCTGTGTGGTCCATCCCCCCCCCCCCTGCCAATTGGGGCACTTTTCTAAATTTTGCACATACCACTCATGTTATATATCGTTAAAAAGGTCTGTGACCGCTTAATCATATTATGCATCTCCGGTGTCCATCCCCCCACTTTGCCCCCCCAAGGGGGTACTTTTGTAAATTTTGCACAATCCCTTCATGTTACGTATTGTTGGAAAGGTCTTTGACTGCTTATTCATGTTATGCATCTCCGGGGTCCATCCCGCCAATTCCCCCCCCCCCTTAAGGGGGGCAATTTTCTAAATTTTGTTGACACCCCTCATGTCATATATTGTTGGAAAGGTCTGTGACCGCTTAATGATATTATGCATCTCCAATGTCCATCTCCCCACTTTGCCCCCCCCCTCCCCCAAGGGGGTACTTTTCTAAATTTTGCAGACAACCCTCATGTCATATATCGTTGGAAAGGTCTGTGACTGCTTAATCATATGCATATCTCTGATGTCCATCTCCCCACTTTGCCCCCCCCCCAAAGAGGTACTTTTCTAAATTTTGCAGACAACCCTCATGTCATATATCGTTGGAAAGGTCTGTGACTGCTTAATCATATGCATATCTCCAATGTCCATTTCCCCACTTTGCCCCCCCCTCCCCCAAGGGGGTACTTTTCTAAATATTTTGCAGACAACCCTCATGTCATATATCGTTGGAAAGGTCTGTGACTGCTTAATCATATGCATATCTCTGATGTCCATCTCCCCGCTTTGCCCCCCCCCCCCAAAGAGGTACTTTTCTAAATTTTGCACACAACCCTCATGTTATATACCGTTGGAAAGGTCTGTGACCACTTAATCATATTATGCATGTTCCGTGTCCATCCCCTACTTTACCCCCCCCAAGGGGGTACTTTTTAAAATTTTGCACACACCCCTCATGTTACATATTGTTTGAAAGGTCTTTGACTGCTTATTCATGTTATGCATCTCCTTGGTCCATCCCGCCATTTCCCCCTCCCCAAGGGGGCACTTACCATTTACTTGCACAACAGCACTAAATGTGTCAGATGAAAGAAATTCCGCGAGTACATGTGCCAGTGAAACTTAGCCAATTGCTGTTCTTCAACCTAGCTTTAATTCAAAGTGGGTTTTTTATTTATTTGAATTATTCTGCAAAAGTTTCAAACATTTTAAAGCAGCTATGAATTTTATTTTTATGGTACTATCAAGTTTTTTGCCGTCAAATTTTGACGGGTTCCATCTAGTAACTATTATTTCTCAATATATTATGTTTTTTTAATTATTTTCATTTAGTAACCAATTTTCACTGCATAATGTTGGAGAAATACTAAATCCTTCCTTATCTGCAGATTTCATTATTGCTGTAATTTATTGACATATTTTTTTCAATTAAATACCTGACGTTGCACGAATCCCTCGAAAAAATGCACAAAACGCGAAAAAAATCAAAAAACCGCTGCACGAATTCCGAATAAAATTTCCTGCTTTCGGCTAGGAAATATAACCTGTTCACGTTAAGCTTATTATTATCCATGAATCAATAGAAATCTATATGCTTAACTTGAACATTTGCAATGAATCCGCCTCATTTGAATTACCTAAAATTTGGCACGAGATACTTTTCAGTTTTAAAAAAGCAATAAGGAAATATTAATTTTAACGTTTACAGTTGACTATTTCAAGCAATTGTTTTTTTACATGTATCATCTCGTGATTCATGTTTTCAAGTTTATTTTCAAAAATTTGCGACAATATTTTTTATCGTTATATATCTTGAAAATGGCGCCGTGTGAGCGCTGAAACATATGTCGATCATTAAAGGGTTTTTATAAGCCTTTTGTGTTTATCGTTGTATAGCTTAAGCATTTTATCTATATTTTAATTATAATTAGTGATCTTATTAAGGGATTATGAAACATGTTGTCATTTTCTAATTACCCTGAAACTGCATAGACTCACTGCAGTGAGTCTGAAAAAAATCAGGCTGATTAAGAAATAAATGGAGAATTTTCAAACAGCCAAACGCTTCACAGGCTCTTTGCAATAAGCCTGAAAAATATCAGGCTGTTTAAGAAACAAACGATCATTTTCCAATTAGTCTAAAGGCACCAGCGCGGTATGGGTGGGTTAACTGATGCAAGAGTTTCAGAGTTTTCCTTATACGTCCCCCGAGGACGATAATTTGGGACATTTGCCATTGAAAAGACATCCTTGAAGACACATATTCATTACAAGAGGGAACTATGACTACCTTTGTACGTTTTCGCGTTTCTCGAGTTCTAGTAGAGCATATGCGGGACCCCCGCCTTAAATCCCGACTTAAGGAACAGCACCTGGCTTCCTTTTGGGTGTCCAGTCCCGAAGCTGTTGGGGGACCCCAGCTCGTCCCCAAGTAGGGGAGACCGGGTCAAGATGAAGAGTGGGGCAAGATGATGAATGTCATAGTTTGCCGCTAGGTGGCAGCATCAACCGGACACTACTGGCGCTCCTATCGGCCGTTCGTTAAACAATACTATAGAGACGCTGAAATCGCAATTTTTGTGTCAGTTGTGAAGCTTTGATTGTTTTACGCTGCCACGTTATAACTTTTATGCATGTGTAAATAAGCTCTGCTACAGATACAGGTAAGATATATCGTTTCTCTTTGTTCAGTACAGTTAATAGTTGCTCTGTTTGATAACAGATGGCGCCACTATGTAATTCTAAGAACAATTTTGATTCAGAATTCTCACACCAGTCAGTCTTTTTGAGTTGGATGGTGGAAGGTGCTTGCAGGGCATGGATTGTCCTTGTTTTATTCTATTGTACTGTATTTCCCCAGTATTATGTTGGCTGGGAACTTAATAATTTATAATTTAATTTAAGGCTTTCATGTTAGATGAAAGTAATTTGAAATAGGTTTATTTCTAAGAATATTTTTGCATTAGTGAATAGAATGTGAAACCAGAAGTTCCATTGTATATGTTTGTGGATGTCAACTGTGAAGTTTTTGTGTTTTGTCAAGTTCATGTTTTTTTATGTGTTTGTGACAATAAAGAAGAAAACCAAGAAAGAATCTTTTCTTTAAAAAATCTACATAAGAATTTTTTGGAGGCACTATGGCAAGATATGATCTATGATGTGAGTACCTTTGTTTATACTGTTCTTTGATGCTGAAATTTGGTTTGCAAATACAGTTAAATATGAAAGTGTATTCAGCATATATTATTTTGCAATATGAGAACAATTAAGTTTTGGTTTATTGAAAATGATAGAATAAGAAAGTATTCTAGAATTATATTGCTTGGATAACTGTTCTTGAAAAGAAAATTGTTCTGAAGAACATTATGATTTTTTTATTTATTGTTCTCAAGAATATTATGATTTATTTAATTGAAAAATTTGAATATTTAATTATTATAGTGAATTATTATATTGCAGTGAAGAATTTGAAGATTATTTTTAAGTTTATGCAGATTGTAGAACACAACATTCCACTATTGCTTGTATGAAACAGTATTCTTAAGTGATTGAATATTGTATAGTAGTTCTATTTTTGAATTTTATTTGCTCTGTTTTTGAATTTAATTTAGTTCTGGTTTTGAACTTAATTTGATTAGTTTTGTTTTGAAGTTAATTTGGTTAATTTTATTTTGAAAATCCTTCTGCTTATAAGTTATTGTATAAAATGGAAGATTATGAAAAGAAAGCTGTTCAAATTAAAATTGAGAGAGGTAGAGTTAAAGGCTCTGTAACTAGATTAGAGAATAGTTTTGATAATGTGAATACAAAGAATGAAATTTTGATTGGATTACAAAGATTAGATGATTTACTTAAAGAGTTCTTAAGATTAGATTCTAATTTGAATGATGATGATTCAGAATTATCAGAATTTGAAGAAAGGTATTTTCAGTTAAAAACTAAATATCAAAACAAACTAGATTCTTTGAATTCTTCAGAAGTTATTAATACTGTAAAACAAAATCCTGTTCAAGGTCCTTCTGTTGTTGTTCCAAATCAATGTAATATTAGATTACCCAAATTAAATATTCCATTATTTTCTGAAAAATTTTCAGAATGGACAAATTTTAAGGATATGTTTGTTTCCACTGTCCATTCCCAAGTAGCTTTGAGTGGTATTCAGAAATTTCAGTATTTAAAAGGGTTACTTTCTGAAGAACCAGCTTCATTAATTAAGCACATTTCCCTTTCTAATGAATCGTACCAAGAAGCTTGGGAAAAATTGTTCGACCAGTATGATAAAAAGAAACAGATTGTCAATTCTTTGATTAAATTATTTTTAGACCAGAAATCAGTTCTTCAACCTAATAGCATAAATATAAGAAATTTGCTTAATACTAGTGATGAAGTTATTAGGGGTTTGAAAGCTGTTGGTGATGAAGCTACAAATAGAGATCCGTGGTTAATATATTTGTTATTCCAAAAACTTGATCCTGAAAGTCGAAGACTTTGGTCCATTGAAAGTACAGAAAATGAATTTCCCCCTTTAAAAGAATTTTTTGATTTTTTAAGTGTAAGATGTTCTTCTTTAGAGCTCATCTCTAACAATGAAAGTGATATTAAACATTCCAAAAGCTCAAATTTTGTTGGTTCCAAGTACACTTCAAATAATAAACAATCAAAGGTGTGCTTAAAGTGTCAAGGAATGCATCCATTGTACAAATGTGTAAAATTTAAATCTATGGATGTTTTTGCCCGAAAAAACTTTGTTAAACGTAATAACTGTTGTTTTTTGTGTTTAAATTCTCATAAAGTTAAGGAATGTCCCAATTCTCATTTAAAATGTTTTAAATGTGAAAGTAAACACAATACACTCTTACATGAAGAGAGTAAGGGTAATAATGCTTGCACTATTCAGACTGAAACTAAATTATTTCCTCATTCATCTGAGAATAAAAACCATCTTTCAAGTAGGGAAGTTGTACACGAGTCAACATCTCATGAATTACAAATTAATTCTAGTGCTTCTTTCAATAATTCCAAATGTGTTTCATTTCTTCCTACTGCTAGAGTTATGTTATATAATAATGAAAATAAAGCCTATACTTTCAGAGCTTTGCTGGATTCTGGTTCAGAATGTACCTTTGTAAGTGAAAATGTTATAAGAACTTTAGGGTTAAAAAGAAAAAAATGACAGAATTGTTCTAAATGGAATTGCCGGAGTATCAGCTGGACAAACTCGAGGTTCTGTGAATCTTACAGTTGGGTCTAAGCTTTCTAATGAGTCTTTAAAGGTACAGGCTTATATACTGCCTAAAGTAACATCTCAGTTACCAGCTGAATTACTTGATACGAAAAAAATGGAGTATCTCAAAAGTATTACCTTAGCAGATGAAGATTTCATGAAACCGCAAGAATGTGATGTTATTTTGGGATCTGACTGTTTCTTTACTATTTTAAGATATGGTAGAATTGTGAGTACTGAGAATGAGCCAATTGCCCAAAATACTATGTTTGGTTGGGTGGTAGCTGGAAAATTGGAACCTAAATGTAAATATTCTTCTAGTATCAAGTCTCATTTTCTTAGTGTTGCAAGTGAATTAAATGTTGATCTATTATTGCAAAAATTTTGGCCAACTGAAGAAATAAACATTAAAATTCCACAGTTGTCTGATGAAGAAAATTTTTGTGAACAACATTTTTGCTCAACTTACAAGGTAACTCCAGAGAATAGATTTGAAGTTAAGTTGCCAATTTATAAAGATGTGATGTCATTGGGAGATTCTAAATCCATGGCAGTCTCACGTTTGTTTGCTATGGAAAGAAAGTTTCAGTTTGATAAAATTTTGAAAATGAGTACAGAAATTTTATGAAGCAATATGAAGATCTTGGTCATATGACACTTGTGGACAAAAATTCAAATTCTACAAGCAACAAAGTATATTACGTTCCGAATCATTCTGTTATAAAAAGTGACTCTATTTCAACAAAGTTACGTGTGGTGTTTGATGGTTCATGCAAACCATCTAATGGTAATTCTTTAAATTCTGTTTTGGCTGTTGGACAAATTCCACAACCAAATCTTTTTACTATTCTGATAAGATTTCGAACAAATCCTGTTGCTTTTACTGCTGATATTCAGCAGATGTATAGACAAGTTTTGATTGCTCCAGAAGATCAAGATTTACAACGTATTGTTTGGCGAGAATCAGCATACTCAGCTTTAAAGGAAATTGGCTGCGAACTATTACTTATGGGACATCTTCAGCTCCATTCTTGGCTACTCGCTGCTTATATCAAGTTGCAAAGGACATAGAGAAAGACGATCCTGCAATAATTCAAGAGAGCTTCTATGTTATTGATTCTATGTCAGGTTCAATCTCAAGTGAAGAAGCTATTAGAGTGATTGAAAAGCTTTCACTGGCTTTAGAAAATAGAGGTTTTCATTTGCGAAAGTGAAGATCTAATTCTTCTGATGTATTAACTCATTTATCTTCAAATTCTCTTGAGTCTACAAATTTAGAAATCCATCCGGATGATTGTTCCAAAGCCTTAGGGCTTAGCTGGGATTCTTCAAATGATATTTTTATCTTTAACGTTAATTTACAATTTGATGATAACATAACTAAAAGAAAATTTCTTTCACAATCTGCCAAATTATTTGATCCGTTAGGATTTTTGGCACCATGCACTGTCTCTATAAAAATGTTTTACCAGCAATTGTGGTTAATGAAGTTAGATTGGGATACTGCGCTTCCTGAAATTTTCCAAACAAATTGGAAAAAAATCCAAAGGGAATTTGAACAAGTTTGTTCTATTCGAATTCCCCGATGGATCCAAGTTTCCAGTAAAGAGATCATATTGCATGGATTTAGCGATGCTTCAGAATCGGCATATGCTGCAGTGATATATGTAGTACAACCTGGTGAAATAAAGTCAAAGGTGACCCTATTGGTTGCAAAAAGCAAGGTAGCGCCACTTAAACCAGTTTCTATTCCTAGGCTTGAGCTCAATGGTGCTTTACTACTTTCCAGACTATATTCTACACTTGTGACTATTTTGAATACGTTCGTTATTAAGTTCTACGCATGGACTGACTCCCAGGTAGTACTTTCATGGCTGTCATCTCATCCTAGGTGTTGGAAGCCTTATGTGGCCAATAGAACTTCTGAAATTCTAGATTCTGTCCCATATGACTGTTGGAGGTATGTTCCAGGAAGGGAAAATCCTGCTGACATTGCGTCTAGAGGGTTATCTCCCAGGTATCTTCCTAATTGTTCCCTTTGGTGGGATGGCCCAAAATGGCTTTCTTTGAATCAAGAACATTGGCCTCAACCTCAGATTAAGACTGATTTAGACACTATAAATAAAGAGAAAAAGAACTCTAAATTTTGTTTTCGAATAACTTTAAATAATTCTCTGTTTGAATTATATTTTGAAATTTATTCTTCTTTTACCAAAATTATTGATGTTTTAGCTTTTTGTATTAGGTTTGTGAAAAATTGCAAACAGAAAGTTGGCAAAATGAACACTAGTCCTTTGAATAAAGGTAAATTTCTTCCATTATCAACAATCAAAAGAAGACATTCAGGTAATTTGATTATTTCTTATGTTCAGCAGCTATATTTCGCTGATGAAATTAGTTGTATTCGATCAAATAGATCAGTTTCTAAAAAAAGTTCTCTTTTCTCACTTTGTCCTTTTATTGATAGTGACGGTTTGCTAAGGGTGGGAGATAGGCTGCGAAATTCACCTCTCCAGTACAATGCAAAACACCCAGTCATTTTGAAAACTCAGCATAAATTAAGTGTATTAATTGTTAAATATTTTCATGTTATGCATTTTCATGCTGGTTTAAATTTACTTATGGGCATCATTAGACAGAGTTATTGGATAATACGTGCCAAAAGGATAATTAAAAATTGTATTCATAAATGTGTTACTTGCTGTAGGTATAGAGCAGCCTCTTCCAAACAGTTAATGGGAGATCTTCCTCTTAACAGAGTTACTCCTAACAGGCCATTTTCTGCATGCGGAATCGATTATGCAGGGCCTATTAATATTTTGAAATATCGAGGTAGAGGAGCTAAAACTACCAAATGCTATATTGCTTTATTTGTTTGTTTTGCAACTAAAGCTCTACATTTGGAGCTGGTAAGTGATTTAACCTCTGAGGCATTTATTGCTTCATTAAATAGATTTTGCTCTAGAAGAGGAGCTCCTCAGCATATTTATAGTGATAATGCCACAACATTTGTAGGTGCTAAAGGGCAACTCTCAGATTTATATAAATTTATTTGTTCAATTGAAAGAAATGAAGAAATTTGTTATTTTCTGTCTCAAAGAAATATTGAGTGGTATATGATTCCTCCAGTGAGTCCGCATTTTGGTGGACTATGGGAAGCCGCTGTTCGTTCGGTAAAATTTCATATGAAACGTGTAATTGGAAGTACTAATTTAACATTTGAAGAACATTATACATATTTGACTCAAATTGAATCTATCTTAAATTCCAGACCATTAGTAGCAATTGATAGTGATAACAATTCAGACAGTATAAATATATTGACTCCATCTCATTTTTTAATTGGTGATGTTATTACTTCCCCAGCTGAACATTTAAATGAGGAAAATTTGTATTTACGGTCTCGTTGGGATATTGTGCAAAAATTAAAATTTTGTTTTTGGAGAAGGTGGAGTATTGATTATTTGAGTTCTTTACAAAATAGAAAAAAATGGAGAGTGCATACAGAAAATTTTAAAGTGAATGATATAGTAATTTTGAAAGAGGATAATGTTCCTCCGTCTGTTTGGCCATTGGGCAAAATTATTGAAATTCATCCAGGTAAGGATGGAATAGTCCGTGTAGTGACTGTTAAAACTTCTAGGGGTGTCTTTAAGAGACCAATTGTAAAACTTTGTTTACTTCCTTTGCCTCAAGAATAACTTCTTGATGGGTGGGAGTATGTTCAGTACAGTTAATAGTTGCTCTGTTTGATAACAGATGGCGCCACTATGTAATTCTAAGAACAATTTTGATTCAGAATTCTCACATCAGTCAGTCTTTTTGAGTTGGATGGTGGAAGGTGCTTGCAGGGCATGGATTGTCCTTGTTTTATTCTATTGTACTGTATTTCCCCAGTATTATGTTGGCTGGGAACTTAATAATTTATAATTTAATTTAAGGCTTTCATGTTAGATGAAAGTAATTTGAAATAGGTTTATTTCTAAGAATATTTTTGCATTAGTGAATAGAATGTGAAACCAGAAGTTCCATCGTATATGTTTGTGGATGTCAACTGTGAAGTTTTTGTGTTTTGTCAAGTTCATGTTTTTTTATGTGTTTGTGACAATAAAGAAGAAAACCAAGAAAGAATCTTTTCTTTAAAAAATCTACACTCTTTAATATTTATGAGTAACTTAGTTTAAATACTACCTATTACCATGAATAAATGTCAATTAATCGTCTTCCTTCATGGCAATGAAAACGAATGTTTTTAAACAGGCAGTCCGGGGCAAGATGACGAGCTCGTCATCTGGCCCTGTGTTTCGGAATTTATTAAACTAACTATGTTGTCCAATCTATTTAAATCCTGTAAACGCTTGTTTGTCTGTGTGTTTGTTCGCACAACCTTTCGCTTCTATCTCCTCTGGGGCTAAGGGACGCATGGGATCGGGGGAGGTGTCGTTCGAAAGGAGGCGACCAGAGGAAGACATTTTTTCCATCCGCTAAGCCCTCCTCCCTAGCCTCCCGAAAGAAAAACCCTATCGAGGTCCGTATCTCCACTTCCAAGCGTCCGATCGGTACGAGGAGAGTACCGTTCGACGGGGTCAAGACCACCCCCCTCCCCCGCTGGTCCCCCTCCTCCCAAAAAATTCAAAAAGCGTTTAAGGCCAACTTCCGGCATTGTGACCCACCAACAGAAGAATGGATCCAGTCGTGTAAATGACAAAGAGTGGTGGCATGGGGAATGTTCAAATTATGAAAATTGCATTTTTATTTGTGACTATTGTTAGCTGCACAACTAAACACTTCAAAATTACGTTACAATCAATGCATTATGCTTAGTTTGATACTTTACAGTAAGATGTAAAAACACAGTTATCATTTGTTAAACTATGTAACATATTCAAAAGATAAAATATGTTCAATCTCTTTCAGTGTTGTCATCTTGCCCCAGTATGACGATTTGTTAATGTTATGAAAAAATAAAATTATCCTTTATTTTTTTTATTTGAAATATTAAATGGTAATGTATTTAATACTACAAAGGTATACTCTATCAGTTCATGTAAAATTAATTTTACTATAACTTCAAAATAAATTAATAAACAACAAAAATTGTTAACATAGTCATCTTGCCCCGGTCTCTTCTATAAAGTGGTGGTTTCTCAAGAGGGTGAGAATCACCACAAATCACAACGGCCTATATCTTCATTCACTTGGGTTCAATGGAAGTGATGCGCAGATGGCGGTGCTCCCACCGGTCGCAGCGCATACAGTAGGACCCTCCTGGTCGTGCGCGTTATAAGTCCCTCAAGACTTGGGTGTGACGGTTGACGCGCCTGACGCCCCTCGGCACCTGGCGGAGCAGCTCAGTTTTATTCCTGAAGGCACAGCCCTTGAGCAATATAGCTAAATTGACAATACATAACAAATTTCTTTCAAACAATAATCTTCGTGTAAGATTTTTCGGTATTTATGTGTAAAAATTGTTGTCATTGGCCAATCGTGTTTACATATGGTCTTTTGTTTTGATTAAAAATCTTTTTAACATTGCTCGTAAATTATTAAGCCTAACAGAAAATTCTAATTTTAAATTACCCTACAACATGATTGCAAAAAAATGAGTTCATAATTTTCAGAAAAGATGCAACTAAATTTATATGAAATATTACTCCGTATATGAAGTAATATCCGTGCAAGGAAGGTAGTTCACAGAAATTGTTGTCATTGGCCAGTCGTGTTTATATATGATCTTCTGTTTTGATTCAAAATCTTTTTAACATTGCGCGAAAATTGTTAAGTCTAACAGAAAATTCTAATTTTAAATTACCCTACAACATGATTGCAAAAAATCAGTTCATAATTTTCAGAAAAGATGCAACTTAATTTATATGAAATATTACTGCATTACAGACATCTAAAGAAAAACTAGGAAATATTGCTTAACCTTTTGATTACGGGGTTGGGACATATGTCGTCACAGCGACAATTTTTATATCCTAATCGTACCACTATTTAAAAAATAATATACACTTATACTAAAATATTTTCAATTTCACTACCACAAAGAAATTTTTTTTTAATAGTGGTACGATTTGGATATAATAATAGTCGCCATTCCTGACCCGTAATCAAAATGTTACCATGGAGTTTTTTTATTTTAAGTTTTAATATGTATATTTAAATATGGATCTATTGCTTATTTATTATTAGTCCAGAATTTAAAAAAAATTGCTTCTATTTCAGTAAGGTAAAGCTAGGAGAGTCTGCGCACATTTCAAAAGAATAGCAATAAAAAATCTAAATATTAATTTTTTGCTAAACTATCCGTGAATAATTTTTACTTCATTTGTGTTTTATGCATTTCCATTGCTATTTTATTGTTATGTTGCAATTTAAAAGAACAGTTGTAATAAAACCAAAAAAGTTATTTTACACAATCTCTCCTTACAGGGTTGGTGTGATTCCGCACATGGGTAGGAGAGATTGTTACTAATAATAACTACAATTAAATTGTGAACAATAATAATTACACTTAAATGACATTGCTGTAAGGTTTTTGTGAACAAATTTTATTGTATTGGGAGTGAATATTTCAACCTAATGCTTAAAGAATCAGAAAAAAAGGAAATAATTTTAAAAACGACTAAAAAATTTTAATTAAAGGAAAAAAAAATTAAGGAATCAGAAAAAGCAACTCCAGATAACATTACAAAATAAAATTATGTAACTTAACAAGTTTAACTTAAAATTAGTCCATTTTCATTATTTATTTTTTATGCAAATTTTCCACTAAGCTGAGTAATCTCTCCTAGCATGGAAATTAATGTGAACAACCATGTGAGTAACCATCTCTCCTAAGTAGCAGATGCGCAAACTCTCCAATTTCGGTAGGAGAGATTGAGCGGCCTTTTATTTAAACATGGTTGCTACTAAAACGAACCATTGATGTTCACATTGTTAGTCTAGATTAGTACACTGTAAAAAAAAATCTGTAAGGTTACTAAGAATTTTCTAGGAAACTGGGATGCCTAGAACTTTTCATGTAACTGCAACAAAAAAAATTCATGTAAAATTACTAAAGTTGTTCTAGTAACTGTTACTAAATAATGTTCAGTAAACTTACTAACGATTTTTTAGGAAGTTTACTAAAGAATTTTTTGTAAATTTACTAAGGATTATTTAGTAAACTTACTAACGATTTTTTAGTTAGTTTACTAAAGAATTTTTTGTAAATTTACTAAGGATTATTTAGTAAACTTACTAACGATTTTTTAGGGAGTTTCCTAAAGAATTTTTAGTAAATTTACTAAGGATTATTTAGTAAACTTACTAACGATTTTTTAGGGAGTTTCCTAAAGAATTTTTAGTAAATTTACTAAGGATTATTTAGTAAACGTACTAACGTTTTTTAAGGAGTTTCCTAAAGAATTTTTAGTAAATTTACTAAGGATTATTTAGTAAACGTACTGACGTTTTTTCAGGGAGTTTCCTAAAGAATTTTTAGTAAATTTACTAAGGATTATTTAGTACACTTACAAAAGATTTTTTTGTACATTTACTAAAAATTGTTTTGTAAATTTGTGAGGGACTTTATAGTACATTTACTACGATTTATTTAGTATTGTACTTAAGGGGGGAGTTCAGGTTCAGCAGCCGGAAAATGTCATTAATTTGATTACTAAAAGCTTGATTACTTTGATTACTTTGATTACTAAAACTAAATAGGTTTATTTCTAAGAATATTTTTGCATTAGTGAATAGAATGTGAAACCAGAAGTTCCATCGTATATGTTTGTGGATGTCAACTGTGAAGTTTTTGTGTTTTGTCAAGTTCATGTTTTTTTATGTGTTTGTGACAATAAAGAAGAAAACCAAGAAAGAATCTTTTCTTTAAAAAATCTACACTCTTTAATATTTATGAGTAACTTAGTTTAAATACTACCTATTACCATGAATAAATGTCAATTAATCGTCTTCCTTCATGGCAATGAAAACGAATGTTTTTAAACAGGCAGTCCGGGGCAAGATGACGAGCTCGTCATCTGGCCCTGTGTTTCGGAATTTATTAAACTAACTATGTTGTCCAATCTATTTAAATCCTGTAAACGCTTGTTTGTCTGTGTGTTTGTTCGCACAACCTTTCGCTTCTATCTCCTCTGGGGCTAAGGGACGCATGGGATCGGGGGAGGTGTCGTTCGAAAGGAGGCGACCAGAGGAAGACATTTTTTCCATCCGCTAAGCCCTCCTCCCTAGCCTCCCGAAAGAAAAACCCTATCGAGGTCCGTATCTCCACTTCCAAGCGTCCGATCGGTACGAGGAGAGTACCGTTCGACGGGGTCAAGACCACCCCCCTCCCCCGCTGGTCCCCCTCCTCCCAAAAAATTCAAAAAGCGTTTAAGGCCAACTTCCGGCATTGTGACCCACCAACAGAAGAATGGATCCAGTCGTGTAAATGACAAAGAGTGGTGGCATGGGGAATGTTCAAATTATGAAAATTGCATTTTTATTTGTGACTATTGTTAGCTGCACAACTAAACACTTCAAAATTACGTTACAATCAATGCATTATGCTTAGTTTGATACTTTACAGTAAGATGTAAAAACACAGTTATCATTTGTTAAACTATGTAACATATTCAAAAGATAAAATATGTTCAATCTCTTTCAGTGTTGTCATCTTGCCCCAGTATGACGATTTGTTAATGTTATGAAAAAATAAAATTATCCTTTATTTTTTTTATTTGAAATATTAAATGGTAATGTATTTAATACTACAAAGGTATACTCTATCAGTTCATGTAAAATTAATTTTACTATAACTTCAAAATAAATTAATAAACAACAAAAATTGTTAACATAGTCATCTTGCCCCGGTCTCTTCTATAAAGTGGTGGTTTCTCAAGAGGGTGAGAATCACCACAAATCACAACGGCCTATATCTTCATTCACTTGGGTTCAATGGAAGTGATGCGCAGATGGCGGTGCTCCCACCGGTCGCAGCGCATACAGTAGGACCCTCCTGGTCGTGCGCGTTATAAGTCCCTCAAGACTTGGGTGTGACGGTTGACGCGCCTGACGCCCCTCGGCACCTGGCGGAGCAGCTCAGTTTTATTCCTGAAGGCACAGCCCTTGAGCAATATAGCTAAATTGACAATACATAACAAATTTCTTTCAAACAATAATCTTCGTGTAAGATTTTTCGGTATTTATGTGTAAAAATTGTTGTCATTGGCCAATCGTGTTTACATATGGTCTTTTGTTTTGATTAAAAATCTTTTTAACATTGCTCGTAAATTATTAAGCCTAACAGAAAATTCTAATTTTAAATTACCCTACAACATGATTGCAAAAAAATGAGTTCATAATTTTCAGAAAAGATGCAACTAAATTTATATGAAATATTACTCCGTATATGAAGTAATATCCGTGCAAGGAAGGTAGTTCACAGAAATTGTTGTCATTGGCCAGTCGTGTTTATATATGATCTTCTGTTTTGATTCAAAATCTTTTTAACATTGCGCGAAAATTGTTAAGTCTAACAGAAAATTCTAATTTTAAATTACCCTACAACATGATTGCAAAAAATCAGTTCATAATTTTCAGAAAAGATGCAACTTAATTTATATGAAATATTACTGCATTACAGACATCTAAAGAAAAACTAGGAAATATTGCTTAACCTTTTGATTACGGGGTTGGGACATATGTCGTCACAGCGACAATTTTTATATCCTAATCGTACCACTATTTAAAAAATAATATACACTTATACTAAAATATTTTCAATTTCACTACCACAAAGAAATTTTTTTTTAATAGTGGTACGATTTGGATATAATAATAGTCGCCATTCCTGACCCGTAATCAAAATGTTACCATGGAGTTTTTTTATTTTAAGTTTTAATATGTATATTTAAATATGGATCTATTGCTTATTTATTATTAGTCCAGAATTTAAAAAAAATTGCTTCTATTTCAGTAAGGTAAAGCTAGGAGAGTCTGCGCACATTTCAAAAGAATAGCAATAAAAAATCTAAATATTAATTTTTTGCTAAACTATCCGTGAATAATTTTTACTTCATTTGTGTTTTATGCATTTCCATTGCTATTTTATTGTTATGTTGCAATTTAAAAGAACAGTTGTAATAAAACCAAAAAAGTTATTTTACACAATCTCTCCTTACAGGGTTGGTGTGATTCCGCACATGGGTAGGAGAGATTGTTACTAATAATAACTACAATTAAATTGTGAACAATAATAATTACACTTAAATGACATTGCTGTAAGGTTTTTGTGAACAAATTTTATTGTATTGGGAGTGAATATTTCAACCTAATGCTTAAAGAATCAGAAAAAAAGGAAATAATTTTAAAAACGACTAAAAAATTTTAATTAAAGGAAAAAAAAATTAAGGAATCAGAAAAAGCAACTCCAGATAACATTACAAAATAAAATTATGTAACTTAACAAGTTTAACTTAAAATTAGTCCATTTTCATTATTTATTTTTTATGCAAATTTTCCACTAAGCTGAGTAATCTCTCCTAGCATGGAAATTAATGTGAACAACCATGTGAGTAACCATCTCTCCTAAGTAGCAGATGCGCAAACTCTCCAATTTCGGTAGGAGAGATTGAGCGGCCTTTTATTTAAACATGGTTGCTACTAAAACGAACCATTGATGTTCACATTGTTAGTCTAGATTAGTACACTGTAAAAAAAAATCTGTAAGGTTACTAAGAATTTTCTAGGAAACTGGGATGCCTAGAACTTTTCATGTAACTGCAACAAAAAAAATTCATGTAAAATTACTAAAGTTGTTCTAGTAACTGTTACTAAATAATGTTCAGTAAACTTACTAACGATTTTTTAGGAAGTTTACTAAAGAATTTTTTGTAAATTTACTAAGGATTATTTAGTAAACTTACTAACGATTTTTTAGTTAGTTTACTAAAGAATTTTTTGTAAATTTACTAAGGATTATTTAGTAAACTTACTAACGATTTTTTAGGGAGTTTCCTAAAGAATTTTTAGTAAATTTACTAAGGATTATTTAGTAAACTTACTAACGATTTTTTAGGGAGTTTCCTAAAGAATTTTTAGTAAATTTACTAAGGATTATTTAGTAAACGTACTAACGTTTTTTAAGGAGTTTCCTAAAGAATTTTTAGTAAATTTACTAAGGATTATTTAGTAAACGTACTGACGTTTTTTCAGGGAGTTTCCTAAAGAATTTTTAGTAAATTTACTAAGGATTATTTAGTACACTTACAAAAGATTTTTTTGTACATTTACTAAAAATTGTTTTGTAAATTTGTGAGGGACTTTATAGTACATTTACTACGATTTATTTAGTATTGTACTTAAGGGGGGAGTTCAGGTTCAGCAGCCGGAAAATGTCATTAATTTGATTACTAAAAGCTCAGTAGTTTCAAAACCAATTAATGAAATACAATTTTTTTTCTATACTTTCATAAAATAGTAATGGTTTTCAAAAACATTCAAATATCTATATAGTTAATTATATGCAATATTAATTAGTTAAATTTTAATGACAAAATTAACGTTTTTAAAATATGAATTTTCAAATATGCATTTTGCGCACAAGATTTAAAAAATTCTACTGCAGATATATATTTAATATTGCATTTATATTGACTCATACTACTATATTTTACACTGAACCTAAATTTAAAAGTACATTCAAATTCATTTGCATAATTAATGGCTTTAAAAATCATTTTTAGTAAATTTAGTAAAAAAAAAAAAAAAAAAAAATGCGCTTATTTATTCAATAAAAAATTTTCTATGACAAAACTCAGGCTAAATTGAGGTTCAGTGTAAAATATAGTAATATAAGTAAATATAAATGCAATATTAAATATATATCTGCAGTAGAATTTTTTAAATCTTGCACGCAAAATGCATATCTGAAAATTCATATTTTTAAAAGATTAGTTTTGTCATTAAAATTTAACTAATTAACATTGCTAAATATATAATATATTTGAATGTTTTTTAAAAAACATTAGTATTTTATGAAAGTATAGAAAAAAATTGTTGTATTTCATTAATTGGTTTTGAAACTACAGAACTTTTAATAATGGTCAAATTATTGTCATTTTCCAGCTGCTCAATCTGAACTCCCCCCCCCCCTTAAGTACAATACTAAATAAATCGTAGTAAATGTACTATAAAGTCCCTCACAAATTTACAAAACAATTCTTAGTAAATGTACAAAAAAATCTTTTGTAAGTGTATCTCTCCCCCCCCCCCCCTAAAACATTTAATGTACTTTAGCAAAAAAGTTTTTGGTAATTTTATTAAAGTAATGGTCAGAAAAATTACCAGTGATTTTGTAGTAATTGTATCTGAAACAGTTTTTGTATTCTCGCCAGAAAGTTCTTTGCCACTTTAGAAGAATTATTATTGTCAATTTGCTAATAATTTTTTAGTCTTGTATCGAAAATATTTTATTTACACTCACCAAAATGTATTTGTAACTGTACAGAATTTTTGCAGTAGTTTACTAATGGCTTTTCAATATTATGCAGAAAAAAATTTACGTAAATATTTTTGTATATTGGAGTTGTTGTTATGGTATTCTTTTAATATGAAATCGAATTTTTACAGTTTTAAATATCTAGAATAGAGTTTTCCTCACATATATCAAAATACTTCGATGCAAAATAAGCAATAAGTCCTAACGTGTTTCAATATTACCACAGCAATCGCCATAAGTCTTTGTATGTTATGGATAAGAAAATTGACTTAAGTTTCACTAAAGATATTTAAATATGTAGAAATTCAATTCGAATTAAATGAGCAGAAGCTGATTTTATGATTTTTAGGTAAACTAAAAAAAGATTTTAATACAGCAATATAAATAAAATATCCTTACTGAGTTTATAAATAAAACAACTGGTGATATGTGCCCTGTGAAAAAATGCATATGGCCCATAAAATTAGAAATTAGCTTCATATGTTAAAAAGTATAATTCCCCGTAAAATTAGAAATCTGTTTAATGTGTTAAAAAAGTACGATTGCCCGTAAATTTTAAACTGGTGTCATCAGGCAATATTACTTTTATGGGTTCATTCTGTGAGGAAGAAAAACGGGATAATTGCAGTGTTATCATATGGGAAGGGAAGGATTTTTTTTTCTGATTGCTACCACTATTTTCAAATAGCAATATTTGACGCATTTGATCTGTCATTATTATATATTATTTCTACTATCATTTATCTGGCAAATATTACTGTTTGGAAACGCAGTAGCATTTTAAATTAAAAAAACTGCCTAACTGGCAATCATAATATTAAACGTGCTTATCCTTACAAAATTATTTAATATTTTATTGACCAGCAATCTCAAATAAAATATATATTTTTTAATAATGCTTTTATGTAACCATTATATTTTAAAAATAATCTTCACTTTATTTAGTTGCAGATTTCTGCAAATAAATATGGTGATTTTTTTTTTTTCAAAGTGTTTTGTAACAAAATATACATACATACATACATGTTGCAGCTATGAAAACATAGGTATACTCACCACTAAATGTAACAACAATCCTTTTGACTATGAATGATGCTCTGTAAAAATTGCCCCTTTTTTCCATTAATAAAGTATGTTTATGTAACACTTAACATTTTGGTCAAAATATTAGTCAGACTTGCTTTTTTTACATTAATATAGTATGTTTATGTAACATTTAACATTTTGGTCAAAATGTTTACTAGTCCTTATTCAAATCTAGGATAGTGTGATTTCATAAAATCTGTTCAAAAATAAAATAAACAGTCAAATATCAGTGATAATAGAATTTGATTAAAAGAAGAAAAAGGAGAATTAGAAAAAGGAAATTAGAAAAAAAGAAAAAGGAATATTTGAATCTTAATATACATTTATTAAACATATGTTTACAAACAATATTTATTTTTATATACATATTTAGTAAAATTATTGAATATATATAAACATGTACAATTTGCATTAGCATCAATCAGGTTCTGAATATTTAGTTTGCACATCTGCTTCTTGTGGGGAGGGGCTTTGATCTTTTGTATTACCTATAACCAAGTATTCCCTATTAAAAGATAAAACACATATTACATAAATATTTTAAATATTACAAAAAAATAAACACACAAACTGAGTAATAAACAACAAAAAAAAATTATTTGTAATTCTCACTGAGTAACCCCTTTTAACTGATAAAATTAATTTTGACTCTCCTCCTGCATGCCTGTCAACGTCTATTACCAAAAAAAGCAGGAGCTTTACAAAATAAAACAGAAGATTTTATGAGACACTATTTTATGATATAAAAATTAAAATTACTAAGTAAATTGAAAATTTTTTTTTTATCTGAATCATTACCTATATAAAATGAAAACAGAGCAAGAACTATTTAAATCTGAATATATATATATATTTCTTCACAACCAGATTTTTTATTTTTTTATTTTTTTTTTGGGGGGGGGGGGCGGGTAGGACAATACCTGCCAACTTTCTGAAACAGCAGAGTTCCAAAATAAATTCATAAAATTTTCTGAGGCATTGTTTTGTAACATAAAAATTAAAGTACTAACAAGGATGGTGCATAGCAATTTTGCACAGATGATTTTAAAGTATGTTGTAGGGGTCATACACCTAATTACTTTTTTGAAAGGATTGTTTTAAATTGGTCTTAGTTTTGGAGAATTGGGGAGTTAAAACTCAGCATACGTTTAAAATACTCATTTGTTTAAATTTCTGGAAGTAGACTTAGCCCCTGCCACACTCGTCGACCTAACCGGGTAACTATTGGCGGGGCGAAATGGGGGGGGGGGCAACTGGAGATACATAATATGATTAAGCTGTCACAGACCTTTTCAACGATATATGACATGAGGAGTGTCGATAAATTTAGAAAATGGCCACCCTTGGGGGGCAAAAGTGGGGGGAGGGACACCGGATATGCATAATATGATTAAGCTGACACAGACATTTTCAACGATATATGACATGAGGAGTTTCAACAAAATTTTAAAAAGTGCCCCCCTTGGGGGGGGGGAGAAGGGAGGAGAGGGACACCGGAGATTCATAATATGATTAAGTTGTCACAGACCTTTTCAACGATATATGACATGAAGCGTGTCAACAAAATTTAGAAAAGTGCCTCTTGGGGGGGGCAAAGAGGGGGGAGGGACACTGGTCATACATAATATGATTAAGTGGTCACAGACCTTTCCAACGATATATGACATGAAGGGTGTCAACAAAATTTAGAAAAGTGCCTCTTGGGGGGGGGGCAAAGTGGGGGGGAGGGACACTGGTCATACATAATATGATTAAGTGGTCACAGACCTTTCCAACGAAATATGACATGAGGGGTGTCAACAAAATTTAGAAAAGTGCCTCTTGGGGGGCAAAGTGGGGGGGGGGGCACACTGGCTATACATAATACGATTAAGCGGTCATAGACCTTTCCAACAATATATGACATGAGGGGTGTCAACAAAATTTAGAAAATTGCCTCTTGGGGGGGCAAAGGGGGGGGGGGAGGGACACTGGTCATACATAATATGATTAAGTGGTCACAGACCTTTCCAACGATATATGACATGAGGGGTGTCAACAAAATTTAGAAAAGTGCCTCTTGGGGGGCAAAGTGGGGGGGGGGGCACATTGGCTATACATAATACGATTAAGCGGTCATAGACCTTTCAACGATATATGACATGAGGGGTGTCAACAAAATTTAGAAAAGTGCCCCACTTGAGGGAGGAAAAGTGGAGAACGGGACACAGTAGATGCATAATATGATTAAATAAAATTTCTTCAATCAGGCATGTAAAAATCATGTGTTTTGTTCATCAATCACATAAAATTCACAAAATTTGTCAAACGGGCACATAAGAATCAAGAAAATAGTTCATCATGCATGTAAAAATCATTATTTTCAGCTATCGGCACACAAAAATCCTGAATTTCATCTATGAGTTGCATAAAAATCCTTAATTTCATCGGTCAGATGTAGGAAAAAAAATGTTGTCAATCAGGCATGTAAAAATCATGTGTTTCGTTTATCAATCACATAAAATTCACAAAATTTGTCAAACAGGCACATAAGAATCAAGAAAATAGCTCATCATGCATGTAAAAATCATTAATTTCATCTATCGGCATACAAAAATCATGCATTTCATGTATCGGTTGCATAAGAATCCTTAATTTCATCGGTTGGTTGCAGGAAAAAAAATCTCGTCAATCAGGTATGTAAAAATCATATGTTTTGTTCACCAATCACATAAAATTCACAAAATTTGTCAAACAGGCACATAAGAATCAAGAAAATAGTTCATCATGCATGTAAAAATCATTCATTTCATCTATCGGCATACAAAAATCATGGATTTCATGTATCGGTTGCATAAGAATCCTTAATTTCATCGGTCAGGTGCAATAAAAAAAATGTCGTCAATCAGGCATGTAAAAATCCTGTGTTTCGTTTATCAATCACATAAAATTCACAAAATTTGTCAAACAGGCACATAAGAATCAAGAAAATAGTTCATCATGCATGTAAAAATCATTAATTTCATCTATCGGCATACAAAAATCATGCATTTCATGTATCGGTTGCATAAGAATCCTTAATTTCATCGGTTGGTTGCAGGAAAAAAAAATCTCGTCAATCAGGTATGTAAAAATCATGTGTTTTGTTCACCAATCACATAAAATTCACAAAATTTGTCAAACAGGCACATAAGAATCAAGAAAATAGTTCATCATGCATGTAAAAATCATTCATTTCATCTATTGGCATACAAAAATCATGGATTTCATGTATCGGTTGCATAAGAATCCTTAATTTCATCGGTCAGGTGCAATGAAAAAAATGTCGTCAATCAGGCATGTAAAAATCATGTGTTTCGTTTATCAATCACATAAAATTCACAAAATTTGTCAAACGGGCATATAAGAATAAAGAAAATAGTTGATCGTGCACATCATAACGCAAACTATGTACATATATGCATGCGAGTTATCGACACCATTGAAAATGAAGGACTTTTTCTAAGATTATTTTTCAAATGTAAAAATTTAAGAACCATAGTATGTTCAGATTGCTTGCAACACTTAAAATAAGATATAATTTATGCAAGAGACACTGCTTTATATAAAATTTAGGTATTTTGAACAATATTTTCAATTTTTACTTTTCGACATTTTTTGCATTTTTACAATTTTTAATATGAAAACAAAGGGGAATTTTTATAAACATATTTAAATTTTGTTTTGGATGACAAATACAATTTTGGGTAAACAATGATGTTTTAGACTTATACTGTGAGTAATAAACAGAAAATCAAGGAGCTTTTCAGAAGTTGCAAGTTGAAACTCGATAAAATCCGAATTTTCCCTTAAAAAAAAATCATGTTTATTTCTCATTAATGTAAGAAAAATATAACTTTTTTGCATTAAACTTCACCTGATTTACTACAAGCAGTTAAAATATAATCTAGCAACATAAAAATTTCAGAAACATGTAAACAAACTGTAAATACATAAATATGCATGCGAGTGATCAGACACCATTGAAAATGAAAACTGCATAAAATCAAAACTTTTTCTAAGATTGCTTCTTAATTTTTTAAAATTTGAAAAATAAAATATGTTCAGATTGCTTGCAACACTTTAAATAAGATATAATTTAGGTTATGCAAGAGACACTGCTTTATATAAAATTAGGTGGGTCACATAATAATAAAGTTTGGGAACCGCTGACCCAGACAACAAAATAAGATAGCTATACTTACATCTTGAAATGTCCACTTCCTGTCAAGATTGCGATAGATATCTGATTCATTTCGGCAGGATTACAAACCCACTTCATAAAATAGAGGAGAAAAAAAATAAAAATTAGATATGATGAAAGTATAATTTTAATTAATAGTGTGTGTATATATATATATATATATATATATATACACAACAAGGGTCGATCCGGACAAAATTTGGGGCCTATTTAGGGCCCCTTCACAAAAATCAATTTAATAAAATGGGCCCCTTCACAAAATTCAATTTAATAAAATGGGCCCCTTCACAAAAATCAATTTGATAAAATGGGTCCCTTCACAAAATTCATTTTAACAGAAATAGGCCCTTTCACAAAATTCCATTTCATAAAAACTTACTATTTATCATTTATTTATTATTTTATGACTTTTAAAATGTGTAATTTGTAAACAAACAAGTTCATCAGAGAGGAAAACTTCAGCAAAAGTATTTAAAAAAGTTTTTGTTAATAAACGTTTGGTTCGAATATTAGTAGCTGGATTTCGACTTTCATTACAAAATGTTATTTTTCACAAAATGGGCCCCAAGAAAAAAACCTGTATCGACCCCTGCACAAGTAGACTTACAGTTAGGATGTAGGTGTAAAATTGAAGTTTTTTTTTTTAAATTATTATATCATTCCATACACATTTTAATATGTAATTTAGTTTGATATGAATCAATTTATGTTTTCTCTAATTTATGTAGGTAAGATTTTTTGGTTATTAGGTATGGTTAAACATGAAAGAAAACTTTGTTATTTTACGACTTTTACGTGAATTATTAGTGTACATTTATAAGGCGTGTTTCACTAAATAATTCAAGAAAAAAATATCTCATCATTACACATATTCAGTTATGCATTATTTGTTATTTACTTGACCTTTACTTTTAATATTTTAAAATGTTTTTTAAATTTTCTTAATTTTTTTATTTTACTTTGTTATAAACATTAATTATAATAATTTTGAGTGCATTTATAAATTCAAATTATTGTATAGAAAATGTAAACAAAACAGTGACCAGAAATCCGAAAAATTCTAAAATCTGCATAACCTCTGGTTTTAAGCTAGGAAGATTTAAGGGAGTCTATTCAATACTAATTAATAGTAACGTAACTGCAAATCAAGATAAAAAATCTTCCTTCCTTCTTCGTTTAGTTCCTACATAAAACATTAAAAATGGCACACACGTAATCCAACGTAACATCGAAATAAAGACTAGTGATTTGATTGAATAATAAATAATTAATAAAAAATAATAGAAAGATTAACAAAATATTACGAAATTTAGCTAATAAAGAATAAATATTTACTTACTTCGTAACTGGAAGTCAAATCCAAGATGGATGCCATATAGACGCTACTTATCTACTTATGCACTCCTTGTCCTTACTGTCTGTGCGACTGCGTCAGCAGCCATTACGTCCCCACAGAAAGCCTTCTCATTGGCTGATACGAGTTACAAAGATATTTCATGTAAGGATTCTAAAGCAATGGCTTACGTTGCACCCTTGTTACAGATAAAATTTTAGTAAACATACAGATTTCTGTAGCTTTACAAAAACAATTTTTGTAGACTTACAGGTTTTTTTTTACAGTGTAGCTTATGAGAAATCATTTAAGTTTAAAATATTTTGTACTATTGACATTGTATAGAAATTCTGATGAATAGCTATGAAAATTCAAGCACTTACTTTGGGAAAACAAAACAAAATAGCAATACTTTATCCTGGACGCTCAAATCAATCAACGTGCATTTTCAAGTAGACCCTCCATTGCTGTTGTTGTACAACTACCTGGAGTCGCTGCGCTCTTACGCTACTCCTTCCCCCCGAACCTCTATGTGCGCAATCTCTCCGACCGCGCCATCTCTCCTGGCTTTACCTTACAAAACCTTCAAAGGTATGATTCAAAACGCAGAATATAAAGCAATGTAGGAAGAATGTAAACATACATCACAATTGAATAAACCGAACATAAAATGACATTACTGCGTAGAAAAAACAAAACAATATAAAGATTGCCGTAATTAGATTATTGGGACCATAGTTAGCACCTCCACCCCCCACCCAATAAGAGGAGTATAATATTTTATATAATTTATCTGACCTACTACAGATACTACGTAAGTACCTATTTTTCTTTAAAATGTTGTAGAAATCTATCACGATTATTGTTTAAAAGTGGTGGTAACCAAAAACTGACTGCACCGAACACTAAAATTGTCAAGCAATTTTTCTTTACTAAATGATAACAATAAAAATCAATAAAATAAAACATTACAGGCAGAATAAAAATAACAAAAGTGGGGTTAGTTATAAAATACAATGAGAATTTTGAATTCTGGAAAAAATATACATAATCTGAATTTGTATGCACTATCTACTTATGTAAACATTCGTTCAATGAGATTAAAATTGAGATTTTGAATTCTTTTCAATTAAATTGTTTAGATAAATATAACTATAATTTATCTTTAACAGCAATTTATTATTATTTTTTTAAATCAGACGTTGTTTCAACAAAACTGAGAATTGAGAATTTTTTCAGTCCATTAAATGTAATTAGAAATACATGAAAATGTGGAGATTTACAGTTGACTACCCATTCTTTATAATTCAAATTTTATAATTTATCATTCTTATTAACCATAATGTATGTTTTAAAATAGTTCAATTATTTGTGTCTAATTTTACACCATATATGAAGAATTAAAACCCTAGAGCTTACCCTTTTTGCGTTCGTGTGATCAATGTACTGTTTCAAATATGTCCCTTAAATGTCCCTTAAATCACGTACATTGAGACCTCTCTGTATATAATTTACTTTCGACTAAATGGAACTTATCTTCCCTTTAAGTGAAATACATCGAGACTGTACTTTCAATTTAAAATGTTATATAATATATTCTAATAATACTCAATTGTTACTGTCTATAGATTCTTGGAAACTATTTACTCAGCGAAATAATTAATATTTTATGACATTTTTTTATAAATTTACATTAACGTAATAGATTTATCTTTGACGATTTTTAATGCATACTTCTCAGAATTGTACATTAGTTTGAAGATAATTAATTTTTCCCAGATTTCGCATGCATTCTTACCTAATTACATTCAGAGTATGCAATTAAATGTAATGTACTCTGAAAATTTCTTATTCTTTTTCTTAGGAGATTAGTTTTAATGATGTGTGATTAAGCATGCAGAAAAACACCGTGATTTCATAGACATCTAAAAGTATATTAATGTTATTGATATGATAAAAAATATAATTTTTTAAACTGAGTTTCCAGAAATTTATTTTATTGTTGTGTGTTTATTGTACTTTATTAGAAGAATAAATGTATTCAGATGTTTTTCAATTTAATAAGATATATTCTTTCATTAATATTTTATATTCTATATACAGGGTGTTTTATAAAGAGCTCCCTAACTTTTGAATTCAATAAATCATGATGTATAATAAGGAATTTAAAGGTGAAATAAATGACATGATTATCATGTTTGTCATAATGTTGTATGCAGTAATTTTAAAAATTATTTCAAAACATTAAATAGATGATACAGCGCTACTTCAATTAGTATGAATGATTAAATTAACTTGTAAAAACGCATCAGATGGAGTATTTGACGCAAAATTCTGGCCAAAATTAATTTTCATGTGTTTTAGTGTTAAAACGATTGTTGTTGACTTACTATTAGTAAATGCACTTAATAAATGTTATATATGCATAAATATATGTATTTATTTAAATAAATAAATATATAATAGAATGTTTACTTAATTGTTTATTGTTTATAAGAGGAAATTAATTGTTGATAGTTTTATTTTATTTACAAGTAATGTTTGATTAAATGCGGTTTATTTTACTACACATAAATGTTTAATTATTTAGAAAAAACAATTCATATAATATATATATTACTTACATTTAATGTTTACTAAAGCTGATTCTCTGTAGCATACATATACTGGTTTTGAGTGGTTTTAATTGGTTTGCAGTCCTCCCAAAAATCATTGATATTTAAAAATCGCTACAATAGGCTAATTTTTTGAAATTATCTTCAAAACTGTAACTAATACGATTTTAATTAAAAAAAGATCCGACAAATCCCGACACAGCTTTAAAAAGCTTTTAATATATTAGATAATATTATTTAATAAATATATTTCAATAAATTGGATCTAAAAAAGCTTAATATTAACCCCTTTTCAATTTAAATTATTTTTCAGTATATGAAAATTAAAATTATTTAAATGCACATGTCAAAGTATAAATTGAAACACAATAACAAAACTGAAACATAACAAAAAAAGCTCGTCTTCTCACAAAGAAACTTTCACTTCAACTGAGGATAGGAGCCACCGGAAATGACTCATACTCCTTACACACACATAGATCGATTCACCAGTTAGTCAGTTATTATAAGCTATGTTTGTTTTTTTTACAATTGTTGAGCATATTTCAGTTTCTGCCTTTTTGGCCAGGATTTTACATCAAAGACATTACATCATTACCAGGTTCTTATTTTGAAATTTTGAAAATAATATGAGCATTTTTACAGTTTGCAATAAAACGGCTCCAAATATTGACGACAACTTAACCTTACTATTTGTGATTTATCTAACTGAGTCAAAAAGTGTCCAGGCAGGGATTCAAACCCAGAAATCTGGCTTAAGCAGCCAATGCTCTCCCAACTGAGCTATCCTGGAGAAATCCGGAGAACACACTACAGTCAGACAAATTTTGAAAATACATCTGTTCGGTTATATGAAACAGTACAACAGAATAAATCAAAGGTAAATGAACTCCACAAAACGTTGGATACAAAATTGCATTTCATTATTTTAACACAATCATACTGATTAGTAAAGATGTAATAAAAGTTGTATTTTTTTCTACTCACTAGTCAGTGAAAAAGTGTCCAGGCTGAGATCCGAACCCTGAACCTGGGATTAAATTGCCAGCGCTATCCCAACTAAGCTATCCTGTACAAATCATGTCGACACATTTTTCTCAAGGAACTCTTTTGTAAACAGAAATTGTATGTTATCTTAATCCGTTCAACAGAATAAACAGCAGATAAAGGAACTCTAATACACATCGAATATCTAATTGCATTTAATTACTCCAAGACAATCATACAGTTTAGTAAGGAGATTATACGAGTTGTAGTTTGGTCACTTGAGCCAAAAAGTATCCAGACTGGGATTCGAACCCAGGATTCTTGTTTAATATGTCTGCGCTTTCCCAACCTAGCTATCCTGGATTTATCCAGCAGGCACATTTGAATCAAACAACCTTTTGGCAAAGACATTTGGCCTGTTATCTGCAACATTTCAACAGAGTAAACCACAGATAAAGGAGCTCCAATAAACGGTGAATACGTAATTGCATTTAATTATTTTAACACAAACATGCTGTAGTAGAAAAAAAAAATATCATATGTGTTGTAATTTTTCCAAAATGTGAAAATGTGTATAGGCTGGTATTCGATGGCTTAAATTGTCAATGTAATTCCAAACTAGGTATCCTGGACAAATCCGGCGGACAAATTTCAGTCAACGTTTTGTCAAAGACATCTGGTCTGTTATCTGGATCAGTTCAACAGAATAAACTGCATGTAAAAGAACTACAATGAACGTTCCATACATAATTGTAATTAATTACTTTAACACAGCCATACAGATTGGTAAATAAATCATACGAGTTGTAATTTTTACAAGTGAGTGAAAAGTGTCGAGGCCTCTATTCAATTTCAGAAATTTGGCTGATGCTGTCAACATTCTCCCAAGTAAGCTTTACCAATCAGTATGATTATGTTTAAATAATTAAATGTATTTACGTAGCCAAAGTTTATTGGAGTTCCTTTACCTGCGGTTAATTCCGTTGTACTGTTTCAGATAACAGACCAGGTTTCTTTGTCAAAAGGTTCTCTGAGTGAAATGTGTCCGTCGGATTTGTGCAGAATGTATTAGTTGGGAGTGCGTTGACATTTTTAGACAAGATCATGGGTTCGAAACCTGAACGGGATACCTTTTCTCTAAGTTGAAAAATTACACCTCATATAATTTCTTTATTAATCAGTATGATTGTTTTAAAATGATTAAAAGACAACTTAATGCTTTTTTAAGTTATTGTTTATGAAAGTAAGGGGCTATCTGATAGACATTTCAGTTATTTAAACTTCATAAGCAGATTAGATGAAAAATTAATCACTCCGGGGAGATATATTTCTAATACAATGTAACACCATCTACATGATAACATCCTTGAATCGTCAAAGAATGGAGTCCTCAAGGTTTTACAAGTATGATATATCCAGTTGACGAAAGTTGCTCTTGAATAGATCGCGTAAATCCACCAAATTTCGGGTATGCTGATGTCAACGTTTTATTCGTTATACGAAATAGTCCTACAGATTTTTTATTAGCTTATGATTAGGTGATTCTATGGGCCAGTCGATGTGGTATAGTGTCTCACACCAGTCGCGTATTCATGCAATCCCGTAAACAAAGCTGGTATCATAATAGAAATTGGTTGTTTAAAGTGTGGAATTGTCCATAGCATGTTTATCAAAAATATGTGGAATGAAGGTTAGCACCTGCAACAAGAATGTTCAAATAAACAATATGGTTTATGTTAATGATCCGTTCAATCAATGACCCAAGTCATAGTACAGTAAACACCTCGAAACCATCAGAGAACCACCCCCTGTTTAACTATAGCCTGCACACATTGCCACTTGAATGCTTCGTTTAGTTGTCGCGTCGGAGCACTTGAAAAGTAAGTGTCATTTGCAAAAAAAGCAATTCTGTGGCTCATTGGACCACGCTGCGCGCCCCCACTCAGCTACTGTCAGTTACTATTTTCATTGATTTTTGCTCATTACAGATGTGTAATTTTATGCGCTGTTGTGAGCAATTGCCTGTGTAGAAAAATAAATCGCTCAGTTAAGACTGCGCTGTGATGTTGTGAAGTTCTACTCCAACTTTCACTCCCAATATGCATTCTATGTTTATAACGCAACAGAAAGTTGGTTTGATTGTTATGTTTTGAGAAGATGTGACGTTTTGTCATAAAGACTGAACATGAAATGGAGCATTGCATCTCCAGATATTTTTATTTAAATTACGCAAATATTTCTAAATAGATTTTGTATAACTTCAAATTATTAAAGTTTTGCAATTACTATTCCATGGCAAGATTCTCAATTTTTAAAGTAGTGGTTGTGTTCTTATTTTTGTCGTGGTGCTTTCGACCAAGCACGTCCGATAAATATGATTTTAGATTTAAGGTTGAGTTAATGATTTAGTGATAAATAATTAAACTAGTGATTTCGACATTTTGGACAGCCCACAGTGCGAAGACTTCTAAAGTTCAGAGCTCGATTTTCTGTTTTATTTTTTACCATGACACGCAAAGCGAAATTTAAGAAAAGCAAAATTATTTTGAGAAATGCTGTAGCTAAATTAACACATAATATAGACAATGTATGAAAAAATGACCTAATAGATCTCGAATTAGTATAAGAAGTTTTTAATAAGTTAAAATTTAAAACATCTGATTTAAAATGCATGGATGACCAAATAGAACCATTATTTAATTTAGATGAGTATGAAGCAGAAATGACAGCGATTTATGATTATTTGGATAAAATAACATTATTGAAATTTCACTCTGAAAGGAAACGCAGGGATAACAAAATATATATATTGCTCCTTTGAATTATAATTCAGAAAAAAAATTCCCCCACCAATGGAAATAATTTTTTAACCTTCTGCAGCTGAATATATAGAAATTAGTCAGGGTATTGTGTTCAATTTACAAAATTTTATAATGCATTTAAAATAACAATACATGATAATGGTCATTATCAAAAGCAGAAAAGTTCAGTTATCTTCACAGTTACTTGAATTTTTCCTGCTTTAAATGCTATCGAAGGTTTGAGAGTTTTGGAATTAAATTATGACATAGAAGTAAAATTTCTCGAAGATAGATTTAGAAATAAAGATCTAATAATTAATCCCCACATGAATAACATTTTTAATTTGTCTCCTGCTTTTAAATCCAGCGACATTTAAAAACTACAGAAACTTCATGAGGACAATGAAATAAATGTTCGATCTTTGACCACACTGGTGCTCGAACCATTGTATTATATCTCCATGCTTTCAGCCGTAGTTTTAAAACTATTTCCAACTCTATAATGCAATTTAGAAAATATAAAAAATCATGTAATTCAGATCTAAAATTAATTTTCCTTCCAGCTGAAATTAAAGGAAGTCGATGAAGTTTCTCCTTTTAAAATATAAACAAAAATTCATAAAATCTCCAAAACAAGTATGTTCATCTATGCAAGAATTAATGACAGAAGTCTAAACAAAAACCACCGAACAACAAAACTGCACTTTTCACCAATAAAATCACCTTTGAGAATAGCGTGATACATTTAATGTTGAAAGAAAAAAAATCATATTTTGAAATCACAAGGCCGTTGCTTTCTCTGCTACCAAACATTCTATTGAATCCCCGACTGTCAGTCTGGAGCATTTTGTTCTGGTGGCAAAAGACATAATAAAGCCATTTGTCTGAAATGTAATTCATCAAATAATTCAAATCATTCGGATAGAAAACTGTAAGAAGCAAATGTGACGGAAAGTTAACTTTGTATTTTCCATTTTAATTTAGCTGTTTATTGTTTATATTATTTTCCCCCTCCCCCCCCCCCCCCCAATCTTATAATAATATTGTCACTAAATGTTTAGCTTAAATAGTAATTTAATTGTCACATCAGAATATTATTTTGTCGCAGGCGTTCACATTTTCTAAAAATTAATTTTTCATTTTATTACACCCTTTATAACTCTCTGACCGCATTTAACTCTGCTAAAAAAACAAATAAAAGTTTTTATTCGCCTGGTAACAGAGAGAAATGTTTGTTTCCAAATTTCATTTCTGCTGCACAGCAAAACAAATGTTGATTTTACAGTATAATACTAGCATCTCAGCTGCCAGTATTATACCGTAAAATTAACAGTAATAAACAGCAAAATAAGCAGTAATACGCTGCCGTGCATGCGCGGTAGCGTCATTTTTGAGACCGTCATTTCTGAGATCATTTTCTGAGATATGCCGAAATGACTAAAAAACTGTCGGCACAACCTGCATCAACCCTAGTAGTAGAATTTCAAATAAAGCCTTTCTTAATAGACCCCTGTTAGGAATGTATATACTCAGGAAGTCAAATGTCTGGCTTCAATAGTTCTGTCTGTGCATTGGTGAATCAGTCAGTACAAAGCATTTGTTATGTAGATATAGACCTAATATTATTGTTATAAAACGATTTTTCATTCAAATTCCCTGAAAAAAATTTTCGTTAATTCCAGACAACAGTGAATGGAAATATCCTCCACATTTGTTCTTTACATTAGTAAAACAAATTCGGCAGTTTTCTGTTACACCAATTCTGTTACACGTTTTAACATATGTAAGAGAGTGGCCAAAATAATATGAGAATTGCTTACAGAAACTTATATTCTTAAGATCAGTTTTAAGTTCCATCTAGTAGAGCATACTGATATTCTTTGCGATGATTCTGAGTTGTATTGCACTATAATTTGTTGTGTTATAGCTCTTCTATTTCGACAAACAACGTGTATCTCTCACCTGGCACCTGTGTTGTTCATAAGCAATTTTCTCTGGATACATTTCTGCTTAGATACAATTCTTTGAAGATGCGAGGTATTTTTGTACGAGGAGAGTCAAGAAAGTTAGCGATTTCTGATACACTGGAATCGGCCCGCCTGGTGTCCACATCCACGTCTCCCTCAAAGCCACTCAAACGAATAGGAAAAATTCAAAGATTACTTGTTCTTCCGACCACGAGCAAACTTTCAATTCAATTCAATTCAACCAAGCAGGGAGGCCTACCATATGGCTTAAGCTCTACAAGCCCTGCTCGGCAAGTTTATTTAAAAAAAAATACAAATTACAAATGAGGCCATTAGGCTGTTGCATAATTACAATAATTGCATTACAATAGGCTCACATTTGGCTGAGTTTTTGTAAGTTCATAGGAGTTTATGATTTAGAGTTCTCATTGGATGGTGTTGGTTACATTATTGTTTAAGTCCTATTTACACTTTTGATTGTCATGAACAAGAAAGTTCATCAGAGTTTATGATTTAAGGTGTTCACAATGAATGGTGGTAGTCAGATTATATATTAAGTTCTATTTATACTGTTGATTGTTATGATTAAGAGTAAAAAAATCCAGTATATTACATCAACGCACATGCTGCACGGGCGAGACAAAGTTTCAGAGAGGAGTCGTCATAATATTTTCGGCCGTGTATTATTTCTTTAGCCCCTTGATAAATTAATACTTTTCTAGATAGATATGATAATAATTGATAACTTATGAAAAATGAAATAAACACTTTGTAATTTTCGCTTGAAATAAAGAGATATATAGCGAACGAAAACATTGTCTTTATTTCATTTCAATTCCAGTTTAAGCTTTATATGTTGAAACATTACTGTTTGTTCAGTATAATACAATGTATCGTTTCAATGGATAATAGTATATTCCCATATATCCTAATATTCACGTTTTCTGGCTATTCACTAAAATGTCATTGCTGAAAGTAAAGGTAAACACGTAATCGACACTTTTGAAAGTGACATATTTTTAAACCCCTGGCTATACGAGAAATATCTATATCATTTTCTTCTATTGGAAAACTTCAAAGTACATTCCACGAAATACTCTTTGAATCCTCTGTTTATTCTGTGGAAATAGAAGTATATTCTATCATAACATCCTGTTCATAAATGAAAATAAGAAACATACAACATTTTTCAATTTAAAAACAGGGAAAAAATTAAACTGTGAAATATTCATTTAAAGCTATACATATGAAATTTTTTTAGAATAAAATTTAGCATAAAAATGCTTTCAATGCGCAAAAAGCAAAATTTTATTTGAACATTAATAAATATGTGATTACTCATGTATGAATTTTCAGATACACTCCTACATCTCAATATACTCTTGTGACCAGATGGTTTGTCCTTATTAGGAGATTAACTTCCTAGGGAAGGACATTAGATTCAAGTATAATCTTAAATTGGGTAGATTTGAATTTGTTCATTTATCTCTTCTTACTCTGTGTTACTTTCGTAAGGCTAGCGATGTCATCTTGCTCTGGGTAAGATCACGATTTATTGTGTTTATTTGATCTACATTTTATTTTTCTTCCAATTGAGATCTAAGATCTTGTTGTAATTTATCAGAGATTTCATTTGTGTTAACATCGCTTTCATTTTCATGACATATATTTATGCTAATTTAATTTGTATTGCTTTCATCTTCATTTTGTTGATATTTATAGTGATCCGTTTTTAACTGAAAATCTGATTTGTCATTTATTTTATCCAGATTCGCAGGTGTGTAAGATAATTTATGTAAGCCTCATGTAAGATTTTGTAAGCCTACGTAATTCTAGTTCTTCCTTATTTAAGTCTTGAATTTCTCCAGCCTGCCTATTATAAGAGGATGTGAGATGTTCTGATTGTAGATGGCGAATATACAATTATAGGGCGAATATATTCAAATATGCTTCTGTCATTGCACGATGCCTTATTTATCCAGCACTAAAACTCATACATACTTTGTGAATTTCAAAGCTGATTCTAGATCAGTGGTAACATTTTTATCAAACTCACCCAGTGGCATCTCTGCGCCAGGAGGCTGACTTGATTTGATTACACATTACTCTTCTAGGATAATTGTCAATAGCCATTCTCAGTAAGCATTTATTTCCTGTTGGTTATTTCTATTATGTTTCTTTAAGTTACCAGTGAGTTGATCAACTATTTTATGCGTATCTAGATTTCTTTTTTTGCCTTTTTCTGCTGACCATAATTCTTAAACTGTTGTATAAGTTTATCCATGGTTGTAGCTTGTTGAAATTTAACCTTTAATTGAAGAGGATTTCGAGGGAATATATAAAATAAAATAGTAAATTTCAAATAGTAAACTTCAAATAAAATATAGGAAATGTTCACCTGTAGAGTATAGAAAACAATAGAAAATAATAGTACTAAATAACCGGTAATAAACCACTAAAATTACTCAAATGAAGAACAACATGCATGTCAATTCTATTGCAAAATGGATTTCGATTGTAGCGTGGCAAATATAAAATCCCTACAATGCAAAGAAAGAGGATATGTGCTTGAATTTGCCATCTCCTGCCTGCTGTCAGAAATACACTCTTTGTGCCATTGTGAATACCGTTAGGAAAAACGGTCATATTACGAATATATAGGTGTTTTATTAACCCTTTGGGGACAAGCGACGCATAAGATGCTCAGAATCTTCGATTATTGCCACCAGTAACTTTTTATTGTAAGCTTTACCTTATATAATTACAGCATTTCTACAATTCAATTAGGCGAAAATTTCTGTTTTGAAAAACCAGTGGTAAAAGATTAAAAATTCTGTAAAAGACGCTCGTCGCGGGTTAAAGTGGTACTTATAAGTACCGTCAGGATAAAAAGGGTTAAACTGAAGATTTTAAACATCGAAATTATAATAACGAGAGCTATTAAACCAAATTAAGTTTTAAACCCAGTTTAGCAGTTTAGCCATAAGTGACAAGTAAAAACCGGCTGATTAGATAACAGTATGTTTCTAAATGTTGCATTATTAGTATTTGTCCACTTTTAGACTATTTATAAGTATAGACATCGCTGATTGAAATTAATATTTGTAGCATAATATAAATAATTTTACAAACTACAATACATTCATATTGTCGAGAAAATAAAGTGAAAAGAACTTTCATCAGAATAATTGCTCTGTGAGAATTGTTGCACAATGTAAACAATTTAACAAACTTCAATAATTCTAATTGTTGAGAAAATAAATTGAAAAGCACTTTCATCAGAATAATTGCTCTGTGAGATTTTTGTATTTAAACTCTCATTTGGGTAAGAGGGTAGTGATGAAAAATAACCTTAATGTTCATTTCGTATTAGTATTTCTCCTGTTCGTGTTGCAAAAGTTATATGTTATATGTTTCTGTTTAATATGTATTTTTCAAATATTTTATACTTTTTATATTTGAAATATAATGTTATAATTGTTTCTTTACATACTGCATTAAGTTCCAGTTTGTACATCATCTATAAATTCTCTAATGCAAATAAATGCATGTCATCTAAGACTTCTTCACTTATTAACTTAATTAGTAATAAATTAAAATTGAAACAGCATTTTAAAGTCAATATATTAAGCTTTTAAATTCTTAATTTCAAAATTAATTTGTTTTCAATTCTAGCATTAATTATCCTAGGGCTGCGTTTAACGCAAGTAACTATGAACTAAAAATATTTTAAACGCAATCATTTCTCTAAATAATATCTTGCTTGTATTAAAATACTTATTTGAAAGTTATCTACGTTGCAAAATGTTTAATTTTATCAACTACGATATCCCGGGAGAAAACATTGTAAGAAAGCATAACATATTAGCATCGACATTAAAAGTTCTAAATTAAAAACCACAATGTGTTGGCGGACTTGTCTAATATGTGGAATTATTGTTTTAAAAATATTTTTTAATTACTGCTTACTAATTTAATGAAACAATTAGTTCAGTTTTAATAAGCTGTGTTTTATAATTAAAACATTATTAAATATCCATAAATAAACATATATCTAATTCAAATTTCGATTTGTTATACTACAAAATGATTTCTTGGAAAATACTATATATGGAAATTCATAGATTGTTTCTTATCTTTTCTTTTTACATCATGAAAACATTCTGTTAAAAAAATCTTGAAATTATTTATATTTTTTGAAGCAATTAATGAGCTATTCTGCATATTTGAAATGCTATTTAAAATTTAAAAATATTATTACAAAATCCCCAACTTCTATTGCTGTGAAAATAAAATTTTAATAAAAAGGCAGGCCCTGAGACTATGAATGTGATTTATTTGACGAATATTCTGGAAACATAAAGTATAGGGTGGTCATAAAATCCTTCCCTGAATACAATAATATATTGCAGAAAACTATTATAATAAAACATATGCTTGTTTCAATATGTTATAAAGACATTTATGAAGTTTTTTATACAAGTACTTACGTCAGTAACTTTTGCTGTGAGCACCCTTGGTAGCTCGAAGAATGCAAGGAAGTATTCCATTTCTCTGTTCCATTTGGGCTGTCACACTAGACACAGCGTCTGTGATCCTGACCTTGAATGCATCGATATCTTTAACTGGTGTTGCAAACACTCTGTCCTTTATAGACCCCCAAAAGAAATAATCTAGAGGAGTTGATCCATTCCGTCCGACCCATCTTCCAGGAAATCTGTGATCAAGGAACTCACGACCGACGGTAGAGACTGGAGTAAAAAAACTTAAGAACATGACTTTTTCATAATAAACATTTTACAGTATTAAACGCAATGGTTATTTCGTAATAGTTTTTTGTAATCAGGGAAAGACTTTACGACCAACCTGTATAATCTTCAACTTCTATACCAGAGTTCGTACGGGGTCCTGGAATTTTCAAGGAAATTGCCAGTATTTTATTCAGTAAAAACTCGCCTTATGTAATCGTATAATTATATAAGGCGAGCTCTTCTATAAGAAAATACTGGCTATTTGTCTGAAAATTTCAGGATCCCGTCCGAACCCGGTATACAAATAAAATTTAAAAGTAAAAACAGCGTAATATCATAACAGCTGAAATATCGTTAATCAAACTTACATCTCAAACCATAAATCGCTTGAGAATAAATGGACTTTCAAGACCAGTATTACCTATATAGTCTCTCTTGAGGTGGACATCAATTATGATGCCAAATATAATGATGTATAAAATACCAGAAATTTCTGGCAAACGCCACTAATTTTTACCTAGAGATTCTGTGTCCTAAAATTTTCAGAAAAGTATTTCACTACCAAAATGGTCAGTGAATGTAATAATATAAGTTGAGCTCTTCTATAAGAAAATACTGGCTATTTCTCTGAAAATTCCAGGATCCCGTCCGAAACCTGTATACAAAAAAAAAAAAAAAAAAAAAAAAAAACAGCGTGATATCGCTAATCAAACTTACATCTCAAACCATAAATCGCTTGAGAATAAATGGACTTTCAAGACCAGTATTACCTATATAGTCTCTCTTGAGGTGGACATCAATTATAATGATGTATAAAATATAATGATGTATATAATACCAGAAATTTCTGACAGATTTCACTCATTTTTGCCCTAGAGATTCTGTGTCCCAAAATTTTCAGAAAAGTATTTCACTACCAAAATGGTCACCATTTTCGCTATGTCACTGAGAAAATTCGTCGCCAAAATCAACGAGTGAATAACACAGAATGCCTTTTCCCTACACTTTTTGTGTGAGTAATTTTATAACAATGTACATATCTCCAGTTTAGAGCACTGTTTGTTTTATAATACAAGTGTTGCAAAATTTTATATATGCATATTGCCACACAAACTGTAAAATAAAAATAGTATCATATCCATTTTTCTAGCTCACCACTGTAGAGGTCTTAATTCATAACAAAAAATTACTGGAACGTTAATATGCTGCAGTAATAAAAACTATAGTATATCCCCTCTCCCTTTTCTCTCGCATATTTATTTGCATATTTATTTGCAAAATTTATGGCAATTTCATCTTCAACAAAAGAAAAAATTTAATACATTTTGGCTCTATCTATATGAATTTATATATAATAAAATTTAATAAGTAAACAGAACATAAACATTAAAATGAGGAGTAGGGATTTTTCAGAAATTCATACTTGTCAAGGATTTTTGTATCAACTAATACACATCGCTGTTCTGGTGGGGCTTCGTTGCGCAGTATTTATAAGCTCTGTTGGGTTCCGACTAAAATATTCACTAAAAATTCAGAATTACTAAGCTTCGCTCCTGTGAGATTCCTCACAAATTAAGCATCGTGTGGAGCTAAAAAGTTGATCAGTTTTAATATTTCACAAACACAAACAAAAAGCGACAAGTAAACATTACACGAACTCGTGTAAAAATGGTTGCGGTTAATTTTGTCATTCGTCGTCTCCGTTCGTAAAAAAATCATTGAGTCTACATTTGGGAGCATTAGATATAACTATACTCCTACGTGTAAAACACCCAACGTCACATATGTAAACGATTTTGTAGGGCATAATGCAAAGTATTGGAGATGGTAGGGGAATGGAAATATAATTTAGACAATCGGTTTTTTGGAAGCGCTGTTCCGCTGGGCTTCTGAACGCTGTATTTATGAGCTCCTGTGAATCCCGACCAATATATAAATATTCACTAAAAACAAAGAAGTATCAGAGCTGAGCTTCGGTGAGCTTCGGTGCAAATTATGCACTGCCTCTGTATCGAAACGCTGATTTCAACGCCATTCTAATGATAAATACATAATAATAAAAATTCCCTGACGACTCGGCCTACAGGCACAGATAGATTTCGAAGACGTAGACTGTGGGGCACCTTTTTATTGGGAATTGCAAATTAAATGAACTTTTTGTCATGATGCGGCAGTTGGGACCGCCTACTTCGAAATATACCTGTGTCTGTAAGCGGAGTCTACAAGGATTTTTTTGTTTTTATTTCTGTTTTTATTTTATTTATTTATTTATTTATTATTATTATTATTTTTTGCTGTAAGGGTTGGTCCTAAAAAAAACTTGTCAATATAAATGTTGTAGATAATATTAAGAGGATTTATAATAAATTTAAGCGGATTTGTCATCTTGTTAATTGACAAAGTTAGGAATTTTTTCTTCTTAAACCCCTATTTTTCCCCCCATTGAGGCCATTTTTAATAATATAAAAAATCTGTCATACATAAATTTTCAGCCCTTTTCCTAGAAGTAATAATAACTTTAAACGGATTCGATACGTATCATAATTAATAAGTTATTGGTTTTTTTCTGTTTTCACAAAAAGCCCCCCTATTACTCCCCACCTTGGTTCGATTTTGCCCATTTAAACACTTAACCGAGATATTATGACCCTTGATTTTATGTATCGGTTTGGAAGAGATTTGTGCAGAATTATTCGTGCAGAAAGTTATCATGTACATAAAAAAGTGTTATTGGTAGATAGATAGATAGATAGATAGATAGATAAAGTTTGGAACTGGATGTGGTTTTGGGTTCTGGGAGTCATGATCGACGTAGATCTGCAAAAATTTTCAAGAAATGCCAACGTAGAGGAGAATGTAATAGGTAGTATTTCTCACGAAATCTACCTATAAAATAAACTCATTGTATGTTCATATATTTTCAGTTCATATTGACAAAAAAAAAACAAAAAAAAAACAGTTAGTAGCTTGATATGTTAAATATTGCTTTCTGCAGCTATTTTATAAAATTTAAATTCCGAAACTTATTTTACTATATAATTATGATATATAACTATTTAAGGTAGTACTTTTCGTTTTAAAATTGATTTGTTTTAAAGTCTTAAACCAGAAATTCTTTAAGATAATCAAATTATTTATGTTTTGTAATATTTTTTCAGGCATAGCATAATTTAGCCAACTAAAACTGAAAAAAATAATTATTTTTTTTAAGGGTGAAAAAGCATCATTTTAATTAACATACTAAACAGATTAAAAATAATTAATAATATTTTTTCAATAATTGTATACTTATTGCTGTTAACGTTAATTAATATAGAATTAAACTATTTTTAACATTTGTAAGCACTAGATTCACTTAAAAATATCTTAATGCATCGAATTCTCTGTTTTGATTTTATGTTTAATATATTCCTTTTTTATAATCTTGGCAATTAGAAAGTCCCGGGAGAAAAATCACTGATACAAAAAAAGCCGGATTAGACATCACAGGAGAAATTACAAATTATATAATCTATTTTTATTTTCTTTGAAAAATATTTTGAAATAATTAATCAACAATTTTTTGAAATAATTAATTAGAATTTTAGAAAGCCGTGTTATACAATCTATGCATTATTGAATATTTTTAAATAGAGGTATCTCTAATTCAGTATTTGATATATAATAGGAAGTCTAAAAAATTGCTATACACGCAAAATGTCATACATAAAAATTGTTGTCTTTTATCTTCGTTTACAATATGCGGAATAATCCTTTTAATATATCTTGAAATATCTATCTGTATATTTTAATATGTGTTTCCTTGAATTATTTAAGTAGGATACTCATGAGCAATTTCATTTTTATAAACATTACTGAACAGTCATGAATATAAATGTCTTTAATTTAGATTATTATTTGTTATATAAAATAACAGTCATACACATTGCAATAAAAATATTGTAAAAATGACAAATGTTTATTTATCAAGGAAAATATAATATAACTACAAACGAAAATATCCACAACCTCCTTCTAGTTACCCACGATTCCGAAAAGCGTTATTTATCTTTAGAAACCTCAGAAACCAATATATTTTCGCGACTAAAAGAAGCATCTATATATATATATATATATATATTAAGCTATCGTACGTGGCACAGAAATCGCGCTTACTTGTTAATTATTTAACGGCAACGCCCGAATGAAACTCATCTCATTGGTTATTGTGTAAAAGTCATTTGGCAGGATTTAGGCCGAGGTAAATCGGATTTATTTACGTTTCGCTCTTTCGCTGCAATTATGGAGCTATCATAAGATCTCAGCAAATGCTTGAGAGTGAAGAAGAGGCCGAAATTAAGAAGAAGAAATCGAAATAGATTGGATCGAGAACACCGTCAAACACAAAGCATAAGAGATCGCCAAAATAGGCTTAATAACCGTCGCATGCACGAACGCGTTGCTTCTGAAATCCAAATTACTGATTTATACGTTCCGGAGCATAACTGTGGAGCTTTGAGTGAAGGGTACAATTTCTGCCAAGCACTGCATTCGAAATGCGAATTAAACAGCAGCAAGAAGTTTACAAAATGATGTCATGATGGTAAAGTAATTTTGTCTCTTTTATCAGAAACTCCCGATTTGATAAAAGATTTGTTGTGTCAAAATTCACTTGAAGCCAAAAAATATAGAGGCAGTATAACGCCGTTTATCTTTTGCCTCAATGGGGGCAGAAATCAAATTACCGTCTCCTACTACAGATATATTTAATTGTGTTTATAATGAAGTTTTATAAAATGCATCACATTAGCATTTCATAAATCGTAATTTGTCATACATCAAGCTTCGATGTTATACCGATATGTCATTTAGGTTCAGCCGTAAGAACTTCCCTGACCTTTTCATTCTTTAAAAGTAAGTGTAATAATTTTACCTGACCGTTTCATTTTTAAACGTAACTGTTATACTTTTGAAGTTTTAGCTCTTATTTTTTTTTTTTTACAAGTTTTAAGTATAAATAAATATTATTCAGTCTTTTTTTATGAAGTCCACTCCATTTTTAACACTTTCCAACCTAGTTGAAAAGTGTTTATGACTTCGGTTTGTCTGCCGTATGGCCGTGCTCTAACTCCCGTAAATATGCTCGGATTGCCCTGCAATTTTGATACGTTATTGTCGTTATCTATAGCATATTCTCTATTTCAACTGAAGTGTGTAGCACTTATAGTTTTCTACAGGAACACTCAAAAGAATTCCGTTACATTACGGTCTATGGGGAAAAATCATTTGCGGTTTATTTTAATGATGTTACGCAATTTCAAACACATTGTAATTGATATATATCACTAAGGTGCATTACAAGAAGCTTAATGTAGAATAGGGTGTGCATAGCACTTATAGTTACTGTTACGGTTGGTTTCAACCAATTTTTTTTTTTTAATCTACATTAATTATTTAAATCACTTTCTCAACATTTATTTAAAAGCACTCTTTTTTTTTCTGTTTCTAATAAAAATTTAAATAAATAAAAGTAATTGTAATAATAATAATAAAATCAGTTTTTATTTTTTCTTCTTTCTTTTTCTTTTTGCAAAGTAAATTCAACGTTTATAGTCTAGCTTTGCTTCCTGTTTTCATATACGAAAAATATATAGCAGGGAAGGAGGTTTCTCAGTAAAAGACCACACATATTGTATTGGGCAGTCGTGTACGTTTTCTCCCATACCCTTGAATCATGTGTTTGTAGTCACCCAGTCTGGTTTTGGTTAAAAGAAAGACCGTCCGCCCTGTATAAGAATTACGTTATCTTATGAGTGTACTATATACGCAATTAGGCTTTGTAAGATTACGACAGACTTCAATTGGCTCTGCTATCAGGCGGATAGCTGGCGCCCATGTAAACAGAGGCTCACAGGACCCCCCTTCAGCACACGCCATGGGGGTGAAGCATGGCTGCCTTCCCCCATGAAGCGGCCGGCAGAGTGGAGCGGCAAGCTGTAGTCTTCAGGAAGAGTCCATTTTTCCTTTTGTTTCCATTCCCGTACCCCTGGCAGAGTGGATCGGTCCCGTTTTTCAAGCAGCGCGGGAGAATGAATGTTTACGACACTTGCTGCTTGGCTGAAATACCTGTCGTTTTGGTTCAAAAAATTAGTGGACGTTGCGTAGCGGTACTTGTGATAATGAGCGAAAAGCTGCTGGTCAAAGAAATGAAGATGATAGTCAGTGAGAGAGCGTCAATGGTTCCAGATGCGTAGATATTAAGTTTTTTTTCCTTGTGCAGTCCAGAGGGGTCTCAACTATCTATGAGACGTTAATATTGTCTTGTTTATAAAAAGGAAGACTGATCGCTGTGTGTGTTGGAGCTGGATTTGTGAAGATATGGGTAGTCCGAGAAACCTCCGACGTCGGGAGATATATGAGGTGTTCGGTTGAATCGCAAAGTTGGCAAGCAAAAGACTCAACTCAAATGCTCGCGGATGTTACAAGAAATGCTGAGAAAGAGTGAAGTTTGACTGATGCTCTGGTGATTTAGGAAACCATCCCCCTGAGGTGTAATTACGTCAGATGGTGCTCGTCCACAGTTTTGTTTCTTCTCAAGAGGGAAGGGAAATAGAGTCTGCCCACTGATGATTCGATTAAACCTGCTAACTTTGTAAGTAGTTTTTTATTTCCTCATAAATGTATGTTCTCCCACTTTAAATTATCTATGGCTATTTGGAGAGATTAAGAATGATAAGTGCGTATTTTAAAACACTATTATATAATGTTTTTACAATTGATGGACTGTTAAGCTTTAATGTAATGTTATATTTTTAAGATTCTCTGTGCCTAGTTGCAATTAAAATAATAAGTGATTTCAGCAAAGTTGATCAACCTTAAAAACATGATAGTGTGATAATTTTAGAAATGTGTTGTTTGGTTCAAAATATATTTAAGTAATTAATCCCCATATTACAGATCAACGTTTAGATTGTGTTTTTATAATAATTTGAAGTAACTCCGTTGTTATAACTTTAAGTGTTTGAATAAAAGATTTGTTTGTTCTTAAAGATGATATGTTTTTCTTTGTATAAATCTCTACATAATTAATTTTTTTATATTCACAGTAGACCTATAAGAAAGGCTTAACCTTTCTGTGAGTGATAAAAAAAAAAAAAAAAAAAAAAAAAAAAAGAGAGATAAAATCCAACTTTATTAAATTAGGACTTTAAAATTTCTAAAGTTTAAATTCATAACTGATTGTTTTAGTGAACATTAATTGAAGTTCACTCAATGTTATACAATCTTATTTTTGATCTTGATTTAAGGATGGATAGATTAATAAGTGAAACAGTAATATTAAATCTAATTTCATAATTGTTGGAATTAAGCTTTAACCCTCCTCTCTCAGAAATATTGTTTTCTAAAATAAACACCTAAAATGTTTTATTTTAAAAAGTAAAAAAAAAAAAAAAAAAAAAAAAAAAAAGGAAAGGATTGTATTCCTTGTTTATAAGCCACTATACGATTTTGGTTAACCAATCTGATCTTGTTCAGAATCTCCATAGTTGTTCTAAAATTTTAGTACATCATCATATCCCTATTCTATTAACGGATTTAACTCCTTCTCCTTTTGGTCCTCATATTGGAGGAATTTCAGGTTGTCTGCATTTTTCCAAATTATATGATGATTACACTTTTGTTAATTTAATGTATATGGAGATTTGAGCTTGATCGGGTTGGAGTGGAGTTGGGTGTTCTTTATGCAATCCAGTATGCTACTTGATTTAGAAATCTGTTGCCCCTTACTACATTTAATATTGTCTTAAGATGATGAGTTCAAAATTATCATTGTTGTATTAACCTATTCGGATTCTTAAGTTTTGATATTTTGATTAGTTTAATATAATTTACTCCCTTTTCCATGGCAACAGATTTCAGTGGAGCTAATCAGGGTATACTTATTTTTTTTTTAAATATTTAATTGTCAAGTGAAGATTGAGTAATAAATGAGCTTTTTAAGTTTAAGTAAGTTATTTTAGAAAGAACCCCAAAACCCACAACAAATGGAGCCGTAACAATTCGGTCTCTGGGTTATTGATTTTTTTTTACTTGTATGTATTTATGTATCAAAGAGCAACTGGGTGTTTTTGCAATTAAAATTTTATTTATATGTTCAAGTGTAAAAAGAGGTCTAGGCTCTCTCTCTGTGCTATTAGTTACAGTCCCCAGTCAAAATTATGTTTTGTGTACATAACTTTAGCTTAGTTACTAAAAGCATAGTCCTGTACTTAAGTTTTATGTATTTATAAGGTTTTCCTTTCCCCTCTCTTTTTCTCATTTTTAAGTTGCCCCACCCCATTTTTCATTTTTTTTGGTTTGTCTGTCATTTTCTAACTCTAACTATGGCTGATAAGCACTCGGAGGCAATTGCCACTATTCAGCGAAAAAATGCATTAGTGGACAATTTGTCTAACATTCCCCCATTCAATGGAGAGGCCAGCTCAGTCTGCTTCTCAGATTTTTCTGAGAAATTTGAGAGTTTTTCAAAATTATTCGACTGGACTGAGGAGGAAAAGAAGTTTGTTTTACTTGCTAGACTTTCAGGAGCTGCTTCTGGGCGGATAAAAATTCACAAAGTGAAAACATCTGATGAGTTATTGAAAATACTAAAAGAGAGTTACACTTCACAGGCCACACCAGATGTTGCACTCAGTCACTTTCTAAATTTTAAACAGCCACCCAATATGAGTGTTCAGGAGTTTTATGACAAGGCATATGATATGTCATTAAGAGCCCTTGTAATTGAAGGTATCCAGGGTGAAGTAGTCGATAAAAGCCGAACGGCTCTACTCCACTCCATGCTTTTGAGCAACCTTACACCAGAAGTGCGAAAGGGGGTAATTGCGAGAAATCCACAATCCCCAGAAGAAGTTCTCAAAATTGCGCTTCTTGAGGAAAAGGCTTATAGGAGCATTAACCCTTTTTACAACCACCGCGAGGAAATTCTCAACCCTAATTTGACCCAAAACCTACCCTGTGCTGCTGTTTTTCAGCAAGATAGATCACAAAAGAAGGAGATAGACCAACTAAAATCTCAAATTGATGTTTTAGCAGCTAAGATAGACAGTTTAGTTGATCTTAGGGCTAGGGATATGCAGGAAAATAACCAGGGAGTAAGACCCGTAACCTGCTATAGGTGTTCCGTACAAGGCCACTATGCCAGAGATTGTCCACTAAATTTTGTCGACTATAATTTTAGAAGGGGAGGTGGTCAAAATTTCAGGAGCCGTGGGCAAAATTATAGAAACAGAGGTGAAAACCCTAGAGGGAACCACAATCAGCGAGGCGGATACAGGGGAAGAAGAGGTGGTTATTACCAAAACAATAGGAGCACAGCTGCGAACAGAAATGAAGTGCAGGCGGTAAATAACACCCCAGTAGCTAACAGTGAAAGTGAGGCTTTAAACTATTAGTGGCCGGATCAAATGTGGTCAACTCGATCCCCCACAGGCCCCTGGACCCCCCAACTGTGTATAGTATGTTTCAGCCCCAATCATATACATTACCAACTGCAAGAATTTACATAAATAAAGTTTGCCTAAATGCATTATGTGACACGGGTTCTGCAATTAATCTCCTGAGTGGTACTGATGTTAACTGTTTAGAGAATTTTGAAATGGAGAATTGCAATATCCCCATTATGACTGTCACCGGTGAGAAAGTGCACCTAAATAGGAAGATATTCTTAAATTTTATTTTTGATAATGTTCAATGTCAAGCTGAATTCTATGTAGTGGAAGGTAAATTAGCAGAGGAATTTAATATGATTTTGGGAATGCCATTTTTGAAAGAGTACCGGGCAAGTATAAATTGTGATACAAATGCTGTCGCTCTTAAAGTGCCAGTTGCAGGCCAATGTAAACAAAGCGTAGAAACCCCAAGTAATACTTCAGGGTCTAATACTTCTCTTGCTACTAATTCTGTAAATATTTCTAATTCTGTATATAGTGTAAATTCAAATAATAATTGTATAAATAATGATTGTGTTGAAAATAGTTCTGTAAATATAAAATGTGTCAACAAAGTAGGGGAGAATACAAATAGTAGTAATGCCAATAGCCCCCCTGAAAGTTTTGCATGTATTAATGTTCATGACTCAGTTAATATTGAAAATGGGAATTATAGTAGTGAAAATATGGTAGTTCAGGACCCGCAGTTGAGTAATATGGGAAAAGATGTTGAGATAGTCATTCAAACTGAGTCAGATAAGGAAGTTAAAAGTGTTGCGCAGAACTTTTGCATGCAAACAATATCAGGTGGTAGCTCTGAGGGTAATAATACTGCAAATTTTTCAAGTATTCAAAATGTCGACAATAATCTATCAGCAGCGAATCAGGTAACCCAGGGTAATTTAGCTGAAGATACTACTGAAATTTGTAATATTGATGAAAGTGAAGATTTGGTAAGTATAGAGGATAAGGTACCTGAAGTCGAGGAGGAGAGCAATGAAGATAGCAGTAGTGATAAAACCAATAAAAATAAAAATATAAGTTTCGCTGTGTTATGTAGCAAAATTTCAATTCCCCCGCAGTCAAAAATGTTAGCCCAGGTTAAAAGTTATAAGGAAAATTTTATTAAGGAAAATGATATTGTTATGTTAGAACCTTTGGCGAAAAATTTAAATCAAGGTCTCCTTACCTCCAGAGCCATTTGCACTAAAGAACATGGCCTATATATCTCATTTGCAAATTTTTCAGACAAGAGTATTCATTTAAATAAAGGAACCTTTGTTGCCAAAATTCAAAAATGTGTAGACAAGTCAAATGTACCCGTAACTAAAAATAACCTTACTTGTAATGTAAATTTGGCCCCTCCAATTGGTGACTTTGATCACGCTGATCTCACTTGGAGCTCTGAAATTAATTTAGATCATTTAGAACCCCCATTAAAACTTAAAATGCAAAATTTTCTAGACAAAAACAAAGATGTATTTGCAGCATCGGTCTTAGATTTAACCGGCTGTGATACAATCCCTCATGAAATTAACTTAACTTCAAATAAACCAGTAAAAGGCAAAGCTTATAGAGTCCCCTTCAAACTACGTCAAGAAATGGAAGACCAACTTAATACTTTATTACAAGCGGACATAATTTCCCCTTCCATGTCTGAATTTGCTTCTCCGGTTATTCTGGTTCGGAAATCAGACGGTTCCTATCGACTTGCTGTTGACTACAGAAGATTAAATAAAAATCTTGTTAAAGATGCTTATCCAATACCTAACATCACCGACTCTGTTGATGCTTTAAGTGGGGCTAAATTTTTTTCAACGCTAGATTTAACTAGTGGTTTCTTTCAGCAGGTTATTCGACCAGAGGATAGGCATAAAACTGCTATAATCACCCACAAGGGACTTTTTGAGTGGACCCGTAACTGTTTTGGGCTCTCAAATTCAGGTAACAGTTTCCAAAGACTTATGAATGCTATTTTCGGTGATTTAGGCAATCTTGGAATTCTTGTTTATATCGACGACATTGTAATTGCCTCCAGTGATGTTAATTCTCATTTTGAGAAGCTTAGCATGGTCATTGAAAGGTTAAGACTGCATAAACTTAAACTTAAGCCCAGTAAATGCACTTTCCTTTCGAATAAAATACAATATCTAGGTTTTGAGATTTGTAGTGGCCAAGTGTCACCTATCAATAAAAATATTGCCGTAATAGAAAATTTTAAACCTCCAACTACCCGAAAGGCTGTTAGGTCATTCATTGGAACTTTATCCTTTTATAGGAGATTTATACCAGATTTTACTAAGAGAGCTAAAAATCTAGTCAACTTAACGAAAGAGACCGGAAAATTTTCGTGGAATGAAGATGCACAGAAAGAATTTGAAGACCTTAAAATGGCTGTTATTTCAAAACCATGTCTTGCACTCCCTGATTTTGAGAAAGAATTCCACTTATATAGTGATGCCAGTGGCGAAGCATTAGGGGCAGTGTTATCACAATTAGATGAAAATAACATGCTCCATCCTGTTGCCTTTGCCAGCAGAAAATTGAAAGATGCTGAGACCCGCTACTCCACCACTGAAAGGGAATTACTAGCTTTAGTTTGGGCTACTGCCCACTTTAAATGTTACATTGCTAATACCCATTTTTTCATCTATACAGACCATGCGCCTCTAACATTTATGTTAAAAATTCACGACCCTACATCTCGCATGGCTAAATGGATCTGCACTCTCTCAGACTTTAATTTTACAATTAAGTTTGTTAAAGGTAAGTGTAACAGTGTCGCAGATTTCCTTTCGAGGTATGTCAACAATGATAACTCCAGTGATATTGTTAATTGTAATTTTTGTATACAAGTCGAAAAGGAAGTTACTTTTATGCCTCATTCCAATCTACTTGAAAAAATTGGTGAATTACAAAAATCAGACAAGAAATGCTGCGAGATTGCAAGAAAACTAGACCAAGGTGTAGAAATTGCTCCTAAATACATAAACATTTTTTTTTAGAGATGACATTTTAGTTTGTGAGGATACGAGGGAGTCAGCTATTTTGAATAAACCTGTAAAGTTAGTCGTGCCAAAAGAATTGGTTACTCAAGTTTTTGCACTAACACATGAGTCCCTAGCGGCTTGTCATCAAGCCTTTCAAAAGACCATTGATCGCATTCGTGAGCACTTCTATTGGCCAGGAATGTCGTCAGATGTCAAGCATCTAGTGGAGTCATGTATTAGTTGCCAGCAGAAGAGAGCTTTTAGAGCGAACCAGCTCGCCCCTCTGCAACGTATGCCGACCCCCCAGTTTCCCATGAACAAGGTTCATTTGGATCTCATTGGACCCTTACCGCAAACTTTTTCGGGAAATAAGTATATTGTCGCATATATAGATTCATTTACTAAGTGGCCAGAAGCATATGCGGTTAGTTCAACCACTTGAGATGTCATTGCGGACACTTTAGCTGATTTCATATCACGCTACGGAGCGCCCTGTTTTATTACGACGGACAACGCGAAGAATCTAATTTCAGATGCGATAGAGCACGTATATAAAATGTTTGGTATTAAACATATTAAGACCTCATCTTATCACCCGGCTGGCAACTCGCAAGTGGAGAGACAGAATCGTACTCTTAAAAATGCACTTTGTCACATAGTCAATCAAAATCAATCTGACTGGGACACTAAACTCAAATTTGCACTACTAGCTATGCGTTCAGCTGTCCACTCTTCAACTAAACTTAGCCCAGCTGCAGTTATGTATGGCAGAAATATGAATCTACCATATAATCTCTTTTCCCAGCCACCTGCTTTTAATTATAATGATGCACCCTCTTTTTGCTCTTAATCCCAGCTCTTCAAAAAGTATACACTGAAGTACATAGTAATTTAATTAAAGTTTCTGAGCAGCAGGAAAAATACCGTGAAAAGACAGCTGTTGATAAAAATTTTAAAATAGGAGATCTTGTGTGGTTATTTACACCCACAGTCGCCCCTGGTAATACAAAAAAATTAAGCAAGCAAAATAAGGGTCCTTTTACTATAATTGAGAAGCTAAATGAGGTTAATTTTAAAATAGCGCTAGTTGCTAATCCCAAAAATTGTCAGGTTGTCCATGTTGACAGGTTGTCTTCTTTCAAAGACAGACTCCCCATCTGGTCCAGTGAACCAAAACAAACAATTGGCTTGGGATCGACTGAAAACGTGACCATCGATTCACCACACCAACCGCGCGATTCTCCTCCTGTACGCAGGTGTAAACGCAACCGATTCATTCCCTGGGCACCATATGATAGTAACCGCGCACCAGCAGTAGTGAACGCAAACAATAACGAATCTCCGGTAGCGCCGGAAGTGGAGGAAACAGACAGCGACGCGACTGAAATCATAAATCCCTCTCCCCCACCTCCCATTTCTCCGGAGATTGCAGCGGCAGAGAATAACGAGATGTGCGTAAATAAAAATTTAGCAACGGCAGAAAGCAGCGAAATGCGCGTAGGTAAAAATTCAGCCACGGCAGAAAGCAGTTCAACTGCTGAGCACAGCGATTCGCGCAGGTCTCGTTCATCGATTCGTCCAGCTGCTAAATCGAATGGAAGTAGTCGTTCAATATCGATTTCTAGAACCGACTATTCGCTACGGGATAGACGAGACCGTCCGAGTTATAAATACTAACTACCTTTTTTCGTTATTCAAGCATTTTTATTCAATTTTACCTTGTTTATTTGTATTTATTTATAGTTTAGTTAATGTGTATGTATATTTAATTTTTTTTTTTTTTTGACATTTTTAAAACGGAACTTAGTCTTTCTAGCGTATTAAAGGTTTGTTTTGGTTGTGTGTTGATACTTTCATGTAGGCATTTTTAACCCTTTTTATGCCTATACTTAAGGTTTTTGTCTGTTTTATGGTAGATTATGTGGTATATACCCGTCCGCACCCCGTTTTCGTAGATTTTGGGTGTATTTTTGCAAAAAAAAAAAAAAAAAAAAAAAAAAAAAAACGAATGTAATTTTTGTTACTTTAAAATTTTTTTTAGGATGTTGTGTTTTGTATGCCCTTTTGCCGAGGTAGATCTGTTTAGTTCAGTTTTTTTTTAATGCATCAGTGTTTTGTATATAACTTTTTAAGTATGTGTTTACTTTAATCTCTACATTTTAACTAGATAGATTTATTATTTACTATGCAATTTGTGGGTTTATTTGAACTTTAACTTTAAGGATTGTGGACCTTTTTTTTTTTTTCTCTTTCTTGTACATACATTCTCATGTACATACCTGGATGTGGTTGTGTATGGCTTAAATTACTAGAATTAAGTATTTTCTTAATTTTACTTCCTATTTTTGGTGGAGTGTGTGTTTTTCCTTCCTGGTGATATATGTCACCACCCCTGTTTTTTATTTTATTTTGTGGAATGTTTTCCCTGTAGTACCCAAAAGCCCGAAACTGCTTTTGCTATAAGTAGCACAGAGGCAGAGATACTCTTTCCCATGCACATTACTTGTAAGTGCATTTGTAAAATCTACACAGTTACACGGTTCTAAGAACTTTCTTCAAATACAAACATAACTCCACGAACAAATGTATACGTGATTCTATAACATGGTCTATAATTACCAAATTGTGTGTCTTGCTCTTAATTTTCTATATGTATAACCTTCTATTACAGTATGTATATATTTTTATTTTTATGTCGCCAGTTGCTCTTGTGTATTTTTGTATAATAGAATTAATATGTGTTTTACAAATTTCATTGACATTTACAGTGTTGTAACTATGATATTACTAGTACTTATTTACATTAATAGATAGTGTTGTAATATATTGTGATGCCAATTATTGAAGTTATGTATATAAGCAGTATAATGACAATTAATCAGTGGGCACTTCTCTTCTTTTTCGACTAATTTTTTTTTCAAAATTCAATTTCTGTATTATTTACAGTTCTGTTACCAGAAATTTCAGGTAGGATGCAGTTATGCGTAGGAATGACAGTAGTAGGGAAGTGAGGTTTTCTCTCTTTTTTTTCTGTTTCTAATAAAAATTTAAATAAATAAAAGTAATTGTAATAATAATAATAAAATCAGTTTTTATTTTTCTTCTTTCTTTTTCTTTTTGCAAAGTAAATTCAACGTTTATAGTCTAGCTTTGCTTCCTGTTTTCATATACGAAAAATATATAGCAGGGAGGGAGGTTTCTCAGTAAAAGACCACACATATTGTATTGGGCAGTCGTGTAAGTTTTCTCCCATACCCTTGAATCATGTGTTTGTAGTCACCCAGTCTGGTTTTGGTTAAAAGAAAGACCGTCCGCCCTGTATAAGAATTACGTTATCTTATGAGTGTACTATATACGCAATTAGGCTTTGTAAGATTACGACAGACTTCAATTGGCTCTGCTATCAGGCGGATAGCTGGCGCCCATGTAAACAGAGGCTCACAGGACCCCCCTTCAGCACACGCCATGGGGGTGAAGCATGGCTGCCTTCCCCCATGAAGCGGCCGGCAGAGTGGAGCGGCAAGCTGTAGTCTTCAGGAAGAGTCCATTTTTCCTTTTGTTTCCATTCCCGTACCCCTGGCAGAGTGGATCGGTCCCGTTTTTCAAGCAGCGCGGGAGAATGAATGTTTACGACACTTGCTGCTTGGCTGAAATACCTGTCGTTTTGGTTCAAAAAATTAGTGGACGTTGCGTAGCGGTACTTGTGATAATGAGCGAAAAGCTGCTGGTCAAAGAAATGAAGATGATAGTCAGTGAGAGAGCGTCAATGGTTCCAGATGCGTAGATATTAAGTTTTTTTTTCCTTGTGCAGTCCAGAGGGGTCTCAACTATCTATGAGACGTTAATATTGTCTTGTTTATAAAAAGGAAGACTGATCGCTGTGTGTGTTGGAGCTGGATTTGTGAAGATATGGGTAGTCCGAGAAACCTCCGTCGTCGGGAGATATATGAGGTGTTCGGTTGAATCGCAAAGTTGGCAAGCAAAAGACTCAACTCAAATGCTCGCGGATGTTACAAGAAATGCTGAGAAAGAGTGAAGTTTGACTGATGCTCTGGTGATTTAGGAAACCATCCCCCTGAGGTGTAATTACGTCAGATGGTGCTCGTCCACAGTTTTGTTTCTTCTCAAGAGGGAAGGGAAATAGAGTCTGCCCACTGATGATTCGATTAAACCTGCTAACTTTGTAAGTAGTTTTTTATTTCCTCATAAATGTATGTTCTCCCACTTTAAATTATCTATGGCTATTTGGAGAGATTAAGAATGATAAGTGCGTATTTTAAAACACTTTTATATAATGTTTTTACAATTGATGGACTGTTAAACTTTAGACTGTTAAGCTTTAATGTAATGTTATATTTTTAAGATTCTCTGTGCCTAGTTGCAATTAAAATAATAAGTGATTTCAGCAAAGTTGATCAACCTTAAAAGCATGATAGTGTGATAATTTTAGAAATGTGTTGTTTGGTTCAAAATATATTTAAGTAATTAATCCCCATATTACAGATCAACGTTTAGATTGTGCTTTTATAATAATTTGAAGTAACTCCGTTGTTATAACTTTAAGTGTTTGAATAAAAGATTTGTTTGTTCTTAAAGATGATATGTTTTTCTTTGTATAAATCTCTACATAATTAATTTTTTTATATTCACAGTAGACCTATAAGAAAGGCTTAACCTTTCTGTGAGTGATAAAAAAAAAAAAAAAAAAAAAAAAAAAAAAAAAGAGATAAAATCCAACTTTATTAAATTAGGACTTTAAAATTTCTAAAGTTTAAATTCATAACTGATTGTTTTAGTGAACATTAATTGAAGTTCACTCAATGTTATACAATCGTATTTTTGATCTTGATTTAAGGATGGATAGATTAATAAGTGAAACAGTAATATTAAATCTAATTTCATAATTGTTTAAATTAAGCTTTAACCCTCCTCTCTCAGAAATATTGTTTTCTAAAATAAACACCTAAAATGTTTTATTTTAAAAAGTAAAAAAAAAAAGAAAAAAAAAGGAAAGGATTGTATTCCTCGTTTATAAGCCACTATACGATTTTGGTTAACCAATCTGATCTTGTTCAGAATCTCCATAGTTGTTCTAAAATTTTAGTACATCATCATATCCCTATTCTATTAACGGATTTAACTCCTTCTCCTTTTGGTCCTCATATTGGAGGAATTTCAGGTTGTCTGCATTTTTCCAAATTATATGATGATTACACTTTTGTTAATTTAATGTATATGGAGATTTGAGCTTGATCGGGTTGGAGTGGAGTTGGGTGTTCTTTATGCAATCCAGTATGCTACTTGATTTAGAAATCTGTTGCCCCTTACTACATTTAATATTGTCTTAAGATGATGAGTTCGAAATTATCATTGTTGTATTAACCTATTCGGATTCTTAAGTTTTGATATTTTGATTAGTTTAATATAATTTACTCCCTTTTCCATGGCAACAGATTTCAGTGGAGCTAATCAGGGTATACTTATTTTTTTTTTAAATATTTAATTGTCAAGTGAAGATTGAGTAATAAATGAGCTTTTTAAGTTTAAGTAAGTTATTTTAGAAAGAACCCCAAAACCCACAACATTACTTTACAGGGACAGTCAAAAGAATTCCGTTACATTACGTCTGTGGAGAAAAATTGTTTACGGTTTAATTAAATAATGTTTCACTATTTTAAACGCATTGAAATTTACATGTATCACTAAGGTGCAATACAAGAGGCTTACTACAGAATATTGTGTGTATAGCAGTCATCGTTCATTTACAGGGACACACAAAATAATTCTCTACTGTCTGTTAACAATAATTCCTGGAAGTGCGTTTTAAGTTGCTGTTAAATTGAACTCACTTTTTGTCTATTACTGGGTGTGTATAAATTCTGTAGATCATATACAGGGCAGCACAAAAGTTCGCGAACGCATTTCCGTTTATTGACAGAAACTCCAGAAGGAGAATTTTAAACTGTGCTACGCGTTTCCTTAACTAAACTAAAATGTAGCACCCAATGTAGTATATATACAAATCTATAGATCATATACAGGGCTGAATAAAAGTATTTCTATATTTTTCCGAATATTGTATATGTTGGAAATTCCTTAAATTACGTTTTTAAATATGTTATGCGTTTTCAAAATTGTTTACTTAGATTAGAGATGTAAAAATTCCGGAAATTTTGAAGTGGCGGAATAAACCAGTTTTTTTTCTGGAAAAATTGATTTCTTACAAATATTTCTCAAAAGTAAGTTACATTTTCTTAAAAAAACATAAAATAATAAACATTTTTTAAATTTCTGCATACTAAAAACTATTTTTTTTCACTTTACGTGAATATATTACAAAAAAGAAAAAAAGTCATCTTTTAAAAATTTAGCCTTTCAGTGTCAGAATTTTCACAGTAGCTTCCCTTGCTTAATTTAACACCATTGTTTATAATATATCATTTTTCATTTGCATTTCTTAAACTACCAGTAGAAAAAATTTAAAAAATAACAACAAAAAAAGTCTTATGAGTTTCAACCAATATCACTGCAGTTTGAAAGAAAACTTAAATTGCATTAAATATCACCTCAATATAGTATTGCTTAAGTATACAAATGATGCCATTTTAAAAGAAACAAATTATTGTAGTTGTGACATTATAAATATTATCATTTTTAAATTTCCCATTCCTTAAAAATTTATACCAATTTACAATATTACATTTTTCCCCCTCAATTAAAATTTTCATTTCCCGTGTATTTAGTTTTGGTATAGCTTTCCAGTCTAAACATAAACCAACCTATATGTTTTGGTTTTAGTTTAAGTTTTAGATTCTTAATATACATATGTATATTTCTTTAATGAAAGTTATAAAATTTGTGGACTTTTGAATGCTTGATTTCAACAAAAATTTTCACAGAAAATTTGCATTTTCTTTGCAACGTTTATTTGTGTGCATTCATATTTAAAAAAAAATACAGTTAGACAAGTCTTTGAATCTATATTTTAAATAAAATGAAGAGAAGAGAATCTAGTCGGATGTGCCACTCCCAAAACTTTCTTCTATCTCACACAGTTTTTGCATAGACTAAAAAATATCAGCACCAATTTATATCAAGGTCAAACTAAATCTAAAGTTTTATTAAATTCCGTGCATTAGTTCTTGAGATATGACTATATTACTAAAATATTGTAAATCCTGCAAAATGTAGCATAATAGCGCCACCTGTTGGGAGATTTAGGCTAAAACCTAATCAATAACAATTTATGTCAATGTCTAACTGAATCTGAATTTTGATACAAATCCGTGCATTAGTTCTTGAGATACAGTTATCGTCATAATAATGAAAAAAGTAGCATAGCAGCGTCACCTGTTGGGCTATTTACACCTAAACGTAAGCAACATCTATCTGTCAATGTCTAACTGAATCTGAAGTTTGATGAAAATAAGTGCATTAGTTATTGAGATAGAGCTATTGCAGAAATCACAAAAATTGCAGCACAGCAGAGCCACAATTTTGCACATGGATTTTCATTTTTAACAAGAGAAGTTGCACGAGTCTGCTTACATTTATTTCACACGATCCTGTTTTTGTAAACCTTTGTATAAAAAATATTACCATATAAGAAAAAATCACAATTGTCATAAAAAATGTAATCAAAATTTTATGAATTAGAAATTGTCGTTATATTTAGGTTCCTATTTGGATATTTTTAATAAGGTCCTTCATACAGCTAGATAACAGATTCATTGATTATTTCAGCTATTATGTGACAGGTTTTGTTATTCTAAAATCGTCACATTTCAGGATTCAGAATGAAGATTGAAAATTTTTCCGAATTTGTGAAGGGTGTTATGTTTTAGGTGAAAAAATTGTTAAGGATCCTTTAAAGGACTGGAGTTCTTCCTAAACTGCTTACAGATCATATTTTTCATGGTTAAAATTTTCATGCGAGACACTGAACATGAAAAAATATCTGAATGCAGCTATAATAACATTTTGTATGTATTATTTTACAAATTAAATTTCAATTTTGCAATTTGGAAAAATTGAAAATTAAACCTTCGAAAAAAAACGGAAAAAACCGGGTTTTTTCCAAAAGTTTCCGGTTTTTTTTTCCCGAGCATTCCCATCTCTAACTTAGATGTTATCTTTCAGCTTATTAAACGGTAATGATTTGTAAAATTATTTTTGAAGCGTTGGGAAGTGTTACATAATCTATGCTTGACGCATGATTTTTCGTTCTTGTTATATTTTTCAATGGCAGTCTGTCCGGTCAACGTCAGGCGGGTCAGCTAGTTTATAAAAAAGACATTTCTATTGCTGCCACTGATTTTCCGAAACGTTTAAGAGCAGTCTTTATAGTGTGTTATTCTGTTTTCTAAAACCGGAATATCGGTTTCTTGGATGCTGTCAATTCTGAAGTAGACATTTTCATGTTCAACAAACATGTTTTACAGAAAAACACGATAAATTAACAGCATTAACATTATTATTAAACTTAATATTATTTTGTTACTCTTGCATGTATAAATTCAATTACGCAGCTGAAACTGTTTAGTTGGGAATTGATAGCATTCAAAAAACTGATATTCCGGTTTTATAAACTAATTTAGACTATAAAAGCTACTTAGAAACGTTTCCAAAAATCAATCACAGCAGAAGGAACTTTGTTTTTATAAATCTTTAAATTTCGAAAATATATTGTTTTCTGCGGACACATGTAACGTACATGTAACATGTAACGACTCATAAAGAATGCTTGTTGGAATCGTGGGTAACAAGGAAGTGGTTATTATTTATTTTCCTTCGCTGTTATATTATTTTTCGTAGATTTGGAAACAATTTAGGGGATTTTTTTTTTTATTTACATAGCATGGATAACATAGACGACTGTAATTTTACTCCAGTTGAAAGGATTCGTACTCCATAATTCTTTCAATGTACTATTAAAACAATCACAAGAGAAATGTACCATAAAGAATGTTATTTTTCAGTTGTGGTACGCGCCTAAATTACAAAGATATATCTATGCAGATATCACCGCGGCCGATAAACTAGTTGTTTCCTCCCTCTCTAGAACTCGACGATCGGAAGGGATCCCAGGCCGCGTCAAAGCAAGGGTCGTTAGGGAAACTCGCCATATATCCGAGGACCCGGTTCCCTCTATGGGGTTCCGGATACGGAGCCTTCAGGGGAGTCTAGCGATTCACTAGGTGTTTTTTCGTGGTAGTTTCCTCTGATTTTGGGATCCACCGTGTATCGTAACGACCTCTGCCGTCAACACGTGGGTTCATTCTGAGTGGTCAGCTCCCAGCGGTCGCAGAGCATACCGGTGGCCTCTCCTGGTCGTGCGCGTTAAAAGTCCCTCAGGACTTGGGTGCGACGGTTGACGCGCCTGACGGGCGCCACTGTGGCTCCTGGCGGCGCAGCTCATTTTCATATCTATACAGATATTATCAATAATTTAGATTAATATTTTTTTATGTAATTAAAAAGTCTTGCAAAGTGCTCTACAAGTACCTGATGTCAAGAAAATAAAGTAAAAAAAAATCATGTAAAAGACAATTTGCAAAGTACAATTTTTTTTTTAATCGCACAATAAAAGAAAAGATGAATAAGGCAGAGAATTCATTTAGTCGAAGTAAAACCGAAGTAACAACTGTAAAATAAATACTAGCTTCTTTTCTTATGGTCGATGCATGCGCTTGTGTTAGAGAAAAAAAAATACTCTATCGCTGCTTTAAGAAGAAAAAAAAATGTTTGTATCGATGCGTTCAGGGGGAATAAACAATACATTAAAAACTATGTTTCACAACATATTTGAAAAAATAATAATACATTTTTCTTTGCTTTATGTATAATATGGAATTTGTAGTACGAGGGGAAGTCTGAAAAATTTCCCCTTAGTTTTATTTCCGATATATCTTAAAGCATTGGGACAAATAAGACATCCGTTTAATGTTACAGCTAACCATATGTCATTTGATGCTGTACGAGCGAGATCCTGCAGATGGCATTGGAGGAGTGCACACAGAAAGCTCGAATGATCAGCCCAATCTTTACTGGCAGATACCGCATGCAAACAATTTACACTAGTAAACTTAATTAGCCCTACAAGTGGCTTAATTTCATCGAATGAAAAATTACAAGAACCTTCAAGTAGCATTTCACATATTAGTGAACAATTACAACACAAAACCCCTCCCGTTGCATGTGTGAATGGCATATCCAAAACCAAACATGGTAAATCTCGCATTTTAGCCGTGTTTTGTAGACTTGGCAATTTTATATTTTTAACTTTAAAACATCATTATAGACAATATTATGTACATATTGAAGAGATCAAACACAGTGTATTTAGAAAGGAAGAAATTTTAACAACAAATAGAATTTTTATGGATATTTCAACTTGGTATGAATTCTAATATAAAATTTTTGGATTTAATTTAAAATATAAAATTTCTTCATTTATTGCTAACAATACAGTTTTAGTGTTAAATTATAATAATTCTATTATGCAAATAAAAAAAAATTAAAGAATTATTCTCATTGTGTCTTAAATGATTATCAATTAGAAAAATTAAAAGAAAAAGCTTTTGATTTTAATAAGAAACTTATTAAACAATTGTATACGTTAATTGTATATGTTGCGGTATATGTTCACTACCGCACTTAACAAAGCAAAAATGCACACTTGTTAATATACCTTCTGAAATAGATTCTGTTTTATTATCGAAACTTATCTCTTCTATTGAGGATAATACACTGTCAATATTAAACCAAATTTATGAATGCCCAACATGTATTTTTTGACATCAAAGCTAAAGTCTACATACATGTTTCACCTTTAATAAACGTGAAAGCTTTAATCAGTTAGGAGATATGATTTTAATGCTTGTAAATTTTCATTATGTTATTTCAAGGTTTTTAAACGCAGTTGAATGTATTACCGGAAAGTTTTTTCGTAACATTAATGTGTAATTTATTCGAAATGCATTGTTTAAATCCTAAAAATAAAATATATTGATTTAAATCTGTGTGTTTTTTTAAACAAAATGTGTGTGCTTATTAATATAGTTTAACTTATAATTTAAGATTAATAATTTATCTTATATGTTTATAACAGAAACATGGTAACATAGTATGCATACTATACACATGTTAGTAAAAATATTTTTGAACTAGTATAAAAGTTTTTAAAAAATTGCAAGATAATAAAATTATTTTTCAATATTGCTATATATATATATAGAATATATATATATATATATATATATATATAAGTTAATCAATGTGATTTATGAGAAAGAATTTAAAAAAGAAATATTTAAACCAATATTTCAAGATATTTAAAAAGAATCATTATTCTCCGCATTTTTGTGATATCTTTTATGATATTCTACATTATAGAGCAAACCTATTAAATACAAGTCTTTCTAATAAACCTAAATATAAAACTAATAATACACAATTAATTATAAATTTTTCTAATCATGTATTCAATAATATCAATTTACACAATATAATCAACAACATTACTAATAATTTTCCAATAAAAAATTTTACCATTCACAAAACATATAAATATAATCGCACACTTGGACGTAAAATTTTTAACTACAATTCATTTGCAAAACAATTGGTCTCTTCAAATAATTACACATGCTATTGTAATGACCCAAAATATCAAAAGTACATAAATACAAAACATGGTCATATCATTACTGGTGATCTTAATATTGTAGAACAACCTATATTACAAAACTTAATGCATAATGGAACAAAATTTCGCCTTCCATATAAGTGTAATATCAAATCCATAATATTGCAATTTATTCAAGATATTGATTTATTTATATATAAAATTGCTATTGATTACAATAAACCAATCGAGTATTTTAGTGAATGGAGATTTTCTGTAATAGATAAATTAAAAAATGAAATTATAAAAAATTATCATCATATTACACATGCAGATTTTAAAAATATAAATAAACATATATCAGAATTACAAAACAAATTTATAATTACTTATGTAGATAAATCTCCAAATAATTATGCTATCATTTGTAAAGAATACTATAAAGTGTTAATTCACAATGCAATCAACACAAGTAATATTTTTAATAAAACTAAATTAAATATTGAAATAAATAACAGAAAATTATTAAATTATCACAAATTACTAAAAATCAAATGTAATAATTTAAATTATCCTTATCTTGTTATAATTCCAAAATTTCATAAAACTCCTATTAAATTTCGCACTGTTACCATCGGGTGTAACACTTATAATAATAATGCAAGCAATTTACTACTTAATATTTTAAAGCAGATATATGACATAACGATAAAACATAATAACCAACATTGCATAAAAAACAGTTTTCAACTAATTAATAAAATATATAATATCAATCCGGTAAAATTCATAAAAATATTGGATTTTAATGATTTATTTAATAATATTGATATAAAAGACTTACATAAAACAATATGTATATTATTTAAAGAATTTAAATCTCAATTAAAAATAAAAGAACATATTTCAGTAAATTTTTTTAAAACTTTACTAAATTTTACACTGCATAATAATTACATCATATATGACAATATAATTTATAAACAATGCCAGGGAATTCCGCAGGGCGGAACCGCTTCTAGTATTCTCTCTGACCTTTACTTATATTATTATGAAAGAAATATTAGTCCGAACAATGATTATGTATTTTATCGCTATATTGATGACATTATCATATTATATTTCAATGAAAAAAATTGCACATCACCACTCAATTTTTATCCTACTCAGCTTAAATTAAGCGAAAATGATTTAATTAATAATAATATAAACTTTCTTGACTTAAAAATTAATATTAATAATTATAAATTAATTTTTGAGATTTATGATAAGAAATTAGATTTTCCATTTAAAGTAAATATTTTTACCAATTTTGCTTCATGTTTACATAAATCTGTTTATAAAAATATAATTATCAATTATCTACATCGTATAAAATACTTATGCTCAGATATAAATAAAAACAAAAATATTAGATTTATTCGAGAACAAGCAAAATTATATGGTTATCCAATTTTTATGATAAATTCAATCATCAACTCTTTTAAATAACATTATTATATAATTTAAATATAAACACGGTATGTAATAAATTAATGATTTAGTGAGTGATAACATATGACAAGAGATATAGAAAAATTACAATTATAACATACATAATTACAATTACAACATAAAGTAATTTAATATTTGATTGAACATTATATACACTTTGTATTGATTGTGATTGTGCGTTGCCGATCACCTCTGTTTAAGGTGTTATTGATGTGCAGTTTTCATAAATTTATAAATTAACTTATACACTAACACATAGGATTATACATGGATAACATTGGTGATTATAAATTACAGACATATCTATTTGCAATATATATAGTTTTTTTATTTTTTTATCTATGTAAATTAATTTTTTTTATCTATGTAATATAATTAACAAATATTTTAATTGATGCATTGCATTAATTTGATTGATACATAGTAGTAATACTATTAATTATCAATTTTATAAATTTTGAATTGTTTATGAATTATTTACTTTTATATTTAAATCAATCTATGAAATCTAAAATATATTTAGTAGTAGTATAAATAAAACATTAATTATTTAATAACAAGTCTAACATATATTTAAGTAGTAGTAAAAATAAAACATTAATTATTTAATAATAAGTCTATAATATATATCAGTGGATTAATACAGCTGGTAGCAAATAGCACTCTGATTTAAAATAATATCTCTTTTACATAAAATATTCTCGTTAAGATTAACTAAATATTAATTATGACTAATTATAATACCAACAGATGGCGACACTTTACCTGTAAGGTAGATGAGGATTATATTGTTAATATTATGTTTAATTTAACTATAGAGGGAGCTATTGTTTGTATATTAATTTTACTTTCAGGGTTTAAAATTAGATGTAGTAATTATATATTCACGGATATAATTTTGTTATATGTGTATTATTAACAGAATAATTTTGTGTGTTTTTGAATCATTTTGTGTTGGGGTGTAATCGATGGGGCTGTGTTTAAAATAGTGTGCTCTCAACTTGTCTTTCAAATCATTTCTCTCAACTCGATCTGGTGGTAATTTCGTGAGGTGATTTATAAAGTTTCTAGGATAATCGATGTGAGTGAAATTTTATATATTCTTAATGGTTTTTTATTTCCAATTTAAATAATTCCAATTTTAATATTTCCAATTGTTGTCTGGTAATAGTTCAGTATACCTGGATGATTCTACTGTTCTTAGCATTATGCCAGTAGAATTATGAAATACTGAACTATTTTTAAAATACATGTGGGTGCATCCAGGCTGATGAGTACACATACATGTATTTTTTCATATCCAATTCATATTTAATTTTATTGTGGTCCAATATTCCATTGTATGTGGTTCATATTTAATTTATTAATCCATTTGTATTTACTTAATAGCAACTCCAATTTATAATTTGTTTTTGTTTTTTTTTTCCTTTTCTCTCTTTTTCTTTTTAAATGTACTTCAAGTATGAGTAAATTTGGCCAATTACCATTGAAGCACGAGCTATGGTAATATTATAATTGCACATGTTAAATATTAGCTATGTGGTATTCTGTCTACACAATATCATTAATAATAGAACTTGATATGTTTTTGAAATTCATATATGCGTGTGTGTGTGTAAATTTTTAAGTTAAAAAAAAGTTTTTATAAATTTACAATTTAAAAAAGACTTAGATACGCGCCGGTTTTTATAAATTTACAATTTTAAAAAAAGTTTTTATAAATTTACAATTAAAAAAAAAGTTTTTATAAATTCAAAACATTTATAAAAATATTTCAAACATGCTAGTAAAATTATTTTACATTAATATAAAAATTGTTTTAAATTTACAAAGTAATTTAAATATTTTTTTCGAGTTAAAAAAATCATCAATAAGCAACATTATATATATATATATATATATATATGCGTATGTATGTATATGTAGGTATACAGATATGTGTGTATGTATGTCTATATGTATGTATGTGTGTATGTCTGTCTATATGTATGTATGTGTGTATGTCTGTATCTGTGCGTATGTATGTTTATAGATATGTGTGTATGTCTGTGTATATGCGTATGTATGAATATAAATATGTGTGTGCGTATGTATGTATATGCATGCATATATATTTATATAAATGTGGAACTATAGTTATGTAATAGAAATTGCCCACCCTTTTTCATTAGAAACTCTATATTCTGATAATTAATAACAATAAGATTCACATTAAAGAAATATAATAGTTTATACTTACAATCATAGCCCACTTGTGAAATCTAACCATCTTAGCCAGCTACTTCATATAATGTTAATGTGATTTTTAGTTTTTTCTCGCGTTCCGCGGCGTTTTCTGAGAATTGTGAAATATTTCCGGTTACATCCTGTTAGTTCACTATAGTTCTTTTTTTGAATAAAATTTATTCAGAATTCGTACAACGATTTTTGAATTTTTCCGCGATTTTGTTTATGCGAATTTTAGAGTTTTTTTACGTTTTGTTGCGATTTTTGAATACTAGTGAATTTGGTTTCAAACATATAGCCTAATATAGAAAATTTTACAATTCTCGATTCTTGAATTTTTAGCGAATTGTATGTTGATTTTTAACGATTTTTAAGATTCTGCGGTGATTTTTTGATATTCCTGGAAAGAATTACAGCTACAGTACTTTAGCCCACTATAGTAGATTTTGTTCTCTGCGATTTTTGAATTTTTAGAGATTTTTAATCCTTTTTTGTCTTGTTTTTTGCATTTCGTGGCGATGGTTTCAAAGTTTTAGCCTAATAAATATAGTACATTTTGTCTTCCGTGATTTTCAATGCAATTTTTAGCGGTTTTCTGCGTTTCCCGTCGATTTTTGTGTTTGTGATAGAATTCCAGTGGCAATGTTTTAGTCCAATGTGGTAAATTTTGTCCTCTGCGTGTTTTGTATCTTCAGCAATTTTTTATGAGATTTTTAGCTTTTTTTCTTTATAGTTTCACGGCAATTTTTCCAAGTTAGTAAGAATATTATGGTTTTAATCATTTAGGACAATATTGTAAATTTTGTCCTATTTTCAATAAAGTTTATTCAGAATTCATACAGTGATTTTTGAAATTTTCGCCAATTTTTTACGAGATTTTTAGAGTTGTCATGATCCGCGGCGATTGTTCGACATTCGTAAAAGAAATCCTGTTTTAATCTTTTATCTCAATATAATAAATTTTGTCCTCTGGGATTTTTTTATATTTAAGCGGTTTTTCGCGATTCGCTGCTTATTTTCCCCATTAGTAAAAGGAATCCGGTTTCAAACTTCAAGTTCAATATAATAAATTTTGTTCTATTTTCAATAAAGTTTATTCGGAATTCGTTCAGCGATTTTTGAGTATTTTCGAGTTTCGGGCTATTTTTTGACGGGACCGGGCAACGCTGAGCGGATAAGCTAGTATTAAAATTATATATATATATATATATATATATATGAGTTTTAAAGCTAAATAAATTAAATTTCATTACATTACACATTTTCAAAAAGAAAATGATTTCACAGTCTACTAAATATATTAGTCTACTAAATATAGTTCTGCAGGAAAATGCGTAAACACAATTAAAACTACCCTTAAGCAACTCACTCCCACAGTCTGTAATACTTACGGATTCCCTTGTGTAGACCTGTATATGATCAACCGAGTTGATAAACACGCACGTACTATGAAGAAAAATAGTTAAACTTAAAAACGCAAACCAAAGTTGAAAATGCACTTATCACACTTACACTGTAAATATCGCTCATGTACTGTAACCGATATATTTTGTGCGTCCCTGTAAATAAACGCAATGCACAAAAGAGAGCAATTTATAGTGAACCTCAGTTATGCATATAATTTCCATTATGTAATCCACTAAATTACACTGCAAACAATTTTTTCCCATAGAACGACGTGTAACAGAATTCTTTTGTTTGATACTGTAAAGGAATAATAAATGCTTTGCACCCCATATTCTACAAAAAGCATGTTTTAATGCGCTTCATTATTATATATCAATTTCATTATGTTTTAAATGACGTAGCGTCATCAAAATGCACTTGAAACGATTATTCCCCATTGACTGTAATATAACAGAATATTTTTGACTGTCCCTGTACAAAACTATAAGTGCTACACTCTTCTGTTGAAATAGGGAACAAGCTATAGATAACGACAATAACATAGAAAAATTTCAGGGCAGTCCGAGCATATTTACAGGAGTTAGAGCACGGACAGACGGCAGACGGCAAAACGGCCATAGAAACCGAAGTCATAAACACTTTTCAACTAGGTTGGAAAGTGTTAAAAAGAAATGGTTTTAATTTGCGAAATGAAATTTTGTCACGGGTGCATAATTTAAATAAATGTTTGTGTCACAAATTTCTTATTTTTTATTCAAAAAAGCAAATATTACAACAAATTACACTATTCTTTATTATATGCTGTAGTAGTATCAGACAATGTAACAACAGAATACATCCCAATGTGACAAGTTCATTGTCTCATGGTGTTAAAAATGTTTTAATATCATCAACGTTAATCAAAGACATATCATCTTACTTTATCTAGATAGCAAAATTTAAAGCAATCACTTAAAACAAATTGACATGAAATTTTATCTTATAAGTTGATTTATCAATAATAGTTTAAGATTTTTTTAGTTTGTTTCCAATGAAATCGATCTCATATAAAACAACTAGTTGTAAATGGATCCACCAATTCAGAAATCTAAAACCTCAATCAAAATAAGAAGTGATATAGATGTGCATACTGTGAGTGCCATGTATTCATTTTCTTTACTATATCAAGAAATTAAATTTAAATGCAAGAAATATAACAGGCATTGAGATGCTGCGTTATCAAACTCCAAAAAATTCTAAAAATCCGATTTCAATTTTTAAAAAGTCATATTCATTTTTTATTTTATAATTTTTTACACATGTATAGCATCTAGATACATATGACAGATCCAGATGCATATAAAAAGGCTTTGAGAAAAAAATCTAAAAACATATTTTCTTTCTATTAACGTCGCAGTAAAACTAAGTTATTAAAATAGAAAATTGAATAAAGTAAAAGATTAATAATAAGAAAATATGTGCACTCACAGAGTAACAAAAAAACATAAGAATAATTATATCTTGAATCGCCATTACCTTCCCAAAATATTAAAAATCAGTATTATTACCAATCAGTAGGCATTAGGGGAATTTTCTCTTTGGATTATTAGACTATAACTTTGTTTTAAGGCTTGTATATTTAGATCCTAAATTTTATAACAACAGTGAAAACCCCTTAGAAAAAATATCTGGTTCTGCCATAAACCAAATGTGAGGATTATCTACCCATATCTCCCTCTCTTGCTCTCTCTTTTTTATTTATTTTTCCGTATTATTTTTTAAACACATTACATTATTAAATTTGATATTTTAACTTCTTAATCGTCGCATCCGATATGTGTAGGCAACTTTTTAAAAATTCAGATTGCTTGATTGCCACTAGTTTTCTGAAGTAGAAATATTCTCCTTATTTAAAGGCAGATAAAATAGTGCGAGAATAAAGCCAATTACACTATTTAAAAAAACTGGTCTGAATCAAACATTTTGAATTTAAAAAAAATAGCCTATACTGCTCGTGAATGTCTCAGGCACGACGCTTAAGGCGTTAAACATTTTTAGCGCATATTGGATTAAGTATGATCAGTCTTTGTTTGTGGTGTATTTTTCAGATGCGTCTTAAAATTTAAATGATGAAACACAGAAAACTATACATCTAGAAGTAATTTGTTTTTTATTTTAGACAAGTTTTCATAAAATATATTATCGTCATGCAATTCAATACTATAGCTAAACTTTGAAAAATTAAACAGTTTTAAAAAAATTTATAAAATATTCAGAATTTTGTGTAATTTTATTCTCATGCTTTCATAAATTGTTTTCTTGTTCTTTGTCTAGTATCTCAAGCAAAAATGTTATAAACATTTTTGCTGCAGATAAGAAATTCAGATTAAAAAAAAAAAAATCGGATAGATAATTTTAATTTGTAACATAAAAAAATCCACTTTGAAAATACACTGTAAAAAATTAAGTGGTACTCTTGTTACTAAAATTGTATATTCACATACAAAATTATATCAATAATACCAGTAATTGGACATTACAAGGACAAATAACTTACTAACACATTATCATTTAAAAATCTGATTTTCGTACTTATATGGCTATATGGGAAATTTTTTATATACATATGGTCATCCCAAGAGCTATACTTAGCTATCCTCTGTAAGAAAAAACTCTTCTTTTTTTAATAATTAATTAATAATAATTTTAATATATTTTTTAATAACATGCAGGAAAAATTACTTGTTTCAAAAATATTTTTGCCTTAAATATACATGTTAACTTCTCTAATTGTCCTTTTTGTATTTGCTATGTAAATGTATTAAAATAAACTTTTTTTAAAGTGCAAAATATAGTTACATAGGTTAATATGTAAAATTCTGGCATTTTCCTCATTATCATTTTAAAATTTTAATCACATTTTCACTAAAAATGATCAAATAATCTATAATAAAATTAGTTTCTATTTTCTCAAGTTTAGCTAAATCTAAACATAAAATTTTGAGAAGTAAACGAAAGTAAACGAAAGTAAATAATTATTTATCTATTTACTTACTAGCGTCCACTTTGTTGTTCCGTTTTTCCCAAACGTACCTGGAGTTGGGGAGCCCGCTGTGTTCTGCACACTCTCAGAAAAAACTGTAAATTTATTATATTTGCCCTTCAATTTTCACGGGCAACAGCCTTATTTGATAAAAAACATTCTGATCCATAAAATAAGCGGCCTTATCCCTTAGATACTTAGAAAATGAAGAGCAATCCACATATTCTTACAGTTCTAGCCCATATATTAGTAAAAATACGGTACGACCCCAATGCATTGTTCTCCGCTAGGGTGTAACCCTTCATTTTACTCGTGTTTCGAAAATTTTAACCCGCAAAAAAAGTGATTCTGTGATGGTTATCTAACGTCTACGTGCTACGGAACAGTAAGTAAAGTGTTATTGTGTTTTAAAGTGCTTTATATCCTGTGCATTATAATGCTGTATTACTTTGCCCCGTAAAATTACGGGCTGCACAAAATGATGGGAATGGATTTTTTTTTTTTTTTTTTTTTTTTTTTTTTTTTTTTTTTTTTTTACGGGGCCGGCCTCTGCCCGTAATTTTGCAGCAATTTTTTTTTCTGTGTGCAGCTTACACCCGTAATTGATACACCTGTTCCGGTTTCTAATCAAGAAAACCTTGAATTGTTGGGACTTTTTTTTTTTGTTTTTTTTTCAACACAGATTAAATTTAATATTGCAGCATCGTCGGCTACCTTTCCTGAACATCCAAAAATTGCCGTGACACGCGCAACCCCCCCCCCCCCCCCCATAAAAATAGCTAAATATTCAGAAAAAAGAGAGGACAAAATTTACTGCAGCAGTCTTAAAGGTTAAAACGAGATTCTTTTTAAGAATTAAAAACAAATTGCTGTAAAATGGGGAAAAAACACGTTTAAAAATATTCGTGGAAACTCCAAAACTCACTGTACGAATTCCCAATGAATTTTATTGAAAATTAGTCAAAAATAGCTATATTTGGTTAAAAAATTGAAAACGGATTCCTTTTATGAATGTCAAAAATTTGCCTCAAAAATGGAACCAGAAAACACGTTCAAAATCAAATAAAAATTTAGTGTACAATTAAAAAAAAAAAAATCATTGTACGATTTCCGAATAACTTTATTGAAAAAGGACAAAATTTGCTATATTGGGCTAAAAGGTTGAAAAGCGATTCTTGTTACTATTATTAAAAAAAACGCCGTAATACTTGAAAAAAGAATAAAAAATAAATTACAAATTACAAATACCGACTTTGATGTGGGTAATTTCAGACATATAGATAGTTAGATTCTTTCCAAATCTTGTCGCTCTGCAGAACACAGCACACACCCATACACAAAGATACAAACATCTATCTTTATTATCATAGATTTTATACATGAAATAAAATTATAGTCGTAAAAATATATATACAATAAACTATTAAAAAATGAAAAAAAAATTAATACTTATTACATTAATAGTAATCACAAAGACACACAAATTTGTATCTGTTAACAATCATGTATATAGTTCAGAGGACTACGATATTCAATGCAATTAAAATTTGCTATATAAATATTAGGGGAAGTTATAAGATTATTTTTAATTTGACACGTTTTTCAGAATTAGATTTAATGACAACTTTAAACGAATAATGGAATTAAAATGTATATTTTAATGACTGAATGATATGATACGAACAATAATCATAAATTAACCACAGAGAAATTTACAGTGGATATGAATGCTGAAGGGCTAAAGTTTTAACAGTAAAAAATCATTATTGTTTAAAATAATATATTCCTCTATATTAATAAAATAAAAAGTTTGTGAATCTGCCTGTCTGTTCATCTATCTGCCTGTGTCACTAAGCGCCACAACAGAATGCAGTGCTAACTCACTAGTCCAATTTCTGATGCGATCGCATCGTACTTTCAATGTGCGCAAATAATGAAGATTGTAGATATCTTAATATTAGCAGCATTTTTTCAAACTTTAAGTAACTTTTTGTTATTTTTACACTTTTTTTCATATTTTTCATATTTTTATGAGCAATACTCATAAAATGTTTCATGTTTTTTGTTAAGCTTACATGATATTTTATTTTACATATATGATCAAATTAAATATTTGAGATGAAATTAAAGAAAATCTGTAGTTTATTAAATAAAGAAATCCCTGACGGCTCGGCCTACAGGCACAATTAGATTTCAAAGACGCAGACCGTGGGGCGCCCGTTTAGAGGGAATTGCAGAAGAAATTACCTTTTTGTCATGATGCGGTAATTGGAACCGCCCACTTCAAAAACAATCTGTGTCTGTAGGTGGAGCCGGCAGGGATTTATTTTTTCATTTGTATTTATTTATTTATTTATTTAATTATTTATTTATTTGCTATAAGGGTTGGTCCTATAAAAAACTTATCAGTATAAAAGTTGTAGATAATATTAAGAGGATTTATAATAAATTTAAGCGGATTCGATATCTTGTGAATTGACGAAGTTATGAATTTTTGTCTTCTTAAACCCCTATCCCCCCCCCCGTTTTGAGGCCACTTTTAATGATATCGAAAATCTGCCATACATAAATTTTCGGCCCTTTTCCTAGAATTAATAATAACTTTAAACCGATTCGATATGTATCATAATTAAGAAGTTATGAGGTTTTTTTTTCTGTTTTCACAAAAAGCCTCCCCCCCCACCATTTCCCCTCCTCCTGGTTCGATTTTGCCCATTAACGAACTTTACCGAGATTTTATGCCCCTTAATTTTATGTATCAATTTGGAAGAGATTTGGGCAGAATGATTGAAGCTATTGTGTACATAAAAAAGTGATATAGATAGATCGATAGAGAGAGAGATAGGTAAAGATTTGAACTGGGGTGGTTTTGGGATATGGGAGTCCTGATCGGTGTAGATCTGTAAAAATTTTTCAGAAATTCAAACATAACGGAGAATGTAATAGGTACTATTTCTTACGAAATCTACCTAATATTATAATTCAGTAAAAACTGTATCATCTTCTTCATATTTTAAAAAGAAAATCGAATTTTAAAATATCTACCTCATACTACACTATGGGAAGAAATCCGTCTTTTACAATATTTTTTTCCTCCGAAATTGTACTTGCATACGCATGAGCGGAGCGCTGCGGTGGATTCAATGTAACAAAATAGGGAATTAGCGCTGAGCTCTATTTTGAAGCTCGTTGATCTGTGTACGCTCTTTCGCTGAGATACATAACACCAGTGCTAACCGTGTTGTGCACTTCACTGCTCAATTTTTCACCGTGGTGGATTTAAGAACACACGAGAACCGAAGAGATAGATGTTTTCAAAATTCGATTTAGAGTTGTTTGTAAAAATACTTTTCAAGGGATTTTTTCACCTTTCATATCTTTGTTTGAAAATATCGCATAATTCCACTCCATCCAGCACAGAATAGAAAATAAAATTCGATTTCAAATAAAGTATGTCTCTAAATGTAACTCAATTTACATATTTTTAGCGATTTATTTTTAAAAAATAATGTGATTTTTAAGTTTTAATTTAGATAAATGTCAATTTGCAAACGATTTATCTAATTGTGTTTCTTTAATATATTTCTTCTCGCAGGCCTGAGATATTGATAAGGTATTTTTTTAATGGTGTGAAAATATGAAATATTAATCGTAATTGCACAATTTTGATTCTTTTTCTCATGATAGGATAAATTATTATAAAAATGAGAGGTTACGGAGAATAAAAATTAGAAATTAGCTTATATATAAAATAGCCAAAACCGAAGCGAAAGTACAGTGGGTATGTAATTTTTTGATTTTAATTTCGATTAAGCATGTCAAACGACAAACAATTTTTTTTTGTGTCTTTTTGCAACGTTGAAATACTAGTAATATATGTTATTTTCTTCCTCTAAACCTTTGGAAAATAAAAAAAGCAAAATCATATTTGCTCCATTTTTTTTGCTTATCATTATAGTATAAATTTAATTGATTAGAGAAAATTAATATTAGAGATTACTTCATTTAAAAATCAACTAAAATAAAATGAATAAAGTATGACCCAAAGCCAAAAAAAAAAAAATGTAAATGTACTTAATTATTCCCGATATAAGGTGTTTCACGAGGAACGCCATTTAGAAGTGTGCATTTATGCACTATTGTTAATAACTGCATTCCTATACATTAGCAATAGGTAAGTTACGTTCATTTTCGCACGTTTAAACACGTTGTTGCATCCTAAAGTCTATTAGTGACGTGAGGGAATGCAGTCACTTAACTCACTATTTTTAATATTTTACTATGAGCGCAGCTTTGCAACACTTTTATTTTTATACATATGTTGTACATTTTGATGTATTTTATAATATATGTAAAGAAGAAAGTGTTGCACGATTGTGCTCATATAAATAATTGAGGTAAAATTAGGAGAAATTGCGTATTTTTCATCAAAAACTACGAATAAAACGAACTTTGAGCTTGTGTAAGTCATAAATCCAAACAAAATGCAAAAACTATTGTTGAAATCGTACAGGATAAAACTTCTAATATTAAAAAGTGAAATAATTAAGTCAGTATAATAAAAAAGTGTGAACTTTTTTTAACTTTAATCTTATTCTTATCTACATCGAATTTTAATCTTATTTCATGGGCCAAAAATACGGCTTACGGACGCTGATCCTTTGGGCATACTGTGTAAAATATATACAAAACTATCGATTATGTAAAGGGCTGCACAAAAGGATTCAGATATTTTCTCGATTATACATGGTAATTGTTAAAACTGTATTTCAAATGTTTTCATTCAATAAATCGGTATTAAATATAGATATTTTTGTTTTCTGCATTATTGCTTAAAATTTATTTTCCTCACTATTAATTTTCATACATTACAGATTCTTTAATAAATTCATCCTGAAATTTCATACATAATATCAGTAATATAAACTGCAAACGAGGAAATTGTATTCATATTAAAAATAATTATTAAGCATTAATATGAATTAAGATAATAATGCATTTCAAGAACTAAATAAATAAAGGCGATTTTACTTTTTAACACTTGCCAACCTAGTTGAAAACGTCTGCCGTCTGTCCATCTGTCCGTGCTCTAACTCCCGTATATATGCTCGGATTGCTCTGCAATTTTTATATGTTATTGTCGTTATCCATAGCATGTTCCCTAGTTCAACGGAAGTGCGTAGCACTTATAGTTTTTTTTTACAGGGATACTCAAAAGAATTCCGTTACATTGCGGTCTATGGGGAAAAATCATTTGCGGTTTATTTAAATAATGTTTCACTATTTGAAATGCATTGAAATTTATATATATCACTAAGGTGCATTAGAAGAAGCTTAATATGGAATAGGGTGTGCATAGCACTTATAGTTACTTTACAGGGACAGTCAAAATAATTCCGTTACTTTACATCTACGGAGAAAAATCGTTTGCGGTTTAATTAAATAATGTTTCACTATTTTAAACGCATTGAAATTTATATAAGGTTCATTACAAGAGGCTTACTACAGAATAGTGTGTGTATAGCAGTCATCGTTCATTTACAGGGACACACAAAGGAATTCTCTACTGTCTGTTAACAATAATTCCTGGAAGTGCGTTTTAAGTTGCTGAACGCGATTTTAAATTTAACTCACTTTTTGTCTATTACTGGGAGTGTATAAATTCTGTATTTCATATACAGGGCAGCACAAAAGTTCGCGAACAAATTTCCGTTTAGTGACAGAAACTCCAGAAGGAGAATTTTAAACTGTGCTACGCGTTTCCTAACTAAACTAAAATTTATCATCCTATGTAGTACATATACAAATCTATAGATCCTATACAGGGCTGAATAAAAGTATTCGGATATTTTTCCGAATATTGTATATGTTGGGAATTCCTGAAATTACGTTTTTAAATATGTTATGCGTTTTCAAATTGTTTACTTAGATGTTATCTTTCAGCTTATTAAATGGTAATGATTTGTAAAATTATTTTGTAAGCGTTGGAAAGTGTTACATAATCTATGCTTGACGCATGATTTTTCGTTCTTGTTTTTTATAAAAAAAAACCCTATTTTTTCTCATTTTAAATAAATCAGAAATATAAGGTGAAAACATATGTGCCTTTTAACTTAAGCGTCTTGTATTTTTACCCGCACGAAATCCAGTTTTTCTGCTCTAAAAATAAATTTGGAAAAAACAACTTTTTCCAGAAGATATTATTTTTTGCATTTCAACTACAGTTCTTTTCTAAAGGAAAATTAATCCGAAAGTATAAATTAATAATGCATCGCATTTAGATATGTTAAAGAATCTTTTACTTTAAATATTTTTTCTTGTCTTTGTGTAAATAATTCTTTAAGATATGTTTATAGTAAATAGAAAGCAATGGAAATCACGCTGCTTGACCAATACAGAATCGTGTTTCATGTGTAGTGATGTCAAAGCAATCCCGTTTTGTTTTTAGATCACGTGGTTTTGCTTTGTTTTTAATGGAGTTTAAAACGGCAGTAACTAATTATTTTAAATTATTTTTGCGATTCCCAGTTAAGTTTTGAAAAATGTAAAATCGCCTTCGTCAATTAAGCATAAAAGAAAGCATAACCTAAAGTGAGTGCAACTTCCCCATTGAAAAGTGGACAGCTGACATAGCGACATTATCAAAGTTGCCGAACTGGGTTTTGATTTGCTTTTCGCTTCGCACAGGGTTAGTGGCGCATTAGACAAAGTTGCGTCAATTGGAAAGAAGTTGTGTATGTGTAACTGACGGCTATATAATAGGATGAACCGGATGGAAGCGTCCAGAGACGAACAGCGAGGCGTAGTGCATTTTTTGGCGACTGAAAGAGCAACCAATGAAGACTTTTTTTCGCCAACTGTAGCATGTTTATGGTGAACACTTTTTAGGCCATATAACTGTAAACAACTGGTACAAGAGTTTCAGACAAAGCAGACAACCAGGCAAGAAAGCACCGTGACCAGGCAAGGTCCACGCTGCCATCACCGATGCATCCGTTGCCGCTATCGAAGAGATGGTCTAGTTCAGACCTGTCGCCGTATGATTTTCACATCTTTGGGCCACTTAAGAAGGCACTCTGAGGATAACGGTTTACTTCCGACGAGGAAGTGAGGAATAGGATACGATTATTCTTCCGAGATCAACTCCAATAGTTATACGCCAGGGGTATCGACCTACTGCTGACAGGATGGGACAAATGCCTCAGCATATACGGTTATTATTTTTAGAGTTGTAATAAAATACTTACTTCTACACTCTTTGCCCACTTTTCACTTGGGCACAATTTATAAACAGTAGTAAAGTGCAAGTGATGCCAATTTTTGGCCTCAATGTGCCATTAAGTCCAGTGTTTGTTGGATATATTTTTTATTGTAAAGTTATTAATAGAAATCGGGGTTTAAATTAGAAAGAGACTCCGTGTATTTTTAAATAATAAATGGTTTTGAACTCTGGTTTTATAAACGTAAAATGCTTCTAAATTATGTATCCTCGATGTAGAGTACTTCATACCCGACTCAAAAACAAAAAAAAACGTATATTTAAAATCAACTCAGAATCCGAGATATTTGAACCCAAATCCGAAACACTTAAACTTGAACCTGAATCAAACTTTAAATAGAAGGAATTTAATTCATTTTTTAATAGAATTATGGAAAATTGTCTACAATTATATTTCTAAAATAAATTTGAATTTTACATTGACAACATGAACACATGTATACGCATTATGTTTAAATATGTGGATTTTGCATCTCAAACTTTTTCTAAACTTTTTTGCAAAACTGGGTCAATCCGAAACCGATTAGAACCCGAAACAAACATCATCCGCAAAGAAAAAAATCCCCCGGAACCAGAATGGGGTTGGATTCGGTTAAAGTCTAGTCACTCTTCTAAGACTCGTATAAGGAGGAGCTGACGCATGTCCATCTTGTTGCCCAAAATATCCGCCATATTGTAACCCTGCTCCGCATTAGGAAACCGCTCGAGCAGGTGTTTCCCGCCCCTGTCACTGTCACTCGCCGTCCACAACTATAGTAAGCTAACCGGTTTTGGCTTGTTTTTTGGTCCGTTGGGTTATTAAATGGCAGTATGATACCTCTACGGCAAAGTTTGCACGTGGAGTTTCGGAAAACTTAAGTAATTTCATACAGGGCTATATAGGAGATATACATGAAAATGCATTACTTGTCAAGTTAACCTATTCCTAAGGCATTCATTTTTAAATAATTAAACCAGTCATTTCTTGTTAATGCGTCTAGCACTACAATGTATTTTACTCTCATAAATACTGTACATTGGATTTTTTTTAATATAATAAGATTAACGGCATTGGATCATGTAATTTAAATTTATTTTTCACAATTTTAATTAGACATTTATATATTTATCTGTGTACAACGATTTCCCCACTGCATTTTACACGTATAAATGCTTTATTTATGTAATATTATTCTGAAAAAAGCATGTTTTATCTTTCTTTAATACAAGTATTTTAGAATACGAAATTAAATGATGCACAGAGAATTATTGCCTAAACCTTTCCTTCAATGTACCTTTCAAATATCCAAAAAAATTAAAGTACTTATGTATTGTTTTTAAATTTCTTTCATAAAATACCGACAACATATAAAACTACTTAATTAAATAATGGGTTTAACGGCGCTATCTGAAAATAAGAAATCCTGAAAATAATATTGTTAGCTCGACGAATTTAATTTATTCTAATAATTAGAAATGTAATTTATTCTAAAATTTCATATTTCGTTGAATTTGGACAATCAACATAATATGTCTTCATATATATATCAATTAATTTATGTTTTTGCATTCCCTTTAGGATTTCATCTGCACCAAACAATCCAATTGCCGTATAGCTCAAGGCACTGACACATATATAATATATTCTACACTTATATAATATAAATTCATATTATAATAACACGCATCAAAATTTCAGAATAATTTTTGAAAGTTTGTAAAACTTTTCGAAGACAGGAATGTAATGGAATTGTTCCATTGTTATAGTGTTCGAGATAATGTAGACAGTCATGTGAAAAACGAAAGAATCCACAAGTCGAAAATGTATTGAGCAGTAAAATAACAATAAGAAATTTGATGTATATATTTTTCAAATAAATTTTAGTACTGACAATATTGCAAACGAACTAAAAAACATTTTATTTCAAATAGCCTAGTTTATGAAAACGATACATACTACTAAATATTAGACAACATTTTAACATGAACTTAGATACTGCTCACATACCTATTTTAGCATAAGTTAGATGATGTAATAGCGTTTCATCCATTTTTTTTTTCAGAAATATACGTATAAATATATGGATTTATCGAGTAAATATCCAATTTAAGCTTGCATTTAGTGATTTTTTACACCATTTCAATGATTTTAAGCTATTTTATATCACAGAAACGGAAACATATTTGAACATAAACACCGGTAAAATAATATTTGAACTGTGTTTCCTATTCAATAATTCAAATTTCAAGTTAAAATGTATATTTTATCACTTATCAACTATTTATCCCACATAATTTTTACCATAGAAACATCATAGAAGTTAAATATACGTTAAATGAAAATAATAAATTGTAAGTATCTAAAAATATCAAACACAAAAACTATTAATCAAATCTTAAAGAATTAAGAAAAATTAAATGATTTTACAAAAATAAAAAAATTGTTTTTACAAATAAAAAAAAAAGTTTTTACAAAATTAAAAAAAGTTTAAAAAAAGGTTTTACAAAAAAAAGTTTTTACAAGAAAGAAGTTTTTACAAATAAAAAAGTTTTTACAAAAAAAAAGTTTTTACAAAAGTTTGAAAAATTACAAAAAGTATCCATTTTTTCCAAATTTTAAAAAGTATTTTAAAGAGTAGTATAATGGTTCCCCAACCATTGTTCATTTTTTTAAAATAAGACTTTAAACAACCGAAGTCGAGAAAAAAAATGCGATACTAGATTTAGGCCTGGTCCTGCTGTTCAACATCGATCACGTGAACAACTGAGATATCTGAAACAGTTGAATGGCGTTTCATTTTCTTTCCTTGAAGGTAAATATTTTATTAGTTGTGTAATTCGAAATCACTCGTTGTAGAATGTCGTGAATTTCTCAAGTCATAAGCAGATACATATGTTTAAGTTATACTCCAATATGAATTCTCGGTTCAATTTCGACTCAACACATAATTTACTTGTATACATATCTATCCTAAATGAGCTGTATCCATCACTTGAAGCGATAACATAAACTTAAACTCCACTATACCCATTATCTGTATCCTTTGCTGTTATATTAGTCACTTCTGAACCGATGGATATGTTTCCATTTATCTACAATTCATTAGGTAAGTTAAAAGAAACTCTGAAGCTTATTTATTTGATTAAGTCAGATATAAATTGTTTCTTGTATCTGTAATGTCAACACCCTTAAAGTATCTCTATATGTTAGTCTTTGGTTACTGTCACTGTTGGTAACTTTCAGATTTATTTATTGATATGACATCAGCAAAATGAGTCCCATCAGTTATTGATGCTTTAACGGTTTTCTCATGCATATTTAATTTGTCCAAAACACAAATGATACTTAATATACCAGATATTGAATCCAACATAGATTATCATTTGAAGATATTATTTTGTATTTTATATTTTGTGCTAACACTATGATTTTAACAACTGAAGTCGAAAAATGCTATGTTAGAGATAGGTCTGCTCCTGACTTTTGTGTAAAACGTTGTTAATATGTAAATATTTTTAGAAAAACTTGAAATTTTTGTAATTTTTTTATTAGCATTGTAAAAACTTTTTTTTAACTTTGTAAAAACTTTTTTTTTAATTTGAAAAACTTTTTTTTTAAACTTTGTATTTTTTTATTTGTAAAAACTTTTTTTAATTTGTAAAAACTTTTTTTTAATTTGTAAAAACTTTTTATTTTTTTTTATTTGTAAAAAACTTTTTTTAAATTGTAAATACTTTTTTATTTTTTTATTTGTAAAACATTTTTTTAATGACTTGTATATATTTTTCATGAATCCGATGTATAGTATTATCAAAAGTTGATTTTCATATGTATGTGTGTAAACTGGATATTCATTGGTAAATATATTGTTTCGTGGAACAAGTTATGTTAAATCTCAAGTCTTACGTAAAGCAGGATTAGTTATTTCCTATCATGTAGAAATTTCATGTTAAAAATCATACAATATATTTTAACAATGAAATATGTTTTATAAAAATAAACACAGATATGTATAGATGCACTTTTTATTATTATTATGGGTATTTAAACAATACATTGTGAATATTGTCAACATTTATATCAATTCCTCTTCGATACATTTGATCAATTATATCAATAAAATTCTTTACAACACTTTGGATTTTTCTTTACAAATTTCACTTTTTGGATATCATATGTCAAATCTATAATGCTGCGTGAGTAGTCTGGGTAAATGTTCTAAAATTATAAATTTTATAATAGAATAATTTAATTCAGTGATTAAAGAACGTATCTTTTTCACTATGTAGAGTCAATTTCCAGCTAGGGAGTTATATATTATGTTCTATACAGTCAATTTTTCGAAGTATCCACTCTGATCTTTGACTGTTAAATTATTCAAACTACTGGTTAATTTTTGAATATCCATCTTCAATATGATTTGGGATACTGTCTTCGACAAGTTCAACATAACAGTCATATATCTATTCAGTTTATTACGAATAACAAATATTTTCTCACACTTTTCACACTGAACACATTTTTTTAACAGGATGTGTTTTCATATGAACTGATAGTCTGCATTTTCTAGTAAAAGATAATTCACGCTTTCTTGTAGATGATATTTGACGATGATTACAAGTCTATGGTTTTTCACTAGTATGGATTTGCATATGTTCTTTTAAATTCCATTTACATGAAAAGTATTTGTTACCAGTAGAACACATCTGCAAGAGAAATAAACGCATATATTTAGAAATCCTTTTAACACTATAGACGAAAAAACATCACATTTTATAGAACACCTAATACAATATTTTATTGTAAATTCACTCTAATTATGTTTAATATACGTATTCTAATATGTCATATATAAGTACTCACATGTAAGTATCCACTCTGATCTTTGACTGTTAAATTCTTCAAACTACTGGTTAATTTTTGAATATCCATCTTCAAAATGATTTGGGATACTGTCTTCGACAAGTTCAACATAACAGTCATATATCTATTCAGTTTATTACGAATAACAAATATTTTCTCACACTTTTCACACTGAACACATTTTTTTAACAGGATGTGTTTTCATATGAACTGATAGTCTGCATTTTCTAGTAAAAGATAATTCACGCTTTCTTGTAGATGATATTTGACGATGATTACAAGTCTATGGTTTTTCACTAGTATGGATTTGCATATGTTCTTTTAAATTCCATTTACATGAAAAGTATTTGTTACCAGTAGAACACATCTGCAAGAGAAATAAACGCATATATTTAGAAATCCTTTTAACACTATAGACGAAAAAACATCACATTTTATAGAACACCTAATACAATATTTTATTGTAAATTCACTCTAATTATGTTTAATATACGTATTCTAATATGTCATATATAAGTACTCACATGTAAGTATCCACTCTGATCTTTGACTGTTAAATTCTTCAAACTACTGGTTAATTTTTGAATATCCATCTTCAAAATGATTTGGGATACTGTCTTCGACAAGTTCAACATAACAGTCATATATCTATTCAGTTTATTACGAATAACAAATATTTTCTCACACTTTTCACACTGAACACATTTTTTTAACAGGATGTGTTTTCATATGAACTGATAGTCTGCATTTTCTAGTAAAAGATAATTCACGCTTTCTTGTAGATGATATTTGACGATGATTACAAGTCTATGGTTTTTCACTAGTATGGATTTGCATATGTTCTTTTAAATTCCATTTACATGAAAAGTATTTGTTACCAGTAGAACACATCTGCAAGAGAAATAAACGCATATATTTAGAAATCCTTTTAACACTATAGACGAAAAAACATCACATTTTATAGAACACCTAATACAATATTTTATTGTAAATTCACTCTAATTATGTTTAATATACGTATTCTAATATGTCATATATAAGTACTCACATGTATACTATTCTTTAACTCTATATGTGTTGACGACGAATCATCCAGGGTATCCATTTCTGGTAAAGAGAGTTTTTGGTGTTTTGATTCACCATGGTGTAACATCTGTACAATAAAAGAAATATAATTATACACTTAGAAAATAATTAATAGATAAATAATCATTTATTGATATTTTACAATGATATAGTACAACTTACTTTATTCGTTAACAGAAAAATTGTTTCCTGAACTGTGTTAAAATCTGGAAATTTACTGGAGCTACACCTATACAGTCAGCTTCATGCAAGAGTTTGGCTTGGGGAATGAGAATCTATGCATCACTTTTCAAAATTTTATATTATCATCAGTAAAATTGATCATGTGACAAAACTGCGTATGCGTACTTAATAAAAATAATCAGTATAATAAGCTTTATCATGAAATCTTGCTTAAATATGGTCTTATATCAAAATGGTTAGTATGGTCTTAATTCTGAAATATTAATTTTATATATGAAAGTAGCAGATATACACGACTTCATATGTTAGAGGAAAAAGTTACTCTACACGGAAGATGTTAATTGGAAATTCGCTAAATTCAGTATAAAATTTGGTTTATGCGAATTTAATAATAGTGTTGTTGCAATTGCAGTTGAAATTGTCTTTATAAGTCTAGACTGCTATATTCTGAGAAATGATAGTGGCAATGGTAGCAGGTAAACTTCTACTTTTTAAAAAATTTTGTAATTTTTTCAAAACTTTGTAAAAAATGGATACTTTTTGTAATTTTTTTAACTTTTGTAAAAACTTTTTTTTGTAAAAACTTTTCTATTTGTAAAAACTTTTGTTTTTGTAAAAACTTTTGTTTTGTAAAATCTTTTTTTTTGTACAAATTTTTTTTAACTTTTTTTTTATTTTGTAAAAACTTTTTTTTTTAATTTGTAAAAACAATTTTTTTAACTTTGTAAAATCCTTTAATTTTTTGTAATTCTTTAAGTTTTGATTAATAGTTTTTGTGTTTGATATTTTTAGATACTTACTATTTATTATTTTCATTTAACGTATATTTAACTTCTACGATGTTTCCATGATAAAGATTATGTGGGGTAAATAGTTGATAAGTGATAGAATATAAATTTTAACTTGAAATTTGAATTTTTGAATATGAAACACAGTTCAAATATTATTTTACCGGCGTTTATGTTCAATTATGTTTCCATTTCTGTGATATAAAATAGCTTAAAATCATTGAAATGGTGTAAAAAATCACTAAATGCAAGCTATAATTGGATATTTACTCGATAAATCCATATATTTATATGTATATTTCTGAAAACAATGGATGAAACGCTATTACATCATCTAAGTTATGCTAAAATAGGTATCTGAGCAGTATCTAAGTTCATGTTAAAATGTTGTCTAATATTTAGTAATATGTATCGTTTTCATAAACTAGGCTATTTGAAATAAAATGTTTAGATATAATTAAAGTTTATATTCGTGCATATTCTGTTAAAACTGGAAAATTTAAAACGTAGTATTCGTATTCATGTGGATAACAATGCGATGTAAACAGGGTAATCGATATACAATTTCACATGGTTTCACGTAAAAGTTCAAGAAAAGTATAACTAAAATTGAATATCAATACTTATAACATAAATTTTAACTTGCTGTTCAAATCTTTGAATAGAAAGCACAATTCAAATATTATTTACCTGCGTCTGTCTTAAATTATTTTTCGTTTTGTGATATGAAAATATTTTGTAATCATTGAAATGGTGTAAAAAATCACTAAGGGCCAGCTAAAATTAGATATTTACTCGGTACATCCATATTTTTACATGTATATATCTGAAAGAAATGGGGGAAATACTATTAAATCATCTAAGTTTTGTTAAAATAGCTATGTGAAAAGTATCTAAGTTCGCGTTAAAATGATGCCTAACATTTGGTACTACGTATTGTTTTCATAAACTAGGCTATTTGAAATAAAAGTTTATATTTAGGCATATTCTGTTAAAACTGGAAAATTAAAAAAAGTTTCGTGTATTCGTGTAGTAAAGAATGTTGTTTACTAAATTTGATATGTGTAAGCAGGATAATTATTCTATAAGTTGACATGATTTCACGTAAAAATTTAAGAAAAGTAAAGCTATAATTGAATATCAATACTTAAAATAATAGTTTAAGTGAAATTTTAGACAGTGGTATTTTTGTGACAGAAAAAAATTTAATCTTATCATGAAAATATTGGAAGTTAATTAATATAAAATTACTAATTAATATAAAACTCATGAAAAATATGGTATAAAATCATTGGAATTGCGTAAAAAATTACTTAGTATAAGTTAAGATTATTTATTTTATCCTAGAAATCCATTTTTTCATATGTAAATTAGTGATGTAAACAGGAGTTTATATAATTTCTGTTAAATTTTCACGCAAAAGTAATCTAAAGTAAATACTTTCATTATTTCTCTGTGCTGTGTCATCTAAGAGATAAAATCATGTATCTTAGTATAGAATCATATCGAAAATTTGCGTAAAATTTACTAAAAAATCATATTTTTTCCTTAAAAATCGATATTTCTTTTGTTTTCTTTAATTATTAGAATAAGATAGAGGAGGGTAAACTTTTTTAAAATGTAGTAAATTTCTATTTCAGAACGTGGATTTTTTGTAAACGTTAATAGTAAATAATATTTACATCGCTTCAGAGTGAAAATCGTGACCCTATATTTTCTCTTCTTATGCTTCCCTTTTTTCTTAGAATGTGTGGTGGAATTATTATCCCCCCCCCCCTCAGAAATGCTACATTTTGAGAAAGAAAAAAAAGTTTGCGTATTGAGAATAAAGAAACAACTGGTTTTTATTTAAATATGGTTCTTATTTCAAGTCTAAATGATATAAAAAGCTTATATTACTGTCGCGAATCCAATTTAATTAAACGTATTCTTGGCTCCTACTAACAGGAGATGTTATGTTTTCATATATGTGTCTTTCTAAGCTGTGTGAGAAAGAGGTTTTGTTTTTGTAGTTGTATCTTTCTAAGCTGTGTGAGAAAGATGTTTTTGTTTTTGTAACTGTATCTTTCCAAGCTGTGTGAAAAATATGTTGTTGTGAAAAAATTGTTTTGTAGAATGTTTTTGTCGGCGCGGAAGTGAGAGAATAGAGATATTCGTTATGTTTTTTAAGAGGACTGTTTTTCACGTATTAAAGTGTTATTTTCTTTTGTTTTAAAAATGACGAAAGTATTAAAACGGATAGTTTTAATGTTTAGAAAATCGCTATGTGTGTAATTTGCGATAAATTGACGCCCGAACAAAAGGACGTAGGAAGTAATATTTTTTAAGTGGAAAACTGTTCAAGTACGGATGCGTTAAAAATAAAAAGAACTTCGCTTAGAAGCGCATTTACGAAGACTTTAAATGCTTTAAACGAAGCTCTTAACCAGTCAAGCCCAGATGTTAATCTAATGGAAGAGCTATTAGATCAAGTAGTAGACAAAGCATCTAGATTACGTTCCACAGATGACGAAATATTAAATTTTATGTTGTCGAATGGGTCTGCGGAAAAAGATTATGTAAAAGAATTCGAAGCATGTGAAGAATACCATGAAAAATTAATAAAAATGAAGCAAAATGTAAGACATTTTTTCGTTAAGCCTGCCGTCGAACATCAACCTATTTTGCCTAATTCGATAGAGATCGAAAGAATGGGATCCCGCACACTCAGATTGCCTGAAATTAGTTTGCAGCCGTTTGATGGGGACTCAAGATCGTGGCTAACGTTTTGGAATACTTTCAAGAAAATTCACGAAGACACTGTGTTAGACGATCACTCGAAGTTCGTATATCTGATGCAAGCAATTACTCCGAAATCGAAAGCGTCCCAAATAGTGAGCAGTTATCCTATATCAGCTGAAAATTATCCTAAAGTAATTCAACATCTAAAAGAAAGATTCGGAAGAGAAGACACTTTGATACAAATTTATGTTCACGATCTGCTGCAGCTGGTATTATGCAATAATAATACATCCAGGAGAGAGTGCAACTTGTCATCGTTATATGACAACCTAGAAACCAAACTTAGATCATTGGAATCTCTTGGGGTTACAGAAGATAAATACGCGAGCATTTTATTCCCGTTGGTGGAATCGTGTTTACCTCATGATGTTCTCCGAATTTGGGAACGGGATCGTGAAAAGTCTGCTCAAGGTAAGAGCGAATTAAATTCTATACTTAATTTCTTAAAAAATGAAGTGCTGTCTGAAAAACGTATTTTATTGGCGCGTACTAGTTTTGGTTTTGTTAAATCTAAGAATTTGACTAGATTTAAAAATGTTGAATATAGTTCTATGCCAACTGCTACTGATTTATTTGTGGGTGATAAATCTAAAGCTAAACATTTAATTAAGAAATATGATGAAGCATGTATATTTTGTGACAAGTGTCACTTATCAGAAAAATGTTTTAAAGCTAATTCGCTTTCTTTTGAAGATAAACGAAGTATAATTTTGAAAAAGGGGGATGGTTTTGTCTGTCTTAAGAAAAATCATATTTCACGTCACTGTAAATCGAAGATTAAATGTTTAAATTGTGGTAAAAGGCATTTTGCTGTAATGTTTCAAAATGTTTGTAATGAATAAAGTAATACGGCGTTAGAAAGTCGTAAACATGAACATGAGTCAGGGAGTAGTGATACTGTTTTGACTACTCAAGGTTCCGCTCCAACTGTGTTATTACAAACTTTGCATGTACGTGTAAAGCACGATGGTAAAGAAAAAATTGTACGGGGAGTCATAGATACGGGCTCTGAGCGTTCATATTCATCAGAAGATGTAATTAAATATTTGAATTATAAAAGTATTGATGAAGTTAAATTAATTCATAAATTATTTGGTGGTGTTGAAACGAGTGAAACAAACCACAACAAATATAGAATTCATTTAAGTTGTATTGATAATACTTATAAATGAGATATGCATGTTTTAGATGTTCCTGTTATTTGTTCTAATATAAAAAAGGTGCCAAATGGACCTTGGTTAAAAGAATTAAATAAATATGGTATTAAGATTTCGGATGTTGAAAATAATGTATGTAAAACCGAAAATAAAATAAAATTGTTAATTGGTTCCGATGTGGCGGGAAAATTACTGACCGGAAATATTAAAGTTTTAAAAAGTGGTCCGGTTGCTGTAAAGACCCATTTGGGGTGGACTCTCATGGGGAAAATTCCAGGCATTAAATCTGAAACAAATGATTCCCTTATGGTTATTTCGTCTCTTTGGAATGAAAGTTCCGTTGCTAATTTATGGAAGCTAGATATTCTTGGTATAACTGAGGCGGTTGAATCTAAAACTAAAAATGAAATTCATGAAGAAACTATGCAACATTTTAAAAGAAACATAAAAATAGATTCAGATGGGAGGTATGAAGTAGCATTGCCTTGGGTAATAGATAATGCCTGCTTACCTAGTAATGGAGAATTTGCCGAAAAACGGCTTGCTGCAACGAAGAAAAGGTTATCAAATTTGAATAAAACTGAAGTTTATAATGAAGTATTTGAAACATGGTTAAATGCAGGAATAATTGAAAGGGTGGTGGATAATAAAAAATCCAAAATACATTATTTGCCACACACGCCTGTATTTAAAGAATCGAGTGAAACTACTAAAGTAAGGCCGGTTTATGATGCTTCGGCTCATGTGAAAGGTTTTCCTTCATTAAATGATTGTCTGGATAAAGGATTAAATATGATTGAAATGATTCCTTCAATATTGCATCGTTTTCGGAAATTTCCTGTTGGTGCAGTATCTGATATAGAAAAGGCATTCCTACAGATAGGTATTACAGAAAGTGATAGAGACTATCTACGGTTTTTATGGAAGGATAATATAATTTACAGACATAAACGTGTGGTTTTCGGAATCAATTGCAGCCCTTTTTTACTAGCGGCTACTCTGAAACACCATCTGGAAAGTATATCTGACAATTTTGTTTCTACAGCAGAAACTTTGAATGAATCTTTGTATGTAGATAATTGTTTTTGTTGTTTCAACGCAACTGAAGATTTAAACAAGTTCATAATTGAATCGAGAATGTTACTGTCCTCCGCGAAATTTAATTTAAGGGGATGGCTGTCAAATTATCCAATTCAAATTATGTCTGAAACTTCAACAGTTAACATAAAACCATTACTAGGCTTAAACTGGGATCTAGAAAACGATACCCTATCTTGCAAAATCGGCCCTATTGAGGAAGAGCAAATTATTCCTACAAAACGAGCTCTACTTTCATTGTCTCAGAAGGTTTTTGATCCTCTGGGATTTGCCTCACCCGTGACTTTGCTCCCTAAACTTATTCTACAAGAATGCTGGAAGTTGAAATTAAAGTGGGATGAATTAATTCCAGAGAATTTAGCTAAACAATTTTTGAAGTGGGTACAAGGAATAAAATTAATTTCTGACATCAAACTTGAGCGCTGGATGAATCTAGATGATTTTGAAAATGATGTAAGTCTTCACATATTTTGTGACGGAAGTAAACACGCATATGCTACTTGTATTTTTCTGAGAGTAAAGAAGAAAAATGAAATTTTGGTGAGTTTTATACAAGCACGCGCAAGAGTAGCTCCTCTTAAGAACCTAACTATACCGCGGTTAGAGCTTTTATCATGCTGCATTGGAGCTAGGGTTGGGTAGTCGTGTCATTGCTGATTTAAGAATTCCAAATTTGAAGATCTGTTATTGGTGTGATTCAACCACAGCTTTAAGCTGGATACAGCGAGATGATAGATGGGGAACATTTGTCTGGAATCGTGTAGAAGAAATCAGGTCTTTGTCACAGAAAGATCAGTGGCGACATATTTCAGGAAAATTTAATCCGGCTGATCTCCCTTCCAGAGGTTGGTGCATTGAACAGTTCTTGCAGCTAAAATGGTGGGAGGGACCAGCCTGGCTGGCTGAGCCCGAATTTACTTGGCCTGAAAACATCGAATCACTAGATGAAGAAGTTATTATTGCTGAGAAACGGAAAAGTGTCATTTCAGCGTTAAACAAGAACACGAAACCTAATGATTGGTATTATCGACGATTTTCATCATACAAGAAAATAATAAGATTGATTGCATGGATTCTAATATTCATAAGTAATTCAAGAAAACCGAATTCAAAAGAAGTATCTGAACTTACATGTTTTGAACTAGAACAAGCTGAAAGAAAATTAATGATTTTGATCCAGAAAGACAGCTTTGATGAAACGAATAATGAGAACATTCGTAGACTAAGACCAATCCTAGATGAAGATGGTATCATCAGAGTAAAAACACAAGTCATCTATCGAGAAGATACTGTCAATTTTAAGTACCCAATTATTTTGCCGCCTGACCATCCTGTAGTCCATCGATTGATCTCCTGGAAACACCAAGAGCTATTACATGCAGGAGTGGCTCTTTTGATGACATCTATACAAGAAGATTATTGGATCCTGAAAGCCAGGAAAACCATTTGAGCAGTAGTTCAGAAATGTGTGCGATGCAAAATATTTAGTGCAGAGAAGACAGAGTCAGTACCTATTGCATTGCCAGCAGAAAGAGTTCAAGATGCGGCAGTATTCCAAATAACTGGAGTAGATTTAGCTGGGCCCTTATATTTGAAAATGGGGAAAAGGTATGGATTGTGTTGTACACTTGTGCAGTGTACAGGGCCATACATTTAGAATTAGTGACGTCATTAGCAAAGCAACAGATACCTTCCTCCAATCTTTTAGGCGATTTATAGAGAGAAGAGGAAGACCGACGACCGTTTATTCTGATAATGGTAAAAATTTTGTCGGTGCAGATAGAGCTTTTTCAGACATCGATTGGGAACAGATCTCAGCTGTAGCAGCTGTACAAAAGATTCGTTGGAAATTCAATCCGCCTACTGCTGCCTGGTGGGGTGGTTGGTGGGAGCGGTTGATACAAACGGTGAAACGCATCTTGAGGAAAGTACTAGGTAGAGCCTCATTATCCTATGAAGAGCTTATCACAATTCTTTGTGACTGCGAACAAGTTGTAAATGCTAGACCTCTCACGTATGTCTCAGAAGATGTGGATGATCTAGCACCTTTAACACCATCAATGTTTCTTCAAGAAATAAGATCTTCAGATGTGATAGATTTTGATGCAATTGACGCACAGGAATTAAACAGAAGAGCAAAGTATAGACAACAAGTTCGAGAACATCTTAGAAGACGATTCCGTATTGAGTATTTAGGGCAGTTACGCCAACAAAATTCCCTGCTAAAGAATGTCAAGCAACTGACCGTTGGTGATGTCGTTCTTGTAGAGTCTGAAAGAAACGTACGTATTGGACTTTAGCTCGTGTACAAGAACTAATTTCTGGAAAAGATGGTCACCCGAGAGTTGCTCGGGTAAAAACTGAAAATGGTGAACTTTTAAGACCAATACAAAAACTGTACAATCTAGAGATTCCAAAAGAACAATCTTTAGAGCCAGTATTAGGAACGAGAAGTGGCAGAACAGTGACTGTTCCAAAACGTTATCAGTCATAAGACTAATTTTTGAACATTGAACATTATAAACTTTTTTTCCCCTTATTTTTAGTATATCTCATTTCCTAGTGTTAATTTGAATTTGTAATAATATGTTTAATTTTTGTTTGAATTTTTGCAGGGAATTGTATAATTTGTCTTTGAAAATTAGTGTTAAGAATATCTATGCTTTGGCCATGTAATGTAAGTATAATGTTACACATATTTTGTGTTATTTTGAATTTTGTTGTGCCTATTGTTGAGTTTTCCTGTTGAAAACTCAAGGTGGGAGATTGTCGCGAATCCAATTGAATTAAACGTATTCTTGGCTCCTACTAACAGGAGATGTTATGTTTTCATAAATGTATCTTTCTAAGCTGTGTGAGAAAGAAGTTTTGTTTTTGTAGATGTATCTTTCTAAGCTGTGTGAGAAAGATGTTTTTGTTTTTGTAACTGTATCTTTCCAAGCTGTGTGAAAAATTATGTTGTTGTGAAAAAATGGTTTTGTAGAATCTTTTTGTCGGCACGGAAGTGAGAGAATAAAGATATTCGTTATGTTTTTTAAGAGGACTGTTTTTCACGTATTTAAGTAATATTTTCTTTTGTTTTTAAAATGACGAAAGTATTAAAACGGGTAGTTTTAATGTTTCGAAAATAGCTATGTGTAATTTGCGATAATTATGTACGCCTAAACAGAATTAAATCAAGTATACACAGTAAAATTAGATAATTGGTTGTTAAAACTCCTTTTTATTGCATGGAAAATCAATTGATTAGGTAAAAAAATCATTCAAATTTTGAATATTTTCTATGTATTATGGTTCAAAAACTTAAAAATATAAGTGTAATTTCCTCTTATAAGTTGATATTCTCATCTTATATTTTAAATTTTTTTTTTAAATCAGCTTTATAACTTAAAATGGATTTTTTTCGATTGTTTTGTCTAATTAGTAATACTCGTTAAGATGTTCGTCATTCAAAATTAATATATATGTTTAAACTCCGGCTTATGATTTAATAACCTCGTCTTATAGTTGAACAAATTTTAAGAAATTAGCTTTTTCGTTAAAATTTGATATTTTTTCATTGTTTCGTGTAATTAGTAATACTCATTAAGATGTTCGTTATTCAAAATTAATATATATGTCTAATATTCGTTTTATAATTTGGTATCCTCGTTTTATAGTTGAAAAATGTGTAAGAAATCAGCTTTTTTCGTTAAAAAATGTATATTTTGTCTAATTATCAGTACTCATTAATGTAATGATTGTTCAAAAACTAAAATGTAAGTTTAAATTTCTTCTTAAAAGTATTTTAATTACGTGTATTTGGCATATCCTCGTCTTATAGTTGAAAAATTCTTAAGAAATCAGCTTTTTTCTTTAAAATTGATATTTTTTCATTGTTTCGCTTAAGTAGTGATATTCATTAAGGTGTTTGTCATTCAGAATTAGTATATAAAATCAATATTCATCTTATAGTAGGTTAATCTTGTCCATTTAACATCTTCTTGAGAGTTCTTATTTTCACCCCTCGTGTTACTCGTATACAGTAGAAAATTATTTTGTCCCGCCGGAGGATCGGTGCAGCCGGAGGGACGGTGCCTCCGGCTCTCTCGTTTCCTTACTACTGACAGAAACTCCAGAAAGAAAATTTTAAACTGTGCTACGCGTTTCCTAACTAAACTAAAATTTAGCATCCTATGTAGTATATATACAAATCTATAGATCATATACAGGGCTGAATAAAAGTAATCGGATATTTTTCCGAATATTGTATATGTTGGAAATTCCTGAATAAAAAATTCCTGAATAAGGTTGTTCTATAACACTGTTAGTTTTTACTTTTTCGATTTTGGTTGCAGTTTTTTTATATAAGGGTACTTTCACTTTCAGAACAGTTTCCAATCGGTTTCAAACTGGAAAATCTCCACTTATAAAAAAAAAAAAACTAACCAAAATCGAAAAAGTACAAACGCACAACGTTAGATATGCTAAGCTCAGCTATCCTATTCAAAAAACAAATCATTTAAAAGTATTAAAATGCGAGCGAGAATTCCGTAAAGAACCTTCCCATAGACTTAAAATTAGCTGTTTTTAAATATGTTATGCGTTTTCCAAATTGTTTACTTAGATGTTATCTTTCAGCTTATTAAACGGTAATGATTTGTAAATTTATTTTTAAAGCGTAGGAAAGTATTACATAATCTATGCTTGACGCATGATTTTTCGTTCTTTTTTATTTTCACTTATGATAAATGTAGTTAGTCAAGATTTTTTTCACAATATTTACAGAAGTTTACAAGATCTAGGATTTCTTTTTTTTAAAGAAAATATTTTAAATTTGACTTTGTTGCGGAGAGCATGTCCATGTGTTTTAAAAATGGGCAGTTATTTTAGTAAAAACTATACAATACAACCTATGAATTTGAAAAAAAAAAAAAAAAAAATATATATATATATATACAGGGTGTTCCGTTAAAGGGGTCCAATATTAATAGGGGTAATAGAAGAGATCACATGGAGCATAAATCACTATATAAAGCCTGGTCGGATCTCAATAGTTTTCAAGTTACAGCAAATAGAATGAAAATTCGGAAAATTGTAAAAGAACCCTCATTGCTAAACTATCGATAATGCTACATAAACACGAAGCACATATGTAGAAAGAGCAGAAAAAAACCTACAAAATGACATCAATTGTATTAAAATAGCAATATTTATTGACGAGTTACAAGCCCTGAAACAGTGAAAAAAGTACGAAATCCAATATACATCAAAATAGTTAATCGTTAATTCCAAAAAGACAACTCTAGCTACAACAAGGAAAATGTAGTAAAATTTGGTCCATTCCGAAAACTTTTGAAAAAGCTTACAATGAACCATATCGGTTTAATTGTGTGAGAGAAATTAATCAGTTTCTTAGTTACAACTCCGCTTTCTTTGACACTAGCAAAGGTTAAACTCCGCCCATCACGATTGGAAACACCGCCTTTTTAATTACTCTCAACTATACATTTTCGATCATGCTTCTTCTGAGATGCAACATTTTTAATTATTCAAGAGTTGAATGAACCAAAATAACTTTACAATAATAGTCTACATTTTAAAGTGGTCTTTTATTGATATAAAGCTTAAGTTAAATTCCTTAAAATTAAACTGGTGGTGAAAATTCGGAAATAATTAAAAATATTGCGATTTGTAACTATGCAAGAAGTTTCAGTACATGTTTTACATGGACAATTATTGTATGTATATGTGCATCATAATTTATGATAGGAAATAATAATAACAAATAGCATAATAATTTTATTAATTATAAATTTAAAAAAGACACTAAATTTTAAATTAATTCACACAAACTTTGTAATTTACAATTTGAGTACACCACAGTCTGTGACTTACAAAATACTGTGCCAAAAAGTGTTGAAAATAAAAGAAAAATGACAAATAAAGAATTACATTCCACGTACTTTATGACATATGTGAAGCATAGTCTTCTGGCCTGCGCTGCACAGTTCAATGTCGGAAGGCAGACGAACGGACATTATTATAATAGGTGTTCGAAGTTGCGCCCAAAAATGGGCGGTTCCAGCCGGTTTTCTAAATTGCGGTTTTCAGCCGACAGCGACGTCGTAAAGATTGGCGAACACGCCGAAAAACTCCGACGGAGTTGGGAATGTCTCCTGCAGCGACAACGATTCGCGCTAGTAAATCCTCCGGTGTATCCACAGGCGTTTCATACACCAGCGATTTAAGGTGTCCCCAAACAAAAAAGTCTAACGGATTGAGGTCTGGAGAGCGTGCAGGCCAAGCAACAGGTCCACTGCGTCCAATCCATTTCCCAGGATATGTTGAATTGAGGTGATTGCGAACACCTATGAAAAAATGTGCCGGTGCGCCATCGTGCATAAACCACATATTGTGGCGCAATGTTGCTGGCACATTTTGCAGTAACTGCGGTAAGATATCCCGTAGGAAAACCAAGTACGTACTGCCATTGAGTACATCTGGGAGTAAATATGGTCCTATGAGATAATCGCCGAGGACACCTGCCCATATGTTCACACTGAACTTTTGTTGTGCGTTCGACGGGAAAACTGTGTGCGGATTTCTATATGACCATGTGTGCATATTGTGCGTGTTTACCACGCCCTCTCTCGTAAATGTTGCTTCATCAGTAAATAAAATATTTTCCAGAAATTGTGGATTATTTTCTGTTACATTAAGCAACCAGCGTACGAATTCTGTCCGCTGAGCACAATCTGTTACTGATAACAGTTGTACCCGCTGCACATGAAAGGGGTGCATGTTTTCTGCACGCAGAACACGCCACACACTTTGGTGAGAAACACCGACTTCAGACGCAGCAGCTCGTGTACTCGTGGAGGGGTTATCTTTAAAAATATTCAGTACATCTTCTTCCATTGCAGGTGTTCGTACATGTCGAGGTTTCCCTGCATCAATGCTTGCTGTATTAAACGATCCAGTCTCCCGTAATCGTCTATCGATTTTTATGAAGAGTTTCGAACTTGGGCAACGTCTCCTTGGAAATTGCTCACGGTACATGCGCTGTGCTAGACATGCATTTCCATGAGCTTGCCCGTACATCAGATGCATGTCCGCATATTCTTCGTTAGAGTATTCCGGCATAATTATTATACATCAACTTACTACAATCCCACTTACAACAGCCTCCCTTTAACATAACGCCCACTGATGACTGCTGTTTTATTACACTTTTCTTCCTATACACATAGAAAATTTGCATAAAAAGTACTTCTTCTTCATCATCCTGAAAGTTCATGGAGGAAACGCAGCAGTCACGGAGTTTGCTTTAAGACAAGGCGAGAGCTGCACAATATGTCATTCACTTGACCAGACTGAATAATGAAAGGGTATTGATAGAGGTTGATCAGAAATGTATAATTGAAAGATATTAAAACGGGGTGTTTACAATCGTCATGGGTGGAGTTTCGCTCTTTCCGAGCGTGCAACAGTACAGAGTTGTAACTAGGGAACTGCTTGATTTCTCCCATACAATTAAACTGATATGGTTTATTGTCAGCTTCTTCGAAAGCTTTCGGAATGGACCAAATTTTATAACATTTTCCTTGATGTAGGTAGAGTTGCATTTTTGGAATTAACGATTAACTATTTTGCTAAATATTTGATTTTGTATTTTTTCACTGTTTCAGAGCTTGTAACTCGCCATTAATTCTCAATATTCTAAAACAACTTATGTCATTTCGTAGGATTTTTTCTGCTCTTTCTAAATATGTGCTTCGTTTTTATGTAGCATTATCGACAGTTTAGCAATGAGGTTTTTTTTACAAATTTCCGATTTTTCATTCTATTTGCTGTAACTTGAAAATTATTGAGATCCGGCCAGGCATTATATACTGATTTATGCTCCGTGTGATCTCCTCTATTACCCCTATTAATATTGGACCCCTTTAACGGAACACCCTGTATATATATATATATATATAAAAGTTTAGTTATGGGAGTTGGTGGGCTAACATCGCTGATAATGTTCAATCAGACGTGTATTTCTGAAACAAGTATACAGTAAACATATTTAGACCATTAATTTTACGTACGTTAATCTTAACTTAATAGGATAAATATCTGTATAATACGATGTTCGAAATTCATTTCGTTAATGTATTAATAAATAAAATCATAGAATACAGAATAGATATGCGTGAAAGAGTAGCAGTTACTAAAACATTTTTGAAACATTTTAATGTGGATCTACTTGTATAATCCTTCTTTAAAATTATAATAAATTATCTCTCATGGGCCTTAATTAAATATATTTGTTGAAAAATTTAAAATATGTTTCAGCTTTTAGCTCTTTTATATGAACAGATCGTTGTTGAAAACTACCTTGCAGTTACAAAATATATAAGAAACTTAACCTTTAACATATTTGCTATTCATTTGCATTAACCGTAAAAGACATTCAATTACATCTTAGCCTTAAACTATACATTTGAATAAAATATTCCATTTGCAATGTTTATCACAATTAACTGAACAAATCTGTAAATTTATAAAGTTTATAATCTTGAAGACTTCTCCCAAAAAAAAAAAAAAAAAAAAAAAAAAAAAACCTTTGGGATTAGTTCTATGAATTTATTAAGGAGTTTCATTCTAAGTGAAATCATCGAATTTTTATAATATAGTTTAAAACAACCTAGGATTAGAATTATTTATGTAATAGGTCTATAATAGACATGTTAAAATAGAAGGGTATATCAGAGATAATAGAAATGGTATTATCAGCATTTAGTTAACCTTAACATTCAGGGGAAAAAATGTGAACGTAATGAAATTAGAAGTCCCAAAACGGAAGTCCTTGCTTGTTTGTATAAGATACAGAAGTTTGGAAGGTTATGATATCATGTCAAAAATCCGAGATGTATGAGACTTTTTCTATGATTAAATAAACTCTTTTAGATACCAATAAAGGTGCCATTGTACATATATATATAAGAGCCTACACTAGCCACGGGAAGAATCACTCAAGCTAATGTTAAGTCTATGGGAATGTTCTTTACAGATTTCTCGCTCGCATTTTAATATTTTTAAATGATTGTATGGCATAGGATAGCAGAGGTTGTTCTATAACACTGTTAGTTTTTACTTTTTCGATTTTGGTTGCAGTTTTTTTATATAAGGGTACTTTCACTTTCAGAACAGTTTCCAATCGGTTTCAAACTGGAAAATCTCCACTTATAAAAAAAAAAAAAACTAACCAAAATCGAAAAAGTACAAACGCACAACGTTAGATATGCTATGCTCAGCTATCCTATTCAAAAAACAAATCATTTAAAAGTATTAAAATGCGAGCGAGAATTCCGTAAAGAACCTTCCCATAGACTTAAAATTAGCGTTCGAGTATCTTCGGATGTCTAGCGTAGACTCCACCCTATACTAGTCACGCAAAGAAACGAGAACGCTAATGTTAATCTTATGGAAGAAAACTTTGCATATTTCTCGCTTATATTTTAATAGTTTTAAATGATTTGTTTTTGCATAGAATACCTGAGGTCGATAGCTAACGTTGTGCGTTTGTACTTTTTCGATTTTGGTTGCAGATTTTTTTTTTTTTTTTTTTTTTTTTTTTTTTTTTTTTTTTTTATATGCGGACACTTTTACTTTTTCAACCGGTTGGTTTTTTTTTTATATGCAGACACTTTCACTTTTTGAACCGGAAGGTTTAATATGTTTGGTGAGAGAAAGCATGATTTTTGGTAGCTTTTTTTTTCACTTATGATAAGTGTAGTTAGTCAGGATTTTTTTCACATTATTTACAGAAGTTTACAAGATCTAGAAATTTTTTTTAAAGAAAATATTTTAAATTTGTCTTTGTTAAGGAGAGCACGTATAAGTGTTTTAAAAATGGACAGTTACTTTAGTAAAAACTATACAATACAACCTATGAATTTGAAAAAAAATATATATATATAAGTTTACTTGTGGGAGTTGGTGGGCTAACATCGCTGATAATGTTCAATTAGATGTGTATTTCTGAAACAAGTATACAGTAAACATTTTTAGACCATTAATTTTACGTACGTTAATCTTAAGTTAATCTAAGCTTCTAATAAACAAGAAAGTTTTGGAATATACAGTGTCTCACAAAAGTGATGGGACACTTGAGCTTTATAAAAAGAAACTGCAATAAAATAAATAAACAAACATGTGCAAAAATTTTTTGGGTGTGTTTCATATTTAAAGTTAGTAACAATTATTACATAACATACATTTTGTCAAAATATTAAAATATTAATTTAGTAAAAATACAATTGTTCAGAACGGAGCAAAAAATGGCTCACATAAGTGATGGGACACTTACTTTTCCATCAAATATTTATCCAAAAATTTTACTTTTTAAAAGGTTTTAATATTTTGTTGGATTTCCTTTTACTTTTAAAACATGATTTAATCTTTTTGGGATGGATTCGACTATTTTTTTTGTGATTTCTGGAGTGATTTTACCCCATTCTTCTTGAAGCACCGATTTTAGTTGTTGTTTTGAAGAAATGGTGTGTTTGCGAATTCTTGATTCCAATTCTTGCCAAATATTCTCTATGGGATTTAAGTCTGGAGATTGTGGTGGTGTTTTTATTATTTCAGGACAGTTATATAGCAGCCAGAGTCTAACGTTCAGAGCAGTGTGCTTGGGGTCATTGTCCTGGTAGAATTTAAAATCGTTATGAAGGTTCAATTTTCGTGCTGAAGATTTCAAATTTTGCTTTAAAATATCAATATACTTGTACTGATCCATTATACTGTCAATAAAAACAAGATTACCAACTCCAGCGGACGACATACACCCCCATACCATAACTCCTCCTCCACCATGTTTTACTGTTGGTACCAAGTTCTGTTTGCGAAGTTCTTCCCTGGGTTTTCTCCACACCAAGATTCTACCGTCAGAACCAAATATATTAAATTTACTCTCATCAGCAAATATAACTTTATTCCAGTAATCAGAATTCTTATTTATGTTGGATTTTGCGAAAGCTAGTCTGAGTTTTCTATTCTTTTCACTTACGAAGAATTTTTTCCTGGCTACTCTACCGTGATATCCAGCAGATCGAATTACCCTTCTAATAGTTTCAGGATTAACAATTATTCCATATAATGCTTGTAAATCAGCAGCAACTTTTGAAGCACTAATTCTTGGATTTTTTTTAATATTTCGAACGATAATTCGCTTTATTCCATTGGATAGCTTTGATGGTCAGCCAGGTCTTCTTTTATCCTGAATCATATGATTCTTTTTATATCGTTTAATGATATTGAAAACTGTTGAACGACTCAAGTTAACTGTTTCAGCAGTTTTTCTAATAGATTTTCCACGTTCAATATGCAAATTAATAACTAATTTTCGAATTTCAGGCGAAGTTTCTTTTCGTTTAGCATTCATGACTACACAGAGCTAAAAAACACAAAAATTCCAAAACAAACTGGAGAGAAATACTGCAGACGATTTTATAAATTATTGCCAATTGCTTTTAAGTAAAAATAAAACCCCAAAAAATATTTTTATTGCTTATTTCAGACGATTTTTGTTGCATATATAATGGTGTCCCATCACTTATGTGAGCTATTTTTTGCTCCGTTCTAAACATTTGTATTTTTATTAAATTAATATTTTAATATTTTGACAAAATGTATGTTATGTAATAATCTTTACTAAATTTAAGTATGAAACACACCCACAAAAAAAATGTGTACATGTTTTTTTAATTTATTTGATTAGTTTCCTTTTGTAAAGCACAAGTGTCCCATCACTTATGTGAGACACTGTATATAAATTTTCAAGTTTTCTAAATATTTTTCTCTCTTCTTACATCTTTGTTAAGGGATGGTTTAATATGTTTGGCGAAAGAAAGCATGATTTTTGGTATCTTTTTTTTTCACTTATGATAAGTGTAGTTAGTCAGGATTTTTTTCACATTATTTACAGAAGTTTACAAGATCTAGAAATTTTTTTTAAAGAAAATATTTTAAATTTGTCTTTGTTAAGGAGAGCACGTACAAGTGTTTTAAAAATGGACAGTTACTTTAGTAAAAACTATACAATACAACCTATGAATTTGAAAAAATATATATATATAAGTTTACTTGTGGGAGTTGGTGGGCTAACATCGCTGATAATGTTCAATTAGATGTGTATTTCTGAAACAAGTATACAGTAAACATTTTTAGACCATTAATTTTACGTACGTTAATCTTAAGTTAATCTAAGCTTCTAATAGACAAGAAAGTTTTGGAATATATATAAATTTTCAAGTTTTCTAAATATTTTTCTCTCTTCTTACATCTTTGTTAAGGGATGGTTTAATATGTTTGGCGAAAGAAAGCATGATTTTTGGTAGCTTTTTTTTTCACTTATGATAAGTGTAGTTAGTCAGGATTTTTTTCACATTATTTACAGAAGTTTACAAGATCTAGAAATTTTTTTTAAAGAAAATATTTTAAATTTGTCTTTGTTAAGGAGAGCCCGTACAAGTGTTTTAAAAATGGACAGTTACTTTAGTAAAAACTATACAATACAACCTATGAATTTGAAAAAATATATATATATAAGTTTACTTGTGGGAGTTGGTGGGCTAACATCGCTGATAATGTTTAATTAGATGTGTATTTCTGAAACAAGTATACAGTAAACATTTTTAGACCATTAATTTTACGTACGCTAATCTTAAGTTAATCTAAGCTTCTAATAGACAAGAAAGTTTTGGAATATATACAAATTTTCAAGTTTTCTAAATATTTTTCTCTCTTCTTACATCTTTGTTAAGGGATGGTTTAATATGTTTGGCGAAAGAAAGCATGATTTTTGGTAGCTTTTTTTTTCACTTATGATAAATATAGTTAGTCAATATTTTTTTCACAATATTTACAGAAGTTTACAAAATCTAGGATTTTTTTTTGTTGGGTGTTAAAAGAATGCTATCAAAATCGAAAAAGTAAAAACGCACAATGTTAGACATCGACCTCATTTATCCTATGCAAAAACAAAAATCATTTAAAAGTATTAAAATACAAGCGAGAAATCTGAAAAGAACGCACCCATAGGTTTAAAATTGGGCAAGGGGTTTCTTTGCGTGACTAGTGTAGGCTCTTAAAATCTAAGATTAGAAATTCTTTCAAATACGGAGTTGAAAAGAGGTGTTGTCGGTTTAATTAAATGTCAAATCTCTATCCAGAGTATTTCCATCATACAATCACAATTTACTGATTATAGTTGATGAGAATTGTTTGAAAGTGATTTTCCAAAATCATTAAAATTTGTATTAAAGCCTTAAATAATGTCATAAACCCTCCTACTACCATCGTGTCAACTGCGACCCTAAAGCAACTTTACCCTACAACTGTTAAAAAGTATGAGTTTTAAAATTCTGTAAAAAAAAATAATTTGTTCATTTTATGCTTAAAATTTGACTCGTATAGAGGAAATTAATAAAATGTGAAAATTTTATTTTTATTTACAATTTATCCACTGAGTACCACTGGGGTCATCTGTGACCCCAATACAAATTTATATATTAGATCAAATTTTGAACACAAAATTTTATAATTATTTTACATTTAAACACAATTATTTGTTACAAAACGATTGAATTTAAGACTTATAGTCATTTAGTTGTAATATTACATGTAACAAAATACAAATCTTAGAGGGGTCACATATAAACCCAGTGGTACCCAATAAAAGAAAAAAAGTTGGTAATTTATATTATTATGTTATTTTATATTTTACATTAAAAATATTTTTTGTAACAAAAAGAATAAATTTAAGGTTTAGAATCATTTAGTTATAAAATTACATGTAACAAAATAAAAATCTTAGAGGGGTCACATATGACCCCAGTGGTACCCAATGAAAAAAAAATGGTATTTTATATTATTTATATTATGTTATTTTATGATTTATGTATTATTTTATATTAAAAAACGTTTTTTGTGTCAAAACGAATACATTTAATGTTTGTAATCATTTAGGTTATAATATTACATATATAAAAAAAATAAATTCTTAGTGGAGTCACATATGGTCCCAGTGGTACCCAATGAAAGAAATAAAAAGTTGGTAGTAGGTGGCTTAAAGTTTGTTGATAGTTTAAAGTCTTTGAAACAAAATTTACCTTAAATTTAGACTTGCTATTTTTGGTCAAAATAAAACGTATTTTGGGGGATTTGTTTTCTTGAAATAGGAAAAGATTTCAGTCAGAGGATTTTGCACAATGTTTATTGACACTGTGAAAAGCTCCACGAGTCTTCGAAATCGGAATTATTTGGAGCTTTAGCTTTTATGTGCGATATTTTATGTCCGAATGTTCTCTAATTGAGTGGTCATTTTCTCACGATTTTGACATCTGAACACAATATTTTGCTTACATTCTTCAAGATTATGTTATTACTTGGGGTTTATACAAAAAATATATATTTTAATTTCATAATTGAAGAACTGTCGGTCTTTAAAAATATGTAATTTTTAGGTTTATTTTTAAGTTAGGAGGGGTATAAAAATAGTTAATCTCTACACATAGGGACGTCTATAATAGAAGTATAAAATTAGTATTGAGATATTGAAAGATTCGTGTATTAGTACATGCGCTTCCGCGGTAGCGTATTACTGCTTATATTACAGTTTATTACTGGCATAATACTGGCATCTGGGATGCCAGTGTTAAACTGTAAATTAAACAACTTTTTGCAGTGTAAGGGTATAAAAATCATGTTTCTTTGTTTGTTTTTTTAACTTTTCCAATATACAAATCAGAATAGTAGACTGCGACTACTGTCATTAGAAAAAATATTTCGAACCTCTCTTTGTGTAAAAATTTATTCATGGAAATAAATTATTTTTTTATAACCTGTTATAACGAAATATTCCGAAAATGTAAAGGCTATTTCTAGAAAATTTTGGTTTGTATCTAAAGGAACTGTTATAACATATATTTGCTATAGCTGAATTTGATTGTATATATTTTTACTTTCTTCTATCTTCACAAGAAAAAAGTATTGGATTCATGAAATTTTTCAACGGATTTATGCGTTTTAGAAGATCCTGAACACGATTTGACATATTTTAGAAAATGTCTGTCTGTGAGTCTGTGACACTGTCTGTCTGTCTATCAAATTTTTGTTTTGAGTGTATTTTTGATATAAAAATGCTTTTTATGTTGTTAATGGTCAATCTAAAAAAATATATTAAATGATAAAATTGTATTACAGTTAGAAAAAATAGTTTTTATCTATTTTCTGTAACTCGTTAATTCCGGGTTGAATAACCTAATATAGACAAAATACTAATAAAACGCCTTTATTTAACAAATTAGCGAAATAAATGTCTGAAACGATTTTATGAAACAACTAATACTTGAAAAAAATTTATGAAATGCTTAAATTCGTGGTTTAAAAGATAAATTTGATAGATATAGAGAGCGATAGAGAGAGAGATACAGAGATAGACCGAGGGGGAAATAGATAGATACAATTATATTATTATATAGATTCAATACAATTATCCATACTAAGTTGTTTGTCTCTGTGTGTGTGTGCCCTGTTTGTGTATGTGTATGTTTGTGATGGCTAGCAAAATCTACCGCAAGTATAAGTCTGAAAATTTGGATGCGGATATTCCAAGGCGGGTCCTGATGCACCTAGGGGCTCAGATGTTTCTTTTTTTGACCCAGGACCCCTGGTGCCCTTTTAAGTTTTTGTGCCCTAAATTGTTAATTACTTGTCCCTTTTTCATTCGATCTTCTTCGTTTTTGTGGCCCTTTCTCTATTTATTTATTCCCCCATTTATGTATTTCCGTTGAGACCCTGACCTCCTGGGGCCCGGTAAGGGATCCCTGGAACTTTTTTGTGCGCCATGCATTTTCACCCCTCTAATTGTGTCGCCCTCTCAATGCATAACTTTAAAGTTGAGTCTTGGACTCCTATACCCGGGCCACCACCCTCATATTTTTATTGAGGTCCTAGGGCCTTTTTTAAGCATTTCTTTAAAATTTTATTCTAATGATTAATTCGCACCCTATACTTTATTTCGACTAATTGGACATATAAAGGGCTAAGAAATAGAACCTTTTAAGATGTTTTCATCTTAGGTCCCTGCTCAAAACTATCAGTTGGATCCTTTTGGGCCCCTTACTATAGCTCCCTTAAGAACCGTCCAATTGACTATCTTTTTTATTAACCACTTCTTAGGTCCTCCAGCTACTATATGAACGGCAAAAAGAAAATTCTCAAAACTCAGCTAGCAGCCATTTTGAACTCATTTGGGTCCCCTATTATAGTTCCCTTAAATATAGTCCGCGTTTCACTAGTTTATTTTTTTCTAACAACTTCTTAGGTGTTACAGCTATTACATGAACGACAAAAAATATCTCGGACCTTAGCTACCACCAATTTTGAATATTAATCTCCTTCTTGAGGCCCTCGGTGCAGCTTCTTTAAAAAGTATCCGATTCTCTTGCTATTTTCATTGGGTTCTAGCTAGTCTAGAGTCCACTAGCTACTTTATAAATTACTAAAAATTTCCTTAGTCCCTCCAACTACCGCCATTTTAGGTGCGTTCGTAATTATATAAATACGTAACACCTATAGTCGTCGTCTGGTTCGTCCGTCTTCCGCCTGTCCGTCTGTCGGCATATAGCAGCGCAAAAACCACTCCATCGAATGATATGAAATTCAATATATATAAATCGTTGCAAAATTCTGTTGAGTCATTTCAAATTTTATGAAAATCGCATCAAAACTTAAAAAGTTATTAAGGAAAGTTTTCTTTATTCTGTTAAATCCTATCATACGTAATCTATATAATAAAAGCGCAAGTCATGTGACTGAGGAACACAAATACGGACTAACCACATCTTTTTTTATTTGTCAAGCGACCATTTTTATTCAAAATTATTTTTCGAATAAAATTGCATAAAGTTACATTTTTAGAAATATCGTTAAAAATAATTGTTTGCTTGAGAGATTAGTTAAGAGAAAATGTATAGATTCTGAGATAACTTCAGTGGAAATCAGGTTAACAGCCAAATATCTCAATCCGTTAAAGTAAATAAACAATAGAGATTCATTCATCCTGAGTCATTGAAATATTAAACCATGCAGGTATTTATTCGCAAAGCAAGATTTCCGTGGTGAATTTTGCAGTGATGCCTGGAGTTGAAAAAAAAAATCGTATCTGTAACGTGGCGTATGTAATAAGAAAACAAGTGGGTAAGTGTGATCGAAAATCGCTCAAAGGGTTTCGTTTAATATTCCTTTCAAAACACTTTATCCTTTCTTTAATAAATCCAAATAAATTTATTTAGCAAAAAATAAAAAAAAATGAATAAAAATAAAATGAAAAGTCATGTTTTTTATAAAGTAAAAATTTACCGGTCTATTTTTTCGTTTTTTCGAATATCTAAACCAACCCGCTATTATACTCTGTCATAATAATATCTATCATACGGGCTAAATGCGATACTTGAAAAAATAATTTCAAAATTAAACATGTTGTACACCTTCAAAATGTTAAAATATTATTCAAAATGTTAAAATATGAGAATATTTACATAATCGGATTTTTATCATGATTTAATACATTCCTCAAACTTATATATTTACTATTCTCTATTACTCATATTGATACTCGCTTTGTATTATTCTCAAACATTTGAAAAATTCGTTAAACTTCCAATATGACGTCCGATTTTCTTTTTAATTCTCTAATGACGTGTAATTAATCTGCTTTGTGTACATACACATACTCATACTCCTTGTATTATTGAGAAATCTTAGAAATTTTCAGTTTTATTACCACTATGACGTCAATCAATTTTATTTCATATTTATCTTTTTTCAATTGGTGAAAATTTTTATTTCATTTTCATTTTTCACGTGGAAATCATTCAATAGAAAATTAATTATTGTAGAAAGAATTTCATTGTGGATTTTTAATTTTTGGCAACTGCTATAACGAAACATGTTTAAATTTAACAGGAAAAGGCTGTTAGAATTTTGGTTTTTTATCTCAATTTATTAAAATAATAGGATTTTTTTCAAATTTTAATATTTTGAGCTTCATAGCTGGTATTCATCTATATATACGCAAATTTTCAACTCTGTAAGTTACATAGTTTCTGAGAATGGCTCTGTGACGGACAGATAACAGAGCGGGAGTAATAGGGTTTCGTGAGATGAACGAAACTCTGAAAAAGGGATGCTCATGTCGCTCATAACAGACGATATAATTATTTTCACTCAAATAATAACAACTAGTTGCACCCGTCGAAATTCGACGGAACAGAATATATTACATATGTATGTTACAATATAAGCTTATGAATAAAATAATAATGTAATGAAAAAATAAAGTGACTCTGCAAATGTAAAGCATGATATTCACACAACACTTACTCAAAACTTTGCACATGAACACCACATTCCATTATTGAAGTGAATTACGTCATTTAGCTTTGTAAAAATTGAAATTTTGTGTTTGAAAATGCACGTTTTAAAAATGATATAATTTTCATAAGCAGACGATTTACCTTTTAATTTCAGAGTACGTGGAGTAAAAAACATGGAAAATAAAATAAGCTTTATGAAAATATATAGGAAAATATTACTGTAAGATTCATTTAACCAATTGTTTTAAAATGTTCAGTACATATTTATTACCAGCAGATCCGCCCGGCGCTGCCCGGTCCCGCCAAAACATAATACGAAATGCGAAATCACTCTTAAAAATCGCTGCACGAAACCCTTCCACTGGTAACTCTTTGTCTTTCGGAAATTAAATAGAGAGATGTACCCAAAGCGGAAGTAAATTTAATACCGCCTCCTCAAATGTCTGGATCATTTGATTCAAAACGGGCCAGTTTTTGGTCAAAATTTAAAAAAAAATGTTACCGTTTGATTTTCACTAAATTCGCATTTTCGGAATCAGAAAAATAAACTGTGAGTTCCGATTCAAATATTTCAATACTTTTCTTAATACTCAAGAATGAGTGAAAATGAAACTTTTTCGTTTTCTGGTACTATCAAATCGGTAACTTTCTTTTGCGGTTTCAATAAAAATTACCATTTTTGATGCAGGCGCTGGACAATCTTTTAGTTACACCTCCAGGAGATGCATTTTGGTCTAAGCAAATTATCCGACATTCGTCCCCGCTGCCTACGATACCGTGTATAGCAGGCAAGCTAGGTACGCGCTTCAAAAGCTTTTAGTTCCAGTTTCCAACACCAGGTGGAGCATTCTGTTCTAAATAAACCTATTTCCGAACGAAACTCCTGCACTCGTCCATGCTGCTTACGGCACCGTGTAGAAGGCGTGCCTTGCACGCGCGAAAAATCTGTTAGTTCCACCTTCCACCGCCAGGGAGTACCAAATCTGAGTTTGAAATAATTAGCTATGTCTTAATTAGTTCATGTTAAGTTGAATGTACCGATTCCTGTTGAAATTGGACCCATAGAACCCGAGAAAATAAATCAACATCCCTGGATATTAATATTGATAAATAGTGGTAACCAAGGGCAGAAAAAATGATACCGAAGTTTACTTAGTACCTGGGAGACCTCGGAAGAATGTCAGAAAAGATTTAGTTTGAATCGGACCAAGATTAAATGCAAAATCTTTTAGTTACATTTTCCACCACCAGGGGGTGCACTTTGTTCAAACAAACCTCTTTCCGACCGAAACTCTGGCACGTGTTCCCGCTGCTTATGACAACGTATAAAAGCCGTTCTGTGCACGCGCAGAAAATGTTTTAGTTCCACTTTCCACCACCAGAGGACGCAAAATCTATGTCTTAATTAGTTATCTATATCTTAATTATTTCATGTTAAGTTGAATGAATCAATTGTCGTTGAAATCGGGCCTTTTGTTAGAATCGGACAAATTTTAAATGCAAAATTGTTTAGTTTCACTTCCCACCGCTAAGAGGTGCACTCAGTTCCAAATAAAACTCTTTCCGATCGAAACTTTGGCACATGTCCCTTCTACCTACGACACAGTATAGCAGGCGCTGCAAAATCTTTTAGTTGCATTCTATATCTTAATTAGTTCGTGTTAAGTTAAATGAACTAATTCTCATTGAAATTGGGCCCATAGAACCCTAGAAAATACCATTTGCTGGAAATTAATATTCAGAAATAGTGGTAACCAAAGGGTGAAAACATGATACCGAAGTTTATCTAGTACCTGGGGAACAGAGAAAAGGTTTCGTTTGAATCGGACTAATAATTAAATAGTTCTGATTTGGAGGCAGGGTGGGGGGGAAGGAGGGAGTTTCGATCAGAGCATTAACGCGATATTTAAACTACAATCGAACATTCACCTCTCTCCCACACATAATTAAATCAACGGCGTTAAAAAATTAGGAATTATTAACTTTTGAAACAGAAACAAAATGACTTTTTTTTTTTTTTTTTTACATACAAAAACAGTAGTTTATCGTTGTTAATTTCTAAAATCAAATACATAAATAACACATGAAACAACTCTAAAAATCGCATAAAACAAATGGCAAAAATTCAGAACTTGCTGTTCGAATTGCAATCAGCTGACGACCTTTTCATCTGCCAATCACAATTGCCCGGTTGACTTCCAGCTACCAAACACAATTGCTCTCCAATGATGTCTGACTTGTAGTGGGCAATTTGTGACGTCATTTGTAACAAAAAATGCTGCAAAACATGAAAAAAATGTTAAAAAATGAAACTAAAGAAAAAATCTAATTAAAAAAATTGGGGTAATAAATAATCCGCCCTTCCATCTTAAAATTAAAATTTTTTTATCTGCAAAGAATTATCAACTTTCTCCAAGCTAAAAAGAGTAAAAAAAAAAAAAAAAGGCGATTGTGAGTGTATCTGAGGCTGAAATGGAAGCAACTACCAAACCAATCAAGCGTTCTGGGCAAAATTATTTGTCGAAAGAAAAAAATCGCCAAAAAATCAAAAATCGCTGTACAAATTTCGAATAAACTTTATTGAAAAGAGGATAAAAGTTACTATATTGGGCTAAACGATTGGAACCGGATTCCGGTTACTAATGTGGGTAAATCGCAGCGAAACGTCAAAAAACTCTGAAAATCGCATATTTAAAATCATGATTTTTTATCTGTAAAGAATTGTCAACTTTCTCCAAGCTAAAAAGAGAAAAAAAAAAATTACGATTCTGATCGCATCTGAGGTTGAAATGGAAGCGCAACCACCGAACCAATCAAGCATTCTGGCAAAATTTCTTTGTGTCAAAGGAAAAAAAAAAATCGCCCAAAATTCCAAAATCGCTGTACGAATTTCGCATCAACTTTATTGAAAAGAGGACAAAATGTACTATATTGGGCTAAAAGATTGGAACCTGATTCCCATTACTAATGTGGAAAAATTGCATCAAAACGTGCAAAAACATTAAAAATCGCATAAAAAATTTAATTTAAAAAAATCTATTAAAAAATTCCAAAATCGGGCTTCGAGGTACTAAACTACATGCATGTACCTTCCCACCAAATTTTATAGCTCTGCGTGCAGCGGTCTCTGTAGAACACAACCGAGAAACACACACACACACACAAACTTGCTTCTTTATTATAGTTGGAGATAACTAAATGGAAATGATCTAATTTTCAGAAATATTTTATTTTGTCCATACCAAGGAAATAAAGTAATAGCAGACACTTTCTATTTAAATGCAGGAATAAGGGTCAGTGAATATGACGTCATATTGACACAATATTAGTAAAATACTTTATATTCATGGAGGAAAATTCATCTTTTGTTTTCCGAATGGCGTCAATTTCTTCATCGGAAACATTTAATTTTTTATATTACTACTTAGATATAGATTATTTACTGTTATTTTATTTACATAGATTGTTTAATATTATTTCTAAAAAAATAATCTGTATTCTGCTCTTCTGTTATTACTGCATAATTAATCGCCATCATTTTACTATGCTTAAATTTAAGAAAAACCATTGAGATTCTTCTTTTAGGTAGATTTCGTAAGAAATACTACCTATTACATTCTCACCTAAGTTGGAAATTTTGAAAAATTTTTGCAGATCTAGACTCCCAGAACCCAAAACCACCCCCAGTTCAAAACTTTATATCTATCTATCTATCTATCTATCTATCTATCTATGTCACTTTTTTCTGTCCACGATAACTGGAAAAATTCTGCATAAATCTCTTCCAAACTAATACATAAAATCAAGGGTCATAAAATCTCGGTCAAGTTCGTTAATGGGCAAAATCGAACCAAGGGGGGGGGGAATGAGGGGGCTTTTGGTGAAAACAGAAAAACCCTCATAATTTCTTTATTTTTATACGTATCAAATCTGTTTCAAGTTATTATTACTTCTAGGAAAAGGGCCGAAAATTTATGTATGACAGATTTTTGATATAATTAAAAATGGCCCCAAGGGGGGGGGGAAAGGGGGTTTTAGAAGAAAAAAAATCATAGCTTCGTCAATTCCCAAGATTTCAAATCCGCTTAAATTTATTATAAATACTCTTAATATTATCTAAAGCTTTTATATTGACAAGTTTTTTATAGGACCAACCGTTATGGCAAAAAATAATTAAAAACAAAAAAATCCCTGCCGGCTCCGCCTGCAAACAAGTTATTTTTCGAAGTAGGCGGTTTCAATTCCCGCATCTTTTCGATACTGATACATAAAATCAAGGGGCATAAAATCTCGGTCAAGTTTGTTAATGGGCAAAATCAAACCAAGGGGGGGGGGGGGGAGGCGGGCTTTTTGTGAAAACAGAAGAAAAAAACATAATTTCTTAATTATGATACGTATCGAATCCGTTTAAAGTTATTATTACTTCTAGGAACAGGGCCAAAAACTTATGTATGACAGATTTTTGATATAATTAAAAATTGCCTTAAGGGGGGAGGGAAGGGGTGTTTTAGAAGAAAAAAATTCAGAACTTCGTCAATTCCCAAGATTTCAAATCCGCTTAAATTTATTATAAATACTCTTAATATTATCTAAAACTTTTATATTGACAAGTTTTTTATAGGACCAACCGTTATGGCAAAAAAAAAATTAAAAAAAAAAAAAAACCTGCCGGCTCCGCCTGCAAACAAGTTATTTTTCGAAGTAGGCGGTTCCAACTCCCGCTTCTTTTCGAAACTGATAACATGAAATCAAGGGGCATAAAATCTCGGTCAAGTTCGTTAATGGGCAAAATCGAACCAAGGGGGAGAATGGGGGGGATTTTTTGTGAAAACAGAAAACCCCCCATAATTTCTTAATTATGATACGTATCGAATCCATTTGAAGTTATTATTACTTCTAGGAGAAGGTCCGAAAATTTATGTATGACAGATTTTTGATATAATTAAAAATTGCCTTAAGGGGGGGGGGGGGGGTTAGAAGAAAAAAATTCATAACTTCGTCAATTCCCAAGATTTCAAATCCGCTTAAATTTATTATAAATCCTCTTAATATTATCTAAAACTTTTATAGTGACATGTTTTTTATAGGACCAACTCTTATAGCAAAAAAAAAAAAAAAAAGAAAAGAAAAAAAAAAAGAAAAAAAATCCTTGCTGGCTCCGCCTGCAAACAAGTTTGGTTTCGAAGTAGGCGGTTCCAACTGCAGCATCATCGCAAAAAGGTCATTTCTTCCGCAATTCCCGACAAACAGGCACCCCACGGTCTGCGTCTTCGAAATCTACCTGTGCCTGTAGGCCGAGCCGTCAGGCATTTTTTTTTGCTTTAAACGACGTTTAATTCACATTTCTATCTTAATTAGAAGATATATAGATTTTTTTTTCAAAATCTAGCTTTCAAGTAGTGGTTGTCATGAAAAAGGTTTTGCGTTTTTTTTTGCATGACGGTTTTTTTTATCAATTCTCGATTTTAAATTGTTATAAGTCAAGAACCGTTTACTTTATATATATATATATATATATATATATATATATATATTTAAATTAATATTTAAAAAAATGCTGAATCACAATTAAATCTTATATATGTCTGTTTAATTAAATGAACTAGTCGTTGTCGGCCACCGTAATACTTACCCATCATGGATATGCATAATGTTAAAAATAAAAATAAAAATGTGTAAACTACTTATAAAATGCATTGTCATTCAAATAAAATCGTGGCTTGATGACGTCACAAACTTTAAAGGCTCGATTACTGAATTGCTTAAACGAAACATCCTTATAACTCCAAAAATAATAATCCTATTAATTAGCGGTTTATTGCATCTGATTAAGCATCAAATTTCCAATTAAAATATATCTTTGAAGTGAAATTTGGATGAAATACAGTGTCATGAAAAATCGAAGAGCGTGGTAAATAGGATTCCAAATATCTCGGCAACTCATTATTCGATCGACTTCATGCTGTATGCAAAATTTGTGTTTTTTTATTGTCTTTTATATTCATTTCTTAAAATAACCAATTTCAAAAATTTTTATATTACCTTTTATCAGAACGAATATTTCGAGAGTCCGAAAAAAATAGTTCCGGTTAATCGAGGTTATTGAAATGAAATAGGCTTCTTTCCATTATTACATACCAAGTACATACCAATTTGCAAGTCTCTATCTCAATTTTTTCGGGAGATAGAGCGTTTACAGACACACAGACTGACGGATGGCAAAAATTTTTTTCTAAAAATATGATTTTCGGAATCTCTAGTATCTGAAACGTGTAAATCTGTCAAAAAAAATTTTTCGGTTTTCAAAACGATTACAAGACTTACCCTATACTACGTATGATGGGTAAGTAAAAAGGTTTGAAATTTGACGATTAATATTTCGAATTATAACGATTTTAAATCCCCCTCTCCTTTTTAAAATTTTTTAATTTAAAATTTGTTATGAGAAGTTTTATGATTTTATTTTACTTAGAAATTATATGGTTAACCATCACACAAAATCTGAAAATCCTAATTCAAAAATGAATTTTTTTTTAAATGAGCCCTGGACCCCCTTAAAAAATATATTAATTTGTCAAAGTAGCAAATTTTTAGTACAGAATTTCATGCCTTTAATATTTTACTGAACTATCTATTCAGATGTTTATGGTAAGATCTTTGCAACATATTTTCAAATGAAAACTATTATTATTTGAAGTTGCATTGTGAAGTATTGTATGTTTATCAGATTTGTACAAAGTTATAGAAAACATACATCTAAAATATTGATTTATTTGTTTTCTTGTGCAACTAACTGGAATTTCACATTAACCTATTTACACTCTTTTCAAATATTGTAAACATCTATTATGAAAACCAGATTCATTCAAGCGTGCTATACACGGCTATGTGAAATACGTCTCTACTGAAAAAGAATGTGCTTTCAAGGTAATTCTCAGATTCCCATAGAAATTGAAAATATGAGCGTGGGTTTCTTTTGTATATGTTATAAAATCAAATTAAGTTTTCGTGGAATTATATACATGATGTAAAAAAAAAATTAGAAATCATTAAAAATTTTGAAAAGAAGATGATTAAATACTTTAATGCAAGAAGAAAAGGATACTTATTTGCTCTTATTCATAAGTTACTATAAAGAAACACATATGGATTCATTTAAAAAATGTGAAAATATAATAGCGAAATCTGAGAATTTTTTAATTAATATCATCGGTTTTTAATTGCCTCAACTTTTCTTTCAAGTATTGGATGAAAGACAAAAAATAGGTTTGAGTAAATATGAATATTAATTTATTAAATTCCGGACAAGGCTTCTTATTTCTTCGAAGAAACTAGAAGAGCTGAACGAAATTCTAAATATATTTTACTTTTAAAAAATTATGCGGTGATGTTTATATATTTTCGTCGAATTACTACAGATAAAGCTTATGTTTCTTGTTACTTTCTTATATCTTTTACAAGAAGAAAGTATTGGATTCATGAAAATTTTCGACTTCCGGTTTTCGACGGATTTATACGTTTTAGAAGGTCCTGAACACGATTTGACCATTTTTAGGAAATGTCTCTCTGTTTGTCTGTCTGTCTGTATGTGACAAAAATTTTGTGGGCGCTCTATCTCAAGAACTAATGCACGAAATTTAATAAAACTTTATATTCAGTTATTCCCTGATATAAATTGGTGCTGATTAGTTTTTGGTGAAAATCGCCCGACAGGTGGAGCTACTATGCTGCATTTTTTGTGATTTCCGCAATAACTCTATCTCAAGAACTAATGCATTTATTTTCATCAAACGTCAGGTTCAGTTAGACATTGACATAAATAGACGCTGATTATGTTTTGGTGTTGATATCCCAACAGGTGGCGCTGCTATACCATTTTTCTAGATTTTTACGATAGCTATATTTCAAGAACTAATGCACGGATTTTCATCAAACTTTAGATTATGTTAGACGTTGACATAAGGTGTTGTTGTTTAGGTTTTGGTCTAAATCTCCCAACAGGTGGCGCTGCTCTGCTACATTTTGCAGGGTTTACACGATTTTAGCAATAGTCATATCTCAAGAACTAATGCACGTAATTTAATAAAATTTTAGATTTTGTTAGACCTTGGTATAAATTGGTGCTGATTCTTTCTAGTGTATGCGAAATCTTTGTGAGATAGAAGAAAGTTTTGGGATTGGCACATCCGACTAGTTTTTTCTTGTTTTTCTTTTTAGTTGGTTGGTTGATTTATGACGGCAGATGATCTACTCGAGGGGTATAGGCCCTAGGGGGAAGTGCCCTCATTGGGGGTCTTTCTAACGGATCCTAAACCGTATTTATGGCAATGTTCGAAGAAAACCACGGAAAACTACGAAAGGTTAGGACGACGAGCGCGACAGGGGTTTGAACCCAGCACCTCCCGTCTACCAGCTTTGAGAGCAGAACCTCTCAGCCACTGCTAGGGCTGTTTTTAGGTGCTTTCGTAATTATATAAATACGCAGCACCTATTGTCGTCATCTGGTCCGTCCGCCTGTCTGTCCGCATATAACAACGCAAAAACTACCCAACCGAATGGTTTGAAATTTAAGATATATTATCTTTGCAGAATTTTGTCGAGAAAATTTTATGAAAATTGAATCAAAACTTTAGAATATATTAATAAAAATGTTTATTAAGGAATTTGAATTTTTTTAAAAAAATCGGTGCTTTCTTGTTATAGGAGCTTCCGAGGTTTAATCGTCAAGCGACCGAGATACTTATTTTATTACAGAAATTGATCAGCATACGATAGAATTCATTTCCCAGAATTAAAAATCATCAAGATCTGAATATTTATATAACTAGCTATAGTACGAACGCACCTCATTTGTCACGTTTGACGTACAATTTCCAACTTGTTCTTTTTAGTTTCTTCTGTCTGTACAAGAAGAAGGTATTGGATTCGCGAAAAAAATCGAATTCTAGTTTTCAATGGATTTATACGTTTTAGAAGGTCTTGAACACGATTTGACTACTTTTAGAAAATGTTTGTCTGTGTGTTTGTGTGTCTGTACGTGACAACAATTTTCTGAGCGCTCTATCCCAAGAACTAATACACGGAATTTAATAAAACTTTAGTTTCAGTTAAACCTTGATATAAGTTGGTGCTGATTACGTGGTGTAACTATTCCAACAGATGGCGCTGATATGTTGTATTTTTCATGATTTTTAAAATAGCTATACCTCAATAACTAATGCGCAGAAATTCGTCGAACTTCAGTTTCTGTTAGACATCGACATAAGTTCCTGCTGATTAGCTTTTGGTGTAAATCTCCCAACAGGTGACGCTGCTATCCTCCATTTTTCAGGATTTACACGATTATAGCGATTGTCATATCTCAAGAGCTAATGCACGGAATTTTATCAAACTTCATATTCTGTTAGACCTTGATATAAGTTAGTGTTGATTAGGTTTTCGTGTAATTCATATTACAGGTGGCACTGCTACGCTGCATTTCTGGATTCTGAAATGCATAATTAAACTAGTCGGATGCAGCAATCCCAAAACTTTCTTCTATCTCAAAAATGTTAAAATTTCGAAATTTACTATCACAGTGCCAAAATTAGATGGCAATCTATGCCCATCATGAAGATTCAAAAGATATGAAATACCATGAGTTAGTTCTTGAGATATGATTATCGCTAAAATCGTGTAAATCCTACACAATTAAGCATAGCAGTGCCACCTGTAGGGCGATTGACACCAAAACGTAGACAAAACCAATTCATGTCAATGATTAACTGAATCTGAAATTTGATGGAAATCCGAGCATTAGTTCTTGAGATAGAGCTCTTGCAGTAATCGTAACAAATGCAGTATAGCAGCTCCACCTATTGAGCTATTTACACCCAAAACGTAAAAAAACGTCAATTCATGTAAAGGACTAACTGAATCTGAAGTTTGATGAAATTCCGTGCATTAATTCTGGAGATAAAGCTATTGCGGAAATCGCACAAAATGCAGCAAAGTAGCGCCACCTGTTGAGCAATTTACACCAAAATGTAAAAAACGTCAATTCATGTCAAGGACTAATGGAATCGGAAGTTTGATGAAAATCCGTGCATTAGTTCTGGAGATAGAGTTTTTGCAGAAATCGCGCAAAATGAAGTATAGCAGCGCCACCTGTTGAGCGATTTACACCAAAATGCATAAAAAGTCAATTCATGTCAAGGACTAACTGAGTCTGAAGTTTGATGAAAATCCGTGCATTAGTTCTGGAGATTGAGCGATTGCGGAAATCGTGAAAAATGCTGCATAACAGCGCCACCTATTAAGCGATTTACACCAAAAACTAAATTAGCAGCAATTTATATCAAGGACTACCTGAATCTGAAGTTTGATGAAATTCCGCATGGTGTGATGAAATCCACATGATAAAATCCACATGATGAAATCCCCATGATGAAATCCACATGATGAAATTCACATGATGTGATGGTGTGATGAAATTCCGCATAAAATGGTGCATTAATTCTGGAGATAGAGCCATTGCGGAAATCGCACAAAATGCAGTAAAGCAGCGCCACCTGTTGAGCGATTTACACCAAAATATATAAAACGCCAATTCATGTGAAGGACTAACTGAATCTGAAATTTGATGAAAATCCGTGCATTAGTTCTGGAGATTGAGCGATTTCGGAAATCGTAAAAAATGCTGCATAGCAGCGCCACCTTTTGAGCGATTTACACCAAAAACTAATCATCATCAATTTCTATCAAGAACTACCTGAATATAAATTTTTATTAAATTCCGTGCAATAGTTCTTGAGATAGAGTGCGCACAAAATTTATGTCACATACAGACATACAGACAAACAGACAGCGTCACAGACTCACAAACAGACATTTTGTAAAAACTTGTTTTTGGGATTCTTTGACCCCTAAAACGTGTAAATCCATCGAAAACCAAAATTCGAAAATTTTCATGAATCCAATACTTTCTTCTTGTAAAGTTAGAAGAAAGTAAAAATTAGGCTTTTTGAAGTAATAACATGTATAATAGATAGAAGAAAGTTTTGGATTGGCACTTCCGAATACTTTTCTTTTTACTTTCTTGTATCTTTATAAGGAGAAAGTATTGTATTTGTGAAAAAAATTCAAATTCCGAATTTCGGCGGATTTATACGTTTTAGAAGGTCTTGAACACGATTTGACTACTTTTAGAAAATGTCTGTGTCTGTAAATAACAAAAATTTTGTGGGCGCTCTATCTCAAGAAGCAATGCACGAAATTTAATAAAACTTTAGATTCAGTTAGACCTTGATATAAATTATGGCTGATTAGTTTTTGGCATAAATCGCCCAACAACTATGCTACATATTTCACGATTTCCACAAGAGCTGTATATCAAGAACTAATGCACGGATTTTTTTTTTTTTTTTTTTTTAATGAAACTTCAGATTTAGTTAGACGTTGACATTAGTTGTTGCTGATTTGAATTTGGTGTAATTCGCCTAGAAGGTGGGGCTACTATGCTGCATTTTTCAGGCTTTAGACGAATTTAGCAATAGTGATATCTCAAGAACTAATGCTCGGAAATGAATTAAACTTCTGATTAAGTTAGACCTTGACATGAATTGCTACTGATTAGGTTTTGTGTAAATCACTCTAAAAATAGCGCTGCTATGCTGCATTTTTCACGATTTCTCAAATAGCTATATCTCAAAACCTAATGCACGGAATTTAATAAAATTTCATATTTTGTTACACTTTCACATAAATAGATACTTATTATGTTTTTGTGTAAATATCCCAACAGATGGCGCTGCTACGTTGCAATTTTCACGTTTTCCACGATTGCTACATCTCAAGATTTAATGCATCAGAATTTAATAAAATTTCATATTCTATTAGACCTTGATATAAATAGACGCTGACTAGTTTGGCTGTAAATCGTCCAAGAGGTGCTGCTTTTATGCTGTGTTTATCCCGATTCCCGCGATAGCTATACCTTAAGAATTACACTTACACACAAAAAGAATGTTAGGCGAAGTTCTATTTCAAAGGCAGGAATCCAGTAAATTCGACAAGTAAGAAATCTCAGAACTACAAATAAAATGAAAATCACGAGATATATTCAAAATTTCAACGCAATAAACTCGAAAAACTAGCAAAACACAAAGTTTTTATTAAATTGAAAAACTCAAAAAGAATGTTAGAAATTGAAAAAGTCCTTCTGGCCTGTACCGGGAGGAAAAGGTAGCTATTATAGTCCATGTTTTAAAAAATTCAACTCATTTTATTCAAACACCCGAAAGCTGAAATGCTTGGAACCCGATTATAGAAGATTCAATCCCGGTTTTCGTTAATACTGAATTTGAATGCGAATTTCAGCATAACAAAAATCAGATTGCTTCAAAATGTCGGCCACCCTAAAATTTCAAAATGATGTATGTCTGCCATTTTTTAAGATAACGCCAAAATAAAAAATGTTCCAGAATCTATGTATCACGATCTAACACTTAACGGAAACAACTTTTTCAAGTTATAATTTTTTATACTTTTTTTTAATTAAAAAAAATTAACTTGCCGCTATTTTTAAACAAGATGGCGCATGAAGCTGGCCAACGAACTCGGTCTAGACTTTGTTATGTTCTGTACACATGATCAGTCACATTGATATCGGTTCATAAATACGAGAGTTACAGCATAACAAATAACAGATTGTTTCAAAATGTCAGCCACCCTAGAATTTCAAACGCCATATCTCAGCCATTTTTTAAGATATAGCAAAAACAAAACATGTTCCATAATCCGTGTATCACGTTCTGACACTTAACAAAAACATTTTTTTCAATTTATAATGTTTTTGTAAATCTTTTTGAATTTTTAAAATTTAAAATTTTTTTAACTGGCCGACATTTTGAAACAAGATGGCGGATGAAGCTGGCCAACGAACTCGGTCGAGACCATGGTATGTCCTATACACATACTCAGTCACATCCAAATCGATTCATAAATAAGAGAGTTACAGCATGACATATGTCAGATATATCTACTATATATATAAAACACAAACGGAAATTTCGTTCCGTTCCTTTATAACTCGAGTTCCGCTGAAGGGATTTTGATGGAACTTACACTGTTCGATAGATAATTTTTCAGGGAAAGTTTTAGTATATAACATATTGTTCTACGTACATTAGTTATAGAATTATAATAGAAAGTTCTGTTATTTTTGCCGAAAAGGTTGCCATTGCTAATTTTTTGGCCACCATTATTATTACAGAAAGAATTGAAAAGGCTATACATCTCGAAAAATAAAAGAAAAAACTGTGCTAATTTTATTAAAAAAAAGATTTTAAAAAAATGAAAAAAAGAAAGAGAAAGAAAGAAAAAAAAGAAAAAAAAAACAGTTTTGATGAGAGATAATATTATAAAACGAAAATATTTAATTTAAACATGATTGGGAATATTCGTAATGCTTAAAAAATTATTCAATAGGCAAGATTGCTATTGAAAAAATATTTGGCGGTTTATCTTTTGTTTTAATCGATTTTAATTTTACTTTTGACCCCAAAAATTTTTATTTTACGCAGAAAGGTTATTTTTTTTGTTGCAGAAAGAATTAAAATGGCTATACATCACGAAAAATAAAAGAAAACTGTTACTAATTTTACTTTAAAAAAAAGAAAGAAAGAGAAAGGAAAAAAAAGAAAAACAGTTTTGATGAGAGATTTTAAGCCAAAAGATGTTTTTTCAAGTGTACGACATTTTTGAAGTTTTTTTTTTTTTTTTTTTTGTTTTTGTACTTTTCGGTTAGCCGGGCACCAGTGTACATGTACGTGCTATTGAAAAAATATTTATCTTTTGTTTTTGATGATTTTGATTTTACTTTTGACCTCAAATAATTTTATTTTAAGCCAAAAGGTGTTTTTTTTTTGTGTATACATTTGAATAGGTTAGTGAAAACACACACAAACACATACATACACGATAAATGTAATAATTCTGCACAGATCTATTCCAAACTGATACATAAAATCAAGGGGCATAAAATCTCGGTCAATCGTTAATGGGCAAAATCGCACCAGGGGGGGGGGGGGAATGGGGGGATTTTTGGGAAAACAGAAACCCCCCATAATTTCTTAATTATGATACGTAACGAATCCGTTTTATACACTTATAATTTTATATGTATGAATATATATATACATATGTATATACATAGATATATATATGTACATATATCACTGGTGCCCGGCTAACCATAAAGTACCTTTTAGGCAGATTTCGTAAGAAATACTACCTATTACATTCTCCCCTAAGTTGGAATTTTTGAAAAAATTTGCAGATCTACGCCGATCATGACTCCCAGAATCCAAAACCACCCCCAGTTCAAAACTTTATATATATATATATATATATATATATATATATATATATGTTACTTTTTTATGGACACGATAACAGCAATAATTCTGCACAGATCTATTCCAATCTGATACATAAAATCAAGGAGCATAAAATCTCGGTCAAGTTCGTTAATGTGCAAAATCGAACCAAGGGGGGGAAATGGGGGGGCTTTTTGTGAAAACAGAAAACCCCCATAATTTCTTAATTATGATACGTATCGAATCCGTTTAAAGTTATTATTACTTCTAGGAAAAGGGCCGAAAACTTATGTATGACAGATTTTTTATATTATTAAAAATAGCCCCGGGGGCGGGGGGGGAGGGGGGGTTTCAGAAGAAAAAAAATTATAACTTCGTCAATTCCCAAGATATCAAATCCACTTAAATTTATTGTAAATCTACTTAAAATTATCTATAACTTTTATATTGACAAATTTTTTATAGGACCAACTCTTAAGGCAAAAAAAAAAATAAAAACAAAAAAATCCCTGCTGGCTCCGTCTACAAGCAGACGTGAAAACAGAAAAAAAAACCATAACCTCTTAATTTTTATGCATATCGAATCCGTTTAAAGTTATTATTGCTTCTAGGAAAAGGGCCAAAAATTTATGTATGACAGATTTTTGATTTCATTAAAAATACCTCCATGGAAGGGGGGGGGGGAAATAGGGGTTTCAGAAGAAAAAAATACATAATTTCTTAAATTCCCAAGATATCCAATCCGCTTAAATTTATTATAAATCTTTTTAATATTATCTACATCTTTTATATTGACAAGTTTTTTTATAGGAGCAACTCTTACGGTAAAAAAAATTAAAAAGAAAAAATCCCTGCTGACTCCGCCTACAGGCAGAGGTATATTTCGAAGTGGGTGGTCCCAACTGCCACATCATGGCAAATAGGTCTTTCTTCTGCAATTCTCAATAAACAGGTGCCCCACGGTCTGAGTCTTCGAAATCTACCTATGCCTGTAGGCCGAGCCGTCAGGGATTTTTTAATATGACGCCGTTTACACTGATGGAATCCCGCTTCTGACTGGAGGAATGTGATAAGGCAAATTAATCTTAGGTTGTAGAGATAAAATCTTAACCCAATTATCACCATTTTAAAGAAATTTCATAAAAACATTTAAAATTAAAATTGAAATATAAAAATGGGAATATTTAAAAAAAAACAGCTAGTGCGGGCACATCTGCAAATGAATAGCTTTCATTAAAAAATAAATAATATAAAAATCAGTTCAGTAGAAAGTTCAGTACGGATGACTAAAACAAGTGAGTTAGTGTGATCGAAGATCGCACAAAGGGTTTCGTTTAATATTCCACACTTTATCCTTTTTTTAATAAATCCAAATAAATTTCATTTTCAAAATATCATACAATATAAAATCATACAAACTTGAGATTTGTTTAATGTTATTATCACAGACCCGGTCAACGGCGGGCGGGTCAGGTAGTATTAAATATAGAGAAAAAGAGATATAAAAAGGGAGAGGGAGATAGAGGGAGATAGACAAATAATGGGACATAGAGAAATAGATGCTGATAGAAACATAGAGGGTTGGTTGGTTGATTATTGACGGCCAATTATCTACACTTGGGATATAGGCTCGGGGGGAGTGCCCTTCGTGGGGGTCTTTCTAAGGGAACCTAACCCGTATTTACGCATGGATAAATCCACGGCTCGAAGAAAACCACGAAAACTCCGAACGATTAGGCCGACGGGCGCGATTGGGATCGAACCAGCACCTCCCGTCTACCAGCTTCGAGAGCACAACCTCTCAGCCACTGGTGGGGCAGAAACATAGAGGGAGATAGAAAGATACAGAGATGGGGGGAGATAGCGATATAGAGATAGATATAGAGACCGAGAGATAGAGAAATAGAGGGAGATACAGAGATAGAGGGCGATATACAGATAGAGGGTGATAGAAAGGTATAGAGAGATATAGAGAGACAAAGAGATACAGAGATGAAATAGAGGGTGTCCCAAAAGTCTCCGTACAACTTCAAAAATTTATTACAAAAAAAAAAAAATAATCGACCCACAGCAAAAATAATTGCAACTGTACATAGAGTAACTTAAAAAGTTTTTTGTTTCTTCATAGATGGCACTGCACAAGTAAAAGAATTTTCAAAAAAGTCATTCATTCAAAATGGCTGATCCCGTGAAGAAGGCACAATGCGTCGCGTGGTTCATCGAAACGAAATCGGATACTCAAACGCCGATGAAAATGAACAGTAACGCGCAATTGAAACAAAAGATCCAAACAGGTGTAACTACTGTTGATGTTAGCATGCTGAAACTGACGTGGATGGAATTGGAATATCGACTTAATATTCTTCGTGCTACGAAAGGATCTCATGTAGAAGTATATTAAGGTAGTAGAAAAAAACTTTTAAGTTACTCTATGTACTGTTGTAATTATTTTTGCTGTAGGCCTATTATTTTTTTTGTATTAAACTTTTGAAGTTGTACGGAGACTTTTGGGACACCCTGTATACTGAAAGATAAATGGAGATAAATATATAGAGAGATAGAGGGAGATAGAGAGATAGGAGAAGAGAGAGATACAGGAAAATAGAGAGATAGAGGGAGATAGAGAGATAGAGGGAGATAGAGAGATAGGAGAAGAGAGAGAGGTACAGGAAAATAGAGAGATAGAGAGATGAAATGATATAGAGGAATATACAGATGAAATGAGATAGAGTGATACTGGGAGATAGAGGGAGATAGAGATGGAGAAGATAAAGAGAAAGCTAGAGAAATACAGGGAGATAGAAAGACAGAGCAATAGAAGACGAAAGAGAAAATGAGGGATTTAGAGTTAGAGAGGGATAGATAAAAATGGAGATATATATATATAGTGAGAGAGACAGACAGATAAGTATATATCTGGGGGTTGGGGCACAAAGGGCTCAGGAGCCAGTGCTCTCTGTTATTCATATGAAGAGTTAGTTCAATTATTTATATACAGATTAACTTTTAATAATAAATCTGAAAAGAAAAGATAGAGACTAACCTCCCTTCCCAGTATAACATAGGATTTAAAGACAGCACCATTTCTGTAATTTAATTAATTAGTGAGATTTCTTGAAGTGCGTATAAACGACGTATTTTTCATTCAAATATCACAAAAAATCTTTCTTACATGTGAGAAGGTTTGTGATTAAAATATGTTTTGAAAATTCGAATCTGTTATAACTGTATTTCACGCACATTTTTTGCTCAACATTTTACACAGCAGAGCACTATTATTAGAAGCTTCTCTTGATCTTCTTCAAGTTTTCTGCCAATCAACTATTTCATTCCTTTCTCGTAAATGTTGTGATTGTCGCCGATTCTGAGAGAATGTGGCCAATAAGAAATAACGAATTCAAATATTTATACTCATTCTGGAAGTCCTACGAGGGTAGTTTGATAAGTTCTCCGCCTGACAGTGAAAGCACAAGATTTTTGACATAATTTCATATTATTTTTGAATGTTGTCCATTTGCAACTTAATATATTTAAGATACACTCTTGTGAACGAATTCTTTAGTGCAGCTCTGTACGAGGGTGGTTCGAAAAGTTCTCGGCCTGACAAAGATAATATAAGATTTTTGATAATATTTTATTTTATTTTTCATCTTGCAACACAATACATTTCAAAAGACTCTTTAGAAATGTTCATTCTTTGTCGTTTTTGGTCGACGTTCAACAAACGTGGCACGCATCGAGCGGAAAGCTTTTTCATACCCAAAACATCGTGTAAAATGTAGTTGACACGGTCTATCGAGATGTTTGCAATGTCAGCAAGTTCGCGTATCTTCAATCGGCGATCGTTCAATACGGCATTGTGAATTTTAGAGACGATTTCGTCAGTCATAGTGGTTTTGCACGTCCTGAGCGTTCATCATCGTGAATTAATTTCCTACTATGTTTCAATTCAGCAGCCCACTTTTTTATCGTCGAATATAAAGGACAATAATCCTTTAATGTGGAATGTAACTCTTTTTGCATATCCGTGGGGGTTAAAGATTTTTTAACAAAGTATTTTATGACAGCTCGAACTTCAATGTTTTCCATTTTTAGAAAATGTCAAAATCTTTCATTTTACTCTATCGCCCAGCAATAACCAATAAATTCACGGGCCTGAAACTAAGCAGAATGCCATCTAAAGTATCATACTTTACAAACATCATTATAATTTGATGGTACATGTTCCATTTCTGTGCAGGACGAGAACTTATCAAACTACCCTTGTACACATTGAATACAGAATAACATTACAGACAGTGTAAAATTTGTTTTGCAACGAAGGTGAGTGGACGTGTTATGTATAATGTTTGGCTGTCTATCCTACCTACCGTGTGATACCACATTTAGAGGAATGAGAGGATATTTTCCTAGTAATTCTATTATTAACTGCGAATGTATAACAGCAATTGATATTTTCAGAGCAGTACATGGATATTATCTGTATAAAGAATAATTCTTTTTCAAAAGGGTGAATTTTTTTTTTCGTAACTGATTCGTTTGTAATGAGTTTAAAAAAGAATTTAGAATAACAATTTATAAACAAAAATGGAAAAATATTTTATCGTAATCATATATTTCCTCGCGTAAAAGTCGACCTCGCGTATACCTAGACCATCCTACTTAGAGAGAAATTAATTCTAAATTCGAATATAATTCGATCCTTTCGATTGGAAAATAAACCAATCCTCGCGTCCACCCCCTATTTAGAGAGAAAATATTTTTTAAAAAAATCATGAACTCGCGTAAAATTCAACCTACCTGCTTTAAGAGGGAAAAATAAATCAAACCTCGCATTTATTTTGACCCTCGTACATAGAGAGAAAATAATACGAAAAAGTCATGAACTGATGTATAATTCTATCCACTTGCTTCGAGAGGAAAAAATAATCAAACCTTAAGTATAATTCGACCCTCCTACTTAGACAAACAAAAAAATCTTAAACTCGAGTATAATTGGATCCACCTGTTTCGAGAGGGAAACATGTCAAACCTCGCATATACGTTGACCCTCCTACTTAGACAAACAAAAAAATCTTAAACTCGAGTATAATTGGATCCACCTGTTTCGAGAGGGAAACATATGTCAAACCTCGCATATATGTTGACCCTCCTACTTAGAAAATAATACGAAAAAATCATGAACTCGCGTATACTTCGATCTACCTTTTTCGAGAGGATAAGAAAGTATAGGTGTTTCAGTATTTCATTCAAAATAAACAATTGGAAAAAAGTTAAAACTTATTTTCACTTTTAAATCAACAACATTTTTTTAATTAAAATTCATTTCAATGACGAAATGTAATGAGAGAGCAAACTTCATTTTAATGTTAACTGTGTAATTTCATGGAAAATTTTCACGCCTTCTTAAACCCTTCGTGAAGAATGTCGCGTATTACGTTGCTAATAAGGTAATCAAAATCCTTGTTTATTTCTATAAGTAAAATGGAATAGTAAATTTTTCTTATTTAATCACAGAATGTCTGCGATTAAATTAGGAAAAAAAATCTGTTTGGGAATACCGGTGTTAAAAGTTTAAAAATTCTTAAATTACACTAAATCATCTCTAAGGGGTTAATGTATGAAACATATTTTATATTTAAATAAAGATGTAACTAAAAAATATCGATCTTAATGTTTCTGCATTTTGTCTTTCAAGAGTTTAAAGAAACAAAAAAGAAACGTTTCTCCTGTGTTCAGAGTTGAAAATATCTTTTATCAAAAGATAAGAGTTCTCTTTCAACAAGTGTGTTTGATTCATTTCTAAAGAGCTTAGAATCAGGGCTCCGCTTCATGTTGCCATGGTAACCTTCTCCAATCTTCAAGAATCGCATCATGCCAAAGCACGTGGTTAATCTCTCCTCTTAATCTTCGAAATTTCACACAGTTTCTCCCCAAGCACAAGAAGCGACAATTAAATGAACATCAAGACAGAGAGAAGAAAATTTAACATAAGTATAGTTTTTGACATAAGTATACATGGTGTCCCAAAAGTCTCCGTACAATTTCAAAAATTTATTACAAAAAAAATAATAGGCATACAGCAAAAATAATTACAACAGTACATAGAATAACTTAAAAAGTTTTTTCTACTACCTTAGTATGCTTGTACATGAGATCTTTTCTTTTCACGAAGAAGATCAAGTCGATATTCCAATTCCATCCACGTGCGTGTCAGCATGCTAACATCAACAGTAGTTACAACTGTTTGATGAAATCCGAACAAAATTTAATAGCCTCATGGAATTGAAACAAAAGATCCAAACAGCAGTAGCTACTGTTGATGTTAGCATGCTAAAAATGTCCGTGGATTGAATTGGATATCGTTTTGATATTCTTTGTGCTACGAAAGAATCTCATGTTGAAGTTTACTAAGGCAGTAGAAAAAAGCTTTTTAAGTTACTTTATGTACTGTTGTAATTATTTTTGCTGTAGGCCTATTATTTTTTTTTTTGTAATAAATTTTTTAAATTGTACGGAGACTTTTGGGACACCCTATATTGTTTTTGTTTGTAAATAGTCGATATTGTTAAGAAAAAGTCAGGATATGTGATTTGCCATATCTCTCTCTTTCCTAAAATAATAGTAACTAACGTTGCCACAGAAGTAAATGAATTTTTTATGACCAGAGGTCTTTCTAGGCTAATATTAAGAAAGTATTGCATAGAAAAATATGAAAATTGCAAATTTTATAGAGAAATGTTTCAAAAACTCCATGAAATGGGGCACTGCAATGGGGAACTGAATCAAAGTACAGTTCTGTACAGAGTGCAGTATTTTGGTCTAAATGCTAGAATTTCATGAGAAAAAAATATAAATCAAATAAAGGTTGAAAACATTAAACTGAGCTAAAAGACATGTTTAGCAGACAGAGAAATATTTGGATCATGTTATTTGGAGTGTTAAAATATTTTTTTTTAATGGAAATCTAGCATTTAGACCAAAATACTGCACTCTGTACAGAACTGTACTTTGATGCAGCTCCCCAATGCAGTGCACCATTTCATGTTGCATACACCTATAGGATTGTTTTCTGTGACCTATACTATACACAAGGAATTTACTCTTCTACCGATAATTGCTCTCCTGTAACTTTTTCAAGCCTATACCAGTCTTGTTTTGCGTGGCATATAGACATCCCTTTGTTAATTGACTTACAATTTTACTTACAATTTCTTCATAACCATAACTTTCTACACTTAAATATATTGTTATACATTGATTTCTGGGTAACTAATCAACTCTTTGTGATTTTTTCTTAATTTTATGCTATACTACCTTAAAAATTGAAAGGTGGCAAATAACTTTAGCAACTGGATAGCAATCATAAAAAATAGTAATAAAAATCCTTCTATAAGTACTAAAATATGGCATATATTTTTAAAATCCTACTCTAGCTTTATTGACACATTATCAAATAAAATGGAATCTGTCTGTCACTCCAAATATTCATATGTATTGGCTACATTAAAAAAAAAAAAAAGAAAGAAAGAAAGAAAAAGAATTATAACCAATCTAAACAGGATTTACTGCGTTTTTCCGATTACATGGATATATAATTTAATAAAATAATTATAATTGAATAAACTTAATTGCGTGATATTCTTGATTAAATTTTCTTTCCAGTGGTATAGAGATTTTATAGTACTACTAAGAAATATTTGGTGTTATGAGCCATCAAACTTAAAAAAAGCATTTTTTCCCAAAAGGTTTCCACAATTTTGGTTCCCACTGTATTTACACAAGAGATTTATTTATTTCGAAAAAATCTTTCTACCTATTATTGCAAATTTTAAAATAACACAAATAATAATATTTATTTTTAATTATAAACAGTTTTTTCACGTTAATATTAAAAAGAGGAGGAAAACTTTGGTGAAAAATGCATCATACTGAAACAATACATTTAAAAAGTCTTATTTAAAACGATTTTTTATATCATCGCTATAAAATTTCATGAGGCAGTGACATTGTTGACTTATCCATTTTACACAAACTGATTTTCAAAGGATTAATTGCTATTGTTTAATCAATCTAGACAGCAGCCGTTAGTTTTTCTGACAGCAGTTGATTCGGCCTTAAAATCTTACCAATCAAAGGGAAACAAATGGAATACCGATTACAGAAGATTGCTACTCGTCGTTTAATTTTAATTCCATCTTCCGTAATGGTTTTAAAACTGAGAAAATTAGCGTGTATTTAGAACCTGCAGTGTCTGAAAGTGGGTTGATGAGCGTATCTTGTAGGGCAGAGCCCCTTATCATTCAAAATAAACATGTAAAAATAAAAATATATATATATTGACATTTAAATTACCAATAAATACTGTTTTTATAGAATATAAATTGAATCATGAAATGATGAACTTCATTTTAATACTTAAAACTATGAAAATACTCAATTTATATCTAAATCAGAAAAGAAAATCTATCTCCTTTAAAGTTTTTACCAGTTTTCATTTCAATAGGTAAAAAATAATAATAATAATAATAATTTTATGCAACCTTTTTGAGATTTGAAAATGTATTTTATTGAAAAGTAATTGTTATGGCTCAACAAATGCATCTGTTACATTTCTATAGGTTTAGGAGCTTAGTATCACGACTGAAATTTATGTAGTTAGTAGTAGTAGTATGTTGTAAATTTATGTAGCCTTTAAGTTCTCACAGATTCGCTTCAATGAAAAACACGTGGTAAATTTGCCACTCATCTGCTGTTCCTTTGAAACAAGAACAAAAAATCATGCGTCATGCAAAGATTATCTAACACTTTCCAATACTTCCAAATTCTACATATTTATAAATGAAAGTCCTGACTGGCTGATCATAAACGCACACTCCAAACTACTGAAACTGGAAACATGCAAATTGGAGGAAAAATACTTCTTAGGATGTAGAGGCTCACAAAGAAAGGATTTTCTAAAATTCTACCCCTAAGGAGGACAAAAAGTGTAACAAACATTTAAAAAATTCCTAAAAAAAATGGGTTATGTGTCAAATGATAAGATATTTTATGTATTTTCGTGAGTATTGCATATTTTTTTTAATTTGGCGATGTCTTTGGCACAAAAACCTCAAAATTCTAACATTACAAGTGCTAATTTCTAAAAATACAGGCGTTATTTTAGCAACAAAAGAAATTGAAAGTGTTGATAAAGAGCGAGAGACTTCTTTTTATCAAACATTAAAAAAAATCCTAAAAAATGTGTATTATAGTTGTGTGTCAAATGATAACATATTTTAATGTATTTCCGTGACATATTGTATAGTTTTCTAATTTTGTGATGTCTTTGGCGCAAAAACCTCAAAATTCTAACATTACAAATGATACTTTCTAAAAATACATGCGTTAATTTAGTAACAGAATAAATTTAAAGTGTTGATAAAACGCGAGAGAATTATTTTTATCAAACGTTTAAAAAATCCTAAAAAAATGCGTATTATAGTTGTGTGTCAAATGATAACATATTTTAATGTATTTTCGTGCGATATTGCATATTTTTCTAACTTGGTGATGTCTTTGGCGCAAAAACCACAAAATTCTAACATTACAAATGATAATTTCTAAAAATACATGCGTTATTTTAGCAAAAGAAGAAATTGAAAGTGTTGATAAAGAGCGAGAGACTTCTTTTTATCAAACATTTAAAAAAATCCTAAAAAATGTGTATTATAGTTGTGTGTTAAATGATAACATATTTTAATGTATTTCCGTGACATATTGCATAGTTTTCTAATTTGGGGATGTCTTTGGCGCAAAAACCTCAAAATTCTAACAATAATTTCTAAAAATACATGCGTTAATTGAACAACAGAATAAATTGAAAGTGTTGATAGTACGCGAGAGAATTATTTTTATCAAACATTTAAAAAAATCCTAAAAAATGTGTGTCAAATGATAACATATTTTAATGTATTTTCGTGAGATATTGCATATTTTTCTAATTTGGTGATGTTTTTGGAGCAAAAACCTCAAAATTCTAACATTACAAATGCTAATTTCTAAAAATACATGCGTTATTTTAGCAACAGAAGAAATTGAAAGTATTGATAAAGAACGAGGGACTTCTTTTTATCGTTATAGTATAATATGACGAAATCTATTCCCGAAGAAAATTATCTATATATATAAATAAAAGTCCTGACTGGAAATATCATCAACACACAACCTAAACTACTGAACCTAGACACATGAAAATTGGAGGAAAAACACTTCTTAGGATGTAGAGGCGCACTAAGAAAGATTTTTTTTTTAATTCCACCCCTAAGGGGGTAAAAATAGGAACAAACATTAAAACAATTCCTTAAAAATTGGGTATTACAGTTATGTGTCAAATGATAACACATTTTCATGTATTTTTGTATGCTGAATCTAATGGTACTAAGTACATTCTTTTAAGCCCAATAGTTCCTGAGATATTGCATATTTTTCAATCTGACGATGTGTTTGGCGCTAAAATCTTAAAATTTCAAACAGTACAAGTAATAGTTTCTAAAACTGTATCTGTTACTATAGCAACGGTATAAAATCAAATTAAATCTTTTTGTTATTTAATTTTTTCGTTAAAGAATTGAAATAACTATATCAGTTAGAAAAAAAAAATTCAAACACCTGAAAAAAAACGTTACTAATTTTATTTAAAATACAAAGAAAAAAAAGTTCATGTGTTTGAAGTAATGTAACATCATTAAAATAAACTGAAAATGATTTTTCCCCATAAACCGTATTGTAATGGAATTATTTTGAGTTTCCCTGTAAAGGAATTATAAGTGCTACACACATCATTTTTAATATCGAAAAAGCCATAGTAAACATTAATAACATATATAAATTGCGTGACAATCCCAGTATATTCACGCGAGTTAGAGCACGGACAGTCAGACAGACAGACAAACCGAATTCATAAACACATATCAACCATGTTGGAAAGTGTTAGAAATTATAATTGAGTGTATTATTTTTGTAATAGTTATATAGTATTAAGTTATTATAGTTTTGTGAATAGACGGAATAGACGGTATTGTTGCGGAAAATATAGCAGAAAAGAGTTTAACTATCTCATTCAAAATAAACAAATGACAAAAAAAAATAATAATATGTTGAACGTAAAATGAACATATACCACACAAATAACTTTACTTTCTTTTTAAAGCCCATTTCTCTGATGAAATACATTGAATCATAAATTTCGTTCTCGGACTTAAAAGTATGAAACTTGTTTAAAATATCTTGTACTTCGTTGGTATGCCAAAAATAATTTATATTTAAATAAAGCTAAAAGGAAGCTCTATCTTCCCTGTAGTTTTAAGCAGTTTGCATTTCAAAAGCAGAAAAAAAATCTTTAATGCATGGTCAGAATTTTTAAGATATGAAAATATGTTTAATTAAAATGTAAATTTTTTTGAATAAAAATGTGTATCTGATCATTTAAAAGAATTTTATCACTATTGCTACCGGCGTCAAATGACGCCTCTTAAAGTTTCGGTTTACGTTTATTGTATTTGTATATTTTAAAGCCAACATGTATAAAAATCAGTCTTCAGTTTGTTAGAAAATGGTTTGGGATGATTTTAATCGAAAAATCACAAACAAAAGAACCGTGGAGCGAAATAATTAAAAGGTGTCACTTGACACCACTAGAATTATTGTTAATAGCTTTCTATCAGGGCTCCGCTTCATGTTGCCATAATCACTCTCTCCGCTCTCCAAGATTCAGTTCAACAAAGAATGTCATTATTTCTCTTGTCTATTACTGAGAAATAAGTTATAAATCAGTTTTTTTTTTATTATTCGCCAGACAAATTTTATTTTAGACAGGTTGAAAGGAAAGAGTCGTGTTATCGTTTGTATACACATTAAAAAAAAAACTTTAAAACTTGCACATCAATTTAACAGAAACATTCTCTAAAACTTTCTTTAATAAATAAGTCGTTTATTTTTCATATATAATTATTTTAAAAAAATCCGCTTACGAAAGGAGTGTTTCCAATAATTTTTCTTGTAATATCTTTTTTTTTCTAAATTTTAGATAAACTTCTAATCATTTTTTTTGGGAGATTTGAATCCATTGACCGCAAATAAAGCGTCAAAAGTGACTAACTGACTATTAAACTATAATAATTTGAATAATTATATAAAAATGAATGTTGAAGCAAATTTTAACATGTATTGTATATATTTAATAAGACAAAATATACAAATATAATTTTAAACAAATTTATCCAAATTATAACGCCATTTTCCTTTTATTTTTGATTTAATCAAAACTTTAGTTATAGCAATCGCTCAGAGTTTCTTTTTAATGTTTTTTGTTTCATTCCCATATGTTTAACATTTGAGAACAGAAAAATCTGATAAGGCATGCAGCATTAAAAAATAAATATAGTTCTTAAAATTTATATCCGTTTCTATTTACGTAACTTATGAATAGTAAAAAAAAAAAAAAAAAAAAAAAAAAAAATGTGTGTTGAGATCCTTTAAACTTGCAAAATATGTTTCATAAAAAGCAAACAGGATCTCCACTTAAAAGAAAAAACTTTTCGCGGAATACCCTTGTGTCTTAAAGAAAATTTTATGTACTTTGACAAAATTCCTTTATTCGACTGGAGAACTTCAAGAAATTTTTAGCGTAGTTTCGAGAACTTTCTGTGATTTGGGGAAGAAAGGACATACATAAAAATTCCATTTCTGAAACGGAGAAAGTGTGTTTATGGGTCAATGCCGGTTTTTTTTTTTTTTTTTTTTTTTTTGGGGGGGGGGGGGGGGCATTTTGTGAAAAATAAGCTATTTTGTGAAATTTATCATATTTTTGTGAAATTTATCACATTTTTGTGAAAAATAACATTTGTCACAAAAGATGAAATTTAGTTACTCAAATTCAAACGTAGCATTTAATTATAATTTCTTCTATAAGTCCTTCTGCTAATGTTTTCATTTTCGATGAACTTGTTTGGTTTGGAAATTACACATTTTAAAACATAACAAAATAAAAGTAATTAATGAAGTTTTTATAGAATGGAATTTTGTGAAGGGTCCTATTTTAATAAGAAGAATTTTGTGAAGGACCCTGTTTTGTTAAAATGAATTTTGTGAAGGGACCTGTTTTGTTAAATGGATTTATCTGAAGGGGCTCTAAATAGACTCCACATTTTTCCTGGATCGACCCGGGTGTTTCTTAAACTGTTGCCGGAAAACATTGTGATTTTTGGAAAATGCAGCTAAAATTGGAGAATTTCAGATAGTTATTACGTTAGATTGGTAAAATGTCAGTGTCTGGAGGTGAAAATGGGCAAATTAACCTTTAACGAATTAACAGAATATAATCAACGGAAAAAAAGACAATTAACGGATTTTGTTTAGTATGTGGCTAAACTAATCAATCTATTCTCAGAGTTGCCAAGTCTCCGGCTTTTTGAACACCAGTATTTTAGTACAGAGAATGTTGTTTTAAGTAATCGGAACATTCTGCGATTTAAAAGAACAACATTATCTCTAAAATAATACTGGTGTTCAAAAAGCCGGAGACTTGGCAAGTCTGTATTCTTATATTATAAAGAAGAAACGTTTGTTTGTTTATTTGTAGAGGTAATCTCTGAAATTATTGCACCAATTTCAAACATAATATTTTAAAAATGGTGGTGACAGTCTCTTCTTCAATATAGGCTATATTTTATGTCATTATCACTACGCCCAAGTTGTGCAGGAGCCAAGTGATTTTTGTGATACTGTTTGGGCTAAAAATTTTTAATTTGGCATGGTAGTTTATTTTAAGATGTAAATGTTTGCAATAACGGCTTCTAAAAAATCGAAACTTAAAAGAGTGAAATGAACTAAAAACGGCCTAAATTGCAATTTATTCGGAATTGTTAAAGCTATAAACTTCAAGTTTGACACGGCTTTATTTTAAAGCGAAAATGTTTGCACAAATGAGTTTCGAAAAAGTTTCGAAATTTGAAATGGTTTAAGAGGAAAAAAGTTCTAAAATTACAATTTCTGTGATTCTGTTGAGGCTATTGAAATTTGGCATGATAGTTACTTTTAAAATGTGAATGCACGCATAGAACTGTTTCTATGAGTGCAATAGAAATGTAAGTTGTGAAATATTCAGAAAACATTCTACAAACATTCTAAAATACGATTTATTTGATTTTCGTAAGGATATAAATTTGAAATTTGATATCGAATTTATTTTTAAGACGTAAACGCTTGCACAGAAGAAATTCTAGTTTTAATTCACAAAGTTGCAGTAAGAAAAATGCGTGCCAAAATTGCGATTACTGTAATACTGCTGGTTCTAGAAACTTGAAATTTGCATGGATTTTAATTTACGGTATCTGACTACGTTTAAAAAGTGGTTTTCGACCAAAATTGTGAAAATGGTTTTAAGACATTTTACTAAAGCCCAACTTTTTACCTTTACAAAACTGTATTTATTTTTATTGTATGACAAATAGAACCAGAGTTGTAGTGGTTTTTAAACTACTCAACAGCTGTCACTCAAACCGGAAGTACTGTTTAAAGGACCGGAAGTATTATTTTAAAGTATAAACTGGAAGGGGGGAGCAAAACTATGCCTTCTAGAAATAAACAAAGGCGTTTGCGTAAATTCCATACGCAAAACACGATTTCTCAAAAAGTTATTAGAATACTTAAAAAAAGAGTATGGCTCATAAACGCAGTGAAGTTTAGATGCATATTACTGTGCAAATTCTTGTAGTAAAACATAAATCTAAACTTTAAATGCGTTTTTGGTGAAAATTCCATACGCAAAACACGATTTCTCAAAAAGTTATTAGAATATCACTATGAAACTTAAAATGCATGTTATTTATACTATTGTAAAGGCACTGAACTACAGATTTAATTTTAGAATAAATATTTTTTGTTTTATGGATGTTTTCGTGGAAAGACATCGATGAATTTTAACGAAATCAGCATGTAAAGAGGTTCGATATGCTATACATTTTGAAAAATTTAAGATATCTTTTAGATTTTAGTTCATTGCCTTCACCAATGTCATAAGTATGAAGCTTAAAAAGGAATTTAAGATACATATAATATATTTTTCTGTAACGCGTTTTGGGTTTTGGGCCAAATTTCACTAAATTTTGCCACAAAACCCCCCCATTCACCAAAATTTCGCCAATGAATGAAATATTTTTAACCTTTTTTCCCAGTTTCTAGTCATAATCTTAATAAAAATAAGTTCAACAAAGAATTAAATAGCTTTTTTGGTTAGTTTCTAAAAAATTCAAAATTTAAAAGGCTGAAATGAGAAAAAAGGTTCTATATGGTTCATTATACCGATCGTATGTTCTAAAACGTTCTAATGATTTATTTTTAGTTCTTAGGACTATACAGGGTGTCTCAAAAGGTCGTTGCCAAACTTAACATGTTAGTCTGGCATACCATGACAAACAAGATTTAGATAAGAACTTGTTTCCGAAAACTTGCGACCACTAGAGGGGGGAGGGGTGTGAAAGGATATAGAAAGAGGTGTTAATATAACTTTTATTAAAGAACATGATTTATTTTACAGAAAATGGTTAAAATTCCTTCCATTTGTCCCAATGCATACTTCACAACTTCGTCGATGCATGGATTCAAGGACCCGTTCAAAATGTGCAGGTGTGTCACGGACACGTATCGCCGGCCCTCTCGTTCACCATGAATTTCATATGTCCCCATAGGTAGAAATCCAGGTGAGTCAGGTCGGAGGATCGCGGTAGCAAAGCGACTGGTCCGCCTCTGCCAATCCAGCGATCAGGATATGTTTTATCGGGTATTCCCACACAATCCTGAAAAAATATTCAGGCGCTCCATCATGCTGAAACCAGAAGCCGGCGTGTAGCTGCTGAAACGTCAACCACCAGATCCGGCAACACTCTTTCTAAAAAAGTGTGATAGGTATTCCCGTCGAGGCGTTGAGGTAGTGGATAAGGACCATTCAACATGTCACCGATAATACCAGCCCAAACGTTTATGGTGAAACGTTGTTGACTTGTATGAGCACGTGCACAAAATTGGGTTTTCGCGCTCCTACATGTGGATGTTGTGCAGGTTCAGGACACTGTCCTGTGTAAAAGAGGCTTTTCCGGAAAACAAAATCTACGATGGAAAATCATGCTGTGCGAGAAGTTTTTGCAAATACCAGCGTGCGAATGCAACGCGTTGAGGATAATCGGCATCGCACAATGCCTGTACTCTTTGGACGCGGTAGGGATGCAGTCTGTCATCATGCAGTATGCGCATGATGCTGGAACGATGTACACCCAAGACGAGTTCGCTTTTTCGGAGACTTCATTGCGGACTCTCAAATTCCCGTAGCACAGCTTCCTCTACGACAGTTTTGCGTGTAGTGCTTTCTGGACCGATAGGGAATTACTTGGAAAGCTACTCCGATTACTTCGAAAGCTCCTGCCTCACGCAATCTGCGATGCAACTGTCCAAACAAAGCACTACTTGGTTAACGTCTGTTTCAGAAACGCCCAAGGTACATCCGTAGCGCGGCTCGTCCATTTCTATCCGCGGCACCATACATGTAATGCATATCGGCAAATTCTGAGTTAGGAAACCTATTCCTCATTCTCCAGCAACGTCCTCGCCTCAAATGATTACGTTTCCCATTTTTCCATAAGCTTGCGAACTTCGCCTTCTAGCGGTCACTGTTTGCATTTTCGGACGCAAATTCCTATGTAAATCTTGTTTGTCATGGTATGACAGACCAGCATGTTAAGTTTGGCAACGACCTTTTGAGACACCCTGTATAATCGAAATTTCACATGACTCTTACTTTTAAGACGTAATACATCGCACAGAACCGGTTCTAATAAAACCTGAATTTAAAAGTGTGAAATGAGCAGAATATGCTATAAAATCGCGATTGCTTTGGAACCACTGAACCGGCTTTTAAAATTCTTTCAGGATAATACTGGTCACAGTCTCTGCTTAAAACTGGTCTATTTTTATCTCTGTGCAACTGCCTTCAAATGCAAGACCGACAAACGTTTTAAAATCACGATTTCTTTGAATACGTGGCGGCTAGAAGCATGATATTCGACATGGAAGTTAACTTTAAGATGCAAGTGATCGGTTCTAAAATCCTCGAAATTTAAAATAGTAAAATGAAGCGGAAATGTTCTAAACACATCTAAATTACGATTTTTTTGGAAATGTTAGTGCGAGAAACATGAAATTCGACATGGTAATTAATTTTAAGACGCCCATACTCCTTCAGAATAGTTTTTGAAATTTCGAAATTTAAAAGGATGAATTGAGCCGAAAACGCTGCTTTGGAGCTACTGAACTGATTTTCAATCTCTTCCCAGGTTAATTATGATGACAGTCTCTGCATAAAAATAGGCTATATATACTTTTTTTACAAACTACCCCCAAGGGAGTATAAAATTAAAAAAAATGTTCTTAAATACGATTTTTTTTTAATTCTGATGAGGCTAAATACATAAATGTTATATGGTGATTACTTTGAAGACGTAAATGCTCGCTATAAAAACGTTTGCTAAATATTCGAGATTTAAAAAGATAAAATTTTTCTCTCCTATAATCATGATTACTTGGAAACTATCTGGCCTAGAAATTTTTAATTTGACATACATATTTCTATTAGGATGTGATTCCCCCAGAGACATGTTTAAAATAATTCCAATTTCAAACGAGTGTATTGGATGAGAAACAATTTACAGTTCACTACTGTTCAATTTTCACTATGATTTCTCTGAAACTCTGACTAGAGCAACTATAAATTACGTCTAGGGATAACTTTTAAGACACAAATGTGGTTTTTTATTTAAATTTTTAAAAATTGAAAATAGAAGAAAAATAAATTATTTGTCACGAAAGTGTTAGATACAACGTATTTGAACAATACGATAAAACATAAGTACCAGTCACTGCTATAATTAATTAAAATGATAATAATATAAAATATGCTCTCCAACAGGGTAAATAAGTACTTCATATTTAGCCTTTCGATGCACAAAAATGACAGTTAAATATATTAAATCAATGTTTTCCAACTTATTAATTAACGATAGTTTAATTTTTATGTTGAATCAAGTTATAATAAAACTGTAAAATAGAAACAACTATTTGTTTGTAGGAAATATATTCATAAATTACTGAATCGATTCTAAAAAGTATTTCACTCTACTATAGCTGAGAAACAGTGTTCCCAAATAAATTACAATGTTTCTGACTTTTGGAATGGCTTAGCTGCAAACAGGGGGAACTGAAAATCTTCTTATTAACTAAACTTCTATGTGCACCAAATGCAGTACAAGCATGAAATTTCCTCAAAATTCAACTTAATTAATGATATTTAAATTACCCATAGCGGTATAAGTCCCCTTTATGTAAATAGGGTAAACAAATGCCAGTAGGCGTACAATTTAACAACCACGTGTGAGAAGCCGCGGGTTTTGCTAGTAGTATATAATTCTACAGTTTAAATTGCTCAATGTGAGCGCTGCTCTTTCTGTTGTCATGGTAACGCTCTTCACACACGAAAACATGACGCGTGGCAAAGAAAGAGTTTTCTCCTCTAATCCTTTCTCCTCCACCAGAGAGAAAATATTTCATTCTTTTTATTGTTAATCCATGAAATTGTTAAAGAAAAACATTAAGTGAGAGTTTCTCGATATCAAAATTAGTACTTATAAGAATTTTAAAATTATGTTTCAGGCATTAAAATCAACTATAATCATAACAGCAATAATTTTTAAAAATAATTTATATGCTGAAATATAATAAAATCACGTACTCCATTATGAGGCTTAAAACTATAAAATTTTTATTGAATGTTTTTCCGTTTCCTTACTATCACAAGAAATAATGTCATTTTTACACAAAACATTAAGGAAAAAATTATCTATCTGAATAGCTATAGAAGACTCGATAGCTGTGCCATTAATTTATTTATGAAATGTATTTTCATAAAGCAGCGTTCAATCCAATTTTGGGTATTATTAATTTTGGAAAAGGCTTTTAGATTTTTGGTTTTGTATCTCTCTATTCTAAAATAATACGATTTTTTCAAATTTTCTGATTTTGAGATTCATAGTAGATATTCAACTATAAGTACAGAAAATTTCATGCTTGTAAGTTATATAGTTTCTGAGAACCGGCTCTGTGACAGACAGACAACGTAGCGGAAGTAATAGGGATTTGTGAGATGAAGGAAACTTTAAAAAATATGTTAAATGTAAAAAATACATTAGAGTTTTCAAAAAAAAAAAAAAAAAAAAAAAAAAGTTTTCATCTATATCCTGTAACCCGGGAGGCCCGAATTGGATCCCATATTTAGTAATAAAACCTATAAAGTAATAATAAGCATTATTCTTTTATTCAGAAACAGAAAAAAAGTAAATTTTCTCTTAAAAATAACTAAAAAATATTAATTATTGAAGATGGCTCTAAATATATGACCACCCAATGCACATGTAGCTACAGAAACCGCTTTGAAATCTTCAACAATAAACTACAACATCGGGGAGAAAATGATATTCCTTTTGAAGGCGCGCCAGGGGGCGCTACGGGAATAAATATTTTCTGATTTCCACAGAACTTCAATGTTTATCTCTGAATCGAAACATGTCGGACTGCATGAAAAGTTAGATTTTCAGCTTATTAACGCAACGGACTTTTTGGTTAAATCAAAGAAACAGAAAGGAGAAGAAAAAAAAAAGTTATTTTTCAGTGAAAAGCATTATGAAATTAATTTAACGGTTTTGGAAATAATTGAAAAGGAAAGCTCTCACACGAGGTTGAATATGAAATTAGTTTATGAGATCGTATTTGCGATATTGATGGCAATTTATTTTATTCACTGCATTCTGAAAGTTTATAGATTTATTTCTTACTTTTTTTAGTGAATTTTAATGAAGAAGTGAAGTTACACAAGAGAAGACAATTAAAGAAAAACAAAAGAGAAGAAAAAAAAAGAAACGAAATATGTTTGTTCAAAAATGAAGTGTAAAAAAGATTCGTTCTTTTAATATTGCTCATTCTTTATTTTATTCATTCACTCGTGACAGCTTTGAGATTGTTTTAGTATTTTATTGCAAATGATGTGATGAACGATTTATGTTACAATGAAATGAAATTTGAAGAAATATTAAAGAAGATAAAAACAATTTTTTTGTTCATGCAGCGCTTCACGCATCATTGGAGTGTAATAAAAAAATTTGGCTTCGAAATTAGCCAAAAATTAAACACTATAAGGTCACCTGTGACATGCAGCCAGCTATTCTTTTAAAATATCGCTATGTTAATTCTCAATGTATTAATTATTCTTACGTTAATTTATTTAATTTATTCCCTGGTAGAGGCATATGCAGTTCTGGCATATATTTTTACTGAAACTCAAATATAATATTATTTTCAAATCAGAATTTTACAAAATAAGCTTTGCGATTTGGAATACAGGGAAATACCAAAGCGATTTCCCACACAAGTGATTAAAAAAAGAGACTGTTTTACGATTTTCTTTTTTTCAACTTTCTGACATTATTTTAATTTAGTGTATCATGGAATTTTATACATAGTTTTTCATATTTTATTAATAAAACTTCTTTAATTGATGAAGAAGTTATTTAATGGTAAAATAAAATAAAATTACAGAAGACAAAAAAGTATAGAAGAAATAGTTATTTCTAATAAGATCATGATGTTACATAATTTTAATAACGTAATCGGATCCATGATCTTTGAACTTGATTGGATTCACGTTGGGAAAATTGTTTTTTATTCGACATGGTTGTTTGTAGCTGTGATTCTCAATATTTTTTGGATGATAAAAAAGAAAGAAAAAACCACCTTTAATGCAGTTTTGGGACATACAACAATGGTAAACATTTTCGTAATAGTTTTTTGCATTGGCACAGACTGTGGTTTAAGTATTACGAGAGTGTGGAAGGCTGGAGACATGGCATGTAGGCTTCTGATGTCAATACAAACATGCATTCTCATGTTGACAACATCATTAACTGTATTCATCGTAATCGTCTCCAGAAATCGTAAAACAATGGAAATATTGATAAAAGAAAAAATGCCCATTATCTGGATACTTTGCCCTTGGCTGTCTGTACCTCAGGTAAGGAAGAAATTATTTGATGTTTATATTCTTTAAATTTGTTTGTTTGTTACTTTCGAATTTCAAACACGTAATGAAAGACTATGATCGATAAGACTCTGAAAGTGCTCTTTTTGAATGATGAACATAAAACTTTCTTCTAAAAAGTTAGTGTTATATTTTTTATCATAAATTATTTGATGTTTTTGTTATTTAAATTTGTTTGTTTGTTATTTTCGAATTTCAAACACGTAATTAAAGGACTAACTCTGAAAGTGTCCTTTTTAATGATGAAAATAAAACTTTCTTCTAAAAAGTTAGTGTTATATTTTATTATCATAAATTATTTTATGTTTATGTTCTTTAAATTTGTTTGTTTGTTATTTTCGAATTTCAAAAAAGTAATTAAAGGACTAACTGTGAAAGTGGCCCTTTTTAATGATGAACATGAAACTTTCTTCCAAAATGTTAGTGTTATATTTTTTTATCATAAATTATTTGATATTTATGTTCTTTAAGTTTGTTTGTTTGTTATTTTCGAATTTCAAACACATAATTAAAGGACTAACTCTTAAAGTGTCCTCTTTAATGATGAAAATAAAACTTTCTTCTAAAAAGTTAGTGTTACATTTTTTTTATCATAAATTATTTGATGTTTATGTTCTTTAAATTTGTTTGTTTGTTATTTTCGAATTTCAAAAAAGTAATTAAAGGACTAACTCTGAAAGTGGTCCTTTTTAATGATGAAAATAAAACTTTCTCCTAAAAAGTTAGTGTTATATTTTATTATCATAAATTATTTGATGTTTATGTTCTTTAAATTTGTTTGTTTGTTATTTTCGAATGTCAAACACGTAATTAAAGTACTAACTCTTAAAGTGTCCTCTTTAATGATGAAAATAAAACTTTCTTCTAAAAAGTTAGTGTTACATTTTTTTATAATAAATTATTTGATGTTTATGTTCTTTAAATTTGTTTGTTTGTTGTTTTCGAATTTCAAAACAGTAACTAAAGGACTAACTCTGAAAGTGGTCCTTTTTAATGATGAAAATAAAACTTTCTCCTAAAAAGTTAGTGTTATATTTTATTATCATAAATTATTTGATGTTTATGTCCTTTAAATTTGTTTGTTTGTTATTTTCGAATTTCAAAAAAGCAATTAAAGGACTAACTCTGAAAGTGGTCCTTTTTAATGATGAAAATAAAACTTTCTCCTAAAAAGTTAGTGTTATATTTTATTATCATAAATTATTTGATGTTTATGTCCTTTAAATTTGTTTGTTTGTTATTTTCGAATGTCAAACACGTAATTAAAGGACTAACTCTGAAAGTGGTCTTTTTTAATGATGAACGTAAAACTTTCTTCTAAAAATTTTATGTTATATATTTTTTTATCATTTATTATACCTATTCAATGTTATATAATATTTAGATTCACTATATTTCGTAAATAAAATCTGTTTAAACTTGGCTATCAATACTTGGCTAATTGTTTTATAGTTTTAATATTTATTTATTATTTTATCTATTTATGTTCACACAGAGCGAATGAAAGTACAATTTCGATCGAAAGCGAAGGCGAATGAAAGTACGATTTCGAACGAAAGTAGCGGATTATGATATATGTTTATGGTTACTGGAATAAGCATTTGTAAAATATTAAAATAAAATTAGTAACACAATTTGCTCATACTAGGAAAAAAAAAAGAAACTTTTTCATTTGCTATTTTTATTTTTCGAACAATTATGCAAGAAAAGCTGTGTAATAATGATTTATATGCATATGTGTGAGTGAACACAATAACTAATAAACGGTACACCCTATTCAGTTACCATTTGGTGAATATATTTTAGAACATTCTTGCGAGAACTCTTCAGACTTTCGTGCAAATCGGCAGGCGGATTAAGAGTTAATTCCATTTTAGAACCATTTTGTGAACCGTTCTATAAGGAAAATCAGCGAGGAAATGCGACAAAGTATAAGTGCTAAATATTACGTGAATGTAAAAAAGCATTAGTGGCGCAGAGGTAATATCTCCAATTTCAAAACGAGAGGTTCAGAGTTCGAATTCACCTGATTTCATTGTGTTAGAAATTTATAAATTTTCATCATTATTATTATTATTTTGGTCACACATCACATGAGTGTTCGGAAAATCGAGAGGAGTCTCTCCAGATTTTTTCTTCTACTTTGCATATTTTGTCTATTTTATTCTCACAGAGAGAACAAATGCACCACTCTGATTTTAATTGATGTCTATGTTGCGTATTTATGAAGCATTAAAATAGAATTGATGTCAATCCATCTCTCGGGAAAAAAATTTAAAAAATACGCTTAGAAGGAAAATATATGTTTTATAATGTATATTTATTTATTTATTTTATAGATATTTATATATTTATTTTATAGATATTTATATATTTATTTTATAGATATTTATATATTTATTTTATAGATATTTATATATTTATTTTATAGATATATATATATTTAATAAAATTATATTTATTTAATAGAAAGGAATAAAATTCTATATCATTAATACCATTAAATAAATTATTTTACTGTAATGTCAATTTATAATCAGCAATTTTTAATGACATTACATATTTTATATTTAGCTTTTTGAAATATTTTAATTTCTTAAAGCACTTGTGCTATATTTTTAAATTTATATGAATGTAGCTGAGTCAACTTTTATAAATTTTTACCCCTTAGAACTTTCCTTTATTTATTTATTTTTTTAAAATCATACTTGCTCTAATTCAATTTAAATTAGTATTTAAAAAACAATTATAATAATCGAAGTTGACGTAGTTTTTTTACTTGAAATTTTCACTAACTCTTATAAGCAAATACCTCCCCCCCCCCCAAAAAAAAAAAAAAAAAAAAAAAGACGAAAAATAACCAATATATGGATGTTTTGCCCTTTGATCTCTGTATCTCAGGTAAGGCATAAATTATTTGATGGTTAAATTCTTTAAATTTGTTCGTTTGTTATTTTCGAATTTCAAACACGTAATTAAAGGTCTAACTCTGAAAGTGATCCTTTTTAATGATGAACATAAAACTTTCATTTAAAGAGTTTGTGTTATATATATTTTTAACATTTATTATACCTATTCAATGGTATATAATATTTAGATTCCCTAAAATTAGTAAATGCAATCTATTAAGACTTGGCTATCAATACTTGGCTATTTTTTATATTTTTAATATTTATTTATTATTTTATCTATTTATGTTTACACAGAGTACAATTTCGGTCGAAAGCACGAGCTAACTAAAATACCATTTCGAACAAAAGCACGTGCGAATGAAAGTACCATTTCTAATGAAAGCAGGAGCGAACGAAAGTACTGGATATGATATATGTTTGTGGTTTGGAATAAGCATTTGTAAATCATTATAGTAAAATTAGTAACACAATTTGTTCATGATAGAAAAAAAAAAAACTTTTTCATTTGCTGTTTTTATTTTCCGAACAATTATGCAAGGAAAATAGTTTAATCGTGATTTATATGTGAGTGAACACGAAAACTCATAAACAGCAATACGTCCGATTTAGTTATCATTTGGTGAATATGTTTTAGAACACTGTCGCGAAAACTGTTCAGATTTTCGTACAAATCGGCAGACGGATTAAGCATTTTCAAACCATTTTGCGAACAGTTCTATAAGGAAAATCAGCAAGGAAATGTAACAATAAGTGCTAAATATTACGTGAATGTAATCAAGCAGTAGTGGCTCAGAGGTAACCTCTCCAATTTCAAAACGAGATGTTCAGCGTTCGAAATCACCTAATTCCATTGTGACAGAAATTTATAATTTATTTATTTTTTTTTTTTTTTTTTACACATCACATAAGTGTTCGGAAAATCAAAAAAAGTCACTCCATTTTTTTTTTTTTTTTTTTTTTTTTTTTTTTTTTTACGTTGTATATTTTATCTATATCATTCTCACAGTGAGGACAAATGTAACACTCTGATTTTGACTGATGTTTATGTTGCGCATTTTGGAAGCATTAAAATGAAATTGATGCCTTAATCACCTCTTAAAAAAATGTAAAGCACATGTTTGACTTCATGTTTTTCAGTGAAGATTTTGTCGCGATGAAAAATAGGGTGGGGGTAATAATAATTTTAATAATAAAATAATATTTTCGATCACCCAAGTAACAGAAAATGTTTAAAATGTTCTGCCACTGACCACTGTAGCAAATGACTACGTAGGTCCTGTTCAAAATTTGTGTGCATTTGTGTAAGCATAGCACGTATATTAGTGAAGATGTTAACGTTTCTGTAAAAAATTCAAGTTTATATATATATATATATATATATATATATATATATAGCATCCATAGTTTTTAGCCGAATGTAACACCGCTTTCCAAAAACTTGACAAAAAATCGTAGAAATATATATTGTAATTCAAACATTAATATATTGAATATTTGAGATATAGATATTTGTATGATATAAATTTTAACTGCGCATGCGAGAACTACAGCAAAGATTTTTTGTCATGATTTGATAGTCAATAATACTGTAGAGATTTTCTCCTCAATAAACAATTATTGAGGTAACTTTTTGAGTTTTCACGATATTTCACTGGTCCTTTTATGTGAGTTGCCCTGTAGTATTGACTATCGAATCATGAAAAAAAAAATTTGTACTTCGCGCATGCGCAGTTAAAATTTATTTCATGCAAATACCCATATCTCATAAAATATTCAATATATTAATATTTTAATTACAGTATACTATTTTTGCGATGTTTTGTCAAGTTTTTGGAAATCGGTGTTAAATTTGGCTGAAAACTCTACGTGCTATATATATATAAACATTTCGAATTTCTCACAGATACGTTAATATCTTCACGAATAGACGTGCTATGCTTACACAAATGCACACAAATGTTGAAAAGGACCGACATAATCATTTGATATAGTGACCGACCATGTTTAGCATTTTCTGTTACTTGGGTGATCTAAAATATATTTTTTTATTAAAATTATTATTGCCCCCATTGTCCTCGTGACAAAATATTCACTAAAAAACATGAAGTCAAACATGATCTTTACTCCCTCAAAGTTCAATGGCATTTCGTGCATTTCCTCACGAGTATCAGTAGATATTCGACGAAACGTCTGAAATTGGTCACCGCCCCTTAATTTCAGGACACCAGTGTATATGTATTATACTGTATATTTATATATTTATTTTATAGATATTTATATATTTATTTTATAGATATTTATATATTTATTTTATAGATATTTATATATTTATTTTATAGATATTTATATATTTATTTTATAGATATTTATATATTTAATAAAATTATATTTATGTAATATCAATGAATAAAATTCTATATCTGTAATATCATTAAATAAATTATTTTACTGTAATGTCATCAGTGATAGTAATCAGTGATTACTAACGCTCATTATATATTACATAATTTATTTTAATATTTTAATTTCTTAATGCTATTGTGATATATTTTTTAATTTACATAAATTTATGCGTTTTTAGATCTTAGACCTTTCCTTTATTTTTTATTTTAAAAATCATTTTTGTTCTAATTAAATTTAAATTTATATTTAAAAAACAAATTTAATATTCGAAGTTCATGTAGATTTTTTATTTGAAATTTTCCATGACACTTCTAAGCAAATAACCGTCTTTTCTAAAAAGAAAAAAAGAAAAAAAATAGACCGGGTCTTATATTTAAAAAAAATTTCAACAAAATACTCATTAGGGCTTTTTTTTTCAGGAGGTATTTTATTTTTTATTGCGTACAACAGTCTACATTTATTCATATATTCATGCACAAGATTTTAGATTTAACCATGCATTCATGTACAAAATTTTACCTGTATTTGGATACAGTAATAACATATTTTTAAGCATGAGCATCATTCTAATAGTGTCGTCAGTTAACAGTAATTAACAAAGTATCTTCCATAATCCTAACCCACAATATACACATAGCTTTAGTAACAATTTGTTTTGAAACTCTGTGGTGTTTTTACCGTCAATGACCGACGATGCAGAAGAATAAGCGATTCAGTGTCTATATAAAAGAAGGGTATCTTACAAATTGACTGACTAGGGTATTGACACAAGCGCACGTTTCAAGCAGAGCATTGCTTGGAATTGAGCTTAAGCAACGCCCCCTAGATAAGAAAGCCGTGACACGCGTCACGAAAACGTCATACCAAGCATGCAAAACAAAGGAAAAAATTTAAACAACTTGCATGTTTCGATTTCGATGGCACGTGTAATTATTAACTATTAGTCGTAAACAATAATTATTAATTCTATGAGGCAATAAAATCGAAACATGCAAGTTGTTCGAATTTTTTTCTTTGTTTTGCCTGCTTGGTATGACGTTTTCGTGACACGTGTCACGGCTTTCTTATCTAGGTAGCGTTGGTTAAGCTCAATTCCAAACAATGCCCTGCTTGAAGAGTGAGCTTGTGTCAATACCCTAGTCAGTCAATTTGTAAGATACCCTTCTATTATATAGACACTGAATCGCTTATTCTTTTGCATCGTCGGTCATTGACGGTAAAAAAACCACATAGTTTCAAAACAAATTGTTACTGAAGCTATGTTTATATTGTGGGTTAGGATTATGGAAGATACTTTATTAATTGATGTTATCTGACGACACTATTAGAATGATGCTCATGCTTAAAAATATAATATTACTGTATCCAAATAAAGGTAAAATTTTGTACATGAATGCATGGCTAAATCTAAAATCTTGTACATGAATATATGAATAAATGTAGACTGTTGTACGCGATAAAAAATAAAATACCTCCTGAAAAAAAAAAGTCCTAATGGCGTTGGCTTAACCCCTTGTCTGTTGAATATATTTGAGAAAAACGTGTCAAAAATGGAATTTTTTTTTGCTTTTACCCATTGCCTGTGACGCCTGAACTCAGTTCGGCCAACGCAAATACGGCAATTTTCTAATGCACGACCTGAGTTTGGGCAAGAGAAAAATCGGTGTTTCAATTCCGCGACGCCCGAACTCAGTTCGGCCAACGCAAATACGGCAATTTTCTAATGCACGACCTGAGTTTGGGCAAGAGAAAAATCGGTGTTTCAATTCCGTGACGCCCGAACTCAGTTCAGCCAACGCAAATACGGCAATTTTGTAATGCACGACCTGAGTTTGGGCAAGAGAAAAATCGGTGTTTCAATTCCGTGACGCCTGAACTCAGTTTGGCCAACGCAAACACGGCAAATTTCTAATGCACGACCTGAGTTTGGGCAAGAGACAAATCGGTGTTTCAATTCCGTGACGCCCGAACTCAGTTCGGCCAACGCAAATACGGCAATTTTATAATGCACGACCTGAGTTTGGGCAAGAGAAAAATCGGTGTTTCAATTCCGTGACGCCCGAACTCAGTTCGTCCAATGCATAATATATAATTTACCATTTTCCCAATAGATGGCGATACATTTCCGCGAACAGTTCGACAGTTTCGCGCCTTTTGTCGGATTTTTGTAATTTTGCAGTTCTTCACGAATTTCATTCAAACCACATTATGTTTGACAGGCAGGTATGTAAATTTTTCGCAAGTTAAAAATTTCTTTGCATTGTTTTTAAGCATTGGATGATCTGAGTTCGGGCTTCTCGTGATAGACACGCCGATTTTTCTCTTGCCCGAACTCAGATTGGGCATTCCCAAATTGTCGCATTTACGTTGCCCCAACTGCGTTCGGGCGTCACAGGCCAGGGGTTTAAGCTACGAACGTCCTGCAGATTCATGCTGGACTTATTTTCCGATTTTCGGGGAAACACGATATACATGTTACCGTAGTACTAAACGGTTATTGGTTATTTTTAATTATATTGGAGCTCAACATCACATGAATACTGCATTTATCGGAGTAACTTTAATGGTTAAATATTTACTTTCCAAGGGAAATATTTGCAGTAAAAGGCCATTATTATAGAAATATTGGCTTTATATTGCAAATATTGGTAATGAAATGTGTAAATATTTCCAAATTACTCGAACTCGACCAATCTGCGGATTATTTAGGGTCAGGTTGGAGGTAATTTTTTTCATTGCGAATCTAGTTTGTGTCGCCTTTAGTTAAATTGTTTCGTGTGGTTTGGTTTTGGGTTGGGTTTCAACACTTGTGGATCAGGTTCAGATTGACCTATTTTTCAAAAACAAAGTCCAGAAAAACTTTTCAGATCAAAAAAAATATATATTTGAATATTAATGAGTTTGTCTTAAAAGATAATGTTAGGTTTCCTGCATTAACGGAAATGCGCGTGATTCTATTAAAAACCTCAAGGTTCGTCGCAATATTACCTATATAGACCAAGACATAGTAACGATTGGTGAATATATAGCCAATATAAAGAATATTAAGCTAATATTGTTTTAATAGGGTTTGGGTAATAAGAAATTATTAAAAGTAAAAAAAAAGTAGTATATTTCAAAAATTTTTGGCAATTATACAGCTTAATTAATAAAAAATAATTATTACACACACTAATAAAACTAATTAATATTTATTATTAAATTTAAATAAATAATATTTTTATTAATTTTATACAAAATTATGTATCCCTGCTGAATCGAATCCATTTGAAGTTCTCGCACAAGGATCATTCTAGAATATTCTTAATATATATTTCACCGTAAACAGAATAATACTTGAATGATACAAAATAGAAATTTTACTTCCCAGAAAAGTATTTCTTTTTACTTGTTATGTTAAATGATTATAATTAAGAATTCCCAAAATACTTATTGTTTTTTTCTACACATGTTTATTTTTTTATTTTAACAATTATATCTATACGCAAAATAAAAAAACAGTAGCTCGCAAAAGTTTTGAGACCACATGTTTTTCTGTCCTAACTTTTTCTGTAAGCAAAATTTCGTATTATTGTAAATTAGTTATTTGTACCCCTTTTTAAGCTCAACAAAATGCAACATTAAAACAATTCAGACATATGCATGAATTAAAAATAATTCGAAAATTCGCACAAGTTTTGAGACGATTCAGTTTTTTAAACTTTTATTGAGATTAAGCGTTTTAATTTAACGAAATAGAGCAATATTTAATATTTAGTTGTATATCCTTTTTATTAAAAGGACTGTAGCGCATCGTCTGAGTACGGAATAAACTGGATTTTCTAAAGTGGACCTAGGGATTTTTGCCCATTCCGATTAAAGAACCTGCAGGAATTCTGCCTTTGAAGAATGCTTCCGTATCCCGACTTTCCTACCATTGTGTTTCCAAAGAAGTTGAATTGGATTGAGGTCAAATGACTGACTCGGCCAGTCCAAAACTTTAATTTTCTTAGCTGTAACTAATTTGTCACCGTTTTGAAGGTGTGCTTTCGATCATTATCCTGCTGAAGCACGCATCCACGAGACCATTTTTTTACGAACATAAGGCAGCATTTGATCATCTGAAACGTTTTTATAAACATTTTGATCCACACAATCACATTGATGTGTACGAAGGGGACAACTCCATCATGATGGAAAGTTCCCCAGATCATTACCGATTCATTTCCGTGCTTCACTGTTGGATGTTAGTACCGGTGAACCATTCTGGATGGACGGCGTATTAGTCGCCCAAAAGGCACCAGGATGGATCCCCGGTATGGACGTCCAACAGTGAATCACGGAAAAGGAACAGCAATGGTCCTGAGAGCTTTCCATGATGATGGAATCGTCGCCCTCGTACACATCGATGCGATTATGGATCAAAATGTTTATACAAACATTTTAGAAGATCACATGCTGCCTTATGCTCTTAAAAAGATGCCTCGTGGATAGATGCTTCAGCAGGATATTGATCCAAAGCACACCTTCAAAATGGTGACAAACTCGTTTACAGAAAGTTAAAGTTTTAGACAGGCCAAGTCAGTACCTGACCTCAATCTTATTGAACATCTTTGGGAACACAATGGAAGAAAATTCGGGACACGGAAGCATTCTTCAAAGGCAGAACTCCTTCAGAATCTTCAATCAGGATGTGCGAAAATCCCTAGGTCCACTTTAGAAAGCCTAGTTTATTCCATGCCCAGAAGATGCGCTTAAGTCCTCAAATCTAAAGGATATGCAATTAAATATTAAATATTGCTGTATTTCGTTACATTAAGACGCTTAATCTCAACAAAAGTATAGAAACACTGAATTGTCTCAAAACTTTTGCGAAGTAATTTTGCGAATTTCCGAATTATTTTTTGCATATGTCTCAATTGTTCAAATGTTACATTTTTTTAGCTTTAAAAGGGGTACAAATTACTAATTTACATCATTAAGACTTTTTTTTACAGAAAAAAGTTAGGTCAGAAAAACCTATCGTCTCAAAACTTTTGCGAGCTACTGTATATATGTATAAGCATATATAAGAGTATATTATAGATACATAGTATTTTATAAAACTTCATAAAAATATAGCCTTATATTTTTACATTTTTTAATCATACATTTTTTTAATTAATTAAAAAACTGCGTTAACGGCGTTAATACGTTAACTAACGTATGTTCTTGTCACGAAATTTAAATGAAAAAATAACAAAGAATTTTAAGTCAAACATACATAATATACATTTGCAGAACTGACTCGCTTATGTCCTCTGCGCAATTTTGTTTTATGTAAGGGGAGTCGTCACTTTAAACTGCAAATAATATTTTTTTTTTTCTAAAAAATGTCACCGCTCTGAATGAAAAAAAAAAACGCATCAACATATTAAAATTAGACTCGGGACAATTTTAAATTCATAATATATGTTTTCATGGCAATTTCAAATGTTTTTTTAATTTTTCATGCATTTCTCTCAAAACTGTGTTGTGTTGAAAAATCATTTATTTTGAAGAGATACGCGAAAAACTATTATGCATTTAACTTCTACCTACTTTGTTTCATAAATTAAACGATTTAAATTTTATTTGTGGTAAATGCATTGTATTGTGGGATGTGATATTTATAATAATTTAAACATTTAACTTTCTGATTCTAAAATATATCTCATATAAGCTAATAAATATATTTGTAGTTTTATAAATTATGTATTTACTCTAATGAAAACCAAGAACAGTTTTTTGTTTTTGGTTCTAAGAAACAAATGGTGTATTATTTTTTTTTCAATACATATTGAATATTTTTGTATTTTTAATACAGCTTTTATTGATTGATTAATAATGGGCTATAACATTAAGCCTGTAAATAATTAATTCTGAAGAGTTGGTTTTTATTTATTAACTCTGATGATAAATTTTATACATGAAATATACGTAAAAACGACTTGAAGTTTGAGTATCGAAAAACTGGTAATTTGTCTTGTAACGATATTGGGAAATATTTTACAGCTATTTCATTTTGATAACACACAAAAAAATATTTTAATTAAATAAAATTGTGTTTCTTAAATAAATAAGAATTGTATTAACTTTTACCTTTGCAAGTTCAATTATTTCGCTCATTCAATATTTTTAAATTTTTTCTTCTAAGTTACGTCTGAATTACCAAAATTAATTTAAAAGCTTCTCTCAATCTTTCAACAATGGTCTTTGATGATTAGGAATATAATTATTTAATTGATTTTTCAAAGTGATTTATTCATTAAATTAGAAATTATTTTTTTTTTGTAATTTTTAACTTTTTGCAAATTTTAAAGTTAAAATATAATGAAATCATGTGCAAAATATAAATAGAGATGGTATTTTTACATATATAAGTTAAAACACTATGTAATGAAAATTATGGGTTTTATTACTATGCCTATTTGTAAGAAAATATACATTTAACTATGAATTTTTTTTTTAAATAAGCTGTTATATACAATGTATTTATTGGAATTTGTGTCACATAGATGTGTACATATGTTGTAAAAAGAATGTTAGTGAGAAAGGGGGATGTGTGCAAGTACAAAAATTAAGGGGCAGTGACCGATTTTTTCGATTTTAGACGTTTTGTCGAACATCTACTGGAATACTTTACGAATTGTCTTTGAACTTCAAGAATGTAAAGAACATGTCTGACTTCATAATTTTCCGTGAAGATTATGTCACGAAGAGAATTAAGGGTGGAAAAGCAATAATAATTTTAATAATGCTCAAAATGATCTGTCACTATAGCAAATAACTATGTAAGCCCTTTTCAACATTTGTGTTCATTTGTGTAAGCATAGCACATATATTCCTGAAGACGTTTATGTGAAAATTTCTAAAGTTTTTTGTTTATAGCATACGGAGTTTTCAGCCGAATTCAACACAACTTTCCGAAAACTTGCAAAGAACAATAGAAAAAGTATACTGCAATTAAATTATTAATATAGTGAATATTTGATGAGATATGGGTATTTGAATGAAATATATTTTAACTGCGCATGCGCAAAATACAGCAAATCCCATTGGATTATATGGGATTTCACCCCGAATTTGTCAATTAGCTCACTGTATTGCTGGTATCTCTCTGAGTTTTGACGATATTTGACTCGTCTTTTTATATAAGTTGCTCTACAGAATTGACTACCAAATCATGAAAAAAAAAATCCTTGGTATAGTTTTACTTTTATTATACTACTTCTACTGCTCTTTGTCAAGTATTTGGGAAGCAGGGTTAAATTCGGTTAAAAGCTATGCAAGCTATAATGAAGAAAAAGTATAATAATAATTTTTCACAGAAACGTTAACATTTTCAAGAATATGTATGCTATTGTTACACAAACGCACAAAACGTTGAACAAAACCTACATAGTCATTTGCTACAGTGGCGGATTATTTTGAGCATTTTCTGTTTCTTGGGGGACGCAAATATACTTTAATTATTATTAAATTTAACATTACACCCCCCCCCCTCCAATTTTTCTCGGGACTAAATCTTCACTGAACGACATGAAATTAAACATGTTCTTTACATCCTCAAAGTTCAACAGTATTTCGGGAATTTCCTCACGAATTCCAGTAGATATTCGACAAAATGTCTGAAATCGAAAGTGTTCTGTCACTGCACTGCCCCTTAATTTCTGGACATCAGTGTATATAATTCAAATAATGACTTCAGTATCTACGGAGTTTTTAGCATAAAAGTAACTATTCAGTCATGTAAATAAGCAAACTTAAAAAAAGCAGTATTTTCATGATGATTGTACTTTTTTTTTTAGCTTTTTGTATTTGGAAATTACCAGATCACGGGAAGGAATTACAGTGAATGCACCGTGGACTATTATTCACCAGAAGGCTGGGCGCCATTCTACAACTATATGCAAAGCTTCTTATATTACTTAATTTTGGCCATTTTGATGCTTTTTGACTTTTTCCTTTGCTTTGGTAAGCAGTTTACAGTAATTTACAAAGATAACCATTTTGAGAAATGTATTAAATTCGCCATAAAATGTGAATAAAAAAGAAATTTCGAAAAAAAAAATCTATCTCTTATCTTTCTTAATGTTTACGAAAAGGTAATATAACATATTTTCAGTTACACGTAATTCGAAATAGCGTTTTTTTTTTTTTTTTTTTTGAAGCCTGTGAAACCAACAGATTTCAGAGAAACATTTCTGAAAAATAATGTTCTTTTTGCTGCCCGTAATTTTTGGAACCATTTTCGAGCAGTTTTACTTACCCATCATACGTAGTATAGTGTGATCGTTTAAAAAAAAAAAAAAAAAAGACGGATTTACACGTTTCAGACACTGGAGATTCCGATAAACATATTTTTAGAAAAAAGAAATTGCCGTCCGTCTGTCTGTGTGTCTGTGTGACTGTAAATGCTCTATCTCCCGAACAAATTGAGATACACATTAAATTTAGTATGTAATTAGTATGTAATAATGAAAATAAGCCTATTGAATTTCAGTAACCTCGATTATCCGGAACTATTTTTTCGGACTCTCGAAATATTCGTTCTGATAAAAGATAGATAAAAATTTTCGAAATTGTTTATTTTAAAGAGTGAATATAAAAGACAATAAAAAAACCTAAATTTTGCGTAAAGAGTGAAGTCGATCTGGTAATTAGTTGCCGAGATTCATACTCTTCAATTTTTCATGATCCTGTATTTCGTTCAAATTTCAATTCAAAGATATATTTTAATTGAAAATGAGACGCTTAATGTGACGAAGTAAACTGTTAGTTAATATGATTATCATTTTTGGAGTTACACTGTAAAAAATGACCAATGTTTCTTATTTTATGAAAATATGCTATAACCACGAACGAAAATATAATATAATCTTTTGAGTTTTCCGAAATTTCAAATAGCATGTTGCATTGTCTTTTGAATCCCCAGAAACGAATACATTTTCAAAATTTAAAGAATAATTTATAAAAACAAATTATTTTTAGCTGCCCGAATTTTTCAGAAACGTTTCTGAAGGGTTTTTATAGTGTATTAATTAGTGTCCTCAGGCTGGAATACCTGTTTTTCGAATGTTATCCATTCTCAAGTACACATTTTCAGCCGCATATGTCAATTTATACATGAAAGAGTAAAGAAATAATCTTAATTTTAATGTTATTGTTAACGCTGTTAATTTTGCATGTTTGTCTGTTAAACATTTTTTTTGAGCATGAAAATGTTTACTTCAGAATGTATAGCATTCGAAAAACAGGTATTCCAGGCTGAGGACACTAATTAATACACTATAAAAACCCTTCGGAAACGTTTCTGAAAAATTCGGGCAGCTAAAAATAATTTATTTTTATAAATTATTCTTTAAATTTTGAAAATGTATTCGTTTCTGGGTATTGAAAAGACAATGTAACATGCTATTTGAAATTTCGGATCACTCAGAAGATTATATTATATTTTCGTTCATGGTTATAACATATTTTCATAAAATCAGAAACATTGGTCATTTTTTACAGTGTATAAGGATGTTTTTTTTACGCAATTGAGTAATAGAGCGTTTAAAGTTTATGACGTCATCAAGCTAAGATTTTATTCGAATTGCAATGCATTTTATAAATAGTTTACACATGTTTTATTTTCAAATATTATGTTATGCATATCCATGTTGGGTAAGTAGTATGTGGTCCCCAACGACTAGTTTACAGTGTAATCAGTTTTCTCTAGATCGAATATCTGTGTTTTGAATGATATGAATTCTGAGATAAACATTTTCATTCGCATAATACTACTTTTATATGAAATGTTAGGCTAGACTTTATGCTGTTTACAGGGTTTGAATGTGATGTAATGTAAGAAACTACATTTTGTAGAGTTAGGAATAAATTGTTAGATCTTGGTCTGTTGTAGAAATTTTTTTCTGACATCAATGAGCAGCTTAGGAATCAAGGTTTCGCTGTATGTTTTGAAAATAGTGCTATATATAATAGGTACGACAAGAATAACAGAATAATGTCAATTTAATGTTGATATTAAGGTTATTAATATTTGTGTTAATGCTGCTAAATTATTATGTTTGTTGGACATGAAAATGTTTACTTAAAAATTGATAGGATACGAAAAACCAATATTTCGTTTTGAGGAAAACTATTGAAATTGTTGAAATTATTACACTGTAAAACTCTTCGGAAATGTTTCGAAAATTTCGGGGAGCAAAGGAAACATTTGCTTCTTAAATGCGTCTTTAACTCTCGAAATCTGTTGGTTTCCGTTCATAAAATAACGTTTTTCGGAATCGCGGGTAATTCAGGGGAGGTTATAATATATTTTTGTAAACCTCCTATTAGATAAGAATTATATTAAGAAACAAGTCTCTTTTTTACAACGTAGACGATAAAGAGACCAGCCACCAATTTGCAAGATTACAAATAAGCTATTATTGTGGTATTTAAGAAGTCTTTTTAATGGTATAATGTTTTAAGCCAGTGACAATAGTTCTGAAATCGCATGTAAAGCAGCTGACATATATGCGCTTCTTTCTCGGGAAGTATTGAAGAAAATTCAATATTTGTGAATAGTTTTTGCGATAATTAAACTATAAACGTCCGTTGGCAAAAATAAAAAGGATAAAACACAAAATAGTTATGTTATTGTATTGCGAAATGGAGCAGCTATTTAAAATTTTACTTTCATGCACGTGTCTTTTTTCACAGTGTAAACGCAAAGTAGTCCTACTATCAACAGGAGATTATTTAAAATTCAATATATTTAAATAATTTTTGCGATAATTAAACTATAAATTGGCCATTGGCAAAAATACTAAAGGGAAAGAAATGAAATAGTTAAGTCATTGTATTACGAAATTGAGTAACTGTTGTAATTTTGATTTTCATACACGTGTATTTTTTTACAGCAAAGACGCTAAGTAGACCTGCTATCAACAGGAGATTATTTAAAATTCAATATTTTTAAATGGTTTTTGCGGTAATTAAACAATAAATTGGCCGTTGAAAAAAAAAACAAGAACGGAAAATCATGCATCAAGCATAGATTATGAAACACCTTCCAACACATCTAGAAAACTGTAACTAAACTTCACCGTTAAATGAGGTGAAAGAAAATATGAAATAGTTTAGGAAACATCTGACACATTTAAAAATCCAGTTTTAGCACTTAGCATTCATAGTAAAAAAAGTTGTCAAATTATATAGTGTAGCCCTGTATATGACCTATAGACTTGGACATATACTACATAGCATGATAAAATTTAGTTTAGTTAGAAAAATTCACGTATAGTAATTTTCGCCTATCGATGGAAATGTACTCGAAATATTTTGTATAGCCGTGTATATTATCTAAACACTTTTGTACACACCACATATTAAGCTAAAATTTAATTCAGATTAAAAACGCAGAAGGCAAATAAAAACTCACTTCCAGCAGTTACCAACCATAAACGATATATATATATATTTTTTTTTTTTGCGTAGCCTTGAATATGAATTTATTTATATTCCACAAACATCTATGAGTCTACTAAATATAGTTGAGCAGGAAAATGCGTAACACAATTAAAAATACCCTTAAGCAATTCACTCTCATACTTATTAATACTTAGGAATTTCTTTGTGTAGCCCTGTATATGACAGGATATATACACACCACGTACTATGCAAACATTTAGTCAATCTAAAAATCCAAACCAAAATTGAAAACGCACTTATCACACATACAATGTAATTATCAAGCAAAACTGTAACCGAATTATTTTGTATGTCTGTGTAAATGAAATATAAATATATACATATAAATTTCATTATGCTTTAAAGATTGAAACATGATTAAATTACAATGCAGACGATTTTTTTCAGTAGAACATTGTGTGACAAAATTATTTTGTGTGACCCTGTAAATGAATAACAAATGCTTTGTGCAACATATTTTAGAGAAAACATATTTTTGTGCGGTATATAATTGTATATCAATTTCATTTCAATGTGTACATAGTATCAAACGTATGCCATGAACTTGTTTACGAATGGCTGTTTTATCCTCACTGTAAAAAATTTTGGTGAAAAATGACGGTACATATACTGGCAACTTTGTGACCAGTATATATACCGTAATTTAACAGGACGGCATATGTACCGTAAAATATTTAAATTATATGTACCGGCTGCACTCCCCCCTCTCCTCAGGCCTGCACACATTACGTAACAAGAGCAAGAGCATCACTTCAAGGGTTGCCGTACACCGAGACGGGGCTACCAGACTTTTCCTTACTGAAAAATAATTATTTTACGGTACAAATAGCGATTTTTTACTGAAAAACAATCATTTTACGGTATAAATACCGTTTATAATCGAAATGGCACATATACGGTTTCTATACGCTTAATATACCTTAGAAGTACCTTACTCATACCTTAAAGAGTGAAAACGGTACAAGTACCGTTAATTTACGGTACATCTACTGAAATTTTACGAAAATTTTTTACAGTGCTGTTACTTTCACGAATTATATTATGGCCAACCTGCACAAGTAAGTAATATGTAAATACTATATACTACTATACAAATCTTAGTTTGACACTTCACTTGATGCAATATATTGTAAGGGGTCTTTGAACTCACAAAATACATGAAAAGGAGACCTCTATAAGAATTATCATAACTCCGCAACTCTTTGACTTTGAATTATAAAATTTAAAATGCATATTAATAAAGGTTTATTTTATAAATTAAAATTCTCCAAAAATGTTTACACTCATATAAAGCTTTTAAATGTATTTTAAAATATAATACATTTTTTACGAAATAATTATTCTTGCATGTACTGCGCACATGATTTTTCACATTTGAATTGCTAAAACCAGCCAAAGTTTTTTTAATGAGTACATATATAATACATATATATTGTGTTCCCAAAATGACCTACCATGAAAAAAATAAAATGTGTAGAATATGGGAAAAAAATTTTTTTTAGAGAAATTAGAAATATCGAGTTTTTTTTTTTTTTTTTTTTTTTTTTTTACTACAAAAATAATCACAAATTCTAAACGTGTTACTTCAAAAACATAATAGTAGGTCATTTTGTGCATCTGTTTGGTTAAGACATTCAGTCCAAATTTCATGAAATTCTAACCAACTATTTTTCTTAAATCGTGCGCGCAATGACCAAAATTGTCGTTTTGAGAAAATTGACTTCAAAAATCAAACTGTCCCTTGATCATATACAAAAAGCTCAGACTGTTTTAGACATAACTCCACTTCTAAAGTGAATTTTTCCATGGGGTTTATTTTAAATTGTTCCTAAAGAATCATATTTAATTATAATCTAATAATTTTTTTTCAAATTTCTGACACTTTAAAGGTTACCTGACCCCTAAAGGAAAATACTAAAAGGGTAGGTTTTCCGAAATAAAAACTATTTGCGGAGTTCTAATTTAATTTGCGACGAAATTCATTACTTTTTATTTTATTTTTTTTTTGAAATTTTTGAGCTTTAATTATACTTTATTTGCTTTCAGATCTTGCAAAATTTAAGAACCGCAGTAACTTGATTGATCATGCGGAGGGGAAAATAACGATTTTCTTTGGAAAGCTTGCAGTCAGCACATGGATTTTGCACCTCATAATGGTATATATGTATGTTTATATACCTTCGATTTCTGTATTAATTGAGTCTGTGCATCGGGCTCATAAGCTACGGGGTTGTATTTTTGCAAGTTTGAATCCTTATATAATGACAAAAATTAAAGATAACGTTTTTGAACCAAAATCTGATAATAAGAAAGACGAAAGTTTGGTGAAAAAAGATATGATTTTATGTTGTGATATAGAAAGTAGTGAAGAAGACGATGACAATGGTCCATATGAGGAAAGTGCAACTTTTGTATAAAAGAGAAAAGAGTCGTTAAAACGGAAGATTTTCATTTGAAATTTTACAGACCAATAAACTATGCTGAAATTTGCAGTTAACCTTATTATGTGTCAACGGATCATAATTTTATTTTTTCTGCAGTCATCCATTGCTGAAGTTTTTCAGTTCATTATATGAGCCCCATCCTCTAATAGCCCCTTGGGTTCATTAAAACATTTGGGTTTTCTTTATTAATTAACAGTATTCTTATGTTAGCCAAATGAACAAACAGCTGAAATTAAATTAATGATATTCATAGAATTTTAAATTTAACTTAGTATTTTGCATTTTATTTTACTTTTTAAAAGGAAACATAACCTTAAATGATTGGTTTAAATATCTTGTGGATCGGTCTTTTCTCCTGTGTCAAATCTCAAAATGTATGAATTTCATTCAGATTAATGAACATATTTTTCATTACCCGATGCACAGACTGAATTATTTCCCCTTTTCTACTCCTTTTTAACTTTATGTACCTTCCTTTGGTTTTCCCACAATGTGGCGCTCTTTACTTTGAATTTTTGTGTGTATATATTGATGTTTTTTTTTAAGTATTATTAGTAAAGTCTCTTATAACGTTGATACATTGTTGTTTTCTATTGGTCTAATGCCGAATACTGAATATTCTGAAAAATGTAAGGCCAAATAATAACTTTAAAAAAGTTAATATTGATTATAGTATTTTTTTTAAATGATAAATTGAAAATAAGGCAAACAAATATTTTGTATTATTTATATGTTTAAAACTTTTAACAGTTTCATGTATTTTTTATAATATTTGAAACACCTTGATGCCAATTTATAAACCAAGACTTTTACTAATTCCAAATTACTAATAGCATTAATTTTATATGTAGATACATAGACTTCATATACATTTCAGCTGAAATAGAACTCATTATTATCACTGTTTAATGCACTTTTTGAACTTATTTTTTATTTTTAAAAAATTCTCAATAAAAAAGTCAAGAATTTGTAATTTACCCTTTTATACTCAGATGTATAAAATTGATAAACTGTAAGTAAACATGATACATTATTTCCTTTAAAATAATAATAAAAAAAGTATTCTTTATTTATACTACCCAGTAATAATTTTATACTTTCTGACGTTCGCTGTTAATGGGATAGTCATACTGTTTAAATGCCCATAATCAGTGAAATACCTCATGAAATAGTCTTGGTGAATTAAATTTTGTTGCAAAAAGTTTTTATGTAAAAATGTTCCTCGTGACTTAAAATATGAAATGGGGTATACAAATATTACACATTTTAATTATTAAAGTTACAATGCTTCTTTAAATGCAAAACGTGAGCATGCAGCAAGAAAAAAAATATTTTTATTTATAAAACATCGTTATTTGCACTTATTTGGAACTTAAAAAATCTAACAATACAACTTAAACTAATGTATCAATTTAAATTTGAATTAGTGTTTAAACATTTTTTTAATTTACTGAATTATTGTTCTGCAATTTTTTAATGTAATGAATTATTGTTCTGCATTATTTTTAATGTACTGAATTATTGTTCAGAATTTTTTTAAATTAATATAGTATAGGGGCTGTTCTTAAAAAATTAATAAAAAAACTGCTGAACAGTACGAATCTTCTTGGCACATTAACAAAGTGATTTTCATAAGTGCGCGAAATTTGCAGACATTAATATTCAAGTGCTTTAGAACTGAATAGCGTATATCGTTTTACAATAAATGTATTACATTTATTATCAATTGTTCCACGATAGTTGTGTTCTTAAAATATGCTTAAATCTCGAACTTCTACAGTATTTTCTGAAGGATTCTCAGCCTTTAAGAAAGGAAAGAAATACTGCTCGACCCCTTAGTAATATAAATAAGAATACCTGCACATTTTGTGCATTTAAATATGAAAATGACTGCTGAATGTGTCAGAAAGTATGAAGTTTGGATTTGAGAAAAGCATAACAAGAAAAAAAAAAGAAATTATTATTTTTATACTTGAATCTATTCATCTAAATGTCCAAAGTATTCAGCCACTGAAATTCAGCCGAATTATCCGGCCAACTGTTATTCAGAATTTGTCCAAATGTTCTGAAAAAGGGCCGAATATTCCGAATACCGAATAGTGTCCTAATATTCGTTACATTCCTAATAAAAAGCTTTGAAATATATCTTGATTACATGAAGTTTTGATCAGTTTATTAATAATGTTCATTTTGATATACAATTTATCAAACTTGGCTAAATAAATTAATTATTAGGTCTATTCATTTTTTCTACTTTTGCGAGTAGCGAACTAAACTGAAACATAAATGTAAAATGTGTAAACCAAACATTCCAACTTTGTTTTTATGTTTTCATTTTGAACTTTAACTTTTTATTTTCCGCAAAAATCAGTATTATTTTTGCGTACTCTTAACAGAACATCTGTGTACCCTCAGGAACGTGTGTAACACAGTTTTGAAACCATTGTTATATACGTTGTTTGACTTACTTATACCGTAATGTCTAATATCACTTTTAATACACCAAGTTTTGTCTAAACTATTCAAACTGAATGATTTTTTTTTCACAAATCCTTCTATCTTATATGAATATACAAATATATGTATTCGGTTTTCCAGGAGTCAATATTTAGTAGTATTAACTAAAGTAGGGTTAACTTTAGTAACTTTAGTAGGGTAACATATCTTCAGATTGTTTCCTACTATTGTATACGATAGTTTATAATTTAGAAAAAAAATGCCTTTTTCTGATTTCTAAAAATTCAAAAAGGTTGAATGAAATATAATTCACATGAATTCACTTTATGTCACAAATTTCAGATAAAATTTTAAAAAGTTGAAAAAAGGTAATTAAATTTAATCAAAATATTCATTTACTTCCTGCTAGTACTCAGCAATGCTAAATCCATAAAAGAAAAAAAATTGTGTGGAATTTTCATTTTTATCAAATCGAACAATTTTGTTCATTTTGGAAATTCTATCATTCACCTTACGTCATCTATCCTTTATCAGTCTTTCACTGAAAAATTGGAAAAAAAAAAGGTAAAAAAATATTTTAATTATATATATTCATAACGTTTTCCTAATTAACTGGAAGTGAATGGATATCAAGAGGTAATATATGTTGAGTGGAATATATGTTCACCATTAAAAGTGCATAATACAATAAAAAATATTCGTATTGTTTGATGTTTTAATGTTTAAAATGTGTGCTTTTAAAAGTGTAAACCTGTTTTATCCACAGTTATATTTTCAAAATGCATTTGAAATAAAAGAATAACATTTGAAAATGGAGTATATTTTTAAATTGATATTAATGCTATACTAACTCTGCCGCACATCACCGTGTAAAAATGTGACTAGTACTAATCGATTAGTAATAACATGTAGTAAATAATGCTATGGTTAAACTTTTCTTAGTCCGTCATGTACATATAATAGAGATTGTCATACTTTTACAATGCTAACATTTAATTTTTAATTACATTTGGATTGTTCGGTAAATTTTACATTCGTAATAAAACTGGAAATCTCAGGATCCTGTTACAGATAAAACAGTTTAAGTTTTATGCAGGTTAAAATTTTGAAATTTCTCATTTCGTTTTTAATCGTTATAAAACAGATTCAACGGATAGTTTATTGATAATATCTCAAAACCTACTTTGCGAAATGTGATTTAATTTTGCATTTGTATATTTGTAGCTTATAGAAATTGATTTCTCTTAAAAATTAATAGGTTACAGTTTAAAAAAGATTTTGAAAATTAATTTCAAAAAATTTTTTTTGCTAATAATCATCTTAATTGTAACCTAAGTTTATTTGAAATTGAAATAGATTTCTAGAAGAAGCTTCAAATATGTCAATCCAAAATTGTAACTCATTCCACCAAGTAGTCTTTGAGTTATGATTAAAAAACTACATGCATATGTTTTGCAACGAATAAAAATGTATTCAACATTATAGGATTTCCAAATTTCAAATCAGCGTAATTCTGAAACCAGTTGACGGACTGACTTTCCGTTTGGTATCTGAAAGTGAATATTTATTGAAAACAAAATAAAAATATTAGGTGTTAGTTTTGAAAATTTATCTTTTTTTATATATTTTCTATATGCAGTCTACCCACTATTATTAATATTCGATTAGTATCAGTTACATTTTTAGGTGCTTTCGTAATTATATAAATACGTAGCACCTATAGTCGTCGTCCGGTCCGTCCGCTTGTCGGTCCGCATATAAGAGCGCAAAAACTACCCAACCGAATGATTTGAAATTTAATATATATAATCGTTGCAGAATTTTGTCGAGTCATTCGAAATTTTATGAAAATCGAATCAAAACTTAAAAAGATATTAATAAAAGTTTTCTTCATTCTATTAACTCGTATCATACATAATCTGTATAATAAAAGCGCAAGACATTTGACTGAGGAAAACAAGTATGGGCTGATCATTTCTTTTTTCATATACCAGGTGGCCACTTTTATTCAAAATTATTTTTTCGAATAAAATTGCATAAAAGTTACATTTTTAGGAAATTCGTACAAAAAAATTGTTTGTTTGAGAGTACAGTAAAAAATGTACAGATTCTGAGATAATTTCAGTTAAAATTAGGTTAACAGCCCAATATTTATCCCAATATCCATTAAAGTAAATAAACACAAGAGATTCGTTCATCGTGAATCATAGAAATTTTAAACAGTGGAGGTTATTATTTTCAAAGCAAGATCACCATGGTAAATTTTCCAGCGCTATCTGGTGTCGAAAAAAAAATCTAGTTATAGTAAGAACGCGCCTCATTTGTGACATTTAACGTACTATTTCCAAATTGTTATGCGATAATATGCAGCAGAATTAGTAGTGTATGATCATATTTACTTTTCAGGACTTGAACATTTTAATGTGAAGGTTCTTTTCTAATTATCACTTTGCGATATTATAATCATAAAAAAATCAAAGGGGAAAAATAATATAATTATTATTATAATTATATAAGATCGAGTCAAGATTGAATAAAAATGCAATCTTTTATCTTAAATAGCTTCTTTCGTTTTAAACTGTGCAAAATGTTAAAGAAATCTAACTTTAAAAATTAAACAAATATATATATATATTTGGAACATCGGTTACTGAGTTATATTTATATATTTGATAGCAAACATTGATTATATTCATTTAGATTTAACATACATAAGTAATGCATTTTTTAAATGATCATTTTTCACATTTTTCCAATTTTTTCCTCATTGTTTTGTTAAACTTTAAAACTCGAATATAGGGAGTATTTTCTGTACATTGTCCAATTAAAATAGCACAAGAGCTTCCATCACACAGAGTATCTCCAATGCACATATTTTATAATTTGAAATCCAGATACAGTGATTTGTTTTAAACTAACTATAAAGAGGTTTCTTAAAGCTCGTATCTTAAATTTTAAATGTTCTTAATGTTTATAATAATGTTATATTTGCATGATTATATTCATAAATTCGTATTTAAATATCATATATGTATCGTATTTAAATATCACAACAAAATGCTTGATTTAAAGTAATTATTCCTCGTAAGACTAAGTTATTGTACTGTATTTTCAAGGATTAGTATATATGCCTATCAATGTATAGTTATAATGTAAGAGTGTCTATCAATGTATTTCTGAATATCACATTGTAAGCTCGTATCTTAATTTTTTTTCTTAATGTTGATAATAATGCTATATTTGTATGATTATATTCTCAAATTCATGTTTAAATATTCATATATATATAAAATTTTGATTGAAAGAAATTATTCTTCGTAAGACAAAGTTATTGTACTGCATTTTCAAGGATATGTTTTAATATATAGTGGTATAAAATGTATGTATATCAATATATATTTGGGTACTTCTCTATTATCCCGTCGACCACTTTTCATAACAGAAAAATATCGCCTAACTATAAGATTAAACGCCAAAAATGCAGTCCCATTTACTTCATGTCAGAAGCATTATACATGTTTGTTATGTCACCAAGTCGTTTTTAATTCAACATTTGCGTGTATTTTTCATTATATTTTACTGATTTATTAGTTATTTCATTAATTAAAATAACAACTGTGTCCTTAAATTCTTATATTTTATTTATTTATTTATTTTGATATTCCAATGGCAACGTTCTCCCGTTTATTTGGCGTTACAGTTTGGCGATAGTTTATTGTTATGAAAAGTGGTCGACGGGATAACAGAGAAGTAGCTATATTTGTAATGTAAGAGTGTGATATGTCCATCAAGGTATTATTGAAAATCACATTGTCTGATGTAAAACCTGTACTCTGAAGATAAATAAATGGCTACGCATGTATTGTTGGTTTTCCTGCTTTACTTTTACGCATTATTTGCATTATTTGTCATATTATTTTTGGAGGCGACAATAATTGTCATATTTCATCAAAAATACTTCCTTAAATCTTCATTGATTTTATATTCACTATGTCAGTAACAATGTTACGAACCATTAAATTAATATTTTTATAAATTTATAATAAAAACATATTGTAAAAATATTGCAGTTTATTTAAGATATTTTGTACTATCCAAAGCAGATAGCAATATACGTATTTCAACGATTGACCACGATTTCAAGATGCATGAATAAGCAACTGAACGTTTTCAGCTTAAAGTTTCGACGTCCAGTGGCATACACTGAAAAAAAATATATTATACAAATTATTACAAATATTTCTTAATCTACGAATATATAATATAACCTCGAACGAAAATATACAATAATCTCCCCGAGTTAACTAGGATGCCCTTTTTCATTAGAAATCTTAGAAACCAATGTATTTTCAAAAACAAACCAATATACAAGTTTCATTTGCTGCCATTGATTTTCGGATACGTTTCCGAATAGTTTTTGTTGCGTAATCAGTTTTTTTTCCGAAACCGAAATATCGGTTTTTAGGACGTTGTGAATTCTTAACAAAACATTTCCAGCTGCGTAATTGAATGTACACATGCAAAAGTAACAAAAATAATATTAATTTTAATATTAATATTAATGCTGTTAATTTATCATGTTTGTCTGTAAAACATGTTTGTTGATCATTAAAATGTTTACTTGAGAAATGATATCATAAAAAAAAACGCTTATATTTCGTGTTGGGAAAACTGATTAATACACAATAAAAACTACTCGGAAACATTTACAAAAATCAGCGGCAGTAAAAGAAAATTTGTTTTTACAAATGATTCTGTAAATTTCGAAAATATATTGGTTTCTGTGCTTTCTAAAGATAAAGAACACTATGCAGAATCGGAGGTAACTCGGAAGTCATTTTTGCATATTTTCGTTCGTGGTTATACAAAGAGTTTACAAAGTCTATTTACAATTTCAAATACAAATGGACAGATATTGTATGGAAGGTAGTATAAAATTTGGATATATATTGAATTTTTGTTTGTTTGTTAGTTTCTATTAATAAACCTCTATATGTGAACCATTCGTTGCACGAAGAACATCAAGGGTATATTCGTCGATACTTTCCTCTAATACTCTTTTTCGTCCACATCCACTCTTTATTTTATACAATACTGAGCCTTTCTCTGAGTATTTCTTGTGACATTCACTAGTTCAGGAGTGGGCACAAGAAATTAACGTTTTTCCTCAACTTTTTTTGCCAGATTTCTGTGGTTTCATACCACTGTGGGTATAGCGACAACACACTCAGAAAAAAGTTTTGTTGAATCAACAAAAATTTGGTTGACCCATCAAAACTTTTTGTTTAAATATAGGTCAATGGAAATTTTGTTTGAATCAACATTTTTTTTTTTTTTTTTTTTTTTTGCAATTCCAAAAAAAATTGTTGTATCGTCAGCAAAAAAGGTTTTGTTAATTCAAATAAAATGGTTCAATTTTACTTAAATTTTGCTAAAACAACCAAAATGTACTCAACAAAACATGTTTTGTAGTTTTAATCAATTCCTTTTTCTGGGTGCACCTTGTTTCGTAGTCATAATTTTAAATACAGCTTATCTAAACACTAACCTGATGAGATAAATTGCATTTTATATGTAAAATGTTCAGGAGGAAGATAAAAATAGTCATGAATCAGTTCGCACTGTAGCACAATGGAGTATTTTATGTAAAATCCTGGCTAAAAAAGTAGAAATTATAATTTACCCAAAAATTGAAAAAAGCATATTTTAGAATAGCTGACTAACGGGTGCGTTGATATATGTGTATTTCAGCAGTTTGAGTCATTTCCTGTGTCTCCTAGCCTCAGTTGAAGTGAAAGATTCTGTGAGAGGAGACGTACTTTTTTGTTATGTTTCAGCTTTGTTGTTGTGTTTAAATGTATACTTTGACAAGTGCATTTCAATAATTTTACTTTTCATATAATAAAAAAGAATTAAAATTGAAAATAAGTTAATATTAAGCCTTTTTAGATCTAATTCGTTGAAACATATTTATTGAAATGTATTATCAAACATATTCAAAGCTCTAATTAAAGCTGCATCGGTGTTTGTCGAACCATTTTTGAATTACAATCGTGTTGGTTATAGTGTTAAAGGCTAAAAAAAAATTAAAAAAAAAAAATCCACATATTGTTGCAATTTTTAGATAACAATGACCCGATAAACAGTGTATCTATCTATCTATCTATCTATCTATATATATATATATATATATATATTATTTTTCCGAAATTTTTATTTATTTTTATTTTATGGTATATAATTTATGAGCTTTTTTGACACAATGTCCCATATTTAAAAGAACTATACTATTATTTAAAAGGGAACATCACAGTCTTTAATAGCGTTTCAAAGCCTGGCAAAGATTAATTATTTTTATCTTAAATTATCAGTACGTTAAAAAAAAAAATCATGTATTTTCCCTTTTTAAATGATTTATTTTATTCGCTTCGAATACTTTTACATGTCAAAGATTCCAGGTAATTTTTCCCTTTGTTCCTTTTTTGAGATTTTCATTTTTTAAAAATGTCTGTGTATTTTTATTTATAAAGTAGATAGATGTTTCGCTCCTTTTCTTTTCGTTTTTTTTTATAGATGGTTGAAATGATATTTTGGCTTTTAATTACTTCCAGCGTTTGCGAGTAACATTTTTTAATGTCAATACAGAAGCATTTAACATTTTTATGTGTTCTTTTAGACAATTGAGCGAATAAAAAAACTTACATTAAGTAGAAAAAACAAAACAAAACAAAATATATATATACAAAATACACAGTTTCCAACACATATTTAAAAAAATTTAAGTTCCAAAAGTGAATTTCTTAAATTCAAAGAGCAATTCTGTTGATATTTTTTTTAATCGCCAAATGCTAATTTTGCGTATCGCCATGAAACTTGATATTGATTTACGGAAGATTCTTCCATTCAAATATACAAGGTAGCCACATTGAAAAACTGAGTATTTAGAGCTGGATTATAAAAAACACCGTAGGAGAAATTGAAGAAATGTTGGTGTATGTGCTACTTAAAACATAAATAATGCACTAAATAATAATAATAAAAAAGTATTTAATTTATTTGCTATATGAAGCAAACATGTTTCTCCTGGTTCAAATTGGGAAGTAAAAAGGAGATTTAAAAAAAAATGGAGCATTTTATAAAGTTTTTAACATTTTACGTCCCTTTTAACTCTGAAATAAATTAAAGAAAATTACATTAGTTTCTTTCAAATTTAGTTTTTGACTTTTACAATCTGTTTTTTGTGCATATTTTACTCTCTAAATTTTATTTTATCACCAGTTTTGCCCCTGGTGGCGATCTGAACTCATTGTCTTTCTTTTTAATTCTCTTCTTGACGTTCTAATTCATGTTTATATTTCGAGTTGAAATTTTTAATACTGAGGGAATTAATGTCTAGGTCAGCAATAAAATGGAGGAGCTTTTTCTGAAATTTCCTATACTCTACTAACTGAGATTTGAGAACAACATGCGGCCTACACAATTCTCTATGACAACCTTTTGGCAATAGCATATGGTCTGTCTTATGAAATTGCGTAATAGAATAAACTGCTAGTAAAGGAACTCAATTTTTCCCTCGTACGAGGGAAAGTCATTAGGTGAGTCACAAAAGATAATTAAATAATAACTTACAATTATATTAACTTCACAACTATTTTTATTTCTCAACATATTCTCAACAAATAATTATGCACTTATATCACTGTTTTATCAGTGCCCCAACACTTGCTGCATATGATTCTTTGGGTTGCTGTCTCAGCCACATTAGCACTTCAAGTTCAACTTTTTCATCATCTGTGAACATCATCTTGCTTCCAAGATGGTTTTTTAGTGGACTAACATAATATTAAAATCGCTTGGGGCTAAGTCGAAGCTGCATGCTGGATGTTGAAAAAGTCGCCAACCAAACTTTTAAATTGACTCCTGTGTTCAACTTAAAGTCCTAATGTGGCTGAGGCAGCAACCCAAAGAAGCGTATGCAGCTGGTGTTGGGGCACTTATAAAACGATGATATAAGTGCATAAATATTGGTGGAGAATATGTTGAGAAATAAAATAGTTTTGAAGTGAATATCGTTGTAAAAAGTTACTTAATTATCTTTTGTGACTTAATTAATGACTTACCCTCGTAGTAAAAAATTCTCTATATAATTGAGTAAAAATAACAGATAACTATAGTATTTACATCAAATTTTGTTCCATTTGATCTAGATGATTTTTGATAACTGAGCTCTTAGCATCTCAAATATAATTATGGCCAACGTATATTTCGATTGAGGAATCTTCCATAATTCGCGTAGCCTTTAATTTTTTATAACATTGCTTTTTCAACAAATATAAATAATTGCTATTCTGCCGCTAAAAAACTGAAATAGTCCTTAAGAGGCAAGATCATGTTGAAGGTTAAAAAAAAATAAATTTTTCAAAAAAGTTAGTATGGCTACTTTGAAATGTTACAAATCCACTGCAAAAAGAATTTTACAAAAAAAATTAATTGGAACAGAAGTTATCGCTAAAAATATCTTGCATGAAAACATTTGTTGTTATGCTATAAAGTTAACTTTGAAGCCCTTTTTCTCAAAACTAATTATCAATGAAATTTGAAATTTTACGTATAAATAATTTTCATGTATAATTTTATGCTGAACCTAAATTTCGTCTGATTTTTGCCATAGAAAATTTTTATTGAAAAATTAAATCTAAACATTTTGGTAAATTTATAGAATAGCATTATGAAAGTTATTAATTATGCTAATGAATTTGAATATACCGGGTGAACGAAAAGTTCACCCAATACTTTTAAATTTAGGTTTAGTATAAAATATAGTAGTAGAACTGTAATATTACATCTGCAGTAGAAATTATTAAATCTGGCGCGCAAAATGCAAATTTAGTATTTATATTTTTAAAAAGCCATTTTTGTCGTTATCATTCAATTAATTAATATTGCTAAATAAATTTAATTTGAATGTTTTTTAAACTACGAAAATGTGTGAAATTATAGAGAAAATATTGTTGTATTTCATTCATTGGTTTTAAAACTAGTGAGTTTTTCGTACTGGTTTAATTTTTGTCTTCCTCATGCTGCTCAACGTGATCTCCTTCTTAAGCGAAATATTAAACATTTGATTATTACTTACCCATCATACGTAGTATAGGGTAAGTCTTGTAATCATTTTGAAAATCGAAAATTTTTTTTGACGGATTTACACGTTTCAGACACTGGAGATTCCGAAAAACATATTTTTAGAAAAAAAAATTTGCCGTCCGTCTGTGTGTCTGTGTGTCTGTAAACGCTCTATCTCCCGAAAAAATTGAGATAGAGACTTGCAATTTGGTATGTACTTAGTATGTAATAATGAGAAGAAGCCTATTTCATTTCAATAACCTCGATTAACCGGAACTATTTTTTTCGGACTCTCGAAATATTCGTTCTGATAAAAGGTATATAAAAATTTTCGAAATTGATTATTTTAAGAATTGAATATAAATGACAATAAAAAAACAAATTTTGCATAAAGCATTAAGTCGATCGGATAATTAGTTGCCGAGATATTTGGAATCCTATTTTCCACACTCTTCGATTTTTCATGACCCTGTATTGCATCCAAATTTCACTTCAAAGATATATTTTAATTGAAAATTTTACGCTTAATAAGATGCAATAAACCGCTAGTTAATAGGATTATTATTTTTGGAGTTATAAGGATGTTTCTGTCAAGCAATTCAGTAATCGAGCCTTTAAAGTTTGTGACGTCATCAAGCCACGATTTTATTTGAATTGCAATGCATTTTATAATTTTATAAGTAGTTTACACATTTTTTATTTTAATATCTTACATTATGCATATCCATGATGGGTAAGTATTACGGTGGCCCCCAACGACTAGTTTTTTTTTGTATTGTGCAGTTGATATTTCGAACAAAACAAGTTAAAAACTGAAACAAAAAATAGAGCCATAAATGCATAACTACTAGAAATTTAACGTTTTACCAGACTTTTGGAATTTTTGCCGCGTCGTAAGATCCAAATGAAGATTTTTATAAGAGAGAGGATATCCTTTTACAAACTCTCATTTCCCACCTGTTGAAACAACTGCCACTGTTACCATGGTAACAACATTGACTCTTTCATCGGTATGCTAGTTGTTGGACGAATTTAATGATTTAAAGAGTATTTACAATGTGCAGATTATTCCTCCAGGATATAATAGAAATTCTGCACCGTAGAAGAGTTCAATTCATTGACTTCTTATGTTTCATATAAATAATTCTCTATCGTTTTGTTGTGATTTTTTTAAAATCTAGAATCAGAATTATTATAGTAAAATTTCCCACTCAGGTATTCGAAATAAAAAAAATGTAAAATGATAAAAATATATATTAATGTATATAAAAATGTATATTTTTAAAATAAAAGTTATATTTTTTATATTTTCAATCATTAACACCCTCGTCTCCGAAAAAAAATGAAGCTTAGAAACAGTTTTTTAATATGATATATATATAATAGCACTAATCCCGTGACTTTCCTAAACAAATAAGGGGCTAACCACTTAGAGTTTCATATACCAATCGGACATTTTTTCGCAAAATTCTTTTTTGAGTAAAACTGCAAGAAAATTATATTTTTAGAAAGATCGCTAAAAAAATAATTTGACAGATGACCTACATTCTAAACTGTTTATATTTTGAGTTATCGGCATTCAACATTTGTTTCCTAACGCATCGAAACCGATGGAAAAATAATTGAGTTGATAGAGATTTTTATCGTTCCTCAAACCGTGGTGAACAATGCGACTTCGTTCGTGTGCAGATAATAAAATCATAAAACACTTTTTAAAATCATGAGAGACTTTTGCTTATGAACCAATGAAGTCCGCTTTTAGTTTTTGAAGTGAAGTTTTGGACAACTGAACTGGATTTTTTGCGTTTTGATTATTAAAATAGAAAAACAGACAATTATGTTGCAAAAAGACAGTTACTGGCTTGAGAGAAATAATCACAGCAGCAAAAATTATTTTGAATTTTTTTTGCTCTGTGGATAATCTTGCTAGCTAAGGCAGTTCATTTGTTTAGACATGCGTTCTTAATTAAAATGAATCGCTTTGTAATGAATGCATTCAGCGTTAAAAGACTTTTTTTTCTCTGCTGTACGATTATTGAATTATTGCATAGGCTCTATTTACGTAAGTCATTTTTGTACACTTGCAAGTTCTGTAAAAACAACGAAAAGGATTTTTTTCTACCTTTTAACGACCTAATTTAAAGATTTTTTTAAAGCATAGGTCGCGTTTTATGAAAATGTATTTTTTGAGTTTTCTCAAATTAACTCATTTTGTCATCAATTGACTTAATAAGATTACACGTCTTTTTAATTATGATTTTTAATTATGATAAGATGAAATGTCAAGTCTGTATTGTGGTCGACATTTCAAACGAAATCAAGCGCTTTTATCCATTTTCCGAGTGATCCTAAAACGACCGTCTAGGTCTAGACGAGCGAAGCCCGACGAGTTTGAAAGTAGCAATCAATGTTAGTTCAGACATGTGCAGCAAAGGACGTTAACAGGGGCATGTAATGACTACTTAAATGGCGTGAGTATGGATTCTCTAGGTCCTAAGCTGAAAAGGTCTTCGTGACGGGCCGATGTCGCAAAAAGTACATGCAAACACAGTGCATACAGTGAATCCATTACATATCGAAATCTGGCCGCACAATTTATGCGTACTGAAAATTAGTTAGCACTAACAGATGAAAAAAAACTGAGATTTTTTATGGCTACGCATCAAAACGGGCAACTGCTGCATTTATTCTATAACCTTCCAAATGAGGTTTGCCGAATACGCAAATTGAAATTCATTTAACTCATTATATTAGTTACTAGCAAGCTACGCCCGCTACGCTGGTCAATTTCTTTTAACGAACCTTTAATCAAACAAAATATTGACATTTCATAAATAACTTTTATATTTTAACAGAATAATAAGGCTACTATAATTTGCGACTCGTGCTATAGCCAATATACACGTCAGGACACGTCGCCGTTATCATTATCTTTTTACGCATGAAGGTTTCGCTATGGTACTCCATTGGGAAATTTGGTAATTTTTGAAATTCAATATTTGAAAAACGGCATAATCATTAGATTTGAAATTTATATAAAAAAAAAATACAATTTTTTACCTTTCAAAGGCAGTTTGTCTAACAATTTTCTGAAAAATACTTTTCGAGCTACTATTTTTTTCAGTAACTTCAAATGTTTCATTTTCCGAGATTAATCTGTTGCAACAATTAGCGAAAAACCCAGTCGTCGGCAACGCGTAGCTTTTTATTAAAGAGGCTGTTGGAGCAGGGATTGTCACCACCAATTTGTCACCATCACTTTTGAAATCGGTTCCGTGGTTCCAGAGATTCCATAGAAATTGTAATTTAGAATGACTTTAGAACGCTTTTCGCTCATTTCACCCAATTAAATTTCAATTTTTTTTTAATTTATTCTTAGAGAGCATTTACATCTTATAAGTAACTACAATGCTAAATTTCAAATTTCTTGCCCCTTCAGTATAAAAAAGTCGCAATTTTCGAACATTTTTCGCTTCTGCACCTCATTGATGTTAGTGGCACCGACATAAAATATAAACTGTGTTGGAATAGGAATTGTCCCCATCAATTTGCCACTATTACTTTTGAAATCGCTTCTGTAGTTCCAGAGATTTCATAGAAATTGTAATTTAGACTGTTTTTAGAACGATTTTCGCTTATTTCACCATTTTAAATTTCGAATTTTTTTTAAAAAAATTGTTCTTGGAGAGCATTTACATCTTATAAGTAAGTACAATACCAACTTTTAAATTTCTAGCTCCTTCAGTAGAAAAAAAATTGCAATTTTAGAACGCTTTTCACTCCTGCACCCCCCTGGGATTAGTGACACTGATATAAAATATAGCCTATGTTGGAGCAGGGATTGTCACCATCAATTTGCCTCAATCACTTTTGAAATCGGTTCTGTAGTTCCAGAGATTCCATAGAAATTGTAATTTAGAATGTTTTTAGAATGCTTTTCGCTCATTTCACCCTTTTAAATTTCGATTTTTTTTTTTTTGTTCTAAGAGAGCATTTACATGTTATAAGTAACTACAATGCCAAATTTCTAATTTCTAATCTCTAGCTCTTTCAGTATAAACAAAATTGCAATTTTAAAACGTTTCTCGCTCCTGCACCCCTCTGGGGTTAGAGGCACTGACATAAAATTTATGTTGGAGCAGGGGTTGTCACGATCAATTTGCAACAATCACTTTTGAAATCGGTACGGTAGTTCCAGAGATTTCATAGATATTGTAATTTAGAATGATTTTAGAACGCTTTTCGCTCATTTCATACTTTTAAATTTCGATTTCTTTTTTATTTTGATCGTAGAGAGCATTTACAACTTATAAGTAACTACAATGCCAAATTTCAAATTTCTAGCACCTTCAGTATAAAAATTAAAAATAAAACTGCCCAGTTAAACTGAGGGCATTGAGCTCACAGGCTATTCACACTAATTGTATATTATACTCTTATTTCAAAGAATTTGAAATAAGCACATCGAAAAATAATGAAATCAACAATATATTAAGGGGGGAGGTCATCCCCCCGTTACCCCCCTCATAGTTAACTAATGAACCCCATAAACTAATCAGGGAAGTCTGTAATTACAATGAATATATATACAAAATTTGAAGAAAATCGGATAATTCTGCATGAAAAACCCATTTATATAAATTAAGGGGAGATTACCCCCCCCCGTTCCCCCCTTTATACTTAACCAATCGATCCCGAAAACTAATCAGGGAAGCGCCTTAACAGAGTTTACCTATAAACAAATTTTGAAGCAAATGGGATAATTCTGCATGAAAAACCCATTTATATAAATTAAGGATGGTATTATCCCACCCCGTTCCCCCCCCCCCTTTATACTTAACCAATCAATCCCGAAAACTAATCAGGTAAGCGCCTTAACACAGTGAACCTATAAACAAAATTTGAAGGAAATGGGATAATTTTGCATGAAAAACCAATTTATATAAATTAAGGGGGGGATCACCACCCCCCCGTTCCCCCCCTTTATACTTAACCAATCAATCCCGAAAACTAATCAGGGAAGCGCCTTAACACAGTTTGCCTATAAACAAAATTTGGAGGAAAACGGAATAATTCTGCATGAAAAACCCATTTATATAAATTAAGGCGGGATTAGCCCCCCCCCCCGTTTTCCCAATTTATACTTAACCAATCAATCCCGAAAACTAATCAGGGAAGCGTCTTAACCCATTGAACCTATAAACAAATTTTGTAGCAAATGGGATAATTCTGCATGAAGAACCCATTTATATAAATTAAGGTGGGATTAGCCCCCCTGTTCCCCCCCTTTATACTTAACCAATCAATCTCAAAAACAAATTAGGGAAGCGCCTTAACACAGTGAACCTATAAACAAAATTTGAAGGAAATGGGATAATAATTCTGCATGAAAAACCCATTTATATAAGTTAAGGGGGATTAGCCCCTCCGTTCCCCCCCCTTTATACTTAACCAATCAATCCCGAAAACTAATCAGGGAAGCGCCTTAACACAGTGAACCTATAAAAAAAATTTGAAGGAAATGGGATAATTCTGCATGAAAAACCCATTTATATAAATTAAGGGGGATTAGCCCCCCTGTTCCCCACCTTTATACTTCACCAATCAATCCCGAAAACTAATCAGGGACGCGCCTTAACACAGTTTACCTATAAACAAAATTTGAAGGAAAACAGAATAATTCTGCATGAAAAACCCATTTATATAAATTAAGGCGGGATTAGCCCCCCCGTTCCCCCCCGTCCCCCCCCCTTAAACTTAACCAATCAATCCCGAAAACTAATCAGGGAAGCGTCTTAACCCAATGAACCTATAAACAAATTTTGAAGGAAATGGGATAATTCTGCATGAAAAACCCATTTATATAAATTAAGGGGGGATTACCCCCCCTCCCTTTCTCCCCCCCTTTAGATTTAACCAATCAATCCCGAAAACTAATCAGGGAAGCGCCTTAACACAGTGAACCTATAAACAAAATTTGAAGGAAAACGGAATAATTCTGCATGAAAAACCCATTTATATAAATTAAGGGGGATTATCCCCCCGTTCACCCCTTTTATACTTAACAAATCAATCCCGAAAACTAATCAGGGAAGCGCCTTAACACAGTTTGCCTATAAACAAAATTTGGAGGAAAACGGAATAATTCGGCATGAAAAACCCATTTATATAAATTAAGGCGGTATTTGCCCCCCCCCCGTTTTCCCACTTTATACTTAACCAATCAATCCCGAAAACTAATCAGGGAAGCGTCTTAACCCATTGAACCTATAAAGAAATTTTGAAGCAAATGGGATTATTCTGCATGAAAAACTCATTTATATAAATTAAGGTGGGATTAGCCCCCCGTTCCCCCCCTTTATACTTAACCAATCAATCCCGAAAACTAATCAGGGAAACGCCTTAACACAGTGAACCTATAAACAAAATTTGAAGGAAATGGGATAATTCTGCATGAAAAACCCATTTATATAAATTAAGGGGGATTAGCCCCCCCGTTCCCCCCCTTTATACTTAACCAATCAATATCCCGAAAACTAATCAGGGAAGCGCCTTAACACAGTTTGCCTATAAACAAAATTTGGAGGAAAACGGAATAATTCTGCATGAAAAACCCATTTATATAAATTAAGGCGGGATTAGCCCCCCCCCCCGTTTTCCCAATTTATACTTAACCAATCAATCCCGAAAACTAATCAGGGAAGCGTCTTAACCCAATGAACATATAAACAAATTTTGAAGGAAATGGGATAATTCTGCATGAAAAACCCATTTATATAAATTAAGGGGGGATTACCCCCCCTCCCTTTCTCCCCCCCCTTTACATTTAACCAATCAATCCCGAAAACTAATCAGGGAAGCGCCTTAACACAGTGAACCTATAAACAAAATTTGAAGGAAAACGGAATAATTCTGCATGAAAAACCCATTTATATAAATTAAGGGGGATTAGCCCCCCGTTCCCCCCCTTTATACTTAACCAATCAATCTCGAAAACTAATCAGGGAAGCGCCTTAACACAGTTTGCCTATAAACCAAATTTGGAGGAAAACGGAATAATTCTGCATGAAAAACCCATTTATATAAATTAAGGCGGGATTAGCCCCCCCCCCCGTTTTCCCACTTTATACTTAACCAATCAATCCCGAAAACTAATCAGGGAAGCGTCTTAACCCATTGAACCTATAAAGAAATTTTGAAGCAAATGGGATTATTCTGCATGAAAAACCCATTTATATAAATTAAGGTGGGATTAGCCCCCCCCGTTCCCCCCCTTTAAACTTAACCAATCAATCCCGAAAACTAATCAGGGAAACGCCTTAACACAGTGAACCTATAAACAAAATTTGAAGGAAATGGGATAATTCTGCATGAAAAACCCATTTATATAAGTTAAGGGGGATTAGCCCCTCCGTTCCCCCCCTTTATACTTAACCAATCAATCCCGAAAACTAATCAGGGAAGCGCCTTAACACAGTGAACCTATAAACAAAATTTGAAGGAAATGGGATAATTCTGCATGAAAAACCCATTTATATAAATTAAGGGGGATTTGCCCCCCCGTTCCCCCCCTTTATACTTCACCAATCAATCCCGAAAACTAATCAGGGAAGCGCCTTAACACAGTTTACCTATAAACAAAATTTGAAGGAAAACGGAATAATTCTGCATGAAAAACCCATTTATATAAATTAAGGCGGGATTAGCCCCCCCGTTCCCCCCGTCCCCCCTCTTTATACTTAACCAATCAATCCCGAAAACTAATCAGGGAAGCGTCTTAACACAATGAACATATAAACAAATTTTGAAGCAAATGGGATAATTCTGCATGAAAAACCCATTTATATAAATTAAGGTGGGATTAGCCCCCCCGTTCCCCCCCTTTATACTTAACCAATCAATCCCGAAAACTAATCAGGGAAGCGCCTTAACACAGTGAACCTATAAACAAAATTTGAAGGAAATGGGATAATTCTGCATGAAAAACCCATTTATATAAATTAAGGGGGATTTGCACCCCCGTTCCCCCCCTTTATACTTCACCAATCAATCCCGAAAACTAATCAGGGAAGCGCCTTAACACAGTTTACCTATAAACAAAATTTGAAGGAAAACGGAATAATTCTGCATGAAAAACCCATTTATATAAATTAAGGCGGGATTAGCCCCCCCGTTCCCCCCCGTCCCCCCTCTTTATACTTAACCAATCAATCCCGAAAACTAATCAGGGAAGCGTCTTAACACAATGAACATATAAACAAATTTTGAAGCAAATGGGATAATTCTGCATGAAAAACCAATTTATATAAATTAAGGTGGGATTAGCCCCCCCGTTCCCCCCCTTTATACTTAACCAATCAATCCCGAAAACTAATCAGGGAAGCGCCTTAACACAGTGAACCTATAAACAAAATTTGAAGGAAATGGGATAATTCTGCATGAAAAACCCATTTATATAAATTAAGGGGGATTAGCCCCCCGTTCCCCCCTTTATACTTAACCAATCAATCCCGAAAACTAATCAGGGAAGCGCCTTAACACAGTGAACCTATAAACAAAATTTGAAGGAAATGGGATAATTCTGCATGAAAAACCCATTTATATAAATTAAGGGGGATTAGCACCCCCGTTCCCCCCGTTTATACTTCACCAATCAATCCCGAAAACTAATCAGGGAAGCGCCTTAACACAGTTTACCTATAAACAAAATTTGAAGGAAAACGGAATAATTCTGCATGAAAAACCCATTTATATAAATTAAGGCGGGATTAGCCCCCCCCCCCGTTCCCCCCGGTCCCCCACTTTATACTTAACCAATCAATCCCGAAAACTAATCAGGGAAGCGTCTTAACCCAATGAACCTATAAACAAATTTTGAAGGAAATGGGATAATTCTGCATGAAATACCCATTTATATAAATTAAGGGGGGATTACCCCTCCTCCCTTTCCCCCCCCCCTTTACATTTAACCAATCAATCCCGAAAACTAATCAGGGAAGCGCCTTAACACAGTGAACCTATAAACAAAATTTGATTGAAAATGGAATAATTCTGCATGAAAAACCCATTTATATAAATTAAGGGGGGATTAGCCCCCCGTTCACCCCTTTTATACTTAACCAATCAATCCCGAAAACTAATAAGGGAGGCGTCTTAACCGAATGAACCTATAAACAAAATTTGAAGGAAAACGGAATAATTCTGCATGAAAAACCCATTTATATAAATTAAGGGGGGATTAGCCCCCCGTTCCCCCCCCTTTATACTTAACCAATCAATCCCGAAAACTAATCAGGGAAGTGTCTTAACCCAATGAACCTATAAACAAAATTTGAAGGAAAACGGAATAATTCTGCATGAAAAACCCATTTATATAAATAAAGGGGGGGGGATTAGCCTCCTGGTCCCCCCCTTTATACTTAACCAATCAATCCCGAAAACTAATCAGGGAAGCGCCTTAACACAGTGAACCTATAAACAAAATTTGACGGAAAACGGATATTTCTGTGAAGAGTTATCGCGTTACGTACGTACATACATACATACAGAACCGGCGGGCACATAAGCTCTCAGGCTTTGATAGCCTGTGAGCTAAAAATCGCAATTTTAGAACGTTTTTCGCTCCTGCACCCCCTGGTGTTAGTGGCACCGACATAAAATATAGCCTATGTTGGAGCAGGGGTTGTCACCATCACTTTTGAAATCGGTTCGGTAGTTCCAGAGATTACCCCCTACAAACAAACAAACAAACAAACAAACAATCTTTACTCCTTTATAATATTAGTATAGATAAGCCTACATACATTTAGAGATATGTGTGGTCGTGGAAAAAAAGGACCCCGTGCACTTATTATGCCGCAAATCAAAGTTATTGGTACTAACCGATTTGTAATTGTCTGAGTGCAACGAAGACTCATACACAGCGCAGTATTACTTTGCTCCATATATAGCTACGATGGATATTAAAATCTTTCGTCAAGTATAACTCAAAAAATATTTAACGGATTTTGTTCAAATTTTTACAGCAGGTACCTATAAAGGTGACAACGACGTCTATTTATTACCAAGAATAAATATCAAACCGTTTGGAAATTATATTAAAAAAATAGATAATAAATGAAAACTGCCCAGTTAAACTGACGGCATTGAGCTCACAGGCTATTCACACTAACTGTAAATTATATTCTTATTTCAAAGAATTTGAAATAAGCCCTCGAAAAATGAAGAAATCGACAATATATTAAGAGGGGGGAACCATCCCCCGTTTCTTCTTCTTATAATTAACCAATGAACCCATAAAACTAATCAGAGAAGCGCCTTACCACAATGAACCTATATACAAAATTTGAAAAAATCGGATAATTCTGCATGAAAAATCCATTTATCTAAATTAAGGGGGGGGTTAGCCCCCCGTCCCCCCTTTATACTTAACCAAAGAACCCCCAAAACTAATCAGAGAAGCGCCTTATCACAATGAAGATATATATAAAATTTGAAGAAAATCGGATAATTCTGCTTAAAAAACCCATTTATCTATATCAAGGGGGGTTAGTCGCCCCCGTTCCCCTCTTTATACTTTACCAGTGAACCCCCAAAACTAATCAGGGAAGTGCCTTACCACAATGAGCCCATATAGAAAGTTTGAAGAAAATCGGATAACTGTGCATGAAAAAATCATTTATCTAAAATAAGGGGGGAGGATTAACAACCCCGTTACCCCCTTTATACTTAACCTATGAACCCCCAAAACTAATCAGGAAAGAACTTTATCACAATGAACCTATATACAAAATTTGAAGAAAATCGGATAACTCTGCATGAAAAAAATAATTTATCTCAAATAAGGGGGGAGGATTAACCCCCCGTTACCCCCTTTATACTTAACCTATGAACCCCCAAAACTAATCAGGAAAGAACCTTATCACAATGAACCTATACAAAATTTGAAGAAAATTGGATAATTCTGCATGAAAAAACCATTCATCCAAATTAAGGGGGGTTAGCCCCCCGTTCCCCCCCCCCTTTATAGTTAACCAATCAATCCCCAAAACTAACCAGGGAAGCGCCTTATCACAAGGAACCTATAAACAAAAGGGGAAGAAAATCGGATAACTCTGCATGCAAAATGCATTTATCTAAATTTAGGGGGAGGATTCCCCCCCCCCGTTAGCCCCTTTATACTTAACCTATGAACCCCCAAAACTAATCAGGAAAGAACCTTATCACAATGAACCTATATACAAAATTTGAAGAAAATTGGACAATTCTGCATGAAAAAACCATTTATCTTAATTAAGGGGGATTAGCCCCCCCCGTTCCCCCCTTTATAGTTAAACAATCAATCCCCAAAAGTAATCAGGGAAGCGCCTTATCACAAGGAACCTATAAACAAAATTGGAAGCAAAACGGTTATTTCTGTCAAGAGTTATCGCGTTACGTACGTACATACGTACATACATACATACATACATACATACAGAACGGGCGGGCACATAAGCTCTCAGGCTTTGATAGCCTGTGAGCTAAAAAAGCACAACTAAAGTACATACGTCACGAAAATTTTGTGCGTAAGTCATTTTCACCGGCGCGAGATTTTCGTAAACAATCGGAATTGAAAAGTTCATGGAGTACTTCAGCAAAAAAATATGCACGCACTAATATTCAGCACAATAAAATATATTTCAATTTAGTAGAAATCGAAAATTAATCTGGATTTTTTTCTGTTTGAAAGAAAAACCTCGCAATAACTTGGTAGACTTGGTATTAGAGATTTGGCGCAAATCTCAACAATAGCAGCTTTTTTTGTTTCGCGTGTGCAAATTAAAAAAAAAAAAAAAAAATATTTGGTGTTTAAATAAAAGGTTTCGATTTATGGCATTATTTCTTTCTTTTTTTTTTCTCTTTTTAGCATTTTAAATGGGATTAATGAAAGGCATGTATTTTAAATTAAATGAGTGAAAGGTTTATATTTAAATTACACTAATTCAATATGAAAATGTTGTAGGAACAATATTTGGCGATTTATCAACTGCGCCAGGATAACATAAAAGTACCAATATATCAAACGGTATGTAGTATGTGAAATGAAACAATTATATTATAATCACCCATCGTACAAAAAAAAAAAACTAATATTCTGCATTCAGAGGGAAAAATCCATCTCCTGTGCCGTAAGATTTGGCGAGTTCTTTTTTGGTGATAAATTTTTCGATGTGATTGTTGGGATCTGCAGGATTTGGCTTACTTTTTCTAAATCTTATTTTTTTTGCAGATATAGTATTATGTAAATATATTTTTTGCAGATATTTTTCTATTTTGTATATATATATATATATATATATATATATATATATATATATATATATATATATATATATATATATATATATATATATATATATATATATATATATATATTAAATTGTAATGGCATTTGGAAAAGAGATTTTTACCTTTTTATCTGTGCCTTTGGAAATATTAAAAAAATAAAAAAAGATTTACATATATCAAGTGTATAATGTTATGTTTTGCATTTTTTATACGGACCACTTCTCCATTTTTAGATTTTAAATGCTATTTATTATTTACTAGCCGTTTATTAATTGTTTACAATTTACCCCCCTGACAATAACAATTATTTATCACAAAAATGCCTCTTAGGTTTGTTAAATAAGTTTGTTTATGTATTTTCATTACTTATTAAACTATCGAATATGGCGATAAAATTTTATTTTAGCATCGTGCTTAAATTTTTAAGATGGTGCAAAAACATGCTTTAATAAACGTATGTTTGTAAATATTTGAAAAACATGTTTTACCGCTCTCTTGAAAATTTTTGTAAGATGCTAACACTACGTTTTGGCACCATTTTAATTTTTTTTCGCCAACCGACATAGGATACGAAACTTTTCCCCATTCAGATACACAGGCAAGGCTGGTCTCAAACAAGAGTAAAGCTAGCAACAATATTGTTGTAACTCTATAAGAGTTACAATAATGATATTAAATGCTCCGATTAGCTTTGGGCCCAATGACGAAAGTTTCTCCTAAAAAAACTGTAGAAGTCTTTTACATTTGTTTCAAATGAAGCTCGGTCTGCAAGGTATTAGTTAATAATACAAACAACACTAATGGCATGGGGGAAAAAGTTTTAATTTAAATGTATATATTTGATACCTTTCCGCGACCACCCCCCCCCCCCCAAAAAAAAAAAAAAAAAAAAAAAGTAACAGTAATGAATTTAAAATGGCGTTAAGCCACGCTTTCTGACATAAGCAATTGGCTGCAAACGCGATAACGAAACTTTCCTTTAACTTAATAACATGTAGCTAATATAGCCCTCAGGGTACTTTGCAGTTATACAGACCTTGTGGGGATTTTTTTTTAAGTTTGAGACAATTCAGGTTTAAGGAGTTGAAATTTACTGTCAAATGATATAAAGAACTATGAACACAAAACTGATGAATTATTATTCAGGTTTATGTATGTATTTAAAAAAAAATTGCATCTGATTACACTTATTAGATAAAGTACTTCTGTTTGCATTTAATAACTGATAAACGGCTTCTGTATATTAAATGAATTGTTTAAATATTGGGAAGAGGTGGCGAGAGGCAGAAAGACGAGTAAACCAACGGGTAGACAGACGGGTAGTGAGATGGGTAGGAAGACGAGTAGCGACATAGGTAGGCTGACGGGTAGCGAAACGAATAGACAGACGGCTAGAGAGAAAGGTAAAAAGAGGGTTAACAGAGGGGTAGCGAGATGGGTCACGAGACGGGTAGAGACACCGGTAGACAGGAATGTAGCCAGAAAGGTTGCGAGACGCGTAGCGTAGTAGATAAAGAGACGAGTAGAGAGATGAGTACAGAGACGAGTTGACTGACGGGTAATGAGATTGGTAGCGAGTCGGGTTCAAAAACAGACGGATAGTGAGACGGGTATACAGACAAGTAGAGAGACAGTAGATGGGTACGGAGATGTAAGAAGATGGGTAGAGAGTCGTATAGCCAGACGGGTAGAGAGACAGATAGACAAGTTGTGAGACAGATAGACAAATGGGTAGAGAAGTGGATAGAGACACGGCTAGACATACAAGTAGTTAGACGGATAGACAGACGGTTAGAGAAATAGATTGGCGGGTAGCGAGACCGGTAGAGAAATATAGAGACAGGTAGCGAGACATGTAGAGAGATAGACAATCGGTTAGAGAGACGGGCAGAAGAACGGATAGGGAAACAGATAGATTGTGGAGAGACAGACAGACAGGCGAAAGAAAAGTCTGCGGATTGGTGCAGTAAAAGCGCAGGGGCAGAGCCTCCTAGAGAATAATCAAGAAGTATCTGTTAAGCTTAACTTTGAAATATATATAATTTTTCAATTTTGCCGATATGGAGATTTAATGTAAAAGTTATTTTACAGAAGTCATCGAAAGATTTTTTGTATACTTTAATAGTAATTTAGACTACAGTTTGCAATCTGGTTTGTATCAAAGCATGCTATCAATGTGGTTTGAAGTGTAAGAGTTTCTATAAACAGTTATACAAATAATAGATATATAATCAAGGAAGAAAAATTTTAAATTCACACACAAAAAAAGGTGCAACAATGAAATTAAATTTGCGTTAAGCCGATGAAATGAAATTAAATTTGCATGATAGAATAATCTATTGGCTGCAAATCCAATTACGTAACTTTAAAAAGCTTGGCGTTTTAAAAGATCCGGCGTTTTTTTTTTTTTTTTTTTTTTTTTTTTTTTCATGTTTTGCGCAATATGCGAAAATGAGACTCTTTGCCACATGTTAAAAAAAATTATGACAACACATCTGATGAACGGTACTTCTTTTCTATTTTTTAACAGTGTATATGAAATTATACATGATATTTTGTAATTCTATCATTTAATTTGCTCTTTTTCATTATATTGTAATTGTTAACCCTATGTTCTCAGCAATATCACTCAGACTAATCCCTTTGAGGGAAGTCCTAGTAACGACTATTACATAATGTTATGCATGTATTAGAGTTTGTTCGCCGCCTAAATGTTGAACAGGGAGGCATGGCAATGGCAGTGCCTCCGCCCAGTCGAGAAAGCACAGCTGTAAGCATCGTTTTCTGGAAGCAACTCAGAACACTTTTTTAACACCCCCCCCCCCCCCATATCTTTGCGCTGGAGTTTCCTAACAACCTAAAACTTCTATTGTATGTGGCACATAGAACCAAAATTTGAAATTTCAGCATGTTTCTATGTTTTCTAGTTTAGACGATAAATTAACTGAAAGTTTCGATTTTTTTTCAAAGACTCACTCACCCATCATAAATAAATACGGTACATCCCATTACCCTAGAAACTTGAAAGCTGGAATAAAGGTAGTGTTTAAGATACAAAAATAGAAACAATTAAAAAATCCAGAAAATTCGAAAAAAAAAATCCGAAATTCCAAAAATTCCAAAAAAAAATTGAAAAATTGAAATTAATTTGATATCAACGTATATAATTAGACTTAATAAAATAATCCCATCCCATCCCATAACATAGTAAGGTGTAATTATTTCCCTATGCTGCGTAGGTTTAACAGGTTTGCAAATTAAGTTTATAATTTCAGAAGTCTGAAGAAATTTACTAACTTTTGGGTTAGGAATCCCTCCTCCCCCCTTTGTCCCCTCCTCCTTAGTAAGGACCCTGATTATTCTGTTAAGCCTCAAGCATTTTTATAATTGATAATTATCCTACTGGGTATGCAACGAATACCCTGCTCCTACCGAATATCCTGCTTATTTGACACTCAAACAGGATATTTGTTCCGGCCGAATACTTCAATATCTGGTTGCCGAATAGTGACCAGGAGTTTGTTCAGACTTTCTTCCAGGGTCCTGTTTTTGTGAAATTTTGAACAGCTTCTAACAATTGTGACAAATCTAGTCACAACGCTGTATATTTCAATTGATCGTTTTATTCAGGTTCTCGTTTAAACATTTTCAAGAAGATGTACGTATACATGTAAAATAGAAATATTTTATTTACATATTATTTAAAAGTGACAGTCAGCTTTTACATTTAAATAGTTAAATTTGGGAAAGGTTCAGTTTACAGAGGGAAAAGTTTTGTGAAAGGTTAGAGAAAGAATTTTGAAATGATAAACGTTGTGTAGGTTCCTGTAAAGCAGCGCTGTCGAACCTGGCGCCCGCTATTCACCAGAAAATTCTTATAGAAATATTTGCCTTATTCAATCTCCGAATATAAAAGGAAAATGTTTCTGTAAGAATTTTCTGGTGAATAGCGGGCACCAGGTTGGACAGCTCTGCTGTAAAGGATCCAGTACCTTTCTAAACGGATCCCTTGTGACTGAATTTTTAAATCATATTTTTAGTATTATCAGAAACAATTAGTGCAAAATTAATTTCTTTCTTACCAACATTATGCCATTAAAACAATTCTAACAAAATGATATACTCATATTTACAGGAAAGTTGTTACACCTTACTATGTTATGGGATGTGATGGGATTATTTGATTAAGGCTAAGATTCCTATAATAGAAGCTGACGCATATCCATTTTGTTTGGGATTATTCTTAACCAGTTCAGCATCAATCTACCGCAGCTGGAGTTGGGGTTGCCTAAGACTCGGTTCTGATTGTCTGAACCGGTTCTGATTAGCTTGGTTTTTCGACTGGTCTCCAATTCGGGTGCCAAATCTGCGAGGATGCGTCAGCCTCAATTATAGAGTTCTAATTAAGTCTAATTATATAGATATTTATATAGATACATTCTATTCTATTATATAGATACATTCTCGTGCAGCGCCATTCCCAAGTCATAAAATAAAAATTAACTAAAGATATGTAGACTAGGAGTGATTTGTGAATGAAATTTTCAGAGTTAATAAGATATCTAAACTTGTCTTTACAGGATCTCATAACTTTTTACGGTGAAAGAGTCACGAGACGTCGCTACATTTTTAAGTGGGTTTGTAATTATATAAATACATAGCACCTATTGTCGTCGTCTGGTCCGTCCGCCTGTCTGTCCGTCCGTCCGCATGTAACAACGCAAGAACTACCCAATCGAATGGTTTGAAATTTAAGATATAGTATATTTGCAGAATTTTGTCGAGACATTTCAACTTTTATGAAAATCGAATCAAAACTTTAGGAGATATTAATAAAAATATTTATTAAGAAATTTAAATTAAAAGAAAAAAAATCGGTGTTTTCTTGCTATAGGAGCTTCCGAGGTTTAATCGTCAAGAGACCGAGATACTTATTTTATTACAGAAATGAATCTGCAGACGATATAATTCATTTCACAGAATTAAAAATCATCAAGATCTGAATATTTATATAACTAGTTATAGTACGAACGCACCTTATTTGTCACGTTTGACGTACAATTTCCAACTTGTTTTGCATGTGACGTTTTTGATGGGATATTTATTTTACTTTGCAAACACATAGTGTGAGGTAAAGTATTGTAATCATGATTTGCATGTGAGTGTGTGTTTATGTCAGTGAACCCGATAACTGCCAAACGGTACTTCCGATTGAATTCCTATTTAACGAAAATGTTATAGGTTTCTGTCGCAAAAATTGTTTAGACTTTCGTAAAAATTGGCAGACGGATTAGTTATGTAGTCGGCATTAAGTCATTTTCAAATCATTTTGCGACCTATTCAATGGACAAACTCAAGAAGGAGATGAAGTATAATTGATAAATATAAGAGTATCCCTCTAAGCGTTTTGCCCGTATTTTTCAGTTTCCCCAAAACAACTTAAATCGGCTCTAGACAAAATTTTTTTTAACAAAATTGTATTTTAAGATACATGTAACATAAAGAGATATGCAGTGTATTTTAGAAAAACACCGCGAAAGAAAATTTAAAGTATTTGAAGTTTTGCAACTATTTTTATGAAAATGCGGGAAAGCCCTCAGACGCTCTGAGGGGTATAAGTGATAAATAAGCATTAGCTGCGCGGAGCTAACATCTTCAGTTTTAAAACAGAAGGTCCAGTGTTCCATTTCATATGATATCTTTACCAATCAGTATGAGTGAGGTAAAATAATAAAGTGTGTTTTCTTGCTTTAATTTTGAATATCACAAGTAGATGTCGCTGCAATGTCTCTAACTGCAGAGATCCTACACTGTAAAAAAAAATTCCTGAAAAAAAACGGAAATTGTACTGGCAATCGAGACGCCAGTACTATTTCCGTATTTTAACGGATAAAAAAATTCCGTAAATTCCAGGAAATTTTCCGTGATTTCTGAAATATCCGTTTATAAATTTCCGTTTTTTAACAGATATCTTCCGTATTTTTTAGCTATTTTTATATCGTTAAAATAAATTTTATAGGACCAAAAAAAAAAAAAATATTTCTCAAGGAACAACTCCCAACACTTAATTTTTTTCTTTCACTTCTGTGCGAGTTTTTAGCAATTAACCAACATTTGCTACGACGGAGTTTGAGCGCGGAAACTTCTGTGTACTAAACTGGCGGGCTGTACCGTTACGCTACGAGCGGACACTTCGTTTCCTCAAATGTTGTTATTTATTCTAAAGGATGCAAAAACGAAGGTTTCATAGATGGATTTTTTCAATATTTTATTTTCATAATTTTTAATATCTTGCTTTATTATTTGATGCTTTATAACAGATAAATTTTAACTTTTTATGTATTATATGCGTAAAACATTGCATTAAGACTAATGATTGTTTCTTAGGTATGTTTAAATTTGGATTTATTAATTTAGTCTAAATTAATTTAGTTTAATTTATAAAATTATAAACTAACTAAATATATTATAAACTTTATAAAATTATAAACTTCATTTTTATAAAAGTAAAGAAAAAATCATTAATTATTTTTATAAATTTAAAGATAAAAATATAAAATTTGTAAAATTATAATTTATAAAATTATAAATTTTAGTTTAATTCTCAAATTTATAAGACAAATCAGTTTTGTTCAATACCAGTAATTTGCAAAAATATTATTTTACGAAACCTTTAATAACCTAATATTGCCTCACGTTAATAAAATTAAAATAAAATTTTAAAATGTCAGTGAAAAAAGTCATAATTTGAAGCACTATACAGAAAAAAAATGTAGATTTAAAAAAAATATTTTTCTGTAATTTATATAAATAAAGTAAATTTCTAAAGATTTCACTAAAAAATAAAAAATATCATTATTATTTTTACAAAAAATTACCGTCCAGACACGGGCCCGGTTAGAATGAGCTCCAGGATTGGCCCGTGTCTAATGACAGAAAATAGGCCCACGGGTAGGACCGGTCCAGACCTGGATCCTAGAAGATCCTGGACCCTAATAAATACAACAATCTTAATTCGCATTTCAAACAAGACGATATCTGTATGGAAACCTCTGAACGTTATTTACGAAAATGGGGAAATACGGACAATGTGCTGTTTTGAAAAAAAATCCATCAAATTTACGGAAAACTTTCTGCATATCTACGGATTTGAAATCTCCTTTACGGAATTACGGAAATTGTACTGTTGTTTTGGAAAAATGAAACTTCTCCGTAAAATTTTACGGAAAATCTCTTGTATTTTCACGGATTTTTTTTAGAGTGTACAATAGAGAGATATTGGACACTGACGAATTGTCGCCATGTAAATTCCACAGCAGATGGAACGCAGTAGAACACAGTTTATTTTCATCGCCGTCTAACACTTTTTATTGTATTAAATCATGGAAAATTCAATAAAAAAGGCCTTCAGAGAGTCCTGAAAATATATTGCGTTCTACTGCGTTCCACCTGCTTTGGAACTTACATGACGGACATTTCGTCAGTGTCCAATCTCTCTCTAATATAGGATCTCTATCTAACTGCAGTAATGCTCGAAATAACCTTGCAATTTAAGAAACGACAGTACAACAGTTTCAGTGTTTCAAAAGCAAGCCATGATGAAATGTACAAACTGACTGAAAATTGATCCATCTTTATACGTTAGTTTGAACGTTCTAGTAGTTTCAGAGGCACAACATAATCGATGGTGTTTGGAGAAAGCCTAGTAAAGAAAGCGTAGTAAAGAAAGCGTAGGGAAAGCGTAGTAAAGAAATTCCTGACCTCTTACAGTTTTTTCTTGCAAAAAAATCTTCATTAACTTCACCGTTTACTTCTTATGTGATATTATTATAAACCACCATTTTAAGACACTCTGTAAATATACTTTTCTTAAAATTAAAAATATATACATTTAAAAAAAAAAAATCTTTTTTATAAGCATACGATGTTTATCTTAAAAATCCCGAGTAATTGTACGACTTCAATTTATATTGTTCAAAAAAAAAAAAAAAAAATCTGTTGCAATACGTTAATTTGGTGTGGGTCTCGATTATTGAAAATTCACCGTTTGATAGAAAACGCGAACTAGTGAATTCATTAAATAAATTGCAATTTTTGCACTTTTTTAAAAATTATTTGCAACATGGAAGGGAAAAAAGCATTATTTAAACTATATTTTTAGGATTTCTAAATTGATTTCTCAACATGTAATCATAATTAATATGCAACTATTAATTGATAAAGCAGTATATTTAAAAATATTTATTTATATTTTCTACATTCTAGGGATTAAAATATTTCGATGTTGCAGTTTGAAAGCTCCTTGGCATATTTTGGAAAGATTGGTCTGACGCATCATTAACGGCATTGCTTTTATAATACGTTAACAGTTGTAGCCATAAAGATTATTTGACGATTTACGATTTGCGGCCGAGAAAATGCATTTAAATTCATTTATTAATTTAAAATTAAATTCTAAATATAATAAAATGTTATATTATCTCCGGAAACACATCTGTGTACAATATACTTCTTTTTAATTTAATGAAGTGAGTGAAAAAAAGATTACGAAATTCCATCTTTGCATACCAAAACCAAGTTAAATTAACTAAAAGTTAAAAATAGATAAAAGTTTAAATAAAAACAATATACGAGTTCTAATTTTCCAACTGGACGAAAAATGTCCGGGGCAGGATTCGAACCTGGGATCTCTTGGCTGAAGCTGCCATGCTCTACCAACTGAGCCATCCCCGGTCAAATCTGGAGGACCTAATTCATCCACTTAACTGGATGAATTAGGTCCCAACTGGATGGATTAGGTCCCAACTGGATGAATTATGTACTCCAGATTCGACCGGGATGGCTCAGTTGGTAGAGCATGGCAGCTTCAGCCAAGAGATCCCAGGTTCGAATCCTGGCTCGGACATTTTTCGTCGAGTTGGAAAATTACAACTCGCATGATTTCTTTACCAATTTGAATAATTGTGTTAAAATTAATCTTGTGAAAAACAATATAGTTGGTATGAGTTTTTTAGCTGAATGATAAAATCTGTTCCTAACCAACTGCCGACAAAAAAGTTGATAGAGCGTGCGTCAGAAAATTGTATTTATACACTGTTTAACGGGTCATAACTTTCTAATTTTCCCTTCTTTTCAAAGTGTAATTAATGGAAATAATGAACGGACCAAGATTAATTTTTGAAAAAAGAAAATTTAATTTTTCAGGAGTGAAATCCGCCCGAAACTAATGAGCAACATACAAGTGGATTTTTCATTGCTAAAATGAAGGTTTAAACCGACAGAGTGAAAAATATTCCAACCCGGGAAACGAACCCGGGATCCAGAGTAACGCTCTGAGGTTCTACCACTGAGCTACAAGGAACGATATCCTAATTAGGCAACTCTCACTCTTATATATGTCGGAAATGCTGCAACCGCAGCACAAGATGGGTTGGGTTGGGTTGATTATTGACGGCCAATTATCTACACATGGGATATAGGCCCGGGGGAGTGCCCTTCGTGGGGGTCTTTCTAAGGGAACCTAACCCGTATTTACGCATGGATAAATCCACGGCTCGAAGAAAACCACGAAGACTCCGAACGATTAGGCCGACGAGCGCGATTGGGATCGAACCCAGCACCTCCCGTCTACCAGCTTCGAGAGCACAACCTCTCAGCCACTGGTGGCAGCACAAGATGGAAGATGTCATCCAAAGCGCACAACCCTGTGGCATATTTTAGACGATATTTTTCCACAAGTCCAGCATGAACAACACATACAAGTGAATTCCAATTAAAATTTCAGGAGTGTAATCCGCCCAAAACTAATGAGGAACATGCAAGTGGATTTTTCATTGCTAAACTGAGTGTTTAAACCGATAGAGTGAAAAATGTCCCAAGCCGGGAATCGAAACCGGCAACCCAGAATCCTCCAGATCACACAACCCTGTGGAATATTTTAGACGACATTTTCAAATGACAGTTTTAGATGACAGTTTCCATCTTGTGCTGCCGTTGCAGCCTTTTCGACATATATAAGAGTGAGAGATGCGTAGTTGGGACATCGTTCCTTGTAGCTCAGTGGTAGAGCCTCAGAGTGCTATTCTGGGGTCTCGGGTTCCATTCCCGGCTTGGGACATTTTTCACTCTGTTGGTTTAAACGCTCAGTTTGGAATAAAAAAATTGATTTGTATGTTACTCATTAGTTTCGGGTGGATTTCACTCTTGAAAAAATAATTCACTTGTATGTGTTGTCTATGCTGGACTTATTGTGAAAAGAAGTCGTCTTAAATATGCTACAAGGTTGTGTGTTCAGTATGACAGTTTACATCGTGTGCTACGGTTGCAAGCTTTCCGACATATATAAGAGTAAGAGTTTCCTAGTTGGGATTTCGTTCCTTGTAGATCAGTGGTAGAGCCTCAGAGTGCTATTCTGGGGTCCCGGGTTCCATTCCCGGCTTGGGACATTTTTCACTCTGTTGGTTTAAACGCTCAGTTTGGAATAGACAAATTGACTTGTATGTTACTCATTAGTTTCGGGTGGATTTCACTCCTGAAAAATTAATTCACTTGTATGTGTTGTCTATGCTGGACTTATTGTGAAAAAACGTCATGAAAAATATGCCACAAGGTTGTGTGTTCAGCATGACAGTTTACATCTTGTGCTACGGTTGCAGCCTTTTCGACATTTATAATAGTGAGAGATGCCTATTTGGGATATCGTTCCTTGTAGCTCAGTGGTAGAGCCTCAGAGCGCTATTCTGGAGTCCCTGGTTTGATTCCCGGCATGGGACATTTTTCACTCTGTCGGTTTAAACGCTCAGTTTAGCAATGAAAAATCGAAAGAAAATTTATTTTAAAATACTATTGTAAGTATGAAAATGTAGAAGTAGTAGAAAAACAATATCGCAGGGCGTGTAAGGCAAATCCACCTATGCGACTTACAATTCATCAGGTAAAAGATAAGTTTGAAACGAATGGATGTCATTGAGAACTTTCTGGATCCGCAATTGAGCAAGAATGCGCCACAACACCAAATGAAATGTTTGTTGAAGTTTGTGAATAAATAGTCCACCGTTATAAGCGGTGTATTGATCAGAACGGTAATAATTTTTAACATTTGCGTTAGAAGGAAAAATTATTCATTTCATGTAGATTCTTTTGCAATTTAAGTTTTAATTATATGTGAATAAAAACTGCAGTTATAATTATTCAAAGTGTGTATACATGTTTCTGACGTACCCTGTATTTTTAGTACGTGTAAAAATGGAAATATACAATAATATTTATAATAAATTGTTTGAAAATTTCGAAAGAAATAAAATTCTTAAAAGATTTATATTTTTCAAAAAGGCTGACCATGAAACTTTTAAAAATTTCAGCTAATCTGACAATGTAACATTAGCCAAATTACTATAATGTCAGTCTGCTATCTTCTTACACAATCAGATTTTTAAAACTTGTTGAAACTTCATTGAAGTTTAATTTTAGTTTTTAATTTTCGGTATTATACACCGAATATGTCAGTGATGTATGTTGAAAGCGGTTAAAAGTATTCATTTTAATTTTTAATAACCAAAAGCCATTAAGGTAAAGTTACACGAGAATAACCTGAAGGTAATACAGTCAATTACTTTCAAAATTATTTGATGCCTTTTAAAAGTGCGGCTTTAATATTTTAATAAATATGCTTCATGATTAAATTAAGCATTTTTTTACAAATACCATATTGGTTAAATGTAATGCAATCTAAAAAGATACAATAAAACAATTACGAAAAAAAAATTGATTTTTGTTTCATGCTTAAAACGATTACTTATATCGTGATTTCGAATACCAATATTTTCTATTTTAAGATATTTTTTATTAATTGCATATTATGTGTTTATCTGAATTCTGACAAAAATTTGTACAATTCGCATGTATATATTTTTTTAAACCTTACTTAACGGTAGAGTAGATGCACTGTTTTATTTTTATTTTTATCTTGAAAAATGCTTTTTGTAGCCTTGATTACATTTCAGTTTCATTGGAATACGAAAATGCTATGTTCTTTTTCAGCTCATATTAGGCTATCAAAGCCTGAGAGCTAAGGTGCCTGCAGGTTCTATATGAATGTCCGTATGTATGTACGTATGTATGTACGTACGAAACGCGATAACTCTTAATAGAAATATCTGATTTGCTTCAATTTTTGTATATAGGTTCATAGTGATAAGGTGTTTCCCTGATTACTTTTTGGGGTTCATTGGTTAAGTATAAAGGGGGAACAGGGGCTAATCCACCCTTAAATTAGTTAATTGAGTTTTTCATGCAGAATTATCCGTTTTGCTTTAAATTTTCGAATATAGGTTCATTGTGATGAGCTAATGTGTCCACAGGTTCTACATTTAGGTACGCATGTATGTACGTATGTATGTACGTACGTAACGCGATAACTATTGATAGAAATATCCGATTTGCTTCAAATTTTGTATATACGTTCCTTTTTATATGGCGCTTCCTTGATTAGTTTTGGGGTTCATTGGTTAAGTATAAATGTGGGATAATCCCTCCTTAATTTAGATAAATTGGTTTTCCATTCAGAATTATCCGATTTGCTTCAAATTTTGTATATAGGTTCATTGTAATAAGGCACTTCCCTGGTTAGTTTTGGGGGTTCATTGGTTAATTATAAAGGCGTGAACGTGGGGCTACTCCCCACTTAATTTAGATAAATGGGATTTTTATGCAGAATTACCCGATTTGCTTCAAATTTTTTATATAGGTTTTTTGTGATAAAGCGCATCCCTGATAAGTTTTGAGGGTTCATTGATTAAGTTTAAAGGTGGAACGGGGGCTATTTCACCTCTTTAATTTAGATGGATGGGTTTTTCATGCAGAATTGTCAGATTTGCTTCAAATTTGGTTTCCCAGTTTATTCTGATAAGACGTTTCTCATTAGATTTGAATATTCATTGGTTAAGTATAAAGGGGGAAATGAGGAGCTAATCCCCCCTAATTTTAGCTAAATGGGTGTTTCATGCAGAATTATCCGATTTGCTTCAAATTTGGTATAGAGGTTTATTCTGATAAGGCGCTTCCCTGATTATATTTGGAGGTTCATTGGTTAAATATAAAAGTGGGACACGGGGGTTGCCAATCCCCCTTAATTTAACTAAATGGGTATTTGATGCAGAAATAGCCTGTGAGCTCAATGCCATCAGTTTAATTGGGCACTCTTTTTTTTTCTTTATCTGTTTTCTAGACATTAGTTTTAAACTTTTGCGTCTCTAACTTCACACAAAATTTGCGAATCATCATGAAATTTGAATTTAGTGTAAAGGTATCTAGTGGTACTTTTGAAAATATTTGGTGTATGGTATGTACTGTTTTTTCAGGAATAAATAAATATTTCATGCATTATCGTCTGGTGCACTAGAAAATAACCAATATTGTCATTTAAGATGAATGTGGATCACTCTCCCTAAAATGTGCCAGTTCGCGCGAAATAAGCAAACATGAGTGCTACAATGTAAAAAGACATATACCATCTTTGCATATCTGGTTTCTTATTAACTTTTAAATTTTTCTACTATTTGAAATTACGAAACGTCAATAGTTTCACATGACAATTCACACATATGCTCGAAACCGCTGCGGTCATTTAATGAATTAAACGCCCTAATCCTTTCCCGGTACGCTGATAGATGTCTTTAACTTAAGAAAAATTGCTTTTAATTTTTTTCGATGGGATTTTCTGCACTTATTGTCGACAGTCTTTGAAGGAAGGGGTCACGATTCTTCGCTGTAATAGAGGTCGAAAAAAATTCTTTGAAACTCGATTTCTGAATAAAATTGTTTTTATTTATATCTAAAAACGTTTAAAGATGTACTATTCTATAATTGTCCTACTAGCAATGTAGGATATAAATAATTGTGATCGTTTTTAACACTTTCCAACCTAGTTGAAAAGTGTTTATGACTTCGGTTTGTCTGGCCGTATGGCCGTCTGTCCGTGCCCCAACTCCCGTAAATATGCTCGGATTGCCCTGCAATTTTTATGTGTTATTGTTGTTATCTATAGCATGTTCCCTATTTCAACTGAAGTGTGTAGCACTTATAGTTTTTTACAGGGACACTCAAAAGAATTCCGTTACATTACAGTCTATGGGGAAAAATCATTTGCGGTATACTTTAATGATGTTACGCAATTTCAAACACATTGTAATTGATATATATCACTAAGGTGCATTACAAGAAGCTTAATATGGGATAGGGTGTGCATAGCACTTATAGTTACTTTACAGGGACAGTCAAAAACATTTCCTTACATTACGTCTATGGAAAAAAATCGTTTGCGGTTTAATTAAATAATGTTTCACTATTTTAAACGCATTGAAATATATATATCACTAATGTGCATTACAAGAGGCTTACTACAGAATATTGTGTGTATAACAGTCATCGTTCATTTACAGGGACACACAAAAGAATTCTCTACTGTCTGTTAACAATAATTCCTGGAAGTGCGTTTTAAGTTGCTGAACACGATTTTAAATTTAACTCACTTTTTGTCTATTACTTGGTGTGTATAAATTCTGTAGATCATATACAGCGCAGCACAAAAGTTCGCTAACACATTTCCATTTACTGACAGAAACTTCAGAAGGAGAATTTTAAACTGTGCTACGCGTTTCCTAACTAAACTAAAATTTAGCATCCTATGTAGTATATATACAAATCTATAGATCATATACAGGGCGGAATAAAAGTTTTCGGATATTTTTCCGAATACTGTATATGTTGGAAATTCCTGAAATTACGTTTTTAAATATGTTATGCATTTTCCAAATTGTTTACTTAGTTGTTAACTTTCAGCTTATTAAACTGTAATGATTTGTAAAATTATTTTGGAAGCGTTGGAAAGTGTTATATAATCTATGCTTGACGCATGATTTTTCGTTGTTGTTTTTCTTTATATTCAGAAAACAAAGTTAAGATGTTTTAAGGGTTTAAGTATGGCAAAAGCATATTATTTACTCTGAAACGAAATTCACATTAATACTAAAATAGATTTTAAACAAGAATGCAAAGTTTTTAATACACGCATTCACGCAGAAATACATACCTTTGTATGGTTTGGGAGGAGTGAAGTTTATGAAGTTAACAGTGAATGTGAAGCAGACATTTAAATTGAAAAGAGATTAGAAAAGTAATATCTAAGAGTAATATGAATAAATGAAATATGATTCGATTTTCTTTGGGAACAACATGCATCAATGTAACCTGGATGGAAAGCATAATTTAAAGATGTGTTTGTGGCCGAGTTCTCATTAAAGTCTTCAGGTATTCCTATTAGATATCTGTATATGAATTTACCGAAATTAAACTTTGAATGCGATTATATTACATAGTTTCAACAGAGATTTAACCACAAATTTCTTGTGCTTCGCGCATATTAAAAGTAAAATAAAATTAAAAACGTGCCAGAGTAATTCTTTATATGGCTTCTTCCTAAATGTTTAGCTGTATAAGAATTTGAAATAATATGACATGTGAGTGTAATTCGTTATTTCTGAGACCTGAAGGGGTTCTAGGTTTTCAGAAACTGTATGTGTGGTTTTGGCTAATTCATTGTATATGAATCTCAGAATAATTCTAGTTTTAATGCGACTGTAAATCGTTAGTATTACCATCACTACGAATGTTATGAAAAAAATGTATTTTTTAAAGAATAATATTTACACAAAAGAAACAAATAAAGCTTATTTTATATTTAATAACCTATTTGATAAGTTTTTCTTTTCCCTAGAAAAGAATTTCGGAGTATGTTCCCAAGTGCTTTTTACACAAAAATCCGCTTTGTTTTCAAAAATTGCAAAATATTAAAAAAAAAATATTAGTAATAAAAAATTTTAAATTAAGTATCACTTTTTATAAATATTACAATTTTTTTCACTCCGAGCTTCATAAATTATTGCAGCACTCCAACAGTCACATGTTTAATTCTACGCTAAAAGTTATATATATATATATATATATATTTAAACAAATGTGAGCTTATTGGACATTTTATCATACTTTAACAAATTGCTTTTAGCAATGAATTTTAATGCTTCTGCTTTGGAGGATGGGGATAATCTATCATTTACATTAATCAAAATTAAATAATGTGACCTTTCAGTGTCACAAAATTTTATGAAATGTCTAGGATCATAAATTCGGAAAACTGCAGTGTATCATATTGTTTTACTTCTATACTAATTTTATCTGTTATTTATTAAACAAATGTCATCTAAGTTGACCATTAACCACAACTTACATATGTGCTCATGTTGTGAAATTTTACCAAAATGTTTCAACTGAAAATATTTTCGATATATACGTATGCTCAAAAAAAAGAAAAAAAAAACTTGTAAAAAAAAAAAATCGTGTCTTTAGATTATAATATTTTATCATTATCGAGCTATTTTTAATGATGAATTTTGATGCTTCATTTTTAAGAAATTTTATCAGATTCTTTAATGAAAAATAACATACTCGTGAGCATACAAATTATCCTTTCAATAAGTAGCTAATTGGAAAATTTAAACACATGTAGTTGTTGATATTGAAACGTCAGGTAGTTTTCAAAAACAAAAATTAATTATGGAGTGTTTTATTTTACAAATATTTTCTTAGAAACTTTGTGATGTAACTTCTTTAAATTTTTATAGAGGCCTTAGAGATTATTTTCTGTTATAATTATTCAACTACAGTCAAAGCACCTTATAACGAAATCGAAAGTGCTCCGACGATTTGCTCGTTATAATGTGCTTTCGTTAAAACGTTATAACGAATTATTTCGTTATATAGTAAGAACGCCAATTATCCCAACTATTATGGTCTGAACGTAATCTGAGTATGCAGAATTCCATATAATGGAGACAATCATAAACTTGTCGTTGGGGGCCACCGTAATACTTACCCATCATGGATATGCATAATGTAAAATATTAAAATAAAAATTTGTAAACTACTTATAAAATGCATTGCAATTCAAATAAAATCGTGGCTTGATGACGTCACAAACTTTAAAGGCTCGATTACTGAATTGCTTGAAATACACATCCTTATAACTCCAAAAATAATAATCCTATAAACTAGCGGTTTATTGCGTCTGATTAAGCGTCAAATTTCCAATTAAAATATATCCTTGAAGTGAAATTTGGATGAAATACAGGGTCATGAAAAATCGAAGAGTGTGGAAAATGGGATTCCAAATATTTCGGCAACTCATTATCCGATCGACTTCATGCTGCATGCAAAATTTGTTTTTTTATTGTCTTTTATATTCATTTTTAAAAATAACCAATTTCGAAAATTTTTATACACCTTTTATCAGAACGAATATTTCGAGAGTCCGAAAAAAATAGTTCCGGTTAATCGAGGTTATTGAAATGAAATAGGCTTCTTCCCATTATTACATACTAAGTACATACCAAATTGCAAGTATCTATCTCAATTTTTTCGGGAGATAGAGCTTTTACAGACACACAGACGACGGAATTTTTTTTTTTCTAAAAATATGTTTTTCGGAATCTCCAGTGTCTCAAACGTGTAAATCCGTCAAAAAAAATTTTTCGATTTTCAAAACGATTACAAGATTTACCCTATACTACGTATGATGGGTAAGTAAAAGGACTTTTTATTACATAAAGATATGTCTTAAAATAACGTTTCTTTAATAAAAAAAAAAGCTAGGCCTTATGTATTCATATTATATTAAGCCTCCATAGTAAGGAACATTTTTACTACAAAAAGAACAATTCACAGTCATAACACAGAATTTGTATTTTGAGATGATAGATCTGGATGACTGAATTTCAGATATTATATATATATATCTTATATATATCAGATATTATATATCTGACTATGCTACACATAAAAAAAACGGGAAAATTTAAATGTAAAAAAATATTATTGATTTAATTCTTTTAAAGGGCCCTTTTACATACCTATAGGTTTGAAGAATGGAGTTAATAAGCTCTGCTTTCTTTTCTTAATAGCATTGACTAATATTGTACACTCTATTTTAACAACATACATGTTAATTTCATTCGTTAACAAGTTTTCATTGTGCATGTAACGCACAATTATATGTAAATACTCAACTACATCAGATGGTAAAATCTTCTCGAAGGTTGTTTTTTTCAGGAAGAGGAATTCATTCCTCATCCTCACTGACAGTGCCAACGCACGCCTCATCTTCTCTACTTTTTAGGGTTTCGTTCATCTCACGAAACCCTATTACTCCCGCTCCGTTGTCTGTCCGTCACAGAGTCATTCTCGAAAACTATATAACTTACAGAGTTGAAACTTCGTGTATATAGAAGAATACCAACTGTGAAGAGCTCAAAATATTAAAATTTGAAAAATTCGTATTATTTTAATAAATGGAGATAAAAAACCAAAATTCTAACAGCCTTTTCCTATTAAATTGAAACATTTTTCGTTATAGCAGATGCCCAAGATTTAAAATCCACAATGAAATTCTTTCTACAATAATTAATTTTCTATCAGACGATTTCCACGTAAAAAAATGAAAATGAAATAAAATGTTTCACCAATTGAAAAAAAGATAAATATGAAATAGAATTGATTGACGTCATAGTCGTAATAAAACGGAAAATGTCTAAGATTTCTCAATAATACAAGGAGTATGAGTATGTGTAAGTACACAAAGCAGATTAATATCACGTCATTAGAGAATTAAAAAGAAAATCTGACGTCATATGGGAAGTTTAACAAGTTTTTCAAATGTTTGAGAATAATACAAAGCGAGTATCAATATAAATAATAGCGAATAGTAAATATATGAGTTTGAGAAACATCGTGATAAAAATCGTGATAAAAATCCGATTATGGAAATATTCGCCTATTTTAACATTTTGAAGGTGTACAATTTGTTTAATTTTTAAATTATTTTTTTAAATATTGCATTTAGTCCGTATGGCGGATATTATTATGACAGAATATAATAGCGGGCTTGGCCCGTTATCCGGCTGGTTTAGATATTCGAAAAAACGAAAAAAAAAATAGACCGGTAAATTTTTACTTTATAAAAAAACGACTTTTTTTTTGTTGTTGTTGCTAAATGAAATTTGTTTGAATTTATTAAAGAAAGGATAAAGTGTTTTGAAAGGAATATTAAACGAAACCCTTTGAGCGATCTTCGATCACACTTACCCACTTATTTTATGATATTCTCTTCATTGAATTCTTCATTTCACATTGTATTTGAATAAACATTAACATATTGATCAAATTTAAACTAGGAAATCAGATTTAAAAGGATGAAATCAGTTCATCTGTATTTTCCAATTTAGGTAAAGAAACAGTTTCATTATTATCTGAAAGTGATGGGAAAAATATCGAAACTGAAAAAGTGTTAACAACAGAACATCGCACCATGCTTTATTTATCAGGTAAATTGCTTTCAGTTCGTCTATTTTTGTTTATTTCGTGTCATCTGAATTCACGATTATTTTTTCACAAGCACCTTCCACTATTTAGCTTTAAACGAATGAATAGTTCCTTGGTCTCATGGTTGCACTTTATATGTAGTGTTAGGTGGTAAAATAAGTAATTTAATAAATTAAATACGAACAGAGCTCGCATGCGAAGAAACGTTGAAACGGTGTCTAAAATAAGCAGGACGTTTGGCTTTTTGCATCTATTCGTCAAAATCTAAAATCCATTCTTTAAAAAGGTATTTCATCATGCAAGCTTTTCAATTATGCATGTACATTAATGTACATGCATCGCTTATACTAACATTTTTTTCGACACATTTTATAATTTCAACTTTCTCTTCTAAACTCAATTTTTTTTTTTTTTTTTTTTTTTTTTGACAGACATAGCCAGCTTACAAAAAGTTTTAAAAATTAACACGCGATAAATTTACAGGAAAAGAAAATGTCAATGAAATAAGTCATCAAATAAAAAATAACATAATTCCAGTTCAGCTAAGCTGTCGCCCCTCTGTCTGTCTTAAAATGCCCCTCCTCCAAATCTATCTTGGAAGTATTGAAAATATGTGATTGATTGGTCGTAAAGAAAAAGATTGAAATTTATCTCATGAAAAAAATACCTGGTATTTAAGAAATAAAATTATATTTCCCGGCCATTTTTTAGGTAAAAAAAAAGTAAAAAATTCGCTATATCTTTTTTTTCTCACTTTGCATGCTCGAATTATTTTCGTTATATCGTGCTTTTCGTTATAAATATTTCGTTATATCGTTTCGAATTCAATATTCTTTAACATACAGACCAACTAAATGGTTATCAGCATTTCGTTATATCGTGCTTTTCGTTATATCGTAGTTCGTTATAAAGTGCTTCAACTGTACTTCCTTTTTTTGCGTGTCCAATTTGATCTTTTAAACATTTTCTAGTATAGTTCAAAAGTGTTTATGAATTCGGTTTGTCTGGCCATCTGTCTGTCTGGCCGTTTGTCTGTCTGTCCGCGCTTTAACTCGCATATAGTCTGATTGCCATGTAATTTATATATGTTAATGAGGTTTACCATAGCATGCTCGGTATTGAAAATAAAATGTGTAACATTTATGGTCACATTACAGGGACACACAAGGAATTTCGATATGTTACCACCAATGGGAAAAAATCGTTCTCAGCGCATTTTAATAATGATATACTATTTCAATCATAATGAAATTGATATGCGTCACTCAGGAAGACGACAACATGTTTTTTATACAGTCTCAATTATAATTCCTTTACAGGGACACTAAAAAGTATTCTGTTACATTACGGTCAATGGGGCAAAATTGTTTTCAGTGCATTTTAACGATGTTATACTGTTTAAAACATAAGGAAATTGATATGCATCACTGAGGTTCATGGTAACATGCTTTATATAGAATATACACATATAGAGTAAGTTGCGATTATAGTTCGTTTACAGGGACGCACAAAAGTACTCCATTGCATTATTATCTATGGGGAAAAATCGTTTGCACTGTATCGATATACATTACTGAGGTGCACTACAGTATGTTTTCTGTAGATGTTTGAGTACCTATACATTATCGTTTATTTACATAGACACTCATAAAAATTCAGTTACGGAAGTGACTATGAGCCATAACTGATGGATGTAAGTTTTCAACTGTAAGATGCATTTAAAAACGTAACTAATTTTTATTGTATTGTGAGGTGTATAGATCACATATAGGGTTGCACAATAGAATTCGCGCACATTATATACTATGGACATCAATTCCTATAAAACAATTTTTGCTGCTTTATGTGTGATTTTTTTATATGTTTATTTAGATATCTCATTCCATTGTATAAACAAAATAAACTTCTTAACAGTATTCCGTAAGTGTTGGAAAGTGTTTCATAATCTATGTCGTAGTGGATGATTTTCGTTATTGTTTTTTTTTTACTCTGATTGCGATTTCCTCTTCTGCATGAGGGTTATTATGGCTGAGCTAACATCGCCAAAACAATGCAGACATTTCTGAATTTTGCAGACTGAAATAAACCACTCAAATTAGATTTGAAAATAGTTTTTGATATTTTGTAAAAAAAAATGTAGTGGCATAAAAATATAACCTTTAAGATTTATTTTACGCGTCACATGTAACTGCAAACTAGCAACCCCATACTCGATAGTTCTATAATGTACCTCTATATCAATTTATATGTTACTAACTTATACAGAAAGGTAAAATAAACATACGTTTCTCGTGATTTGTAACATGTTTTGGAAAAATCATGAAAATTGACGGCAACATGATGATTTGGTCCACGTTTTAGAAAAATGAGACTTTTTAATTTGGTCTCGTATATTTATAAACTGCTCAATTTTCTCATTGCTTATAAGTAGGTAAAATAAACATATGTTTCTGGTGATCTGTAACATGTTTTGGAGAAATCATGAAATTTGACGGCAACATGATGATTTGGTCCACGTTTTAGAAAAATGAGACTTTTTAATTTGGTCTCGCATATTCATCAACTGCTCAATTTTCTCATTGCTTATAAGATAGACAGTAAGGATCTTGCAAACGACCGTTCGTTGCGTCTTGAAACTGTTGTTGAGGGAAGCTTAAGGGTTATGTCGTAGGTGTATAGGTTCATATGCTAGTGGAGATTAAAAAGTGTATATTCCCTTATTGGGATTGAAGGAATGGAGGTACGGATGGGGTCTGAATATAAAGCCTTTTGTCTGTTTAGTACGAGACACTGTAATGTGAATTTTAATAAGGATCAAGCAAACTATTGTCTACTGCATCGTAAAGATGTTTGAAGGAGAATCTTCTGTTTTGCCTCGTTGGCATACAAGTCTGCAATAGTTTTGTTACAGAAATGTACATTGTGTTACTGGGTTTGATATATTGTGGGACAAATGGTGTCTAAATACAAATACTTTCGTTTGTTTAGTATCCAATACTGTAATGTCAAAGTCAATAAAACCAAGAAACTGTCATGTACTGCAGGGATTCCCAAACTTTTATATCGACGTACCACTTAATCGATGTTCATACTTTCGCGTACCACTAGGTATAACAAACATAAAGCTAATATAGAAAAACCTGTTTTAAACGTGATATGTAACTGGTATTTTGTACTTAGCAGCTTTTACTATATTTAAAAAGCATGATTACACAACGAAATAGGTACTTGGATTGACTGTTTTATATTAAAATTCAAATGAAAAGTAGTATCATCATTGCAGTTTAATAATACATACAATATTAAATACAGTGTTATGGTAGGATAAAGGCTACAATACTTAGTGACATATTGGAGAAAGCTTATTCATATATAGTAGGTTCACTGCACACATTCTCTTATTTAAGTATTCTTTAAAATGTGTTTTTGGACTTTCACAGAGCTCGTTTATATCACTTTCCAATACTTGTATCGCTAATGCTAAGGGTGAGCTTGCCTTATGAGGCACATCTTCCTCATGTCTGATTCAATACTAGATACCTTTAGTCGTAAGTAAGATTCAACGTCTAGTTTATTTCTGTTTTTGTTTATTTATAAAAAAGTTAAGAAAAAGCACATTCACATAGATAAGATGTGCTAAAAACAAATAGAAATGTTAGAGTCTTTAAAGATATCAGGGCGTATTCCGCTTTTCTCTGCAACCAAAATTCTGTTACATTCATTCTCTTGAATGCGAGTTCTAGAAATCCATGACCGAGGCCCTGTGTAAGTTCCCTTATCTCTTCTCTCGTGAGAGACAGTGTAAGGGTTGTCTGACTATGGAAATAATGAATTTCTTATCCAAAGCTCTGGCGTTACTTTTTCAGCAACGTATTCTTTAAAATCTGTTACCAGAATTTCACAGAGTTCGTTTATGTCCCTTGCCAATTCTGGGGGGAATTTTTACAATGTCATTTTCAGCTATGAAAAATTGTAACTGACGAAACGATTACACTGTTTCGCCTTTTACGGTTCCTCTTTTAGGGTGCCTTTTAAGGGCAATGGATAGCAGAGATCAATCTCTGTTTCCGCCGCTGATTACGTCGTCCATAAGTAAAAGTATCTTCGTAAAAAAAAACAGCAAAGAAAATCGAAAAAGTAATTTACGGCAGAAACAGAGATTGATCTCTGCTATCGAATGCAAAAAGATAGTTTAAAAAAAATCGAAATGCAAACGAGATATTAGAAAAATAATGCCCCATAGGATTAACATTAGCGAGCGGGTGTTTGCAAGTGAGTGAAGAGGACCCTTAAGTCATTTTTGGCGATGGACAGATTTTTCTCTTAAACCTTTTGTTTTCTAATATCCTGAAAAGCCGTTGTATGGAATTCTATTTTTCTATTTTTCTCTTAAACCTTTTGTTTTCTAATATCCTGAAAAAGCCGTTGTATGGAATTCTATTTTTTAGTAGACAAACTACATCTGCCAAATACTGTAGTCAGAGAAACCACAATTCATCTACGAACAAATTCTTTAAATCAAGTGTAGTGTCAGCGAAAAGGGTTTAAATTTCTGAACAAAGTTAAAAAAAGACGAATTAAAACATTACTTCAATAGAGAAATCGTACTTCCGTATGCAACAGTTAGTTTGTCACGTGTATTCCCCATTTTTGCACAAAAAGTAGAAAACAGCCTTAAATTCATTGCTTTTGATTTAATGAAATTAACCACTTTAAGACTTTCGTTTAGTACTGTCTACAAACTGACATTTGATTTTTAGGCTACAACTTTACTGGGAATGCTGAAGTAACGAAAATCTGCTTCAGAGGCAACTTATTTCATTTTCGCAAAGACTTCATCATACATACCCGTCATCACACGTGCACCTTCGCAACAGAAGTCGATACATTTTTTTAAAATTTATGCTATGCAATCTCATAAAGGGTGTAATTTTTTCAAAAGTGTCCTTAGCAGTAGTTCGACCACTTATGTGTTATGTTTTTACAAAATAAGAACTCTTTCACTCAGGCCTCATATTTATATCTTACGAATGTAAGACGCTGGGTCATGTTTGTTATATCAGGCTATCATCCAAATAAATGGTGTATTAATTTTGACTCATACTAAGTTTTTTAATTTATTGCTCTTTATTATCTGACATCATTTATTCAATCCAGGGTGATATGGTGTTTTATTAAACAAACGAATTGAGTAAAGTTGTTTAGCTGCTTTTTTTCAATAAACAGCATTAATAACACTTTTTTCAGAAGCTGGAAACAATTATTGTATTACTCCTTATGTTTTTTATTTACACAATTTTCGATACGAGCACAAATTTCTACTATCAATCTATATAAAATCATGTACTTTCAATTGTGAAACTAATTTCGCGCAGTAGGCGAAAAGCAAGTTTCTTTATATATTTATGTCTATACCACATCAATACATATATACAATGCTTTATCTCAAATATGCACTTTATATGACTAGAGTTTTTGTTTGATTTTAAATAACCATTTTAAATAACGTCACTCTATTAAAAGTGATTTCTATGAAATAGAAATAATGCTACACATTTTGTACAGGAGATGAGAAAATTTTCAATCCACAGAATGAAATAAATTGATAATTATGTTTGAAATAAGACTTTTATTTCAACAACTCATACAGGCTCTTCCAGTACCATCAGAAACAAACAGGTTATAAATTACACTTGACTTTTTTTTAACTCCACCTATTTTCACAAGCTTCTCCTACTTCAAAGCATCTTGACTTTAACTTCAGATAATTCAATTTGAAAAGCACGCTTAAAAATAGTTTTTCACTAATTATAAACTTTTCATTCATTCATTCTAAAATTAGGTCTTTATTTACAAATTTTATTATTATTTGCATATAAATCTAATAATTACATGTTTTTAATTCTGGAAAATTGTTTGTATTATAAGCAGACTTGAATCCGTGTAAACACAGCGAAGTGTCGCGGACGCTGTTTAGAGTCGCAAGAAATGTCATTGAAAGGCTGTGGAATCGATTCCAAGAAAAAGGAATTGTTAGACGTCTACCAAGGTAAGGTCAACACGTGCTACCACAGCAACTGATGACCGATATAACCTGTTAACAGATCGTTGAAACAGAACAGCAATACTACTCAGCTTCAAAGACAGTTGCTCGTCGAAACAGGATGAAGGGTGTCCAGCCAAATAGTCCGAAATAGGCTTCATCAGGGTGGTCTCTATGCACGTAGGCCAATGGTCTGTATTCTGTTTACTTCCAGTCACTATGCGGCCCGAAGAAGTTGGGCTGCTGAACATCGAGATTGGAGGCAACGTGATTGGAGCCAAGTTCTGTTTACAGACGATTCCCGATTCATTCTAGACTGACACTCGACGTGTTTTGATATGGAGGGTAAGGGGCACTCGAAATAACACAACATTTGTTCATGAAAGATTACATTACAGACGAGGTGGGTTTTGGTATGGGATGGAATCAGCATAGGTGGACATACGGACCTGCATATCATTCGGAATGATACTCTGGTGGCCCAAAGCTATGCAGACGAGATACTCCCCAGCAAACACAGAATTGTCAGAAACGTCACGAATTGATATAAGAAATATCATTATTGTCAGGTACATCGATTTTCATGTAACAGTCCGATATATTTTTCATGGCAAAATACAGTTTTATCATATAAGTGGTGTCCGTACTGTAAAAGAATGGCGATAATCTTACGCAGCACAAAACCCGTATCAAATACTAGGTATCCATTAGCTATACTTAGAAAGGACAACATTTCGTTGTGCCACTGCATTGTCGACTGCACGGTTTCCATTTGACACCATGGATATGATAATTTTTTAACAGCCATCGATACATCACCGATATACTATCATCGGCTGGCATTTATCTTTACCGGAGTGGCAACACACTTGACCTTCAATTCAATGGCCGCTGTGTTGTGTCTGCGAGCTTTCCGCGGCGATAAAAGTTCTGAAGAACATCTCAGCTAAAGTAAGTTATTTTTCTAATATATTGTCTGTTTATGTTTCAAATTTTATCTAAGTTTTCTTTTTTTTTAATGAATTAAGTATTTAATTCTTCTTATACACCTTAAATTATGTACTAGTGTTTATAAACAAATACTTAGGGTTACACGTGTTTAGCGTTTGCATTAAATTTTGAAAACAAAACAGTACCTAAAATTTTTATCATGCAATGAAATTAAAGTTTCTTAAAAACGGTGACTTGCATATTTTATAATCTGTATTTAAAGTTTTTTTACATCATGTTTGAAATTTCATGTATCTTTAGCATTTCCGTTATACGGACACCGTGCCAAAATGTAAGCTAATGCATAATGTATGTGTATGTATCAGGGTTAGAAATTAGCAGTCGTTAGTCGCCAAATGCAACTAAATTATTGCATTTGACGACCACAAAATTATACCTAATCGTCAAATTTAACACCTAGCTTTTTTTTTTTTTACACAAATGCTTTTATTCCTACTTTAGTATACGTTTGCATCCACCCCCCTTCCGCTGCCTGCACTTGAAACACCTGTTTTAAGATACTATATAAAGAATGTATGAAAATTTCAGTGTTTTTCCTCAAAAAAAAAAAAAAAAAAGTATTTATATAGAAATCAATATCTTTAAATGCCATACAAATATACATTAATTGGTATCCAAAAGTTCATTTATTTGTTTCTTTTTTCATTTTCTGATGTACTTTCAGTCATAAGATTTTTTTTAATTTTATTAATACCTGCTTGTATCTAAAAGTTCAAATTTTCTTTCTATGGATATAATTGCTTGATAATCTGTTTTGTATGCATATTAGCTTTATAAAAAGAATTATTTAAACATTTTTCTAGAATCCAAATATTGTAGTTTAATGCTGTTTTAAAATTTTATCGAAAGCCAATTTTTATTTTGTTTTAGTGATTAACGCAGGGATAAAATGTTTAATATGTACAGCCCCCTTGCCTTTAACACATAAAGGTAATTACAATATTATTGTTAACCTGGGTTCGAAAAGAAATGAAAAAATATGATATAACATGAAATGCAGTTTGACACCTATGAAAAAAAATTGCAGGTGTCATTTGACGCCTTACTTAGAATTCCCAATTTCTAACGCTGAATGTATGCTTGGCGACAATGGCGCCTGTATAACAAAGAAGTACCATTAAAAAAAAAACTTTCCCAAGTTTTATATTTGAAGCTGAATTTTTAAATGTAGAATCAATAATTATGTTGGACAATATTTACTTAGAAAAGCTATTGAAAGATAAACTTGCAGCTTCATTAGAAATATTTTTTTCTCGTTTTCGTTTTGTTCAGTTAAGAAGATCAAGCTTACTATATTTATGTTAAATTTTTTTTAATAAAAACAAATTATTTTGTTGTGTAAAACATAAAGTTTTCTTGAAACTTGTTTACTGAATCTTAATAGTTTGTTTTTTGTGAGTGTAAAAAGCAAATTGTGTCTGTTTTCAATTAGTTGATCTTAAATTTTGTTAAGTAAAAAATAAAAATAGAAAAAGACATTTTCTATTAGTTGACAACATTGAGTCAGTTTTTACTCTGGAAGGAAATTTTTTAATGCAAAAAGGACACTTTTTCTACTGAGGAGCAAGAAGTGTGCTAATTATTTTTGTGAAGGGCTAGAAGGATGCTATTTTGTAAACCAAAGGGCAGGCAGGGTTCAGCACCCTTCTGATACCGTCTTCTGGGGGAAACTCTGATATACATATATATATGTACATATATCACTGGCACCCGGCTAATCGAAAAGCACCCAAAATTTTTATCATGCAATGAAATGAAAAGTTTTAAGAAAACCGTGACTTGCATATTTTATAATCTATGTATAAAGTTTTTTATATGATGTTTGAAATTTCATGTTTTCTTAGCATTGAACCCCCCCCCCCCCCAAAAAAAAAAAAATAAATAAATAAATAAAAAAAATAAAAAGGTACTTTTCTGTTATACGGACACCATGCCAAAATGTATGCTAATGCATAATGTATGTATGTATATGTATGCTTGGTGACAATGGTGTCTGTATAACAGAAAAGTACCCTTAAAAAAAAATTACTAAGTTTTATATTTGAAGCTGAATTTCTAAATCTAGAATCAATAATTATGTCAGACAATATTTACTTAGAAAAGCTACTGAAAGATAAAATATCTCATTTAGATAAACTTGCAACTTCATTAGAGATAATTTTTTTCTCGTTTTCGTTTACTTAAGAAGACCAAGCTTACTATATTTATGTTAAAATTTTTTAATAAAAACAAATTATTTTGTTGTGTAAAACATAAAATTTTCTCAAAACTTGTTTACTAAATCTTAATAGTTTGTTTTTTGTGAGTGTAAAAAGCAAATTGTCTGTTTTCAATTAGTTGATCTTAAATTTTGCTAAGTAAAAAAAAAAATAAATAGAAAAAGACATTTAGAATATTGTTTTATATAAGTTTTCATGCTAAATGACATATATGTTTTAATGTCTAATTTATATTAACTTTAAAAATATTTATAATCATCAATAAGTTAACTATTTTGAAAATATGGGATATAGTATATAAAAAAAAATTGTACATTTTTGAAATCATGATATTTACGAATCCTGATTTTTGTGTATATAAGATAAAATGCCTTCAGTATAAAATAAAATTTTCTAGTTTATTCTATCGGTACTTTCAGTTAGCTGGGTGCCAATGAAATATATACACACACCCATATATATGTGTATATATATTTCACTGCCCCCCCCCCTTGGCTAACCGAAAAGTACCGTTATATCTTACCATTTTTATAATGGGCTTAAGTCTAATTTTTAATAGACCCAATTACATGCAGCATTTTTTTTTTTTTTGTTATTGATATGTTTATTTTTACATGTAAGTTTTTAAAGATACTATATTGCAATGTTAAAATATTGGCTATTTGTTTCTAGCTCATGTTGAATTATTGGCAAGATTAAAATTTTAAAATATGGCTATCACTGGTCAAAGTATATATCTTCATAAGCAGTCTACTAGTGTGGACAAAATGGGAGAAATAAAAGTAAGTTAATTTTTGTTTATTTATTTGATAAGTATTGTGTTATGTGCTTAAATTATAAGCAGGGCGGATTCGCGGTGAAAATTTTGAAATTCCGCCCAAAAAATTTCAAAATTTTCGGAAAAAACTGCGTTATTTTATTTACCTGCAACCGAACGATAAATTTCGTGATTTTTTTTTTTCCCCGCAACCGATCGACGAACTTTGCGTTTCTTTCGCGACAGATCGATGAACTTTGCTGTTTTTTCCGTGACAGATCGGCGAACTTTGTGGTTTTTCTAGATTGACGAACTTGGCGTTTTTCCCACAACAGATCCGCGAACTTTTAGTTTTTTAAGCGACTGGTCGACGAACTTTTCGTTTTTTAAGCGACTGATTGACGAACTTTGCGTTTTTTAAGCGACAGATCAATGAACTTTGTGTTTTTTCCGCGATCGATTGGCGAAATTTGTTTTTTTTCCGCTACTGATCGACGAACTTTGTGGTTTTTTTTGCCGACAGATTGACGAACTTTGTGTTTTTTCCGCGACAGATCGACGAACTTTGTGTTTTTTCCGCGACAGATCGACGAACTTTGTGTTTTTTCCCGCGACAGATAGACTAACTTTGTGTTTTTTCCATGACAGATCGACGAACTTTGCGTTTTTTCCGAGATCGATCGGCAAAATTTGTGTTTTTCCTGTGTCTATCGACAAAATTCGTGTTTTCTTTTTCACGATCAACCGACGAAATTTGCGTTTTTTCCGCGATCGGTCGACGAACTTTGCGTTTTTTTCGCGATCGATCGACGAAAATCGCATAACTTTCCAAACACTTCACAGAATACTGTGGGCTCAAATAAATGGCAATAACAAAAATGAAAATCCTAATTATGAATATATATGAATTAATAAAATGAATTTCATCAAAGTATCGCAAAAAAAATCCGAGAAATTAGTCAAATGATCGTGGGAAAAATTGCGAAATCTGTCAAATAAACTCTGGGAAAAATCAGGAAATTAATCAAATGATTTCAGTAAAAAAATCACAAAATCCATCAAGTGATTTCGGGGAAAAATCGCGAAAATAATCAAACGATCGCAGAAAAAATCATGAAATTCATTAAACGAATGAGAAAAAAATCGCTAATTTTACAATCGCGTAAAAATCATAAATTTTCTAATGAATAAGTGCAATTTTTTCTTATTTTCTGTTCAGTTGATCCAAAAATGCAAAATATTTATTCAAGGGAATTTATTTCTGTTTCTGCACTTGATAAATTTTAGGAATGTGTGTGTGTGTGTGGGAAGGGGGGGGGGGACTGAAACTTTGCACAGGGCGCAAATTTTCTGTTGCGTGATCCTCCTTTTTTTTTTTTTTCTCAAAATATTTAGCTTTTTCCTCTCCAGTCGCTCCCCCTCTCCCACACACTTTCCTCCCATAAAATGGACTTTTGAAAACAGAAGTTCTGTTGTTCTGATTGACTTATGTGTTGTGAGTTCTAAATAAATGTAAAAAAAAAACTGATGCATCAACTGCATAGTTGCAATATGCATTTTCAATTTCAAAATCATCCCAGAACGGCACGTTTCTATAAGTGGAACATTCAAAAAGTGAAGTTATTTTAATCAGATTATTATGAGATTCTTAAAAGTACAGCACGATTTCAGCTTACCTTGATAATGTGCACTAGTGAATCCAAAGTGTGGCGCTCTGGGTTAGATAAATGGATTTTTCATGCAGAATTATCAGATTTCTTCCAAATTTTGTATATAGACTCATTGTGGTACGGAGCTTCCCTGATTAGTTTTGGGGGTTCATTAGAAAAGTTTAAAGGGGAACAAAGGCTAACCCCCCTCCCTCCCCTTAATTTAGATAAATTGGTTTTTCATGCAGAATTATCAGATTTGCTCCAGAGTTTGTATAGAGGTTCATTGTTATAAGGTGCTACACTGATTAGTTTTGGGGGTACATTGTAAAGGTGAAAATAAGCAGTCGCCACTCGTCGATTAAACTTTAAAAACTGGCCATTAAAAATATGGAAAGATCCAGCCAAATGCAGGATTCCTGATTACCATTTTCCCCTAAATTTCACGATTTTTCCGCGTCCGTTCGACGTAATTTGTACGCCCCGTTGGAAGAAATTTATGATTTTCTGTACATAATCGACGAAATTCATGATCTTTACGCGTCCAATTGATAAAATTCATGATTTTTTAGGAGTGCAATCGACAAAATTCATGATTTTTATGCACATAATCGAGGGAATTCATGATTTTTACATGCCCAGTTGATAAAATTCATGACTTTTACACGTTCGATAGACGAAATTCTAGATTTTTACGCTCCCGAATGACAAAAATCAAGATTTGTATTTAGCTGTTCGATGAAATTTAAGATTTATACGTAGCCGATCGACGAAATTCAAGATATTTATGTAGCCGATCGACGAAATTAAAGATATTTACGTAGCCGATCGACGAAATTGAATATTTTTCTGCACCCGATCGACGAAATTGAATATTTTTCTGCACCCGATCGACGAAATTGAAGATTTTTCTGCACCCGATCGACGAAATTGAAGATTTTTCTGCACCCGATCGACGAAATTGAAGATTTTTCTGCACCCGATCGACGAAATTGAAGATTTTTCTGCACCCGATCGACGAAATTGAAGATTTTTATGCACCCATTCGACGAAATTCATGACTTTTATGCACTCTGTCAATAAAATTCATGATTTTCATTCTCCCGATCTACGAAATTCATGATTTTTACGTTGAATGATGACATTTATTATTTTTACGTAGCTGATCGACGAAATTTAAGATTTTTCCTCGTCCGAAAGACTAAATTCATTATTTTTATGCACACTATCGACAAAATTCATGATTTTTATGCGCTTGATCGACAAAATTCATGATTTTACATGCGATATCGACGAAATTCATGATTTTTACGCTCTTGAATGACTAAATTTGCAATTTTTTTCTGAAACTAATTGCCGAAATACACACTATTCCTGAATTTGTGGAGATTTTAGCCTGCTGGCTACAAGTTGTGCATGTGTAATGCATTCATGATTCATATCATGTTGTGGGTTATTATTTAGTACATAAACATACCTATTTATTATTGTCAGACCTTCATTCTATACAAATAATTTTTTTTGAAAAGTACTTATGTAGTTAGTTAAAAAGTACCTAAGCTAGTGTGACTTATGTAGTTAGCTACATAAGCATGTTGTGTAGAACTTTACTGTTAATTATTTTAAAATAGATTGGAAATTATCTGAAGTTTATTCAAAACAATATAAATTAAAACATTTTTATTCAGTACATAAATTACTTTTTTACTGTAAAGTCATTGTATTTAAAAAAAAATAAATATTCAGTGACATACCTGTACTTACTGGCTACTAAAGAAATTATTCTCATTAGCCAGTAACTGGCTACTAAAACAAATCAACCTACCGGCCAGTGGCTACTAAACGAAATTCCTTATTTTCACCTTTAGTTCATTGGTTACAAAGGGGGAACGAGGGGCTAATCCCTCCCCCTTAATATAGTAATAGCCTTTGAGCTCAATGCCATCAATCAGTTTAACTGGACGCTTTTCTTTTTATTTTAATGGTACTATCAAGTTGTTTGCCGTCAAATTTTGGTGGGTTTCATCTAGTTTTCTTTTATTTATTAGGGTTGATGTGCGCCAGGTTTTGTTTTAATGAAAATGTTTGTCCGATTCAGGTTGATGATTTTTAAGTTAATTTTTTTTTGTCTGGTTCAGTTAGAGTTGTAGGTTTACTTAATATAATGTTTAGCAGGCTTATTTTCAGGTTGTTTTGTTGTCTGGCTTAGTTCATTGTGGTCACATATGGGTTTTGCGGGGCTGATTGCAACTGTCTTGATCCAGTGCAGTATTCTATTTTATGTGCATTAATTCCAGGGAAATAATCAAATAAAACTATGGTGTCTTATTAAAAAAAAAAAAAGAAAATCCAATCATTGTTGACAACAGATTATGCAATCTGATGCAGAATTTCATCTAAAAGTGTTAAAAGGAAATTATAACTACAATCATCAAAACTTACTCAAACCTGGGTTGGCAGGTTTCTGACAGTTTAAACTGTCACTTCAAAAACCTAATCAGAAACCTCAAATACTACATTGATATGTAAAATTTCACATTAAATGTCATATATATACAACATTAGATGTAATGTTTAAAATGTTACTATTACTGTAAATCAATAATTAATATCTAGTGAAGTATTATTGTTAAGTGTAATTTTTTAACTGGGTAAAATTGTTTTTAAGTAATTGAAACTGCTCACATGAGCTGCACATTTATTCCCTTACTTAAAATATCTTAAATGTGGCCGTAATTTAAAACAATTTCATCATCTTCCTGCAGCATTGCTTAAAGAGTGTAAAGAATCATAGAATCCCAGCTGCCAAGTGATACCTGCTGGAATAGTCAACTGAACATTTTATGGAGCCCTGAAACATTTTATGGAATTGGAATATTTCAGAAAATTATGGAAGAGCATAAGGAGGATGCAAGGAATATTAGAATTTCCCAACTAGTTAATGATTTTAATTTATGCAGTGCAAATATCTTATTCTTCAGTTAAAACCCATAGGTGTTTCATTGCATTAGATATTCTTAAACGAGATACTGCTACAATTGCTAATGCATGTCATGTTTGATCAAGTCTTCAGAAAAAAAGTTCACTTCCCATATTGAAAATGTGCATAATAAGAATGGATCAAATCATGAAACTTTGAATATTTTTTGTTTGATTTTGCATCTCAACCATAACGGTGAAGGGTTGACTGATGCAGAAATTTATTCAGTTTGCACATCGACTACAGAAAGCAGGGGTCGATGCAGGTTTTTTTTCTTGGGGCCCATTTTGTAAAAATTAAAGGTTATTTTTGTGAAATTTATTATATTTTTGTGAAAAATATTTTTTAACAAAAGTTGAAATCCAGTTAATAAAATTTGAACCAAGCATTTATAAACAAAAACATTTTAAAATCTTTTTGCTGAAGTTTTCCTCTCTGGTGAACTTTTTGTTTACAAATTACACATTTTAAAACATCATAAAATAATAAATAGATAATAAATAGTAATTTTTTATGGAATAGAATTTTGTGAAGGGGGACCATTTTATTAAATACATTTTTGTGAAGGGTCCCGAAATAGGCCCCAATTTTTTCCTGGATCGACCCCTGGAAAGAATAGATAAATGTTTACCTGTATGCTGGTAACGTAAATCACATTTCTTAATAAGGGTGTATAATTTTAAATTCAAAATTAAATTTAATTACAGCTATTGCAATTTAAACTTAAATTATTTACACTAGTTTGTATCTGAAATAGTAAAAACTTTCTTCTGGTCTTTGATAAAAATGCATTTGTAACTTTTTTTTTTTTTCAGATTCTCCTTTTTTCAGCCTATGGTGGCAAAGATGCACATAGTGCAACCAGGAAAATGTGGTCCTAATATCTTCGCAGAAGCAGATAATTCTCCAAGTGTCTGCGACGGATATTTCAGCGTCAGAAAATAATCTGCAGGTAAACTATGTTACAATTCAGGATTGGCAGGTCTTTGACATGTGTCCGTTTTTGAGAGTTTAAACTGCTATGTCAAAAACCTCCAATACTACATTGATATGTAAAATTTTACATTAAATAGTACTTAACTTATATTATATGAAACAGTACAACATTATACATAATAAATAAGTCTTTTACTGTATATCAATTAATATCTAGTAAAGTATTACTGTTAGTGCAATTTTTTAACTTGATTTCTCGATGCACCGGATATCTGGTTTGGCCGAATACTTCAGTATCCGGTTGCCGAATAGCGACTGATTTTCTTAAATTCATGTTTTTTAACATTTTCAGAAAAAATTAGTACGAAATAAATTTGCTTCTTACCAATATTATCCCGTTAAAACAATGTCAGTAGAAATAAATATTCATATTTTCACAAAAATGAAATTATAGGACTTGGATATAAATGAAAATATAATATTTAAAATATGACAACTAATTATTTATAATTAAATGCAAGTTATGGTGCTCAGCATTTTCAGGCTCTGTTACTTTTTTTATCACAAATACACTGGCGAGAAAAATTAAAGGAACAACCATAAAAAGGTACTTTATGTGAATTCTATTGCGGGAACTTCAATGAAATTTGATTGTTTGGTAACTCAATGTTAAAGTCATCATGTAGTCCAATGAGATTAACCTTTGCTACAGAAAAATATGCAAATTTTTGATCCTGTTCTTCTGGTTCGTTTGAAAAGGAGTACATGTGGCTGATTTGAAGTCTAATTTCAAGAATTTTACGTGTAGTTGCATAAAATTTTCGCTTGTAGCAGGTGGAATATGTCATCCAGAAGACATTTGACCGATTGTGAGAAATGGCGTGCGATAGAGAGAATGGAAGCAGGAAAGACAAACACAGGGGTCTGTAAAGACTTAAAAATAGCTAAATGCGCTATGTCAAGAATCTAGTAAGTATTTAAAAACACTGGTAATGTGCAGAGACAACAAGGTCAAGGTCGAAAATATGCCACAACAGACTGTCAGGACCGCTATTTGGCAACGATTGCTAAACGAAACACGCAACTGATGTCAGTTCAGATTGCAAGGGAGTTCACTGCAGAAACAGGAACTCGATTATCCAGATTGACAGTGAAGAACAGGCTGCATAAAAGAGGGCTGTATGCAAGGAAACTCATGATTTGTATTCCACTAACTCCGGCAGCGAAATGCGCCCGGGTAAAGTGGCGCAGAAATCATCGTCATTGGAATACCACGGACTGGAGCCGAATTCTCTGTTCCGATGAATTCAGATTTTGTTTGGAGAGTGATTTCACACGTGTTACAATATGGAGGGAAAAAATCACATGCAATAAGGTTGCAAACATCCGTGAAAGGCATCGATACAAAGTTCCTGGAATCATGGTATGGACTGACATCATTCTGAATAGCCGCACTGACCTACACATTTTAAACAGTGCAACTGTAAATGCTGAAATATACGGAAATGAGGTTCTTGATTCTCATGTCAAGTTTAGGGGTGCAATCGGTAATAACTTCGTATTAATGGATAATAATGCGCAACCTTATCGTGCTGCACTAGTGACTAATTATCTTGAGGACGAAGGAATCCAGCGAATTTAAAGGCCTGCATATTCTCTGGATTTAAATCCGATAGAACATGGTTTGGATGCACCAGTACACCGACTTGCATCTCGGCAACCCCCAACTAGTACTCTCCAGGAGCTTCGGAGAACTAATCATCTTGAGTACATATCCTTACCGCAAGCACTTCTGGTTAATCTAATCCACAGTATGGAAAATCGTTGTAAAACTTCCATTTCGGTCAGGAGTGACCACACACCTTATTGATTTTTCCTTAACATATTGTAACAGTAAAATTTCCTTATCTTCTCTTATATCGCACAGTCCTATGTTTTTATGTAAATTTATTTTTTGCAGAAATAGGCAGTTCTGCATTCTGAATATATGTCAGGCATGACAAAATAAAGATCTTGTGCAAGTTGTATGTTCTTATCTGCAAATTTATTAAAGTTCGATGAGTTTTTATGGTTGTTCCTTTAATTTTTCTCGCCAGTGTATTTTCCTCCTTCTGAGAATAAGTGTTCACTCCTCTGGTTGTCTCTTTTTCTTGTGTTTTCAACAATTCTAAATTAAAAATGATTTTATTGAATCTTTTGTCACTATTTTGTCTATGGATGGAAAACCTGATAAAATAATTCTGATCATGAAAAGAAATGTGCCACTTTCTTGAATAGTTCGCTGTCTTCTTTCTACTATAAAAGAAGATACTTGCAGTGAGGAACTTCTCTATTTAAATTCTGTTAGAAAACATTTGTTATAGGAAAAGTAAGTAATAATATGTATGCGTATGTATGTAGGAAAAGAAAAATCTTCTTCAATAGGATGTTTAATATTTAAATATAACAAAGATTTATAAGTATGAAAAACAAAGAAATTACTTAATTGTTTATCTTTTTATGTTGAATAACCCTGAATAATAATAAAAAAAAAAAAAAAAAAAAAAAAAAAAAAAAAAAAAAAAAAAAAAAAACTACAGATATGTGTATTAGAATAGGCAAAACACAAAACATGATTAAATTTCTATACTTAATTACTAAAAAGTATTTGTTTTTAAGCAACTTTAACTTAATAAATGAGTTTAAATCTATTGTTAACATTTGAATGACATAAAATTATAATAATTTAAAGTTTTTCTTCTTTAAGCAAGCAATAAATAGAAATATTACTATTGAAATTAAAAACGAAAAAGTATTCAGCCGGATACTGGCTATTCGGTAAAATTTTGTACCGGATATTTGGTATCCGGTATCAGCAAAAATTCACATCCGGTGCATCCCTAATATTTTTCCGCTATCTATAGATGAATTTTGCGATATTCTTCTGCAGCAGATGGCAGAATTTTTTTTTAGGGGGGGGGGGGGTTCTGCGACTGACTGAAGACATTCACGATTTTTTCCTGTAACCGACAGATGAATTTCTAGATAGTTTTCCCACGATCGATTGACGAAACTCGTGATATTTTCCTGCAACTTATTGACGATTTAACGGATTTTTTAATACGTCTTGCTGGCAAAACTTGGGGGGGGGGGGGTTCACACTATTGTAGATGAATTTTGCTACCTGTGGTCGACTGGTGAATTGCGCAATTTTTCCCACATCGACTGTCAAATTTTGAGATTTTTTTCTTCACGCAATCAATTAACAAATTTCGGAATATTTTCACGTGACCGTTTAACGAACTTTGCGAAATTTTTCTGTGCCCGATTGACAAATTTTCGGGGTTTTTTCCGTGACCTATTAGTGAAATTCGCAGGTTGAAATATTCAGATGGAATTTTTTTTTGCAAACCCAAAACGCTATGCAGCTTTAAAACAGGCAGAGCACATTTGCAGCTATAAAAGAAGAGACAGGGCCTGCTTTTCACAGATTTTCTCTTTTGAACTTTCTGGCAAGATGCAAACACAGTATATGAGCAAACGCTGTTGTTCCATTGAGCAGGGATGTCAGAGAAAAAAAAAATTATATTTAGCTTGCAAAAAATAAGGAGATGCGCAGAAGATCATAGCACTCCTCCAGATGCGAAGCGAAAGTGCGGCTGCGGCACTGCACCCGCTGATGAAGTAAAAAAATCTGAGCCGAAGAAAATTCCATGGAAAGAAATCTGCAGAAGAGGGGAAAAAAATCTGTGACGTATGTCACCCGTCTCAAACTTTCTGCTACAGGCAGTATCTTAATCTTAGCAATAAAGTACAATTGGATCGGAAGTTTTGTAAAGCGTTCATTCCAGGAATACAAGCATGTCATCGGGCTTGTTGCAGGTTTGTCTGCCTACCCAGACTTGCCATGTCTCCTGATTTTCACACATTTTCCTGCATTCATGATTTTTGACATATTTCTTCTCATTTTCTTACATTTTTCCAAGTCTGTTATTTTTACTATCAAAAATTGCCTTAAATAAAAATTTAAATCTTCACTTTTGTTTTGCATGGGATTATGTAGAAAGAAAAATTTCCTCAGTTTGTAGTTTATCTAAATATAAAATGCTTGAATTTTTCTACATATAAGAAGTAGTATATATTTTTATCTTGAGTAAAAAGGATATTTAATCTTAAAAAACAGTCAAGCATAATTTTAAATTAAACTTCTACTAAACATGCTTGCATTTTTGAAAAATGTTTTCTACCAAAAAAAGCTTTTAGCTTTCTGAAATAAAATCTGATTTTTGGGTTCAGAACGTGGCAAGTCTACCTGTCTAAAACTTTTTGAAATAAGCATTTTTAATAAGTTTTGTAGTGGAATCGATGCCTAGAGAGAGGGGGGGATGTGCCATTCTGTAAATCTTGTGGCAGTAACTTTCTTGTCTGGTGCAAAATTTGCTCTGCTGTGTGATTTGCAAATCTTAACAACAAACCTCAGCTACAGTGTATTCTCTATATGGTCAAAAGTCGTATAAATTTTTTTTTCCCCATTGACACTTGCTGCTCAAATAGAGTACGAATTCACCAAAGGATTTAATTTGGTTTCTGGTAACATTTGTCTATTTACTCATTATGTCTTCATATTTTAACGCCAGGTTTTTTTATTTGGAATTGCTTTATCTATAGACAGGGTTTGAAATTCAAATTTTCCTAGGAGGGGAGTCTCCCTCCCAACATTTATAAATGGAGGGGGGAGTTGAACTGTTTGGAAGGGAGAAAAATAATCTATCCCACTATTTTATATGATATTTGAAGAATTACATTAATACAGACATGACAAAAAGTTTGAAAAAAATTTAAATCGAGAACCGAGAACTCAGAATGATTATATACAAAGTGTTTATTTTTAAAAAAGGAAGAAAATTGAGCTCTATATATACACAACATCTCTACATTTTTCAACTTTCACCAATGTTATGGACCTTTAACAATTGGGTTGCTAAATGAATTTCTGATTTTTTTTTCAATTTTGTGCACTGGAGATGAGTTTCAGAACCTTTACAAAATCTGATGTCTTTATTTTTAACTACTTGCATGAAAAATACATATTTGGGATGATGGCATCAATATCCATTTCTGAATAAAATTGTTTTATTATATCCTTAATGAAATATAGGTAAAACTTGAATCCCTGGTATTTTCTTAGGTTCTATGTGCATTGAAATTTTAAACTGATGTCCAAAGTTTGAAAGGGAAACAGTCAATTCATTTTTTCTGTTAGATGAGAAATGTTTGTTGACTTTAAAGCTCTTCTGAAATCCAAAAGAACTACTTTCTGACTTCTAAATTCATTTTTCTTCGCAAATACATGAAATTGCCAGGTGTTCTTATTCAGAAACTATGTATTCAAAAGACATTTTCCCTCTTTTTTTTGGTAAAGGCAGAAGTTTTTTCAGAAAAAACAGTCAAAGTCAGCATTTTGAACCTAATTCTGATGCACAAGAAAGGAAAAAACATATTCTCACGTAACAAGATTCGCTGACAAGTTAAGTAATTTATTTATCCAAAAAACACTATTTGATTCCAAATTGCTTTAATAGTCATGCCTGCCAATTGGGTACCTTTTATGTTTAAAAATGAGTAAGAAAATTTAGCGTTGTTGAGCAGGGAATTTGAGAATTACTTTAAATTGTCAAGTCCTAATTTCTGTAAATTGCAAGGATCAACTAGTTTGTTGTTTCTAAATGTTTCCTTGGAGTTCAGGAAAAATAAAATTCCATGTTCACTACAAGTTCTGCACAGTTCTAATCTCATTTCTGCTTAGTGCTGACTAGGCGAATTTGGTGGGGCGCAGCACATGGTGGACCTTACTGTCCTTTTGGTTCTTTTCCTATTTTGGTAGCAAAAAAAAATCTTGAAATACATCTGTCAGTCATCGGAATGTCAATAGGTCAAGGAAAAAAATTGCAAAATTTCTTGATCAGTTGTGGGGGGGGGAAAAACACAAAATTTGCTGATCGGTTCCATGGAAAAAATTATGTATTTCTCCGATCTGTTGCAGGAAAAGTTTTTAACTACTTGCCTCTGTTGTGAGAAAAAACCACACCATTCGATAATCGGTCAAGGAAAAATATCAGTAAATTCGTCAATTGGCCACGGGAAAAATATCGTGAAGTTTGTTGATCTGTCGGGGGGGAGGGGGTGGGTTGTAAAACTCACTGGTTTGTCACTGAAAAATATCGCAAATTTTGTCAATTGGTCTCGGGAAGAAAGTTGTGAAAATTTTCGATCAGTTGCGGGGAGAGGGATGATAAATCACAAAAATTTTCAGTCTAACGCAAGGAAAATCGCGAATCTTGTCACTCTCGCAAGAAGAAACCGTGCAATCAGTCGAGCAAAATATCACAAAAATTGCCCATCTATCACGGGAAAAAAATCGCAAATTTGTCAATTGGATGCATAAAAATATTTCTAAATTCGTGAGCAGATTGTGAAGAAAAATCCCAAAAATTTTCATTCAGACGCAGAGAAAAAAAAGTGTTCATTTTGTCAATTTATCGGTCAGAAAAAACCATGAAATTCACCAATCTGTTGTGGGGGGAAAATCGTGAATTTCTTCAATCTTATCTCAAGGAAAAAATCATAAATGTTGTCGGTTGGTTGCTGGAAAACATCGCAAAATTGTCAATCAGTCGCTTGAGGAGGAAAAAATTACAAATATTTTCAGTTGAACACTGGAAAAAAAAATCATAAAATTTATAAAGCATGTTGGAAAAAAAAGCATGCAAATCACCGATCACTCACGGAAAATATCGCAAAATTTGTCAATTGCTCATGAAAAAATATTGCAAAATTTGTTGATATGTTGTGGGAAAAAATTGCAAATTTTGTCAATCTGTCGTGGGATCCTATCGTGTCAATCCCCACAAAATTTTTTGATCGGCATGAGAAAATATTTGTCAGTTGGTTGCGGGACTTGATCTTCGCTTCAAAAAACAAATTTCTTCGGAAAATGGTAATTCTTTTTTGGGCCGGAGCCTTCCGTCCTCAACATTCTTTTGGGTGGGATTTCAAAATTTTGGGCATTAATCCCATCATCCGACCCTGAAATTCAAGCCTTGTATAGATTTTTTATTTAGAGTGGTTTTTCTGTAATTTTCTACGTTATGAAATTAGACAACTCAATGTAATTAACTCTTAACAAAACTCAATACAATTAAATATTGAGAGTGTGCTATTGAAGGATTTAGAAACAAATCTATTGGTAAATACTGTTTGATATTAATTTATATCCGAACGGAATAGCTGCTGCAATAATAGTAAATATTTATGCACTGTATGATTGTGCATAAATGTTATATACAGTGTTGTTATAACTAAAGTTACCCTGCTTAGACCTGGTTGACAGATATCGATGAAACTTTGAATATAAGTTATATGGGGGAGGCGGAGGGGAGTTCACCGAAAGTTCACCGTTCCATCACTGAAAAATATTGCGAAATTTCTCAAAAGAAGCCGACTCAGACTCCGGCTGTTTTTTTTGTTTGTTTGTTAGACAGTTTGAAGTGAAATTAAACCAATTCTCAATATGCTGCCTGGTGTACATTGTAGATGAAAACTGTAGTTATTTCCAATAAAATTTTAATCTTTATTTTATTTTTCCTTTCCATCAAAAATTTTTCTGCTCTGGGGAACCTTATTACTCTACTTTCCCCTTTTCAAGTCCACAAATCCGAAATAGTAAAATTTCTGTTTTCTTTTCTTCTTTAGATTTCGATAGTTGGAATTTTTCGGGTTTGTGTGATATGAAATTGAAAAATTAGTAAATCATTTGAGAATTTCTAGCTGAGCAAGTTTATTGGCAGGCATGCCCAAAAAGCTGTTGCATCTGATGATACTTTTGCAATAATTAATGAGTTAACTGTCCTCCCTGTAGCGCTGAAATGTGAAGAGAAAGGAGATTCATCTTAAAGTTACTATTTTTTCAGCCCTCTACCCTCACAATTATTTTTTATTTAGCTGTGAGCACAAAGTTCTACAATCCGGATGTGATTGCATGAATTTCGTCAATCCTATGAAGAAAAAAAAGTAAATTTGTTAAGTCTGTGGCAATATTGGAAACTTCATCATTTGATTGCGAAAAATAATTGTGAATTTCATCCATAGATTGAAAATAAATCGTGATTTTCGTCAATGTATCTCAGAAGAAAAAAATATGAATTTCGTCTATCGGTCATTGAAAAAGTTGCCAATTTTGTTAATCGATGGCTGATAAAAAAACGTGATGAAGTGGTTAAAAAAAGAAAGAAAAATTCTCCAGTCAATTGCATTAAAAAATTGTTGATTTTGTCAATCAGTCATTGTAATATATCTGGAAATTTGTCGATCAGTTGATAAAAATCGTAAATTTCGGCATTCACCTTTCGAAATATCGTTTTTTGTCATTCATCTGTGTAAGAAAAAAAAATCTAATTTCTTCAGTCTCATCAATCAATCCCTGAAATGAATCTCAAAATTTGTCGACCATTGGTTGATAAAAAAAATCTCAATTTCAGCAGTCACTCGCTGTGAAAAAAAATATTTTGATTTTGCCAGTAAGCCATAACATATAATTGCGAATTTCTTCTGTGCCTTCAATTTCGTCAGTCAAGCAAAAAATCACAAAATCCTTCAGTTAGTCGTGGTGAAATATCATGAATTTCTTCAATCAGTCTCTGCAAATATTACTGATTTTGTCAATCTGTCATTGAAATATATCATCAAATATGTTTATTGTTCATTGATTAAAATCTTATTTTTCAGTCACTTATGGCTTAAAAATATCGCTGATTTCGTTAGTTGGTCATTGAAATGAATCAGGAAAATGTGTTGATTGTTCGTTATTAAAAAATGCATATTTCGGCAATGGTGGAAAAAAATCTTTTTTTGTCAGTCGGTCATCGAAATATATTACGAAATTTGTCAATCATTTTTGTCAATAAAAATAGTAATTTTTGGCAGTCAGTCACGGTAAAACAAAAATCTCAGATTTCTTTCTGTAGCTTTCCGAAATTTTTTTTATTTAAACCCTATCTTACCACAACTAATTTGTCTTGTTAATTTATATGCAAATAATGTACTAATATTGTATTCTTAAATATTTTCTAGCTTCAGTGAGACACGACCAACTGTTTGAAGATGCTGCTGTTAGTGACATTCAAAGCTGGATAGCCAAGTGGCTGCGATATGCAACAGATAGAGAGTTGGGCTGTCGAAAAAAAAACAACCTAATGTATCTGAAAATTTTGATTTTAATAAATAAATAAATAAATTACCATGTATTTGTATTGTCATTTCTTTTTTTTTTCAAAGCTTAATATCAAAATTTTTATTACATACAATTTCAAAGGTTTTGAAATATCAATATTTGTATGGAGTTAAATAAAATTTGTTCCAAAGTTGGATTTTTCTTTTTTTTTTTCTTTTTTCTTTTTTTTTTTTTTCTTTTTTTTTTTTTTTTTATCATTGCAGAGGATGAAGTCAAAAAAGGATCTTTCAAAGTTTATTATACTTTAGCCAAAAATGTAAAATACTTTATAAAATTTATCTCATGTTTCTTTTAAGTATATCAACAGCTTTAAATTATCTGCACAAACTAAAAAAGTCAGTTTTTATAAATAGCCTTGACTTGACAATAGCTTTTCCTGTTTAACTAAAAATAAATTGTAAGGTAGTTTATTAGTGAAGCTAATCTAAAACATAAAAATCAAAGTACAACCAATATTATTGCAGTTTGACGACAAATTTAAACTTTTAAAGTATTGTTAAGTATGTAAACAATGCCATTTTTGAGAAACAAATTTGATTTTTGGCATAAATATTTTCAAATCTTCAATTATTACTGATTTGATACTCTGCATTTTGTTTTGGAGCAGCTTTTCAGTGTTCTTAAGGTCGAAATGTGAAGCAACAGAGATGTTACTATAGTGATGACTATAGTACATTTTATGATGAATGTGATCAAGTTATTCATGTGAGACATAAATAAAATATAAATAACATACACAGGCAGGTGTGGGAGAATTAACAGAAAATTTTATCAGACAATGATTTACTTCACTAGCCAACAAGATGCAAGATACAGTTAAACATTGTTATGACCAGATGTAAGTAACTGAAAAAGAAATAGTTTATTACTTTTATAAATCATTTCATAATCTTTTGAATAAAAATATTGAAAAAAAAACTGTTTACTGAAGATAATTGAGGTGGTCAGAGCAAGAAAGAGATAAGCCACATTTGTAAACTTCTGAGATATCAGTTTGAAAGTTATATCAAAAACTCAAATCAAGATATATAACCTAAAGTTTTTTCGCCAATGTCTTAGTAACATTTGAGATATTCTGAGTCACAATATGGCATTACTTTAATGATATTAATATTACGTTTTTTGTAAATTAGCTATCTTTATTGCGGTAAAAAACGAAACTTGTCACATAGGCTGCCACCAAGTGACATTAGAAACAAATTATATGTTTTATATTATAATTTACAATATTGAGCAACAGATTACAGTACTAGATTTATTTCACTAAAAATGTGGCTTGGGACTTTCTTGCCCTGACCCCCTCAATTGTTGGGTAAAGCCAGATCAAATATTTAAAGTGTAGTACATTGGGAAAATTGTAATTTAGTGTCTAGTGGCTAATTAAGCAAACATCACATTTTGCATAGTTTGTTCAAAATATCAACTTTTATCAAAGATAAATAAAATGTTTAATTTAACTTTTTTATTGTATTTTAAAAGTATAACTAAACTTAATGTAGAAATTTTTCTTTAAAAAAAAATGGTGGTATGTTCATTTAATACTAGTGATGTGAGAAATATAAGTCAATTTTTTTACTGTAAACTTGTAAATAGAAAAGACCGGCTAGAAAGGTAAAAGGGAGTTGTATCATTTATTGTGTTGTCCTCTAAATGTTTCTTAATAAAAACCCACCCGTACTACATCAAATATTTCACTAAAGTCAATTTTTTTTCTCTTTTTATGCACCATTTATAATAATAAAAATACGTAAGGAGTCTTATTTAGTTTTAAAATAATTTAAATTAACAATTTCAGAATTCTGGCAAAGCATGAAGTTAGATTTTCTTGTAATAGAATTTTAGAATGATCTACATTTTTTTTTTTTTTTTACGTTAAACCATTAATATGTAATAAAATGCTCCATATTCCGCTGATTATGTGTGTGTTTTTTCAGGTAACAAGGATTATATATATATTTTTTAATTCTTTATTAGATTTTATACAGAAAGAATTTTAAGTTTTTTTTTTTTTTTTTTTTTTTTTTTTTTTTTTTTTTTTTTTTAGATGACAGCAAAATATATAATAATATTAAAAAAAAATCAAAGCATTAAATATTTTTTCTGAATAGCTTGAAATTTGATTTGCCTTAAAACCTTAAAAAAAAAAAAAATCTTATGTATGTCAACTAGGAGTGATGAATGACAATAACGGAATATTTTTTTTTTTTTTTTTTTTTTTGGGGGGGGGGGGTGTCTGAAAACTTTAAATGTATTTTTAGAAGAACTTTGATTTCACTAATTTTAGTATGCGGTAAATTAGGTTACTTGGAAATTTTACAGATATTCTTAAGAAATGTTTTTTTACATTGATTTGCACATAATGTAGTTGTGCTATGAAAGTGGAAGTATCTGTCGTAAATTTTTAATTTTGAATCATTTATATTGAAAAATAGATTTTTTTAATTTAAAATTGGTACTTTTGCTAAAAGTGGCAAATTTTGACATTTTTCAAATTTCTAGTTCATTGCACTGACCAAGAACAAAAGAATGTGGCAATGAAAATTTTTTTAAATGAATAGACATTTATATAAAAGATTTAAAGAAATCGAAAAAACAAAACTTGGTATCTGTATTTAGTTAAAGAATTGAAGTTAAGTACAACACCATAAAATGATAAATTGAGCATGTGAGTGGAAAAAGCATAACATTAGAGCTGATGTAAATGTTAAGGAAACGCAAAAAAAAAAAAAAAAAAAAAAAAAAAAAAAAAAAAAAAAAAAAAAAACGTGCATTTCAAAGTAAAAAACTGATTAATTTTATTTATCAATGAAACTATTTCATTTCATTTTTTGTTTTTAGAATGTTATTCTTTTTCCACACACCTGTTCAGTTAACTGCAAAATATGAAAAGAAAAAAAAATCTTCAGTTAGCTTTTGACAATAAAAGTTTAATTATTTTTATTTATAGAGCTAGGATAAATTAACTTGCGTATTTTCCATTTGTTCCTTTCTTTACATAACAGTAGAGGAGAATAAGCTACTATAAATAAACTTGCTTTTATAAGCTAAGAATTTTTTTTTAGTTTTCAATACTATGAAATTCAATTCTTTACTGTTCAATATTAATTAAATCAAAAATATTCGCCGACATGCGTATAAATGTCGATAGATTGTCACAAAATCGATATTGATCATAAATATACGTCGAATATAAGGCACAAGAACGATATTCATCGCATATACGTCGAAAATAAAAGGCAAAATGATAACAATTAGATATAAGCAATACCAAATTAGTGTTATTTTGTTTACGTTCTTGTGTCGGTCAAATCGGAATTCAAGCATATTTGTATCGAATACGTATCGGATATATCGCCGGTGGCCGTCGTTGTGTCAGATTTTTGGCGGCAAATCGATAACCAGTCCACGTATCGCTAAAGATACCAGAAAAGTTGACAAAATCGAAACAGTTCTGTTAAGATTTGCTGTTATCGGTATAGCACCTCTAGTATTTGATGATAGGTATCTTTCTTGTATCAATCTGTCAGCTCTGTGTTTGCTGGGTCAGACCTCATGTCATACCTTACGCTGCAGCCATAGTGATTACTTTGTTTTCATGCATGATATTGCCATATCGCTTACATATAGCTGAAACAATACAGCGTATGGAATGGCCAACATGCTCTCCTGACCTGAATCTGATCGCGCATGTTTGGGACACACTCAGACGACGCATTTTAGCGACACCAAGGGCTTCGTTTACTGTCCGGGACTTAGAGACTGCTATTCTTGAAGAGTGGGACAGTATTTTCCAAATTATTATCGATAACCTCATCGCATCCATGGGAAATAGGTGTGCATCAGTCTTAACTGTTCGAGGGGGAACACACGCCATATTAAAACATCTTGCATCATTTCTAAACAATACTTTTTTTGTCATTTACATGTAACCACATTGTTGCCCTAAACCATCTTTTCATGGTATTTTTAAGACTTCAAAGAATTAAAGCTCCCTTACAATTTTTTTTTCGTCGTTTTGTCTGTGTTACGCATTGATACACGTGTTACTCTCCCTTTTATAACCATGCATGACTGTCTCGCACGGTTCTCTTCATTTCTTTGCTTGTTCCCCTAATCTTTTTGAGCAGTGTATTTTTTTTAAATTATATATAGAACACTTTGATATAACATCAAAAGAGGCCAAAATTACAAAATGAGTTACTGATAACTAAAATTTCTCAAGTACACTTACTAATGGTTAGGTTTAGATTCATTAACTATGAATATCAATCAATATGAAGTAACTTCCTTTTTGTTATAATAATTTTTGATGAAATTCTGTTTTATTATTTAAAGAAAATCAAATCAATCAAATGTAATGTTACAACTTCACTAAAACACAAAAAATGACCGAAATATACTTAGTGAAACATTATATCTGGACGATATTTATGGTACAAAAATGAGATTTAAATAGCAGCAGAAAAAAGGACGTGAAAGAAATGTTTTATATTTCGAGAAAAAATGTATCTCATAGTAATATTTCATACAAACACCATCGTAAAACAAACACAACTTTTTATTATTATGTAAAACACTAATTAGCAATATAAAAAATATATATATTAAAATCTAGGCATTTTCTTTCAGTTACTTAATTATATTAGACTGGTGAAAATTAAAATTATTTTTTAATTTACAATCTTTTGTTAAAAAACAATAATTAGATGAACTAAAAATGTAAATCTATTAACTTTACGGAACAAGAAAAAAATTTCTGTATCATCTTATCTTAAAATTAAATATCATTTCACCCATATATCTTGTTATAATTTTCAATTTACATATTTATTATTTTCAGCAAAATGATTTTATATTAAATTATTTCATCAAATATTTTCGATTAATTTTGTAAAAGTTTAAAACAGAAGGGAGAAATGCTGTTAGTCCACTTTTACAGACATTTTAGGTTACAGTAACATCTGTTAGCTTCGTGAGTACTATCGTTTGAGAACCTTGTATAGAGGAGAAAATTAAGATAATAATCATATGAAAAACACATTTAATGATTAGTATAAAGTGGGAAGAACGATGAATGTCATCACAAGACCGATGACTAACTATGGTCTTACTATCTGTGATTACACTAGTCGAGAAATTTAAATTGTTTTTTCTGTATCTGGCATGTAAATGGGTGCATTTAACTAATTTTAGGCTGCTGAATTCGGTGGGATACACTGTAAAAAACTGCAGCAGTAAAATTACTGCAGCAGAGATTCCAGGCAATGTCCATAAGAAAACGGATTTTGTTCCTAGATAAACGAGCTTTGTTCTTACATAAACGGATTCCAGGCAATGTCCATAAGAAAACGGGTTTTGTCCCTAGATAAACGAGTTTGTTCTTACATAAACGGTTTTTGCTCGTTAAAACGTGAAATTTACGGAAATTACCTTGAAAACACATTTAATGACATGGAAAGGACATTTCCCGTAAAATTACGGCAGCAATTCACACATAATGCCCGTGAATTTACAATTTATTTTTGACAGTGTAATCGGATTCTCTCCAACACGTCACATTTATTAGATACTCAGCAGTTATGTAAAGTTAACAGTGAAATATTTCACAAAAATTAACCGTTTGAAATACAAACAAAATATAATATTCAACAGTAAAAATGTTTTCTTTATGAACTAACAAATCCCGACACTGTTGCACAATAACCCATAATGTTCATATGAACAATGTTATATTTCTTTTAATTGCGAAAAAGGCGTAAAATAAAAAGATTATAAACAGTAGATTAAGTTTTCTTAGTCTGTTGACATGTTTCAGCTCAATCTGAGCCATTATCAAAACGAATAAGAGTATTCTATAATTGCACGGTCTATGAAGTTACTTGAAACGCTATCATTTAATTTTTCACGTACTTTTTGAAATTTCGAACTTTTTTTAAATTTTTTATTTAGATGTTTATTTCCATATTTGTAAACATGGAGTAACTCGAGCCACAATTTTGGTAAGTTAAACGATACTGCATCGTTACGTATTGTATTTGTACGTGTTACAATCTCTATGGTACCCATATGAAAACCTGTATTGTAACCATAGAGATTGCAACACGTAAAAATAGAATATGTAATGATGGTATGTACGTATTGTATGGTAACCATAGTGATTGTAACACGTAAAATTACAATATGTAACGATGAAGCATCATTTAACCCGTCAATGGGTTTTCTTGTGTCAATTTCCCCTCGGTTTGATTATAAACAAAAATTTATATCTTGAAATAAACTGTAAATCAATAAAGAACATAATTTAACTTAAAATAAGAGGTTCTTTTGTATTTAAAGCAAAAAAAAAAAAAAAAAAAGAAAAGAAAAAAAAAGAAAAAAAAATCTAGCACAAAGATATTTTTTCTGCATATCATTACATACAAAGCTTTTACAATCAAAATTCAGCCATAAAAATACAAAAAAATATAAAACTGATATATAGAAACTGTCTATGCAAGAGTTGTTAACGTTTAAAAGAAAAATTCTATTATTATTTGCACACTATATTTTATACATAAACATTTGCATTAATATTTTCCTATCATTATGGGTTACGTTATAACACGCGTGGGGTAAATTTCCTCCCACGTGACATTTTTATAACAAAAGAATGGAAAATCTCACAAACGGAGGTAAATTCTTTTTGTCCACATCTTGATATCTTTCAGCTTGAAAGTTACTATAAAGCTCAGAATGATCGCGAACGATTTTCGCACATTTTTAAGTAATAGTTCTGAGCTGGGGCAGATTTTATCCCAGCGCGTGTGCTGATGGGTTAAATTACCGAAATTGTGGCTCGAGTTACTCCACGGTTACAAAAATGGAAATAAACATCCAAGTAAAAAATAAAAAATAACGTGCGGAATTTAAAAAAAGTGGGTAAGTGTGATCGAAGATCGCTCAAAGGGTTTCGTTTAATATTCCTGTTAAAACACTTTATCCTTTCTTTAATAAATCCAAATAAATTTCATTTATCAAAAAAAAAAAAAAAAAAAAAAAATTATACAGTAAAAATTTACCGGTCTATTTTTCTCGTTTTTTCGAATATCTAAACCAGCCCGCTATTATATTCTGTTATAATAATATCTGTCTTGTGGACTAAATGCGATATTTAAAAAAAAAAAAAAAAAAAAAAAAAAAAAAAATTCAAAATTAAACATGTTGTACACCTTCAAAATGTTAAAATATGCGAATATTTCCGTAATCGGGTTTTTATCATGATTCAATACGTTCCTGAAACTCATATATTTACTACATTAAAGACGTGAGTATAAAAAATCACAAATTTACTGAATGGTGTATACAAACATTTTGTATACACCATTCAGTAAATTTGTGATGTTTTATACTCACGTCTTTAATGTAGTAATGTTTCATGGTGTAATCGTCCAACATTTATATCATATATTTACTATTCTCTATTACTCATATTGATATTCGCTTTGTATTATTCTGAAACATTTGAAAAATCCGTTAAACATCCGATATGACGTCAGATTTTCTTTTTAATTCTCTAATGACGTGATATTAATCTTCTTTGTGTACATAAACATACTCACTCATACTCCTTGTATTATTAAGAAATCTTTCCGGTTTTTTTACCACTATGACGTCAATCAATTTTATGTCATATTAATCTTTTTTTTTTTCAATTGGTGAAACTTTTTATTTCATTTTAATTTTTCACGTGGAAATCGTCTGATAGAAAATTAATTATTGTAGAATTTCATCGTGGATTTTTAATTTTTGGCATCTGCTATAACGAAAAATGTTTCAATTTAATAGGAAAATGCTATTAGAATTTTGGTTTTTTATCTCTATTTATTAAAATAATACGAATTTTTCAAATTTTAATATTTTGAGCTCTTCGTAGCTAGTATTCAGATTTATACACAAAGTTTCAACTGTGTAAGTTACATAGTTTTTGAGAATGGCTCTGTAACGGACAGACAACGGAGCGGGAGTAATAGGGTTTCATGAGATGATCGAAACCCTAAAAAGTACGTGAAAAATAAATGATAGCGTTTCAAATAACTTCATAGACCGTGCAAGTATAGAATATTCTTATTTGTTTTGACAGTGGCTTTGATGGAGCAGAAACATGTCAACAGTCTAAAAAAACTGATTTTACTGTTTATAATCTTTTTATTTTACGCCTTTCAGTAATTAAAAGAAGTATCTAATTACAAGATGTTATAATTTGTTATATTTTTATGAACAATGTTATTTTTCAAAACAGAATAATGTCTTTAAATTAAAGTCCAATAATGCTTAAAGTGATAAAAAAACATAACACGGAATATTCAAAAATACCTTTTTAATGTAGAGTACATATGTTTTGGCAACATCTTCAGATCTAAGTGATAAATACAATATTCTCGCATATTTTTGAAAATTGTAAACATAAACCACGACAATCACCTCATCGAGTTCACGGCTGAAATTCCAGAATTAGTTAAAACTCGATTCGCATATTAAAACGCAATCGGTCTGCCAAGTCATATCTTGGTGGAAAACACCCGAAAACCCGATTTTAGCGGTTGGCTCGTAGGTTTACCATTGTGTGTTTCTGCTCCCAGTCCTCCATGTTTTCATACCTTTGGATGCAGGAAAACACAATGGTAAACCTACGAGTCAACCGCTAAAATTGAGTTTTAAGGTGCTTTCCACCAAGATATGACTTGGCAGACCGATTGCGTTTTAATATGCGAATCGAGTTTTAACTAATTCTGAAATTTCAGTTGTGAACTAACTCGATGAGGTGATTGTCTGTGCTGCCGCCTCCCGGTCTACAAGGCAAGCAGGTGTTTAAATTGGTCAAACTGGGAAACGTGAAAATTATTATTATTTTTTTAATGCTTTTTAAATCTATCAATCATCGCGTGTCAATTTTAACTAATTCAAAAGAAGCGGCTTCGTTGCAAATGTTATTTTTTCGCATATATATTTCTATTGATTCACGGATAATGGATGGGAAATAAGCTCTTGATTGAAAAATTATTTTACTATTCTTGAAATCAATCTGCAACTGCTTCTTTCTATATTGTTTGGCTAAAGCAGTAGTACAGAGTAGTAGCAGTAAAAAGCAATAAAAATAAAAACAAATAACAATTTTCACGTTTCCCAGTTTGACCAATTTAAGCACCTGCTTGCCTTGGACATGCGATCTCGTGGTTTATGTTTACCATTTTCAAAAATTTGCGAGAATATTGTATTTATCACTTAGATCTGAAGATGTCGCCGATAGAGCGAACAAAACATATGTAATCTACATTAAAAAGGTATTTTTAAATATTCCGTGTTATGTTTTTTATCACTTTAAGCATTATTAGACTTTAATTTAATGTTAACAAGTGATTGTATTATAGTATTTGTTAAAATAATGTCTTTCTTGATGTCAGAATGCATCCAAATAAAGGTTTTAACCTACATAGTCATCCATTTCCTCATTATTTGACCTCAAAATATAAATTATAATTTACATTTCATCATATTTTTTATCATGTATGTAAAATTTACATAAAAAAAATATTGTAAAAACTGTATGTGATAGAAAATTTCTGATAGCAGATTCGGATGCCACATGCAAAAATACATAAAATAAATATTTATTACAAATCAGAAACAAAATGATTTTGACTAGTGTTATCTTCGATTTTACGCCGAAAATTCATTTTGTTTTAAATTAAGAAGACAAAACTTCGAGTTTCGAAAAAACATTTCTATACGCTATTTCTTTTGCATCGATTAGGCTATCATTTCAACATACAGTTTCTCTTTTTAACCGACTTTCAACGAAGAAGCTATAACTTTAACTTTTAAGAAACTTTTTACTTTAATGTAGGGGAGATAGGGGATGAATGGGACATTTTCACAAAAATATTTATTTTAAATCTTTTATTTAAGTTATTATTAATATTATATATCGTATTTCATACATTAGGTGTTTGTCTATATCTTATGCACAATATTTATTCAAGATTATTATTATACGGAAATATATTATGAGATTTTAAAAAAGTTCCTCTCTGTCCCAATCATCCCCACAGCAGGGTTGGATGGCACGCAAATATTTTCCTCTCTGTATTCAATGATACCAAATTAAAATTTGTAATTATAAACTTATATGTAATTATATGTATAATATATGATCTTAAATGGCTGTTATATGTGTTAGTAGTCTAAGAAGTGAAAACACAGTTAATTATGCATTAAAAAACTGTAATTTATATTATACATTTTAACTGAAATTTTAATGAATCACAAAGTTACAGTGGATATGCACTTACGGATGTGCAAATATCAGAAACACAATAAATATGGTCTGTATAAAATGTTCTAAATGTGGTCTGTCAGTCGCATAAGCTGGTATAATATCAGTTTCAGTGAATGTATTGCTGTTAAAAAAGAAAATGACAGTTTTCCTAAAACCACTGGTTATGTTTATGTTGCTAGTACTAAAAGCTGACAAAAATGCCTCCTTACCAAATGCTGAGAGGTTATAAATTGTAATATGCTCTCCAAGATTATTTGTCAGCTAATCATCTTGGACTGATCTCAGCTTTGCCTTTAAAGGCCCATAAACAGAAACATCCAATGACTGAAGACGACGGTAGCTACAATGAGGAGGAAATGTTAAAAGGATAATTAACATAAATTATTAATTTATCAACTTAATATTATTCAATATAATATTCAATATAATATTCAATATAATATTCAAATAATATTCAATATAATATTCAATATTATATCAATATAATATTATTTGGTTGATAAAAAAATTTTCAGTATCCTCTAGGGATGAATGAAGCAGTCCCATTCATCCCGATTTGAAATGTCCCAATCATCCCCTTAATGCATATATTCAATTGTCATCCATTTTGTCTCAGAAATTATTTTGTCACAATGGTTAATATTCATTCATTTTAATTACCAATATTGAGCTTTGAAATAAATAACTATAACATATCTTAATTGTTTATAATGCATAAAATATGTAAACAACTTCATATGTAAAAAAAAAATACTTTTAAGCAAAGTTTTCAGGAAATGCAACTTTGAAGGAAATTGAAAACAGCCCTGTGGTCTTGCTTTTGGTTCTGAAGCACACTATGATAGTGTCATCTATGAGGATAGGAAGCGACTAAAAATGTTTATTGCTTGAATTATTGAGAATGTCCCATCCATTCCTTGTCCCATTCATCCCCCAGTTCCCTTACGTCCGCACAGAACTTTTTGATCAGATGGTGCAATTTTTATATGGTTTAACTCTTTCCAACATAGTTGAAAAGTATTTATGAATTCGGTTTCTCAGGCCATCTGTCCGCACTCTAACTCGAGTAAATGTACTCGTATTGCCTTGTAAATAATATATGTTATTGATGTTTACCATGGAAAGTTCGGTATTGAAAAGTAAATGTGTAGTAGTTATAATTCGTTTACGGGAGCACTCAAACGAATTGCGTTACATTATGGTCTATGGAGAAATATCATTTGCAGTGTATTTTAATGATGTTAATGTTTATTAAACATATTAAAATTGATATCATCACTTAGTGACACATCACTTACTTTAAGCGGATTATTATATATATAATATGATGTGTATAGCATGTATCATGCAGGGTTGCACATAAGAATTCGGTTACAGTAATATCTATGAGCTATAATTTTTGGACGAGCGGTTTCAATTGTAGTATGCGTTTTTAAATTTAATTATTTTTTTACATATTACTTGATTCACACACACAGACACATATATATATATTATATGTTATTTCTATACATTTCTGTATTGGGTAATGATATTAAAATAAATTATTTTATCAAAAAAATTAATTTAATCTGTACAGATAAAGTTTTATAATACGGAAAAAGTACATTGAGTTGAAAAACTAAACTTATAACGTCTATAATCTCTATTTATATGATTAGTAGATGTTATTACTTATTCATCCAATTTCACTCTTATTTAAAACGATTTTTTTCTTAAAACTCTTTTCAATCTTACTTATAATAAAATCCGAAGGCAAGAAACTGTCTGTAACTCTCCCGGGCACGACCACTCTGGTTTGCGAATCGACCATAGTTAAACGCCATGTTAGGCTTAATAAAATATGCTACATCCGATTCTGCTGTTTAAATATTTGTAAAAGCATATTAAAGCTTTTAAATCTTTTAATTTTGTTTGAAATCTTAAAAAACTATTTCATAAAAAAATTAACATTTCTGTAAAAAAAAAATCTGTAAGCACTTTTTTTCAGAAGCAGTGGTGGTTTATTTTGTAGGGAGAGATATGAGGTTGATTCAGTATAGTGGCGCCATCTACTGGCGGATTTTGAAATTTGCGTCCATCGTAAATACAGACTCATTATCCGGAATCCTCGTGACCAAAGGCTTTCCGAGTTTTGGAATTTTCCGGATTTTGGGTCCTCCCGAAGTTCACGATTATTTGAAAAAAATCATGTTTTTTTTCGTGATTCTTTGACAAAATTTGCATTTTTTTCGTGATTCTTTGACAAAATTTGAATTTTTTTCTGCTGTTCTTTGACAAAATTTGCGTTTTTCTTCTACGATACTTTGACGAAATTTCATTTTTTCGTAGTCCTTTGAAGAAATTTGCGTTTTCTTTTTGCGATCCTTTGAGGAAATTTGCGTTTTTTGCTATTCTTTGACGAAATTTGCCTTTTATTCACGATCTTCTGACAAAATTTGAGTTTTTTTCTGAGATTGACGAAATTAGCGTTTTTTTTCGATCCTTTGACGAAATTTCACTTTTTTCGCGATCCCTTAACTAAATTAGAAATTTTTTCGCAGTGCTTTCAAGAAATTTGTGTTTTTTTTTCGAGACCCTTTGAAGAAATTCATGTTTTTCCGCGATTATTTGACGAAATTCGCAGGTTTTTTTTTTTCGATCCTTTAACCATTTTTTTTTTTTTTGTGATCCCTTGATGAAATTTTACCTTTCTTCGGGGTCCTTGGAAGAAATGAAATTTGCGCCTTCTTCGTAAGCCTTTGACGGAAATCACGTTTTTCAGCGATTTGTTAATAAAATTAGCGCTTTTTTTTTTTTTTTTTTTTTTTTTTTTTTTTTTTTTTTTCAATCCTGCAACGAAATTTGCATTTTTTTCGATCTTTTGTCGAAATTCACTTTGTTTCCACAATCCTTTGAAGAAATTGTCTATTTTTTCTGCGGACGATAGACATAATTGATTTTTTTCGATGACTATCGTTCAAAATTCGAGATATTTATGTTCGAAATTTTAGACTGAAGACTTAAATTTTCGAAATCGAATGCCTTAAATTTTTAGGAAAACTTGAACAGAATCACCCCTGATGAAATAAATACATAAATATTTTTTGTTTCTAACGAATCGTAATCTAAATTAATTTTAAACTAAAGTTTCAGAGAAAAATGATTTGTTTTTAATTTCGGGAAGAGAATGGGGGGGGGGGGAGAGAGGTGGATGGGGTACCGTGTTCACCCGCCACTGAAGTAACAATATTTTAGTGATTAAACATTGAAACACAATGGACTGAAAAAAAATAGGTATCGGTAAAATTTTCGAAAAATTTCAGAAAATCTAAAATTTTAGTAAAAATTTACAAATTTAGAAAATTTTCGAATTTTTCTTTCCCGGACTTCGGGTCTTTCCGGATTTTGAATTTTCGGATAATGGGTCATATACTGTTAAATGATTCTTTCTTATCAAACGTAATTAAAATATAAGAAATGCATAGTACAGCGTAATTTCCATTTAATTTTGCTTATGTAATCAAACAATGGGTTATATGGTGAGTCAAGCTGTTTAAAAACTCATTGATAACACTTTTTTACAAAAACTTTCGCACATGGATTATTTGTTAATATTTTATTTGAATGTTTTGTCCAATCGTTGATCTATTTCAGAAATTTAATACTGAATAAAATACATACATACATATACATATATATATATATATATCCTCATTATTTTTATTTGTAGAGGTCATTTGTCCTTTTTAAAATGTATTTTTCTACAATACAAACCTTTCAATAATAAATCTTCATGCTGTTTGTTTGTATGAAGTCTTATGAAAATGAAACGCATATCAACAATCCGTCATTTTTGACATGGTTATATACTAGTATATAATATTATCCATTTTTATTTAATATAAAATCTCTTATCTGTATAACAAAATATATTAAGATGATGAATGAAAACTCAGTGTTTATAAAATTTTTTGATTTACCCAGTGCTGAAAACATATTTTTCATCATTTTTCTAAATTAAGTTAATTTATTATAATTAATTGAATTTATCCATGTGAAGTAGATCAATAGTGAAATGATAATGTTACTCTTCTTAATTCAATAACGGCAGGAAGTCTTTTTAATTGCAGTTTTAAATTTTAATAATCTACATAATGAATTTATGCAACTAAAACTTCAACCTTTAATATTTCAAAATATTAAAGGTTTTTATTCTGTTATGTTAGCATATTCTGAGAATGCTTCTTATTAAGTAGTTTTTAAAGACTTTGAAAAAGTTATATGTTTAGTTCAAAATATTTTTCAGTGGAGAAGTTTTTATTTTTCAATGATATCAAATAAATATTTACCTTCAGACTTAAGGATATTATTTTTATGGCATGAGGTATAAGTCAACATGTTTTTATTAAGAGGAACTTAAATAGATATATTCATGAAAACGAAAAGTTATATTTTTGCAGATCCAAATTATGTATTATAATAAGCACGTGTAAATCATTAGAGTAGAAAATACTCGGCGCAAATTCTGATGAATGATTTTTTCTCTCTTTTTCAAAAGCTTAAAAGACCAAGTTCATCATTTTTTATTTGAGTTGTAAAAATATTTCTCATACATATCTTTGTAAGTACACTTTTAAAAATGTGAAATTGATACAAATGTCTATTTAAATAATTTAAAATTAAAAGAAATATTCTAGATGTTTAATAAATAAAATTTTATGAAAATATTTCAAAAGTTTGATACATGAAAATATTTCATAATTTATTACACAAAACAATAAAAATAATAATCTGTCGTAGAATTCATTGCGCTTAGCATGAATATATAGTCATAAAATACTAAATTGGTGAAGGTGTTTTTGTAATACATATATATATATATATATATATATATATATATATATTGGGTACATTACATTAAACATCTTAGAAAAATAAATTCAATCAAAAAATAAATAAATATAAATGAATTTATCAAAATATTAACTTTAATCATGATATAATTTAAACTATGTAGTGTTTAAATTATACTTTTATTTACTATTTTAATATTTATAATAATTTTAATATTTATTTACTTTTTATATTTCTATTAAATTTAGCTTTGAGATATGTACAAGCTCGTGAAGCAAATAGAGAGAACCCCCGGTATCTTTTAATCTCAAAACTGTAGCAGTGAAAAAATAATAACCATTCGATTAGGAATTAAGTTTTCTTCCAGTTTATGTTTTAAAAACTAATAGCCGTCCAGGAGCCGGTTAAATCGAAAGCCCCGTGATCGCGGAATGGAAATTTTTTTACGTAAATCGATAGTGAAAAGTCATACGAACAAAATGAGCTAGGTATGACTAGGTTTGACAAGACGAAAATATGTTTAATTAATTTAATTACAATTAAAAAGCTATAATGTTTTACCGTTATCGCGGATATCGATCACTCTTAGAGAATTTTATTTTAAATTTTGTGCTCTTTCAGAAAAATTTGGTATGACAAACTTTATATGAACACCGCCGGAATTCGCGTAGTAGGTGGCCGTGTGTCCGTCAAACGTCTCCATAAGCCTTTGCCTACACTTGAAAAAGCCTTTGCCTCCAAATGCGAAGTAAAGCGCCAGCAGTAAAAATGCAAAGCAAAATCCAACTGAAATTTTGTCACCGGCCGCCTCCTTAAAATAGGTATGACAGACTTTTCCGGCAGAATAAAAATTGTCATATCCCGTTTTTCCGAAAAAGCACAAAATATACTATAAAATAATCTAAGAGTGATCAATATCCGCGATAACGGTAAAACATTATAGCTTTTTAATAATAATTCATTTAATTAATAATGTTTTCGGCTTGTCAAACCTTGTCATACTTAGCACATTTTGTTTGTATGACTTTTTACTATAAATTTACATAATTTTCAATTCCGCAATGACAGCCTTTCGATGTCACCGGCGCACTACCTATACGTTTTGGAAGAAGTTTACATATTGAATCTATAACAATCGCTGTAATTTTCAGAACCATTTTTGATATCATATTTGGATCCTTCGGTAAACCAACCTGGAAATCATTTGGTGAAGTAGTTCAGGAATTATCCAGATGTAACGTTTGAAACTCTTAATGTTAAATTCTATTTTTATATACACCCAGAAAAAAGTTTTGATGAATCAACAAAAATTTGGTTGACCCAACAAAACTTTTTGTTTAAATATAGGTCAATGAAAATATTTTTTGAATCAACAATTTTTTTTTTTTTTTTTTTGCAATTAAAAAAAAATTGTATTGTCAGCAAAAAATGTTTTGTTAATTCAAGTAAAATGGTTTAATTTTACTTGAATTTTGCTAAAACAATCAAAATGTACTCAACAAAACATGTTTTGTAGTTTTAATCAATTCCTTTTTCTGGGTGATAGTTCCGAAACAAACTGCAACAAAAACTACTTGACGAAATGAGATGTAATTTTGGATTGGTATATTTGAAGCTTTTAGAAATCGATATCTTTTTATAGGTTACAACTCATATACAGTGTGTCTCTAAAAGGTCTGACACATTTTGATATTCAATAACTCAAAAAATAATGAACATAGATTTAAATAAATAATGTTAACGGTTAGACTGATTCAAAAGTTTTTATGGCGCTTGTCAATGAATTTCCACATGTGCGCCCTTCGTTGCACGGAGAATATCAAGGCAGTAATCGATTTCACGCCAGGTACGGGCAAGCATGTCGGCATCCACAGCGGCTATTGCGATTGTAATCCTAGCTTTTAGGTCACCAATGTTCGACACTTTCCTCCTGTAAACGATGTTCTTTACAAATCACCAAAGGAAAAAAAGTCCAGCAGCGTTATATCAGGTGATCTGGGTAGCCAAGGAATTGGGCCACCTCACCCAATCCATCCTCTTGCGAAATTGTCATTCAAAGAATTACGAACGATGGTACCACAATGAGGTGGTGCACCATCTTGTTGCAAAAAGACATGTGGATAAAGCACTTCAAGTTGTGAAAAAACGAAATTTTCCAACATGTCTAAGTAAATGACAGATGTGAATACCTTTTCGGTGAAAAGGAAAAGGACAATGGAAATTGGCTATGGAAACGTTCGCACTGTAAAAGAAAATATATGAGTTATTCTATGCATAAATGATATAGATTTGTTTATATCTTCATTATTTTATGAATTATTAAACATTAAAATATGTCAGATCTTTTATAGACATCTTGTATTTTTGAAATATTAATTTTAAATAATTTATATTTAAAACAAATCCTACTTTTTCCCATCTGTATTTCTAAAACAAAGCTAATAAATGTTTTTCTTCGTGATATTCGTTTTTAGAGGGTTAATTTCATAGAGTATTTTACATGTTCACTTCAGAAGCAGTCTCATATTTACACAGTATTATTAAAGTATCTTTAATTCTTTCAAATCCCATTTGATTCCTTCAGTTCTACAAAATATTATTCACAAAATGTATTTAATAATATTATTTAATGCATTTTTCAAAAATATTTAATTATTTATGTAAACCAATGATTTTAAAACGAGAAAAATAAAAAGGTTGAACTGCGAAATATACGCCTAGTTCAGATGAAACTGTTTCTTTTTGAGTGGTTATCAAATGGATATTTACAGTGGACTGAGTAACGAAATCCTTTTCATGTTATGAGAGAAAAATAAACATGATTTTATAGCATGAGCTTTAACATTTAAGGATAATAGGGACATAAAAGCCTACCAAGTTGATGATCTGTATTGAGAGCTTCAAAGAAAACGTGTATATACTAGTTGAATATACAAATAGAAACATCTTAAATTAAGGCGTAAATTTACTTGAGAAAGTTATTTAGACACCAGATTGTCTGAATATGACGCATTAATTACCAGAGATGTCTGAATGTAAAACACAATAGTTTCTGCTTTAAAAGAACACAGAAAAATGTTAAAATAATGATAATATGTCCAAAATTAATGCATTTAGAAGTTCAGATATTCAGAAATTCAGACACAAAATTTGCGACACTTGTATGACTATATACTAGAACCACAAGAAAAATAGTTCAAATCCAATCAGTGTTTTTTAACCCTTTCAGGGGCAGAATACTTTAGTACTAAAATGTTGAAATAAATGACTGACACCGGAATTTACGAACAAATTTATTTGTAAATAAGAAAAAGACTATATTTCACATACATATTAAATGGAAAATATTTTAGCAAAATTCTGGTGTCAATGTGGCGTTAGTGAATTAAAATTAAGTGGTTTCATAAACATACCACTGCCCCTGAAAGGGTTAAATAACTTTCCTAAATTTAGTATCACTTTTTAAAATAAGCAACTATACTGCATAATTATATCCTGACCTAAATACACTTTGGGAAATAAACTAAACCTGAAAGAAGCTATTCCTAAGATTGAAAGCGTTCTGAAATGAATTCCAGATGAAGAATTGGTCAGGATGCAAAACATGACACAAGATGAAATCAGTAAACAATTACAAACAAGAAAGAAAAAAGGAAAAGATAAACATTTTAAATAAATTGAAAAATACTCAAGATTTAACTTCCTTAACTACAGATAAAACTGAGAAATTAGAAATAATGAATAAAACTTATTACATATATATGATGGAAATAATAATTGAAGAAATGGATACATAAATAATAAATAAGGACTTTGTGAATAAATTAATAAAAGCATCTAACGACCTAATTAAATACAAAAAAACTGGCCAATTGAAGAGAAACCAATTAAATGTAATTTCATACCGAAAACTTTTTGCTAAACTAAAGGATCACAAGACTCCGCATTAACTAAGACCTATCAGAAATAAAACGATCAGTCCAATGTATGATATTGAAAAATGCATGAAAAAACTGTATAAATAAAATTTTCCCATTCAGAATGTTTTATTAATTTAACAAAAAACTTCATTCAAAAATTAAAGGAATATAAACCACAGCATGATGAACATATTATAAGCTTGCATTAAAAAAAACATATACCCATCTATTAATTTAAAAGAAATGACAGATTTGATCAATAACGCTATTAAAAATTATTACACCGATCCAAATATAAGTACTACACTACAAAGTGCAACTGACCTTATCCTTAATGAGCGTTATTCCAAGTTCAATAACAAATTATATAAAGAGAATAAAGGGGTCCCTTTGGGATCCCCAATCTCCAATGTGATTGCAGAATGGAAACTACGAAACCTCGATACAAAAATCTTAAACGAGCATAAAACAGAATTCAGGCTATGGCTCAGGCATGTAGATAACATATTTATTATCACAAGTAAACGCAATAATCTATAAAACCTTCTTAAAGAAGTAAATGTATATCATAAGAATATCCAGTTTTCCACAGAAGAAAAAATTAATCATTCGATCAACTATCTAGATGTAAAGATAATCCATGAAACAACTGAAATGACAGTATATAGAAAATCTACAGCGCACCAAAACATAATATAATACAAATCCAACACTCCATTACCTTACAAATTAGAAAACCTCCTTAAATAAGTAAATGTATATGATAAAAATAATCAGTTTACCACAGAAGAAGAAATTAATCATTCGATCATCTAGATGTAAAGATAACCCATGAAACAACTGAAATGACAGAATTTAGAAAATCTACAGCGCATCAAAACATAATTTAATACAAAGCAAATACTCCGTTACCATACATCCTTGAATACATACATAAACATAGCCCTACATGTTTGGTCAACTGATAAATCGTTAAAAGAAAAACTAAAAATCATAGAAAATATAGGATTAAACGCAGGGCATCCAAGGAAAACAATACCCAAATTAATCAAACAAGCGAACGAAAGAATTGATCTTATGCAACCAGTACAGAAGAATCTTGCATAAACATCTCCCATTCCATATATAAATGGTATATCTTAAAAATAAAACGCGAATTAAGAAAGTTAGGAAAACATGTCACAATTACCCCCAATACATTCCTCTTTAGATTAATAAGAAATGAAATAGAAAAATATGACAAAACACAGGCAGCAGGAATATATAAAATCAATTGCTTAAATAACAGAAACGAAACAAATTATCTACATAGGTATGATAAAAAGGAAAATATACTAAAGAAGGAAAGAACATAGCAGAGATCTAAAATTAAACAAACAAACAATATACCTTGCAAGGTCAAATATACTAACACCCATTAAACTCGAAACCCTGCAAACAGAAAAAATATCAAGCTTCGACAACCTACATAATGCTCTATTACGAGATGCTACCGGAATCAACAAATGAAAAGTCGAAGTCTGTAACGATATGATGCATGCAATAATAGACTGTCGCTGGAAAAAGATGTTGGAAGAAGAGGAAAGAAAGGAGGGGAAAGAATGAGATTAGAGGGAATTCGGTCAATCTGCAGTCAAATAAATAGAGAAGGGAAGAGTGAGTGAAATTACAGCTGATGATGCTCCGGCCGGATCGAAATCTTTCATGTAATGGTGACGGATTTTATTAGAAACTTTTTAACATTTTTATGATGATAGACTGATAGACTGTTTTTTAACGAACGTTTATCATATTTTGAGTGATGACTGATTGTAAAATTGGATATGTGAAGAATAAAATGTTGAACTTAAATAGTTAAAAAAATGATCACCGTCACTTAGTTTATAGCAGCGTTTCCGAGCTGTCTACTCCCATGCTGACTGAAGGCTCCTTCTTTTTTTCTCAAAAATCTTGCACACACGATCGTTCATCATCAGAAGTAAAGAGCGAGGCTATCGTAGACTGACTGGATCGGAGTTGGGAATGGTACCGATTTTGTTGACCAGGTGTATACTGCAATCTATGACACTACTATAGCTCGCACCGGTCGATGAACAGATTCCACTTGATGACTAGGAACAGATCGATGAACAGATTTAGGCTCAAGGCATTGCTGCAGAGGCGTTACCGGATTCCACTTCTTTCTAGGCACACCGATCGAAATCGATGAAGGCAGGCCACGCTTCCTAGCTGTAGCCCGCTTCCATTTGGACACTGGAAAGTTTTGATTAGAGTTAGCTACCTGATGTTTATTTTGAGAGCGCGTGTCGTAGTATGATTTTTTGTTATTCTTTTGATAACACCGATAACGAATTAGCACCTCTTTTCCTTTTTGAAACAGTAGTGTTTGGAGAATTTAAAAAATATCACTCGATATTTGAGAACCTTCACTCCACTTCTCTATAAACCTATACACTTTCACATGATACAGATTAACCATCATTCTTTTTCCGTCAAATCTCGTTTTCCAATCTCCAAATTATTGTTCATCACTTTCAACACCTTAAACGGACCAACAAACTCTAATACAAACTTTGCTATACTTTTCTGCCGCCTAGAACGCAACCCCTGTAGGAAGAATGAATGTTTCTTTAATTTTAGGTAGCTTTCACTACAAAAAATTACCTATTTCAGCCGTTCGGAGGAAAGCGATTCCAAAACAAATTTGGCATATTTTTACCGATCATGATCCCGAGACCCCCAAACCACCCTTCGTTCAAATGTTGATTTATATCTGACATATGTCATGCTGTAACTCTCTTATTTATGAACCGATTTGGATATGACTGAGTATGTGAATAGGACATACCAATGTCTCGACCGAGGTCGTTGACCAGCTTCATCCGCCATCTTGTTTCAAAATGGCGGCCATTTAAAAAATTTTAATTTTTAAAAATTCAAAAAGTGTGCAAAAAATTATAAATTGAAAAAGTGTTTCTGTTAAGCATTAGAACGTCATACAAGGATTCTGGAGCATTTTTTGTTTTGGCTATTATCTTAAAAAATAGCTGAGATATGGCAGTTTGAAATTCTAGGTTGGCTGAGATTTTGAAACAATCTGATATTTGTTATTCTGTAACTCTCGTATTTATGAACCGATATGAATGTGACTAATCATGTGTACAAAACTTGCCAAGGTCTCGACTCAGTTCGTTGGCCAGCTTCCTGCGCCACTTTGTTTCAAAATGGCGGCAAGTTAATTTTTTGTTCATTTAAAAAGATGTATAAAAATATATAAATTGAAAAAGTTGTTTCTGTTAAGTGTTAGATCGTGATACAAGGATTCCGCAACATTTTTCGTTTTGGCTTTATCTTAAAAAATGGCTGAGATATAACAGTTTGAAATTATAAGGTGGCTGACATTTTGAAACAATCTGTTTTTTGTTATGCTGTAACTCTCATTCTGAAATTCACATTCAAATTCAGTATTAATAAAAACGGGGATTGAATCTTCTATAATCGGGTACCAAGCATTTCAGCTTTCGGGTGTTTGAGTAAAATGAGTTGAATTTTAGAAACATGACTATGAAATCTACCTTTTCCTCCCGGTACAGGCCGGAAGGACTTTTTAATATGTAATCGACCTCCGAATCAAAATTTTTCGATAACATTTAATAACAGACATTATTACCAGTTGATTAATGCTTGTATCTTTTTCGTATGGCAATTTGCAGCAGAAGTGGTATATGTAGATCAGTTTATTATCCTGCGCTGTATATGTATCACTAAAACATGAAATAAATCTGCAATTCTCCACAAATGTTTATTCAAGTTATGACTATTTTTAAAGGCGATTAAAGTTTTCTGTAACCATTTTTCTTGTAAATAATTTGAAATGTCTCGGTAACTCTAAATAAAATAATTATTTTTATAAAATAACTATTTAAATTTATCTTAATAAAGTTCAAGTTATTCTTCCAAGGTTACATATTTCAATTCATATAGCAACATTTTCTAAACATCATAAGTAACATTTTCTAAATTGTTAAATATGTCTTTAGATTTCTTGTTTAATCATAAGGGGGATATCGCACTTAGAAATTGAGCTTAATATTTAGTTCTTTTATAGGCGTTATTTTCGAAATGCATGATAATGTCTTATGTAATGTAGCAATTAAATTTTGTGATTTTCTAGCACCGATTTTTTTTCTGTGTGCTAAATAAAGAGTTCTATTTTTTCCTACTGAAAATCAAATTAATGAGCACCGTATTCTTTATTCATTAAACTAAATTCTCTGTCATTATGTAAATATCAATGTTTTTTATAGAGCATGATATAATCCCCATTTAATTAGATGCTTTATTTTATTTCGGTAAAGTTGAATACTTAACACTTTAGTAATAATAAGAACTGATATTTAAAGCAAATTTACGGTGGAAAGCATACAACCTATATTCCGAATTTATATATGAAAAAATAACAAAATTCAATTTTAATTGAAGATAATGATAAATTATGAATGAGGAGTATAAAATAGAGAATACATGAAATAAAAATATATATATATTGATTACTTTAGAAGTATGCGGTGAATTAAAAAAAAATCGAGATGGAAATATATTTTTAAAAACATAATTAACGCATTCCTTCCCGCAGTAACTTTTAATTAATTTTTTTTTGCTTCATATTAATATTTTAGTATATAAATACTATCATATGCCCCCGTCAAACATGACGGAAACATGTTATTTTAAGTTTAGAACATTAAGTGAGTTTATTGACACATTATTTCATTTAAACAGGTGATATAAATTGAAATATTGTGCGTATTTTAATTGGAGATCCAGTATGCGGTTTTCTGTAATGTTGCCTTACTGACTTCTTCTGTTATATATACACATTCATTCCAATAGTGTCAAGTCATAAAAATCGGCCCAAAAACGGTGTTTGGAAAAGTCAACCTCCAGAAGAAGAAAATTAGGTTTTCTGTAATGTTGTCTAACTGACATCTTTTGTTATGCTCGATCATTCCAATAGTGGCAAGTCATCAAAATCGCCCGAAAAACGGTGTTTGAAAAAGTCAACCTAAAGAGGAAGAAAATATGGAACTTCCTACGCTTTTAACTGTAATTTAAACATCAATTTTTGCTTAAATTGTACACTGCGTAAAAATTTTAGACTGGTTAATTTAGGAATAAAAAAATTCATATATGTTCTCTATTAATGCTATTTTTTCATTTCTAAAATGTGAAAAAAATGTTACTTTGAATCGTCTTTTTTTTTAAAGCAGCTTAATCAACTAATTTTATTTTAGAAATCTACTGATTTTTTTTTTGCGTATGTTGGCAGCTACGTGTTGGTAAAGTAACCATAAAAATATGTATAGGTTAAAAATACAGCAAGTTAAAATATGCATAGGTTAAATAAGAAAATTGAAAATAAACAAAAAACTGTTGCAAATATCATTATAACTATTTTATTAATAATTAGAACTATTACCAATAAAAACAGGAAAATACAATTTAATTACTTATAATGATTAACACAGCTCATATCTGAGGTTGATCCAGGAAAAATTATGGCCACCCTTAAAAAATTCTATTTAATAAAAAGGGTCTTTTTACAAAATTTAATTTAATAAATAGAGAACATTCTCAAAATTCTATTTCGCAAAAAAGGGTCCTCAATGCAAAATTCAATGTTAGGGATATGCTTTTAAAAAAGCTAACAATAAATTCCTAATTTGCAGCATTCGATCGTTCAGTGTAAAATTTTATGTGTCACAAATTTAAAATATACAGTGAAACCTGTCAATACGATACTGTAGGGACCCAGATAAGATATCGTTATAGACAGATTGAATATAAAAAATTATATTTTTAAACTTAAATAAGTAATAAGTAAACGTGATAGGTAAACAAATTAAAAATATACGTAAAAGATACAAGCATAAGTTTATTTTGTAAGAAAATTGCAGAAACAAAAATTATTTAGAAAAGAAATCTGTTAATTTTGTTTGCTTACTTTTTGATGCAAATGACATCTGCATGCACATATGTTTCAACCCGTCTAACGAGTTCAGATGCACGTCCGAAACATTTGGTACTGTTGCAACAAAATCTTGAAGAGTGCTAATTAAGGATATAGCCTCAGGAGAAATTTGACTTTTGTTTTGTGAACAGTCAACTGCTTCTTCTTCATCACTCTGATCACCGGGAATTAATTCTGCTAAAATATCTTCATCGCTTGCACCGCTGAACACGTACACATCATTGTCTAAGTTTAAAAATTCTTCAGCATTCAATGTAAAAGATAGGTTTGATGAGCTTTGGAAAGCTCTAACAGCTGTAGATAAACTCTCCACACATTCTTCTTCTTCCTTAGCGATTTCAGTAAAGACAATATTGGCCTTTTCTTCAAAGAATAAAGCTTTCTTCCAACAATTTCGGATTGTAGATGCTGTTATCGAATTCCAACTTCCGGAGACCCAATCACATGCATTTTTTACATCAACAGCATATGGATTTAGGAGATTGTTATCCAGATTATAGACAATGTTCTGAACTAACCTTTTTCGATAATATCCCTTGAAACACTTGATAATGCCTAAATCTAAAGGCTGCCGGATCGACGTGCAATTTGGTGGAAAGTAAAACACTTTTATATTTTTCAAACGTGGGGGATTGTTGTGAGGCGTACATTTATCAACTATGAGAACAACATTCTTCTTTTTATTTTTCATTTCTTTATCAACATCAACACTTCCCACCTTTACAGCTGTCTCTTTTAAAGGACATTGTTTTATCTGGCATTAGCTTATAGAACAAACCAGTTTCACCAGCATTGTACACATCTCTCTCTCTCTCATCTGGAGAAAAATTTTCAATTTTTTCTTTTTTCGCTGTTTCCAGGATAATGCAGCCTCAACTGGAGCTCACTTTTCTTCTCTCGCAATAGTTTTAAAAACAATTCCGTGACGTTCACGAAAAGCAGTAAGCCATCCATTGCTGGCTTTGAAATCATTGTTGCCTAGCAAAGAGGCGAATTTTCTTGCTTTTTCAGAAATCATAGGTCCACTAATGGGCACGTTTTGGTTTCTCATCTCGTAGAACCATCTTAGGAGAGCTTTGTCAACATCATCATTTACGGCACCTTTAAATCTTTTTCGTTTGCTATCCACTTTACTTTTTTCCACAGCATCTTCAATATCTTTCGTTTTTTTTTTAAAGTAGCTATGTGTGTGTGAAATCCCATACTTTTTAGCAGCATCAACTTGTTTCATTCCTTGATCAATATCCGAAATGATTTTTAACTTTTCTTCAAATGACAATGCTTTACGCTGAGCCATCACTTAAAACGAATAATGAAAAATACGAGCACATAAAAATGAATTGCAACGAAAAAGTGGTCAATCCGAAGTGAGGGGTGTCTAACCTAGGAATGAAAAGATTCGACAGTGACAAGTCGAATTCGGAGAAAGAGGTAACATCCCTCCCAATTCCTTATCTAGTAAAACAAGTTTGACAATGATCAGCTGTAAAGACTTAAGCTCCATACACGCAGCAAAGTGACACCCCCTCCCCAACATCCCCTAATCCCTTCTCCAAAGAGGTCAAAATGAAGAAAGAGTCAACACTTGGACACGGAGATAAGCACAGACCTTTGTTATTTTACATTCCGGATGATGGGGTGTCGTTTTCCAAGAAAAAAATCGGGTTATATCGGGAACCTTCAGCTTTCGAAAGAGAAAAAAATATCGTTGTAGACAGGTGCAGCTAAAAATTGATTATCGCTGTACACAGGTTCAATTACATTGAATAAATAGGAATTTCGCTGGGACCAAAGGAAAATATCTTTATAGACAGGTTTATCGTTATAGACAATATCGTTATACACAGGTTTCACTGTATATATATATATATATATATATATATATATTTGCATACTAGCTGATCTACCCTGCGTTGCCCGTTCCCGTCAAAAAATAATACGAAACGCAAAATCACTCTAAAAATAGCTGACGAAACGATTCTTCTGGTAACTCTTTGTCTTTCGGAAATTAAACAAGACAAACCCTGAAGCTAATTAATTCAATACCACCCACTCAAATGTCTGGATCATTTGATTCAAAGCTAGTCAGTTTTGGTCAAAATTTTTAAAAAAGTTACCGCCGATTTTCACAAAATTTGTATTTTTGGACTCAGAAACATGAACTACGTACAGAGTGTGAGTTTAAATTCAATTCCTCCAATACTTTTCTTAATACTCAAGAATGAGTGAAAATGAAACTATTTCGTTGTCTGGGATTATCAAACGTATTTTTCGTTTTCGGTTTAAATAAAAATAGCCATTTTCGGTACACGCGCAGGAAAATTTTTAGTTCCACCGCCAGGGGATACATTCCGTTCTAAACAAATTTCCGCTGCCCCGCTGCCTACGATACGATGAATAACAAATGTGCTGCGCACGCGCTGCAAAATATTTTAGTTCCAGTTTCCACCACCAGGTAGAGCATTCTGTTCTAAATAAACATCTTTCTGACCAAAACTATAGCACTCGTTCCCGCTACTTACGGCACCGTGTTTAGAGTGTGTACGCGCGAAAAATCTATTAGTTAAAATTACATCAAGATTATGAAATGTTCCCTTACCTGTAAAGTCTTGTAAGTTTTAATAGGTTTTCTACCGATTTCATTATTTCCACATATTTATCACATTTAATAAATAAAAAGTGGACATCACAATAATGAATATTTACATTATTATCCTTAAGGAAGGTGACAATCCTATTATTTTCTCTTTTCAACTTTTATTTAATATCAGAAAGATAATTTATTTTTTTCCTTCTTATGAAAATTATGCAACAAATTTTCATCTAGTTTTTACATCGTTTTTTTCTTTCTAGTGTTGTATGCCTCACAGAAACTTTTTCATTCAAATAGTTGGGACAGTTTGGGAAACGATTGGGACGCAGCTAGAGGGCGCGGTTCACTAAATGCGATATTTACTAAAAAGTCACCCCCCTCGAATAAAAAAAAAAAAACATTCTTAAAAATAGTCTAAAAAAAATATTCTAAGTTTCTATAATTCTTAAAGTTATTTTTAATTATATTTTTATCTCTTTACCGTAAAAATCAGGTGCTTTCACTTCGATAAATTTTATTTTTATTAACGCAAAATTAAATGATAATTTCTGTTCTAATTATGCGATCTTTATAGAAAATATCCGTAAACAAAACAGGCATACATGGCTAGTTTTCAAATCTATAAATGCAATATTTAAAAATAAATTAATTGAACTGTAAAACCCTGAGTATATTCAAAGTCTGTGGTTTATGCTTTCCATCTATGTCAAAAGCTCGCAGATTTCTAACTGAGATATCACATGTTCACAATTTTTTTTTCAAGCCGTGTAATTCAATATAAAAATAATTGTAATTTCCGTTCGAATTACCGGAGAATTACGAAAATTACATATTTGTATCCTCGTAAATACACGTGGATGCATAATTTTCAAATTGATAAATACAATATTTACAATAATAATAATAATAATAACAGAGCCGGAATAATTCCAGTATAAAAAAACGCGGTTATCTTTTATTATTTCCTCTGCAGACGGTTGTCTTTTTCCCACTGCGTCTTTCACGAGATAAGTATTGATCGTTTTTCAACTTAAAATTAAAGAAATTTAATTGATATCTCGGGTTCTCGTAGTCCGAATTTTTGGAAATTTGATTTTTTCAAATCGCAATTTTTTTCACGTCTATGGTGCTATTTTATCGATGTGTTTTAAAAAGCGATACCTGCGGTTTCGTGGCGGACCGGATCTATCGGGTAACCCCACTAGCATCTTTGCAGGATGCAAAATTAGTCGAAAATGCAATCGTTTCTTTTTTTTCTGAAAAAAAAATCCTTTTTCGCTAATTTTCGAAAAGCTTTTAATTAATATTTTGGTTAATTTTCAAAATAATAAAATTCTGAGACTCAGGTGCACCAGACCAGACCTTGGACTATCCTCACCAAAAATTTCCGGCTTCTAGGTGCGCTAGATTTAGCTAGACTTCGACGACACACACACACACACAGATAGAGCAATTTTTTTTTTTTACTAGTATAGCTATAAGATAGGAATTTGAAAAGTGGTATATATATAAGGAAAATCATATTTTATTTAAGAAATTCGAAAAATAAAAAAATCGACCGGTATTTTTTTTAAAACCTGATTTTTGATGGAAAAGAAATTTATTGTGCTTTTATCCTATCTTAAATCCACAGACTTTAGAAGGCGATGCGGGGGGCGGCGGTAAGCGAATTCACATTTCATTTTTCATCTTTTCAGCCGTTGGTTACCACTATTTCACAATATTAATCTCAAGGAGGGGAGAATTTATTTTCTCGGGTTCTATGGCACCATCACAACAGGGTTTAGCTCATTCGACTTGATTTCGACAGCATTACAACTTGTAGTTCCAAGTTCATCCACCAGGGGCGTATTCTTAGCTGGGGTTCTGTGGGCCAAATCACCACGGGGTTTGACTCATTTAATTTCATTTCGATAGCCTTAAAAATTTTAGTTCCACTTTCTATTGCAAGGGGTGCATTCATATCTCGGGTTCTATGGGCCCGATTACAATGGGGTTTGGCACATTCAACTTGATTGCTATAGCGTTACAGATTTTAGTTCCACTTTCTATCTCCAGGGGGGGCATTTTCATCTCGAGTTCTATGGGCCCGATCACAACGGGGTTTGGCTGATTCGACTTGATTTTCGACCGCATTACAGCTTTTAGTTCCACCTTCCACCGCTAAGGGCGCATTACTTTCTCAAGTTCTATGGGCCCGATTTCGACTGGAATTGGTTCATTGATTCACCCTTGGAACCAATTGAAGCCAACAGTTGGATGACACTTGAACCAACAAACAATTGGAACCAACTGATGAGTTTGTGTAGAGTATTAATTGCAGTGTTTAAGGCCTTTGGTGAGGCTTCAAACAATTCATATGATAAATCAGTTCAGTTCTATCTATTTTATTCATTCTACTTGAATGGTAAACTTAAATAAGAAGGATATTTACATGAACATCCAGCGTTAGCTGGGAACTTCTTTATTATCACATACCGTTCAAATATTTTACTCATAAGAGCTACGAAGAATAGCCATTCTCCGTCAGTTTCCTCTTGCCTCTCTCTGAAAGGAACTTGGTACATCTAGATATACTTACCCAATACATTAAACTAGAAAAAAAATATGCATAGAATTACTGGTAAAATAAAAGAGAGCCTTTACGACCGAAACAGAGACAAAAACTGGTTCGGAATGACATCACTTCCGAGAACATTACATAACAAAATTTCTAGGGACAAAATTTTGTCCAGATTTCCAACACCAACCTTGTATCCAACACTGGAATTGGTTCAACCTTGATACAACGGGCACCCGTGTGGGATAAAACAGATTGCGCCCCCTGTCGGTGGAAGGTAGAACTAAAGGATTTTGCAGCGCGTGCTCAGCACGACTGCTATACGGTGCCGGAGGCAGCGGGGACACGTGCCAGAATTTCGTTATTAAGGTGGTTTATTTAAAACAGAGTGAGCCCCCTGGCGGCGCAAGGTGGAAATAAAAGATCACAGAAAATAAGTTGAAACTGGTGTGAATCAATAAGAACAAAATGATCTTCTTAAAACACCATCAAACACTTTTAAATGCGCTAGGCCTTTCACAAGATCTGAGTCTTTCTTCGTCAGGTACAAAAAAGACGTGCTTCTATTATGGAAGCAACAGCAAGACTGAAGTGAGAGATAAGGGAAAGGAAACAAGCTGAAGAAACAGCGAATAGGAAAGTAGAAATCAACAGCCGATAGGAAAAGAGAAAACAACAGCCAATCACAGAAGAGTATAATCAAAACAATAGAAAACAAGGTAGAAGGGGAATAAGGAAGAAAATTGAAAAAAAAAATAAATAAATAAATAAATAAAAATAGAACAAATAAATAAATTAAATAAATAAATAAATAAAATAATAATAATAATAATAATAAATAGTAATAGTAATAATAAATAATAATAATAAATAATAATAATAATAATAATAAATAATAAATAATAATAATAATAATAAATAATAATAATAAATAATAATAATAATAATAATAATAATAATAAATAATAATAATAATAAATAATAATAATAAATAATAAATAATAATAAATAATAATATTATTCATGAAAATAAAATAAAATAAAATAAAATAAAAATAATGTATAATAAAATGAAAAACACACATATATATTAGCCATTCTCCGTCAGTTTCCTCTTGCCTCTCTCTGAAAGGAACTTGGTACATCTAGATATACTTACCCAATACATTAAACTAGAAAAAAAATATGCATACAATTACTGGTAAAATAAAAGAGAGCCTTTACGACCGAAACAGAGACAAAAACTGGTTCGGAATGACATCACTTCCGAGAACATTACATAACAAAATTTCTAGGGACAAAATTTTGTCCAGATTTCCAACACCAACCTTGTATCCAACACTGGAATTGGTTCAACCTTGATACAACGGGCACCCGTGTGGGATAAAACAGATTGCGCCCCCTGTCGGTGGAAGGTAGAACTAAAGGATTTTGCAGCGCGTGCTCAGCACGACTGCTATACGGTGCCGGAGGCAGCGGGGACACGTGCCAGAATTTCGTTATTAAGGTGGTTTATTTAAAACAGAGTGAGCCCCCTGGCGGCGCAAGGTGGAAATAAAAGATCACAGAAAATAAGTTGAAACTGGTGTGAATCAATAAGAACAAAATGATCTTCTTAAAACACCATCAAACACTTTTAAATGCGCTAGGCCTTTCACAAGATCTGAGTCTTTCTTCGTCAGGTACAAAAAAGACGTGCTTCTATTATGGAAGCAACAGCAAGACTGAAGTGAGAGATAAGGGAAAGGAAACAAGCTGAAGAAACAGCGAATAGGAAAGTAGAAATCAACAGCCGATAGGAACAGAGAAAACAACAGCCAATCACAGAAGAGTATAATCAAAACAATAGAAAACAAGGTAGAAGGGGAATAAGGAAGAAAATTGAAAAAAAAAAAAATAAATAAAAAAATAAATAAAAATAGAACAAATAAATAAATTAAATAAATAAATAAATAAAATAATAATAATAATAATAATAAATAGTAATAGTAATAATAAATAATAATAATAAATAATAATAATAATAATAATAAATAATAAATAATAATAATAATAATAAATAATAATAATAAATAATAATAATAATAATAATAATAATAAATAATAATAATAATAATAAATAATAATAATAATAATAAATAATAATAATAAATAATAAATAATAATAAATAATAATATTATTCATGAAAATAAAATAAAATAAAATAAAATAAAAATAATGTATAATAAAATGAAAAACACACATATATGTATTAAAATATGGGAACGGATGAAATTAAGAAAAAATAAATAAATAAACAGACATATTAATTAATGCAAAAATAAATTATATGGTAGTACTGCAAAGGTTTTTCCAAGAAGCAGGGAGCATTGTGGAATCAGATTTATCATTAACAATAACTTCACGATTAAGATAAATAGCCAAATTTTCATTGGGCTTTCTTGAAAATTTAGCCATTTATCTTAATTGTGAAGTTAGTGTTAATGAAAAATCTGATTCCACAATGCTATCTCTGCTTGGAAAAACCTTTTCAGTACTACCATATAATTTATTTTTTTATTAATTAATAGGAGCCTGTTTTTTATATATATATTTTTTAATATTTTTTTTTAAAGATTTATATACTTATTTATTTCTTAATTTCATCCGTTTCCATATTTTAATATATATGTGTGTGTGTTTCATTTTATTATAATTTATTTTTATTTTCATGAATATTATTATTATTTATTATTATTATAATTATTATATTTTTATTTATTTATTTATTTATTTATTATTTATTTTATTTATTTATTTATTTTTATTTTATTTTTATTTTTATTTTATTTTTATTTTATTTTATTTTTATTTTTATTTTTATTTTTATTTTTATTTTTATTTTTCAATTTTGTAAATTATTCTCCTTCTACTTTGTGTTCTATTGTTTTGCTTATACTCTTCTGTAATTGGCTGGTGTCTTCTGTTTTCCTATCGGCTGTTGATTTCTACTTTCTTATTGGCTGGTTCTTCAGCTTGTTTCCTTTCCTTATCTCTCACTTCAGTCTTGCTGCTGCTTTCATAGTAGAAGCACGTCTTTTTTTGCCTCAGACGAAGAAAGACTCAGATCTTTCGAAAGGCCTAGCGCATTTAAAAGGGTTTGATGGTGTTTTAAGAAGATCTTTTAGTTCTTATTAAAGATCACGTCTACTCAACGGTGCGGCAGCCAGCGGTGACACGTGTCGGAGGTTTGTTTAGATCAGAATTAGATCAGAATGCGCGCCCTGTCAGCGGAAGGTAGAAATAGAAGATTTTCCACCGCGCAGCACTTTTAAATAAATAATTTCATACAAAATCGGGTTAGAGATATAAAATTATACAAACTTGTGTTTTGTTTAAACTTATCATCACGGCCCGGACAACGAAAGGCGGGTCAACTAATACATAATATGAGTAACTTTTATATCATTTATATGTCATATATACGTCATATTTCTCTTGTACACTACACATATCATAATTACGCGTGAATTATAACCAGTATTCTGAGTGAATTTTAGAAAACCTTACAATTTGTCTAATTATCAAAAAGAAACTGAAGACAAATGGAAAAATAAATAATACCGAAAAGATTCATTGTGAAAAATTGATTCTAAAATCGTTCTTTAACCTTCAGCTTTTCAACCTGCATTTATAAAAAAGCTAGATAACTGATTGTTTATTGTCGCTATAACTAAATGAATAGACCAGAAATATAAAAAATAATAATTTACCGACTTAAAAACAAGGAGCAGGTTCTCAATTCGACGCGTATTTTTTATATATGTTTACGGATTACCCCGAAATTACGCGACTGATTCCTTTGAATCTTTTTAAATTGAAAGAGGATATAAAATTGGCCCCATTTAAATTTCATCAAAATTGGTTCAGTATTTTTTTTTATAAATTCAACAAAAAAAAAAAAAAAAAAACTATTCACCAAACATAAAACTAACTTCAAAAACTACTACAAAGTAAAAAAAAGTACATAATAATTGATAATGAGAAAATAAATTAAGAGCAAAGTATTTACCATGTGTATTATTATGCATATTAATTTGATTGTTTGGAGTCGGTGCCAGCCAAGTCAAGTTAAAGCCATGTTACCACTTTGTAAACTTTTCATCTGATGTTAAAAATGTGTATTTTCAAATTAAATTACAAACTAGATTTTTTCAGACATTGTTTTGGAAACTAGTTGATCATTTAAACTATTGTATTTTCTACCATTTGATGAGTTATTTTGAACGTTATTAATATTACCATTTATTAAACTGTTATTCTCGTGCAATAAAAGTGTTTATCAACGGAGATTTTATATCATATTTACTAGCATTAAAACACCGGGATAATATAAAATCAGTGCGTTTATACAGGCAAATCTGTAAAAAAGAATCGTAGATAACCACAGATTTTAAAATGCAGGATGCTGGCAGAGTTGAATGACTGCAAGTGGAATTTCTTTATTTAAAGATTTAACTGAATCTTCTGTGAAGTAATAAAGATCTGTTTTCAAAAGCTTAATTACACGTGCTTGAAGCATTTATGAACCCTAAGAATTTCCTATCCCTTTATCTGTGGAGTTAACTTCTAACGCTAGTGACTAACACGCACCCATATATATTTTTTAGTATATAATTGTATCGTATTTATGTAGATTTATTTGTACTTGTGTTATAATTTCTATCGGGTAATTCTTTTAAATTTGAACTTGTCTTGGCTGGCATTGACTTCAAAAAATCAAAATAATGTTCAAAAATATAATAATACGCATGGTAAAACTGTCAGACCGTGCGGTCGACAGTCCACCAATACAGGTACTGAGGAACCCAATTGTACTACGCATCAGGTGGGACTGGTGTAGGTCAGCGTGACCTCCCCCATGAGACAGGCTACCGGCCAAGGGAGAGCACCACCACCTGCGCATCTCTCTCCATGTACCCCAGACACCATAGAATGCTTGATTGATACAACAGCAGCGCCATGTACTTCAGAAAACTGTCGCAACACTCTTGGGGATGCATCTGAGTCTACCAGGAGATTCAGGTACCGGATACCCATAGGGGATCCGTGACCGAGACCCATATCTGAGTTTCCCAGACACGTATTTGCTTTATTAACCCTTATATATTGCTCTTATTTCAATTTCTTATTAACTATCATGTAAAAAAAACACTACTTTCTTCAACTTATAACAGAAGAAAGTATTTAATTTTTTTTTACCTCCGTCTTTCGACGGATTTACTCGTTTTAGAGGTCAGAAATCCCGAAAAACATGTTTTTCAAAATGTTTGTCTGTCCGTCTATGCGTCATCATTGTCACATAGAAAAGTGTATGAAGATAGGCGTAGATTTGAACAAAATTCCATTTATAGGTTTTTGAATATGTCCAGCAGCTCCCATTTGAATTTGGGATTATTCCACCGGAAGGGGGTGATAGCGATTTTCGTTCATTTTTCATAATTGTATCAATAAAACGCGTATGAAGTTATACATAGAATTGAACCAAATTTCATTTAAAGGTTTTTGGGTGTAGCCAGCAGGTTCCAGTTGAATGTGGGGCTATTCCACAGGAAGGGGTCACTGTGATAGCAATTTTTGTTCCAATTTCATTATCGTATCATTGAAAAGTGTATGAAGTTACTCATAGAATTGAACCAACTTTTATGTATATGTTTTTGACTATTGCCTGCAGGCTTCACTTGAATTTCCGTCTATTCCGCCGGAAGGGCGCTATGTAATGGAGATTTTTGCGATTTTACGTAGTTGTGTTGTATTTTAACTGCTCGTGCAGCGAAGGATGCTTCACATCCATGTATCTAGGCGATTCACAAGCAGCTGACGTACAACAGAAAGACGAAAGTTTTGATTATATGGGCGCTATGTTTGCGAATTTTGAAAATATTAACCTGTATTAGATATAAGAAAATTTTGGGATTGGCACATATGACTAGTATTTAACTCACAGGCAATCAAATACTGAAGAGCGAAAAGGGGGGACGGGGAGCTAATCCTACCCATTTAGCTAAATAGGTTTTTCATGCAGAATTTACCGATTTGCTTCAAATTTTGTATATAGGTTAATTGTGATAAGGTGCATCCATGATTAGTTTTGGGGGTTCATTGGTTAAATATAAAGAAAGGTAACAAGGGCTAATCCCCCCCCCTTAATTTAGCTAAATGAACTTTTTAAACAGAATTATCCAATTTGCTTCATATTTTGAATATAAGTTCATTGTTATAAGGTTCTTTCCTGATTAGTTTTGGGGGTTCATTGGTTAAGTATAAAGGGGGAAAGGGGGCTAATCCTCCCTTAATTTAGATAAATGGGTTTTTCATGCAGAGTTATCCGATTTGCTTCAAATTATGTATATATGATTTGATTGCCTAAGAGGTACTGCTCAGGGCTCTTTGTGATAAGTCGCTTCCATAATTAAATTTGGGGGTTCATTGATTAAGTATAAAGGGGGTAACGGGGACTAATCCACACCCATAATTTGGATAAATGGGTTTTCATGTAGAATTATCCGATTTGTTTTAAATTTTCTATAACGGTTTATTTTGATAAGGCGCTTCCCTGATTAGATTTGGAGGTTCATTAGTTGGTTAAGTACAAAAAAAGAAAATGGGGTAGCTAATCTAAATTTAGCTAACTTTTTCATGCAGAATCGTCCAATTTGCTTCAAATTTGGTATACAGGTTTATTCTGATAAGGAGCTTCCCTGATTAGATTTGGACTTTCATTGGTTAAGTATAAAGAGGGGAAGCTGTGGGGTAACCCCTCACCCCTTAATTAGTGTGAATACCCTGTCAGCTCAATGATATCAGTTTAACTGGACACTTTTATTTTTATTTTTTTACTCTGTAGCAGTTTTTGAAGTCAGATTTATTTTGTGTTGAAAAGTTGTATTTTGAATATTTTAAGCTTTGTGTGCTAAGGGAGGAGGGTGGAGATATTGGAGATAGTCGTGTAAAATTTAGATGATCATTTATATTTACAACAAAGTACCAAATATACCAGAATTTTTTTTTTAACAATAAACAGATTTGAAGATTTTAAAATTTAAGTGTTGCGAAAACATAAATGCTGTAAAAAAAATTGGAGGGAGATAGTTCTTTAAATAATTAATCACATAATTTTTGTTACTACGGAGCAACAAGGTAGAAAAAAATAAAAATTAAAGAGGTTTAAATCTTTTAAACATTGTTTGCTCGTTGCTGAATCAGGAAAAGACAAATGAATAAATTCTGATTTTAGAGGGAGGGGTGATTTCAATGATTGATCATTTATTGCTACAACAAAAGTAAAAAAATAAGATATAAAAAGTTTAAAAAATCGAAAATATATATTATATTTCTAATATTGTGCGGTTGCGAGTGGACAAACGAAAATTTTCGGTATTGGTGTGTGTGTGTGTGGGGGGGGGTGATTTTGGTGAAGCATTTAAAAAAGACAAAATCTGCCGAAATGCGGAAGCTTCTCACAAGGAAACAAGAACGAAAAATCATGCGTCAAGCATAGATTATGTAGCACTTTCCAACGCTTCCAAAATAATTTTACAAAACATACCGTTTAATAAGCTAAAAGATAACATCTAAGTAAACAATTTGGAAAACACATAACATATTTAAAAACATAATTTCAGGAATTTACAACAGATACAATATTCAAAAAAATATCCGAATACTTTTATTCAGCCCTGTATATGATCTATAGATTTGTATATGCTAGGATGCTAAATTTTAGTTTAGTTAGGAAACGCGTAGCACAGTTTAAAATTATCTTTCTGGAGTTTCTGTCAATAAACGGAAATGTGTTCGCGAACTTTTGTGCTGCCCTGTATAGGATCTACAGAATTTATACACACCACATAATAGACAAAAAGCGAGTTAAAATTAAAATCGCGTTTAGTAACTTAAAACGCACTTCCAGGAATTAGTGTTAACAGACAGTAGAGAATTCTTTTGTGTGTCCCTGTAAAAGAACGATGACTGATATACACACACTATTCTGTAGTAAGCCTCTTGTAATGCACCTTAGATATATATATAAATTTCAATGCGTTTAAAATAGTGAAACATTATTTAAATAAACCGCAGACGATTTTTCTCCATAGACGTCATGTAACGGAATTCTTTTGACTGTCCCTGTAAAGTAACTATAAGTGCTATGCACACCCTATTCCATATTAAGCTTCTTCTAATGCACCTTAGTGATATATATAAATTTCAATGCGTTTAAAATAGTGAAACATTATTTAAATAAACCGCAAATAATTTTTCCCCATAGACCGCAATGTAACGGAATTCTTTTGAGTGTCCCTGTAATAAAACTATAAGTGCTACACACTTCCGTTGAAATAGGGAACATGCTACTGATAACGACAATAACATATAAAAATTGCAGAGCAATCCGAGCATATTTACGGGAGTTAGAGCACGGACAGACGGCCAGACGGCAGACGGCAGACGGCCATACGGCCAGACAAACCGAAGTCATAAGCATTTTTCAACTAGGTTGGAAAGTGCTAAAAAAGTTACGCAAATAGTAAAGCACGATTGAATGTAATAAGAAAGATCAAACATTTATCAATGTGAATGAGAATGTCTCCTGTACAACAAACTCCAAAAATAATGTTTAGATGAAAGGTTAATATCGAACTTTTTAAGTTTGTTAAAATTTCTATATGTAGACGACCCACTAAGGTAAATTTAGCATTTATTAGTAGACGTTACAACTAATCAATTCATATACAAATTACAATTTTATGCGGTGATTTGTGTAGGAGCTAGTAAAGGTTGTATCTGTTTTATCTACACTGTTTGTACACATTAATGGTTATTACATTACCTGAAAAACCTTGTTTTTCAATTTTTTAATTTCTTAACCAATAGAAACGAATGTATATACGTATATGATCATTAATACATCATCCAATATTTTTTTAATATCAAATGTAATATTGTTAAAAAAAATATATTGTGTATTAAATATATGATGTTTGTAAATCTATATTTTTTCAATATTTCTCAAGCATACGTTACTCTGAAATAAATATGCAAATAGATAACACACATATAAAGATTTGTTTTATGAAAATATATTACTATTGATATTTACTGAAACACATATGCTTATGTAAATATCTTTATCATTTTCTTCGGGAGACGGACGTTATGTCGTAGTGTAGTAAGAAAATATTTTGAAAATTCCGTGAAAAGTTGATGTAATATGGTTCATCCTTTCCAACTCGTTTCATGATCTCGGAGAATTCCTTTTATCTATCCACCATTATAAGAGGAACAGAATGTAATTTAATTATATTTTATATTATATTTATATCTTTACAGTGAATTCTGTCTACTGCAGAAAGATTTTCCAGCATGGCATATCCAAAGACATATTAAATTTTGTGTAAGGCAGAATACTATGTATAATAGAAAATTGTCTCACTCCCAATTTATTGAAACAAATTTGAAATAAATATTAAAATGTGTGTCCATGTGGCCTAAGTCAGTTCTGTGGTTCAATAAAGAACCTTGTCTACATATCAGTTTATTTTACACATATCAAAATACATAAAAGGGCATGAAAGCTTTATTAAAAACAAATAAGACAAACGTTAAAAATAATCAGCGTAAAATAATCACAATATTGATCTTGTGATAATGACAACAATTAATTTCAAAAAGTAACTCTGATCATAAATATTTCATTACTGGTATCCTAAATATTAAATTTATTTGAAAATAACTAATTTGTTTCATTAGTATATATTTTCATTATACTAAATTCCGATTATAAATAAAATACGATTATAAAAACAATATCTATTACTTTCTGTAGGATGTCCATTGCTGAAATTTTGGGTGTTTTAATTTATTTTTGTTATTGCAGTTAAATTTCGATTACAATGGGAAATGTAGCTGAGATTAGTTAAATATCGTTGACAGATTAATATCAGTGTTTAATTGTTTTCGCGGCTTTGCTTCGGGGGGGGGGGGGGAGGGTTGCACTTTTGTCCATTAAAAAGAATAAAATCTCACACTTTTCGATCATTGTTCCGGAGAGGGAATGCCCCCACCCCCGGGCCACCCCCTGAATTCAACACTGATTAATATAATACAAAAGAAACTGGACTTTATTAGCTATAACTATTAATAAAAAAATTAAATTTCTCAAGGGAATGATACATTTACCCGCAATATATACATATGTTTGTAACATAAAACATTTCTTTTACAGTGTCGATTTTTATACTATACACATTCAAAGAAAATAATAAAGTACTAAACTAAATACACTTACTTATTGCAGGCTTTTCTATAACTCTCTATATTCATTATAATCCGCCGGTGGATGATTGCAATAATAACACCATTACACGTAATTTTATGTTTCCTAACATAAATTCATTGTATTTTTCACAGGAACATTTACCTTTGCGGCGTCGTTTTATATCGTAGGAAAACCTAACTCCTATTATCAGCGATTGATATTGTTGCAATCCTGAACGACAATAATAACACGAGCGTAATTAAAAAACGAAAGCACAAAACCTCTTGAGTAAAAATAATCGTCTTGCGAAAAGGATATACATATATAAACTCTGTTTGTGTCGTCAGGTACCGCTTCTCGAATAATCCACAAAACGCCATTTCTTCTGGTCAAGCGTCCATTCTTCCTTCTCCCCTATCCCTCATTGAAAGTAAATATCCCGCGCCCGCTCAATGCATCATGGGTTAAACATTTGTACGCATGCGCGCTTTCCCACTGTACCGCTGAATAAATGACCCCTTTTTTTAAGAGGCACACATTTCGCGCCGTGACTCTGATATATTTCGTTCAGTCCTCCGTGCCTCTGAAAGGTTTTGAGACCTTCATTTGTGCCTCTCATTTCTTTGTGCCTTTGATATTTATCAGCTAATCAGAGGCACTTTGTCTGTGTGCCTCTCATATGCGCTGGTGCCTTATATATCAGAGGCATAGTTTTAAGAGTGTAGCAAATCTGGTTCGCTCAATTTGCATTCGTCCATCTCTTTGGTTTTGCGTTTCTCGTAACCTGATTTCATAAATTCTTCGACGATTTTCTAATAGTCTAGTTTCCCGTTCATCAGTCTTTTCAGCAGCTCTAACTAATTTTGTTCGTTTTGCTTTTAGATCTATCTGACCAATACAGGCTCTTTTTTTAGGTGGCATTATATTTACTTTATACCGTATTGTATTTACTTTATCATCAATAATATTATATTTTTCTATTATTCTAAAAACATCAAGACCGGAAAGCTGCCAGATTTCATTTAAAAGCGTGCCGATAACTTTAACAGCAAAAATAAAATAAAATAATGGAAACATGGAATTAGTAAAAATAACATTAAGAAGTATCTTTATATTTACATTTAAGTTGGATCTAAATTTACCTTTGTAAAATTAGGAGCTAAGTAAATTTATTTTTCTCCAAACACATGTAAATATATGTACTATGTTGTTTAAAGCACTTATAGTAATCTTTGTAATATGCGAAAAAAAAATCACATCTGCCGAAATTGACGTCTGACGTCTGACGATTCTGACGTCTATTTCGGGAGAATTCCGCCGAAATTGACGTCACTTTCGGATTTCAAATTATAGCGAGTTAATTTGTTTATCAAAATATTTCCCATACGCAGTTCCTTTGAATGGCAACGAGAAATAAATTGAATTAGAAATTGAGGAAAAAAAATAGATTTCTGTAATGGTAAACTATGGGAAATGTTTGAAAAAAGTGGTAAAGAATTGTCTGAGAATTTTTTAAAGTTGACAGTAATTTTACTCGTGTTCTAAAGTATATGTACACCAAGTTTTGTTCAAATCGGACAAAAACTGTAGATTTGTATAAGGAACATACATACCAAGAACGGCTTTTATATATATAGACTAGGGGGCTCTGCCCCCAGCTCGCTACGCTCACCAACCCCCGTTCTGATTTCATAGCCTCTTAAAACCTGGTAATGTATCCTGTTTTAAAAAGATGATGGTTATATCACGAACGGCAACTTTCTTCTGTAATCAGGTTATAATGTTTTTTCATTTAACTGGTTATAATGCTTTTTCATTTAATTCATCTTTTTTATTTTTAATATTCATGTGTAAACCCGATTTTTATGACGTAATTTTCTTTTTTTCCTGCTCTCTCACCAAATTATACAAATTGACATACTTTTTATTTTAAATAACGAAAAAACAAATAAATTAGTATAACATTAATAAAAATATAAATAAAACGTCGAAATAAAAATAACTTGATGACGTAAACACGTGTTGCCAAGTGAATGTGACATTTTCAATCAACCATTATTGGCATTTAATCTTACAAGTACCTAGTAGACCAATCCTCGCTCGGTAATTTTTTTCAACAGGTATTTTTTATTTTATTTATTTTTATTTTTTTGCTAGCTTATTTTAATTACTTTTTTCTAATTCATGGAATTTTCCAATCGATTTTTAACACAATTCCTGATAGGCAAGAATTATATAAATTATGTTGAAAAGTGTTTTGCCGATGACAATACAACATTTTAATATTTTTACAACTTAATTATAAATTAACCAGAGGGCCCGTGCGAGGATTTCGCACTGAAATCTAATATTTTTTAGGTACTTCTCTATTATGCTGTCGACCACTCTTCATAACAAAAAACTATCGCCAAATTGTAAGATTAAAGGCCAAAAATGCAGTCCCATTTACTTGATGTCAGAAGCATTACACGTGTTTTAAATCATCAAGTGGTTTTTAATTCGACATTTGCGTGTATTTTTCATTATGTTTTACTGGTTTATTAGTTATTTCATTAATTAAAATAACAATTGTGTCCTTAAATTCTTATATTTTATTTATTTATTTTGATATTCCAATGGCAACGTTCTCCCGTTTATTTGGCGATAGTTTTTTGTTATGAAAAGTGGTCGACGGGATAAAAGAGAAGTACCATTTTTTATCAATATGTAATAGTTATTAGATGCAGGTTTAAACTTCTAAAGAAAAAGCAAGGATAAAAATATCTGTAAACAACATTTAGTTGTTAGTCAATCCAGAATATCATCTAATTTATTCCATCAAAGTTAGAGTAAAAACTGATCCAAGATTGCTAAAGGCACGCGCGAGAAAAAAAAAATTAACAATCGTATTTTAACTGCATTAGAGGATGACGTCATCCGCTTCGGGAAAGACATGGGACATAGAAATATAAATCTGAACATTTCAATTTAAATTTCGCTTTTTAATCATAAATATAAAATAAACCCGTGCGGTGTTTTTTATAATAATTGCTGAGCATCATATAATGTGGTATTTTATTTTTTTGGCAACAATGTTTTGAGGAAAACCTTTCATTTCATTTAGGAAAAACCAATGCCGATTTAATTTTTAATTATCAGCAATTTTTAATCGAAAACATGTTTTGACGAAATGTTAAGTGTGCTATGTCAGAAGCATTTTCAAAATCCTTTCATATGCTATCTCATTCGTCGTTCTGCGTTTCGTATTTTCAGAAAAAAGGGATGTTGACAGGAGAAATAATATATATGATACATTCACTTGAAATTGATTGTTCTTTTTCAATTAGGCGGTCACAGGTGATAAATCGCCAAATATCTCTGTAACTCGTGCAATTGTATGAGAGTTGGCATTGGAATATTAAAAAAAAAAAAAAAAAAAAAAAAAAAAAAAAATCGGAAAAGCTGCATTTACTCAAGTGTAACTATCAATATTTTACTAAAATAAATTTTAAAATGTATTAAGGAAAACTATAAATATTCAAAGTAAATATTGGATACCAATATACAAAGTAATATTGGATATTTATTTATTTACAATATTTTTCATAATTATCCCTCTCGACAGGTGAATGTTTGTGACGTCAGTAGAAACTGATCTAATCTATGTAACTATGCATCACTAAATTTTTCAATTCTTTTACCGCTTTTAAAATTTTGTCGAGGCCGTTTAAAAACACAATTGTTAGTTAAAGAGGATACTACACTCACACAAAAATACTCGTTGGCTTACTTTAGTCCTGTGGGATATATTTGTTTTAATATCTCGTTTGCATTTCAATATTTATGAATGTTTTTTTCCTTTATTTCTTTTTTTGGTACATTTTGGTTCGAAAAGCACCCACTTTTTTTGGCACTGGATAGCTAAAGTCGATCTGGACAAAGATCTTTCAGTACTTTTTCGATTTTGTTTCAAGACTTGTTTTTTATACCACGTCGAGTTTTAAACACAGAAAACGAGTTTTCTCGAATTAGTGACCTAGCTAGATCGATTTCTTGTGCTCGAATTAGTGTAGTCATTAATTTTTCTGAAAATCGTTAGTGCCGTTTTCGATATAACAGCATTCTTAATGCTGAGTTCCTTTTAATAGATCAAAATGACCTTTCCCGTATTCGAAACCTAGCTAGATTGATTTCTCGTGCTCGAATTAGTATAGGCAACACGTTTCGTGTAAATCGTTTGAGTATTTTTCCATTTATAACAAAAAACATTTTTAGGGCTGAGTTTGTTTTACCCTGTAAAAACGAATTTTCTTGTATTCGGAACCTAGCTAGATCTTTTTTTCGTGCTCGATTTAGTACAGGGGACAATTTTCGTGAAAATCTTCCACGTCGTTTACGATATCATTTATAATCAGGAAAATCTCTTGCTCGTTTAATATATATGAATACTCGGGAAAATCTCTTGCTCGTTTAATATATATGAATTTGGCGACAGTAATTTGGTCGACAGGATAACTAACAAGAACCAATTGTATATATAGTGTTACGAATATTGTAAATAGCTAGTGTTTGTGCTTAAAAATAATGTAAATAGTTCAATTAAGCTCTATTCATAAGCTAATATTAATTTTTGTTGCATTGCAATATCTTAATTTGGTGATTTTTTGTAAGCGAGTAAACGCTATTGGATTTCAATAGGAGTCTATGGAAATTTGGCGAAATATTGGAAATAGCGTCAAGTTGGCGCCATTTTTGGCAGCTAATTTTGGCCGCCAAATTTGGTGATATATCGCCAAGTTGGCTCTAAAATTGGCGACAGACTCGGGTCTCTTCCTCTTGGTAACCCCTCTAATAGCGTCCATCCTATCTAAATTCTCTACTTTCATGTTAATTCCCCCTAAGAAAAGTCAGAAAGCTCTGACCAATCAGATACGTTTCGAGGTATTAGAAGGATTCATGTGTAAACACAATTTTTATGACGTAATTTTCTTTATTTCCTGCTTTCAAAACGTGATCATTTAATTATTATTTTAAACTTTCATTATTGTTTTTAATAGTCTCGCGCAAATACAGTTTTTATTTGAGATATAATATAATCATTTGCGCTTTTTTGGCAACAATATAAAAAATGACTTTTTCAATAAAAGATTTTTTACTCGATTTTTAAGGATTTTTTGAGTTTTTATTGTCCGACCGTGATAATTTTTTGAATTTCTGAAAGCTTGTTATATTTCGCGTTTGGTGGTATGATTTTCGAATCCGTAGGATGGCTAGAAAAAAAGTAATCGCTCCTCAAAAAGTCCCTAATAAAAAAGCGATGAGACTAACCCGGAATATCTACGCAGATTTTCATTGGTCCATTTTTAAGCCAAAACTTTTTTTTATATATAGAAGGATAGATAATCGTTTATAGGGAAAATAACAAGATTCTATATGAAATATAGGTACTTACGTATTATCCGTGCCAGGAGATTGATCGCCAAAAATGGTTGCCAAGTACCAATCTTGTTTATCGTTGCCAATCATGCTTTCAAATGCAGTAATTTAATATTATCAAATAACACTGTTAAAAATGGTAATTAATATGAAATAAATAAAATGTAATATATGTTTATTAAATTTATAACATTGTTAAAAATAGTAAATTACATTATTTTATTAAAATTAATAAATGGTAAATAGCATAATACATTAGAAAGAATAATATTAAAGATTATGCCCAGGCATGTAGGAAGTAGCAAGAAAAAGAAATATAACGGTTACTGTAATATTGGATCCATGCCTGGCGCAGTTGGCTTAAAACTGGCACGGATAATACGTAAGTACCGAAATATATTATACAGATTGCTAAAGTAACGCCACCGATTTCCAACTTGTTCTCCGTTCATTGACGTAACACTGATGAGATCCATTAGCATTAAAAGTAAATACGATACTTGAAATATACGTATACTTGAATTAAACGTATACTTGAATTATACGTTTAACCGATATACGCTTATACGTATCTGGATACGTTTAAACGTATAGTTTAAGGTATACGTATTTCTTAAATACGTATTATACGTATATGCGTATATCAGTTAAACGTATAACTGAAATACGTATCGCATCGGGAGCACTAATCAAAAGTTACAGTTGGTACGGCGTCAATGTATTCGCGCCTGCTGTAGCGTTGTGTTTCAGTTTCTAACATTATGGAAGCAATTGTGCCTGTGAGTGTACATCAACAATGTTTTAATTACAAAAGATAGCGAATCGTAGACATCTGAATGACGCCAATATAGCTAAGCTAATGGAAGCTTCTGACAGCAAAGGTGAAGATGTATCTGAGACTGAAAATCATACAAGTGATGCAACTGGAAGTGAAAGTTCTGACAACGATTTTGATATTGATATTCAACCAATGCACAATGTCCAAAGTATTCAGTCCAAGAATAGTAAAATAAATTGAAATTGGTTCCGCTTCCACATTCTGGCCGATTAACGTCTACTAATATTATAAAAACTACTCCAGGTGTCACAAGATATGCAACGGCAAAGATAACAGATGTAAAATGTGCTTTTGAGACAGTATTCAATTCCACGATTGAATTCGAAAGCATGAAAATGACAAACATTGAAAGAAGAAAAGTGTATGGAAAAGAGGGGGGAAATATCGAAAGTGAAACTTTTCAGGCATATCTTGGATCATTATTATTAGGTGATGTTTGCAAATCATATTGAGAATCAACAAAAAGCTTGTAGGATAAAGAAACTGACAGAAACATATTTCGTGCGACAATGTCCCTGGAAACCTTTTGCCCCATATCGAGAGTTTTTCGATTTGATAATAAATCCAATCATCAGGGAAGAATTTTTTGGATAAAATAGATGCTGTGCGAGATATCTGGAAACGTGGGTAGAAATTATAGCAAAATTGTTTTTTCCGAATGAAAATGTTACTCTGATGAACAGTTAGTAGGGTTTCGTGACCGATGTTCATTCAATAGCACATGCTAAGTAAACCATGTAAATATATATTATAAAAATATTGATTTTATGTGACAGTAAAACTTCGTATGTACTGAAAACTCAAATGTATCTTGGAAAAGAACAACGATCAAGACCAAAGAAAAATCAGGGTATGTGAGTAGCGAGTGATCTTACTTATGAGTATTCGGGGTACAGTGTTACATGTGATATTTTTTTCATATCCTACAGCTTGGGACATTTTCTTCTGAAACAGAAAATGACTATACTTGGCGCCAGCAGAAAAACTAAACCAGAAATTCCTGAAGAAATTCCAAACAAAGAAGTGCACAGCTCACCATTTTATGTTACAGAGGACACGACATTTGTAAACTACATCCCAAAAAACAACAATAATGTTATTCTTATGAGAACTTTGCATCGTGACAAAGAAGTTAGCAACAGACCTGATTAAAAATCCACAAATGATATCAGATTATATTGCAACTAAACGGGCTGTGTATACTCTTGATCAATTTTTGAACATATACACGTAAAAGAAAAATAAATCGCTAGCAAATGATGGTATTCTGTAACATGCTTGGTACTTCTGCTTACAATTCGTTCATTCTATAGACTTCAATACACAGCAAATGGAATAAAAAAACTGTCCAAACAAAGGCTACTTTTGGAAGAATTCGGGAATTCACTCATTTTTCCACACATTGTAAGCAAGACAACACCTACCAAGAAATGAGGACTCAATCAAAGTAGTGAAAAGAATACAGAGTAAAAGTCAAAATGTACCCTTAGGATCTGCTATGAATATTTCATTGTGTAGCAAACGTGCAAGGTGCAAGTTCTATCTATCACGAAAAAACCACAAAAACAAGTTGGAAATTGTACGTCAAACGTGACAAATGAGGTGCATTCGTACTATAGCTAGTTATATAAATCTTGATGATTAATAATTCTTTGAAATGAATTACATCGTCTGCAGATTAATTTCTGTAATAAAATAAGTATCTCGATCACTTGACGGTTAAACCTCAGACGCTCCTATAACAAAAAAGCATCGATTTAAAAAAAAAAATTCAAATTTCTTAATAAATGTTTTTATTTATATTTTCTAAAGTTTTGATTCGATATTCATAAAATTTTAAATGTCTCGACAATATTCTGCAAAGATAATATATCTTAAATTTCAAACTATTCAATTGGGTGGTTTTTGCGTTGTTATATGCGGACAGACGGACAGACAGATGGACGGACCAGACGGCGACAATAGGTGCTACGTATGTATATAATTACGAACGCACCTAATAATATATTGTGCTACAACTGTAAGAAACACATTTTCAAATCTCATATAAAATATTATTGTTCAAATTGCAAATAAATGAAAGTTTCAATTTCAAATATTTTTTACGTTATGTTTTAGATAATGTATATTATTTGATCTTTATATAAACTACTTTACTAATATTTAAACCATTTCTAAAAAGGTACTGCTAGAAATGATAAAATTCTGAATCGGGTCATATTGACCCGAACAGTACAGCCGTGTAGTAAATTCGAACAGAACAGCAGGGTTAGATTCACTTCCGCTTCGGGTCCATCTCTCTGTTTAATTTCCGAAAGACAAAGAGTTACGAGAGGAAGGGTTTCGTGCAGCGATTTTTAGAGTGATTTCGCGTTCCGCATTATTTTTTGACAGGATCGGGCAACGCCGGGTGGATCTGCTGGTAGTGAAATATTTGTTGTTTATTTTTCTGCAACGTTTATGGAAAATGGCTTGCAATTGAAGATTTAAAAATATTTTATCTAAGTTCTTTACAAAAATCCCTGCAAAATATTTAATGAGAATTTTAAATGATCGATATTTTTGTGACAATGCTTATTTTTAATTATGGATAAGGTTACCTTACAGCTGAATACTTTTTGTTGTTCATTTTATTGCTGCTACTCAAAAAAGGACTTGAATTTTGCGTTTTGCAAATATTTCATGAGAATTCTTAAGAAACAGCCATTAAAATGCAAAAGATCATGGGACATTTTTATCTTTATGTTTTAAAAATGGGCTTAATAATATAAAAAATTATTAACGTGTTCTTATTTATTATGGTTAAAAAATATAAAAAGCATATTATATATATATATATATATATATATATATATATATATATATATATATATATATATATATATATATATATATATAATAACGAAGACGAAATTTGTTCACTTCTGCTGAAACACATATATTTCGAAATTTCAAAACGAGATAAATAAATATTAAAATCTATTAACTTTGAAATTTATATAACTTTCCAGTTTTAGCCAGTAAGCCTTTTTTTTTCACAATAACCTTTTGAAAGAGGGAAAAAAAAAGAAAAAACTCAATTCATCTCTTGCTGATATATTTCTAGAAAAGTCATAAAATGCCTCTTTTATGCAATCGTTTCGCGTTTGTTTATCTATTAGTATAATAAAAAGTGCGTTTAAAAATTAAAAATGTCGCATGCAAGCACAAAACTAAAACACTATACGTTTGTAAATGGGAAAAATTTAAGAAACGAAATAATAAAAAAAATAAGTCAATTTTTACCAGACATTTGATATTTAATTTTTTTTTTTTTTTTTTTTTTTTTTTTTTTTTTTTTTTTAACATGACATCCAATACTTAAGGAAATTGTGTAATATCGTTGCATAACCCTCTTGTAAATTTATGCTGAGTTTTTGGAATTAAATTTAATATATATTTTTTTAAATGTAAAATTGAATTTTGTACAGATTTTTTCTAACAACAGAATAAAATAAAACTCATTTTCGTTTCATAATCTACGTATCTTCAGAAAAAAAAATATTCCTTTAAAATGTTTCCTTTAACAGTCCATTTTTTAAATAGTAATTAAGTGTTATATAAAAGTTATCAGAAAGTTAAAACCCCATATTCTTCGAATTAATTGGTTTATTCAAAAGTATTTCATGATTTGTGATTATGTGACACACCATTGCATCCCTTTAAAATGTACATTAATTCAAATGAAAACTTATTTATTGAGAAATTTTCTGTAATAAATGCAAGTGTAATGCAATTTCATATTAAAAGGCAATTTCATATTCATAAATCTATTTAATCACAAATTAAAACTAGTCGAATGTGTCAAAACACACTTCTATCTCATACACTGTAAACTGAAATGTCTGAAAATCAAATACTTAAGTGTATGAAACGGATGGTTAAAAAACGAGACATTTTAAAGTGTAGTAATTTTTAAGACACTTGTTTGCGTCTGAATTTTAGACATTTGAAACGTCTGAAACGCAGACATTTTTGACCTGCCATTTGTTGACAATGCAGTCTTACAAAGCAGTTATTCCTGACCGCTCTTTTTTTATATCATTAAAAGCAGCCTTGTTTGACCACATTGAATCCTTAATAAATGGGAAAAAATTTTACTATAAAGCAGTTTCAGAAGCAGAATCTGATTAAAGAATGTGCAAAGTCGGTCGTGGCCCTGTCCCCACTCATGATTTTAGGGGGTCCTAAATTTGATATGCAGTTTTAATAAAGCTGATTTTTTAAATCTATTTCGACATTACAATGTCGAAATAAATTTAAAATATCAGCTTTACAGAAATTGCAAACCAAATTTGGGGCCTCTAAATAAAAAGGGGGAGGAAAGTTAACGGCCCACTTTATCCATGCTTTAATCAGATTCTGTTTCTGGCACAACACCAAACATTCCTTATGGTCAAATATATTCTGAATACATAAATAAATATATCAATAAAAAGCCGATTTATTTTAATTTATTTATTAATTATTTTTTTTCGTAATGAAAATGGTACAGAAACCGCTATTACCGCGCCACCTTCCGGCGGAATATCTCCAAATTCAACTAGGACCTGCTGGGCTTAGTCACAAACTTATAAATAAAATTCTGTTCAATTCTATGCATAACTTAACACAATTTACAATGATACAGTAACGCCAAACACACGGACAGACGGGCAGACAGACATTTTGTATAAACATGTTTTTCGGGATCTGTGACCTCTGAAACGTGTAAATCCGTCGAAAACCGGAAGTCGAAAATAATTTCGGTTACAATATTTTCTTCTATTACATATAAGAAAACCCCCCAAAAATATTATACAATACCATGTTACTAAAATTGAAAATATTTTATAGATTCATAAAAAAATACGTCGATAGTCTGAACGGCATTTTTGTTATTGCTGAAACACACATTGAAGCTTACTAGAGAGAACCTAAAAAGTTTTAGTTTTTTTGTTGTTAGTTAGTTAGTCTGTGTGTATGTATAAGTGCCACAAATAGTATCCGATTAGTTTGTTATTAAGTAGACATTTTGGGGATGTCATTGGAATTGGCTATATCGTTTTTGATTAAATTTGGTTGATTCATATGAAAATATATAGAATATTTTTTCAAGGCATAAGGCTTTTCTATGGGAATTAAATGGTTTTTAAAATTTCATTATTAACAGAAAAAATTGCGCATTTTAATAGTTTATTTAAACGTTAAATTGTGGATGTTAAATTTTTTATATGGAGATTTTATATTAATCCCAATACTTTGAAAATTATCCAATACCATTATTCGAAGTTCGAAATTAATTGTATCAGTTTTTGGTAAGTTTTATACATCCGTTTGAAAAATATGAAACATTTTACTTTCTCAGTTTTTACAAATTTTAAAATACATTTCTTTTTATTTTCTTCATTCATTTAATCCTTGCCTAGCAGCCGTATTTCAAAGCGCATATATACACTATCTACCAATAAGTATTTGGACACCTGTGATCGAAAAGAAAAACATATTTATTCACATTCGATAATTAGTAGAGCCTCCAGGAGAAGCAATTACAGCCGCAACCCTCCTGGGTATGCTTTTTACAAGTTCTTGTATGACAGCTAGTGGTAATTTTTGCCATTCGGCTTGGAGAAGAAAGGTACGTTCCTTCACTGATTTTGGACGGTTGTCGCACCCTGTAATTTGACGATCCATTTCGTGCCAGAGGTTTTCGATTGGATTCAGGTCTGGGCTCTGGGACGGTCAGTCCAGTCGATCAATCTCATTGTCAGCATACCAATTCATGGTGGACCTAGCAACATGAAAGTTGGCGTTGACATCCTGGAAGCAACATGGGTCCGACCTGTTGAACTGCCACAACGTAGGAAGCACACTGTCTTCCAAAATAGTGCAGTAGGAGTCGATGTTGAGCTTACCATGAAGTGGGACCAAGGGTCCCAGACCAAACCAGGAAAAACATCCCCACACCATAATTCCCCCCTCTGCCAAACTTAACTGTAGGCTTAATGCGTTCTTGCAGGAGGCATTCTCCAGGCAGACGCCAGCCCCAGACACTACCATCCGAACGGTAGAGGGTGATCCTTGATTCATCACTCCAGAGAACCCGTTTCCACTGCTGTACGGTCCATTGTCGACGTGCTTTGCACAACCTTAACCGAGCAGCGCGGTTGGACTTGGTGATCAAAGGCTTATGGGCAACAGCACGACCATGAAAACCAAGCAGATGATCTTCCTTAAGGATGGTATTCAGCGAAAAAACAACACACCCGGATGCCTGTTGAAACTCTTGACGTATGTGTGCCATTGGTTGGGTGCGGTTATTCCGAATTTCTCTCGACAGCACTCGTCGGTCTCTATCTCCCAGTTTCTTAGGTCTGCCGACTCTGGGCATATTCCGACAATCACCGCTGACCTTTCACTTCATAATCACATAGGCTACAGTCGGTTTTGAGTAATTTAGATCGCTAGATATTTTCCTTAAGGATCAGCCATTTCTGTGGTACCCGATGATTACACCTTTCTCGAAATCAGATAACTCTTTATTTCGTGGCATCCTGCATGCGACTGATGCCAATGTTGTTTCTGACAGCATATGTAACGATGGAGAGCGTGACGTGTATCAGTACTTCAGATATCGGCATTTGCATAGGTGTCCAAATACTTATTGGTAGATAGTGCATATATATATATATATATATATATATACTATAATATATATATATATATATATATAAATCAAGTAAATTGTACTATTTTGACGCAATATTGTATTAGGAAAAGGGCTTAATGTCAGATGATTTTAGTATGTCTTTTTCTATTGAAACAGATGATGACTGATTTGGATAAAAGCTCTCTTTTAACTACTACAGAATGATCACTAAGACGGTTTTACCAAACGAAAATTATGAAAACGTTGGACATAAAAATTGTATGCAACTCGTGTCAGAGGTGTTTACATTTGTATATTTGTTCACGATGAGGTGTAACAGTTGTTGATGTTTCGTGGTTGAAAAGTAAATATTCTTTTAAGGATAGGATAAAATCTATTATACGAGGAAATGGTTAATCTAATGAAATTATAGTACAAAACGCATCCCTATATATAATCAAATCCTGAAAATATCACAATTACTGGAAATTGAGAACATGAAATTACAGTGAAAACAGGAGATTCAAAGTAGAAAACGCATCCATACATATACTCGAATCCTGAAAACATCCTGGAAATTGAGAACACAAAATTACATTGAAAACGAGGATTTCAGGGGGCAGAGCCCAATTGAAGAAATGTAGGAGAAACTGTCCTAAAACAACATACCTAAAGGAATAAATGCTTCTATTCATACAAATTTTTTCTCATGATCTTTATTTTTTACAAACAAACTTTACGAAGTATACAAATTGCAATGGTACCTTTTAAAAAGTAGCAAATGCAGTCACAACATCATATTAACGATTTATGTAAAATTCCGCACTATGTCATTTTATCTACAGTGCTGTCCTAAAACGATACACACATATGTTGCTACTATGACTTCCCTCAAACGAATTAGTCTGAGTGATCTTGCTGAGGACATAGGGTTAACAATTACGATATAAAGAAGATACAATATATGAAAAAGAGAAAATTAAATTATAGAATTACAAAATATCATATATAAATTCACATATACTTTTATGTTTTCATATATATATATATATATTTATAATATTTGGCAAAGAATCTCATTTTCTTAAGCGGGAATTGCTCAAAACTTTAAAAAACAAACAAACAACAACAACAGCAACAAAAAAAAACGCCGGATTTTTTAAAACGCCAAGCCATGTAATCGGATATGCAGCCAAGAGCGAATTTTAGCAAGCGTAGTTTAACGCAAATTTAATTTCATTGTTGCAACATTTTCTTTGTGACAAATATTTACATTTGAATTTAAAAAAAATTCCTCCTTGTCTATTTGTATAACTATTTATAGAAACTCGTACACGTTAAACCACATTGATAACATGCTTTGCTACAAACCTGATTACAAACCTGTAGCCTAAATTCCTACTAAAGTATATAAAAAATCTTTCGATGATTTCTGTAAAAGTAAATTTTACATTAAATCTCCATATCGGTGAAACTGAAAGAAAAATATATATTTCAAAGATAATACTTCTTGATTATTTTCTAGGAGGGGCTCCCCCTGCTCCTTTACTGCTTCAAACCCCAGACTTTTCTTCTGCCTGCCTGTCTGTCTCTCTTTACAATCTGTTTGTTTCCCTAACCGTTCATCTACCCATCTCTATACCCGATTGACTGTCTCTCTACACGTCTCGCTACATGTCTGTATATTTCTCTACTGGTCTCGCTATCCGCCTATTCGTTTCTCTAACTGTCTGTCTACCCATCTAACTACTTGTACGTCTACCCGTGTCTCTACACCGTGTCTTTCTCCGTACCCATCTGTCTATTGTCTCTACTTTTCTGCATACCCGTCTCATTATCCGTCTGTCTTTCTACCCGACTCTTTAACCGTCTCGCTACCCACCTGTCTATCCGTCACTCTAACTGCCTCGCTTCCCGTTTCACTACCCGTCTCTCGACACGTCTGTCTGTCTATATACCCCTCTCTCTACCCGTCGGTCAACTCGTCTCTGTACTCATCTCTGTACTCGTCTCTATCCACCACGCTACCTGTCTCGGAAACTTGCCTTCTACAGGCCTGTCTATCGGTCTCTCTACTCATCTCGCTACCCGTCTCCCTACCCATCTCCCTGCCCATCTGTCAACCATCTGTTTTACCTGTCTCGCTACCCGTCAGCTTACCTATGTCGCTAACCGTCTCTCTACCCGTCTCTCTACCCATCTCTCTACCCGTCTGTCTATCCGTTTGTTTACACGTCTCTCTACCTCTCGCTACCTCTTCCCAATGTTTAAACAATTTAGTATACAGAAGCCGTTCATCTGTTATTAAATGCAAACAGGAGTAATTTATCTAATAAAGGTAATCAGATGCAATTTATTTAAATACATACATAAACCAGCATAATAATTCATCAGGTTTATTTTCATAGTAGTTTATGTCATTTGGCAGTAAATCTCAACATATTAAACCCGAACTGCGTCAAGCTTTTTAAAAAAGCCCCAATGTCCGTATAATTTGGAAGGGAATGTATCCTCAGGGCTATTAGATACATGTTATTAAGTTAAGTGAAAGTTTAGTAATTGGGTTCGCGTCAGAAAGCGTGGCTTAACGACATTTTAAATTCATTTCTGTAATTCTTTTTCTTTTTTGGGGGAGTGGGGTGGGGGGGGAAGGGTTCCAAATATTTACACTTAAATTCAAACTTTTGCCCCCATGTTAATATTAGTGATGTTTGTATTATTAATTAATACTTTGTTGACCGAGATTCATTCGAAACAATTGTAAAATACTTCTTCTACAGTTTTTTTTTCTTGGAGAAACATCCGTAATCGGGCCCAAAATTAATCGGAAAATTTAATATCATTATTGTTTGTAACTCTTATAGAGTTGAAACAATATTGTTGCTAGCATTACTCTTGTTTGAAACCAACCTTCTCTGTGTATCTGAATGAGGAAAAGTTCCGTATCATGTGCTGGTTGAAATTAAAAATGGTGCTAAAAGTCAATTTTAGCATCTTACCAAATTTTTCTAGAGAGCGGAAAAACATGTTTTTCAAATATTTTCAAATGGACGGTTATTAAACCATGTTTTTGCGTCATTTTAAAAAAATAAGTGCGATGCTAAAATAAAATTTTATTGTCATTTTCGATATTTTAACAAGTAATGAAAATACATAACAAAATTATAAATTACATAAACAAGAATATTTCACAAAACTAAGAGACATTTTTGTGATAAATAATTGTTATTGTCAGAGGGCAAATTGTAAACAATTAATAAGTGAACTAAAAAATTACCGAAAATAACGTGGTAATCTCAGGAAAGAAATTTCTGATATAAATAGCATTTAAAATCTTAAAATGGAGAAGTGGTTCGTATAAAAATGCAAAACATCATACGCCTGTTATAAGTATTTTTTATTATTACCGAAAGCACAGATAAAAGGGTAAAAATTCCGGCACAGATGTCATATACTCACCACGTTGGCATGATTTTTTCCCCTGCCAATTTGGCAAACACTGTTTGTTGTGTTTATTTGTTTTTATGTTTTATTTTAATTCTATATATTATTTTTATATGTATATCAATATTTATTTATATCAAACTATTATTTATTTATTTTTATTTGCTTTTTTAAAATAATAGATGCTATTTCATTTATTACGTTATTTTATTTTTATATTGAAATAAAAAATCACGTGCTATTATTGCATGCTATTTATAACCAATATTCAAAACCGAAGTTTTCGCTAAATTGGTGGGGAAAAAATCGCGCCAACGTGGTGAGTATATGACATCTGTGCCTTGTTTCATTCCACATATCTTTGGCACTTTTATGTTAACTTGGCGCAGTTGATAAATCGCCAAATATTGTTCTTATATCATCTTCATATTGCATTAATTTTATTTAACTATAAACCTTTCATTCATTTCATTTGAAATACATACATTAAAAATACATGTTTTTCACTCATTTAATTTAAAATACATGCTTTTAACTAATTCCATTTAAAATACTAAAAGGAAAAGAAAATAAGAAGAAATAATGCCACAAACCAAAACCTTTTATTTAAACATCAAAGAATTGTTTCTAATTTACACACGCGAAAGAAAATGCTGCTAATGGGGAAATTTTTTTTATCTCTGAAATCTGAATTTGCGCCAAATCTCTAATACTAATTTATTGCGGAGTTTTTTCTTTCAAACAGAAAAATTTTTAGATTAATTTTCCATTTTCATTAAATGGAAATATATTTTATTGTACTGATTTGATTATTGTACTGATATTGTATTGAACTGTGCATGCATATTTTTTTGCTCCATGTTTCCATGAACTTTTGAAATCTTGTTATTTACGAAAATCTCCGCAAGTGAAAATGACGTATGCATTAAATTTTCGTGACGTATGTACTTTAATTGTGCTTTTTTATCTATTGTTTAATATAATTCCCAAACGGTTTGAAATTTATTCTTGGTACTATATAGGTGTCGTTGTCACCTTTATAGGTACCTGCTGAGAAAATTTGAAAGAAATCCGTTAAATATTTTTTTGAGTTATGCTTGACGAAAGGTTTTAATATCCATCGTAGCTATATATGGGACAAAGTAATGCTGCGCTGTGTATGAGTCTTCGTTTTCACTCAGACAATTGATGTTACTTGCATACATCACAAATAGTTTTTTCAGAACCAAGAAATACCGTCACATCCACTATGTGTCCACTTTGAACACTTAACACATTTTATCAACTTCTTCGGTTCTGAGTGACTGAAATAATCATTGTAAAATATAGGCTTCATCATCATCGGCAGAATGTTCCATGTCTTTGTCGTCATCATTGCATATAACAAAACGAATTTTCTTCTTAGCCTGTACAGCTCCGTGTTATGAGTATGAATTGTGTTGCGCTTTCGCTTCAGCAATATTTGGACTTTTTTGATGAACTTGAACATGCTGAATTCCATGCCGTTTCGAAATATCGGAAACAGATGTTGTCAGCGCTGAAATTGGAGAAGGTGCCATTGAAACTGTAAATTTTAGGTAGTTTAAGGATTAGGTTCAGATAGGCTGTTATTTGTAGAACTTGTGTTGCTGTCATTACTTTGCTTATTTTCAGTGGACTTTCTGTCACAACTGAAGCCCAGAAAACATTATTAGGAAGATATCTGGTGCCATGTCATTTTACCTACAGTCACCATATTTTATATACAGAGGCAATATTCACGAACACATGCATTTATAAATTTTCGCATATACAAAAAATAATCCAAAAATAAATAAGTACTCACCTTATACTTCAGATATGAAATCACTGAAATGAAACAAACGTGAATTAGCACCAAAAAATAGTCCCAAGAAATTTCTGATGAAGGTGTGAACAGTTTATTCGTAAACAATGAAAAATACAAACTTGAAATCTTCTCCATTAAATGCTTCTCGTTTTCGATCAATTCCACAACATAACAGCGTATCGATAAGTGCTGGTCTCTAGCGACAATATTAAGAAACATAAGGTATGTCATTTTACCTAAGTATGTCATTTTGGGCAAGTTTCGCATAATTTTCATTCTGAAAAAATTACAAGAATAAGCAGTTTATTAGAATATTATTATATAAAACCGCTTCTATTGTGACACTTCTAAATTTTTCAGAAACTTCGTGAAGTCTTATATGCTTATAAATGTATATAGAACTTAAAAATATATGTTGTGTATTCTAGGCTATTAAATATTAGGGGAAGGTGGCCTAAAATTGTCCCCTTAAGGGAAAAACGTGTGTAAAATAACATAACTCTTTCAATAAAACTTTGGGCCTTTGCAAGTATGTTTTACACTATACAGTGTGTCCGAAAAAAGGTCTCTATCATTCACATTAATAACAAAAATACTAACTGGTGAAATGAAGTGCAGTTTGCTGCAAAAGCAGGGTTAGTAGCTCGAAGAATGTCGAGCCTGTACTTAATTTCCCTCCAAGTGTTTTTTTAACATTTGCGATGTAACAGTGAGGATTGCTAATTGTATCGTCTCCTTTAAAACAGATATATCAGAAATAGGTGTTTGATAAACCCTGTTTTTAACATAACGCAACAAAGAAATCCAGTGGAGTTATGTCGGGTGATCACGAAGGCCAAGGTATGGGTCCTCCACGACCAATCCATCGGCCGGGAAACACTCTACCTCAGGATTGATACCAAAAAAATTCTTAGATTTCTTCATTCGTTTCAGAAAACTGCATTCCATTTCCCCTGTTAGTATTTTTGTAGCTAATGTTTAGAATGATAAAGACCTTTCTCGGACATGATGTATTTTGCATTATAAACATATTTTAATAATATTTTAAACCCAAATTGAGTAATGAAAAAAATAGATTTTATAAAAATTGTAAAAATTGTCCAAAGGATCATTTTACCCTCACAAAAGGACAAAATGATCCTTCATTTAAAAATAATTGTAAATTGTTTTTCGTCGGCAAAATAAAGGATATAAAAGTAATTTTGACAATACGTAAGTGTAATTCACATTTAAGAATATGCTCCATTAAGTAAACCATGTCATATTTATGTACATGAAAGACTGTATATCTAAATAAATATGAAACTTAGTGCTTACCTTATAACGGATATTATAAAATACAATTTTTCAAAGATTTCTATTCAGACGCATAATACTGCAATCGTTTGAATACCACCATTACTTCTTCTCCACTTATCACAACTAGCTTACACTGTTAAAAAAAAATCTGAAATTCACGGTTATTTTTTTCCTGAATTTCACAGAAAAAGTCCTTTTTTGCGACAAAAGGGTATTTTCCGTTAAAAAACAGAAAATTTCCTTATATTTCCTGAAAACAACGGAACGGACGGAGACGAAAGGGGATAACGGAGATATTCCGTTATCTTATCTGCTGCATATTTATTTTCAATGTTTAAAAAACTGACATGTTGTTGCACAGAAAAACTAGAAATTTAATAAATTAAAATTTCGAGTTTACAAAAAAAAAAAAAAAAAAAAAAAAAAAAAAAAAAAAAAAAAATAGTACTTTCGAATTAAAAAAAGTAACAATTTTCCCATTCTTTTAAAATTATTTTCAATTTATTTTTTAAAGTTATAAGAAAATATTCGCACTTAAAATATATTCTAAACAAGCAGATTAAAAAATATATATATAATAGTTAAATTAAGTGAAAAAAAAATCTATTTTACTCAAAAAAGCAACATACAAAAATAATGCTTTCAAATAAAAAGAAAATAATATTTTTCTCATTCCTTTAAAATTATTCACAATTTAGTTTTTAAAGTAATAAAAAGCACTCGCACTGAAAATACATTCTAAGCGAACACATTTAAAAAATATATAATAGTTGGGAAAAAAATCGCTTTTCTTAAACAAGCAAACATTTTTTATCGAATTTAATTCAAATATAATATTCATATTTTACATCTAACAATCAAGTTAAGAATATATATTCATGTGTTTATCCTGTATTAATATTACAATTTTAAAACATCAACATCATATCATAACGAAACTCCCCGCAATTAACTTCAAAATTACCAAGCTTCTAAACCCCAAATTATGCCTATTCTAAGCCGCCATTTTGAGAATTTCCAAATGATCCTTTCAAACTACTATTGTTGCAAGCGCCCACTTGTCAAACCAACAAGACGCCGAACTCGAGGCACTATCACCCCTGGTTCAAAACCCAATGTCGATCAGAAGCTGTTCTTGACGTATATCAGATAGTAAATACTCCCCAGATAGTCGACAGATGGCAGCACCAAGTGAGATGCAAAGATTTTTTAAAACCAAGTTTATCTAAAACGGAAAATGTCCTTTTCTGTCAGTTCTACGAGGAATATTTTCGTGATTTCTGAGAGCGTTGACGGAAAGTTACCGCTTCTGCAAACAGCGATTTTCCTTCTTTTATCTTTCAAAACGGAAAATCTACTAACGGAACGGAAAAACTCCGGCAACTTCGCTGCCAGTAGTTTTACCGTGAATTTACGGATTTATTTTTAACAGTGTATGTATTACACTGTAGATAGCGCGACATGTCTGGAAGAAAACATATGCGGATCCTTTTGCCCGTTAGGATCATTTTAGGCCACCTTCCCCTATGCAAAGTGAGATTAATGAACATTAACTTATAGAGATGACGTTGAGGCGCCTGATCTGCAAATTTACTATCAGTGAAGTACTTTGCATACACCACCATAAACGAATTTTTTTTTTTGGCAGATTTTGCAAATGTGCCATAGTGCATAAGATTAATAACTATCAGGGTTTGTACGGGTGTTTACTTTTGAACACCACTATTTTCTTGAATAATCCTTTTTTTTTATTATCGCAGAATCTTGCAATAAGGTAAGTCTTTTGCAAAATAGTGGTAAACAAAAGTAAGCACCCTTACAAAACCCGAATATATTTTAATTTTTAGTGCTTTGACTGGCCAGCCGCTATAACATTTTTCATTTTTCAGTATGATATATGTACTATTTAAATTCATGTAATTAACAAGTTTTAAGCGTAGTTTTAAAACATTAGCTAACAGTTAATGTTTTAAGAATTTATTTTTCTCTTCATATATATAATTTTAGTTTTTCCAATCATATTAAAATAATATTCTGTTTAGCATATTAAGGGGAATGAACCCATTAATGGGAATGTGCCCATGAATAATGCATCAATTAATAGGGATGTTACATCCATTAAATTTGGATAATTTTTACAGATTAGTTTGTGGAAAATTGACAACTTGAGGACCCGTAATCTACCTTTTGAATTATGGGTTAATCTACCTTCCGAGTGATGGGCTAATCTACCTTCTTAGTAGTGATTCTTCTTAGTAATTGAAATTCTGAACAAATAATCAAAAATATAATTTTTTTAAATTTGTATAATAGAAATCTGACAACCAACGCAATTTAACAATATATATATATTTAATTTTTAAACAAAACTGTTAGTTAAGAGGGCAAACAATTTACTTTGAACTCACGTTTTTCAGAAAGTCGTACAATAAAGAAAATAAAAAATAAAATATTTCTCCAAATAAGTACAAGCCACACGTAGCTTCAATCCATATTTGAAGGCGATAGCATAGTTACTCAGAACAATAAAGTTATTTGAAAGTTTCCTTTTGATTGGCGTGCAGTCCTGCTTGGTAACAATGTTTATGAAAAAAAAGATTAAATAATAATAATAATAATAAAAATCTTTAAAAAAATGCGTACGTGAGTGTGTGTGAATGTGTGCGTGATGGGATTCACATGATCTGCCTCCACGCGCGGTTTTCTGGGTGGAAGTTTTGACCCTAGGTCACATCCAGCTAAAGATAATACTTTTCGGAAAAATTCAAATATTCAAAATTTTCGGCAAAATTCATTTTAAAACATATTTTCTCATTCAAGTTTTTAATTACTTTTTAATGAAATGCTATTTTTCATTCACATCTACCACTGTACTACATACTCTAATATTTAAACTGCTATTCTAGTTTTAAAAAAATCTCGTGAAAATTCTTAAGTTTCTTCATTAACATATTTCTTACTTAATATTTTAATTAGCATTTTTAATTAATTTATTATTTTTTACAATTGATATTTTTAAATACTATTTTTCATTCACCTCTTACATATATTTCAAACCACATACTCTAGATCGAAAACTAGTCGTCGGGGGCCACCGTAATACTTACCCATCATGGATATGCATAATGTAAAATATTAAAATAAAACAAGTGTAAACTACTTATAAAATGCATTGCAATTCAAATAAAATCGTGGATTGATGACGTCATAAACTTTAAAGGCTTGATTACTGAATTGCTTGAAAGAGGTTTTTCCTTAAAACTCCAAAAATAATAATCCTATTAACTAGCGGTTTATTGCATCTGATTAAGTGTCAAATTTCCAATTAAAATATATCTTTGAAGTGAAATTTAGATGAAATACAGGGTCATGAAAAATCGAAGAGTGTGGAAAATATGATTCCAAATATCTCGGCAACTCATTATCCGATCGACTTCATGCTTTATGCAAAATTTATGCTTTTTTATTGTCTTTTATATTTATTTCTTAAAATAAACAATTTCGAAAATTTTTATATACCTTTCATCAGAACGAATATTTCGAGAGTCCGAAAAAAATTGTTCCGGTTAATCGAGGTTTTTGAAATGAAATAGGCTTCTTCCCATTATTACTTACTAAGTACATACCAAATGGCAAGTCTCTATCTCAATTTCTTCGGGAGGTAGAGCGTTTACAGACACACACACAGACACACAGATACACAGACACACAGACGGACGGCAAATTTTTTTTTTTCTAAAAATATGTTTTTCGGAATCTCCAGTGTCTGAAACGTGTAAATCCGTCAAAAAAAGTTTTTCGATTTTCAAAACGATTACAAGACTTACCCTATACTACGTATGATGGGTAAGTAAAAAGGGAAAAAAAAAAAAACATTACTCGAAAATTTCCCAAGTCCTCGAATTAAAATTAAATTTTTATTTCAGTAAACAAAAAAAAAATATATAAATATTTCATCCGATCTCGTGTCAGAACAGACCTATTTACTTAAAAAAAATTTTTGCTTCGAAATTTTCTAAATCCCCCAATTAAAATTAATTAAAATAATCCCTTCGTCTTAAAGTAGGATTCCTTATCTCTACCACCACCCTTCCGCTGCAATGTTCTTATCGCCTTCACCACCACTACCGCAGGTGTAGCTGTGCTGCACTTCGAGAGGAGGGCATGTGCTGCACTTTGGGAGGTGGGCATGTGCTGCACTTTGGGAGGTGGGCATGTGGGCAGGTGCTGCACCTTGCACCGCACCCACAGCCTGCCTCCTGGGGCCGGAGCGACCTTTTTCGAATCTGATAAAACATACATTTTTATTAATATTTTTTTATTTCAAATTTAAATTTTCAAAAAAAAAATTTTTTTTGAAGGAAGTTTTGAAAATAACATATGAATTATAAAAGCAAATTTAATGGTTCTCCAGATACAAAGTACATGTAGCTTTTCTCCATATTTGAAGTTGATAGCTTAAGTATTAACTTTTTCACAATGCCCCACCAGTTCAAAAACATCCATTGGAGAAACAGGCAGTTGAAATTTGTGAAAGGGGTACTCTCCTTTCAGCAAATGATGCAAACAAAACATTTAAAAACGTGCTTTACTTTTCTTTTTCTTCCTTTTAACACTTTCCAACATAGTTGACTAGTACATATGAATTCGGTTTGTCTGTCTGTCTGTTCGTGCTCTAACTCGCGCAAATATATTCGGATTGTCATGCAATTGATATATGTTATTGGGGTTTACTGTGGCAAGTTCGGTATTGAAAATGAAATGTGTAGCACGTTTAGTTCATTTACAGGGACACTCAAAAGAATTTCGTTACATTACGGTCTATGGAGAAAAATCGTTTGCGGTGTATTTAAATGATGTTAATATATTTCAAACATATTGAAATTGATATATATCAGTGAGGGGCATTACAAGATGCTAATTATATAATATGTAGTGTATAGCATTCATAGTGCATTTACAGGGACACACAAAAGAATTCGGTGCAGTACTATCTATACACAAGTGCGTTTTCGGTTATGACAAGCGTTTTTAAATTTAACTAATTGTTTGCATATTGCTTTGCATGAATACATTGTTTAGATCATATACATGGATGCACAAAATATATGGAACACATTGTCGTTCATTGATCGAATTGCCGTATGGAAATGTTCAACTGTACTGTGCGTTTCCTAATTGAACTAACATACTATGTAGCATTCAAACAAATCTATTGATCATATGAAGGCCTGTACAAAAAAAATTCGGTTATTTTTTCGATTATTAATGGTAAATACTGAAATTGAGAATTTAAATATGTTATGCTATGTTATGCGTTTTCCAAATTTTCACCTTATTAATATATGAAGTTTTGTTAGTATTCTGGAAAAGTTGGAAAGTGTTTCATAATTTATGCTTCAAGCATGATTTTTCTTTCTTGTTTTTAATTTTAATTGGACACTGAGTAGTGCGGATTTGGAAAGAGAAAGATATAACATTATAATATTACAAAATAATTTCTTAAATGTTTTACACCAGTCTTTTACATTAAAGAATATTATTTATTTACATAAAAACAATAAGAATGACTCTAAAATTTGGATATAATCTCATAATTCTAAGACAACAAATTTTATTTTATTTATTAGCGGCATCTATCGTATAACTGACCAATTAATATGTTCGTTTAATAAACACATTTAATAACTATCCTAATATTGTTAATTGTGATTAATTTATTTAATGGTACTTTTGACTTTTGTGTTTTATCATAATATCTATTATAACTGAAAGTTAAATGTCTGCATTTTTTTAAAAGAACGGATGGTACTGAAAGATGGACGCGAAGTATTTTAAATAAACTCTTAAAAAAGAATGAATAAAAGAAAAACAAAGATGATTTTTAAATTCTGCAGGAGGATGTTTTTTCTGTTAAAATGTCTTTTTTTTTATATAGCAAGATTATTTACTGCATCAAAACTATATGTAACATTTATCTTTGAATTAATTATAAAAGTCTGGAATGTATCAGATTTTCAATCTTTATTAGTTCAAATCATCATCAACCAAAACGCCTCATGAAATTACAGAATAATTTGTAAAATTATAATTTTTATTTGAATTTATTGATATGTCAAGATAAAAAATGTAAAAATCATATGTAAAACGTTAATTTAAGCACTAATAAAAACATCAATTAATTCTGCACTGTTATTTATTATATGCCTTAAACTATGCTTTAATAATTCCTGCAGAGCAGAGGTTCCCAATCTTTCTTTTAGCCATGCCCGACCTATGCATCTATAAAATGCCAAAAAAAGAATCAGTCTAACTAAATCTAAAGTATTATTAAGTTCCGCACATTAGTGTTTGAGATATGGTTATCGCTATAATCGTGTAAATCCTGATAAATGCAGCATAATAGTGCCGCCTGCTGGAAGATTTACACCGAAACTTAATCAACGACAACTTATGTCAACGTCTAACTGATTCTGAAGTTTTATGAAATTCTATGCACTAGTTCGTGAGATATAGCTATCGTGAAAATCATGAATAATGCAGCGATAGCAGCGCCATCTGTTAGTCGATTTACACCAAACCCGAATCACCACAAATTTATATCATGGTCTAACTAAGTCTAAGTTTTATTAAATTCCGTGCATTAGTTCTTGATATAGAGTGCCCAACATTATTTTTGTCACATACAGACACACACACACACACACACACACAGACAGACAGACAGACCATTTCTAAAAACAGTTAAATCGTGTTCAAGACCTTCTAAAACGTATAAATCCGTCAAATTTTTTTCATGAATCCATTACTTTCTTCTTGTAGGGGAAAATGTATTTTAAAAATTCATATTTAAATTGTAATGAAAATTTCGTAACTGAAACTTGTTTTCCATAGAATTAAGTATCATCAAGACATAAAAGAGAAAAAATATATATATACATATATTATTTTCACGGAAAAACTCGTATTTTAAACCTTTTAAAATACTCTTAATGAAATAGAATTGTAAACAGAACCATAATGCTCCACGCCAAGAGTGCTAATCACCCACCTTCAGGAATTCAAAGCTTTTTATTTCCCTTTCTTTTCCCTGTCACGTAAATCCACAAAGAATTCTACTAATTTCTTCCATCGTTTGTGGCCAATGAGGCCCAAATATTCCAAGAAACTCCTTTATGCTTCGACTATTATTTGGTTTTAAATAATCTTTACTGTTGATTATTATGTTGCAGGTTCTCTTTCAATACAAGAAAAATATTATTTTTAACACCCATATATAACTTAAACAATAACAAAAAATCATGCGTCAAGCATAGATTATGTAACACTTTCCAACGCTTCCAAAATAATTTTCAATTCATTACCGTTTAATAAGCTGAAAGATAACATCTAAGTAAACAATTTCAAAAACGCATAACATATTTAAAAACGTAATTTCAAGAATTTCCAACATATATTTTCAACATATACAACATTCGGAAAAATATCCGAATACTTTTATTCAGCCCTGTATAGGATCTATAGATTTGTATATATACTACGTAGGATGCTAAATTTTAGTTTAGTTAGGAAACGCGTAGCACAGTTTAAAATTCTCCTTCTGGAGTTTCTGTCCATAAACGGAAATGTGTTCGCGAACTTTTGTGCTGCCCTGTATATGAAATACAGAATTTATACACACCAAGTAATAGACAAAAAGTGAGTTAAATTTAAAATCGCGTTCAGCAACTTAAAACGCACTTCCAGGAATTATTGTTCACAGGCAGTAGAGAATTACTTTGTGTGTCCCTGTAAATGAACGATGACTGTTATACACACAATATTCTGCAGTAAGCCTCTTGTAATGCACCTTAGTGATATATATAAATTTCAATGCGTTTAAAATAGTGAAACATTATTTAATTAAACCGCAAACGATTTGTCTACATAGACGTAATGTAACGGAATTCTTTTGACTGTCCCTGTTTAGTAACTGTAAGTGCTATGCACACCCTATTCCATATTAAGCTTCTTGTAATTCCCCTTAGTGATATATATCAATTACAATGTATTTGAAGATGTGTAACATCATCAAAATAAACCGCAAATGATTTTTCCCCATAGACCGTCATGTAACGGAATTATTTTGAGTGTCCCTGTAAAAAAACTATAAGTGCTACACACTTTAGTTGAAATAGGGAACATGCTATAGATAACGACAATAACATATAAAAATTGCAGGGCAATCCGAGCATATTTACGGGAGTTAGAGCACGGATATACGGCAGACGGCCATACAAACCGAAGGATCAAAATTACCCAGGATCAAAATTACTTGTCATTTATAAGTTATTACTAGATGTAATGTAAATTTATTTAATTGTAGATATATAATAAAAATGGTAAAAACTCAAAAAAACGGAAAATGTGAAAATTTTGCCATTTTTACAAAATTTTGGCCACCTTTGCGGCGGCAATAGAAATGATTTTACCATAATGAAATTTTACTAGGACATTACTAACATCTTGATGTTGCATTCTACTATAAATTGTATTGCTATGGTTTGATAATTATAATTTGTTTTTGTACAAACCATTTTTTTTTTGCGATTTTTTGGAACTTTGGCCCCTCTTGCGGCGGTAAAAGATATTAACCAATTAGTGTAACATCATCTAAAATTGACCAAATCTCTATAAAATCGCGTTCAAAATTTGAAAATTTCTCAGTAACAAATGAATCAGTCCTATGAAAATATCATCACGCATCCAAATCATTAAATTACTTGCATTTAGAATAACTCACTTATGTGATCCGGATGGCGCGAAGTATAAAGGCGCTAGATTTGTAAGCAGTAGGTATTGGTTTCGATACCGCCATGAGTAAAAGGATAAACTTTGGTTATCCGCCCGTAATCGAGAATGATGATGCTGCCATAGTTGGCAGCACTGACACTTTTTTGGAATTTTTTTCTATCTGTTTGCTCGAGTAAAAAGAATGGCGAAATGTCAGTAATTTCAAGTGTCTGAAATTAAGACACTTAAAAGTGTGTTAAAAACTAAGACATTTTAAAGTGTCTCTTTTTTAAACCATCAGTTTCAGACACTTAAAGGTCTGAATTTCAGACATTTCAATTTACAGCGAATGAAATATCGTAACATCATTCAAATTCATTGCAAAAGACTTCTCCCCATAAACCGTAATATAACGGAATTCTTTTGTGTGTTCCTGTAACGGAGCTATAAATGCTACACACTTCATTTTCATTATCGAACTTTCTATAGTAAATATCAATAACGTATAAATATTTCAGGGCAATTCGAGTATAATTACGAGAGTTAGAGTGTGGACAGACGGACGGCAGATAAACTGAATTCATAAACACTTTTCAACTATGTTGGTAAAAGTTAAAAAAATTTGGAAATGAATGACAGGACTGTTTCATCAACAAAATCTTAATTACTACCTTATTTTGAACACTTTTGAAATTTACATTGCCGACGTATCTCCAAGAAGTAAAAGATTAAAGCACGTTTCATTCTTTTCGAGCTACCCTGTACATGTTAGAAAGTTTATTTTGTAAGTTAGGATTTCTATAAACTTTATATTTATTTATTTATTTATTTTAGATTTTCTTCTATTAAATTGTTAAACTGTATTTTTTATAAAATATGCATTTTTTTTTTCTCATTTTTCACTTTGATTTGCATAACACATTATGCAACACGTTATTATATAATTTAGGATTATTATATAATTTAGGATTTTGCAATACAGAAAATGTTTTACGAATTTATTTCTCGAAAGCCGGTATTTAAAATTAATCAATAATAAAAACAAGCAGAAATGAAAGTAAAGCATCAATTTATAAGTGAATATATCAATATAATTTCAATCTATTTCAAATTAATAAAGAAGTGTTTTCAAGAAAATATGCAAGAATGAAAAGATATTTTGTTGAAATTGAATATTTTCTCTGACTAATTTAGATTAAAGACTTTTTTCATATAGATTCCGGATTAAATGAAGCTTTCTAATGAAGATGAGAAAAAAAATTATAAAATTTAATATACCTGTTGAAATTATTCGAGTTCAAGTAGTGTTACAAAATTCGTTTTATGTTTAATTTCATTTTTCGCGTCAGTTCCAAGAAATTGTTTATAATATCCACAGAATATGTACCGAGTACACCAAAAGCTCGTTAAAAGTTAAAAAAAAAAATATGCTGAAAAATGCTAAAAATGCGGTTTGCAGGAATAGGATTAGAGGAAAATAGGGTTTTTTTTAACACAAAAAAAAATTGGTTAAATAATTACAGATAGATGGCACTGCATACATACTATGAAGCAGATTTTTGCAAATCAGGCTGTCAATAAAACTCCTCAATCCACACAGATTCTTAATTCGATGCCAACAGTATGCTATTGTTACCAGGTCAAGCGCTGTTGGTTAAACACTTTTTTCAAGAACGGCGAATCAGCAACTGGCACATTGCGAAAATTCTGCGAGGCCAAATGATTGGAGACGGGAAAAGGACCTATTTCATGCGCTGAGATACTTAAGCTTGTCAGACGCTTCGCAGAAATGGGAACGCCACTCTAAATAAAATTCATTCGAAAAACATTCTTAAAACATTGTTTTTATCATTTAAGTTACGATCCTCCTATGAGGTTCAGGTGAACTAGAAGGTATAAATTCAATTATAAAGAAGAAAGTTAATGATAAAGAATAAGTTAAAGTTAACGGTGTCTCACAGTAAATGACTTTCGTAGTTTTATAACACTTTCTAACATAGTGGAAAAGTGTTTAAGATTTCGATTCGTCTTCTTGGAATTTTCTGTCCCCTCTGTATCTTTCTGGAATATACTTGGATTGCTACGCAATTTGTATATATTCCAGACGCAATGACATATACAAGGCTAAAAAAAAAAAAAAAAAAAAAAAAAAATTCTGTGCATTGGCTATTGCTTAAAGCGCGTTTATCACAGCTGAAATAAATTTTAATATACTAAGTGGTAGTTCTAGGATATAAACAACTTCATGTACAAAGATGTAAAAGAAAAAAAAAGAATAAATACTTCACGTATTCTAGTTGTATTAAATTTTATTATAGCATATTAAATTTATAACAAGTGGGTAAGTGGGATCTAAGATCGCTCAAAGGGTTTCGTTTAATATTCCTTTCAAAACACTTTATCCTTTCTTTAATAAATCCAAATAAATTTCATTTTCAAAAAAAAAAAAAAAAAAAAGAAAGAAAGAAAAGTTATGTTTTTTATAAAGTAAAAATTTACCGGTCTATTCTGCTGGTTTTTTCGAAAATCTAAACCGGTCCGATGGCGGGGAATCCTGCTATTATATTATGCCATAATAATAGCTATCATTTGGACTAAATGCGATATTAAAAAAAATGAATTTCAAAATTAAACATGTTGTATAGAGACGTTCAAAATGTTAAAATATGCCAATATTTCCATAATCGGGATTTTATCATGATTCAATACGTTCCTCAAACTCATATGACGTTATAATCACTTGCTGACGTCATATCTACTTGTTTTCTCTATTACTTATATTGATACTCCCTTTGTATTATTCTCAAACATTTGAAAAAGTCCGTTAAACTTCCAATATGACGTCAGATTAATTTTCTTTTTAATTCTCTAATGACATCATATTAACCTGCTTTCTGTACTTACACATACTCATACTCCTTGTATTATTAAGAAATGTTTGAAAATTTCCGTTTTATTACGAATATGACGTCATATTAATCTTTTTTCAATTGGTGAAATTTTTTATTTCATTTTCATTTTTCACGTGGAAATCTTTCAATAGAAAATTAATTATTGTAGAAAGAATTTTATTGTGGGTTTTTAATTGTTGGCGACTGTTTTAACGAAAAATGTTTAAATTTAATAGGAAAAGGCTGTTAGATTTTTGGTTTTTTGTCTCTCTCGATTTTTTTTTAATTTTATGATTTTCAGCTTCATAGTAGGTATTCAGCAATAAGTACACATAATTTCAAGTCTGTAAGTTATATAGTTTCTGAGTAGCGGCTCTGTGACGGACAGACAACGTAGCAGGATGAATAGGGTTTCGTGAGATTAACGAAACCGTAAAAATAAGTGAATCATGTGTAGGGCGTCACAAAAGTGTTCTAATACATAACCACCTATGAGCGGTGTTTGCTGAAAGTGAATTTCAACTATGCTATGCGTTTTCTAGCTTTTTAGGGTTCTGTGTAACTCAAAGAAAACAAGAATGAAAAATCATGCGTCAAGCATATATTATGTAACATTTTCCAACACGCCCAAAATACTTTTAGAAATCTTTACCGTTTAGTAAGGACTAATGTTTGGTTTCGAAGTAAACATTTTGGAAAACACATTAAAAATCCAATTTCGAGAATTACCAACAATATTCGGAAAAATATTCAAATTATTTTCTGCAGCGCTATATATGATCCATATGTTTGTATATATACTAACACAGAATGCTAAAATTTAGTTCAGTAAGGAAACACATAGTACAGTTGAAAATTTCCTTCCAGCAATTTACGTCAATAAACTCAGATGTATTCAACATCGTCTGTGTTGCCATCTATATGATCTCAAGAATATATACACACCAAGTAATAGGCAATTTAAAAAAGCTTATCGTAAACGAAAACGCACTTCCAGCAAACGAATACCGAACTCTGTACCGAATTCTTTTGTGTGTCCTTGTAAATAAACAATGAGTGCTATATTCTATAGGAAACCTCTTGTAATGAACCTCAGTAGTATATATCAATTTTAATATGTTTGAAATTGTGAAACATTATTAAAATAAATCGCAAACGATTTTACCCATATACCGTAATGTAACGGAATTCTTTTGAGTGTCCCTGTGAAGGAACTATAAGTGCTATGCACACCATAATCCATAGTAAGCCTCTTGTAGTGCACCTCAGTTATATATATCAATTTTAATAGGTTTGAAATAGTGTAACATCATTAAAATACACCGTAAGCAATTTTCCCCATATACCGTAATGTAACGGGATTCTTTTGAGTGTCCCTGTAATTGAACTATAAATACTACGCACTTCGTTTTCAATAACGAACATATCATAATAAGCCTCAATAACATATAATTATTGCATGGCAATCCGAGTATATTCACATAAGTTAGAGCATGGACAGACAGACAGACGGCAGATAGATACACTTAAAAATTGAGTAAAAAGTACTCAATTTTAAATACGTGACATACTCAAATTAGCTCCGATCGAAATGTTCGCAAAATTGAGAACACGTGTACTCATTTTTGATTCCGTGGATGTGTTCAAATATGAACCGTTATGTAATCATTTTTGATCTCATGGATGTAATCAAATATGAACTCTGATGTACTCATTTTTGATTCCATGGACGTATTCAAATATAAACTCTGTGTGCTGACTGTTAAATATTCAATAAATGTTTTTCATATTTTATGTGATCAGCAGTACCTTCTGTAAATATTGAATTTTTGTAAGTATTAAATTATAAGAAGTTTTTAAAAATAATTTAAAAGTGCTTGAAATCACTGCCCTTCGTCATAAAAATAAGCAGTAAAACAAGATGGTGTCCAAAATGGCCGATAAGTAAGACGTGGGAAAACAACATTTAGGCAAAAATATGGGCTACAAGACATTTAATAAAACACTTTCAAAGCTAAAATAAATTAAATGGAAAAACATATTTTTATTGACCTCAGTGTAATTGGGTCCCTGCCTGGAACCCCCTACCCCACGTTTATTACATATTAAAGTAAAAATGTACTGACGTTTATTTCCCGCTCAAAACTATTAACAAGAAACATTTAAATGTTTAATTATTTAGGAAAAATAGCAAAATTATTACCAAAATACCCAACTGAAATATTTTTATGACAAGAGCATTGTTTTCAAGCACTTTTAAATTATTTTTAAATACTGTACATAATTTAATATTTACAAAAGGTACAGCTGATTACATAAAATAAGAAAAAAATGTATTACATATTTAACAGCACTTACTTTCAAAATTGTCGGCGAAATCTTGAATATAATTTTTTTTTCACAAATATCCGTGTCACTCAGCGCACAGACCGAACCGACTGCCTATGAATATACGAAGTACAACAATGCAATGTATCTTTACGCGTTATCATGGAGGCGCAAAGTATAGTTCTTTCCGAAGCATAAAAGTGTAATATTATTCCCTTATTTACAGGATATATTACATTGTTTTCCTATTAATGGAGATCTTTTATGCCGCTATGAATGAAATAAATCATTACAAAGTACCATATTATCGTTCCGCTTGAGTTTCAGAACATGTGATGTTTCAAAATTAATAAAGAATAGGTTAATTTTTGAAACAAACGTGCTCAATTTGATATGAGTACATCGATTTACTCATTTTTTAGTATTTCATTTTTTTCAGTATATGCAGATAGACAAATCGACCTCATAAACACTTTTCAACTATGTTGGAAAGTGTTAAAAACAGATCTCGTATAGTCTCGCTTTGTTGTCCGATTTTCTCACCGTTTTTGTCAGTATCGACTGACGGTATCATGTTGAAATTAATACCAAATAACAAGTCCATGGTCCCATTATTGCGTAAATATTTCGAGCTTCCAACTAAATGCAATAAAAACTTTTAAGGCTTTAAAACAACGTTTTTGGACATCCCAATTATGGAAAATCACGTAATAAATCTACATAGAATTATAAAATAATTATTTTTAGATTTTTTCCATTACATGTGCTGTAATCCTTTCTTATTTCAAATTTCAAGGTTCTGGATCAACCAGAAATGCCTAAAGGTTTTGAGAGTAAAACCTATAGGGCAGGGTTGTCCAACAGGGCCCGCTATTCCCCAGAAAATTCTTACAGAAACATTTTCCTTATATATTCGGAGATTGAATAAGACAAATATTTCTATAAGAATTTTCTGGTGAATAGCAAGCGCCAGGTTGGACAGCGCTGCTATAGGGTATTTATAGGGTAATTTGACACTGAAGGTCTTACAATACATATAAAAGAAAAAATCCGAAACTCATTAATTTATAAATCTATGTCGATTTATTACGTGACAAACTCATGTGTTTCCATAATCGGGACTACCGATCATGTAAAACGAAAAACGAAATAGAATTATAATTTAATGATTTACGGATTTTTTCTCTTTACATGTTTCCTTACCTTCTTTCGTACCAAATTTCAAAATTCTAGGTGAAACGGAAGTACCTTTTAGACTCTGAATTGCACCATGCGTATTCTAAATTGTGTTAGAGATATAAAAGTAAAAATTCAATCGATGATATTGCATTACATTGTGTATCTAAAAGCACGAACTCTGGAAAAGATTTTTGTTATTGATGTGAAATTTCACGTTTTCTATGGCAATATCACACCTATCCTAACATTTCTTAGAGATTAAAATGAGAATTTCGTGTCTAATCTAAAACTCTTATTGTACAATTTTCCTATTTCTACATAGAAAACGAATACTTTTTGAGAAAAAAAAATCTTTATTGAAATTTGAAATCTGTATCTCTTTCGCATTAGAACGACGTCATTTGAGTTTTTATTGATTTCAGTAGTGCTATTTCAATTTACATCTTACCAACTTTATTACTTTAACCTGATACATCTAAAGTTTTGCTATTTAAAATTGAAATTTTATTTAAAGATTTAATAGCGTTCTGACATTTCTTAGCAAGAAGATATATATTAAAAAAAAATGATTGTTTCTTAAGAAATATTCAAAGATGACATGCATTTCTGATATTCTATAAGTATTTAATTTTTTTTCTTAAGAACTGTTTATTTATTTTTTACACGAATTACAAATTTTCCTCCTGTAGTTTCATTTTTAAAATTTTCCAACATAGTAGAAAAAAAATTATGAATTCCGTATACCTGGCTGCCTGTCTGTCTGTCCGAGCTCTAACTCACGTAAATATATTCGGATTGTCATGTAATCGGTATATGTTATTGAGGCCATGACATGTCCGGTATTGAAAACGATATGTGCAAAATTCATGGTTAGTTTACAGGGAAATTTAAAACTATTCCGTTGCATTACGGTCAATGGGAAAAAATAGTTTTCATCGCATTTAAATGATGTTATACTATTTCAAACGTAATGAAATTTATATGCATCATTGTAGCTGATAGTAACATGCCTTATATTGAGTACAGAGTAAGTAACAATTATAGTTCGTTCACTAGGACGAACAAAACTATATTATCTAAGAGGAAAATCTTTTACGGTGTATTTTAATGATGCTATTTAAATAAAACTGATAAAGCAGGGCAGTCGCTCTGCCAAACCAAACTATAAAAAAAACTCCAAAAAACCAATGCCAAGAACTGGACTACAGACCGCTACTGCTTACTCACAGGAAGCAACTTCGCAATGTTAAATCGACCAAACATGCCAGATTAAAATATCAGATATCAAATTAACCAAGCGTCACAGAAAAAAAACGAAAACTAAAGAACCTAATGAAGAAATTCTTCAATTTGAGACCACACTCATCTTCATAAGTGATTTAGAAACAGAGATATAGATTCTTTTTAAAAACGTCGAGTTACTTTAAATGATCACTTTTTTTTTCGTCAAACTTTTTTTTCAAACAACCTATAGACTTAAATATAGGGTAGAAATGAAAAATTATTGCATTTTTGGACAAGTAATAACCTAATCTACGTGCTTTTATAAAATACAGTGAAAAAATAAATAAATTTCTATCCTTAATTAGTAAAAAACTGTTAATTTACTTGGCAACTAAAAAGTTATGCCAAAACAGAGATAAAACCCCGCCAATGACCGTGTACCATCTGTATTATAATAACACAAATCAGTTACGGATTAATCATATCAAATTTCATCTGCAAGTCAGCCATTTTTTCTGAAGATATTTTTTTTAATAAAACTTCATAATTATACAAACACACATTTTATCAGACAATTAAATGTGATTGAAAATTGTGGCTGATGACTGATTCCAACAGGAATAAGAGTGAGAAATTGCCGGGTTAGGATATCGATCTGGGGGGCTTAGTGGCAAAGCGTTAGCACGATACGCTTTAGGTCCCAAGTTCGAGTCCTGGCGCAGGTCAATTTTTCACTCATGTTCGTTTAGTGCATTTAATTGTCTGATAAATTGTGTGTTCTTATAATATTGTAAAATAAAGTAATCAGACGTAGTGTTCATGCTTTAATATATATATAAAACTTCATAAAATTTACATTTTTAAAAAGATCTTTAAAAATAAAATAATTTTTAAGGGAAGAGGTACCTTCTAAAATGTAAACATTAAGAGTTATCGGCATTTAAAATTTCTTTCCAAACGTAAACAAACTTTTCGAAAAGGAATTGAATGTGATTAATTTATTTCTATAAAACCACGGTAAAGGACAAGCTTTTCGTTCGCTGGCTGAAAATCATTTGACGTCATTTTTCTATAAATTAATGGAATCCAGTTGTTAAATTGTTTTTGTTTTAGAAGTGAAGTTTCCATTAAAATTTAGTGTAAGAGTACAGTGTTTAATTGAATAAAATAATGTAAATCTAAGAAATTGCTAAGATATTTTGCTACTTTTCACCATTAACTACGTTTTATAAAGATTCGCCAATCAATGTGATTTAACGCTAATAATAGAAGAGTATGATATCACGTTTGATTTCAAAAGCATCTCTGACGCGCTATGTACGTATTCCATTTTTACTCATCTGATGGATTAGACAGTTATATTTTTTAACGAAGGATAACAAGTATTATAACAAGCCACATTTAGAATGTTGTTTTTAAGGGTGTAATTAGTTTAATTGAAAAATCTACTGGTATTTCTAGTTAACCCTTTAAACAATAACTGAAAGTAAAATGTAATTTTACATAACATTCTCATGTTAATTTCATAGAGTAGATTATTTAAATTATGTATAATCTATTTTTAAAAAAAAGAAATGATATCTACAAAAAAATAACTTTTCAAAAGTAAAAAAAACAGCCAAGCTTAAAAAAAACGAAAGTTGTGGCTAAAAAAATGGTGTGATATCAAATTTCCAAGCTTTTATTATAGTACTTATTTAACTTTTTTCCATTAAATAAGTTATCATATATATAAATCGAGTGCTACGTATGTATATGTTAATAGAAATCGTTTTCTCCTGTACTAAATACATCCTAACATGTTTCTGAAAATTCAATTTTTTTCATATTATGCATGATGGGCTCGGCGGCCATCTTTTCATATTTCTAAGAATCTTCCATATTTCGATAATTTTACTGTAATCAAGATTTTTTTTTCACCAACTATTCAAATTGAAAATAAAATAATTTTTTTCAGTTTTAATGAGAAAATGGCATAAAAATATATTAATCCGTTTTATTTCTCCTTTTTTTATCCACAAAAATGGAGTAATTTAAGTACCGTTTTTAGAGAAATTTCGTTAAAATTTACAAAAAAAATATTAATATCTCGAAATCTAATTCAAAATTTTAAATTCTCAGAGTTTATATGACATCCTCGAATCAATTATAACCGGTATTAAGTAATTCGCGTTGCATTAAGAGGAGTGGTTGCGAAATACACACAGTCAGATTTTAACTTAATAGACTTGTGTTCAATTTTCTTTTCCTAATAATCTTACTGATGCTTGTATTATTAATCACAGAGTTCCGAGAATAAATAGAGATGAAATGTTCATGTTTGGCGTGATGCTGAAAATGCTACCCTGCAGTCGGCCCAAAAAACTGGCGGCTTGCTTTGAAAACCTCTCCCCGTCCAATGAATCTAGTCCTTGTTCCACGTGCAGCCTCTCTCCATCCAATAAAGTCAACCCTTCGGCCTAATGATTTGAGCGATAACCGGCTTCCTATTGCAAGCCGATTTTACGGTTCATTACCTCTCTATTCTTTCACTGTACTCAGTGATTATTAATGTATGAAATTGATACACGCTCCATTTGAAACATATTTAAAAAAATCCCGTTTTATTATGACGTCACTTTGATCCCAGAGAAATCTCTTTTCAATTATATAATTCTTGTTATTTTTCTTTTCCTGGCAATAATGAAGTGAATTTTAGCAGAAAACTCACATCTGTTTGTAACTAATATTCAAGCTTATTATTAATCAGTATATCAAAAAAATATTTCAGTTATTCATCTTAAGTATGACGCCCATTATGTATATACTTTTATTATACACTGATAGTCATGCTCTTTGTAATATTACGAATTTTTAAAATACGTGTTTTATTTCTGACGTCATATTTGTTCAAGCCAAGGCGGATCCTTTTCATAGTTCCATGGTTCAAGCGAAATCTTTTTCTTAGTAATATAATTATTGTTAATTCTTCTTTCTAATTATAACGCAGTTTTTGACAGAAAAAGATTTTTTTAATGTAACCGATATTCATACTTCATGTATAATAACAAATACTCCATATTGTTGTTTCAAATATCACAGAAATTTATCTTCTTTTGAATTATTTTCATTTTTCACGTGAAAATGCTCAATTGAAACTTAATTGTTGAGGAAAAATTATTTTTCCGCATTTTTATTTATTGGCAACGATCAAAGCCCTAGCAACGATAAAGTAAAATGGTTAAATTTTATCTAAAAATGTCCATCGATTCTCTATGAAAATAATAAAATTTTGAATTATTAAGAAAAGTATTTGCATAAAATAAACAAAAACCAGTCTATGTTCATTTCCGGGTTATAATCCACCTATATGCAAAGATACAGGGCCATTAATTTCTCCATTTTGACGCTGGCTTCAGCCTAACATTTGCACACAATCGGATTTATAATATTATTAGGATTATTGATTATGGCATGCAGATCCCTGTTGAATTTGGTTATATACCGCCGGATAGGGGTCCTGTGACAGCCATTTTAAGATTTCAAATTCAAAAAGATATACAAAAATATTAGAATTCTTAAAGTTGTTTTCCGGTAAATATTCGGTCTTGATCTAAGGATTCCGGAGCAATTTTTGTTTTGCCTCTATTTTAAAAAATGGCTGAGATATAGCAGTTTGAAATTTTAAGGTAACTGCCATTTTGAAACAAGACAGCAGGAATCTGGCAAATTTTATTTCATTGTTGTAATCATCGTTTCAACTAATATGTGGTTAACAGTATACCAACGGAGACGACCGAGCAATGCTCAGGAGCATTAGCTTTGTGTTCAACTCGGTAGTTGAATCATGTATATTAGCTTCTATTGGGAATATCTAGAAAATTCCTTCAGATTCGGAAAGCCAACATTTTCGCCAAATGTCACCAAATGTCGCCAAGTTTAACGACATTCTTTCATTTAGTGCCAAGCATGCGTTGACAAAGTTCTGTGTACCGTGATTGGTTCAAGTCTTTTTTCGAGAACGTTCTATGGACTCTGATATTGGTTGAATTATGTATCTCGACTCCTATTGGGAATTTTTAGTAAATTTCTTCAGATTCTAAAAGCAAATTTGTTCGCCAAATGTTGTCAAGTTGGCCAAATTTGGCGATATTTTTTCATTTGGTGCCAAGCGTTTTGGCATTGGTAATCTTTAAAGGCAATTTTCCTTATCATATGTACCCCGATTGGTTGAATTCTGTTTTCGAGAACGTTCTATGGACTCTGATTGGTTGAATCATGTATCTCCGCTCCTATTGGGAATTCCTAGAAAATTCATTCAGATTCTGAAAGCCATTTTTTTCGCCAAATGTCGCCAAATTTGGCGATATTGGTGATGACTCTGGCTATGGACTCTGAATGGTTGAATCATGTATCTCCGCTTCTGAACAATTTATATTATTTTAAGTGCAAACAGATTTATTTTTTTAATCGTCTGCACGCGGTAGAGACACATTTAAACATAATTCATGCTAGAAAATTATTTTAAAAACCCTAAAAAAAGGGAATTTTTACACTGTTTTCAAACGAAATGCGATACAGTTTTAAAACAAATTTCGTATTAAAGTACATTTTTTCTCTATTCGTAAAAACTGAAAATGTGTCATGATTAGAAGTTTAAAAAATTGCAGTTAAGGCGAAATTTAATCGTCTGGTTTGCCAACGTCAAAATGACATCAGCGTTACGCACGGAAACGTTTGTCCTTTATAATATAGATATGGTAGATATTATTTTACACAACTCTCGTCTTTTTTGGATGTTCAGCTAGATATGTTGCCAACCCGGCAGAGAAAATGCGATTCCACTAATATCGAAAGCATACATTCACGATCGAAAAATACTCCATTACATTTATTTCTCTTGCGCACTTCACCTTAACTTTTGAAAGTATCTTTTATTATATACATGTGTCTACTATTTCAGTTCACATTTTAAAGCGCTATTTTGAAGTAAAGTAGAATGACGTCGACATGCCAATTTTAATTCTAAACAGATACATGATATAAAGTTACATAAAAAACATAAAATTATTTCAGTTTATCTTTTTCAAACCCAATTTTTTAAATCCATGAAAGAAGAGCTGATAATATTTCTTGAAATAACAGTTACAAAATTATTTTTTTTAAATGTGCTAAAAAACTTGTTTGTTTAACTTACACTGTGGTAATTCACTGACAGAAATACTGCAAAAAAAAAAAATATATATATATATATGCATCAAGGTTTCTTTTTTTTTTTTTTTTAACCACATTTATCTATACTTATAAAGGAGTAGCTTGATTTTCTCATAATCAACGCCGAGCCTCAACCGTTTGTCCTAGAACAATGAAATTTGGAAGACATGTTCTTTACACAATGTAGGCGCGTACTAAGAAAGTATTTTTGAAAATTCACAACATAAGGTAGGTTAAATAGGGATCGAATGTTTTACGCCATTTTGCCATATATCAGTAGAAGTTATAGTTAGGAGCGTGAATTTCTGGATAACAAATCCACTAAAGAATAGTTAAACATGCATTTTAGGCGATTTTAGAAATTCAACTACTAAGGGAGTTAAATGAGAGGGGGGGGGGGGGTTGATAATTTTCGACGATTTCACTTTTTCACCATAACTCATCAACAGTTTTAGGTAATAGCGTGAGCTTCAAGATAACAAATCAACTAAAGAAATAATTAAACACGAATTTCAGCGATTTTAGAAATTCAACAACTAAGGGGGTTAAATGGGGGGTCTAAAGTTTTAGGTCATTTTGCCTTTTCACCATATCTCAACAACAGTTTTAGTTAAAAGCGCGAAATTCAGGATAACAAATGTACTAAAAGTTAGTTAAACACATATTTCAGCTATTTTAGAAATTCGTCAATTAAGGGGGTTAAATGGGAGGTCGAACGTTTTAGGTCATTTTGCCTGTTCGCTATATCTCAGCAGCATTTTTAGTTAGGAGCTCGGAATTCGAGATAACAAATCTACAAAAAATATACATAAACATATATTTCAGCAATTTTAGAAATTCAGCAACTAAGGGGGTTTAAATATGAGGTCAAATATTTTAGGTCATTTCGCCATATCTCAGTAGAAATTATAGGTAGAATCATGAAACTCAGGATAACAAATCTACTGAAAAAATAGTTAAAGACGTATTTCAGCGATTTTAGAAATTCAGACACTAAGGGGAGTTAAATGGGGGTCGAATGTTTTACGCCATTTTGTCATATCTCAGTAGAAGTTATAGTTAGGAGCGTGAATTTCGGGATAACAAATCTACTAAAGAATAGTTAAACATGCATTTTAGGCGATTTTAGAAATTCAACTACTAAGGGAGTTAAATGGGGTGGGGGGTCGATAATTTTCGATGATTTCACCTTTTCACCATATCTCATCAGTAGTTTTGGATAAGAGCGTGAAATTCAGGATAACAAATCTGCTATAAAAATAATTAAACACATATTTTAGTGATTTTAGAAATTCACCCATTAAGGGGGGGGGCTAAATGGGGGTAGAAAATTTTAGGTCATTTCGAATGTTCGCAGCATTTTTAGTTATGAGCTTGAAATCACAGATTCAGGATAACAAATCTACTAAAAAATAGTTAAACATGTATTTCCGCGATTTTAGAAATTCAACCACTAAAGAGGGTTAAATGGGGGTCGGATTTCCTATGTTATTTTGCGATATCTCAGTAATAGGTAGATACGTGAAATTTAGGATAACAAATGTACTAGAAATTAGGTAACTTTGTATTTCAGAAATTTTAGATAATAATCCATCAAGGGGGTCACACCGTGCGTCGAAAATTTTAGGTAATTGTGCCATATCTCAGCAGCAATTTAAAATAAGAATGTGAAACTCTGCTTTACAAGTCTACAAAAAAAAAGTAATTAATCATGTATTTCAACAATTTTAGAGCTACCGAGTTTGTGGGCAACATCGGCTATGAACCCGATTGCGGAAGATTAGGCGAAAAACAGAACTATTGCAGATTTTTTATTATATACTAGCCGGTCGCTTCCGAGTGGGGCCAAGATACAAAGTACTTCACTAGGACCACTATTTAACGAACCTCTATTTTGCGAATTCCTCTATTTTGCGAATTCCTCTATTTTACGAACTTTTCCTCGGAACGAAAAACATTTTACAAAATTTTCTTGTAAAATAACTTCCAAATAGCGAAGTTCAGTCTCCATTTAACGAACTTTTTATTGTGATCTAAATTGTTTTAATCCCTATTTCGAAAAACACTTCTGGACATTTCAAACTTATTCTGTATTTTTTACATCTTCTGTAAAATACGGTATTTTAGAAAACGTCAAAGAAAGTAATTCAATAATTTTAAATGTAAAATTATTTTCTTAAACTAAAAATACAGCGTATTTCTGGACAGTAATGCATTTCTATGCTATTTTTGTCTTTTTCTACAAATGCATTTTTTTTATTATGAATAAAATTACTAAAACAAATGGATATAATTTTATTTTAAATGTAACTATTTAGTTTTTATATATTATTTAGTGATTACTAATTAAAACTTTGTATTTATGTACGTTAAAATATTTGTAAAGCTGTATCTCTATTTAACGAATTTTCTATATAACGAACATTTTTGATGGATTTAGCGACTTCTTTAAATGGAGGTCCGACTGTACTTGAGCCCCACCTCTAGATAATCACGGTTAGGGCCCAGTAGTATTTTGTCAGAAGGCTCATGAAAAAAAAAATATGTCGCGAAATCTTTATTTAAGTGCTTTTTTATCTGGAGGCACGGCAGTGCTCCCGCAAAGTCGAGAAAGCACGGCCGTAAGCATTCTTTTCTGGAAGCAACTCAGGGCACTTTTGACCCCCCCCCCCCATATCTCCGCGCTGGAGTATCCCAAAAATTTGAAACTTCGTTTTTCTAGAGTATTTGGCACACAGGACAAAATTTAAAATTACAACTTTCTGTCTTTTTTAGTTCAGACGATATATGAACTCAAACATTCGATTTTTTGTCACTCACTCACTCACTCCCTCACGCGTCATCAAAAAGATTAAGTAGATCCCGTAGCCCTAGAAACTTGACATTTGGAAAAAAAGGTAGTGTTTAGGATACAAGGAAAGGAAAAATTATAAAATCTGGAAAATTCGAAAAAAAAAAACATTCGAAAATTGAACAAATTCCATCAAAATTGAAAATTGGAAATAATACGATCTTGTAGTCTTAGAAACTTAAGATTTGGTGTGAAGGTAGTGTTTAGCATCCAGAAAAAAACCCATCAAAAACACCAAAAAAATCGAAAGCAAAATTGAAAAAATCGGAAAATTTAAAAAAAAAAAAAACGAAAATTTGAAAACAATCCGAATTTGTTGCGCTAGAAAATACAAATTTGGAATAAAGGTAGTATTTAGGATACAGAAAAAGAAAAAATTAAAAAAATCCCGAAAATTCGAACAAAAAATTAAAAAATTCGAAAAATTCGAAAAAAATTGAAAATAATTTGATCTTTTAGCCTTAGAAACTTAAAATTTGGCGTAAAGGTAGTGTTTGGAATTCAGAATAAGAAAAATATTAAAAACACAATTAAAATCGAAAATAAAATTAAAAAATCGAAAATTTGAAAATAATTCGATTTTATAGCGCTAGAAACTTGAAATTTGGAAAAAAAAGTAGTATTTAGGATATAAAAAAAAAAAAAAAAAAAAAAAAAAAATAAAAAAATCCAGAAAATTTGAAAAAAAAGTTCAAAAATTCGAAAAATTCGAAAAAAGTTGAAAAAATGAAAATAATTTTATCTTTTAACCTTAGAAACTTAAAATTCGGCGTAAAGGTAGTGTGTGCAATTCAGAATAAGAAAAAATTAAAAACACAATAAAAACCGAAAATAAAAGTAAAAAATCGGAAAAATCGAAAAATTGAAAATAATTCAATTTTGTAGTAACTAGAAACTTGAAATTTGGAATAGAGGTAGTACTTAGGATAAAAAAAATTTAAAATATCCAGAAAATTCGAAAAAAAAATTCGAAAATTGGAAAAAATCAAAAAAAAATTGAAAAAAGATTGATTTGCTGGAATTTTCCTGATTTTTTAATTTTGTATCTGGAGGCACGCAGTGCTTCCGCCAAGTCGAGAGAGCACAACCGTAAGCATCCCTTTCTGGAAGCAACTCAGGGCGCTTTTGACCTCCCCATATCTTTGAGCTGATGTATCCCAAAAATCTGAAACTTCGTTTATATAGAGTATGTGGCAAATAAGACCAAAATTTAAAATTTCACATTTCTGTCTTTTCAAGTGCAAACGATATATGAACTGAAAGTTTCGATTTTTTGTCACTCACTCACTCACTCACACGCGTGATCAAAAAGCTTAGGTGGATCCCGTAGGCCTAGTAACTTAAAATTTAGAATAAAGCTCGTGTTTCGGATACAAAGAAAGAAAAAATTATAAAATCCAGAAAATTCGAAAAAAAAAAATCATTGGAAAATTCAACAAATCCAACAAAATTGAAAATTGAAAATAATACGATCTTGTAGTCTTAGAAACTTAAAATCTGGTGTAAAAAAGGTAGTGTTTAGAATTCTGAATAAAAAAAACTTCAAAAACACAATAAAAATCGAAAATAAAATAAAAAAATCGAAAGATTCAAAAAACATCAAAAATTTGAAAATAATCCGATTTTGTTGCGCTAGAAACTTGGAATTCTGAATAAAGGTAGTATTTGGGATACAAAATAACGAAAAATTTAAAAATCTGGAAAATTCGAAAATTCGAAAAAAGTCTGAAAATTTGAAAATAATTTGATCTTCTAAGTCTTAGAAACTTAAAATTCGGCGTAATGATAGTGTTTAGGATTCCGAATAAGGTAAAATGAAAAACACAGTAAAATTCGAAAATAAAATCGGAAAAATAAGGAAAATTTGAAAATAATTCGATTTTTTAGAGCAAAAAACTTGAAATTTGGAATAAAAGTAGTATTTAGGATACCAATAAAAAAATAAAAATAAATAAAAAAAAATTTTTTTTTTAAATTAAAAAATTAAAAAATCTGGAAAATTAAAAAAATTGAAAAAAAAATTGATCTTGTAGCTTTAGAAACTAAAAATTCAGCGTAAAGGTAGTGTTATACAGTAAAAGAAAAAATTAAAACACAATAAATTCGAAAATAAAATTAAAAAATTGAAAAAAATCGAAAATTTGAATATAATTCGATTTTGTAGCGCTAGAAACTTGAAATATGGAATAAAGGTAGTATTTAGGATACAAAAAAAAAAAAAAAAAATAAAAATAAAAAATTCGAAAATTTGAAACAAAAATTCGAAAGTTCGAAAAATTGAAAAAAATTCGATCTTGTAGCTTTAGAAACTGAAAATTCAGCGTAAAGGTACTATAGTCATTTAGGATGCAGAAAAAGAAAAAATTAAAACACAATAAATTCGAAAATAAAATACAAAAAATCGAAAATTTGAAAATAATTCGATTTTGGAGCGCTAGAAACTTGAAAATTGTAATAAAGGTAGTATTTAGGATACAAAACAAGGAAAAATGAAAAAATTCGAAAAAAATCAAAAATTGAAAATAATTCGATGTTGTAGTCTTAGAGACTTAAAATGTAGCGTAAAGGTAATATTTACGATTCAAAAAAGAATCTTTTAAAAATTTGTAAAATTCGAAAATAAAATCGAAATATCTGTAAACAATCAAAAATTCAAAAACAATTCGATTTTGTAGTTCTAGAAACATGAGTTTTAAGATAATTGTTCTATTAGCTAGTACACCGCCCCTAATTGTTTTATGTTTTTTCCCGGGATTATGCTTTTTCTTCTTTTTGTTTACGAATTTCGGAATAGAAAAGTTCCGCTATAGAATGGCTACGTTATGGGCGGTTTCTTTATAGACATGTTTGTTTTCTTTCACAGATTATACTCTATTTAATTTGCATATAAAATATGGATTGTTAAATGATGTTAGCACCAAAAAAATTTTCACAGCTCCCCCTCTCCTCTCTACATTACTGGCTGGTTATGGCTTGATAGTCCTTTCTAAATAAAATCATGGTGACTCTAAGATTATCTTGATTTATCTTTCAATTGAACCTAAATGATCCTAAGAAGACGGATCAAAGAATTACTATATTGGCATGACAATCAGGAAACTTAGAAGTAAAATCGAAAAATCAATAAATTTATAAAAAGTCGAAGGTTTGGAAATAATTTGATTTTGTAGTCCTACCAGCTTGACATTTGGCAGAAAAGTAGGGTTTAGGATACAAAGAAAGAAAAAATTTAAAAATCCGGAAAAAATAAAAATAAAAAGAATAAATTCGAAAAATCGAATTATAGTTTGATTTATTGAAAAGTTCCGGAAATTTTAATTTTAGCTTTCTTTTTATCCTAAACTTTTGTGCTAAATATCAAGTATCTACGATGCGAGTAATATCTCAGATGGATAGCACCTTTCCTGGAAGCAATTGAGAGTACTTTTGATTCCCTACTCCCATAAAGTAGTGCTTGCCTAGTTACCTAAAATTTCTTTAAGGTAACTTTTTCGAAAATCAGTGGATGATCTCCAAAAAGACCCCAAAATCAAGTAAAGAGGATTTTTTACAAAAAGAAGTGAAATTTCATCAAAAAGTCACCTGTAAAAAATGAAGTCAAGTCTCGTAACTCATTTACCGTAAAAAGTACTGAGATCGTATAAAGCCAAGTTTAACTATCTTATTAACTCAGAAATTTTCATTCACAAATCACTCCTAGTCTCTACATCTTTAGTAAATTATTATTTTGTGACTTGGCAATTACGTAGCACGAGAATGTGATGTATATAGTTAGTCTTAATCAAATAATACTATAACATATTAAGGTGTAATAACTTCCCTGTGCGTATATAGTTTGCCTTAATTAAATTATCCCATCCCATAACATAGTAAGGTGTAATAACTTCCCTGTGCTGCGTAATTGCCAAGTCACAAAATAATAATTAATAAGATAGTTAAACTTGGCTTTATACGATCTCAGTACTTTTTACGGTAAATGAGTTACGAGACTTGGCTGAATTTTTTACAGGTGACTTTTTGATGAGATATTCTTATTAGTTATTTTCGTATACTTTTAATTTAAAGTATTTTATTTATATTTTTTTGGTTGCATATAAAATGCACTTTCTGGGCCCCAAGCGAAATCAAGTCAGTACGCTGCACTATGTATTTGGACCCCATTCGGAAACGACCAGCTAGACGGGCGAAGATCGGCTAGTAAAACTGTATTTGGAAAAGAAAGCTTTTAAGTTATTTTTACGAATCCACTTTTAGAAAACTCTATTTAGAAAACACGGTAACCGATGACATTCCTTAACGGGTACGAAATTCTACAAAACGAAAAAAAATCGTACGTAACGAATATATTGTCACTTTCCAACTATTCCGGAATATCTCATGGAAACTACATCCTTTCAGAAGTGGAGAGAAGATATATAAATCAGCAATTTTGAAAACGTGTAGCACAGTTACAAACTCATTTTCTAAAACTACCGCACATAATCAGTAAAGTACTCGATTTCTTTTGTGCAATTTTGCATTTGATTCATAGACATTTATATATACTAGGGCACCCACCCCGGGCTTCCCGGGATAGAGAATATATGTGAAAACCATTTATTTTTCTTTTATTGAAAAAGCGGAATTTTCGTATTAGCCTCGTGCCAGAAGTTAATAGCCAAAGAAATAGTTAAAAATTTCGTTATCTACAGCAGTTTTTTTTTTTCAGATAATTTCAGCAGTTTTAAGCGCTTATTTCGATTACATGTCTGTTAAAATTGTGTTTTATTTGTACTATTTTATTTATTGCTTAAGACGGTAATCAAAAAAAATATTTTTCCACGCTCAACAACTCAAAATTTTGAGACACATTCCCAGACTCATTTTTAAAAGTAACAACAGGAAACTTGGTGGCGTGATTTATAAAAACATTTATAAGGGCCCCATGTTTTTATTTTTCGTTCAATTAATTAGAAATTGATCTACAGACAATTATTTTCACTGTACTAACATTTTTTTTTGTTTCCAGCGCTATCGCTTCTCGAAATTCGGTTCAAAATGTCCACTTTGACAGCATTTTTTGAAATATATTCTGCCTTTATCAAAAAATCGAGACAGTGGGGACATTATAAAGTTTCTGAATAAGAGAACCTGCCAATTGGATGCATTTTAGAGCAAAAATGAATTTACGAATGTGTCTCAAAATAAGCAGTTTGGATTTGAATACACCCTTAATGAATTTTTAATTTCGCTATGAACTATTAACAAATGCTGATCTTTTTATATTGCTTAAAGTGCAAACGGATTAATATTTTGGAATCGTCTGCAAGTGATAGAAATAGATTTTCTTTTTTTAAATCCTGCTTGAAGTTTAATTTAAATGCTATAATAAGTCAGTAAATTAAGACACATTTTTCAAATAAATTGCATTTGAAAGTAGATTTTTCCCCTTATATAACGGTGTCAAAATTGAAAATGTGCGAGGTTTAGAAATTTAAAAAAATGCGGTAGCAAAAATCGCAAAACCTAAATTTTATCGTCAAGTGTTGCCATTCGCAAAATGAAGTCAGCGTTACACACGGACACGTTTGTCCTTTATAATATAGATAACACAGTTAAAAGAAAAAAAAAACATTATTGAGCTAGAATAAGCATAACGCAGTTGAAAAAACTATTAGACGATATCTGCTTATATTTGGTAATATATTTGAATCATTTTGTGTATACAATAAGCCTTGTATATAATCAATAAATTTTTAATTACGTCAAATATTACGAGGGTCTATCCAGAAGTAAGGTTCCCAAAGAGCTCCAGCCGCACGGGAATGTGCCAGGCGAAATACGGCAATGGCACTGTGCGCAGCTGTTCTTGCACTCTTGAATCCCCCCGGCCACGCTTTGCTGTGCCGCTTATTCTTGGCTCAACAGCCGTCCGAGATGGAAGTTCCCATTGTTGATCCCGCCAAGTGCGAGTTATTGTGTAACACTAAGAAAACTCAGGCAAATCCAGAACCGCCGGCGAGGACGACTGATAGCTGGTGTAACGCTGCTTCACGACAACGCCCGATTTCTCGTCTCCTGTCAAACACAGGAACTTTTGACATAATTTGGGTGCATTGTCATGCTCCACCCACCTTACAGTCCGGACCTCGTACCTAGTGCTTATCACTTGTTCCCAAAGATAAAGGAACATTTGGGTGTCCAACGCTTCCGGAGCGACGATGACGTCAAAGAAAGGGTGAAACGCTTCCTCAACGGGTTGGCGGCGGAGTTCTACGACATTGGGATACAGAAATTGGAGCACTGGCTACAAAAATGCTTAGAAAAAGATGGCGATTATGTAGAGAAATAGAGAACACTTTCTTCTTTCCAACGATGTAAATTTCTATGAGAATAAACAATGTTGTCTATTTGTAAATTTGATGGGAACCTTATTTCTGGATCGACCCTCGTTTGTGAATCTTTAATCCAGCTAGAGAAGCCAAAACCAGATAAATCCACACATACACCAATTATATCTCATAAACGGTACTTTTGCGGGATACTTTTATGTGTCCCTGTAAATAAGTAGAAAATGGTATACACACCTTTCATTATAGAAATCACGTTGCAGTGCATAACTACGACTTCCCTCAAAGTGGTTTAGTCTGAGTAATATTACTGCGAGCATAGAGTTAATAGCTTTTGATAAGTAATGAAAATTAGACTTCATGAATTAATTATATATTGGTACAAATTCAAAAGATGAAAATGGGCAAATTAAATGGTAGAATTACAAAATATCACATATAAATCCCTATATACTGTTAGAAACAAATATGGAAGCAAACAAACAAATAGAGAAAAACATGCAAGACAGCCATGCATAGGTATAAATTTGGAAGTACTCATACATTAAAGGTAATAGAGAAACTTAAATATCGTATATTGGAATTTTAACACTTTGAAATGAAGAGATTTTTAGCACCCATTAGAGTACCAATACATGTAAAAAAAGTTTTGGTACTTTTCCGTTATACCAACACTATTATCGGCAAGCGTAAGAGTTGGCGCAAAATGAAACATTGGAAAAAATTAACACTGTTGGTGCGAAAGTAATCATTTAAAAATTATAACATTTGAAAATTACAGACTTTCACGAATTATTTTATTAAATCAACACAAACATATGCTTAAAAAAATAATAAATATTATGCTATAAAATAATAAAATAAAACTGAATTTTAACTTCAAGGCAGGGAATTGTAAATGTCGTTTTGCATTGCAGTACAAATTTCATTTTTTTTATAATAGAAGGCTCTGCCCCCCTGCTCGCTACTCTCTCCAACTCCCCGCGTTATCGCTTCGCTATTCCGTTCGGTATCCCGCAGCAATCCCTATTTTCTAGAAGAAAAAAAAAGCCGGGAAGTTCTACGCAGATTTTAATTGGTCCATTTCCAAATCGTTTGGAACATTTCCAAATCGTTACTTTTTTTCAATATAGACGGACTAGGGGGTCTCCGACTCCTCGCTCGCTACGCTCTCTAACCCCCACGTAATTGCTTTGCGATTCCGTTCGGTATCGCACAGTAATCCCTATTTTCTAGAAGAAAAGAAAAGAAAAAAAAAGCCGAGAAGATCTACGCAGATTTTAATTGGTCCATTTTCAAATCGTTTGGCACATTTTCAAATCTTTAAATTTTTTTTATATAGAGGGAGAGGGAAATACATCGGGTCACCACACAAAATTTATAAAGTAGGATTAAACATAATAACGCACGTTGACGCGATGTTTTTTATTACGCCATTTTACGAAGCCCGATAATCTTTTAACAGATTTGGTATAACGCCCACTGTTATTGTCAACAAAATTATATTTGTGATCAGGTAACTGCCAAATGGCAAAATCCATCTCAACGTCGCAAAAATGTAAGTTATAATAATAATTAAAAAAAAATCGATTCGAAAAGTAGCAAATTGGGATGTTTTTCGTGCTTACGATTAAAGAATAATTTAAAAAATATTCACTTTCAATAAATAGGGAGTCGCAATGTTTGGCACGGCTTGCAATAAAGTCCTTTGCGCGGTCAGGCGAAAACAAGTCAAATGGACGGTTTACTGATTACGGATAACTGTAAACATAGAGAAACATCTGTAAATGAGATACGATTATTTTTTGCTCTATAGCTGGCTGTGCAATGGTGCTATAACAACATCTTCCATTAAAGCGTTAGCTGCCAGAGAATTTTTTTACCTGTACCATATACAAGTGAGTCACAAGAAAGATTGAAACGCGCACTTTAATTTTTTACCTGTTGGAGATATTGCATTCGTAGGCAATGCAAATTGAAAAAGTGTTCAAAGTAAGATAAAAGTTTAAGTTAAGATTGAGTTGATGAAGCAGTATTGCCATTAATTTTTAAAAAGGTTACTCATTTTATATTTTTATACGGTCCCTGGAATATGCAAGTTACGTTTAGAAAACTTTATCCATACTCTGACAATTATACAGTAAAAATTCCATTCTTCTGTGCCAAAACTCACTGAGTTATGATACGTTGAATTTTATGAAATTTCGGAGCTTTCCGGTACTAAAATTGGAAAGATTTTTTTTAGTTCCTAGAAGCACAGAAGTAATGTAAAATTCAACGTACCATAACTTGGTGAGTTTTTATCTTAGAAGAATTGAATTTTTGCTGTTTTACTTGTCAGAGCATGGAGAATATTTTCTAAAAATAACTTACAGGACCTAGGAACCGTATAAAAATTTAAAAGTTTTAACTTTTTGGAAATTAATAATTGGACTATCTCATCAATATAATCTCCCCTCTTTATTTAGAATACTTTTGAAATTTATACTGTCAATGTATCTGTAGTAGGTAAAAAATTAAAGTCAAACTTTTTGGTCTACAGGCTACTATTAGGAATACAGTAACTTATACAGCAATACTTTTACTAGAGGTTTAATTACATATATAGTTACATATTTAATCCAGAAGGTGCTCAAAATGTCCAGCACAGTGCGACACACACAGTGCGACACACACAGTACGACACACACAGTCACACACAGTGCCGGTTAGTCACACAAATTCCGGTTAGAACGAATTTCCTTAAACGCATCATCAATTAAATTCTTCAACTGTCGTACTGTGACGGGTTTTCTGGAATAAACCTTATCCTTTACTACTCCCCAGAAAAAGCAATCCATTGGAGTTAAGTCCTTGGGAACATGGTGGCCACACAATGTTCCCCCATCGCCCCATCAATGATGCGGGAATGCCTCATCCAGGTATTCCCGCCCTCTTATCCAGGTATTCCCACCGTCGTTGCTTCTCGCTCAGATTTCCAGCCATCGTTTACCGTAGAAACAAGTAATATAAAAAAAAAAGTCAATTCCTACTTTTTAATCATAAATATACTAAATAAACCCGTGCCGCATTAATGTCCCACGTTATCTTTATTGAACATTATTTTATAATCATCGTTGCGGTATTTTATTTTTGTTGGCTTCACTCATTTGAGATAAATCTTTCATTTAATTTATGAAAACAATGGGAGAATTTTTTTCTTCCATATAAAAATTAAAATTAATTAATTAAATTTAATTAATGAATTAATATTTGAAAAAACTGTATTAACCCATTAACGCCGACTTATTTTACACTTCTTTTAATACTTCGATAGCAGTTGACACCAGTTTTCCCATAGTGTTATTTTAACTGATTGAATCTCTGATAGTTTAACATTAGATAATATGATTTTTTTTTTCTAACTAAGATAATGGTGTTTATATTTAAAAGTTTTGTATCGCTTAAATGGTAACTTTTCGTACCAACCGGCATTAATGAGTTAACATCAATTGCCATCCAGTACAAGTTTTAAAAAATTCATTTGAACGTGAATGGATGAATAGAAAATATTTTATTAACGATTGAAAATTCCAACAAGATATATATATATAGAGAGAGTGTGAGCTAATAGTAGGAATTTAATAAAAGAAAGGGCACAATCAGTTATGTTTATGTAACTGTATACCTACTTTTTGGCCACCCTGTATATACATCGGCTACCCTGAAATTCGTTGCAAAAATGTTTCGCTTCCACTCCAACCACTACAAATTTCATTGCGTTTCATAATAATAAGAACACCTAAAATTGGCAATAAATAAGAAATATACTATTTTAATATTAACAGCTAAACATTTAAATGAATGTCAAAATAAATCTCAACAATACATATTAATATTACATTCTAATTAACGAAGCATTTTAATTTGACAATACTTACACAGCTGTATAACAAGATTAATTTTTTTTGTACTTATCTAACAAGATATAAATAAATATTTTCTTACAGTGTATCTTCTAAGAAATCATGTCGAAATGTGAAAGATATTATATGCCGCAAAAAAAATAATTATTATCCATACTAATTAGCTTTAATTCTTGGAATAAACCCTGGATACTAGCTGCATACTATCTTTAGATAATAAAAGAGATTATATCCAGGGTATCTCCAGAGACGAATTTGTAGCTAAGTTTTGGAACCTGGATGCTTTACATTAAGTTACTTTTATGTAATCTAATTATTGATTTTGTAACACAATTACTTAAAAGTTAATAAATATTTGAAAAAGATGAAAGTGTATAATTAAATCAATATACATAATAAAAATTTTATCATAACAGTAAAATAAATATTAGTTCCACTAATCTTATATTTAAAAAAAAAACAATTAAAGTGTTTTGCTCCCTAAATTCAACTGAAAGTTTAAAAGCATATAATTGTCAAAAAGGATTAAGTCAACTTGGAAGGAAAAATATTTCATTTAGTTAATGAATTTAAATGTTGACCTTACTTTTATTAATTTCTTTAACATAATAAGGAACATATTATGACGTTTGTAAAAAACAATTTCTATGACGATTAAATATTCTATATTGACATTTTATGTTAGGGAATGTACATCTCCGTTTCAGATGCCTGAAACGGATGATTAAAAATAAGAGAAACTTTAAAGTGTCTTAAATATTAAGACACTTATTTGTGTCTGAATTTCAGACATTTGAAACGTCTGAATAGCGGCAATTTTTGTTCTGGTTTGTCGGCAATAGACAGCTATTTCTGACCACTTTTTTTTTTCTTTCTAGCATTAAAGACAGCCATATTTGATCACATTGAATCCTTAATAAATGGGAAAATATTTGATTATAAAGCAGGGTTGAGGATTGTTCCACACGCTGAACCTGATTAAAGCATGGGCAAATTGAGCCATGGCACTGCTTGTCCCCCCTACCACCGATGTTAGGGGACCCCAAATTTGGTATGAAATTTTCGTTAAGCTGATAATTTAAATCTCTTTAGAAATTGTACTGATTATATTTAATGTTTTGAACTTTTACAGTAAGATAAAATTGAAATAAAAATTATCTAAAAAGAGTAAAACCTCTCAATAGTGAACAGTTCTGTGCCGCGGCATTTGTACTTTATTCGGAGGTGCCTGCTTTTCATAATTAAAAGTATATAAATATGCATTCATCGTGAATTGAAAAAGTATATTAAATCAAGATAAATAGATAATAAGTAAAATAGATATATTAAATCAAGGAATTTATATATGTATATATTACTGGATTTTTTAGAGTTAAATTAACGATATATAAATACATGATTCGAATCATTTATATTTTTAGAATTAATGTGTTTCTTGCAAATTGATTAAAAAAATTACTTTTCAAACATTACTTTACGCAATTCTATAAACTATTATGTCAAGAAAATATGCCAATATGTCAAAAAAATCTATCAGACTTAGCATATAAATATATCATTTAAAGGATAGATATTTCTAGAATTAATGTTTTTTTTTTTTGCAAACCGATTAAAAAAACATTCATTTCAAACATTATTTTATGTAATTCTATAAACTATCATGTCAAAAAATGTGTCAATATGTCCAAAAAATCTATCATACTTACTTGAAACACTGTCAAAATAGTCTTGTACCTTTTTTTAAAGAAAAATTGCTCTTTTTATCCAAAATGCTGATAGAAAGATATCTGAAATGATGTACTGTCCCAATGAATAAAAGGGAGGATGTCTTGCACAATTTAAAAAGAAATTCTCTTGATATATCCTGCAAATTCATGTTAGCAGAATGAAACATTTTCATCCTGAAAACATAAATCAGCAGGACAAAAGTTCCGGCGAGATCAAATTAATACGATGTAAGGAAGGGATATGAATTCTTACGTTCACTTAAAACGTTAACTTAAAAATGAAAATTCAGTTCAAATTACAACGGGCATTAATTCTGAATGAGAAAAAAAAACATGTCTGAAATGCATGCGCAGCATAGGATGTCGCCCTTTAGTGGCTACTCCAGAAATGACAAAATGTTTTAATTTAAGAAAATCTCTCTTTCCATAAGCGCTGGTAGGAAGGGAGGTGGTTGCCCCTCCCTGGATTTAAAAAATTGGATTGATAATTTTTTGTGTGATTATTAAATAAATTCATTCTTCCAAATGAATACAGAATATTTAAACGCTAACAAAAAAATTAACTAAAATTTTTTGTCATGTTCTCTCCCCTCTCCTTGACTCCTTGATGAACACATTATTTTTTCTTTTAAATGTTCATGGGTTTGTAATTTAACCAAGAGGGTGGTGCAAAAATGTTAAGCCTCTTACCAAAAACAAAGACTGTTTCTGTTCTTTACTTTGTTTTTAACTGTTTCAAATCTTTATTTAAAATGTAGTTAGAAAATTATTTTTGAATATTTAATATGTCTTAATTGTTTTCTTACTTCAGCTTATTTCGTATTTATACTCTGCATTTAAAATCAGAGGACTAGGTTGTGGAATACAGAGGTAGCTGTTTCAAAATTTTCACCCTCCCAACATTTCTTATTATTAACACTCATGTCTCTGAGTATTTCAAGCTGTATCTCTTACTATTTTAGACATAAGATATAGGGGAGGGATTTTATGCACCTTTCCCCTATATATACATACAAATGCAGGTAACTTTAAAAAAAAATAGAAGAGCAATTTCTTAATTACTTAATGGACCGAAAATAACTTAGTTCCAAGACTTGATAAGCGGACTCGAGCAATTTTGGCACACGTTCTATGATCTAATGAAATTATTTCTTTCTAAAATTATGCCAAATTTAGTGGGTTGGAAAGTATTTTAAACACCTTTTATCTTTTCGAATAGATTGTTGATGGCTTTGCCATATATAGGGATAAGATTGCATCATAGCATAACACATATGATCACATAACATATAACACATTATGTTGCATAACACATATGGTCAGATTCAGACACTTACGTGTCTTAATTTCTAAATGTCTTAATTTCAGATATTTTATCAGTATTTAGACTTTTTTATCAGTTCGTTTATGCCCTGATTATAGAAAGACACTTATGTGACTTAAATTCAGACATCAAAGATGTTTGAAATTTCACATTCAGACACTTAAGTGTCTAAATTTAAGACGCCTCTATATGCAGTGTGGAGTTTTTTTTCTTTCAAACTGATTTCCCCCCCCCCTAAATCTCATATTTTCTGAAATAAATTTGTGCTCAATCATTAGCTAAAATGTTAGTAAATCTACATATATAAATCGCTAAGGTACGTAAGCGGTGAAAAATCAATTATTTTTCTTTTGCCGATGGCGACGAGTGTTTTGTTTTCCCTAATTTGCGAATATTAAGAAAAGTAACTCAGGTATAGATTTAAAACTCATCGCACATACGTAGAAAAATTTCCTGCATCCGAAAATGCAATATTTCAAAAAATCAGCCGAAAATGTTTCGTATATTTTGCTACAAACTAGCTATTTTCTAAAAAGGAAAGAAAATAAAGTGCAAAGTCAAACTAAAAAACTTGCCACTTTGTTATTAATTAAAACATTAGCTCCATTGTTGTACCTTATGCAGTTTAACCTTATTGTTGTTCGCATCGTGATGACGTCATTGTTACTGATGGACATATTTCTGATTTATAATGATTAGATAATATTTAAATGAATAAAATAATCTTACTGGGAGGAGATTTCCGTCAATTCCTACCTGTCATTTTTTGAGGTTCAAGATCGCTAACAGTTCCAAGTTGCATAAAGAAGCCTAGATTTTGGTCTCAATTTTCAATTATGAAACTTACAGATAATATGCATGCCCTTCAAACAGAGAGAGTGAAAGCAAGTTGGCTTTTACAGGCATGCGAATGTCAAAGTGGAGAAAACTATTAAGTTCCCCCAATTTGCTTTCCACTTATAAAAGATCCAGTGCAGTAACCTTTCAGCGACATTGATTTTAAGACAGTGACACCTCAAAAGCTTAAAGGACGAGCCCCTACTAACAGTGACAAACAATTTGTCAATTGAAATTATTAATCGTGTCTTACAATGCATCCGAGGAGCTGAAAGTGTTTGCGAAAGCATTGGCACCATCATAGGTGTTGATATACAAGATCAACTTGCATATACTAAAAAACTTTTAAACAGTTTAACACCAACTGGAATGCCATCTCAAAAGCTGAAATTAAAGCGAGAAGCTAACATAAATTTACTGAGAAATTTAGTACCTTCTAAAAGTCTGCGCAATGGTACAAGACTTATAGTTAGTAGCTTGCAGAATAATGTTATTGAAGAAAAATAAATGAATTCCAATATTAATGAAACTTTTCTCATCCCTTGAATACCATTTATTCCATCACAAAATAATATGCCTTTACATTTAGGCCTATACAATTTCCTATCCAAATAGCTTTTTCAATGACTATAAATAAAGCACAGGGTCAAACTTTTGGTAAACATCGCTTAGATTTGTCAAAACCAGTTTTTAGCTATGGTCAGATGTATGTGAGTCTTTCAAGAGTTAGAGATTAATGATTCAGTTACAGTCGCATCTCGGAGATCTAAAATTTGAAATTTTATAATTGTGTATATAAAGAAGTTTTTGAAGCTGAAAATTAAAAAAAAAAGATAAAAATATTTTAATAATTGTGAACGGTGTAGATGCTTTCATTATAACATGTATACACTTTTTTATTTCAGAGAGTATACAGTAACTATTGTGTACATACAAATGTTTTTATATGTATGATGTTGAAAAAATACCTCTGTTTTCATATTTCTAAATGGTGTCCATATCTTATATGGTGATTATATATATTTTTTATTTCAACGTTTCTTGTGTGTGTGTGTGTGTGTGAGCGTGATTTAAAAGTGAAGATGTTTTTATGAATAGAATTTATAGTACATATAATGCTGAAATTTGTGTATTGTAATATGCATATATTTAAGTGAGTAGACACTATAACTCAGATGCTTTGCGCAAGATCGGCTAGTTGTATTGAAAATTCAGTGCCATTGTTTAAAATTAGGTGTATTTTTTTAATCAAAACGTGCATAATGCCAATACTATGGACAAATGTTCGGAAAAAGCCTAATTCATCAAAAGTGTTTTTCGGAAATCAATTATTTTCAAAGGGTTAATATTAATATTTTTTAACGAAATGCACTGTTGGAAAAAAATGAACTTACATGTGGTTTGGTATTTTATTTTTTGAGTGTTTTAATCTCCCGAGTCGATGCGTAATTTTGAAATATGCCGAAATATGGAGGGAGTGAGGTCGTCATGTACATAAGATGTTTAAAAAATAGTCGTTATTGTCCAAACTCTTTGAAATTTTCATGAGTAAAAAATATAATGTTTTCATACCCTGCGTAACATATTAGTGTAAAAATATCGATCTTTACTGATAAAAGAGCTTTTGTAAGAAGATGTTTTTTTCACTTTGTCTCGTACAGTTAAACAAAAACAGTTCTTATCGTCCGAACTCTTCGAAATTTTTAACGGACATAAATATTACGGTTTTGTAGCCTGTTTAAAAAAGTCGTGAAAAAATATTGATATCCAGTTGTAAAAGAACTGTGCTTTTTTCTCGCTGTTTTTTTTTTTTGTTGTTGTTGTTGTTTGTTTGTTTGTTTGGTTTTGTGTCGTTTCCTTCAACATAAAAAAATAGTTCTTAAAATGCGAACTCTTTAAAATTTATATATGACGATTTCAAAGCCTGTGTAAAATTTTGCAAAAATATGGCTAATTAGTTGTCAAACATGAGTCAAAGCTGCCCGCATTTCCGCATTCTGAGCGAAAATTTCTCAGATCTTATTAATTTTTAAAGTACTTCAAGTCGTCCGATCGTTTCGAGATTTTTATAAATGATGTAAATTTGTTGTGCTAAAAAAGCGTAAAAAGATTGTGCCGAAAATTCGGCGTTTAGTTACTTTTAGCGTAGAAAGAAGAGTGTCTCCGAGATGAGCGAAGTGACTTGCAGTCGTGAATATTTTCAAAACAGTTAAAACTAGTATTTTTGAAATCAAATTGCACTATCGCACAATGGAGTATTTGACACAAAATCCTGGCTAATTTTCCTGTGTTTTAAACTTAAAACGATTGTTGTTAACTTACTATTAGTAAATACACTTAATTAATGCTATATATGCATAAATGTATGTATTTATTTATTTAAATAAATATATAATGCAATGTTTACTTCATTGTTTATTGTTTATAAGAGAAATTTTTTTTTCATAGGTTTGTTTTATTTACGATTATATCCTAGCCATTGCCAACTGACAGACACACAGGCAAACTCTCTTATTTTATTAGTATAGTTTATTATCCCTGTACAGTACACAGTGTCCTCAAATGGGCTTGTAATACTTCTCCCTCAGGATAAAGATGTTTAATTTTTAAGCGCGTACATCTTGAGATCATATCACTACATTTGGTGACGTCATTTTGGGAGAGTGAATTTATAAATGCTGTATGGCAACACACTGACTCTTATGTTAGAGCGTCTAGCGAAACAGTGCAGCTTTTCAACCAAGGCCTTGTTTTCAACAAGAATACGGTAGGTCGATGCTTCTGCTAATGATGTTCTTTCATGAATGAGACGATGATGAATTTTAAAGATTTTTCAGTGATTTCTTAGTGATTTTTATATGATTTGTAGCGATATTTTTCTTGAATTTTACGCATTTTTGTATTATTACGCAAAGAGGTTACTGCATTCAGTGATGTTTTTTCTTGTTTTCATGGGCGCGAAGCACACATACAGATTGTGGTATTATCGAATTTCACTCACTTTTGTGATTACTAAGCAACGAAGTTGCTGCACTTTTGTTTTCATGAGCACGAAGCGCACATACATGCGTTTGGTGATTGCGGCGTTACCGAATTTCATTCTTTTTGTGATTCCTACGCGACGACGGTCGCGTACCTAGTTCCCGAAACAGCGACCTATCTTCTTGTGAAAATCAAGGCCTTGGTTTAAAATTTGCATTATTTCTCTAGACTCTTATCCTAAACTTTAATTTTTTATTTGTAAATATTTTGTTCTAATGTTTTTGTCACAATGATTCTCTTATAATAAAATCTGACTGTCTGAAATTCGCAACTTTTCCTCCTTAAATATCGAACACTAGGCGATCAAATTAACGTCAGTTATCCGCATGAATCTGAAAATATCCTACAAACTCTCAGAATTTAAAATTTTAGCTAATTATAGGTACATTATTTTTTTTTTTTTACTTTTAATGAAATTTTGCTAAGGATGACAAATTAAATTGCTCTGCTTTTCAGAAAAAAGTACAGAAAAGGGTAAATAATGAAATATCGTCTGCTATCTGAATAGGTGAACAAATATGATTTTTTGGTTGAATAAATGGATTCAATTATTTTTAGTTTACATTCTCTTTAAAAAATGTAACGTAAAGAGTATTCATATGACTTGCATCCACATTTACTAAAATTATTATAAAACAAAAACTGAAAATATCAATATTCTTGATCCGTATGAAATAATATCTTCCGAATTTGTATAAAATGTAACATAATGGAATATGGTAGAGCATAGAGTTTTAAGCGTGCAAGGGTACAAGGCATATGCCCAGATTAAAATATTTGTCCGAACCAGAGCAACTCACATTAAGAACTTGACGATACTCGTCTGGTAGAATTTGCTTAGATGGGTTAGAGAAGTAAACAAACATTAGCTTCGCAATAATGGCAAGCTTTTAAATTTTTATCCAAAATCCTCTAGAATAATGGAATTTTATTGTCCGTATATCACCATTTTTACTTTCTTCTATCTTTACAAGAAAAAGGTATTGGATTCATGAAAATTTTTGACTTCCGGTTTTCGACGGATTTATACGTTTTAGAAGGTACTGAACACGTTTGACTGTTTTTATAATATGCCTGTGTATTTGTTTGTCTGTCTGTCTGTATGTGACAAAAATTTTATGGACGCTCTATCTCAAGAACTAAGGCACGGAATTTAATAAAATTTTAGATTAAGTTAGCTCCTGGTATAAATTGGTGCTCATTAGTGGTTTACTGTAAAATCGCCCAACAGGTGGCGCTGCTATGCTGCAATGTTCGTGATTTCCGCAATAGTTCTATTTGAAGAACTAATGCACTGATTTTCATCAAACTTCAGATTCAGTTTGCATAGTAGTTCAGTTTGCATAGAGCAGTCAGCATAAATAAACGCTGATTACGTTATAGTGTAGCTATCCCAACAAGGGCGCTGCTATGCTACATTTTTCATGATTTTCACGATAGCTATATCTCAAGAACTAATGCAGAGAATTGCATAAAACTTCAGATTCTGTTAGACCTTGACATAAATAGATGTTGTTTATGTTTTGATACACACAGAAAAAAGTTTTATTGAATCAACAAAAATTTGTTTGCCCCAACGAAACTTTTTGTTTAAATATGGGTCAATGGAAATTTCGTTTGAATCAACAAAAAAAATATTGTTGATTTTTTTTGCAATTCCAAAAAAAAAATTTGTATCGTCAGCAAAAAAATGTTTTGTTAATTCAAGTAAAATGGTTCAATTTTACTTGAATTAACAAAATTATTTTTGTTACATAGATATATGCTATGTGTTTTTTTAACAATCTATTTTCTTTTTTCAACAAACTATATTTTGTTTGTTTAATCAATAAAATATGTTATATTACGAACTTGTTTTGTTTATACTACAAAAACATTTGTTAAATGAACCAATCTACATATGCAATTTTAACTATTTTTTAATTCATTTTCAACAGTGAATTACATTTGTAAACATTGAACAATAACAAGTGAATTTTATCCTGCCTTTTTTTCAAGCGCAAACCGAGAGAATGAAAATTGCCCATGCCGGGAGTCGATCCCGGGTCCTCAGAACAGCAGCCAGACGCTTTACCACTGCGCTACCAGGAACGATATCTACGAGCCGTTAATTCCCAAATTGGCTCAGCAATGTGATTGGCTATTTATGAAGTTACAGAATCGGGTTGCTGGGAGGAAAAGATTTGGCGCTGAGACTATCGCCTATCGCCGTGACCCTGAAGAGCCAATTTGTGAAGAGTAGGTCAGAGCTTCAGACATCAGAGCCAGAGCTCAGCTCGCACGTACTTATCGAGCACGTGGATGTAACTTTACTGCTTTATTTATCGTTTGCACTTAAAGATGAGCGCAGTTTGTCCGTATTGTGAAAAGGGTTTTTCAGCCCTTAAAAATATGTACCGGCATGTAAGAAATGTGCATAAGGTTGATGCTGATATATCAAATAAAATTGTTTGTCCTGTATGTGGAAAGTTGTTTGCTTCTTATAGTAAGCTGCGAGAACACATCAAGAACGAGCATCAAATTGCGTTAGAGACCCAAAGTTTGTCAATTCCAAACAAAACAGGTAAATATACTTTTATATTATATTTTAATCACCAAATTTCTGAAAATAATAAATATTAAACTTTTATTTTTAATAAAGCAACAAGATGTTCAATTAACGATTCTTTAAATGTGTAAATGGTTATGTTTTGTATACTTTTTTTTTTTAGATTTTATGATTTGGAAAGAAATGGAAGAAAAGAAAGAGAAGAGTTTTTATATATTGTCTGCAAGTACTGTTTTAAAAGATGGTTATAAAAAGTACTACTACACTTGTAATCGTTCTGGCACATACGTTTCCCAATCCACAGGTAAGTATTATTCATTAATTGGCACATTGGACCACCCCCTAATATTTTATTTATTTAATTTTTTTTAAAGCTTCTCTTCTATCCTAATAGACAACAGCACTGTACTGATTATTTATAACCTTCAGAAAATATGTTTAGCTCAGATTGAACTATTTTATCATGATTGGTTGTTTTGAGCTTCTAAAAGTAAAATTTTTCATCATCATATTTTTATTTTTTTAGTAATTAAAGGTTGTAGATAAATAAGATAAAATAGCTTTTTTGCAAAGCAAAGATACTTGTTTTTATTTAAGTTTAAAGTTAATATGTTTAAAAGAAAGCTATGAACAATATTAATATGATTATTTATTTAACTTCAACATGGGGCACAGTGGTCCACAATCCCCTCTGCTTCTGTAATGCAAAATGTTCACAATATTTAATAATTGCTTATTTTCTATAAAGAAATATTGTTTTAAAGTAGTTATTTAACTGTAAAGTTAAGTAAACAAAGAAAAATAACAATTTATTTAACATAAGAATAAAAATATTTTGTTTTGTATTTACTGCCTTTGATAAATATAAATGTAGTCTAACTGGTGATGATTCTATTCAAGTAAGATTCATGAAACGCAAATTGAATGGAAATCATTTTACTTTTCCCGAAACTGTAGATGAATCTGTTGTTGATGTCAATGATTTCATAATGTTGCTCCCAGACCGAGTGAAGTATTTCAGGAAAATTCCATGTTCTGTGAAAATTATGATGAATGTATAAAGGTTTAAGGAATATTCAAAAATATTTTCATGCAGATCGGTTTGTCCATTAAAGAAAAAAAAAATTAACTGAAAAAGTGGTTCACTGTGTACCATAAAGAAAGACTAATTTATGATTGTTTCTTGTTATACATTTTATTTTGTATACAGTATATTGAATGTACATACTCATTCATATTCAAATAACTATTTATTTTCATCTAAAACATAGTTCTGCTCAATTTTTTAATGAAAATCTCAACAATCTGTCCTACAATAATTGTTCTACAGTGAACTTTACCCTCCAGAAAGAAAATTGGTAGTCACTCTGACCCGGAAAAAGAAAATTAGAGACAACCTATCTCAATGCATTATTATATACAACTATCCCAAGTGTCTGCTATTCAGATATTTTACTATATTTGCATATTAATCAGGGCTGGGTGTTTGTCGTGCCAGTGGCAGAAATTGGAAACAACTGACATAAACACATTTCGTGACATAATCTGAGAATTTTTTAGTAGTATTAAATTTCTCAAGTACATTTTATTCAGGATGAATAACAAATAAAGTACTGTGGATAGTTTTAATTAAAGAAATAAATTTGTATTAGAAAAAATGAATAATGTAACAGATAAATTTTTTTTATAATATGGTCGTGTAATTTTATATAGAAACAATTATTAGAGTATTTAAAATCTCAGTTTAAAAATCAAAATAGTAAACTATATGTGATACTTATTTTAAATTAAACACTGAAAAGAAAAGAAAAATAATCAATACTTACTCAAAATACTTTTCTGTAATTTAACATAATAATTTAATAACTGTAAAAAAATCTCTCTCATAGAAATGATATAGTTATATGTGGATTGTGTAATTCCATGGATTTTCTAACATATTCCATTAGCATATTCCATGTAACATATGCTAGCTTATTTTACTTCATTCTAAGTATGTGGTATCAAAATTGACAAATGAGCAAAAAGAAAAGGCAAGGAAATTGCTTTCTGATATTAATCCAATATTGTGCCATATATAATATCTTTTGAAGCAAAATCAACTCTTTCCCAGAAACATATTTCTCCAAGGAAGTCCTAGAAAATGTCTTGCCTACTGTATGGTGGTCGTTTTTAAAAACAAATACTGGTGAAAATGAGGATTTTTCAAATTTTGCATCCTCAATAATGACATTGCCAGCAAGTAATGGTGGTCTTGGAAAGAATAATTTCATTTTTTTTTTTTTTTTTCATTCAGAACAAATTAAGAAACAATCTGAGTTCAGAAAGATTAGCAAAATTAGTACTATGCTATGGAATGCTTCATGGAAAAAGTAATAATATTATATTTGAGTGGTAATTTTGTTCTTTCAATATTGTAAAATAATTGTACAAGATATTTCATTAAAATTTTTATTTTCTTTGGTATGTTTTGTGCGTCAATTATTTACTTGTATATTTTCACAAGAACCATTCACATTTGTATAGTAGATAATCTTTAAGTTATTGCATTGTATTATTTATTTAAAAATACTCTGAAAAGTGATTTGTTGAAATAGTATTTTTTGTAAATTTCTTTTTTTAATAGATATTCAACTTCAACTGTAAACAATAATATTAATAGTTAAACTTGTACAGCATCAGGTTATCATTATTAAAATTTCTGTTTTTCTCAAGTGAAAGAATATTAGTATTATATAAATAAAGTATATTTATGATCATTTTGAAACTTTTTGCTACTTTGAATAACATTCATAATCTTAGTTTAATTTTTAATTAAATTGTTTACATATCAAATACATGTGTGAATTATGAATCATTGCAGATTAAAGTTCCTTAGTATTATTTCTTAGTTTCTGCCAGTTTTTGCCATGTCTGTTTTAACCAGTTACAACCACTGGTTTTAATCACCCCAGCAGAAACATGTCAACCCTGATGTTTTGTGCTTCATGTTGTTGATTTGTTTGTTTTGTAAAAAAAATTTCTCCATTTTTCTATCTATATAAAATATAAAATTGGTATTAGAAATATAATTGTAGATTACTTTTAACAATTCTATTAAAACAAGATTTACTTTTTTTTCCTTTTGGGTTCAGATCAGATTGTAGGTTGAAGTATTTCAGGTTTGGGTTAAAATCTTTGGTTACGGGTCACTGCATATTATTTTGCCAGGTTCAGGTTGACTTCAAACGGAATTTTCAGGCTTGGGTCAGGTACAACTTAACCTGTGCAAGACTTGTAGTTCTAAATAAATTGTGAATAAAAAAAAAATTAAGAATTTGTTTCTAATTATTCGAAGAACATAAAAATCAGAACTCTGGGCTGGTAAAAACAAGTTTGAATTTATCTTAGATTTATTCATTTTGATGAGACCAGTGATCATAAAATTCCTTCATTATTTATTTATGTAACTTTTCAAAGAAAGGTGAACTCTCATTTCCATATAATTAATTTTATGTGAATTAACTTTTATAAAAATTAGCTTTAAAAAATGCATTACACTTAAAGTATGTACATTTTTATCGGTTAAAACATTCAGTATGTCTTTGTATAAGTGCAAGATTTTTACATGTTTTCAATTCTTTATATATTTTTTTTCCTCTCCTTTTGAGCACTTTTTCATTTACCGACATTATACTGATAAATCATATAAGATTGTCGTTATGTCATTGGTGCATGCAGAGTACTTTTAATACACTACATGTTTATCCACCAACCGATTCTATGATGATTTTCATGCATTTTGCATGCAATTAATGTCGGATAACGATAATTGTGTATGATTTATCAGTGTCATTGGTAAATTGAAAAATACTCTTAAAATTGGAATTTGATTTTAGAATTAAAGCATTGGCTTTGTACAATTATAATCAAAATCTTACACTGGAAGGGGGTGTTCTACTTTTAAAAAATATATATATATACTACAGTAATGTAGTACCATGATATTTTAATTATATTTTTAGAATAGAATTGCTGAATGATTAAGATTTAAAAAAAAATTCCTTATAGGCACAAGAGGACCTAAATCCCAAGGTACCTGTAAGATGGGTTCACATTGTCCAGCTACTATAGAAGTAATTGAAAAAGAAGAACTTCTTGTCAGCTACCATAAAACTCACATTGGTCATGAGATGGAAATAAAGCATCTGTCGCTGAGTCAAGAAGAAAAAGAAGAATTATCTAGTGAGTATTTTTAACAAACATATTAAATATGTGTCACATCAGATATTTATTTATAAACATAAATTTTTAAAACTAGAGTAATGTGTAAATTTGACTTAATAAAAAACTGGATAATTTTATACCAAAATGTAATAAAAATAATATAATGAAACTTAATTCTTAAATACATCATAAAAAGGTAGGAATAGCAGTGTGTTTTGCAGTTTTTAATGTGATTTGTGCATTGCCACTGACTTTATCAATCTTTTATCCCATCACACTTTGCTATGCTTCTTTTTCTCAGACAGTTGACTTTGTTGCTTGCAGCCATTAAAAAATACTGAACTATGGATTTTCTTCTAAACCTTTATAATTTTTAAAAAATTTATTGTATTTTAATAGAAATTTGACGACTAATCTAATTTGTCATTTTTACAACTTGCTGTATATTTTATATATAGAATGGAGAATTAAATTACTACAAAGGAAATTATTTAAAAAAATCTTTAAAACATTATACATTATGTTCAGTATTTTCATTCAAAATTGTTTAATGTTCTTAAATTTTTTTTTGCAGGAAAATTGGCTCAAGGAATACCTTTTGAGCGATGCTTAAAAGATGTTAGAGAAACGTTGGGGAATTCTTTTGATAGAATCCATCTTCTCACCCGGCAAGACCTCCATAACATTGCCAGACTAAATAATTTAGAAGATGCAAAAAGGCATCAGAATGATTCTGTCAGTGTTGAACTATTTGTATCTGAGATGAATACAATGAGAGAGGTTTCTCCTGTAATTTTTTTTAAAGCTCAAGGTGCTGTCTCTGAACACTTAGACAATGATGACTTTATGCTTGTAATTATGACACCTATCCAAAGGGATATGCTTTTGAAATTTGGATCGGACAAAATTTGTATCGATTCAACGCATGGAACAAACATGTATGATTTTTATCTTACAACAATTGTTGTCGTTGATGAATTTGGTGCTGGCTTTCCAGTGTCATTTTGTTTTTCCAACAGAGTTTCTTCTGTACACATGGAAATTTTTCTTAAATCATTGAAAGAAAAGGTTCCAGAAATAAAAACGGATATTTTCATGTCTGATGATGCTCCGGCTTATTATAACAGCTGGAAGAAAATATTTGGGGAAGTTGAAAAGCAACTTCTGTGCACCTGGCACGTTGACAAGAATTGGAAACAAGCACTTTCCAAAGTTAAAGGAGTTGAAAAGAAAATTGCTGTTTATAAATATCTAAGAACAATGTTGGAAACAACTGACCCTTATCAGTTTGAGAAATTACTGAAAAATTTTCTTGAAGAATGCAATGAAGATGATGATGTGAGGGAATTTGGAGTCTATTTTGAAAAGAATTATGCCAAACGGTGTAAATTATGGGCATATTGCCATAGACTTTATGCTGGCATTAATACCAATATGTACTTGGAAGCTTTCCACAAAGTTTTGAAGCATATATATATGCATGGCAAGGTGAACAAAAGAATAGACATGTGTGTGTCTTACCTTTTGTGCTTTGTGAGGGATAAAAGTTTTGAAAGATACAAAAACTTAATTAAAGGCAGTACCTCAAAAAAGATCTCTGACATTCACAACAGACATCGAAGTGCATTACAAATAACAAATCCTATTACAGAAGTTGAGGATGGTTGGCAAATCAAGTCAGCAAATTGTAACGAGTTGGTATATAAAATTAAAAAAATGTCCGTTGAAAAAGATCATGTTTGTGAATTGAAATGTAGACTATGTGCAGTATGTATTCATTCATATACATGTAGCTGTATTGATTCAATAGTTAGAGGCAACTTATGTAAGCATATTCATGCTGTGCATATGTCAGTCAATACAGGTGGTATTCTCAAACGTAAAAAAGAAAGTGATATTATAAATGATATTGTTACAAGTGATGGGTTTGCTGATTTGACAGCCAGTAGTAGTTCCTCTGATGCTTTAGAAGATAAACTATTAAAAAACAAAATAAATACTATGACATCTTTGTTGGATAAACATGAAATTTCACAAAATACAAGAAAAAGGATTGGTAAAAGCATTGATAACATAATTAATTTAATATGTGCAGATCAAAAACAAGGAAACAAAAATAATGAGCCTCCAAACAAAAAAATAAAGTTACAAAAGAGATTTTATTCAACAAAAAAAAAGCCCTCTCAAACAGCAGTTACTCAGTCTAAGCCAAGCACATCATTTAAATTATCCCTCATCGATTATGTTAATAATACAAATAACAATGACCATTCTTATTGTAAAACAAAAGATTAAATTAATGTATATTAAATAAATAGATTTCATTATATTTAACTATTTTCTTCCATTAATTCTGTGACTGTCCAGCAAAAGGACAAAATTGTAATGTTGTTTTCTCTGTATTTTATTTTAAATGCTAAAAAAGGATGATTATTCCAACATCGTATAAAAAAAAAAACTTATTTATATATGTATGAATACCTTGAGAGTATTAATCATTTCTCAATGTGTTACTGCATTATATTTGTAGAATTATATTAATTTAAAACTTGCTTGTATTGCAGTGAAAACTGGAGTTTAGTGAACGTATTAAGTATTAACACAGATGTGTTAGTGAGAGGGTTAATACTGATTGCCCAATCAATTTTTTTTTAATAGCATTAAATAAAAGGAATCACCTTGATGTATGCATGATTTAAGTTTTACATGTAAAGAATCAATTTTACGGTTAGTATATAATTTCTGTTGTATCTTGTAGTGAACATTTTAATTCGTTTAATGTTGAGTTTCCATGATGTTCAATTTTAATACCAGCAAAAATAAGTGCTTTAGTAAATAGCATAGATTTTTCTTCTTCTTCTTTTTTTTTACATTTAAATTAAATATTACTACTGTTTAGTTCTCACTTTAAAAGTCTTGCATGTAAATAATTCACATTCTGAATATTTTTCACATCTTTGACTGGATTTTAATCATTTAAAATGTTAGATGTGAAAACTTATTTTGCAGAGTTTGTATGTCATTTCTTCATTCATTTGTTTTTTTTTATTATTATTGTTACATACATAAAAACATGCAATTTTTTATAATCTTAATACATAATTTGACTTAGTGTTAAATGTACTCTTTTAAAATTGAAATTTTAATTTGCTATCTTAGTTAAACAGGGTACACAGACCTGTTAAACATGTAAATATAAGGGAACTTTGTTAACCTGGAAATATCAGGGAAATTCAAACTAAACTGAAACAAATGTTAATTTCCATTATGATTGCGGTAATCAGGAAGAAAAAAATTAATCTCAGCTCTCGGGCTCATTCTGTGCCTGAAACCAGCTTGGACTGTATTTTTATATCAGTTTTGGAGTTCAGCCTTATGGTGAAAATTTTATTTATGCAAAAATGGAAAAAAAGAAGAAAAAAAAACTCGTTATTTTAGAAACAAGAATGTGACTTAAGTTTCTTACAGTATTTTACAATCTTTTAAAAACTGAGAGTAAACTAAATTGATAATAATGTGATATAAAGAGAAATATTCCGTCTGATTTTGAAGCCTTTGCACAGTCACTGTTAGTAACATAAAGAAGCCATGAGATATTTCTCTTCTGTTTGAAGTCCTTTGTTTATTATAAAACAGAACTAATATCTTTCTGCCATAGTTGTACAATGATATTTTAGCAGAATGAAAACAGCTACTTTTACAGTGGTTAGAAGTAAAAAACAAATTTGTCTTTTTAAATGATTTTCAGGAACATGAAAATTGAAGCTTTTAAATGAAAATATTAATCTTGAAACAATTTTAAAATGTTATAATGTTGTTAAGAAATTTCTGCTGTGTGCTTTTAATATCCGTCTCAGCCAAAAAAAAAAAAAAAAAAAAAAATCTGAACTTATCTCTAGGATAAAAATGAAAGAATGTATTTTCCTTGTACAAATCTTTAATTAGTGAAACTTGATATAAGAGTCATTCTCAGATAATGGGAAATTTTATGTTCTTCTCTACAAAATATGAATTGATCAAGTCAACTATGAATGTTTGGTTTTTGTGAATATTTGTGTTTAAGTATTCACTACATTATCTACTTTAAACATGAAAAAAAAAAAAAAAATCAATATCTAAAAAAAATTGTAAATATCATTGTCTACATTATCTACTTTAAATATGAAAAAAAATTATAAGTTGTAAATGTCATTGCCAAGTCTTGTCCCAAACTTCAAATTTATTAATTGAAACTCTCATTTTTAAGATTTAGAAAGCTTTAGAGCAAATGTTTTTAGAACTAAAAAATTAGTAAAACATCATTAAAAATACAGAGAAAACATCAAACTAAAAATATCTTGATGACATGACAAACATGTGTAAACTCTTTTATGAAAACTGATCAACAGGATAATAGACAAGTACAAATTATCCTTATTTGAAGTTAGTCTTGATTGTCATTACCGTGATACACAGTAACTTTTTATTCAGCTCCACACTAGATGTTTTGATATGACAGTATTCTTTCTTATCTTGTACAGTACCACAAGATCTAACAAGCAGTAATGTCTACTTTTGGTTAACTATGCAAGAACTTGTAGAATGATTTTTTTTTAAATATAAACTTTACTAAGCAATGACTATGCATTAGAATAATATTGTAAAAGAAACTATTCATGAAAATTTCATTATTTTAATGCTAACCTGGAAATATTGGGGAATTTTAACACAAGATATTTGTGACCACCCTGTTAAAACTTATGGGGTGAGACCATATTGCTTTTTTATAGTTGTATAGGAAAAGATGTGTAATATATACATATATATATTAATACATTTTCCAGAATAAAGCAATACTGTTGCAACATATAAGTCTGTTAATGTATAGAAATTTTGCATTCAAATATATTGATTAAAAATTGTGTAATTTTGTATTCTTTATATTACTATGTTCGTTTTCACAGGTATTTTCAAGTATATATTAGTACTTTCAAAATGCATGTTAAAAAAATTATTTTTTCTCTTGTACTTGTAGTGTTTATTGATTAATGGTGAATTTTAACATTTCATTGATTTATATAATTGTTTTATTACTTGCTTTTTTTATAACTTTCAAAAGAGTATCAAATTACTGTAACTGTTTACCTTTCTGTAGTTCTTTAGAAAATAGCTTTAAACAACATATGTATATATATATATATGCATTTTTATTTTATTATTCATCTTTTTTAATAATTATTTTCTTAGATGATTTATTTAATATTATAAGACAAATAAACAATACCCGAAGACTCGTGCAAAGCTTTCACACTGCAATATTTGAGAATATTTTCTGGTACACTTAAGTATTAATTTATAGAAAGAAAACTTTACAATAATTAAGCTATTATTTATGAAAAGCACTAAGAAGCCTTTTTCATAAAAAAGTGCCCATTTTTTGAAGGAGCACCCAGCCTTTTTTTATTCTGGGGGAATAAATATAATAAGCGCCAAGAAAATAAACCTTAGAATTTTCATTTAAAACAGCAAACGAAACTACACCATAAATTGATTTTTGAACGTGATAATCCTGGCGCAAACGATAAATAGCCAAATATTGTTTTGAGTTACATAAAAATGTTTTTCAATGTAAAAATTGTATCAGAAACATTCTTTTGGTTTTTAAATTAAATTTTGATTTATAAAAGTATTGCTCATCAAAACGTTTATTATTATTACTATTATTATTTTGCATTTTATATAAAATCAGTAAAAGTTTTTTCTTTTTACTTTTCAACGTATCTCTATTAAATTTCTATCTAATAATACTAATTTCAATTCTTTAATCAATAATAATATGCGGTCGCCAAGAGGGGGGGAAAAAGATTACCAATGGCAACCATTAAACGTGAAAAATACCATTTTTTTTAATTTTAAAAGCCATAATTAAACAGCGAATTAAGATACAGTTTTCAAACAAATTGCATTTCAAAGTAGATTTTCTTTCCTATATAAAAGTGTAAAAATTAAAAATGTGAGATGTTTAGAAATTAAAAAAATTGCAATAGTAAAAATCACAAAACCGAAATTTCATCATCAACTGTTGCCATTTACAAAATGACATCAGCGTTACGCACGGACACGTTTGTCCTTTATAATATAGATAGGTAAATACTCACAATTTTTATAAATCACAATGAACTGTATATCCAATTGGAAAATAATTCTTAAATTATGTAATGTATTGGTGCTCGATATGTATGATGTGAAATACAATATATGTATGATATATTGTATTTCAATGTAAAATTTTCATTGAATAATAATACTTGGATGTGTTATTCAATTTTTTTTTATGTATTGATGAATTGTATGAATATATTAAATTTGTAAATTTATCATTATTATTGTGTGTGTAAATAAATTATAAATGTTTATCAGAAAGTCTTTTTCTCATTTTATTCTAGCTCAATTGAAATTATTATTATTTTTTTTTAATCTAGCAAGGCTGATTATTAAAATATAAATAGACAATGCAATATAAAACAAAAATTTTAAATATAGACAGCAGACAGTTGTTTTGAAACTTCTAAAACTCTCTCTTTAGTGCAAGGTTAAAAACATTAAAATATTAACATTAGTTTTTTTGCAATGTGTTATCACAAGCAGAAATTAACTTTTTATTAATTATATCATGTTTTAAATGGTGTACAGCTTGAAACAATTATTTCCCACTGATGGTAATGAAACGGAATACTTTTATCTGTCCCTGTAAAAAAACTATAAATGCTACACACTTCAGTTGAAATAAGGAACATGCTATAGTAAACGACAATAACATGCAATAATTTCAGGGCAATCCAAGTATATTTATGCAAGTCAGAGCACGAACAGACAAACCGAAGTCATAAAACACTTTTCAACTAGGTAGGAAAGTGTTAAAAATGCACAAAAATATATTTACATAACACTAGTTCATTTCAAAACAAGACATTTAAAAGAAATTTTAATATATTTAGAAAAATGTTGTGTGAATTTGCTAATGTAAATATATGCTGTGTTTTGAATGTTTGTTAGTCTACAGAAAAAATATTTTAAAAAAGTAACCCAAAAGGAACAAAAAATCACAAAAAAAGCATAATGACTTTTATCAAACATATTTCTATGACTGATAGAACTTTAATAGCATTTACTTTCCCCTCAAATTTGTTTGAATGAATTGAAAAGGGAGCGACTACATTTAGTCTAACTATTTTTTAATGTAACATCTTTTTCGCAAGGGGAAAAAAAAAAAAAGTTTTGTCCAATAACAAAGAGGGCAAAGTTTATAAATACTTTTCAGTGCTCCGTAATCTTAATTTTTTAGATATGCTTAGTATTTAATTATTGTAATACAAAGAAGAATCACATTTTTAATTACTGTACAACATTATTTTTTTTGGGAAAAAGATGTTACATTAAAAAATATTTACACTAAATTTAGTCGCTCTCTTTTCAATTTATTCAAACAAATTTGAGGGGAAAATAAATGCCATTAAGGTTCTATCAGTCATAGAAATATGTTTAATAATAGTCATGTTCTTTTTTTTTTTTTTTTTTTTTTTAAGTATGAAAAATCCAAATATGGTTAGATTTACAAATTACAATTTAATATGATTGTAGATTTAATATGATGTAGATTGATCTAGTGAATCAGATTTTCTTCATTTAAATATAAATATTAATATAAATTAAGTTAAATATAGGTAACAATTATTTTTTTATTATAATTTTAAAACATTTAAAATAAAATCCATGGCTATTTATTTTAACTTCATGCTTTCACATTAAATTAATTTTAAAAAACATTTAAGACATTCTGCAATATTACACACACACCCTTTTTATCTTTTGTTATCAACAATCGAATGCAAAATTTCAAAAGCGTAAATAGTCATCTTATTATATTTATTTAAAGACTCATCTGACTACTAATTTTACTTAATGTGTAATACAAATAAAAATATTTTTAAAATAAATAAACAGACATCCTATCCTTCTGTAACTGATGAAAGCTAAAATTTTTTGTCACGAGAGACAAAAGTTCTGAAGTCAATTTTTTTAAGTCATTAAAATCAAGCATTACCTATTTTTGATTCTATTTTGCATTACAATGGTTAAAACTACATAGATATATAAAAAATTCAGATTTTTACGAAACCCTGAAAAGCATAAAAATTACCTGTGAATAAAATGCATTCCTCTGTTGTTTACAAAATGTTTTCCCGATGTTCATGTATGTAAGCTATGTACAATGCAGATGATTATTATTATTATAGCTTCGAGGTATTTTGCTACAGCTACATGCCGGCATAACCTCAATTGATCACATTTTATTTTGTTCACAGAATCATATAATCCATAAGTTCGACATCAAAATTTTCTTCACGGCGTATTTTCCAGAAACCAGACTAACAGCAAAAGCAAACCCATGGATGATTACAACCCAGCGAATGGTTGGTTGTCTACGATATTCTAATGAGCAAAGGGAAATATATTATCCAACCAACAGAAAATATATTATCCTTAAACAATTGAAAACTTATTATAAATAACAGTAAAATTGAATGCATAGTTAAAAATATTTCCCCTATTTAAAAAATGAATCTAAAGTTTTTCAACGAAATACAGATATATAAAATGCGAAATATATTCTGAACAAAAAAGAAAAATATATAAGCGACAATTTAATTTAATACATATATATTACAAATTAAAAATATTTTTTTGTATGAAAAAATCAGTCTAAATAATTTATTCGCTACATGCAGAAGGCTTAACTGTATCCTGTGACGAGATATTTAACCTTATCTTAGAGCAGTCAAAAGAGGTGATGTGGTCCCATGTATTCCTATGAGAAATTTCGTAGGAAAATAGTCAGATTTTAAAAGTGGATTATATAGAAAACAAGAGCTTTCCTACGTTAACACGAAACCACATTCACTTAGTCTAAAACCGATTAATATAATATATTAATTTTTTAAAAATCACCTGAGCCATTTTCGAGATAACAGTTACGACATTTTCAGGTCTTACATTTACCCAAATTTAGTTAAAAATGGGCAAATTAAAATTAAATTTCATCTATAAAGAAAGTTATACTTACATACGTATATACTTTATAGGCAATGATTTTTCCAGGAAGTTCAGCACTACTGCACGGCCAATATGGCACTATGCAGAAGACCGCCCCACCAGGCATTGCCTTCATTTACAAATATTACAATTATATGTACATGATCACTATTTTTCGGCATCCGTTATCTTTCACCATCTTTGTGAACTTTCGATTGACAGTCTTCATATTTTCAGATGTTCATTTACCTGATTCCTTTAATCCAAAAATACAGATATGGAACAACAAATTTTTTGTTGTGAAAGAGCACGGCAGGCATGTCTCCTCATTTATGTTGAAATCTGGAAGAATTACGACATGCTTTACATTGGTTTTGCTCCTGATTTTCTTAGCTTCCTGAGAGTGTCAACAATTTATGAACTGGGAAAGGAAACAAAAATTAAGAAAAGTAGAAGCAAATTAGAAAATAAACAATAAAAAAAACTATTACTATTTAGAGAAGCCTGGACAATAGTGTTCATTACTCGCCTAACAGGACTGATGATCCTTAATAAATTGCCATGGAGTTCCCAGACACTGTCTAAAAATTAAGCCATAGGCCGTTCTTCAAATTTTCAGACACTTATTAAGTATTAATATTTGCAGGGGTCTGCCCAGACTTTTTTCACAGAGTCCTGTTCTTGTGAAATTGTGAACAGCTTTTTAGGTGCGTTCGTAATTATATAAATACGTAGCACCTATAGTCGTCGTTTGGTCCGTCCGTCTGTCTGTCTGTCCGTCCGTCCGTCTGTCTGTCCGCATATAACAACGCAAAAACTACCCAACCAAATGGTTTGCAATTTAAAATATGTTATCTTTGCAGAATTTTGTCGAGACATTTCAAATTTTATTAAAATCGAATCAAAACTTTATGAGATATTAATAAAAATATTTATTAAGAAATTTGATTTTTTTTTTTAAATCGGTGCTTTTTTGTTATAGCAGCTTCCGATGGATGTTAAATCGTCAAGCGACCGAGATGCTTATTTTATTACAGAAATTAATCTGCAGACGATATAATTCATTTCACAGAATTAAAAATCATCTAGGTCTGAATATTTATATAACTAGCTGATACATATATATCTGAATATTTATATAACTAGTTAAGATATTTGTATGAACAGTGTCATAAAATATATACTTAACTAGCTGTTTAACCCGTTCTACGCACGGGATATCATGAATTTAATTCTAAAACGTGCGTACGAACGCACCTCGTTTGTAACGTTTGACGTACAATTTCCAACTTGTTAGATTTGTGAAAAGTCTAATGATAATTTTGTGAATTTGAAATTATCGTTATATTCAGGTTTTTGTTTATACATTCTTAAGAAGATAAACGGATGTAAAATACATATTTTTCTTTATATTTGTAAAAGTGACAGGTCAGATTTGACTTTTAAATGATTAATTTGTGAAATGTTCGGTATAAAGATGGAAAATTTTTGTCAAAAACCTATCTTTAAGGACAAAGAATTTTGTGAAGTGTCCTGTTTTAGGGAAAGTAATTTTGTGAAGGGTCCTGTTATAGGGAAAATAATTTTGTGAAGGGTTTTGTTTTGAAATGAAAAATTTTGTGAAGAGTCCTTTAAAGGACCCAATTTTTTCCTAAACAAATTCCCGATTTAGCATTTTTATTACAAAAAGGCTACATTACCATTTATAAAAATTACTAAGTCTATTTCCTAATGTAACTAACATTATATTAATTTAATTTGTTTGTAACTCTAAATCTATTTTCTTAATATAAGATGATTAAAAATAAATTAGAATAATGCAGATTTACCCAATGTTACAGTGAGAAAAATCATTCATACACATTCCAGTTTATATAATGGTAAACAAAAATATTCAAACTTATGAATGAAACATAACTTGTTAGTGGAGGTATGAAAAATTTTATTTATTGTAAATAAATTATATATTTTTTCTCGTTTATAAATGAAATAGAATGAAACATTCAATAAGGATCAATATTATTTGCATTTTAATAATAAAATAGAGCACTTTTAGGCTTATCTTTTAAAAAAGGCTACATTACCATTTATAAATCTTACTTACGGCAGCATTCTCCCCTCATCGGAACGGAAGACTTTCTCGTAATGCGCCGACGAAGTGATAATTTCGCATTCTGCCCCTACCGTCTCGGAATTCGTTCCCGTATTTCGGGGCTGTTATGTGGTAATTTTTCCGACTGCTCTAGGCAGCCGGAAAGCGTTCCCTTTATCGTTTTAAGATGGCGCGCGTATATATGCAGCGCTCCGATATATATAAGGATAGTTATCCGTTAGTATATGAGGATACAGTGTTTTAGAATAGGTACATTTTCTAATGAATACAGTTTACACGAAATTTTTAAACATAAATTATTTTTCAGTTAAAATTTATTTTAATACTATTTTGAATTGTAAATAATAAAGTATTATAGACCCGTTAGGAAAAGAAAAAAATACGCCCTAATCCAATAGTACTAATAATTAGTTAAAAGTTCACTAGAGTGAAAAGATTTTTATTTGCTTACGAAATTATTTTTGCATGTTACAAGAAACAGTTTTACACTACCGATAGAATTTATATACTAATGAAATTTACCGGAATATTTTGGCACTGTCTTGTATATGTATGAAATATAGTGTGAGTCATAATACATACATAAAGATTGAAACATATTTTCTATTGAAAACTAATAAGGGAAAGCATTACTACTTATTTCGTTTTGTTTCCAAAATGTAATTAACACATTTCGTTAAAAAGATAATTCATAAAATAAATAAATAACAATAACTTAATGAAAGATTTTGCTTACATTAAATATTTATTCAACACTAAAAAATTGTTTAGTTTAAATCATAATTCACAAACAAGATTAAAAATGTATATAGTTTAATTAATATATTTCGCTAACAGCATTAAAATTTTCCAAAATCTCATAGCATACTTAGCATAATCAGAGGTCTGTCCAGACTTAACTCCCTGGGTCCTGTCCTTGTAAATTATGAACAGCTTTTTATATTTGTGAAAAATCTAGTCATAATTTTGTGAATTTGAAAGGATCATCATATTCTGGTTCTTGTTTATACATTTTTAAGAAGATATGTGTATGTAAAATATACAGTTTCTTTATATAAAAGTGACAGTTAGATTTTACTTTTAAATAATTAAATTTGTAAAAGTTTTTTAAGACAAAGAATTTTGTGAAGGGTCCTTTTTTAAGACAAATAATTTTTTTAATGGCCCTGTTTTGAGATGAAAATTTTTGTCAAGGGTCCAGTTTTGAAATGGAAAATATTGTGAAGGGTTCTTTAAAGGGACCCAATTTCTTCCTAAACAGATCCCTAATAATTTACTAATTAACATAATAAAAAAGGTGGGAGCGGGCGATATTTTAGTGCAACCGGTCCCTGTGTAAGAGATTAAAAACATATTAATATATAATTAAAAGTCTCAACATTATTAATCACCCACTACGGGGAAAAAAAAAAAAAAAAAAAAAAAAAAAACTCGCTTTGCGAACGTTTTTGCTACAAGTCATAAGATAATGTAATATATGTTTAAATAACTCTGTATATCTATAAAATTTAGATAAACACCTCATAAAAATCTTATTTAGTTTGAAATATACTTGCTGCATTCATAATTATGCGGAATGTAATTCAAATTGTGGAAAGGAAATACAATTTGCAATATACATAATTCAAGTTTTAAAATGAAATCTAAAAGGTATATTACACGAGATTAAAAAAAAAAAAATCCCTGACGGCTCGACCTACAGGCACAGGTAGATTTCGAAGATGCAGACCGTGGGGCGCCTGTTTGTTGGGAATTACGGAAGAAATGACCTTTTTGCCATGATACGGCAGATGGGAACCGCCCACTTCGAAACCTAACTTGTTTGCAGGCGGAGCCGGCAGGGATTTTTTTGTTTTTAATTTTTTTGTGCTATAAGGGTTGGTTTAATAAAAAAATTGTCAATATAAAAGTTGTAGATAATATTAAGAGGATTAATAATACATTTATACGGATTTAATATCTTGTGAATTGACGGAGTTATGATTTTTTTCTTCTACCTCCCCCCCTTCCCTTCTCCCCCCCTTGGGGCCATTTTTAATGATATCTAAAATCTGTCATACATAAATTTTCGGCCCTTTTCCTAGATGTAATAATAACTTTACACGGATTCGATACGTATCATAATTAAGTAATTATGGGGTTTTTTCTGTTTTTACAAAAAGCCCCCCCCCCCTGGTTCGATTTTGCCCATTAACGAACTTAAACGAGATTTTATGCCCCTTGTTTTTATGTATCTGTTTGGAAGAGATTTATGCAAAATTTTTCCAGTTATTGTGTCCATAAAAAAGTGACATAGGTAGATAGATAGATAAAGTTTTGAACTGGGAGTGTTTTTGGGTTCTGGGAGTCATGATCGGCGTAGATCTGCAAAAATTTTTCAAAAATTCCAACTTAGGTGAGAATGTAATAGGTAGTATTTCTTACGAAATCTACCTAAAAGGAGCGAGTGGGCGGAGGGAAGGTGTCATATGACTACGAATATTTAATTTATATAGAAAATATTTATTTAATTTTAAGTCTAATGAAAAAGGCATAAGAACAATTCATATTCACTGAAAAGTAGAAAAAAAGGGGGGGGGGAGGGAAATGTCACATGACTACGAAGATTTAATTTCAAATTCAAGTTACAATAAAAAATTGCGTTACAACAATTCAGATTAACTGAACAGTAAAAAAAATAAATGTATAATTTATACATTATTTACAAATTAGCAATAAAATCTTTGCTGTATGGTCACAAGAAAATGTAGTATGTATTTAAACAACAATGTATATTTACAGAATTTAGATAAATACCTCATATTTTTTTTATTAAATTTGGTGTATTCTCCTTTATTTCATCAAAATATTTAAATTCTAACCGAAAATCCATATCCCATCTAATCTCCCTAGTCTCATCATTAATTAATATTTTAAAATTATTTCTTAATTAATATTTATAAATAATATTTATCATTGACTTCTAAATTCCCGCAAACCTAACTTCGGAAAAAAAAAAAAATCAATCATTTGAAAAAAAATTTCAAAAAAGTCTGCATTTAAATAGGTATAAAACACACGTTCACATCTCGCGTAAATAAACAAATCACGCGTGACCTTGGAAATGATTGGTCGAAACTGGTAAGCTCAAAGCATGGAGATTGAACGTCGGTCGAAAAATCCGAAAGCAGGGCAGAATTGCAAACTGTCAAATCTCGTTATGAATTACGGGATCGGTTGGTTCCGAGTCGGTTTGTTTCGTTAAGGGCAGAATACTGCCATTAGTCTATTTCCTAATGTAACTAACATGATATTTAATTTGTTTGTAACTCTAAATCTATTTCCTTAATATAAGATGATTAAAAATAAAATTAGAATAATGCAGATTTACCTTATGGTACAGTGAGAAAAATCATTGATACACATTCCAGTTTATATAATGGTAAACAAACATATTCAAATTTATGAATGAAACATAACTTGTTAGTGGAAGTAAGAAAAATTTTATTTATTGTAAATAAATGATAAATTTTCTCATTTATAAATGAAATAGAATGAAACATTTAATAAAGATCAATATCATTTGCATTTTAATAATGAAATAGTACAACTTTTAGGCTTATCGTATAAAAAAAGGTTACATTACCATTTATAAATCTTACTTAGTTTATTTCCTAATGTAACTAGCATGATAGTTGATTTGTTTGCAACTCTAAAACTATTTCCTTAATATAAGATGATTTAAAATAAATTATAAATTAATTTATTAAATTAGAATAAAACATTTACATTATGGTACAGTGGAAAAAATCATTCATGCACATGGTCATTTTATATAATGGTAAACAAACATATTGAAATTTATGAATTAAAGATAACTTGTTTGTGGAGGTAAGAAAAATTTTATTTATTGTAAATAAATGATAAATTTTCTCATTTATAAATGAAATAGAATGAAACATTTAATAAAGATCAATATCATTTGCATTTTAATAATGAAATAGTACAACTTTTAGGCTTATCGTATAAAAAAAGGTTACATTACCATTTATAAATCTTACTTAGTTTATTTCCTAATGTAACTAGCATGATAGTTGATTTGTTTGCAACTCTAAAACTATTTCCTTAATATAAGATGATTTAAAATAAATTATAAATTAATTTATTAAATTAGAATAAAACATTTACATTATGGTACAGTGGAAAAAATCATTCATGCACATGGTCATTTTATATAATGGTAAACAAACATATTGAAATTGATGAATGAAAGATAATTTGTTTGTGGAGGTAAGAAAAAATTTATCCTTATATATTATTTCTCCTGTCAACATCCCTTTTACTCAGAAAATATGCAACGCAGAACAACGAATGAGATACCATATGAAAGGTTTTAGAACCGGCTTCTGACATAGCCCGCTTAACAATTCGTTAAAACATGTTTTTGATTAAAATTTGCTGAAATTAAAAAATTAAATCGGCATTGTTTTCATGAAAGAAATGAAAGGTTTTCCTGAAATTATTGTTGCCAAAAAATAAAATACCACATTATATGATGCTCATAGCAATTATTATAAAAAAACACCGCACGGGTTTATTTTATATTTATGATTAAAAAGCGAAATTGAAATGTTTAGATTCATATTTCTAAGTCCCATGGTTTTCCCGAAGCGGATGACGTCATCCTCTAATGCAGTCAAAATACGATTGTTATTTTTTTTTTCTCGCACGTGCCTTTAGCAATCTTGGATCAGTTTTTAGTCTAACTTTGAAAGAATAAATTAGATTATATAATGGCTTGACTAACAACTAAATGTTGTTTGCAGATATTTTTATCCTTGCTTTTTCTTTAGAAGTTTAAACCTGCATCTAATAATTATTACATATTGATAAAAAATGATACTTCTCTATTATCCCGTCGACCACTTCTCATAACAAAAAACTATCGCCAAATAAACGGGTGAACGTTGCCATTGGAATATCAAAAAATAAATAAAATATAAGAATTTAAGGACACAATTTTTATTTTAATTAATAAAATAACTACTAAATCAGTATAAAACATAATAAAAAATACACGCAAATGTCGAATGTAATACCACTAGATGATGTAACAAACACGCATAATGATTCTGACCTCACGTAAATGGGACTGCATTTATGAAAAAAGGTCGACGGGTTAATAGAGAAGTACCTAAAAAATATTAGATTTCAGTGCGAAATCTTCGCACGGGCCCTCTGGTTTATTATAAATAAATGATAACTTTTTCTCATTTATAAATGAAACATTTAATAAGGATCAATATCATTTGCATTTCAATAATAAAATAGTAGCACTTTTAGGCTTATCGTACTATTAAAAAGGCTACATTACCATTTATAAATCTTACTTAGTCTATTTCCTAATGTAACTAACATGATATTTAATTTGTTTGTAACTCTAAATCTATTTCCTTAATATAAGATGATTAAAAATAAAATTAGAATAATGCAGATTTACCTTATGGTACAGTGAGAAAACTCATTCATACACATTCCAGTTTATATAATGGTAAACAAACATATTCAAATTTATGAATGAAACATAACTTGTTAGTGGAGGTAAGAAAAATTTTATTTATTGTAAATAAATGATAAATTTTCTCATTTATAAATGAAATAGAATGAAACATTTAATAAGGATCAATATCATTTGAGTTTTTACAATAAAATAGCTGCACTTTTAAGCTTATCACATAAAAAAGGTTACATTATCATTTATAAATGTTAGTCTATTTCCTAATGTAACTAACATATTTAATTTGTTTGTAACTCTATATAAATTTTGAAACAAAAACAAAAAACTAATTTTATTTTGACAATAATAACAGATTAATACAGGAACAATTGCAATTTAGTTGAAGTTATTACTTAAGTACAAAAAAATCAGCACACATTAAAATTTGCAAATGAAATTCCAAAGTACTTATGAGTAAGATTGAGCCCGGAATTTTCAAGAAATAATTTTGGGTCTGAGAACAACATTATGAAATCTTTGACATCAAAAGCATATTCATCTTCAGTTTTGGGAGAAATAAACTGATTTCCATTCAATTTGCGTCTCATGAATCTTACTTGAATAGAATCATCACCAATTAGACTACAGTTGTATTTATCAAAGGCAGTAAATACAAAACAGAATATTTCTTACTATGTTAAATAAATTGTTATTTTTATTTGTTTACTTTATTTTACAGTTAAATCTACTTTAAAACAATCTTTCTTTATAGAAAATAATTAAATATTTTGAACATTCTGCATTACAGGAGTAGAGTTTATTGTGGACCACTGTGCCCCAGGAGTGGGTGGTCCACTGTACCCCCATGTTGAAGTTCAATAAATAATCATATTGTTTATAGCTTTCTTTTAAACATATTAAATTTAAAGTAAAATAAAAACCAAGTATCTTAGCTTTGAAAAAAAAGCTGTTTTATTTTATTTATCTACCACCTTTAATTACTAAAAAATAAAAATATGATGATGAAAAATTTTACTTTTAGAAGCTCAAAACAACAGAGCAGGATAAAATAGTTCAATCTGAGCTAAAAATATTTTCTGAAGGCTATAAATAATCAGTGCAGTGCTGTTGTCTATTAGGATAGAACAGAAGCTTAAATTTTTTTTAAATAAATAAAATATTAGGGGGTGGTCTACTGTGACCATAGGTCCAGTGTGTACCGGTCTCCCCTACTCTTAAAAATAAAAATATTATGAGGTAAATAAATGGATATTAATTACGAAACTGTTAGATATAAATAAAAAACTTGACATGGTAGTATGTAAACATTCAATGCACATTATTTTTTTATATAGTTTATGGGTAAACTAATTATAGCAGAGAGGGTAGGAAATGTATTATAATAACCAAAATTTCCAACTAGTTAAAATGTCAAATACAAACTAACCAGCAAATACTAAAGGGAATATAAATAAAATAAACAAATAAAGAGACAATAATATGTATGTTTTTAATAAGAAATGTAATTTTAAAATATTAGACAATTTTCTATGCATCAGATAGAGCTACAGGTTCATGAAATAATCTTTATTTTCTTCTTTATTTGTAGTAATGTAAAAAATATAACAATGCACTTAATACGGAAAAAGCCGATTTATTTTTGTTAAATGTGATCAACGTTACAGCAAAATATTGCAAAATATTAATTATAATGAACAAGCAATCACAATAAACACATTGTTTTTTTTTTTTTAACATCGCAGCTAAATTTTTATCTTTCTATTCGATAAAATGAAAGAACTTAAATAATAAAATAAATGATTGTCTAAGTTCTTTCTATTGCACTATATTCTTCAATGCTTAATATCTAAATAAATTATAACAAAAATTTATTATATAATTATTTATATACAATTATTTAATTAAAATATTATCAAACACGTCTTATTTTTTCTGCAAGCTCACCTTTGACTTCTTTTATAAAAATTAAATAAGTCCCATAGGAAGTAATTCGTCGTTGTAATAAATCCATTTCAAGCATAACATCGCAACTTTGGTAAAGAGCAAAATATTATTTTTACATATAAAATGCAAATTATTTTTTTATAGCTAACCACGTGCAACATTCACTCTCCGAAACAAAATACACGACGACGACAACTGACGACTGACCATTCCATAAACAACAGAAATCTACCACACGAATATGTGATTTTTCGCCAAATCTGGTACCCGCGGCAGCTTATCAATACTACGTCACTTCCTCCAATTTCAGCCAATCATATTGCTGAGCCAATTTGGGAATTAACGGCTCATACGATATCTGAGTTCGGCATGTCTCACTCTTATATATGTCGGAACGGTTGCAATCGCAGCACAAGATGGAATGTCATAAGGAGCACGCAAATTTCTGCGGCAAACATGAGACGACAGTACAAAGCACAGCATACGGCAACACATAGTTAATTTTTTATTCATTTTCAGCAGTGAATTACGCCTGTAAAAAGCAGGATAAAAATTTCCTTGTTATTATTCAAAGATTACAGGCGTATTTGACTGCTGAAAATGAGATAGAGCTATTGCAGAAATCACGAAAAATGCAACATAGCAGCGCCACCTGTTGCGCGATTTAAAGTAAAAAGTAATCAGCAACAATTTATATCAGAAAGTAACTGAATAAAAGATTTTATTAAATTCCGTGCATTAGTTCTTGAGATAAAAACAGCGAAATCGCGTTCAGGACAACCGGAAATCGAAAATTTTCATGAATCCAATTCTTTCTTCTTGCAAAGATAGAAGACGGTAATAAATGGGACAGGGGGATTTTTAAGACTACCTTTGTCCGTCCCAGTGAAAAAAAGTTTTAATTACCCCAAAATTATGTTAATCATGTAATTATATAGCTATATAAGTCAAATAAATCAAGTTACGTAAGAGAGATATGGCTACTACACAAGAATTTAAATTTTTCAAAAATAATAAATTTTGCTGGAATTACAAAAATATTGTAAAATTAAAAGAAAAAAATTTTGTTAGTTCAAGTAAAATTGGTGAAATTTTGTTAAAATTTTGTACGAGTGTTAACAATATTTTTTTGTCCAAGCAACAAAACCAATTTTTCTACTTGAACTAAAATTTTGACTAAAACAACCAAAATGTACTCAACAAAACAGGTTTTGTTGTTTTAATCAATTCCTTTTTCTGGGTGTAGAAAAAGCCTAACAGGTGGCGCTGCTATGCCAGTTTTTTATGATTTTCACGTAACTATATCTCAAGCACTAATGCACGGATTTTCAGCAAACTTCATATTCAGTTAGACGTTGACCTAAGGTGTATTGTTGATTAGGTTTTGGTGCAATTCATCCAATAGATGGCGTACTGTGCTGATTTTTTTGTAATTTAAACGATTTTAGCGATAGTCATATCTCAAGAACTAATACACGGAATTTAATAAATCATTAGATTTAATTAGACCTCAATATAAATTGGTGCTGATTCGTTTTTTATGTATGCCAAACCTGTGTGAGATAGAAGAAAGTTTTGGGATTGGCACATCCGACTAGATTTTATAAAAGTATGCTACTATAACTGCATCAAAATCAACGTAACTTGCAAAATGTATTTTTTGCAGTTTTTAATTCATTTACGTTGTAAACATGATTTATTGCTGACACTCAGTGCTAGTGGCTTCAGCCCCACATTTGAGTTTTCAGCAAAAACTTACTTTTGTATGTGTAATTTATTAGTTAAATTTTTGTTCTTAATTGTACATATTGGTTTTAATTAATCACTGCTATTTTCTGTATAGTCAAGGTGTTATTGTTCATATATTTTTATGGTTACGTCAAGTAAGTGGGGCTTCTATATGTACAACTACGTGCCCCATAGATTATTGTTTCCCAGAGATGGGGTATCACTCACACAGGGTGTCATTTTATCCCCATGTATATGACTATAGACGAAATCTGGCTGCCACTTATGTCGGATTCCCCCCCCCCCCCCATCATGGGAACTTGATGTGCTGAAGCTCTCCGTACCACCATTGGCCAATGACTGTCCAGAGCCCTTCTATCGGAGCAGGCCAATAAGTGCTAACTGATGTCATAAAATTGTAAGTTCCTTATTCAGGCCACAGCGAATGGCAGTCTTTTTCTACTCGGGTGCTTGAAGCCGCCCCCCACCTTCCCCTTCATTCTTTATTTCTCAGTTGAGAGATTAGATTCTTCTAAGACTGACTATTTACTTTGATTCGTGTAAAAGACACATATAGTTTGTCTTATCTAAGACATATTTTTAGGTGCGTTCGTAATTATATAAATACGTAGCACCTATTGTCGTCGCTTGTTCCGTCCGTCTGTCCGTCCGTTTGTCTGTCTGTCCGTCTGTCTGTCTGTCCGTCTGTCCGTCCGTCCGCATATAACAACGCAAAAACTACCCAACCGAATGGTTTGAAATTTAAAATATATTATCTTTGCAGAATTTTGTCGAGACATTTCAAATTTTATTAAAATCGAATCAAAACTTTAGGATATATTAATAAAAATATTTATTAAGAAATTAGATTTTTTTTTTTTTAAATCGGTGCTCTTTTGTTAGAGGAGCTTCCGAAGTTGAATCGTCAAGCGACCGAGATACTTATTCTATTACAGAAATGAATCTGCAGACGATATCATTCATTTCACAGAATTAAAAATCAGAAAAGATCTGAATATTTATGTAACTAGTTATAGTACGAACGCACCTCATTTGTGACGTTTGACGTACAATTTCCAACTTGTTTCTTTTCACTTTGCATTGTCAACAGATAGTTTTTATGACTTCGTAAGATATTGTTTGTTACGACTTTGTAAAGTAGACATATACAGTGTCTCACAAAAGTGATGGGACACTTGTGCTTTATAAAAAGAAACTGCAATAAAATAAATAAACAAACATGTGCAAAAATTTTTTGGGTGTGTTTCATATTTAGAGTTAGTAACAATTATTACATAACATACATTTTGTCAAAATATTAAAATATTAATTTAGTAAAAATACAATTGTTCAGAACGGAGCAAAAAATGGCTCACATAAGTGATGGGACACTTACTTTTCCATCAAATATTTATCCAAAAATTTTACTTTTTAAAAGGTTTTAATATTTTGTTGGATTTCCTTTTACTTTTAAAACATGATTTAATCTTTTTGGGATGGATTCGACTAATTTTTTTGTGATTTCTGGAGTGATTTTACCCCATTCTTCTTGAAGCACCGATTTTAGTTGTTGTTTTGAAGAAATGGTGTGTTTGCGAATTCTTGATTCCAATTCTTGCCAAATATTCTCTATGGGATTTAAGTCTGGAGATTGTGGTGGTGTTTTTATTATTTCAGGACAGTTATATAGCAGCCAGAGTCTAACGTTCAGAGCAGTGTGCTTGGGGTCATTGTCCTGGTAGAATTTAAAATCGTTATGAAGGTTCAATTTTCGTGCTGAAGATTTCAAATTTTGCTTTAAAATATCAATATACTTGTACTGATCCATTATACTGTCAATAAAAACAAGATTACCAACTCCAGCGGACGACATACACCCCCATACCATAACTCCTCCTCCACCATGTTTTACTGTTGGTACCAAGTTCTGTTTGCGAAATTCTTCCCTGGGTTTTCTCCACACCAAGATTCTACCGTCAGAACCAAATATATTAAATTTACTCTCATCAGCAAATATAACTTTATTCCAGTAATCAGAATTCTTATTTATGTTGGATTTTGCGAAAGCTAGTCTGAGTTTTCTATTCTTTTCACTTACGAAGAATTTTTTCCTGGCTACTCTACCGTGATATCCAGCAGATCGAATTACCCTTCTAATAGTCTCAGGATTAACAATTATTCCATATAATGCTTGTAAATCAGCAGCAACTTTTAAAGCACTAATTCTTGGATTTTTTTTAATATTTCGAACGATAATTCGCTTTATTCCATTGGATAGCTTTGATGGTCGGCCAGGTCTTCTTTTATCCTGAATCATATGATTCTTTTTATATCGTTTAATGATATTGAAAACTGTTGAACGACTCAAGTTAACTGTTTCAGCAGTTTTTCTAATAGATTTTCCACGTTCAATATGCAAATGAATAACTAATTTTCGAATTTCAGGCGAAGTTTCTTTTCGTTTAGCATTCATGGCTACACAGAGCTAAAAAACACAAAAATTCCAAAACAAACTGGAGAGAAATACTGCAGACGATTTTATCAATTATTGCCAATTGCTTTTAAGTAAAAATAAAACCCCAAAAAATATTTTTATTGCTTATTTCAGGCGATTTTTGTTGCATATATAATGGTGTCCCATCATTTATGTGAGCTATTTTTTGCTCCGTTCTAAACATTTGTATTTTTATTAAATTAATATTTTAATATTTTGACAAAATGTATGTCATGTAATAATCTTTACTAAATTTAAGTATGAAACACACCCACAAAAAAATGTGTACATGTTTTTTTAATTTATTTGATTAGTTTCCTTTTGTAAAGCACAAGTGTCCCATCACTTATGTGAGACACTGTACATAGTTTACGATGACTTCGTAAGGAAGATATAGATAGTTTATTAAGACTTCGTAAGGTGTATGTATGTAGTATGATTTTGTGAAGAGATAAACTACTGGACTTCATGTTGACAACATGACAAAAATTTTTAAAATTTTTTTACATTAGCAGGCCTGTGATAAACAGTAATATATTTTAATGATTTTATAATCAGCGAAGGAATGCTGACTAGGACTCAAATGGTGTCTACAGCGCTGTCAACAGTTGATTCTTCTCTGCACCATTTTCAAAACCAAACAAGCCATAGTAAAATTTAATAACCTATATTGATTTAATGGCATCGGCATTCCGAGTAAATCAACACGAAAAGTAGACAGACAGACAATCCGCATTAATAAACACTTTTAAACTATGTTGGAAAGTTTTAAAAAACAGAACTAAATGTACACTAAAGACTAAACATTTATAATCCCAATAACAAGTAAAATGTGAAAAATATTGAAGTTGTTCTTGAAGAATGAAATTTCTTTACTAGGCTTCCTAGGTTTAGTTCCAAATATTGTTGACAGAGGGCTTTGGCTTGTTTCAAACTCCTAGAACGCACAAACTAACGTATAAAACTGTATCAAAGTACATACAGTTTTAAATTTTATTGTCTTTAGTGTTTGAAACTGTAAAAAGTCCTTCCGGCCTGTACTGGAGGAAAAGGTACCTTTCGTATTTGTTCGTTTTAAAATTTTAGCTAATGTTACTCAAAAAAGCAAGCTAAAATTCAAAGAATCCGATTACAGAAGATTCGTTAATACTGAATTTGACTAAGAAATTTGCCAAATTTGTCAACTATAGCCAAGTTGGCTTCATTTATGAACAATTATTTTGGTCGCCAAACTTGGCGATATTTCGCCAAGTTCGGCGAGAATTTGGCGGTAACGGATATGAATATATAGTTTTATGCGTATAATAGGGAAAATGATTACAACAATGAAAAGTAATAATTTGTGAGAAATAGCGTTCACTAAAACTCATAAAATAATCGTTTGTTTATGGTAATGTGCTGTCAGCCACCCTAGAATTTCAAATTGCTCTATGTCAGCCATTTCTTAAGATAGAGTTAAAATAAGAAAGCTCCGGAATCCTTGTATCAAGGCTTGTACCATTTGTACTTAAGCAAAAAATAAATTTGAATTTTTAACTTTTTTGTATATTTATTTTAGTTTTAAATCTTTCAGTGACCGCCATTTTGAAACAAGATGGTAGACCAAGCTGGCCAACGAACTCGGTCGAGACATTGGTGAGCTTAGTACACACAATTAATTTCATCCAAATTGATTTATAAATACGAGTGTTATCGTATGGCATAGATCAGATATATATATATATATATATATATATATATCAGCATTTGAACAGAGGGTGATTTTGGGGTCTGGGGGTCATGATCGGTGAAAATATACCAAAGATTTCCATAATTGCTTTCCTCCGAATAGCTGCAATATGGTTTGCGTTTTTAAAGGCCTTTGCAAGTTTTAGGTAGCTTTCAATACAAAAAAGTCCTTCCGGCCTCTACCGGGAGGAAAAGGTAGCTTTCCTATATATTCGTTTTAAAATTTTAGCTAATGTTACACGAAAACAGCAAATTAAAATGCAAAGAAACGTTTACAAAAGATTCCTTAATACTGAATTTGAATAAGAAATTCGCCAAATTATTGAGCAATAGCCAAATTGGCTTCATTTATGAAGACTTATTTTGGTCGCCAAATTTGGCGATATTTCTCCAAATATCGCCAATTTTGGCGAGAATTTGGCGCTAACGGATATGAATATATAGTTTTATGCGTATGATTGGGAAAATTATTACAACAATGAAAGAAAATAATTTGCGAGTAATCGCGTTAATGTGCTGTTTTGTTTCAAAATGTCAGCCACCCTAGAATTTCAAACTGCTCTAGCCATTTTTTAAGATAGAGGTAAACCAAAAAATGCTTTGGATTTCTCGTATCAAGGCCTAACACTAAATTAAAAAATAAATTTGAATTTTTAACTTTTTTGTATATTTATTGTAGTTTTAAATTTTTAAGTGGCCGCCATCTTGAAACAAAATGGCGGACCAAGCTGGCCAACGAACTCGGTCGAGACATTGGTGAGCTTAATACACACAATTATTTTCATCAAAATTGATTTATAAATACGAGCGTTATCGTATGACGTAGGTCAGATATATATATATATATATATATATATATATATATATGGATATATATATATATATATATATATATATATGTATATATATAAATCAACATTTGAACGGAGGGTGGTTTTAGGGTCTGGGGGTCATGATCGGTGAAAATATATCGAAATTTTCCGGAACGGCTTTCCTCCGAACGGCTGCAATAGGTAGCTTTATACTTTTTTGTATTGAAAGCTACCTAAAAGTATAAAGCTACCTATTGCAGCCGTTAAAACTATTATACATGTTTTATGGGTTATTTTACTGAAATCAGAGAATTTCTGTAAAAAAAATTATAATTTGAATAATTTACACTACATAGTGCTATGTTGGTTTTCCACTTATAAAGTGCATAATCTTTAAGAGCTGGTAGAGCCCTAAAGAAGAATTCCAAATGAAATGAAAATTTAACCTAATATTCAGTGTACCAAAAGACAAATTTTGAGACCTATCGGAAAAATTTTTTTTTTTTTTTTTCATGGTCATTTTCACTCCACCCTACTGTACAATCGACCAAAAACAAAATAACACCCCATGCATTTTAATCATGAAATTGTCTCAAAAAAGACGAAAATTGCAGCTATTCAACTAGATATTAAGCCTTCTTTCAATTTATTTTAAACAAACAAGCTTAGGGTGTCGCCTTCAAAGTGTAATCGTACAAAATTCTAAAAATTTCAACACGGACACCTAATTTTAACTTCATATTTGGCTTTTTGGTAAATGTTACAATAGGATACCAAAATGGAAGTCATTCTGTCAAATAGTTTAGGAATTATGAAGGATAAAAGTGAGTAACTCCTAATGTTTATTTCCTTTTTAATCTCTGCTAAATAGATTGCAATGCGGGTAGTTGTTAAAACGTAACTCAAAAACTACTTGACAGAATGAGTTGTAATATTGTATTCGCATATTTAAAGGTTTCTGCAATAGACATGTGTTTAAAAATTTTATAAGATATAATTTATATTTTTTTCAAAAATAAATTTCAAAATATAATTATTTTGAAAGAAACCGATTTACAAAAATCGATAAATAGAAGCTTTAAATATGCGAATCCAAAATCATTCCTGATTCCGCTAAGTAGTGTTTGTGATATGCGTTAAAAAGTACCCGCATTGCAATCTACAAGGTGGTCATAATTAAACTGACGGTATTCAGAGTGTTCGGTAGCGCGATCTAATTGCGAGAATGACGCCAAATTTTGTAGGAAGATTAAACAAGGCGGGGGACGAAGGATTCCGCAAAAAAAAAAAATAGTTCCAAAAGTCACCGCCAGGGGAATATGTGCGCTGTGTATTCGAAAAAGAGAGTTTCAAAAAATGAAGAATCAATACTGAAATAAAATTACCGTTTATTTAACGAATTCAGCAATTTAATCAAAGCTCAAAATGGTAACAGTTTATAAAAAGCTAAAACTTTACATAAACACTGCTAAAGATTCTTTATCTGCATTTTCACTTACAGAGTCCCAAAGAAAGCAACAGCAGAAGAAGAAGTTCTTAATTCAAATTTCACGTTGCATCTTTTGGCACAGTGCCAGCTTGTTTGGCTTTAAGAGGTAATGTGCTACTGTTAGAAGCAATTTCATTGAAAGTTATCTTTCATAATGTCTCCTTCTTTAGTCGAGCGATCGCCACTAGTCAAATTCTTTTACCTCAACCAGTGCAATGCGCCAGCCGCTCTTCGTGCTTTTAGAAACCACAAAAAAATGCGTAAAGGTAACGGTCTTTTGTCAGTTAATGGTTTAAAAGCAATGGTTGAGAAGTTTGAGAAAACAACTTCTCTAAATGTTCAGTCAGGCAGAGGACGAAAACCCGTATCACAAGATACAATCGAAGAAGTGGTAACTGTCATTGTCGACAGAGCACCAGACAATATTGCTACCACTTCCAGCGCTCGTGGGATAGCTCGGAATCTGGATATGCCTTATTGTACGGTATGGAAAATCCTACGCAAGATTATCCACTTCTATCCGTACAAGATCAGCCGTGTACAAGAGTAACGTCACACCGACCATGATAAGCCATTGACTTTTGCTCTCACTTTTCTTGCCAGAATGGAGTTGGATGATGCTTGGCCCTGGAAAATCTTATGGGGAGACGAGGCCCACTTTTACCTGAATGGAACTGTAAATACCCAGAACTGCCGAATTTGGGATAACAAGTCACCAAGAGCATTCAAGGAAATTCTTTTGCATTCACCAAAGATAACTATTTGGTGTGGTTTCACAGCAGATATGATCATAGGTCCATTCTTCTATGAAAACATTACTCCGACAGAACCTGTAACTTGTTCTGTTACCAGAGACAAATATCGCCAAATGCTAAACAACTTTGTTAATCCGGCACTTCAACAAAGACAGTGCCTGGAGAACATCATTTTCATGCAAGATGGACCCCCTCCACATATTGCTTTGGTACAGCAGCTGCTACGTCAGAAATTCACAACAGAAAGAGTCATTAGCCGCTGTTTTCCAACTGCATGGCCACCTCGGTCCCTTGATCTTACACCCTGCGACTTTTGGCTATGGGGTTACTTAAAGTCCAAGGTTTATCACGGACCTGGCTACGTTGAAAGATAACATATCGCGAACTGTACGGGAGATTCCTGCAGACATGTTATTCTCTGCTGTTGTAAATGCTGTGCACAGAATGCAATATGTGGTCCACAAAAACGACGGCCACATCGAACCTGAGTTGGATGTGCTAAATAAACGGTAATTTTATTTTAGTATTGATTCTTCTTTTTTGAAACTCTCTTTTTCGAATACACAGCGCCACATATTCCCCTGGCGGTGATTTTGGAACTAATTTTTCTTTTCGCGGAATCCTTCATCCCCCGTCTTGTTTAATCTTCCTACAAAATTTGGCGCCATTCTCGCAATTAGATCGCGCTACAGAACACTCTGAGTACCGTCGGTTTAATTATGGCCACCTTGTACTTTGGAAAAATTAAAAATGAATGCAACAGTAAGATATACAGACTTTACACCTTCAAAATGTATATACTATTTGACTGAATGACTTTCAGTTTGATATCCTAAGTTAGAATGTACAGAAAAAAAGAATCATGCTGTCAAAATTGGCTGTTACTGTTGAACATTTCAGAATTTGGTGCAATTAGAGTATGAAGACGATACGCTAAGATTACCTTTTTTAACATAAATTAAAACAAGACATAATTTTGGATGGCCATTTCCAATTGTTTCTTTACAAATTTGCAGAATAAAGTGTATTGGGTGTTACCATTTTTTTTGACCGATTGCACAGGTTATTTTCAAATATACTGAACAACTAAAATTCCAATAGCACTTAACGCTTTCCGGCACAGTGATCCCACTCCGGGCACACCTAATTTTAATTCCAAACTTGCATTCGGCACCAAGAATATTTTAATAAAATTTTGTTTCTATAATGAAAGCTTAAGATAAGGAGTTCGTATTTTCTATAAAAGTCGTTTGTAAATCCGGTGTCAGTCAACAATTTCTCATTTTACGAACAGGCTTTTTCTGTGCCGGAAACGGTTAAACGGTAACAGCTAAAGCAGTTATCTTTACAGGAGATTAATATATGAAATTAAGAATGTCTTTATTACAATTCTTTCATTTACTAATGTCACAAATTTTGTTTCGCCAACCATACGTAATGTGTCATAAAAAAGATGATGATAATCTCGTTTAAAGAAACGTAAGATGTAAAATTCAATGAAAATAAATGACTTAAATGTATCATTAAAATGAAGATATAACAAAAAGAAGTTTTAATTGATTTTTCCTCTTGAAGCAAAAAGATATGGAATTACTACGAGAGCACGAGTAGGCGTATTGCGAAATAGAAAAAGCGGGGAAGGGAGAGAGGAAAATAGAATATAAGGGATCTGTCATTGGGAAATTAGGAAATATAAGAAAGCAACTAATCAGAAAACGTAAGTGTCACACGAAAGAAATTACGATTTAAATCACACAAAACTGAATAGGAAACACAGAAGGAAATTCAATATAAAATTCAATATTAAAAAAATATATATAATTACAACAATAGTTTCAATAACAAGTTTGCTTCTGCTTATGACCACGAAATTTCATATATATATATATATATATATATATATAAGTAGTATGGTGATATGTGAAATGCAAATCTGTTAATACTAGGGCGCTCTGCCCCCTGCTCGCTACGCTCATCAACTCCCGTTCTGATTTCACAACCTCTTAAAACCTGGTAATGTATCCTGTTTTAAAAAGTTGATGATGATGATATCAAGGACGAGGACTATCTTCTGTAATCAGGTTATAATGCTCTTTCAGTTAACTGGTTATAATGCTTTTTCATTTAATTCATCTTTTTTATTTTTAATATTCATGTGTAAACACAATTTTTATGACGTAATTTTCTTTATTTCCTGCTTTCAACACGTGATCATTTAATTATTATTTTAAACTTTCATTATTGTTTTTAATAGTCTCGCGCAAATACATTTTTTATTTGAGATAAAACATAATCCTAATCCTTTGCGCTTATTTAGAAATTGGCAACAATATAAAAAAATGACTTTTTCAATAAAAGATTTTTTATTCGATTTTTAAGGATTTTTTAAGTTTTTATTGTCCGACCGTGATAATTTTTTGAATTTCTGAAAGCTTGATATATTTCGCGTCTGGTGGTATGATTTTCGAATCCGTAGGATGGCTAGAAAAAGTAATCGCTCCTCAAACAAGTCCCTAGTAAAAAAGCGATGAGAATAACCCGGAATATCTACGCAGATTTTCATTGGTCCATTTCCAAAAAATTACCTTTTTAGGTAGATTTCGTAAGAAATACTACCTATTACATTCTCACCTAAGTTGGAAATTTTGAAAAATTTTTGCAGATCTACACCGATCATGACTCCCGGAACCCAAAACCACCCCCAGTTCAAAACTTTATATATCTATCTATCTATCTATGTATCTATCTATCTATCTATCTATCTATGTCACTTTTTTCTGACCACGATAACTGGAAAAATTATGCATAAATCTCTTCAAAACTGATACATAAAATCAAGGGTCATAAAATCTCGGTCAAGATCGTTAATGGGCAAAATCGAGCCAAGGGGGGGGGGGGGGGGGAAATGGGGAGGCTGTTTGTGAAAACAGAAAAACCCTCATAATTTCTTTATTATTATACGTATCGAATCCGTAACAAGTTATTATTACTTCTAGGAAAAGGGCCGAAAATTTATGTATGACAGATTTTTGATATAATTAAAAATGGCCCCAAGGGGGGGGGGGGGAAGGGGGGGTTTTAGAAGAAAAAAAAATCATAGCTTCGTCAATTCACAAGATATAAAATCCGCGTAAATTTATTATTAATCCTCTTAGTATTATCTAAAACTTTTATATTGACAAGTTTTTTATAGGACCAACCGTTATAGCAAAAAAAAATTAAAAACAAAAAAAATCCCTACCGGCTCCGCCTGCAAACAAATTATTTTTCGAAGTAGGTGGTTCCTACTCCCGCATCTTTTCGAAACTGATACATAAAATCAAGGGGCATAAAATCTCAGTCAAGTTCGTTAATGGGCAAAATCGAACCAAGGGAGGGGGATGGAGGGGGGGGGGGGGCTTTTTGTGAAAACAGAAAAAACCCATAATTTCTTAATTATGATACGTATCGAATCCGTTCGAAGTTATTATTACTTCTAGGAAAAGGGCCGAAAGTTTATGTATGACAGATTTTTGATATAATTAAAAATTGTCTTAAGGGGAGGGGGAGGGGGTTTTTAGAAGAAAAAAATTCATAACTTCGTCAATTCCCAAGATTTCAAATCCGCTTAAATTTATTATAAATCCTCTTAATATTATCTAAAACTTTTATATTGACATGTTTTTTATAGGGCCAACTCTTATAGCAAAAAAAAAAATCCTTGCTGACTCCGCCTGCAAACAAGTTTGGTTTCGAAGTAGGCGGTTCCAACTGCAGCATCATCGCAAAAAGGTCATTTCTTCCGCAATTCCCGACAAACAGGCGCCCCACAGTCTGCGTCTTCAAAATCTACCTGTGCCTGTAGGCCGAGCCGTCAGGGATTTTTTTTTATTTAGAAGGATTATTTAAATAATTACAAATTAATAGATTAATACAAACTGAGATTTAATTCTTGAAGATACATAATTTTACAATCTGCTACACTTAGCCTTTCACATATATCAAGACAAATATTTAGAAATCGTAATTTACGAAATAACTGTAGAATGTTCCAATTAGGCCTAACACAGCCAATTGCTTTCTTAAACGTTTCGGTTCATGCTTCATGAATGATGGAAAATATAGGACTGAGAATTTCTGATATTGAAAATCTAAAGTCACCTGATCCGTGAATTTTACTTTTGCATCTCAGGCGTTCAAAATAAAACAAGAGAGCTATTTAATTTACAGATACGTCATAACTAAGATAAATTCAAATCCTGCAGATCGGTCATCCTGAATTGATAGCGTCTCGACATCAACATCTTGGCTTGTGTTATATTCGTATTTACAAAGGTAAATTTAGAGATCTGGCATAGAAAGCTTTGATTACAACATGGTTTTACATAAATACACGAATATATACTTAATCTATGATAAATTATCTAGGAGTTAACCGATAGACATTGGTTTCATATACTCAGCTCCAGTTGAAGTTTTTCATGGACCTTCATGATCCCTTATTTTCTCTACTTCATATCGATTATGATTTTTGGCTGCAGTTATCTCATATGGCCACAAATATTTTTCTTTAAGTTTCGTAATGTTGCCAATCTGCGCCCTCTTTATAGAGATATCGTATCTGTACTCCATCTTTGACACAGCAAAGTGTCTTCGTTCAGGAATTTTTCGTATAATTTCACGTTGAATCTATTCTGACACTACCAACATTTCTCTTCCGTTCTAGAATCTGTACAATATGTCATCCTTTACAACGTAATTATTAGACGATCCATCTTTAACTAATGACTTGATATATTTTATGGATTCATGTAGCCTTTGCGCTATTGCTATTATCTTCGTTAATTCCTCTTGATATAACTAGTATGTCTGGTACTGATTGTGTTATCGAGACGTCACGACTTAATGCGGCTACATGTTTCATTCTTGTCGCTGCTCGATGTTCTGTCTCGTAGTCATATTATTCGATGAGTAATGAACATCTTGCTACCCTAGGTGCTAGATCTTTTAGGTAGCTTTCAATACAAAAAAGTATAAAGCTACCTATTTCAGCCGTTCGGAGGAAAGCAGTTCCGGAAATTTTTGATATATTTTCACCGATCATGACCCCCAGACCCCAAAACCACCCTCCGTTCAAATGTTGATTTATATATATATATATATATATATATATATATATATCTGACCTATGTCATACGATAACGCCCGTATTTATAAATCGATTTTGATGAAACTAATTGTGTGTATTAAGGTCACTAATGTCTCGACCGAGTTCGTTGGCCAGATTGGTCCGCCATTTTGTTTCAAGATGGCGGCCCTTTAAAAATTTAAAACTAAAATAAATATACAAAAAAGTTAAAAATTCAAATTTATTTTTTAATTACGTGTTAGGCCTTGATACAAGGATTCCAGAGCATTTTGGGGTTTACCTCTATCTTAAAAAATGGCTGAGATAGAGCAGTTTCAAATTCTATGGTGGCTGACATTTTGAAACAAAACAGCACATTAACGCGATTACTCGCAAATTATTTACTTTCATTGTTGGAATAATTTTCCCAATCATACGCATAAAACTATATATTCATATCCGTTAGCGCCAAATTCTCGCCAAACTTGGCGACATTTGGCGAAATATCGCCAAATTTGGCGACCAAAATAAGTCTTCATAAATGAAGCCAATTTGGCTATTGCTCAATAATTTGGCGAATTTCTTATTCAAATTCAGTATTAACGAATCTTTTGTAAACGTTTCTTTGCATTTTAACTTGCTGTTTTCGTGTAACATTAGCTAAAATTTTAAAACGAAGATATAGGAAAGCTACCTTTTCCTCCCGGTACAGGCCGGAAGGACTTTTTTATTAAAAGTCTTCTGGAAAGCAGCGCAATTCATGACTATTTTGAATTTATTTCACATCAGATAATTTCTAAATTTTCATAGAGTTTGTATTATTGCTAGTACGTTGAGTTGCATGGATTACTGGATAACTTGAATATTTCTATTGTTGTGGCAATGTTTTCTTGCTCATACATTGCAATGGCTGAAATTTTCCATCATCTCCTTTTTGTAATAAAACAGCGCCAAACCCATGGCTGTTTGTATCAATATGAAGCTGTATTTTAATGTTAATGGTAATTTTTGGACAATTTTTTGGATAATAATTAAATTCTTTGGCAATTTTTGTTAATTGTAGCTTGCCGACACTATCCTTAAATATTAAGATACTCATACTTTTAAAATGCATAGAACATTGAAAATATTTGAATATTTTATTATAGAAGCTTTTCCAAAATTATTAAAATTCGCTTTACATTCTTGCACGTTGGATATTAGCAGGTAATGTAAATTATAAACAAGTTGGAAATTGTCGTCAAACGTGACAAATGAGGTGTGTTCGTACTATAACTAGTTTCGTAAATATTCAGATCTTGGTACAATAGCTGTTGCACTCTTATGCAAAAATGCATGAACACAAAATTTATTTTATGTGCGAATTTTCAGATTATAGATATGAATTTTATCTTATGAAATTAAGTTTCAATACACTTTTAAAGTATTCTTGTCCCTTTTTAAAAAAGTTTTGGGAAGTTCACATTTTAGTCACAATGGGACGTCAATGAGCGGTGGCATTTTTGTCACAGGTATGGCGTAATCACCGTGACTCGCAGTGACGTCACTGCCAACATGCATGCTATATGGGTTAATATCTATTTCTCTGGAAACAATATATCCAAAAAACTGTCGGTAGATTATATGACTGCTATAATTAAACAATTTTAGTATACAAATTCGGTTTTAAAATTCAGTAATACGGAACTCCATCCTAAATAGGACGTAATCACCATGGCTACCTAGAATCATTACCTATCATGGGATAACACTGAATGAAATACGTTTGATAGAATTTAATGGAATGAAGAAAACTCTTATTAATATCTTTTTAAGTTTTAATTCGATTTCCATAAAATTTGAAATGTCTCGATAACATTCTGCAACGATTATATATATTCAATTTCAAAGAAATTGGTTGGGTAGTTTTTGCATTCTTATATGCAGATAGACGGACAGATGGACGGACCAGACGACGACTATAAGTGCTACGCATTTATATATTTACGAACGAACCTAAAAACCAGTAGACTTCATTTTAATATTTTTTTTTAAATATATAATGTTTCTTAGATGTAGGTTTCAACTTTTAAAGAAAAATTATAGATAAAAATATCTGAAAACAATTAGTCAAGTTTGAATAGCATCTTGTTTATTCCATCAAAGTCACAGTAAAAAATGATCGAACATAACAAAAAGCACGCGCGATAAAAAATTAAAAATCATATTTTAACTGCATTAAAGGATGGAAAGAACATTGCTTTAGAAAGAACGCGATACAAAGAAAAATAAACTGAATACATATAAAATACAATTTAATCTAATATAACAAAGCATAGCTTTTAAGTTAGCATAGCTTTTATGTTAAACGCTACTGCTTCGGTCGGAACCCGATTACAGAAGAGTCATTTCCAGTTCTAGTCAATATTGAATTTGAATGAGAATATCGCCAAATTAGACAGACTAGCCAAGTTGGCTTTATATATGGCAACGTACTTTTCTCGCTAAATTTGGCGATATTTAACCAATTGTCGCCAAGCTTAGCGAGAATTTGACGTTGGCGAATATAAATATATAGTGTTAAGCATATAAGTTCTGAAACGATGGTTACAACAATGAAAGAAAATTTGGCGAAACCATGTTCACTAAAACTCATAAATTAAACCCGTTTATGGAGGAATCCTGCTGTATTGTTTCAAAATGTCAGCCACCCTATAATTTCAAACTACTATATCTCAGCCATTTTTTTTAAGATAGAGGCAAAACAGAAAATGCTCTGGAATCCTTGGATCAAGGCCGAACATTTAACACAAAAAGTTTTTAGGATTTCTAATTTTTTGTACAACTTTTTGAAATTGAAATCTTTAAATGGCTATCACAGCGCCCCCCCCCCCCAGGTGCAATACCCCGAATTAAACTGGGACCTGCAAGCTATCGTCAAAAACATACTCAAAAAATTTGGTTCAAGTATCGGCATAACTTCATACAATTTTCGATGATACAGTAGTGAATATGGAACAAAAATCGTGATCTCAGCGCCCCCTTTCCTCGAAATATCCCCAAATTCAAGTGGGACCTGCTGACCATAGCCAAAAACATCGAAAAAAGTTGGTTCAATTTGAAGCATAATTTCATACACTTTTCGACGATACAATGAGGACATACGAACAGATGGACGGACGGACAGACAGAGAGTTTGTAAAAACATGTTATCCGGAATCTCTGACCCCTAAAACGTGTAAATTCGTCGAAAACAGGAAGGCGAAAAAATTTAATAATACTTTCTTCTATCCTTTGATAGATTTGATTTATATCCTTTGATTTGATGGTCTAACATGATGTTGGGGATATTTCGACGAAAGAGAGTGCTGTGATCGTGATTTTTGTTCAATTTCAGTATTGTATCATCAAAAAGTGTATGAAGTTATGTAAATAATTGAACCAAATTTTTTGTACATATTTTTTACTATGCCCTGCACGTCCCAGTCGAATTTGGGAATATTGAGCCTGGAAGGGGGCTGGGATACTCATTTAAATATTTCAAATTCAAAAAGATGTACAAAAAAATCTGAAATCCTAAACACCTTTGTGTGTTAAATGTACGGACTTGATGTAATGATTCCAGAGCATTTTTTTGTTTTGCTTCTATCTTAAAAAGTGGCTGAGATATAGCAGTTTGAAATTATAGGACGGCTGACATTTTGAAACAATACAACCAGATTCCTCCATAAACGGGTTTAATGTATGAGTTTTAGTGAACATGGTTTCGTCAAATTTTGTTTCATTGTTGTAACCATTGTTTCAACACTCACATGCTTAACATTATATATTTATATCCGCCAACGATAGGATGAAACAATACAGCTGTGATCGTGATTTTTGTTCAATATCACTATTGTATCATCAAAAAGTGTATGAAGTTATATAAATAATTGAACCAAATTTTTTGTATATATTTTTTACTATGCCCTGCAAGTCCAAGTTGAATTTGGGGATATTGAGCCTGGAAGGGGCGCTGTGATAATCAATTAAATATTTCAAATTCAAAAAGACGTACAAAAAAATCAGAAATCCTAAATATTTTGTGCGTTGAATGTACGGCCTTGATCTAAGGATTTCAGAGCAAATTTTGTTTTTCCTCTATCTTAAAAAATGGCTGAGATATAGCAGTTTGAAATTATAAGATGGCTGACTTTTTCAAATAATACAGCAGGATTCCTCCATAAACGGGTTTAATGTATGAGTTTTAGTGATCTGCTGATTAGAGCCAAGATAGCGTACACAATATTGCACGTACTACTATATTTGGATACAACCCCTCATCTTTTTGCTTCCTTTTGGGAATAACGGATTTCGAGCTTATTCTATCGACGATAATTTTCAGAATTTTCAAGCTATGATTTTGAGACTTTCACAAAAGTTGCTCTATATACTTAGCTCATACATTATGCATATAATATTTTGATTGCATTCGCGCATGCGCAGTGAAACATTTTTTAGTAAACCTGCGCATTTTTCATCCAATTTTTATTATTTTTTAATTCCGATTGCAGAGTATTATGTACAAAGTTGTTTGACATATTTTCTCAAAATAATTGTTTTTTATATTAAGAACTCTGCAAATTATAAGCAAAAAACTTGGCGAAATTTGAGTAGGTTTTTATAAAAATCTTAATTTCTCTTCGAATATTCATGCTATCCTCATAAAAATTAACACAGTATATTACAATAAACCACTTTTTAATAATATCGAGTTTGAACAATTTTGCTACATTAGTTTTTACAGGGTAATCCAAAAGATATTCGTTCTTTTTCAATTTGTTGGCAGTCCCCTATGAGGTTTCGGGAAAAAATATTCACGGAAATATATAAGCTATACTGTACTGTTTACACACCTGCAGTTTCAGGTTAATTCCTCATGTATTTTTCTAGATAGTTAACAAAACGTCTAAAATCGCAAGTGACCAATCACCTTTGGCAATATAATGTATATTCCGCGTTTTTTCAATTATTTATCAAGTACGCTTTCCTTTCCTCTCATTCCTCTTATGTTCCATGTACCAATATTTAATGTTTCCGATATACCAAAATCTTTTCCAAAACCGTTCCATCATGTTCCGTTTGTTATCAGGCCGTGTGTTTTTTTCGAGGCTTATGATTAATAGTGTTTTTTAAGTGGCTAGGGAACCAGCCTTGCGCACAAACCCCCAACCTGGAGGACCAGGGTGTTCCTTTTCGTCTAGCACCTACCCTCCAACCTGTCCGGCTTGGGAGACCCTACCAGTGGCTACGCCACCACCGGTATACCTCTTTGGGTCATTGGTGCATGCAAGCCTCACCGCCCCGACAAGGCAGGAACACCAGCGGGAGGTTATCGCTGGTGTTCCTGTAGATATCGCTGGTGTCCCCGCCAATAAAGTAACAAAAATGAGTCTGCCCGGAGGCGGTACTCAAACCCGTCAAACTGGGTCGAATCCCGGTAGGTAGGGGCCTGGTCAGCGGTCTCCGAGTCTGCCCGGAGAGAGAATCGAACCCCTACTGTCAACAGAGAACCACAGCATAAAACCGCCGCCTTAGACCGCTCAGCCATCCTGGCCTCACGCTAGTTTTTTTCTAAAACTGGATATGCTTATGTTACACATGCGCATTTGTCTTTAATTACCTTTCGGTTTTAATCAAGGTGGAAGAACCTCCGTGGTTAGGATGTTTTATATAGTCATTGGGCAAAATTATTGCATCCATGCTCTATATTTAATGAATCTGAGAGGAATGAATTGTATATTGTTTATCATCGCTATTGCTGGCGGTTCCCTCTCGGTGGTTCTGACACGATTCCTTGAGTGGAGGAGGTGACCGGAAGCCAAGCATTGCGCGGACGCTCCGTCAGGTTTGCTCCGAATCGGCCCTTCAGGTAGGGAAGAAGACCGAGCACCTGACACACGGAGATGTTCGTTGACACGACGGGGACAGGAGACGACCGGACTGGCGACCTCATCGTGGTCCGCCAGTGGGAAAGTGGTTTCTGAAAGCCGGAGACGCGGCGCTATGGCCCATTCTGGTTCGCCCATTCGCGGGTTGTGGGCTCGTGGGTCTCCTCCTCGCAAGCGCAGGTTCTCTGCGACACGAGCGCAGCCAATGATCGGATTTCTCCGTAGGTGGTGGACAGAAAATCCCGTAGGCTAATCCCAAGGCTCTCGAGGATTTTGGGCAAAGGCTAGCAAACGCCAGCCGGATCTCTCCGAAACTTGACAGAGGAACTGACGGAGGCAGATCGAGCTCTGAAGAGCACGATGCGTGGTGACTCTGTAGTGCGCTGGGCGTCGGGAGATCCGGCGTGTAGCAACTATCTGCGACGACCTAACCGAATCCCTCCTATGGGAAAGGACCTAGTTTCCTCGTGGTCCTGGGTCGGTGAGAGGCACCTTCGCCACCCGTAGTGGCACCCCACGGACGAAGAGACTAGTTGCTTGCCCTTCTATGCATGTCAACGTTCGGACGCCGTGAGAAAGCAAGAGCCGTCGTGGAGCGTAGCATATGACCTACGAACTGATTCTCCTTATGGGTTTTAGGCGACGAAGTCGCTGGGTGTCCTCGGCGGTTCATCAGGTGTCTGTCCCATGCGGAAGTTTCCCCTGATGTGGGGTTACTATCGTAACGACCTGTGTTGTCGACACTTGGTAAACTGGCTTGGGGGTCCGCAGTGGGGAGCGGCCCTGGACCGGTCGCAGCGTCGTAGCGAGACAAAGCTGCTGGCGCAATAAAAGTCCGTTAGAGACTTGGGCGTGACGTTCGGAACGCGCCGGATGCCCCCGTTGGCTCCTGGCGGCGCAGACTACTTCTACCTTCGCTATTGTTGGGTGATACGATTTTCAACGCAAGATATTTCGAAAAACATGAATATTTCGATGTACGACATCACTCAAGTTGTTTTTTGTTTTTCATAATATTTCTATAAAGGTTAATCTTATACAGCTTTATTGAAAAAATTAAATCTCTGAAAATTAAAGTAAAATGGTTGATTTTAACGAAAGATTATCGGGATCCGGATGAGTTCATTCCGGAAGTGTTATACACTTAGCGCTATTATCAATAAACAAAAATATGAGCATTCTAAATTACTAAACGCCGTGATCTGCTTTTATGTTTGAGTTTAATGTTTTGTATAAGTGTCCAATAAAGCAACATTTCAGTTTCAAGAGAAGCAATAAATTTTTATGATTAATATCGATATCTAATAGATTAAAATACACTTAATTACTTATATATGCATAAAAAATATAATATCATTTAGTTATTATATGTGAGTACTTTACTTACTTAAAAACATTTTTACCTAGCATCTCAGGAAGAAATTTCATTATAGTTATTTATGAATATGGTAAGTAATATAATTAGATTCATTTATTAATTACCAGCTGATACGGCCGGCGTTGCCCGGTCCTGTCAAAAAATATTATGAAACGCGAAATGTCTCTAAAAATCGCTGATCGAAACCGTTCCTGTGGTAACTCTTTGTCTTTCGGAAATTAAATAGAGAGATGAACACCGTAGCGGAAATAAATTTAATACCACCCCCTCAAAGGTCTCAATCATTTGATTCAAAGCGGGTCTGTTTTTGGTCAAATTTTTTTAAAAAAAGGTTACCGTCGGATTTTCACAAAATTTGCATTTTCGGAATCAGAAAAATAAATTACGTACAGACTGCGAGTTTCGATTCAATATCTCTAATACTTTTCTTAATACTCAAGGAGGTGTGAAAATGAAACTATTTCGTTGTCTACGATTATCAAATCAGTAACTTTCTTTGACGGTTTCAATAAAAATAACCATTTTCGGAGCACGCGCAGGAAAATATTTTAGTTCCACGGCCAAAGGATGCATTCTGTTCAAAGCAAATTTTCCGACACGTGTTCCCTCTGCCTACCATACCGTGTATAGCAGACGTGCTCCGCGTGCTTCCTGTTTCCACCACCAGGTGGAGCATTCTACTCTAAATAAACTTATTTCTGAACAAAACTCCGGCACTCGTTCCCGCTGCTTACAGCACCGTGTAGATGGCGTGCCGTGCACACTCGAACAAACTGTTAGTTCCACTTTCCACCGTCAGGGGGTACCAAATCTATGTCTTAATTAATTAGATATGTCTTAAATAGTTCATGTTAAGTTGAATGAATCGATTCCTGTTGAAATTGAGCCCATAGAACCCGATAAAATAGATCACATCCCCCCCTGGATATTATTTTCGTAAATGGTGGTAACCAAGGGCTGAAAAAATGATACTGATATTTATTTATTACACATTCTACCGCCAGGTAGCGCCAAATCTATATCTTAATTAGTTCGTGCTAAGTTGAATGAACTAATTCTCGTCGAAATTGGACCCATAGAACCCAAGAAAATAACCCTGCCTGGTGATTAATCTTAAAAAATATTGGTAACCAAGAGCTGAAAAAATTATACCGAAGTTTATCTAGTATCAGGGGGACCTGAGAAAAGGTTTTTTTTTAATCGAACTAATAATAAAAAAGTTCTGATTTTGGAGGCAGGGGGAAGGAGGACGTTTATATCAGAGCATTAACGCGACATTTAAATTACAACCGAACACTCACCTCCCCTACACACACACAGAAGTAAACCAACGACGTTAAAATATTAGGAATTATCATTAACTTTTAAAACAGAAACAAAATCATTTTTTTTACATACAAAAACAGTAAGTTATCATTGTTAATTTTTGAAATCAAATACACAAAGTACGTCACGTACATGAAAAAACAAATCGCGTAAAAATCACATAAAACAAATCGCGAAAAATTTACAACTCGCTGTTTGAATTGCAATCCGCTAATGACTTTTTTTTTTCATCTGCCAATCACAATTACCCGGCTGACTTCCCGCTGGCAAATTCACAATCACTCAACTTCCTACGCACTTGACGCCAACCTCTGTCGCCAAGCGCTTTGGCGAGAAAATTAACTTCGCGCATGCGTGGCATTTGGCCGGCAAACTCAAAATCGTACAATTGCCATTGAATAGATAGATGTTTTATTACAATTGTACATTCTAAAACATTCCTCCCACCTCTTTACCTCGAGTTTTTTCGTCAGCATTAAAATGCTTTAAAAATAAATGAAAGCTTTCATTTTTTAAAGATATTACAAAGATTCTGTAGCTCATGAAAATGGATCATTTCCTGTTTTGTAAACAGTTACATTAAATAAACAATAATTGTTTTTATAAAATAAGCTTAGAAAGAAGTAAAACTACATTTTATAATACATGATGTTATTTACATTTTTTACCTTTTATACTACTTTATTTAATCTTGAATAAAAACGAATACTTATTTATTATATTTAGTTAAACGCTTTTTCCCTTTTAAATTATTCTCCCCCCCCTTCCCCCCCCAAAAAAATTCTTATATAGTTTGTTAAGCATTGATAGAATGAGATACATTCTAAAGGGGATAATACAGCACTGCAATAACACCAAATTCAATAAAATAATTAGGATCGTTAGGTTTTTACTTTTCAAATCCACCCTATTAAGTATATATATATATTTAAATAAATGTGTTAGTAGATTAGAGAAGAAACCTAATTGAGCATTCTAGTAATGGATATTAAATCTTAAAAATAAATGAAATTTTGTAAATGACCATTAGTATAAAAAAAAATCTAGTTTTCTATTACTGGAAAAAAAAAAGAAAAAAAAACTTGCAATTTTTGTAAGAAAACAAAGAAGATAAAAATGAATTAAAACCATCTCTTAGCTTGTTAAGTAAAAATTTCACTGAAAGACAGTGGAACTGTGAAGCAATATTTTATGCTTCAGTAATTCAATGAGATATATTGAATATCAGATATTGAGATCAGATATATTGTATATTCAATAAGATATATTGAATATTATTCTCTATCCCTGGGTTTGAGTCTCGAATTGGTTTATCTAATGTAATAAGAGAGGGCACCACCATACACCATACACTGATGAAATGAATAGAGATACGATTTCACGACTTCACGGAAATGTATTTTGAGCGGTAACTTTGAGGTGTGTCGAATGATTTTTTTAATGGCACAAAAGCAAAACGAATAAAAGGTTGTTGAGTTTTAAATGATTTTCACTTATCTTATTGAAATATATAATTTTCACATGTTCTGAATGGCGATAATATAAGATCGGGTAAATTTTTGTTTATCGAATCGCCGTCGTTTGCGATACCACATTATAAAACATGCAAGGAAGAGTACTGAAAAAAATAATCAAACATGAATTTTTATTGGATATCTATATATATAAAAGAAAGTCCTTTCTGGCTAGATGATCAACGCACAGCCAAAACTATTGAATCTACAAAGACGAAACTTGCAGGAAAAATACTTCTTAGTACGTAGAAGCGCACTAAGACGGGATTTTCAAAAACTCCACCCCTAAGGGGGGTAAAAAGGGGAACAAACTTTAAAAAAATTCCTTAAAAATCGGGTATTACAGTTATGTGACAAATGATAACATATTTTAATGTATTTTTGTATGCTGAATCGAATGGTATCAATTAAATACTCATAAGTCAAATAGTTCGTGAGATATTGCACATTTTTCTAATTTGGCGAAGTCTTTGACGTCAAAATCTAACAATTCTAACAATACAAGTGATAATTTCTAAAAATACGTCCGTTACTATAGCAGCGGAAGAAATTCAAATTAAATCTTTTTGTTTATTTTTGCAGATAGAAATATTAACTGCTCAATTGGGAATTAAGCCTTGCGCGGCAGCGCAAGGCTTATTTATTTCCAGTGTGACATCCTAATGTTAATTTAACACAGGAAATCCCATTGAACGAGTTAATTTACTAGAGTTTTTCCCACTTTTTGTACGCGCTTCCACAAATTTTCTTCAAAACACCTAATTCTGTAAAAAAATAAATCCTCCAATCAAAAAACTCTAAATGTAGTAAACGTGGAGTCTTTAAATTAAAGTCCAAATACTGATTAAAGTGATAAAAACATAACACGGAATATTTAAAATAATTAGCTAAAATTTGGCACGCGATGATCGATAGATTGAAGAAGCAATAAAAATAAAAACAAATAATAATTTTTCACGTTTCCCAGTTTTGGCCAATTTAAGCACCTGCTAGCCTTGGACATGCGATCTCGTGGTATATGTTTACTATTTCAAAAATATACGAGAATATTGTATTTATCTTTAAGATCCGAAGATGTCACCAATAGTTGTGAACGATCTACATTAAAAAGGTATTTTAAATATTCCGTGTTATGTTTTTATCACTTTAAGCAGTATTTGGACTTTAATTTAGATGTTACTGTCTTTATCAAAATTGGATGAATGTTCGATATTTACTTATCTAGTGATACTGTGATGTTACGAAATGCGTTTTTAAATTTCTCTCTTAATCGATGATTACTAAAATTCAACATGGTGAAAAAATGCAAATTTTCTGGTTGCAAGAGTGATGCACGATACTTTTACAAAGACTATATGCTGGGAGTTTTGTTTTTCCCTTTTCCTAAACCACAGAAAAACTTGAGTAAATGTAACGAATGGCTTTCTGCTTGTGGTATAACAAATAAGGAAAGGGCATGTTTACAAACAAACAGTTCCATCAACCAATCTACCACTGCATTTTTGTCGAAGCTATCATTGCAGGAATCGTCATGGCGACGTAGGCCAATCATATCATAGACCAGTTTAACATAGACCAATCAAATCCCACCATCTCATGTGTATTGTAGGAGCCGTAAAGAACGAACAGGTTTTTCTGCCAAACCAACAGTAGTTTAACCAACAGTGACGTCAGATGCCCTTTCCTTATACAGAAACGATGACTAGAGACTGGTATGTTTGCTCTCGGCATTTCATTGATTTAAATGGCCCAACTGAAGAGTATCCTAACCCTATACAAACAGTATCTCTGTCTGAACCGTTAAGTGATACATCAAATAAATATTCACGATATTATCGAGGAAATCGTGAAATTATCAAAAATAAAAGAGCCGCATACTATAAAAAATGTAAAAGCCAGATACAGAAGCGTAATACTTCATATTGTTTGCGAAATAAATCAAAGGCTAATAAATATAAGCTAAAATACTGGAAAAAAAATACTCAAATCATAATAGGATTCTCACCTCTAAGAAAATTAATCCTTCAAGATATCGACAGCTTGCTTTAGTGAAAAATCTGCTAGAGAGTTATAAATCAAACATAGCTCAGCAAAGCAGAAGAACAAATATTCAATTTCTAAAAACTCAAATAAAAGCTCAATTACTTGCGCGTAAAGCTATTCATACTAAAAATGTTTTGTATGCAAAGAGTTCATCGGCTTCAGAAAATTTTTCAAACAAATTTCAACAGATGTTATCAAAATCAACTCAAAATATCACTGCAGAAAATTTATGTGAAATAATTGGTGGCGAAAGAATTCACAACTCCAATGCAGAACCCTATTTTTGGGAAATAGCATATCACCCATTAGTTCACATACATTTAGATCATAATTATAGTAGTCATTCCAATTCTAAAATAGAACATATTCCTTTAGGTGATTTACATTTCGAGAAAAACATTGATGGTCATCATCCCAAAACTCTAATGTAGAAATGTGGACCTCTCTGTAACATTTGAGAGAATTCAGTTCGAAGGTTATTGCATATTCTTCATATATTTGCTTCTTCTCAGGGCAGTTCTACAAAGGAATTATTTTCAAACATAGATTGTTGTGAGTATAAATCGTATTACATAAAAGAAGATCAAATGTGTGCTGTTAATGAAATTATTGTTATGAAATTATTGTAACAAATGAAAACGAGATCAATAAATGGACTGTTTGTGACGATAAGAAAATAACAGATCGTACACGTTTTGTAAAAAATCTTGCAGATGTTTACATTTTGCTTCTACAGAAATGTTAAATTAAGAAATTGTCAATATAAGGTAAAATATTTATTCAGCTACAAAAAGAAATATTTTGCTGAAAATTTCATCCTCCATAACTACACATTTTATAACAAAATCAGAATACAGTTGTTTCATATATGCTCATTATTATTTTTTTGCTTCTTATGTGATAAAACAACATAAGATGTTATTAATAGCTTTCACACACGCTTACTAGTGTCTCTTTCCAAAGTGGTTGCAAATGTATTTTACACTATGGCATAAAATTATTTGCAAAAATGAACATGATTCGTTTTATTATTATCATTATAAAGATGAGAAACAATCCGTTAAAGTCCGTTATATACATTTTTTTGTTAAAAATTACTTTTATTATTTTAATTGTTTACAGAATAATCAGTGTTTGAACTGTATATTTCATATTACCAATACTGATTTTGATACGTGCAGTCTTTTACATACTTGCCTCGTTTGAATCTTGTCTGCTTCATATTAAATTGTTATTAAAAAACTTGAGATATTAAAAAAAAGGAACCTGCAAAGCAAATTAAAAAAATAAATTTATTTCCATTTTGTTAAGCCCGAGAAGGGACAGATATTAAAATTATTTTATTTAGTCAATGCTACAATAATGTTGCATTTTTATATTAAATCTTGCTCAGTCTATTTAATCTTAAAAAATTAAATTTAAATTTGAAAAATGATATTAAAGCAACTTTAAAACATTTCATTTAGAAATCTAAATAAATCTTCAACTTTTTTTCAGTTTTACATGCATTATACAAAATTTGTATTGTAGCAAATTCTAACAGACAAGAAACATGAGAAGTTCAAATAATTTTAAAAAGTTGAAGATTTATTTAGATTTCTAAATGAAATGTTTTAAAGTTGCTTTAATATCATGTTTCAAATTTAAATTTAATTTTTTAAGATTAAATAGACTGAGCAAGATTTAATATAAAAATGCAACATTATTGTAGCATTGACTAAATAAAATAATTTTAATATCTGTCCCTTCTCGGGCTTAACAAAATGGAAATAAATTTATTTTTTTAATTTGCTTTGCAGGTTCCTTTTTTTTAATTTAATATTATTCTTACGGATATTTATGTAATTGTGTATTATTATTATTATTTCTACAAATGCCACGATTTAAAATAAAATGTGATTGCTAAAATAAAGTGTACATCTCAATTACACCGTTGACCACTTTTCATTAAAAAAAAAAATCATCGCCAAACATGAACTCCAAATTAACAAATGGAAGAATGTTGCCATTGGAACATCAAAATAAATAATTAAAATAAAATAAATTCGGAAAAGCCCCACTCACCAAAGTGTCCAGTAAGTTTTAACACAAAAAATTACAATATATTAATGAAAATAGAAAAAAAATCTTGAATATTTTTTATTTACATTATTTTTCTTAATTATCCTTCTCGGCTGGTGAATAAATGTTTGTGACGTCAGTTGAAATTGATCTATTGCACTTAACTATGAAACCGCGACCTACGTTATACACGGCCAGTGCATGACGTTTAAAACGTCACATGCAGTGGATCATTTTTGTACTGCGATTGGTGCAAAGCGGCGCACTCCCCGTTTTGCACCAATCGCCGTATAAAAATGATCCACTCCATGTGACGTTTTAAACGTCATGCACCGGCCGTGTATAACGTAGGTCGCGATGAAACGCAACATTTTTACAATGCATTTTCTCTTTTAATGTCATGGCACAGTCGTTTGAGGACGCAATTTTTATTTAAATTAACGAAATAACTAAAATATCAGAAAAACAAAATGAAAAATATAGGTAAATGTCGAATTAAAAACCACTTCATGACATAACAAAGACGTTTAATACTTCTGACGTCAAGTGAATGGGACTGCATTTTTGGCGTTAAATCTTATAGTTTGGCGATTGTTTTTTTTATGAAAAGTGGTCGACGGGATAAAAATTAAAGATTACTTAAAAAAAATTCTACTGAACAAATTTTAATAGAAGTGATTTTTCAGGTATGATTTGATTAATGACCCTATAACATATAACGTTCTATGTTGCTTAGTGATAGAGCTAATGAGAAAGTGATTGGGAAAGGTGAATGCAATTATGAAAGATATATCTACTATGTATTTAAAATGCAAATTCGTATTTCATTCCGACCGTTTATAATTTGAGTTCTGCTGTACGGACTTTGGTGGTATTTACACAGCAATGCCAGTAAACAGTTAGGCAATTTTGTGGAGATGGTTGGTACTTCTCTGGAGCAAAGTTTTCGTCTGCGTTGTGTTTTCTGAAGCGAAAGATTGACAACGAATCCGATTACAAAAATCATATCATAATCATCTATCTATACTAATATTATAAAGGAGTAAAGATTGTTTGTTTGTAGGGGGTAATCTCTGGAACTACCGAACCGTTTTCAAAAGTGATGGTCGCAAATAGATGGTGACAACCCTTGCTCCGACATAGGCTATATTTTATGTCGGTGCGACTAAACCCAGGGGGATGCACGAGCGAAAAACATTCTGAAATTGCGATCTTTTCTATACTGATGGAGCTAGGAATTTGAAATATGGCGTTGTAGTTACTTATAAGATGTAAATGCTCTCTAAGAATAAAATAAAAATATATTCGAAATTTAAAAGGGTGAAATGAGCGAAAAGCGTTCTAAAAACATTCTAAATTACAATTTCTATGGAATCTCTAGAACTACCGAACCGATTTCAAAAGTGATGGTGGCAAATAGATGGTGACAACCCCTGCTCCAACATAGGCTATATTTATGTCGGTGTCACTAACCCCAGAGGGGTGCAAGAGCGAAAAACGTTCTAAAATTGCGATTTTTTTTATACTGAAGGACCTAGAAATTTGAAATTTGGCATTGTAGTTACTTATAAGATGTAAATGCTCTCTAAGAACAAATTTAAAAAAAAATCGAAATTTAAAAGGGTGAAATAAGCGAAAAGCGTTCTAAAAACATTCTAAATTACAATTTCTATGGAATCTCTGGAACTAAAGAACCGATTTCAAAAGTGGTGGTGGCCAATTGATGGTGACAATCCCTGCTCCAACATATGCTATATTTTATATCGGTGCCACTAATCCCGGGGGGGGGGGGTGCAGAAGCGAAAAACGTTGTAAAATTGTAATTTTTTTATACTGAACGAGCTAGAAATTTGAAATTTGGCATTGTAGTTACTTATAAGATGTAAACGCCCTCTAAGAATAATAATTTAAAAAATCGAAATTTAAAAGGGTGAAATGAGGGAAAAGCGTTCTAAAATCATTCTAAATTACAATTTCTATGGAATCTCTGTAACTGCAGAACCGATTTCAAAAGTGATGGTGGCGAATTGATGGTGACAATCCATGCTCCAACAGCTTTTTTAATAAAAAGCTATGCGTTGCTGACGACTGGGTTTTTTCGCTAATTGTTGCCACAGATTAATCTCGGAAAATGAAACATTTGAAGTTACTGAAAAAAATAATAGCTCGAAAATTATTTGTCAGATAATTATTAGACAAACTGCGTTTGAAAGGTAAAAAATTGTATATTTCTTGATATAAATTTCAAATCATATGATTATGCCATTTTTTAAATATTGAATTAAAAAAATTACCAACTTTCACAATGGAGTACCATAGCGAAACCTTCATGCGTAAAAAGATAATGATAATGGCGACGTGTCCTGACGTGTATTTTGGCACGAGTCTCAAACTATAGTAGCCTTATTATTCTGTTAAAATATAAGAGTGAATTATGAAATGTCAATATTTTGTTTGATTAAAAGTTCGTTAAGAGAAATTGACCAGCGTAGCGGGCGTAGCTTTCTCGTCTATATATATAAAAGAAAGTCCTTTCTGGCTAGATGATCAACGCACAGCCAAAACTACTAAACATACAACGACGAAACTTGCAGGAAAAATACTTCTTAGTATGTAGAGGCGCACTAGGACGGGATTTTCGAAAACTCCACCCCTAAGGGGGGGTAAAAAGAGGAACAAACTTAAAAAAAAATTCCTTAAAAATCGGGTATTGTAGTTATGTGACAAATGATAACATATTTTAATGTATTTTTGTATGCTGAATCGAAGGGTATCAATTAAGTACTCATAAGTCAAATAGTTCGTGAGATATTGCTCATTTTTCTAATTTGGCGAAGTCTATGACGTCAATATCTAACATTTCTAACAATACAAGTGAGAATTTCTAAAAATACATCCGTTACTATAGCAATTGAATAAATTCAAATTAAATCTTTTTGTTATTTAATTCTTTTGTTTATTTTTACAGATAGAAACATTAACTGTTCAATTGGGAATGGATATTATTCTTACGGATATTTATGTAATTGTGTATTATTATTAATTCTAGAAACGCCACGATTTAAAATAAAACGCGATTGCTAAAATTAAAGTTTCGAAGGTCTGTTTAGTATTATATATTCCTTCTTTATTTGTTTTCAGTCTTCAGCCATGTTTCCCCTTTTCTTTGGGTAGTTAGTTATTCACACGATTTCGGGCTAATTTTCCGCAATCAGATACCTCGCGAATTGGCGTTTTAGCTACCATGTTGGGTACTTCTCTGTTATCTGGTCGACCATTTTTCATAACAAAAAACTATCGCCAAACTGTAATGCCAAATAAATGGGAGAACGTTGCCACTGGAATATCAAAATAAATAAATAAATAAATAAAATATAAGACTGTAAGGACACAATTGTTATTTTAATTAATGAAATCTATACTATTATTATAAAGGAGTAAAGATTGTTTTTTTGTTTGTTTGTTTGTTTGTAGGGGAATAATCTCTGGAACTACCGAACCGATTTCAAAAGTGATGGTGGCAAATTGATGGTGACAACCCCTGCTCCAACATAGGCTATACTTTATGTCGGTGCCACTACTCCAGGGGGGTGCAGGAGCGAAAAACGTTCTAAAATTGCGATCTTTTCTATACTGAAGCAGCTAGAAGATTGAAATTTGGCGTTGTAGTTACTTATAAGATGTAAATGCTCTCTAAGAACAAAATTTAAAAAAAAATCGAAATTTAAAAGGGTGAAATGAGCGAAAAGAGTTCTAAAAACATTCTAAATTACAATTTCTATGGAATCTCTGGAACTGCCGAACCGATTTCAAAAGTGATGGTGGCAAATTGATGGTGACAACCCCTGCTCCAATATAGGCTATATTTTATGTCGGTGCCACTAACCCCAGGGGGGTGCAGGAGCGAAAAACTTTCGAAAATTGCGATATTTTTTATACTGAAAGAGCTAGAAATTTGAAATTTGGCATTGTAGTTACTTATAGGATGTAAATGCTCTCTAAGAATAAAATTTAAAAAAAATGAAATTTAAAAGGGTGAAATGAGCGAAAAGCGTTTTAAAATATTCTCAATTACAATTTCGATGGAATCTCTGGAACTACCGAACCGATTACAAAAGTGATGGTGGCAAATTGATGGAGACAACCCCTGCTCAAACATAGGCTATCTTTTATGTCGGAGTCACTAACTCCAGGGGGGTGCAGGAGCGAAAAACGTTCTAAACTTGCGATTTTTTTATACTGAAGGAGCTAAAAATTTGAAATTTGGCATTGTAGTTACTTATAAGATGTAAATGCTCTCTAAAAACAAATTAAAAAAAATTCGAAATTTAAAAGGGTGAAATGAGCGAAAAGCGTTCATTCTAAATTAGAATTTCTATGGAATCTCTAGAACTGAACTGATTTCAAAAGTGATGGTGGCAAATTGGTAGTGACAATCCTTGCTCCAACAGCCCCTTTAATAAAAAACTATGCGTTTCTGACGACTGGGTTTTTCGCTAATTGTTGCCACAGATTAATCTCGGAAAATGAAACATTTGAAGTTACTGAAAAAAAAATAGTAGCTTGAAAAGTATTTGTCAGAAAATTGTTAGGCAAACTGCGTTTGAAAGGTAAAAATTTGTATTTTTCTTGATATAAATTTCAAATCTAATGATTATGCCATTTTCAAATATTGAATTTGAAAAAATACCAAATTTCACAATGGAGTACCATAGCAAAACATTCATGCGTAAAAAGGTAATGATAAGGGCAACGTGTCCTGTCGTGTATATTGGCTATAGCACGAGTCACAAATTATAGCAGCCTTATTATTCTGTTAAAATATAAAAGTGAATTATGAAATGTCAATATTTTGTTGGATTAAAAGTTCGTTATAAGAAATTGACCAGCGTAGCGGGCGTATCTTGCTAGTTTTTTTATAAAGCAAAAAATTTGAGGGGGAGGGGTTCATTACTGTTATGTCACATTTACCCTATTATCAGTCAGCAACAAAACACTTATCTTAGCATTTCCTCAACAAGTAATTAAGGTAAATATAATAAACTTTCATCTATTTATTGTGATCATTTTAAGAAAGGTAAAGTTATAAAGCGGATCTAAAACACATTGCACATGTTCACAATATATATATGCTTACATATGTATCTGGAGGCACGGCAGTGCCTCCGCCAAGTCGAGAGAGGACAGCCGTAAGCATACTTTTCTGGAAGCAACTCAGGGCACTTTTGACCCCCCCCCCCCCCCCATATCTCTGCGCTGGAGTATCCCAAAAATTTGAAACTTCGTTTTTCTAGAGTATTTGGCACACAGGACCAAAATTTAAAATTACAACTTTCTGTCTTTTCTAGTTCAGACGATATATGAACTCAAACATTCGATTTTTTGTCACTCAGTCACTCACTCGTTCACGCGTCATCAAAAAGATTAGGTAGATCCCGTAGCCCTAGAAACTTGACATTTGGAAAAAAGGTAGTGTTCAGGATACAAAGAAAGGAAAAATTATAAAATCCGGAAAATTAAAAAAAAAAAAAATTCGAAAATTCAACAAATTCCATCAAAATTGAAAATTGAATATAATACGATCTTGTAGTCTTAGAAACTTAAGATTCGGTGTGAAGGTAGTGTTTAGTATCCAGAAAAAGGAAACATCAAAAACACCACAAAAATCGAAAGCAAAATTGAAAAAATTGAAAAATCGAAAAAAATCGAAAAATTTCAAATAATCCAATTTTGTTGCGCTTGAAACTTAGAATTCGGAATAAAGGTAGTATTTAGGATGCAAAATAAGAAAAAATTAAAAATTCCGGAAAATTGGATTTTTTTTTTCAAAAATTCGAATAATTCGAAAAACATTGAAAAAATTAAAATAATTTGATTTTTAGCCTTAGAAACCTAAAATTCGCAGTAAAGATAGTGTTTAGGATTCAAAATAAGTTAAAATAGAAAACGCAATAAAATTCGAAAATAAAATAAAAAAATCGAAAAAATCGGAAAAATCGAAAAATAAGGAAAATTTGAAAATACTTCGATTCCATAGCGCTAGAAACTTGAAATTTGGAATAAAGGTAATATTTAAGATACTAAATAAGGAAAAATTCAAAAATATGGATAATTCAAAAAATACCCATAAATTAGTGCAGACGATATATGAACACAAAGTTTCGATTTTTTGTCACTCACACACTCACTCACTCTCGAGTCATCAAAAAGATTGGGTAGATCCCGCAGCCACAGAAGCTTAAAATTTGGAATAAAGCTAGTGATTCGGATACAAAGAAAGGAAAAATTATAAAATCCGGAAAATTAAAAAAACATTCGGAAATTCAAAAAAAAAATCGAACAAAATTAAAAATTGAAAATAACACGATCTTGTAGTCTTAAAAACTTAAAATTTGGTGTAAGATAGTGTTTAGAATTCAGAAAAAGAAAACATCAAAAACACAAAAAAAAATTGAAAATAAAATCGAAAAATCGAAAAAAATCGAAATTTTTCAAATAATCCAATTTTGTTGCGCTAGAAACTTGGAATTCGGAATAAAGGTAGTATTCAGGATGCAAAATAAGAAAAAATTTAAAAATCCAGAAAATTGAAAAAAAAAAATCAAAAATTCGAAAAATTCGAAAAAAATTGAAAAAAAAAATTAAATAATTTGATCTTGGCCTTAGAAACTTAAAATTCGCGGTAAAGATAGTGTTTAGGATTCAGAATAAATTAAAATTAAACGCAATAAAATTCGAAAATAAAATTTAAAAAATCGAAAGAAATCGAAAAATAAGGAAATTTTGAAAATAATTTGATTTCATAGCGCTAGAAACTTGAAATTTGGAATAAAGGTAATGTTTAAGATACTAAATAAGGAAACATTAAAAAATATGGATAATTAAAAAAAAAAAAAAAAAAAAAAATAGAAAGAAAGAAAGAAAAAGAGAGAAATTGAAAATAGTATGATCTCGTAGCCTTAGAAACTGAAAATTTGGTGTAGAGGTAGTGTTTAGGATTCAGAAAAAGAAAAAATTAAAAACACAACAAAAATTGAAAATAAAATTAAAAAAACGAAAATCTGAAAATAATTCGATTTTGTAAAGCTAGAAACTTAAAATTTGGAATAAAGGTAGTATTTAGGATACAAAAAAAGAAATAAATAAAAAATATGTAAAATTCAAAAATTCGAAAAATCGAAAAAAATTCGATTTTGTAGCTTTAGAACTTAAAATTCGGCGTAAACTTATTGTTTAGGATACAGAAAAAGAGAAAAATTAAAACACAATAAATTCGAAAATAGAATAAAAAACTCGAAAAAAATCGGAAATTTCAAAATAATTCGATTTTGTAGCGCTAGAAACTTGAAATTTGTAATAAAGGATACAAAAAAAATAAATAAATAAAAATCCAGAAAATTAAAAAAAAATTTCGAAAAAATCAAAAATTAAAAATAATTTTATCTTTTACTCTTAGAAACTTAAAACTTGGTGTAAAGGTAGTATTTACTATTCAATAAAAGGAACAATTAAAATATTCGTTAAATTCGAAAGTAAAATCGAAAAATCGAAATATCTTTAAGAAATCGAAAATTCGAAAACAATTTGATTTTGTACTGCTAGAAACATTAGTTTTAAGATAATTGTCCTTTGTACAATGCCCCTAATTGTTTTATGTTATTTCCCCCGGATTATGGTTTTCTTTTCTTTCGTTTACGAATTTCGTTATAGAAAGGTTCCGGTATAGACTGACTACGATATAGGCGAGTTCTTTATAGACAGATTTCTTTTCTTTCACAGGTTGTACTCTATTTACTTCACATATGAAATATGGATTGTTAAATGATGTTAGCCCCACAAGAATTTTCACAGCTCTCCCTACCCTCCCGACATTACTGGCTGGTTATGGCTTGATTGTCCTTTCTAAATAAAATCATGATGACTGTAAGATTCACTTGATTTATCTCTAAATTGAACCTAAATAATCCTAAGAAGACGGATCAAATAATTACTATATTGGCATGACATTCGGGTAACTTAGAATCGGAAAATAAATAAATTTATAAAAAGTCGAAAATTTGAAAATAATTCTATTTTGTAGTCCTAGACATTTGGCAGTAAGGCAGGGTTTAGTACACAAAGTAAGGAAAAATTAAAAAATCCGTAAACAATAAAAAAAGACTAAAAAAAAAAACGAAAAAAAAAACCATCGAAAAAAGGAATATAGTTTGATTTATTGGAAATTTCCGGAAATTTTAATTTTGGCTTTCTTTTTATACTAAAAAGTTCTTTTATGTTAAATATCAAGTATCTAGGGCTGCGAGTAATATCTCAAATGGATAGCACATATCTTGGAAGCAATTGAGAGTACTTTTGACACCCCCCCCCCCTTCCATAACTTAGTGCTTGCCTAGGAACCTGAAATCTCTTTTTATCTACAGTACTTTGCAAACGAAACCAAAGCTTTAAATTTTTTATACCTGTAAATAATAGGGACAGAGTGTGGGCTTAGCGAAAATCAGTGGATGATCTCCAAAAAGAACCCAAAATCAAGAAAAGGAGGATTACTTACAAAAAGAAGTGAAATCTCATCAAAAAGTCACCTGTAAAAAATGCAGCCAAGTCTCGTTAAAGCCAAGTTTAACTATCTTATTAACTCTGAAATTTTCATTCACAAATCACTCCTAGTCTCTACATCTTTAGTTAATTATTATTTTGTGACTTGGCAATTACGCAGCACAGGGAAGTTATTACACCTTACTATGTTATGGGATGGGATGGGATAATTTAATTAAGACAAATTACATACGCACAGGGAAGTTATTACACTTTAATATGTTATAGTATTATTTGATTAAGACTAACTATATACATCACATTCTCGTGCTACGTAATTACCAAGTCACAAAATAATAATTAACTAAAGATGTAGAGACTAGGAGTGATTTGTGAATGAAAAATTCAGAGTTAATAAGATAGTTAAACTTGGCTTTATACGATCTCAGTACTTTTTACGGTAAATAAGTTACGAGACTTGGCTGCATTTTTTACAGGTGACTTTTTGATGAGATTATAATTAGTCAGAAATACTTCTTACATAAACAAGAAACGCGCGGTCGAAATGTTGCAGTAGTTTCAACCGTTTGCAAATTCGTATAACACACGCGAATGCGTGCTACAGTTTATTTTCTCGCCAAACCGTTTGGCGTCAAGTGCGTAGGACGTTGAGTGATTGTGAATTTGCTTCCCGCTGTGCTTACAATCCTATCAGCTACCAATCACAACTACTCTCCATCGGTTTTGATTTCTAGCGGAATCAATTGACGTCATGCGCTGCAAAACATGAAAAAAAGGTTAAAAAATACTTAAAAAATCGAATTTAAAAAATCTAATAAAAAATCGGGATAATAAATAATCCGCCGCTCCCTTTTAATATCATGATTTTTTATCTGTAAAGAATTATAAACTTTCTCCTAGCTAAAAAGTGAAAAAAAATTACGATTCTGAGCGTAGGAGGATACTGGCTAAAATGGAAGCAACCACCGGACCAATCAAGCATTCTGGGCAAAATTTCTTAGTGCCGAAGGAAAAAATTCGCCAAAAATTCAAACATCGCTGTACGAATTTCGCATAAACTTTACTGAAAAGAGGACAAAATTTACTATATTGGGTTAAAAGATTGGAACCCGATTCTGGTTACGAATGTGGAAAAATCACAGCAAAACCTGAAAAAACACTAAAAATCGCATAAGAAATTTAATAAAAAACAATATATTCAAAATTTCCAAATTCGGGCTTTGAGGTGCAAAACTACATGCATAGATGTACCTTCCCGCCAAATGTTGTAGCTCTGCGTGCAGCGGTCTCTTCAGATCACACAAACTTCGTTCCTTATTATAGTTGGATATTGAAGCTTGAAAGGGAAATGCTTTACTTTTTGATGCGGACTTCAGTCGCTGGAGCTTCAATGAATCGTGAAATATTACACTATAATAATTTATATAGTAAATGTATGTTCTTGAATATTTCAAGTTTTATTTTTTTAAAATATGTTTTTGAATATTTTTATTTTTAATTCTAAAAATATCACATAAGTTCTTATGAAAATAATATTTTATTCTGGGAATATATTTTATTAATAGATTTTTTCAAAAATCTGTAACATAAAATATTTTTATTCTATGATCTATTTACTTCAAAGTGTTTTTTCCGTAAAATTTTGGATATATCCTTGGATTCGACACTAATAATTCCATTGAGGACATTTAAAAAAAAAAAATTACTTTTTCTCAAATAGGAACACTCATAAGTCTCCATTAATAACTTTTTACATCAGAAACGAAAATATATCTTCATGCATATCTAGTTTAATCTCTAGCAAAAACCATTCGAATATTTATCCAATTGGTTCATAAGGAATTACGCAATGCAAATTTCAAACGAATCGAATATTTGAACTTATATACTTGTATTTTTTCTCAAATATTTTTGTATATTGATTCGAAAAATTACGCGAGATATCTCTAACACACACAGGTATATATTGAGAGTTGGGCATTCTCACAAAAAAAAAAAAAAAAAAAAAAACATTTAATTTAAACTCAAATTCAATTTCTCAAAAATGAGTCAAGTTAACACTCAACCTCAAAATTTATAAATCAAATTCGCTCAGTTCAAATTCATTTGTAAAATGTTAGCGAAATTCAAAGTTGAATCCTGTGGATTTTTGTTTCACGAGCTGTGCAAAGATTAACGTGTTTTAAATTAACTTGCGATATGACAGTACCAATATCTGGTATCCCCCATTAAACTAAATTAAATAACTATAAACCATAAATCATGGCCCTAATATATATATGCATCTTTAAACTAATTTCTACATGTATAACTTTAAGAAAAAAGTTTAGGATGGTTGCATTACAAAAACACTTTTTTAATTTTAAAAAATAAGATGGTTGCTTCAAAATTCCACTTTATGTATTCTCAACAGTTTCTTCCTCATTGAATATGTTCTTGGCCCTCTAGTGGTGAATAAATTGACTCCAAAATAAAAATAAGGGTCTCATTTACCACTAGATGACAATACTTTGCAGAATTTTACAAGAAAATGCTTATATGAGTTAGATTTTTGCTCAAGTGTCAGTTATTGGTAATATGTCAATAACTGGGGATTTCACCCTATTAGAACTTTTATTTTCCAAATTGCAATATTTTTGTGAAATAATTTTTTGGTTATTCAATGTATTTTTTTATGCATCACACCTACATGATAAGTTATCGTTTTTTTTTATTTTAAGGAAATATTTGTACATAAAAATAAAAACAAAATCAATTTTAACTTTAACGAATATAGGAGTTATATGTTCAATCGTTCGATGATACTAAAAATAATTTCTATCATTTTGTTTTTTATACTTTTTCAAGTATACAAAATGGGGACTGTGTTAATTACAATTATATTTTTAGTTTTCTTTGATTTTTCGATATGTACAGATATATGTATAAACACAGTCACGGAGGGAGCAGGCTGCCACTGTATTTTGGAATTGTATTAACTAAATTTTATTTCTCTAATTTAAAAAAAAAAGTAAAATTAATTCTTCCTAAGTAACTTAAATTAATTGAACACAAAGAAAAAGAATAACTAACAATTTTCTGTCAGGATATCTCTGCTTCCATATCCACTTTTAATCCCTCGTAGGAAAATATTTTTATTTATTTTTTTATTTTTACGTTCAAGGGTTTCAAATATACATTCAGTAAAAGAAAGCTGCGCCGCCAGGCGCCAGAGGGGCGTTTTAAGTTACCGGTGAAACCCAGTAGGGGAGTCACCACGAGACACTTGGGGACGGGCCGGCGTCCCCCAACAGCTTCGGGGCTGGACACCCAGAAGTTAACCAGGCCCTAGACCTTAAGTCGGGTTTTTTCGACCCGTACTTGCTTTACCAGAACTCGAGGGATGTGAAAACCTACAGAGGTAGTCACAGATCCCTCTCGTAGTGGACCTGAAAGAAATTGGGTTAGTGCAAAACGAGAATAAACTTCAAAACAACAACAACAACAATATACTTAAAGCATGCACAACAACAACAACAACAATAACAATTGCATGACTAGAGCAACTATCACAAATAAAGTGCCGGCTTACGAGACGAGTCTCAAGTCTGCGAACTTCATGCACCATTACCTCCTGCTCCGCGGGTGCCGCGGGAAATTGGAATTGCGTTCGAACGCGGTTTTTGACCGCGAACCGCTCGGTGATTTCGGCGACCCAGGTTGCGATCTAATGTACGCATTAGGAGTCGGTGAATGATCAACCGAATTCCCTTTTAGGCGTAGCCGTCCAGGCATAGATCTCGTGGCACACGCGTCCGGAAGTCGCTAGGGAAGAATTTTCCCCGCACAGACCTCCAGAGCACACACCGATAAAGCACTTGCCTTATGCTACACACTCCAACCCCACGAAAACATGTAGAGTCGTGATGGAAGAACCGAATCTGGTTGTCACCGAAGGTGCCGTGTCCCGTTAAGACCTGATTAATTTAGAAGTCGCCCGGCAGTTGGCGAGTGCCGATGCGTGGAAAGGATTCATACGCCTTGCGGCCTGTCGCAGATTGATCCCATCTCTCTTGCCATTTGGATAAGGCACGTCCAAAAAGGTATTTTTTGGCTTGGCGGCGCGTGGCTGGAATCACCACGTCGTCGTGTGGTGGCTTCTTTTGCCAATATGTTCGCCCTTTCATTAAAGATGTGACCAACATGGGCCCGAACCCAATGCATGTGAACCTCGACTTCTGTCGTTTTAATCAGGTCCCTAATCTCGGCAATGGCAATGTGCTGAGGCACAAGTCCGTGAAGCGCTTGGAGTGCCAATATCGAGTCAGTGAAGACGTCCAGTTCCCCGAGACCTTTTAGATGGGCATAGGTGATTGCTTCCTTGATCGCGTGGATCTCCGCCGCAAAAACTTCCGCACCATCCGAGAGACGGAACTGGCTCTCCGCTACTATCTGGTTCTCTGACACGGCAAGGAACGCACACCCTACGGTGTCGTTCTCCTGCTTGGATCCTTCCGTGTAATACAAACACGTGGTTTGCGGAGTCAAATCCGCGGTCCAACGGACCTGCCAAAGATCCTCAAGTCTGGGAGTGGGCCTCCAGAGGTCGACCGACTCGCAGACTAGTCCGGTACCGTCAACGCTCTTCTTCCATCGGACGAGGGTCGTGTAGTCCCTGTCCAGCTTCGCACGCAAGTCGAGGGGGACGACCCCTGACAAGACTTGCAGAGCATCCGTGGAAGCCGTTGCGTAACATTTTGTTACGTAGAGGAGATATACATTCGGTAAATCGAATAAAAGAAATGAACTGTTTCATTTGCCGATTTTGAAAAATGCTGGTAGAAACTTATTTTCTAATATTAAATATTTATTAATGGTTAACATTTTTGAAATGCTTTTTCTATCTTCATGTTAAAATATTTTCTTGTATGAGGAGTTCTAAAAAAATTCTTACTTTAGAATAGCAAGATAAACATCTTGCGTTTATATTCTCTATTTTAAAAAACCGGCCTGGACTGCGAACTACAGTAGGCACATTTATTTAAAAATCCTTATTCCCTTGCCCCTGAATTTTGTTCTTTTGTTCTGCCGGGCGCTGAAAAAATTAATGGGAAAAAAGTAAAAATCTTAGCCCTTTTCAAATCAAAACTCGAAATTTTAAATTAACTCTTTTTTTCCTTCCCTTAACAAAAAAAAAAAAAAAAAAAAAAAAAAAAAACCTGACGCATTAAGGAATTGATTTTTGCATATGAATGCATATAACTGGCACATGTAACTCCTTAAAAATCGAATAGAGTTTTTCATTTGCCCATAAATGTGGGAAACCATTTTTAATTTTTACAATATCTTGCTTCTGGATGACGGCCCTTCTCGGACTGTCTCGTCTCGAAAATAGATTTTAAACGCCTAATTTGACAGCATTATCAGAAAGTTTGAATTGATAGAAACATGAAAAAACTGTTCGATTCATTAATATTTCAGTGCAAACAATATCTATGTAGTAAAACCTTCTAAACCGAAAGAGGAAATCGAGTAGAAAAAACTTTGTTTAATAAGTCTTAGCAGTGTCTTAGCTTAGTCAATTATATGACATTCATTTCGCCATGCAGTGACAATGAAAATTGAAAAAATTTCATTTAAGTCAGCTTCCGTTATATACAGGTTCTGTTTAAATAGATTTACCAGAATTTTTCTTCCTTTATTTTCAAATTCTGATCAAAAATAGAAGAAAATTAATTTTTTATTACGTACGAATACTTTAAAAAATAATTAAATTGTCTCTCGGAATTGAAGATCATTTCAAAGAACCCGGAATGAGTAGAAGGCGTGATGTAAGAGTTCGTTTTCTCATTACGACAACGCAAACGATACGTAAATGTTTCCATCGGCAAAATACATTTCACAGCTGTGGTCAAGTCGCAAATCAACTTCTGGCTGGAGATATCCCAAAAAACTGCAGATGGGTGTTTGCAATAAGGAGGACTACACCTGATCACCTCTTGTGTTTTGCAGTGGTAGTTTCGCTCAACAAAGATGTTCACCCCATAAAGTTTAATTGTACTTGGGAATCATGGTTCAGCATGTCCCTGTCGCTGTCTCTGTTCCTATCTCATTGTTGAGAGTTCAGTCTACCGCCCGTTTCCAAATGCTGTCGTAAGCATCGTAATTGGACCAAGAACGACTGGGCTTCTGTACACTTCTACGATAGAAGTAGATCCTGTCACCTGAACGAAGGCGACAACTAATCTGGGGGTGAGAGTGGTGGTGCTTATCGTCCAGAAGATGTCCATGAAAAGGACTGATATGGAACTTGTAGTATTTGACCAATTTTAATAGAATATATACTAATCTATAGAGGATATACAGGGTTGCCCAAAAAATTTCGAGTACTTTTCCGGTAATGGACGGTAATTGCTGGAATCCTGTTTTGAAATGCTTTATGCATTTTCTAAAATGTGTACTTAGGTATCTTCTTTACTGTATTAAATGGTGATGTTTTGATTAAGTATTCTGTAAATGTTGGAAAATATCTCATAAATCTATGCTTGAATCGTGATTTTTCTTTCTTGATTATTACATGAGCTGTGATACAAATGCTGGAATAAAATGAAATTAATACACTTTTCATAAATCAATCAGAAACCTTTAAAATTTTCAACCTTTAAATTTGACTCTACTGAATAATCAAATCAGAATTCTTCATGAGAATTCTGCTTCTATTATTGCGTTACTCCTTTCTAGCACTTTTCGAAATATTTGAAAAGTGTTTATGGATCGTTTTTGTCTGTCTGCCTGTCTGTCCGTGCTCTAATTCACGTAAATATATTCGGATTACCAAGTAATTGATATACCTTATTAAGGTTACCATGGCCTGTTCAGTATTTATAATGAATAATGTAACATTTATAATTCATTTACACGGGCACTAAAAAGTATTCCGTTACATTATAGTCTGGGTGCGAAAATCATCTGCATTGTATTTTAATGCTGTCACAGTATTTTAAACATAATGAAATTTATATACTTTTTTCAGGTGCACTGGGAAATGGTTACTATAGAATGTGTTATGTATTGCACTTACAATACCTGTATAAGGAAACTCAAAAGTATTCCGTTTTATTAAGGTCTATGAAGTAAGATTTTTTGTGACGTATTTTAATGATGTTACTATGTTGCAAACTTTATGAAATATATATGAATTTCTCATGGGGCATTAAAACAGGATTTCTATCAAATATGGGTAACAAAGCATTTACCATTCATTTACAGGGTCGCACAAAAGTTAGGTTGTATAATGATGTATGAAGAAAATCTTTTTGTAACGTATTTTAATGATGTTACTCTAGTAGAAACATAATGAAATAGTAATGAATTTCTCGGGTGACACTAACACATGCCTTCTTTTGAGAATGAGGTGCAAAGCATTTATCATTCAATTACAGGGTATACGGGTGTTATGCGGGGTATTTTAACTATGTTGCACTATTTCAAACAGGATGCAATTGATAAACATTAGTGAGGTTCACTATATCGTTACATTTATTGTTCATTTAAAGCAGCCATACTCAACCTTTTTTTCTTGCCGGCCGCAAATATATGTTTGCGACGTTCGGCGGGCCGCAACTTTTGCAATAATGTAAATGGGTAATTAAAATAGTAGTATAACAAAGCAATGTAACAAAGTTAATGTTATATGTAGGATTGAATGTGTGTCGCGAAGAAACGTTACAACAGGGACTGCAGAATAAAAGCTGAAATTTCATTTTTAGAACTTCGAGAAAAATATTTTTTTGGTGGCTTTAATATTTTTAATATAAACAAAATAATCAACGATAAAATAGTTTCTTAATACAGAATAGAGACTTAGTTGACTATCAGAGAAAAATTATTACACTTGTGTATTTTTTATAAATCTATTTTAAAGTAAGATGAATATTTCTTTGGAATTTATTTTTTATCAAAACGCATCAATTTGTTTATTATTTCTTTTGAAGAGCATAAAACCGGGATTCACCCGTTTGTCCAACTGTTGCATTAAGTTTAAGCATGTCTATAACAGAAATCTGCATAAAACTAAAAAGTATTATCGTAGAACCCGGCTTCAACCGTCCATCCAAAGTTTATTTTCATATGAAACTATGAGATAGATGGGCGAAGCTGGGCTGGCTATAAATAACAGGCACATTTTGTCTTCCCATGAAAATACATAAAACAAAAATGAAGGTCCTGAAAACCGTTTGTGCACTTCTCCATAAATTTTATAAACATAGAATACTTATTATGTGTCTCGGGCCGCAGATTGAGTATGGTTGATTTAGAGGGACAAATAAAAGATTTCTGAAAGTGCGTTTGCTGAACGTACATTTCCAGTTATGGTAGGTGTTTACTTACCCATCATACGTAGTATAGGGCAAGTCTTGTAATCGTTTTAAAAAGCGAAAAAAAATTTTTTTGACGGATTACACGTTTCAGACATTGGAGATTCCGAAAAACATATTTTTAGAAAAAAAAAATTGCCGTCCGTCTGTCTGTGTGTCTGTAAACGCTCTATCTCCCGAACAAATTGAGATAGAGACTTGAAATTTGATATGTACTTTGTATGTAATAATGAAAAGACGCTTATTGAATTTCAGTAACCTCGATTATCCGGAACTATTTTTTCGCACTCTCGAAATATTCGTTCTGATAAAAGGTATTTAAAAAAATTCGAAATTGTTTTTTTAAGGAGTAAATATAAAAGACAATAAAAATAGATAAATTTTGCATAGAGAATGAAGTCGATAGGATAATTAGTTGCCGAGATATTTGTAATCCTATTTTCCACACTTTTCGATTTTTTATGACCCTGTATTTCAATCAAATTTCAATTCAAAGATATATTTTAATTGGAAAAGAGACTTAATCCGACTTAACCGGAAAGAGCTTAATCCGACGCAGTAAACTGTTAGTTAATCTGATTATACTTTTTAGAGTTATAAGGATGTTTCTCAAACGCAATTCAGTAATAGAGCATTTAAAATTTATGACGTCATCAAGCCACGATTTTATTCAAATTGAAATGCATTTAAAAAATAGTTTACACATGTTTTATTTTCATATTTTATGTTATGCATATCCATGATGGGTAAGTATTACGGTGGCCCGCAACGACTTGTTTAAATTGAACTAAATTTTTGCATACTACGTAGCGTGTTTAATTTCTGTAGACAATATCCAGTGCTACACTCGACAATTCGTAAGCTTTACTGAGAATGAGTGTGCATGGCTTAATGTTAATTTTTAATTTGAGTTATGCATTTTCACCCTCAACTACATTTAGTATACTAAGAGGTGTTTGTAAAATATAAATAAAGTCATATACTTCTGGGTAAAAAGGGATTATCGTTGTCACCTCCATAAGTACCTGCTGTGAAAATTGAACGAAATCCGTCACATATTTAGGCTTCACGCCCAATATTTATGTTAAATAGTTATGCTTCACGAAAGGTTTTAATATCTGTCGTGATAGAGTCCCCAAAAATAATTTTGTGTCATGTATTAGTCTTTTCTTCGTGCAGATAATAATATTCTTCTTCATTTCAGATCATCTTCTGTAATTGGCCTTGGAAACTGTTACTTCTTTTATGAGAATGAAAGTGTCAGTTATTGATTATGTTAAAACATCTTTTACAAGAAATGCCAGACTTTTAACCGACTCGATTTTTTTTTATGTTATACAACTTAGCATCTAATAAATTACAGGAAAATAACTTTTAAAGCAAGTCAAAGTAAAATAACAATCTACGTTTATAGGGATTGTGTATAACAAATTAATCATTTATTACACTTTTTACCCGAAGGGTAAAATGTTACTTATTCTATTATGAGGATAAAATAACTTTTGCCAAAGACCCCATTTGCTATTTTTTTTTAAATATTCCATTTGTTATTGTATTTCACAAGAAGTAATTGACTGAAGGTAACTCGTTAGACGGAAGTTATCATAAGGAAAATTGTTAGTTATAGATAAAGGATGACACATTTTACGTCAATAAAAATGTAATTTTACATGTTTTTTACAATCAATCGAGTCTCGTTAAGAAATCTTACGAAGCCTTTAAATTAACAGAATTATATAATAGCTTCAATTTTTAAGGTGAAAATATGTGATCGCAATACTCAATTTTTGTAGCCAGAATTGAAATATACATTTGATACAAAAGTACATTTGTAACATTATGCAAAGCTGACAATTCGTTTCTAAAAATTTATGCGACAATATTTATTCTACTACTATAGTAGGCGGCAAAATTAATTTATTTGAGTTTACCGGCAATTCTTCATTCATGAATATCTCTAGTACATAGTTTTACCACAAATTCGGAAAGATTTTGTGTCTGCTCTTGATCACATATTTTTTATTAACTTCACACGTTCTTGTTAACACGACGTCAATTTCACCGCATTTCGTTTATTTGAGATTGAGCCCGAATCTCAGTAGCCGCGGAAGTAATGTAAAATTTTAAACAGTTACCATAATTTCTTTATGTCAATTTGTCAATGAGCGTTTTTTTTTTCTTTTTAAAATAAATTGATTCATAAAGCTCAAATATGTAAAAACATTTTTTTCCTTCAAATTTTATTGAAAATGTAATTTAATCACGATCTCGTTTTCACCATCTGCTCTAATTAAATATATTTATTCCTAAGGTACTTACGTATTATCCAGGACTGGAGATTTATCACCAAAAATTATTGCCAATTTCCAATCTTGTTTATCGTTACCAATCATGTTCAAAATCGTAATTTAAGATTACTATATAATTAACATTGTTAAAAATGGTAAATATTATAAAATAAATAAATAAATATAATAATCTAGCTACCCTCCTGGCGTTGCCCGGGCCCGAGATAATAACAATCTCAGAGTAAGGTGTTAACCCCTCCCTCCCAAAACCCGCAAATTTAACGAATAATTTGTTCAAGAAAACCACCTTCACCTACATTAACGCGATCATTAAAAAAATAATTAAATTTTTCTGATAATTAGAACATAACGAAGACGTTACGCTAAACTAGCCGGCAGATGACAACACTTTCCATCGTCAATTTCATATCTGTATCTTAATTAGTTATCTAAATTTTTGTTCATTAGTAAAAATTGGCAATTATTTCCTTTCATTTTCACAAACTCAATGGCGGGATCGGCCAGAGAAATAGATCTCTTTGTAGTTCAGTTTTTAATGAACGCAGATCCTTGTCTGAAACTTTCTCGGATTTTTTTCACTGGCTCCGGCAGATTTTTGGCAGTTTTTTGCATAAATTAAGAAAAAATACCGGCCGATATTTTTTAAAATCGCAGTCGGATGCAGAATTGTTTTTTACATATGCTCAGAAATTTTCAAATTGATATCTTAATTAGTTTTCTTAAAACTCGCTAATTAGTAAAATAATTTCGAATTCGTTCATTTCCGCTTGCAAATCCACAACAGCAGTTCTTTTCTTTAGCCATTATGATTTAAAAGATGGCATTTTCGATGCAATGTTTAATGATATTCTAATTAATATCTTGAGTAATTATCAAAATATTAAAATTTTGAGACTCAGGTGCACATGGTCAGACCTTGGACTATTCACACCTAAATTTTCAGACTTCTAGGTCGGATAAATTTTGCTAGCCATCGCCAAAAGACATAGACAGACACACACACACAGAGAGCGAAACTTTATTTTATTTGTATAGAAGAACGATAATAAATAAATAACACAAAACTAGAAACTGTAATAAAAAAATAAACTATAAATTATCATAAAAATACACTATAAAATATAATAAATAAATAAACTATATAGTTGTCAAAATATAAAGGTTTACTATATTTAATGTAATTGGCGCCATGCTTGGCGCCATGCTTGGCGCATGCCTGTCTGACCTGGTCCGGATAATACGTAAGTACCATTCTTATCAATTTGATTGACAAAATGACATCAATAAATAATAATCCTGATCAATTTCTTTTTCACCTTTCTTATCTACAATGCGTTTACATAAAGTATTAGGGCGAATTTACTCAAAATATTTCCAGTTTATGAATTAAAATAAATGCTTACAAAATTGTATTTTTCTAGCTAAAAAATTTTGGCATTGAGGATTTTTATGAAAAGGTTTAATCGCCATCTATAATAAATAATTACTTGAAAAATTGTGTTACTTCTTTAAATTCTTTCTTGTAAATAGAGAGAAATAATTCTTTACATAAATGCAAGAAGCTCAAATTTGTTTTTGTTTAACTTCCTTGGATGGAGGTAAAACTAAAAAAAAAGCTATAATGGATTTTTTTTTTTTTTTTTGTACGTTAGTGGAAATTATGTCAATGTTCAAGAACACAGACGATTTTTCATTTTCTAAATAAAATTGATTCCTGAAACTTGAATATGTGAAAATAAGTATTTATTTCTGCAAAATATCTTGAAAACTATAATTCAATCACAATATTGTTCCCACTATCTATTCAAATAAAAGATAATTTCAATTTTCAATTTCAATTTAAAAATGACAAAAAAAAAAGAAATCTAATAATCCCCATCGTTTCAATTTGAAATGACATAAAAAAAAAAAGAAATCTAATAATCACCATCGTTTTTCTTTTTCTCCCATTTATTCACAAAAATGAAGTTATTTAGTTGCCATCATTACAGAAATGTCATTAAAAATTACATAATAATTTCCCGAAAACTAATTTAAATTTTATAATTCTAAGAGCACTTTTAATATCCTCGGATCCATTCGGATAACTGGTGCTAGTTTGATTGCCTAACGTTCCATATTCTACAAGGAATAGCTGTGAAGTACAAACGGGCAGTAACTTTTAAATATAATAGTTTGATGACGTTTTAATTTCGTTATAGAAAACGAGCCAGAGACAGATACTTGACTGATTTTAGGAGAAGGTCGGGTAGTAACAGACGTTTAAGCTATTTCAAATTTTGAAAAAAAAAATGCGGTTAAATTTGAATATTTTCTACTCTAATGAAAACTTTAACATGTTATTTCAATACTTTAAAAAGCTAATTTCCCTTAGAATCTCCTTTATTGGATTTTCTTTGACTTTTTATAAACGTTATATTTTTACCTTTCTGATTTCTGGAGGGTTGTATCGGACGTGGTGTTGTGCTTGAATAAACGCCATATTTGGATTTAGAAACAACTTATTATCACAGCATGTATACAATCTTATACAAAAAAAAATGCATTACTTATCAGATGTAGAAAGAGCAAAAAGCATTTAATATTTGAATTATGACACTTACGTTTTTTTTTTAAATACAAGTACCACATCCGTAAACAAAATCCTGTTAAGCTGGAGATTCGCACATTTTTATGGGTCCAACCTTTTGCAAATATTGCACTGTTTCCAGTCTTCTTGAAAGTTTCATTTCAAATAATAAAATGAGTCAATTCATCATCTTCCCACAATTATTCGTTAAAGATCAAAGACTTTCTAGCTTTTGCTTCGAGAGGTTTTTCTTCGATTTCAGAATTAGGCCTAACACTCTTCTTCTGTTGTTTATTTGCTGTGGACTTTACTTTGTCCCTTTCACGTTAACTTTTTTTGCTTCTATCACCTAAGGTTCTTTTAGGTACACAATATCTTTCACTAACTTCCCTGATGGTCATTTCATGAAGTCGGATTTTTGTATAGCTTCCTTCATGTGATTTTCATCCCACTTATGACGTATTTTCTTCATCCTACAATAAAACAGAGAAAACCGTAAGAATTTTATTTTTTAAACCTGTGAACTTTTGTCCGATACAACCCTCCAACGGTTTGTCCGATGCAACCTGAACGCTACACTCCGAAGCTTTGAATACGTATCATGCGTATTGCTATGTCTACACATATTTACAGCTACAGTATAAATCACCGTAACCCATACATCTAAAAAACACTAAAAACATTTTTGTACTTACTTTCAGACAAGCCACGTAGCTCCAAAGTTATCTTTGTGCACTAGAATACTCGCAAAAAACAAATAAATTACTAAAACTTGCAAACGCACAGACCACTTGGCCCAAAACGGCGAGAGTGCCATACTTCTGGCTTGATAAACACGACAGTAGCGTGACAGGTGATGCTATCATCAACAAAAGCTTGAAACACTACTTGTCTGATACAACCCGCTGTGCGGTACTACACGATTTTTCCCTATATTGTTTTAAGTGTAAATGGGGAAGTATTCTTCCGTAATAGAGATATGCCTAAAAAATTCGTTAAAAATAATAACCATAATAAATAAGTCAATTGATATACAGTTGTCAAACAAACTGTATTTAAAAGTAGATTTGTTTAATATACGACTGTGTTAAAATTGAAAATGTGGGATGTTTAGAAGTTTGAAAAGTGCAGTATCGAAAATTGAAACAGCGAAATTTAATTGTCAGCCGTTGTCAACGTCAAAATGACATCAGAGTTACGTACGGACACATTTGTCCTATATAATATAGATAGATATTCAATCCTGTAACCGAATTATTTTGTGCGTAAATGAACGGTAACTGCCATCCACATCATAACCTGCACAAAACATGTTGTAGTCCTCCTCAGTGATTTTTAACACTTTCCAACATAGTTGAAATGTGTTTATGAATTCAATTTGTCCATCTGTCTGTCCGTCTGTCCGCTTTTTCGTACTCTAACTAGCTAGGAGGAGTAGCTGTGAAATACAAACCGACAGTCACTTTTTATATAATAGATTGATGAAGTTTTAATTTTGTTATGGAAGATTAGCCGGAGACAGATGCTGAACTGTATTTATATTGTTTTAAGTGTAGATGGGTATGTATTTTCCGTAATGGAGCCCATGTTTTTAAGCTTCATTTTAAAAGAGAGAAGTTTAAAATCTCTATGACTTATAGAGGTTTCTTATAACATTGTATAAAAAAAGTTGTATATAAAATTGTCTTACATTGTACATAATTTTTTTTTAAATATTATTCTGTTAGTATATTTCTATTACTGCATGATTTTTCGTTCTTCTTCTTTTAACACAAATATACTAGGATTGATATGTAATATTTACATGATAATCTGGTTCACTATAGAATGTCCCGCATTTAAAATAAAGTATGTTGCATTTACAGTTCGTTTGTAATGACACAAAATAATTCCGTTACCTTATGGTCTATAGCAGAAAATCAGTTGCCGTGCATTTTATTTAAATTACATACAGAGATTTCTGATTACATTCTATAAAAATTAAATTTCTCAATAATATTCTGTTAGTATATTTCTATTAGCAATCTATGCATGATGCGCGATTTTTCGCTCTTCTTCATTTAACACTTTTCGACATAGTTGAAAAGTGTTTGTGTGTCTATCTGGCCGTGCTTGAACTAGCGCAAATATACTCATATTATCAAATAATTTTTATATGATATTCATGTTCACTGCAGATTGTTCGCTATTGAAAATAAAATTTGCAGAATTTATAGATATTTTACAGGGGCACACGAAATATTTCCATTACATTATGCTTTAAGCGTTTACCTTTAAGCGTTTGTGGTGCATCTTATTTAAATTCTATATTTAGATATCCCATTTCATTATATTAAAAAAGTAAAATTCTTAATAATATTCTGTTAGTGTTGGAAAGTGTTTTATAATCTAACCCTGATGCCAGATTTTTCTTTCATTATGCTTGAAGTATCATAACATCAATAAAATGCACAGCAAAAGATTTTTCCCCATAGATAATAATGGAATGGAATTTTTTTGTGCGACCCTGTAAACGAACTATAAAAGCAACACTCATTATTTTCAGTACCGAACATCCTGTACTAAAACTCAATATAATATAAGAATTACACGACAATCCGAGTATATTTAGTTGAAACACAGACAGACAGCAGACAGACAAACTGAATTCATAAACTCTTTAAAAAAAATAAGTTACAGCAGGATTATCTACAAATGAGTAGCTTTCAGTACATTTTTTTTTTACTAGTAAATCTGCATATCAGGAGCCTTAACGTCAGCTCTAAAAGTCATTGTTTTTTAATCTCACTTTTCATATTATTTAGCATCTTACAATTCGCAATTTAATTTTTTTTTTATATTACAAATATTTATAGGCATATAAAATACTTCGGAGGTTTCAGAAATTAGAAGCGTTAAATTAAACACCGTTTATGCAATGATATTCTGAAATTCTTATGAACTTCTTATTCATGTAACTTTTTAGATAAAAAAAAAATAAAATTGTATTAAAATAAATTCTTCATTTATGTCGATAGACTACAAAAATAATTTATTTTGATAATAAAATATTGCAGCAAAATAGTGCGAATTACTTGAATTTTATTATTCTGATATTCTTTGAGATATGGTTGCTAAACAACTAATACATTAAAGAGCAAAGTAAATAGAAATGCATTTTAAAATTTGTAAAAAATATGAAAATAAAATGTTTTATATTTCCCGAACAGATGCAAAAAAAAACTTCCACTAATTTAACACATCGGCTGATAAGTTCCCGGTCTGGCACACAGATGGCGTTGCAATCGCCGAACCGATGCTTTTTTTAGTAATTACTAACCTTTAAAAGGTAGCAGAAAAAATGTCATGACGATTCGCGGTGTGGAAAAAACGTTAGAGTGGTTTTATTTGAACAACTTTGTTGATAAACAAAAAAAATGGATAAACAAGAATTTCAAGAATTGTTATTTGATGGGAAAAACACCGTTCAAACAAAAGTTTAGCTTGATAAGCATTATCCGGACACTGTACCAGGTAAATCAACCATTATTGACTGGTTTGCTGAATTTAAACGTGGTCGTACGGACACCACTGATGCACCATGCAAAAAAGGTGGTTACTCCAGAAAACATAAAAAAAGTCCACAAAATCGTTTTGGGAACCGTAAAATGAAGTTGCAAGAGATAGCTCAGACTCTGAAGATATCTAAGAAACGTGTAGGTTTTATTTTGAATGAACATTTGTCTACGAAAAAGCTGTTGTCAAAGTGGCTGCCGGGCGTGTTGTCTTTTGACCAAAAACAACAACGAGTTCATGATTATGAGCATTTTTTGGAGCTTTTTCGTTATAAAATTATGTTATTTATTATTAAATTATTAAATTATTATTATTATTCATTTATTAAATTATTATTATTAAATTATTATTACTATTATTAAATTATTATTATTTATTATTAAAGTTATGTTATTTATTAAAGTTATAAAGTTACAAAGTCATAAAGTTATAAAGTTATGTTATTTATTTAAGTTATAAAGTTACAAAGTCACAAAGTTATAAAGTTTTGTTAAAAAGTTGTGTTTTCTTTATCAGACCGGGAACTTATCAGCCCATGTGTTAAACAATTAATTTCTAAATTCGAATGAATGTATAAACAAATTTTCAAAACTATTGGAAATATTTAAAACCTCCATATCGAAAATTTAGCATTAATAATTTAACGTTTAAATACATTATTCAAATGTGCGATTTTCATTTCAGTTAAAAATTAAATTTGAAAATCGCCTGCATTCCCATAGGGAAGCATTATGACCTAAAAAGAAATATTCTATATTTTTCGAACGAGTAAACCAAATGTAACTAAAAACTATACAGCTAATTCCGGGTACCTCACCAACATACCCACCAAAAATCAACCTAATAAGACAATTTTTACGGCAGTCAGCAGACAGACAAACAAACAGACAGACAGACAGACAAGCAGATGGAAACCAAAAACTTTTCGCGTCTCCACAGTGAACCTCAACTGACGTTTCGGCAAATAGTTCAGTAAAAAATTCAGGACAGATGACGAAAAACACTTGCTAGTATTTTAAATATACAGATAAAAAAAATCATTCTGCCATTAATTAAAAACAATTTGGTTTTTTAAAGTTTTTACACGAACCTTCTAGACAAAATTAGTGAATTACAATTTTTTTTTGATTTGTGCAGCAAAATCCTTTAAAAACCTGCATATCTGTATCATTAAAACTGTATGGATGAAATTTGACCACTGTGATCGGGAACGATACATCAAATATTAGTTGTAAATCTGTGAGATACTGGGGGAAAATATAAACTCGAAGATAACACATATACAGTTGATCATAAACAATTGATAATAGATGCTTGCAGCGATATTAGTAGCGTAGAATTATAAAGCTTTTAAAAATGTAATATTAGACGAGCTCACACAGAAAACGTTTTGTGAATCTATACTAATATTATAAAGGAGTAAATCTTGTTTGTTTGTTTGTAGGGGGTAATCTCTGGAACTACCGAACCGATTTCAAAAGTGATGGTGGCAAATTGATGATGACAACCCCTGCTCCAACATAGGCTATATTTTATGTCGGTGCCACTAACCCCAGGGGCTGCAGGAGCAAAAAACGTTCTAAAATTGCGATTTTTCAGTTATCACACTGGCTGTCAAGCCCTGAGAGCTTGGCAGCCGGTTCTGTATGTATGTATGTACGTACGTAATGCGATAACTCTTCATAGAAATATCCGTTTTCCTTCAAATTTTGTTTATAGGTTCACTGTGATAAGGCGCTTCCCTGATTAGTTTTCGGGATTGATTGGTTAAGTATAAAAGGGGGGGAACAAGAGGCTAATTCCCCCCCCCTTAATTTATATAAATGGGTTTTTCATGCAGAATTATTCCGTTTTCCTTCAAATTTTGTTTATAGGTTCACTGAGTTAAGGCGCTTCCCTGATTAGTTTTCGGGATTGATTGGTCAAGTATAAAGGGTGGGGAACAAGGGTCTAATTCCCCCCCCCCTTAATTTTTAAAAATGGGTTTTTCATGCAGAATTATTCCGTTTCCCTTCAAATTTTGTTTATAGGTTCACTGAGTTAAGGCGCTTCCCTGATTAGTTTACGGGTTTGATTAGTTAAGTATAAAGGGGGGGGGGCTAATCCCCCCCTTAATTTATATAAATGGGTTTTTCATGCAGAATTATTCCGTTTTCCTTCAAATTTTGTTTATAGGTTCATTGGGTTAAGACGCTTCCCTGATTACTTTTCGGGATTGATTGGTTAAGTATAAAGGGGGGGAACAAGGGGCTAATTCCCCCCCTTAATTTATATAAATGGGTTTTTCATGCAGAATTATTCCGTTTTCCTTCAAATTTTGTTTATAGGTTCACTGTGTTAAGGCGCTTCCCTGATTAGTTTTCGAGATTGATTAGTTAATATAAAGGGGGGGGGATCGGGGGGCTAATTCCTCCCCTTAATTTATATAAATGGGTTTTTCATGCAGAATTATTCCGTTTTCCTTCAAATTTTGTTTATAGGTTCACTGAGTTAAGGCGCTTCCCTGATTAGTTTTCGGGATTGATTAGTTAAGTATAAACGGGGGGGGATCGGGGGCTAATCCCCCCTTAATTTATATAAATGGGTTTTTCATGCAGAATTATTCCGTTTTCCTTCAAATTTTGTTTATAGGTTCACTGTGTTAAGGCGCTTCCCTGATTAGTTTTCGGGATTGATTGGTTAAGTATAAAGGGGGGGAACGGGGGATAATCCCCCCCTTAATTTATATAAATGGGTTTTTCATGAAGAATTATTCTATTTGCTTCAAAATTTGTTTATAGATTCATTGGATTAAGACGCTTCCCTGATTAGTTTTCAGGATTGATTGATTAAGTATAAAGGGGGGGAACGGGGGGCTAATACCCCCTTTAATTTATGTAAATGGGTTTTTCATGCAGAATTATCCCATTTCCTTCAAATTTTATTTATAGGTTCACTGTGTTAAGGCGCATCCCTGATTAGTTTTCGGGATTGATTGGTTAAGTATAAAGGGGGGGGGGGACAAGGGGATAATTCCCCCTTATCTATGCTAATATATAAAGTAGTAATGATTGTTTGTTTGTTTGTTTGTTTGTAGGGGTAATCTCTGGAACCACTGAAGCGATTTTAAAAGTGATGGTGGCAAATTAATGGTGACAATCCCTGCTCCAACATAGGCTATATTTTATGTCGGTGCCACCACCCCCAGGGGGGTGCAGGAGCGAAGAACGTTCTAAAATTTCGATTTTTTGTGTACTGAAGGAGATAGAAGTATCAAATTTGGTATGGTAGTTATTTATAAGATGTAAATGCTCTCTAAGAACAAATTATAAAAACATTCGCAATTTAAAAGGGTGAGATGAGGAAGAAGCGTTCTAAAAACATTCTAAATTACAATTTCTATGGAATCTCTGAAACTACAGAACCGATTTCAAAAGTGATGGTGGCAAATGGATGGTGACAGTCCCTGCTCCAACGTATGCTAAATTTTTTGTCGGTGCCACTGCCCGCAGAAGGTGCAGGAGCGAAAAACGTTCCAAAATTATGATATTTTCAATAATGAAGGAGTTAGGAACTTGACATTTTGTATGGTCGTTACTTACAAGATTTAAATTCTCTATAAGAACAAAGTCTAAAAAAATTCGAAATTTAAAAGGCTGAAATAAGCAAAAAATTTTCTAAAAACATTCTAAATTACAATTTGTATGGAATCTCTAAAACTACTAAAGCGATTTCAAAAGTGATGGTGGCAAATGGATGGTCACAATCCCTGCTCCAACATAGGCTATATTTTATGTCGGTGCCACTACCCAGAGGGGGGTGCAGAAGCGAAAAACGTTCTAAAATTGCGATTTTTGCGATGCTGAAGGAGCTAGAAACTTCAAGTTCGGCATGATTGTTATTTATAAGATCTAAATGCGCTCTAAGAACAAATTCTAAAGAAAAATGATCTAATGATTCTGCGATTTTTCAACTATTGAATTTCTAAAATTACCAAATTTCACAATAGAGTACCATAGCGAAACCTTCACGCGTAAAAAGATAATGATAAGGGCGACGTGTCCTGACGTGTATATTGGCTATAGCACGAGTCACAAATTATAGTATCCTTATTATTCTGTTAAAATATAAAAGTGAATTATGAAATGTCAATATTTTTTTTGATTAAAGGTTCGTTAAGAGAAATTGACCAGCGTAGCGGGCATAGCTTGCTAGTCTATTATAAAATTGTGTTTCTAAGAAACAAAAATTGCTTATTTATGCGATCTCTGCCTGCGTAAGTCTTTATTACTCTCTTCTATCTGTACTAATAAAAGAAAGTTTCGCTCTCTGTGTGTGTGTGCCTGTTGGCGATGGCTAGGAAAATCTAGCTCACCTAGAAGGCTGCAAATTTAGATTTAGGTAGTCCAAACCCTCTCCTGGTGCACCATTACTTCAGAATTTTAATATTTTAATTATTTACTGAGCTATTAATTAATATCCACAAAGAACTCTCATAAAAAATACGCTTTTATTCTATTGGGTTGGTTGGTTCACTGGTTGGTTGCATCGATTCTTCACAGAAGTAATTAAATAAACCAGAGTAGCGATGCATAAATAAGGATTTCTAACTAAATAGTGTCAATATGGATTGAAGTTATCAGCGTAGAGCCATGCGACTACCGCGCCACCTGTACATGACAAATTACTCATACGTCCCACTGATTGAAATATTTTCCAGGCAACAAGGGTCTAATTACATTTAAGCTTCAAGGTGTATTTCTAGAAAGCAGTTACCAGAATTTCCAAATAATAGTCAAAGCCAAATTTCAAATTAAATTCCTAGCTTAACCAAATGAATCAATCTTTAAAGATGTATTGTGATCCTCCCAATTAGTTATTTGCTGAAGGCCACTTGAACAACCCCCCCCCCCCCCTCCCGGCCCGTCCTTCAAGGTTTTTTCTCTAACTCTGCTCCGTTTCCATATCTCAGCAACTATCTTTCCGATTTCAACACAAGTGATTCCAAACATTATAATTAACTTAATAGTCATTCTTTATAACATTAAACTAAATTTATGAGTAGCGGTTACCACTATTTCCGAATAATTGGGTAAGCCAAATTTGTAATTAAGTTCCTAGCTTAAGCAAAGGAACGAATTTCGAAAGATGCCTAGTGCTCCTCTTAATTAGTCATTTGCTGAAGGGTACTTGAACAACCCTCCCCCCCCCGGCCCCTCATTCAATGTTTTCCTCTAACTATGCCCCGTTTCTATATATCAGCAACTATCTTTCCGATTTCAACGCAAGTGATTCCAAACATTATATTTAACTTAATAGTCACCCTTTATAACATTAAATTAAATTTATGAGTAGCGGTTACCACTATTTACAAATAAGAGTTTAAGCAAACTTTGTAATTAAGTTCCTAGCTTAACAAAACGAACGAATATTTATGCATGCATAGTGGGCCTCCTAATTAGTCATTTTCTGAAGGACACTCGAACAGCTCCACCTCTCGGCAACTCACTCAAGGTTATTTTCTCTAACTGGGCCTTATTGCAATAACTGGGCTAATAATGTTCCAATCTTCTCGAAACCAGCTCAATTTTGTAGTGCGCCTATTATACAGTAACGTAGGCAGCGGGGACCTGTCTCAGAAGTTCGTTCGGAAAGAGGTTTGTTTAGAACAGAATGCTCCCCTGGCGGTGGTAGGGGGAAATAACATATTTTCTAGAGCGTACGAGCATGCCGGATATACGGTTCCGAAGCCATCGTAGACCGTGGCCAGAGTTTCATTTTTTAAGAGATTTAAGTTTATTACAAGGGCTCGGGCAACGCCGGGCGGGTCAGCTAGTCTATAATAGAATAAAATATTGTAATCGAATTGTTTTTAAACTTCCGGTTTTCAACAGATTTACCCGTTTGAGGATTTACACGTTAATCACTTCTTTTATATTACACATATTTAAATTAAAATATTTTGCATGTAATTGTAGATTAAATAAAGTGATCTAAACTTTTATCTGCATTTTGTATGACCATTATTGAGATATATTTGTATAACTAAGATAAGTATCAGGTTGTAACAAAAGTTTTCGCCAAAAAAAGTTCTTAATAAAGTTAGAAAAAAAATATGAAAGTAGTACCTTTAGTGCGGGTAGAAATCACCACTCATATCTATGATTTTCTGCCAACATTTTGGTAGTTTTTCAAACACTTCGGTCAAGAAACTTTGAGGCCGCGAGTCCAAAAACAGATCAACCTCATTTTGAACGTCCTGTGCAGAATTAAAGATAGCACCAGCAAGATGTAGCTGCAGGTGTGAAAAAAGGTAGATGTCCGAGGGAGTGATGTCGGGGCTATATGGTGAGTGTGGCAAAAGATCCCATTCGAGTCCATACAGAGTCCAGTCGGTGAATACAGACACATGCGGTCTAGCATTATCTTGATGAAACATTACCTTCTTGCGCCTGCGCTCATTTTGACGTTTTGCTTTGATAGCAGCGTCAACACGGACTAGCATCTCGCTGTATACCTTACTGTCCATGGATTTACCCTTTTCCAGATACTCTTTGTGGATAGTACCACGGCAATCCCACCGAGATACAAAGCATTACCTTTTTGTTAGTCAAATTGCGCTTTGCGACGCTACCGTCGGGCTCACCGGGAGCAGACCAACCCCCTTCTGACTTGTGTTGTCGAAGTAAACCCACATTTAGTCACAAGTGACGATCCGGTCCAGAATTTTGTCCTTGCTTTGATATTCGCTCAGATTAGGGTATAGACCAGAACACGTCGTATTTACCTGCTTGAGTCAGCTCAGGCGGCACCCAGCGATTGAACTTGTACATCAAGTTTATGCGATGCATAGCGAATGTAATGAACATGGTACTAACGTCTGACTTCTTAGCTAGCTCTCGAGTAGTTGCATACTGATCTTCTTCCACAAGTTCTCGCAGGCGGGTCTCATCAACATCAGTAGGCCGGCCAGAGCGCTCTGATTCTTGAATGTCATAGTCCTTGTTTTTGAACTTTCAGTACCAAACCTTCACAGTGTTATATGATACAACAGTATTACCTAAAGCTGTACACCTGATTCGGTGACATTCTGTAGCTGACTTTTTGCAACAGTACTGGAAGTAAATGAATGTTTTAGATCTGGTAGCGTGGTACTTCCATTTCAGACACCTTGTACTGAATGATAAAGATACTGTTTTACAAATTTCACAACACAATATTCTAAAACAAGTCTCTTTCTTTAAAATGCCAAAAATTATTTGACAAAATATGAGCAAACAAGTCAACGCGAACTGTTTGCGCAGACGATATTAGCTGTGGCGGGAAACTTTCGTTACAACCCGATATATGATTATTCTCCTTAAAAAAATTTAAAGAAAAAAAGAGAGGAAGTTCGTAAGTGTTATCGAAGATAGCACAAAGTGTTTCGTTTAATATTCCTTTCAAAACACTTTATCCTTTCTTTAATAAATCCAAACAAATTTCATTTTCCAAAAAAAAAAAAAAAAAAAAGAAAGAAAGAAAGAAAGAAAGAAAGAAAAAGTCATGTTTTTTATAAAGTAAAAATGTACCGGTCTAATGAATAGAGGAAAGTATATTCAATTAGGTAAACTATATCCAATGGTTGGAGTATCATAGTTGAGATTTTTCCAACAGAGCGAAAATATGCCGGGACCAGGACTCGAACCTGGGTACTTTGGTTTGCCGTACATTATTGCTGCCCCACTGAGCCGTACCAACGCTCAGTGGGGAGAGCATTGGTACGGCAAACCAAAGTACCCAGGTTCGAGTCCTGGTCCCGGCATATTTTCGCTCTGTTGGAAAAATCTCAACTATGATACTCCAACCATTGGATATAATGTACCGGTCTATTTTTCTCGTTTTTTCGAAAATCTGAACCGGTCCAACAGCGGGAGATGCCCGCTAATATACTCTGCCATAATAATATCTGCCATGTGGACTAAATGCGATATTTAAAAAAAACCAATTTCAAAATTAAACATGTTGTATAGAGACCTTCAAAATATTAAAATATGCCAATATTTCCATAATCGGGTTTTTATCATGATTCAACACGTTCCTCAAATTCATATGACGTTATAATTACTTCCTGACGTCATATCTACTTGATTTCTTTATTACTCATATTGATACTCTCTTTGTATTATTCTCAAACATTTGAAAAAGTCCGTTAAACTACCAATATAACGTCAGATTTTTTTTCTTTTTAATTCTCTAATGACATCATATTAACCTGCTTTCTGTACTTATACATACTGATACTCCTTGTATTATTGAGAAATATTTGAAAATTTCCGTTTTATCCCAGCTAGAAAATGTTTGCACTTATTTTGCAAAAAAAGTATCGATAGTGCACATTTTGTGCAAAAAAAATGAATATTTTTGAATATTTCAAAAAGTGTACACTTTGTGTGCACATTGTATAAATTTTATAATTTTACCTCTGTCAAATGCACAATTGGGATGTTCAACATATCGCAGAGACAGTCAAAATGATATAAATTACATATAGCGCATATATTTATTTTAATTTTGAAATGCGATAATTATAATCGCATTTGAAGACAGACTACTTTTTAGAACTGAAGACAGGCTAATTTTTTTAACAGTGTGGAGTCGCACTCGTAGAGGTGTCGAGGATATATTAGTCAGCGTCTGCGCCGTGCCTTTCCCTCTGTTGCGAGAGTATAATCATGGCAGTGCAATTAGTATTTGTAAACAAGATTTTTATTGAAGATTGTGGCCGTATTTTTCAATAACTCATGTCTATTTTTAAGGAAAGAGGTAAGTTATTCAATTTTATGTTGTTATTTTCAAGTATTTTTACCTGTCGATCATATAAATATGTGCTTGCTGCTCAAAAAATACCTAAATTTAACCCACCATTTAGCTGCTTATTGCTGTCTCCCAGACCAGTGCTTTTTTTTTCAATTTTCACAGTAACTTGTGATTTTCAGTTTAACTATAGCAGGGTTCATACAGACTCCTTACACTATTGAGAAACTCCTTAGAAATAAAAAAATCCCAAGGAGTATACTTAGAACTTTTTAAATAAACAAAACAAAATACTTCTTAAAAACTTTTTAAATTATCACAAAGTATAATTTAGCGTTGAACAATGATTAAAGGAAGTAAAATAAGTCTTCTCATGTTTATAAAAATAAAGTTCCAGTACTTACTGCCATTCTAAAAAAATAAAAATCAAATTGTGTTTTTGTTTTGTTTGTACATACTAAGTACTAAGTAAGTTTTCACTTCAAAATTTACTTCTTAAAATCTATGTACCTGTGATATATGCTGAGTTATTTGAGATTTGACTGTCCTCTGTAATATATGACCATTGGTCACTGCATAAAATAGTTCACTGGCACTTTTGTATTCAAATTTACAAAACCAATAAGCAATGCATTCTGAATGCTTTGTAACTATAGCACTAGCATATTATATTTCATTTAAATAAAATCCATTTTCTCCCTAAATGAGGTATTAAAAATTAGGGTTGGTGTGCAAGTTGTACAACAGCATGGCATGCATGACAAAATATGCTAAGTTCTTTAAATTTCTTCTACTCCTTAGAATTTTCCTTGACTCCTTCGATTCTTTCTTCTCAAGTCTGTATGAACACTGCTATAGGTACTAGTGAAATTTTGTTTCGTTTGAAGCCTTATTATTATCGCTAAAGACTTCTGAATAGGTAAATTTTAATTATAACAGTCATGTATATAAAGTTTAGAACTAAAGCAGTATTTTATAAGTTAATTGAGACTTTTATTCATCTTTTAATCAAACGGTCCCTCAAACCACTTCCAGTATGTATGTGACCATTTTTGTGACAGCAGTTAAGGGTTAAACTGCATAAAGTAAATCAGGCATGAAAGAGGAATTCCACCTTTTTAAAATAAATTTTTGACATTATTAGGATTGATACAAAAATTCAAAGCAAATATTGGAAGCATATGGAGAGGGGGGGGGAGTAAATTATCCGATATTTTGTCTACACAAACCCTTGGAGTTTCTGAATCGATGTACAGAAGTTATCAAATCCAAGGTCAGCTTATGTATGAACATTTGATATGGCAATTTTATGCCTCACATGGCAACCTGGTTATTTTGTTCATATTATTGTTTATTTACTTTTATTTTTTATATTAATTCCATAAATTATTTTTATTATGTATATCAATATTTATTTATATCAAACTATCATTTATTTATTTTTATTTCCTTTTTTAAAATAATCTAAACTATTTCATTTATTACGTTATTTTATATTTATATTGAAATAAAAAAAAATCACGTGCTATTATTGCATGCTATTTGTAACTAATATTAAAATACAGTTTTCACCATATCGGCGGGGGGAAATCGCGCCAATGTGGTGCGTATAAGACATCCGTGCCAAGGTTTTTTAAACTTTAAAAGCGAAAGAAAGTTTGCATAAGGTTCTTTTTGAAATAGTATATATTTTGTCATATTTATATACTTTTGGGTAGTTTCAGTGATGTATTCCTTAACCAAAGGTCACTTTGATGTGCAAATATTTAGCAGGAAGAAATTTTTTTTCTAAGAAAGGAGGAGGGGAGGAAACTCAAGCAGTCAAAAACTACCCAGAATAATATTTTTGAAAAATTAATACTTGTACTTCACATAAATCAGATATATTTGGATTAAAATTTTTAGCAAACTGTTTATCATTTTTTTTAATTCAATGAACCTATACATTTTTTGTTAGTGGAATTAGAGTCTGGCATGAGCAGGTTGTACCCGATCCGAACCCGCAAAAATAATTTTTGGCAACCTGCAACTTGACTCGAACTCGCAATATCTCAACCCGCAACCTGACTTGCACCCACAATGAAAGGACAATAAATCATCTTTTAATGCTATAATGAAAAATAATGTACAATTATATCTCTAATAACAATTTTATATTTTATATACAAAAATGGACAACTCTATATTCTTTAATATTCAAATATAGTGAAACCTCGGAATCGCAGATACCTCGAGATCACTGAATACAGTCCTGCGGCCAGGGTTGCAAAAGCCGGCTAAAATTAATAAAAGCCACACCAGCGGCTTTTATTGGCATTTGTTTTATTTCTGACATAACCCAGTTAAATCAAAATATTTGTTTTGTTTCTGACATAACCCAGTTAAATCAAAACATTTTAACTTTTATTAAACATAAATAAATTAGTCAATAAAATTAAATAACGTGTTTATAATAAGTGCATGTGGATGAAAATTATTTTGGAATTAATTGAAAATAAACTAAAAAATTATTTAAAAAATATAAAAATATGCTTTGATTTTGTTTGTCAAAATTTGTTGGGGGGGGGGGGGGGGAGAACTCTGCTGCAGGAACCCTCATTCAAGGCCAAAACTAGATCTTTTTTTGTTCACAGGAGGTAAACATACTTTTTGAAGCTCCCACCCCCTTTAATTATATTGACTAATTTATTTGTGTTTAATAATGAATGTTAAAAATTGAGATTTCTTACCTTGAGAGATAAATCAAAACATTTGTTTAGTTTCTGACATAATCAAGTTGAATCATAACATTTTAACTTCTATTATTAAATATAAATAAATTATTCAATAAAATTAAATAATGTGTTTATAATAAGTAAATGTGGATGAATATTATTTTGGAATTATTAATTGAAAATAAACTAAAAAATTATTTAAAAAATATAAAAATATGCTTTGATTTTGTTTGTCAAAATTTGTTGGGGGGGGGGGGGGGGAGAACTCTGCTGCAGGAACCCTCATTCAAGGCCAAAACTAGATCTTTTTTTGTTCACAGGAGGTAAACATACTTTTTGAAGCTCCCACCCCCTTTAATTATATTGACTAATTTATTTGTGTTTAATAATGAATGTTAAAAATTGAGATTTCTTACCTTGAGCGATAAATCAAAACATTTGTTTAGTTTCTGACATAATCAAGTTAAATCATAACATTTTAACTTCTATTATTAAATATAAATAAATTATTCAATAAAATTAAATAATGTGTTTATAATAAGTAAATGTGGATGAATATTATTTTGGAATTATTAATTGAAAGTAAACTAAAAAATTATTTAAAATATATAAAAACATGCTTTGATTTTGTTTGTCAAAATTTGTTGGGGGGGGGGGGACTCTGCTGCAGGAACCCTCATTTAAGGCCAAAACTAGCTCTTTTTTTTTGTTCACAGGAGGTAAACATACTTTTTGAAGCCCCCCCCTTAATTTTATTGACTAATTTATTTATGTTTAATAATAAAAGTTAAAATATTTTGATTTAAAAAATGAGATTTCTGACCTTGAGCGATAAATCAAAACATTTCTTTAGTTTCTGACATAACCAAGTTAAATCAAAACATTTTAACTTCTATTATTAAATATAAATGAACTATTCAATAAAATTAAATAATGTGTTTATAATAAGTAAATGTGGATGAATATTATTTTGGAATTATTAATTGAAAGTAAACTAAAAAATTATTTAAAATATATAAAAACATGCTTTGATTTTGTTTGTCAAAATTTGTTGGGGGGGGGGGGGGGGAACTCTGCTGCTGGAACCCTCATTTAAGGCCAAAACTAGCTCTTTTTTTTGTTCACAGGAGGTAAACGTACTTTTTGAAGCCTCTTAATTTTATTGACTAATTTATTTATGTTTAATAATAGAAGTTAAAATAGTTTGATTTAAAAAATGAGATTTCTGACCTTGAGCGATAAATCAAAACATTTCTTTAGTTTCCGACATAACCAAGTTAAATCAAAACATTTTAACTTCTATTATTAAATATAAATAAATTATTCAATAAAATTAAATAATGTGTTTATAATAAGTAAATGTGGATGAATATTATTTTGGAATTATTAACAGGGTTGGGTTTTTGACGTCAAAAACTGGTTTTTGACATGACAGTGGTAAAAACAGTGTTTTTACTGACAAAAACCTATCATTTTCGATTGTCCTCCAATTTATGGTGTGTAAGGTAGCATACAATACATTTCTAGATTGATTTTACCTTGATGTTCTTGTTATTATTATTATTTAGAATTACATTTGTTAAATTTATTTAAATGAAGATCATTTCCTAATATGGGAAAGATTTAAAAATACAAGATTAAAAGAAAAGAACAATATTTGTCATAATCTTCACTAATATAGATTCTACTAACTGCAATTAACATTAATATTAAATAATAATAAAAGGTTATTATAATTATTAAATAACATTCAATATACATTTTTAATAAAGTACATTAACCCTTTAAGCGTTAAGCCCGTGTTTTCCCGTATTCCAAATTCTTACGCTCAATCGATAACCCCGGGTTTTCTCCCAAAGGATTTTTGGTCTGCGAAGCGCTGACCCCGTCTTTTTCTATGTACCGGTTTTTGCTCCTGAATCGCTGGGCCCGTCTTTTCCTTACTCTTCTTTCCCCTCTAATAATCTGGTTGATTGACGTATGGGTCGGGAACAGGATAATAGGTTTTGTCAACAATTCTTTGCATTCACTTTACAAGTCATTCTTTCATTTGAAAGATGTTATTGATCTTTAGTAAAACACATCTTCTTTCCAGTGATGTCTTTTTGAAAAGAAATAAATCAGTAGTTACACGGAATAATCCTAAAGTGGTGGAATAACAAATGTAACTTTTCTTTTCATAAGTAGGAAAGACAAGCGAAAATTTAATTAAGAAAGTATCTTATAATTATGTAAAAAATATAATATAGAATACGAAAATATTTTTGAGTTTTCCAATTACGTCTATATGAATAAATGCTAATTAACAATTCTATTTTAAATTGTATTATTTATATTACAGCAAATTGTATTATTTTTTATGTCTTGTATAAAATAGGATAATATGAGCACATTTTCGCATAGTTATATTTTTCTTTAATAATACACGCACACACACCGCACACATACATATACATATATTTTTATATATAGCGAAATTTCTTGAATTAGTTGTTCCATAAATTTGATAATTGGACACTTGTTCTAAAAATAGATTTTAGTGTTAATTAACTGTTAATTTTTGCTTCATAATTAATCTATAACCTTATTAAGTTTAGCGCGGTGTTTTTGACAACTAGGTAGGGAATTTATAGAAATTCTAGCGCACTTTAGTAATTAAACTTTTAATCTGTATTTTAAATAAAATGCAAAATTCAGTTTAAATTGCATGAAAATCTTATGCATTACTAGAGTAATTTTCTTTTTTTTCTTTCTTTTCTTTTCTTTTTGAAAATAAACAATTATAATACAAATAGTTTTCATATGCGTCATAAGAGGAATTAATAAAATGTTTTAGTTTTTGATTGGTGACATTTATTTCATTAAAACTTGTTTAAATAAAATTTATTAGCATAACCTGTTTCCTTAAAACTGTTTAAATTGAAATATTGGAGTTTACCTAAAATTTTTCAATATACTATAAATTCTTTGCTTTCTACTCTACGTGCATAATTGCCAACGCTTATGAAATACATACATGAAAATATTAAATTGTTTCGAATAAAATTAGAAAAATATTCTCAATTGTTGTATTTCGGCTAATCTCCCTTTAATACATTTTCTATGCTTACAATTTACAAAAGTTAAATTTGAACAAATTTTTTAAACTTCTGTATAACAAATTAATATCTCAAGGGTTTTTTTTTTTTTTTTTTTTTTTTTTAAAGTAGCTAGCTAAGTATATTCAAAAGTTGGTGTGACTGATGCCACATATCTATAAAAGTTTCAGCTTTTCAAGTTGATGTTTTAAGGAACTACACGTGTCTAACCTTTGAACAAATATTCTAGGATACAGTTATTAAAATTAGCTTCATATTATTAAGACTAAAGCATAATTTGAAATAATGTATAATTTTAATTCAAAGTATTATAAGTACAATACTAAAAATTGCAATTTAACTAATGTAATTGTATTTTTAATATTGCATTATATAGCGTTATTATTTGTGCCATGTAAATGTAATCTAAAAAAATGTAATTTATGTAATTTATTTGAAATCTAAAAAAGTATTTATTAATAACAACTTCTTTAAGTCCTTCTGCTAAATTTTTTGTTTTTGGTGAATGTATTTTGTTTGCAAATTACGCATTTAAAAACCAAACAAAATAAAAATAATTAATGAAGAGTATGTTTATATGTAATAGAATTTAGTGAATGGACCTACTTTATTAAAAAGAAATTAATGACGAGGCCTGTTTTAGTAAAAGACATTTTGTGAAGTGTCCTGTTTTATTAAGAGGACTTTTGTGAAGGCACCTGTTTTAAAAAATAGATTTTTGTGAAGGGTCCTGTTTTATTAAATCGATTTTATTGAAGGGTCACTACATAGGCCCCAAATTTTACCAGGATAGACCCCTGTATTGTAATCAAGAAAACATAATGTACCTGTAATACTGTAGTTCATACAATGCAAATGTAATTCAAAATGTTAAAATAAAATTGTTAATTTATTAATTTTCTTTTTCAATTTGAAGAAGAAGAAAAAGCTTCATACGTGATAAAATGAGAAAATGAGAGAGAAATCATGCGAATGCTAAAATTAAAATTATATTTGAAATTTAGCATAGTAATATATAAAAAAAATAAATATATTAATAATAAGCTTATACTACAGCAAAAAAAAAAAAAAAAAAAAAAAAAAAAAAAAAAAAAAAAACTAAGAAAACAAAAACTTTAGAATTTACTGCCCTACATGGAACTTTCCTTATATTATGCACGAATTTGAACATAACAAAAATAATATGGATTACAATGTTTCAAATTACGTTTACATTGCATAATAAATAACATTTTAGAATACAATGTTTCAAATTACATTTACATTACATGAAAAAAAATTAAAGATTACAATATTTCATAATACAATTCGATGACATAAATTGCAATATTTTGTATTGTGCTAACAATTCTTTGAATTAAAGTTATACATTAGTTCAATGTGAGTATTTAAAATTATTGTCACTTCCGATAATGAGGTGAAGCTAATTTTAATAATTGTACCCTAGTAATTTTATTTTTCTTGTATGCCTACAAGGCTCCATAGTGCAAACTAGTATCTGTTGATGTGAAAGATATGCAAATGAATATATTTTTCACTTTGAATTATTTTGGGTGTGTCAATGGTTCGTAAATTTTAAGTCAATTTACTTCCACCCACACCTGTCTGGTTCACATTATGACAATACAGTCCCTATATTGTAATCTCCTATTCAGTTAACTTTCCCTCTCCTTTTTCATGTCAATATGCAAACTTTGACGCATGTGAATCTGCAACAGTTTTAGAGAAGAATTGAAGATCTTCAAAACACCCCCAAAAATAAGAGGAAGAATTAAAAAGAAAAATAACTCAGCAAGTTTATAACACATACGAAGCAATATATATTTATTTATTTTTAAAAACTGACAGTTGATGTCACTTAACAGATTTAAAGCTGTTAAATGTCAGCTTTGTTGAAGATTTTCAAGAGGATTTAATCCGTATTTACACTAGTTTTCCAGAAAATCATGCATTAGATCGACAGTGGAGACGGGAAATCGAGCTGGCTCCTTTCATCAATAGTATACTAATCACTTGTCTGTGCCTTTTCTTATCCACATAAAAACGGAAAGAAAAAAGATATAGATTTCAGGGACATACAATTTATCAAATTTAGTCTAGCATGATCAAAAGCTCTTCAAACTTTCGGCCATTTCTGCATAAAATTTATGCATAAGAGTAATATAGAAAATATTAAACAAGCGGGAAAAATTCTACCTTACGACAGAATATAGATTGGCCACCCACGGCTGTTATCGTTGAGATTTTTTCAGCCAAGTCTAACTCGTCAAAAAAAAAAAAAAAAAAAGTGTTTGTTAGCATAAGCCAGCTTCTCCACTTTAGAATTTAGTTAGCGCTCTAAGATTTTTTGTGAGGCTGGCAGAACATATTAGGCACGAACACACCAAGTTTTAAAAAGATTCGGTGACTAGAAGTATTTTTAATAAATATAATAGTAAAAAGATGTGGCTCCAATGGGCTGAGACGTGGCGAGGTAGTTGTTGTTTACAAATGTGCTAGCTTAATGACACCCTTTAAACTGTTTTTAATGGTTCAAGGCATTTTAGCACTTAATAGATAAGTGCTCTACGAGACCCGATTTAAAATAAATCCTCACTTGCAATTGAGAGATGGGACTTTAAAAGGGATCCCCCTTTTCGCCCCTCTGACGGTCCCACCAAGAGAGATACGTAAAAACCGAGGGCGCCAAAAGAAGGGGGGGGGAATACCTTTAGGCGGTTTACAGCTAATTTTGCTGAAATTTTGGAGCTGTCCGGCCCATAGGAACAGCGAAAAATGGGAAAAACTAAAATAAATATGAGAAATTAAGAAAAATAAATAAGAAAAGTGCTCCTGACAGGAGACGGGAGAGAAGGAGGGGGAGAGTAGAACCAGACAAAAGTGCTTGATGAGATCAAACTTTTGATATGGTACATGACGGGGTTTGAACACCTTGAATATCTTCCCCGTGGGGGGGGAGTAACTCCGGTCCTATGGGAGATAGGGCCTCGGGACCCTCTTAGAAATGTCGGCCTCGACGATTTTAACTTCGTTGGATCCTTTAGCCTACGTCCTCTGTGGGGCTTAAAGAGGCTGAGAAAGATGGGAAAAACTAAAATTTAAAAAGAGTTGAAACAGAGAACTATGTTTCTTAAGGGAGGGGGGAGTGAGAGGCAGAGAGTAGGACCAGACCATAGTGCTTGACGAGATCTATCTATTGATATGTTACATGAAGGGGTTTACATGGGGTTTACATTTGGGGGGAGCACCAAAAAGGTCTTACTGAACCTTTCCCATGATTATGTCAAGGTTGCAGTTATGATTTTGCCAAGATCATCGCAAAGTTTATATAGATATCCTATATACGCATATATATATTCCAAACACTCCTATATGTGCCATATACGTCATTATACACATCTTATTTATGTTTTATATGTCGTATATACATCATATACACATTTCGTATATATACATCATACATGGCTATAACTTGGCCACATACCTACAGAAATGTTATATATATATATATATCATATTATTATATTGTCATACATGCTTTATAATTTGGCGATAAATCTTGGTCGCTTGGCAGTTCATCCTTGTAAGCCGCTATAACACGAAAGTACCAAATTTACAATATATTAATGAAAACAGAGACAAAAATATTTCATGCTTGGTGGCTGCTATAACACGAAAGTACCAAATTTCTTTTTTATTTTTCATATCTGATAATTTGCAACTATCCTTTTTTGTAATTTTAACATTTTTCTAACGATTTTATGCATTTCTATTGCCTATTCAAAGAAAAATCCTTCTAAAGTTACAGAATTTCGTTAAAAACGGTTAAAATAGTAAAATGTGAACATCGTTTGGTCCATTCTCGACCGAAAGCAACAACCGTTATCATTATCTTTTTACGCGTGAAGGTTTCGTTATGGTACTTCATTGTGAAGTTTGGTAATTTTTGAAATTCATTATTTGAAAAACGGCATAATCATTCGATTTAAAATTTATATCAAGAAAAAAACAATTTTTTTCCTTTCTAACGCAGTTTGTCTAATAATTTTGTGACAAATACTTTTTGAGCTATTAATTTTTTTAGTAACTTCAAATGTTTCATTTTCCGAGATTAACCTGTGGCAACGATGGATTGCTGTGACTTTTCATAAACATGAAAAATGATAGAGATTGAAAGAATAAGCCTCCCTGTGGGTGGCTAACAAGGGAAATATAAACTGTTTTATCTAATATATGTCAAATCAACTATTCTTTGGACTTTTTCTCGTTCCTTCGTTTATTTATTAAAAAAATAAAAAATGAAATAGTTTAAAATTTATTAGTTGTTTTTATTTTTCCGATGAATAGCTAGAATGAATGATTTAATACAGCAAAATTTGGAAATAATTGTAATATTTTTCTGTACGTATGGTAACATAGGTGACCAAATTTCCGCGCCATACAACTTTCTGAATTTGCAATCAATTAGGTAACATAACAGAGAAATATAAAGCAATATATGGTCTTACAAACAAAATACTGCACTGCTGGTTAGCAATTTAAAACTAACTTCATTTATTAATCTAGTACACATGATAAATACAATTTTGAAGTTATTATTTACACATAAAAAAAATACTATTTAATTTTTTGTGGTGAATTGTATTAAAAAATTGTTAACGAATCAAAATGAAGAATATTCTTGGATAGATCCACCACTAAAGGACTATTGTGTCTCTTTTTTTTTGGAAGGGGGGGGGGTGTCAAATTTCTTTATGAGCCATTTTTATATCTGTTCTCAAATCTAACCTGCTATTTTCTGATATTTTCATAAAAAAATTTTTATTTGTAGATAGACAAAATTGCAATAATGTTTTTTAATGTGTAAAAAATGCTGGTTTCATTCAGATACCAAGAAATCGAATAGCGTATAAATTATTTTTATAAAGATAAACAATCTTTCTGAAAATATTGTCAAAATTGGCATTTTAAAGCGATCTGAAGGGCTTAGCAGTTACGGAAAAGTCATCAAGAGGAAGAAATTTCCTATAATTCAGTTTGCACCTGTCTGCAGGAAAATGAAAAAGTTAGATTCTTAGACGCTTAACAAGTTTTGAAAAAAAAAAAAAAAAAAAAAATCCGCTCAACACCGCAAAAATTTTTGGCACATTCATGGGACATGTTTGACATTCATGTTTGACATTATACATAAAAGAACACAATTGACGAGTATCACTATTAAAGTGATTTTGAATCGAATAGTTTCTTTCATTTTTCTATAAATGTCTTACACCTTGAGTTATAATCAATTACTCTTTCATGACGACCTTTTATTGGCTTCCACGTGCGGAAATTGTTTCAAAACGACAAATTTGATAGCATTTTCGGCACAAATCTACTATCCTTAATTTATTAAGCACTTTTCCATGCTATTCATATATCTCTCATTAAAAAGAATATTACTTAAAAAATATATTATTAATTAATATTATTTTTTTAAAATATCAGTGTAACTCGGCATTATGTATGCGACGCGATGTTTGACATTACAAGCGATGTTAAAAGTTAAAAGAATGAAATATTTATATATGTATAGAAAGTACCCACGACTTATTATTATTATATTTTTATTTTTATTTTTATTCATTCCAAAAGTTACTTTTTACGGGTAGATTCTGGCAAAATTTGCGTCTTATTTAGGGTGCCTTCACAAAAATCCATTTAATAAAACAGAGCTCTTCACAAAATTACTTTCTATAAAATATACTCTTCATTAATTATTTTTATTTTGTTAGATTTTAAAATGTGTAATTTATAAACAAAAAAAGTTCACCGAAAAGGAAAACTTTAGCAGAATGATTTATTTAAAAAGTTATTTTTAATAAATTCTTGGTTTGAATTTGAGTAACAGGATTTCATTTTATATTTTACAAAAATGTAATAAATTTCGTAACAATAATTTACTTTAAACAAAATGGGCATCAAGAAAACAACCTGCATCGACCCCTGCTTTTTTTCTTTATTCGACAGAATGTGTGATATTTTAGACTGCTCTCAAATAGAAACTTTCGGACACATTCCTGCAGATATTTTCATTAGAAAATACATAAAATTGTCAGGTTATTTTATACATATAAAGGGAAATCAAATAGGATTTTCCTTTTTTCTATGAAGAAAAGCTATCTTTCGGAAAGACTTGCCAAATTTGTCTCTTTTGTACCGCTTTTTGGGACAAAACAGCATTCAATTGCAAAAATTCAATAATACTGAATTTTGTTAATCAGTTAAAATTATTATTTAATTATGTATACCATTCACAAATGGTTTACTAAATGAAAAAATTAAAGGTTTACAAAGTTAAATGTAAATACACGTTTTACGTTTGTTTATTTCAACCATAGCCATGAAAAAATTCTAAAAACGAACAAGAAGGTGGTAGTCTCTGTTATTCATAAACAATTAAATATTCTATAATTGTACTACAGAATGGATATTTTTCAAATGAACAAAGATTAAAAAATCTCCCTCCTCGCAAAAAGATGTATAAATTTTAATGAAAGAATCATCTTAAAATGTTGCTTTCTTGTTTATATCCAATTTCAAATACCATATATTTTGTTTCATTAAACTTTTAATATGGGGTATACTATGCAAATAATGAAAGATGTCATTATGAGTAAAAATAATACTATTTTTCGCTAGGCAATATTCGATTTTATTTATGCAAATACAAATTATAAAAATTTAAAATAATACATTTGATATATATATCACTTATAAACTAATTAAACTACGTGTTAGATTTCGTAACTGTAAAAAAAACTTAATTTAAAATATTCATTTGAATCTGTATGTTTAAATCTTACAGCAAAGATTAATATTATTAGTTAGTTAGATTACTTAGGTTAGTTAGTTACTATTATTAGAATGTCTATGGTTTAAACCTACAGCACAACTTCAATACAAAAACATAATTCCCTGCATTTTGATCTCAACAGTATGAAAAGACAGTCTTGACATATTCACTGCAATAAGGTAATCCTTTCTTGTACAAACATCCATTGTATTTGTACCCGCCTACCAAACAAAGCATACAAGCTATGCACACATCCCACGTTGGGGGGATGAAAAAGTTGTTTTGAACAGTTTGTTGAAATCTGGAAATCTTAGGACAGACTTTAGCAAAAGAGCTAGCAGTGATTTACAAGCATTCTTTTCGGGAAGAAAAGTAAAACAGTTTGAAACGGTGAATTATTTCAGAGATGTAAAATTGCTGTTACATTGTATAACAATAGATGTAGATGTTAAGCATAGACTGGCAATGAATAAATTTGAATATTGTTCGGTATAATATTTTAAAATGCATATCTTATGTATTCATAAATGCAATTGTGGTGGGTGATTTTCATTTGCACTTCAATAGGTAGAATCTTAAAATTTTGTTTTCAACAATGTAATAAATTGTACCGAAATTATACACATTGTTTAATCTAATACTTGTAAGTTGCAGGATTTCTTCAAAAAATCTAATTTTTTTAGACTTTGCTAAATAGTTTAAGATTATTGTAGAGATCTTCTAACAGAGATGTACACGTATTATTCTAATGCAATTCTTTTTTGTTTTTCTTGGATGGATAAATATACTTTAGAGTCTTTTTGAAACTGAATATTTTATGTAAAACAACTTAATATTAAAGATAAAATGAAAACAAAAATGTAAAAACACACTACTAAAAAATGGGCTTTTGACAAGGAGGTTTTTGAAATGACGGTAAAAACCATGGTTAAAACCGGTAAAAACTGTCATGTGTCAAAAACTTGCCAACCCTGATTATTAATTGAAAGTAAACTAAAAAATTATTTAAAATATATAAAAATATGCTTTGATTTTGTTTGTCAAAATTTCTCGAGGGGGAGGGGGGGGGGGCGGCTGCAGGAACCCTCGTTCAAGGCCAAAATGCTGTTTTTGTTCACAGGAGGTAAACATACTTTTTGATGCCCTCCCTCCCCCGCCTCCCCTCTTCCTCCTCCACAAAGTAAATAATAGCCAACTTTTTTTTATCATGAAGTACATAATATTGAACTATGTAATCAACTTTGTCAAGTATTTATTCGATAAAACCTCTGAAACCGGAATCTAAAGGAGGTAACAGGAAAAAAAGTAATCGGAAAAAAAGTAAACGGAAAAAAAGTAACTGAATCAACAAAAGCGGAAAAAAAGTAATCGGAAAAAAAGTAATCGGAAAAAAAGTAAACGGAAAAAAAGTAAACGGAAAAAAAGTAACAAGGTATTGATAAATATTGAACTTATTGATAAATAAGTGTTAAAAGATAACAAAGTAACATATGTCTGATTTATATAATTCCCGTAGGCGGATATTTGCGAATGCAAATATCCGCCAACAATCCATGCAATGATATTAGGAATTGAGTAAAATCACCCCCGGAAAAAAAAAGGCACCATCGGTAAAAAGCTCCCTGATAAAAAAAGGGGGGGGGTAGGGGGGGGGAGACTTCACGTTAAGATGGGAAAATTCTACCACACATTTATGAATAACACGTGTTTGAATATATAATTTCGGGTAAAGCACGTGGCACTACGTGTATTTACTAACCACGTGTACTAGGAACAATCAGAGCATTATCAGTGGTCTGTCCAGACTTTTTTCACAGGGTCCTGTTTTTGTGAAATTGTGAACAGCTTTTTATATTTGTGAAAAATCTAATCATAATTTTGTGAATTTGAAATGGTTGTTATATTCAGATTCTAGTTTATGCATTTTTAAGAAGATATATGGATATAAAATACATATATTTTCTTTATATATGTAAAAGTGACAGGTCAGATTTTACTTTTAAATGATTAATTTGTGAAATGTTTGGTTTAAAAGATGGAAAAATTTTGTGAAAAACCTATTTTTAAGACAAAGAATTTTGTGAAGGGTCCTGTTTTAGGGAAAATAATTTTGTGAAAGGTCCTTTTTTGAAATAAAAAATTTTGTGAAGGGTCCTTTTTTTAAATGAAAAATTTTGTGAAAGGTCATTTTTTTAAATGAAAAATTTTGTGAAGGGTGCTTTTTTTAAATGAAAAATTTTGTGAAGGTTCCTTTTTTAAAATGATAAATTTTGTGAACTGTCCTTTAAAGGACCCAATTTTTTCCTAAACAGATCCCTGATTATATACATCATATATTCTAATACGAGAGCAAATCTTGTGTGTGTGTGTGGGGGGGGGGGGGGGGGTTATATATACAAATTATATTTTAAAAACAGCTCTAACGATTTTGACGAAATTTTGTATCCTACCGTTTTGAGGCACCAGAAAATCATTGGGTTGGCTCACATGTTCGAAAAAAATTGATTAGTGGGTCATTTTGGGTCACCATCGGTCTGGGTCAAGCTAATTGTATCTAAAAACGGTTCAAATTATTTTGACTAAACTTTTGCTACCATTTTCGGGCACGAGAAGACTATTGGACTGGGTAACATAATCCAGAACTTACTATTAGTGGGTCATTTTTGGGTCAACGCGGGTCAAGTTAATTTTATCTAAAAAACGGATCTAACGATTTTGATTAAATTTTGTATCTTACGAGTTCCGGGCACGAAAAAATCATTGCGCTAGGTCACATGTCACAGAAAATTCAATTAGAGGGTCATTTTTGGGTCACTGTGGGTCAGGGTCAAGCTAATTGTATCTAAAAAACGGTTCAAACAATTTTGACTAAATTTTGCATCCTGTGGTTTTCGGGCACGAGAAGACAGTTGGGCTAGGTCACATGTTCCATAAAATTCGATTAATGGGTGATTTTGGTCATGAGTCATTATGGGTCAAGCTATTCTTATCTTAAAAATGGCGCAGAAGATTTCAACTAAATTTAGTATTCTACAGTTTTAAGGAACAAGAAGACTATTGGGCTAGGTCACATGTTCGAGAAAATTCGATTAGTGGGTCATTTTGGTTCACCATGAGTCAGGGTCAAGCTAATTGCACCTAAAAAACGGTTCAAACGATTTTGACTAAACTTTATATCCTACCATTGTCGGGCACGAGAAGACTATTGGGCTGGGTCACATGTTCGAGAACTTTTGATTAGTGCGTCATTTTGGGTCAACGCGGGTCAAGTTATTTTATCTAAAAAAGGCTCTAACGATTTTGATTAAATTTTGTATCTTACGAGTTTCGGTCACGAGGAAATCATTGCGCTAGGTCACACGTCCGAGAAAATTCGATTAGTGGGTCATTTTTGGGTCACTATGGGTCAAGCTATTGTTATCTAAAAAACGTGACAGACTATTTTGACTAAATTTTATATCCTGCGGGTTTCGGGCACGAGGACACAACTGGGCTTGGTCGCATATGTTCGAGAAAATTTGATTTGTGGGTCATTTTGGTCATGGGTCATGATATTTAAACTCAAAGCTAGTTTTGACCGAGCACAGCTCTGTCTTCCTTGCTCGTATCGTTTAAAAGTAAAACCTCCATATCAGACAGTGATTTATTATCGCAAGGGCGTAACATTATTAGAGTTTGTTTGTGGAATAAATTCCAGGCGACGTACATTAAAAACGACACGTTGCACTCAAAAAATGGTAACTTACAGGTTTATTTCTTTTATTTCATATAATTTTTTAAAGTATTTCACATGTTTCGTTTTCGTGGGTGATATGTTATGTAATTGCATAAATCGAAAATTAAGAAAGATATGATGGCACGTAAAATAAAAAATGGAAAACGCTATTCTATATCATAGTTTCTGAATAACAAGCTCTTGCCAATTTCATTGTCTAAGAATAAAAATTTATAGTTTAGTAAAATGGCTGACATTTATACTAAAAGTTAGTTTTCTTTTTCTTATTACAATCTGTATTTGCAACATTTACTAATCCAGTTGGAGTAGAGATCTAACCTTCCAAGAGATTTTACCTTCGAATGGACAAAAGCCTTCCACCCTTTTGTTAGACACTAATTCCAAACTTTTGAAAACCAGTCAATATTCACTCCCTGGCATTTCCCGATTCTCAGAATTTCACACATCAACGTCAACAATATAGATTTATAAATATTATGTTGTTGACATGTATTATGCACGTAAGTGCTGTGAAACTGCCTGTTTCATTCTTCTCTTTATTTAGTTTGTAAGAAGATTAACATGTATTCGTCAGAATATTGAAAATTTCGCCTTGAGAAATACTGTAAATAATACACTCAAAGGAAAGATAGTATTATTAGAAAGTCTATGATAATACTGCTTCTTAGCGTTAGTTCACCTCCTTTCCATATCCATTATAATCAAGTTAATCACACTTTGTTGCTTTTTTCATTGTGCCATTTTATGATTTCACAATACTATTTTTCTGTGGTATTTCCAATTTTGCCATGTTGCTGTTTTTATTTGTCTTCCCAGAATAAACACTAAATTTTCCTGGTTGGTAGAGGAAGAGGATCTACCGTACGAACCTAAATTTATATCCTCGGGCTCAACTCGGCCCAGCTTGTAATAAAAGCTAAAAATTCAAACCGAAACTTTACGGAAGCTTTATTGGCGGTGCTCGGCCTGTTATAAAAGCTAAAATATCAACTCGGGCAGTTTCTTTTTTGCGTAGTTTATGAATTCAGCCAGACGCAGTTTCTGAAAAACATGTCAATATTTCTTGACCAACATTAAAATTCTTTAAAAAATATATTGCTTACATTTTTATGTAAACTTTTTTAGGTACAGCAGATTATATGTCCACAATTTATGGAATACGGAATAACAATACTAATGATTACTTACAGACAATAAAATGAACACCCATTGAAAAATTGGTGTAGTTTAAAATGAAAAAAAAGGGTTAAAGAAAATCATAATTTTAATACTTTATAAAGGGAAAAAAAGTATATTTTGGAAAATATTTCTCTGCAATTTATTAAGGATTTAGTTAAGGTGGTTATCAAATTCCCTGCTTAGTAATGAGCAACTTTCTGACTCATGTTTAAACGTAAAGGCATAAAAGTGACCAGTGTTGTAACTGAGCGCGATCATACAGCGGAAACTCACGAATTTAGCTCACTTTCTGTGAGCTTTGAGTTAAGTTTGACTCACTTTTTGAAAAACAAGCGATGAGTTGAGCTGAACTCAAAAAATCCGCGAGTTAGAGCGAAAATTACAACTCAAACTCATTCAATTTTTTCGCAATTTCCAGAAAATTTTTGCTGACTTTGCTAGCAAAGATGACGTTTTTTCATTAGCGAATAATACAGTCAAACCTCGTTAACACGAACACGCTTAACGAGAATATTACTTTTAGCACGAACTGTTTCCGATTGCCCCGTCCTGTATGTAATGTATTTAAGTTCGGATAACACGAACAAAAAAATGTTTCCACTTGAGTGTTCGCGTTAGCGAGGTTCGACTGTATAAGCAAAAGTCAGGCATAAGTTTTAAAACTAAATGACAAAATGCTTATGAGTTTCAAAATAACATTTGGTTAAATCATTTTTAAAAAGACATTTTCCCTATCACTTTGACCACCACGATGTCTGAATTTAGTAAAAAAGAAATCGAAAGCAAAGAAGCAGAACATGAACTTGCTTGAAGAGTCGCATTGAAAATAGGCCCTCCAAATAAAACGGGGGTTAAAACAAACGTAAAGCAAAAGAAAAATACTACCATTCCCGCTTTTTTCACATTTGTTTTAACAAATCATATATTTTCTAATGTTTTATTTTAATACAGATAAATACAGTAACGAAAGTCAGTAACACCGGGGGGGGGGGGGGGGGAGGAGGGGGATGCGCTAGTACACGTCCCAAGAAGGGTAAATATCATATTTTCGAAAATATCAAAAATATCCGATATTTGTATATTTATTCGATATTTTGCATATATATCCGATATTTTCAAACTAGTCAACATAAAACTTATTATAAATATTTTCAACAAAATTAATTCATTAACAATTTGGTTTTTTGGATTATTTTGGATTTTTGTATTATAAGATTTAGTATCAAGTATCCAGAAAATTTTATATTTTACAGAAGAAAATTATTTTGAACATAATTGTAATCTTGAATGCTTTTTCATTTTCATTAACATTTATTAACCTTTTTCATTTCTTGGGTTTAAAATAAGCTAAACCAAAACAGAAAAGATTTTTTCTAATGAAGCTGGGAAAAGCTGGTTTTCTACATGAGACAGTCCACCTTTCAGTGGCAGTTCTAAGTAAGTATTGTCCCACCAATGGCGTAGCTACTTTTATTGGCGCCCGGGACAGGAAGGAATTCTGCGCCCCCCCCCCCCCCCCTACCTCCTAAAAAATAATAACCACATTGTTTTTGTTCAAGACAAAAAAAAAAAAAAAAAAAAAAAAAAAAAAAAAAAAAAAAAAAGGGGGGGGGGGGGAAGGGAAAGGTAGCTTCCCGCTTCCTTTGTTTTAAGAATTCAGCTAATTTTGCTGAAACACACGAAGCTAAAATGCATGCATGGAACCCATTATTGAAGATTACTAGTTTTCTTCAATACTGAACTTGCATAGGAATTTCGAAAAATTAGTCAGATATCGACAAGTTGGCTTCTTTTACGGCGATTTAATTTTACGGCCAAGATATTTAATTAAATATCGCCCAGCTTGGCGATAATTTAACGTTAGCAGGTATGACCATGTAGTTTTTAGTGTATGATTGTAGCAACAATAATTACAACAATGAAAGTAAATTTGCAAGAAACTACGTTTGCTAAAACTCATAAATTAAACTCGATTATTGAAAAAAGATCTGCTGCCTGATTTCATTCATAAGCTGCTTACACTCTTTAGAATTTCCAGAGAGTTCATATGACATATGTGTGGAAACTTCAGCAAATATTTAATTGACTTTAAAAAAAAAAAATTCGTGAATACAGATTGTTAAAAAAAAAGTCAAAACAAACTCTAAGATATATAGCAGAGCACACTTACAAATAACAACTTTTGCATAGTCAACGAGAGTCGCAGTCCATTTATTCAACCAAAACACGCAATCTACTTCAAGCAGAACTCTTATATTTATGCAGACATTTAACAATAATGGCGATAGTTTAACGAAATTTTCAATATACTTCCCTTTCTTTATGCGAAATACGAAAAATGCTGAAAATGCATAGTAATTCAGTCAGTAACATCGTATAGAATTTCAACTACATTCGTTTAGAAATAATCACCGCCTAGTTCAGAGCCGAATTCTGACTGCGCCACTGATATTTATATATATTTTTATTTAATGCATTTTCGAAAGTCGAAAATAATATCAGGCATCAAAATGAATGCTTATATAAAACCCCTACATGCATTCACGGAGTTCGAATTCCCACTATTTTATTTTTAAGGTGGTTCTCAGCACAACAACGCAAAACTTTCTAACACAAATTCAGACTCATTTTTAAACGCAGAGTCATAAAAGTGACAGGCCTAACTATTGACGCGATTTGGAATCGAAATGAATTTCCATTTTTCGATAAATAAATTTCTAATTATAAGCGATTCGTGTTACGTACGACACGTTTTTCTCCTTTTTCGTTCTGCGGACAATTGGACATGATAAAATGTACTATATATAAAGAAAAATGATCTTGAAGCTAGAAAATATTTCTCCTGCATGTTATGGAAAAAAATATATATAATTTTCTAATGACAATTTAGTAACTCTGGTATTACCATCTGATGTATATAAGAGAAATTACTAACATGACAATATAATTAAAAGTATGAAGTTATTAAATGATATTGTATTAATATGTTTTTTAATTGTAATTTTCAGTTACAGGTATTACTGGTATGATTTCGCATATGAATTTTTATTTTTAATGACAAATCATTTAATTCTCTTACACATTATAATTTTGAAGTTAGTGTTTTCATGTTAACAAAATGAAATGTATATATATGGGAAATGTTATGGACATTTTAGCTTCAGACGGGGGACATAAAACTTGAAAAATAATCATAAAAGCATCCGAATGAAGTTATCATAAAATTCTGAATATTTTATAAATAAATTTTAATTAAAAAAAATTAAATTACTATTATATTTAGTTGCAGGATTTTTTTTTAAATCGGAAAACTTGCTCAAAAAATAAAAACTACAATTAGATCCTATGTTCCATCTGTATGACATATTTAGATTTCAAGACACAAATTCATTTTGAAAGCTTTACGCTATAAAAACTGGAGAAAATGTAAATTAATTTTAATTTTGATTTTTTATTCTTTTTTTTTTTAAATAAAAAAGTTATTTGAAATAAAAAATGGAAATCAGAAAAAAGGTACAATTTAATATATTTACTTACATACAGTTAAGATATATATTTAACACCTAATTAGTTTTGAAACTTGAATGAACTTTTCCTAGTTTTATTAAAAAAGAATAGATATATATTTTTAAGGAGAGCTAACACTTTCTATTAACTAGCTCTTACAATTATCATCTTATTTATATAAAAAAAATGCCCATATGATCATCTTAATAATAATAATAATAATAAATATACATATATATATATATATATATATATATATATATAATTTTTAAATGATATTGAGTTATTAAGTTCTTTTCACACAGTTACTTTGAATTAATGATATATTTTTGTATATGAATTTTTAATTTTAGTGACAGATCCGTTAATTCTCTTACAGATTATATTTTCGAAGTCAATGTTTTCATGTTATGCAAAATTAAATTTATGCTCGGAAACTGTTAAAAACATTGTTACTTATAAAGGAATATAGAACAAGAAAACGAATCACATGAGCATCCGAATCAAATTGTTGCGAAATTCTGAATATTTTATAAATGATTTTCAATATTTCGTATGGGAATGGATTTTTTCTAAGTATTTCCTCATGAAAACTTGTTCAAAATACAAAAACTGTATTTATATGTATTTACTGTGTTCCATATAAATAACATATTTAAATTTCAGGACACACAGCCATTTTCAAAATATAACACAAACAAAGAATCCAAATCGGTTTACTTAATCATATATGAATTGGGAAAATTAAAAAAGTCTTATTGAATAATATTCTAAATAAAGAATCAAAATAATGTGGAACTAAATAAATATAATTGAAAAAAGAAAAAAAAAGAGTGGCGGTGGTGTTGTGTGTGGGGGGGGGGGGGTGGGGTGGGGGGATTGGGTATATAAGAACCATGTTTGGCCCATGGCAGAGACAAATATTTTGTTTTCATTTTTGTAATAAAATTTAGGATTAAATTCTTTTTGTATAACTATTTAAGTATGCTATGTACAAGATAAAAATAAAAGTTGTTTAGCAAATTTTAATATACTCTTAACATTTTTACAAAAAAAAAAAAAAAAAAAAAAAAAATCTTTCTTATCTATTTATTTATTTTAATAAGAAAGTCTCATAACACCAGCATGGTTTTTATGGATGTCAATATTTGAATAAAAGTATAAAACATTCAAAAAAAGAATGAAAACTTAATTTATTATTATTATTATTATTGAGCTATTCTATTCAAATGTTAAAATAATTTAAAGCATACTTAAATGATAGAAACTTGTACTTCCTACTAAGAAAATGAACTGCAAAATGAATTTATGCAGTTAAAATTTTCAATAGCGGATACCTCAGGACTGCTGGGTTTGTTCTCTATATACCTCCATTTAGCGAACTATAAATCAGGTTTGGGTTGCTTACAGAAGCAGGACCTGATTATTGCACGGGCAAACTTTTCCACGGCTTTGACCCCCTCCCCTCTGATTTTAGATGCCTCCCAAATTTGACATTTCTTTCAATATTTTAAACTTATAGAGTAGGATAAGATTAAAAACAAAAAAATATATTTAGCTAAAAACAGTAAAACCGTTCAATAGCGGACATTTCGAGACTAAAAAATTTGTCTACTATTCGGAGGTTTCCACATTTCTGATGTAAAAATATTCAAACATGTCTGTGTTGTGGATTGAAAAGGTGGATTTTCGCTAAATAGAGGTATTCGCTTTTACCTCTAAAACTGAACACTTAAAAATTCTGTGGTCCCGAAGTATCCACTATTGAGAGATGTTACTGTTTTTAGATAAATATAATTTTTGTTTTCAATCTTATCTTACTGTAAAAGCTCAATACATTGAATATAATCAGTACACTGTCGAAAGAGATTTAAAAGATCAGCTTTACGAAAATTGCATTCTAAATTTTGAGCCTCATAAAATCGGAGGGGGGGGGGGGGGGAAGGTAGAGCCATGGGCTAGTTTGTCCATGCTTTAATCAGGTTCTTCTTCTTAAAATATTACCAGCCCTGCTTTGTGGTCATATATAGTCCCATTTATTGAGGATGCAATGTGGTCAAATATGGCTGCATTTACTGCTTTAAGAAAATGTGGTCAGAAATGGCTACTTATTGCCGACAGATCAGAGCACGAAAATGGCCGCAATTCAGGCGTTTCAAATGTCTTAAATTCAGACACAAATAAGTGTCTTAAAAAATTAAGACACTTTAAAGTGTCTCCTTTTTGAACCATCCGTTTCAGACACTTAAGTGTCTGAATTTCAGACATTTCAGTTTACAGTGCAGTTTTAACAACTTTATACCTGGTAAAAAATTATTTTTATTAATACTTAAAATTATCCCGGTGTTTTGAAATACAATGTAAGATTTGAGAATCATGATTCATGATAAAATTAACTTGACCCGCGTTGACCCAAAATGACCCACTAATTGAATTTTCTCGAACATGTGACCTAGCCCAACAGTCTTCTCGTGTCCAAAACCCATAGGATGCAAAATTTAGTGTAAATAGTCTGAGCTGTTTTTAAGATAAAATAGCTTGACCCACAATGACCCATGACCAAAATGACCCACTAATTGAATTTTCCCGAACATGTGACCTAGCCCAACAATCTTCTTGTGCCCGAGAATGGTAGGCTACAAAGTTTAGTCAAAATTGTTTGAACCTTTTTTTAGATATAATTAGCTTTACCCTGACACACAGTGACCCAAAAATGACCCACTAATTGAATTTTCTTCGACATGTGACCTAGCGCAATGATTTTTTCGTGCCCGAAACTCGTAAGATACAAAATTTAATCAAAATCGTTAGATCGTTTTTTAGATAAAATTAACTTGACACGCGTTGACCCAAAAATGACCTCTCGAATATGTGACCCAGCCCAATAGTCTTCTCGTGCCCGAAAATGGTAATAAAAGTTTAGTCAAAATCGTTTGAACCGTATTTTAGATACAATTAGCTTGATCCTGACCGATGGTGACCCAAATGACCCACTAATCGAATTTCCTCAAACATGTGACCCAGCCCAACAGTTTTCTGGTGCCTCAAAACTGTAGGATACAAAATTTCGTCAAAATCGTTAGAGCCGTTTTTAAAATAAAATTTGCATGTATATATAACCCCCCCCCCCACACACAAGATTTGATCTCGTATTGGAATATATGATGTATATAATACTCTGATGTTCCTAGTACACGTGGTTAGTAAATACACGTGGTGCCACGTGCTTTACCCGAAATTATAATTGGCTTATTCAAACACGTGTTATTCATAAATGTGTGGTATTTTCCCATCTTAACGTGAAGTTTTTCACCCCCCCCACCCCCCACCCCTTTTTTATCAGGGAGCTTTTTACCGATGGTGCTTTTTTTTCCGAGGGTGATTTTACTCAATTCCTAATATCATCGCATAATAGCATTCGCAAATATCCGCCTACGGGAATTATATAAATCAGACATATGTTACTTTGTTATCTTTTAACACTTATTTATGAATAAGTTGAATATTTATCAATACCTTGTTACTTTTTTTCCGTTTACTTTTTTTCCGTTTACTTTTTTTCCGATTACTTTTTTTCCGATTACTTTTTTTCCGCTTTCGTTGACTCAGTTACTTTTTTTCCGTTTACTTTTTTTCCGATTACTTTTTTTCCTAGATTCCTAAAGGAATATTAAAAAATATCGCAGTATATGGATTTCCTTCTTGGTATTATATGTATAATTGTTGATAGATATGTTTTAGCATATTAGTTAGTAATCTGTAACTTTTAAAATGTAATTAAGAAAATTTTAAAAGCTTATAAAGTAAATTTAAATTACTATTAACTAAGAATGCACTGAATTGTGATTTTGGCCGAATACTGAATATTCAGCCCACAAGTATACCGAATATTTGGCTGGCCGAATATTTTTATATTTCAGACTAAAGTATTAAAAGTTAAATTATAAAACAATTTTACATAATATTTAACACAGATACTACCATTTTATGAACCAGACCTTTTTACAAGAAGCCTTTACAGAAAAAAAAACTGTGCTTTAGCTTTGAGTTATAACTTAAAAAAAGGATAGTCTTAAAACTTTTTTAATTAATTTAGTTAAACTTTGATTAATTAAACTTTGTAGCTTCTTCTATGAATTAAAATAAATTTATAAAATGTTCTTATATTCAGTTATAAGCCATTTTGTATTGGGTTGTTATTGATTTTCTTCTCCTCCATAGTGGAAGCTTAGCTGCTAGTAAAATGTGGTTGAACAGAGGCTTGTTGATACATCTCATGTAAGTATTATTTTATAATTTAGTAAATCTTATTGCACTATAAATATTTTATTACAGTGTCCAGTTTAATTATGCTGTTTAGGATCAGTGTTTACAATTATATTCAAGAACATTCTTCTCGAATACATACTCGTTATTATTTTTATACTTCTTATTATGTGATAAAACAGCATAAGATTTTATCGTTAGCTTTCACACACCGCTTACTAGTGTCAGTCAATTTTTGAACTGTAAATTTTGTACTGCCAAAACTCATTTTCAGACAAATTTTTCAAATTTAGTTTGAAATAGCATATTTCTATGGTTTTTGGCCAGTTTTACTTGAAATTTACTTATTATTTGTATTATATAACAAAAACTCTTGACACATTCACTGTTTACAATTATATTCAAGAACATTCTTCTCGAATACATACTCGTTATTATTTTTATACTTCTTATTATGTGATAAAACAGCATAAGATTTTATCGTTAGCTTTCACACACCGCTTACTAGTGTCAGTCAATTTTTGAACTGTAAATTTTGTACTGCCAAAGCTCATTTTCAGACAAATTTTTCAAATTTAGTTTGAAATAGCATATTTCTATGGTTTTTGGCCAGTTTTACTTGAAATTTACTTATTATTTGTATTATATAACAAAAACTCTTGACACATTCACTGTTTACAATTATATTAAAGAACATTCTGCTCGAATACATACTCGTTATTATTTTTATACTTCTTATTATGTGATAAAACAGCATAAGATTTTATCGTTAGCTTTCACACACCGCTTACTAGTGTCAGTCAATTTTTGAACTGTAAATTTTGTACTGCCAAAGCTCATTTTCAGACAAATTTTTCAAATTTAGTTTGAAATAGCATATTTCTATGGTTTTTAGCCAGTTTTACTTGAAATTTACTTATTATTTGTATTATATAACAAAAACTCTTGACACATTCACTGTTTACAATTATAATAAAGAACATTCTGCTCGAATACATACTCGTTATTATTTTTATACTTCTTATTATGTGATAAAACAGCATAAGATTTTATCGTTAGCTTTCACACACCGCTTACTAGTGTCAGTCAATTTTTGAACTGTAAATTTTGTACTGCCAAAGCTCATTTTCAGACAAATTTTTCAAAGTTAGTTTGAAATAGCATATTTCTATGGTTTTTGGCCAGTTTTACTTGAAATTTACTTATTATTTGTATTATATAACAAAAACTCTTGACACATTCACTGTTTACAATTATATTAAAGAACATTCTGCTCGAATACATACTCGTATTTATTTTTATACTTCTTATTATGTGATAAAACAACATAAGATTTTATCGTTAGCTTTCACACACCGCTTACTAGTGTCGATCAATCCTTGAACTGTAAATTTTGTTCTGCCAATGCTGATTTTCATACCGATGTTTCAAATTTAGTTAGAAATAGCATATTTCTATGATTTTAGGCCATTTTAACCTGACATTTTCTTATTTGTATTATATAACAAAAACTCTTGAGACATTCACTGTTTACAATTACTATATTCAAGAACATTTTGCTCATATTATACTCGTTATTATTTTTATACTTCTTATGTGATAAAACAAGAAGATTTTATCGATAGCTTTCACACACCGCTTTTTTTTTTGTTAAAAATTACTTTTATTTTAATTGTTTATAGAATAATCAATGTTTAAACTGTATATTTCATATTACTAATGCTGATTTTGATCTGTGCAGTCTTTTACTACTTGCCTCATGTGAATCTTATCTGCTTCGTATTAATTTGTTATTGAAAAACCTGAGATATTAAAAAAGAAAAAAAAATCCATATTGTTAAGCCCGAAAAGGGACAGATTAAAATTATTTTATTTAGTCAATGCTACAATAATGTTACATTTTTATATTAAATCTTGTTCAATAATCTTAAAAAATTAAATTAAAATTTGAAACATGATATTAAAGCAACTTTAAAACATTTCATTTAGTTGAAATGAAATCTAAATAAATCTTCAACTTTTTTTTTCAGTTTTACATGCATTATGCAAAATTTGTATTGTAGCAAATTCTAGCACACAAGAAACATGAGAAGTTCAAATAATTTAAAAATTTCTTTTATTTGCTTTTCTCTTTAAAAAATAATGCACAGCTGCCAACTTCTCCCCCCGCCCCCTTTTTTTCTTTCTCTTTTCTTCTTTTTTGTATGCTTGAAGTAATTATGTTTGTTCATTTATTTCTTCATTTTTGCAGGATGACAAAATACGGTCAGATATGTGAATAGGTGCTAGTTATAAAATTCATTGCGTCTATTGGTAAGTTGCTTCTTTACTATATTGCAATGAATAACAATTCCATCATCTAAACTTGTAATCACTGCATGTTTAATCATTTATTTTATAAATTCTGTTTAGAATATATGAACTGTACTTTCCTGTCATAATTCCATGAAATATGTACAGTCTTAAACAAATGTTTTATATATTTAGTGTCATTAGAATTTATTTTGGAGTGATGGTATTATTTATAGCTTCTTAAAAACATTTTACATGTAATCTACTGTGCTAAGCTGATCCAGAAAATAAGTATTTGTGCACCCCTCTTATGCATCTGACAGCACAAAAGTCACGGATCTGTATTTACATCCTTCAGCTTGAGAATGAATTGGCCGAGCCATTTTGTTTCATTACCTTAACATTTTGAAGTCATTGTTTGTCAATAATCTTGCTTAACAGTATAGATCAGCCTGTTAGCTGTGAAATAAAAACAGTTATCAAGTTTTTGAATGCGAAAAATGTTCAACTGTGTGTAAAAAATAAAAAAACTGCGAAATTCATCAGTAAGTTGTGTGGAAAAATTGCAAAATACTTAAGTTGATTGCAGGGGAGAAAAATCTTAATTAGTCTACGATCGCATGAACAAAAAACCGCGAGTTTCGCCAGCAAGACGCAGAAAAAAATTCTATCAGAAAATTTGCCAATCGATTTCAAGAAAGTGTTTTGCCAGTGGGCTACTTTTTTAAAATTAGGATTGTTTCATTCCCACCACTGTTTTAAAATGCTATAATTTGCCATTTCTCGCATTATTTAATCAGTCATAATTCTCGCATAATTTAATCTGTCATTAAATAAGGCGAATAATTCTATTTCAAAGGAGTGGTGGCAGAATTTTGAAGGGTTATTTAACTGGCAACACTAGCAAAAAAAAAAAAAAAAAAAAAAAAAAACCCTCAAAAATCGACAATCAGTAGCAGGAATAAATCACGAATTTTGTAAACCAATCGTGGGAAAACTATCACAAAATTCATGTTGGTTGCAGGAAAAAAATCACGAAACTCTTCAATCGGTTGCAGAAAAAAAAATCATGAAATTCGTCGGTCTGCGGAAAAAATAACAAAATTCGTCAGTCTGCTAAAAAAATCACAAAATTCCGTCAGTCTGTGAAAAAAATAACAAAATTCGTCAGTCTGCTAAAAAAAATCACAAAATTCCGTCAGTCTGTGAAAAAAATCGCAAATTCCATCAGTCTGCAAAAAAAATTGCGAAATTCGTCAGTCTGCAAAAAAAAATCGTGAAATTCATCAGTCAGTCTGCGAAAAAAATCTCGAAATTCGTCAGTCTGTGAAAAAAATCTCGAAATTCGTCGGTCTGCAAAAAAAATCTCGAAATTCGTCAGTTTGTGAAAAAAATCTCGGTCTGCGAAAAAATCTCGAAATTTGTCAGTCTGCGAAAAAAATCTCAAAATTCGTCAGTCTGCGAAAAAAATACAGAAATTTGTCAATAGGTCGTGAAAAAAATACAGAAATTTGTATGTGTATCTGTCCAGAAAGAACATTTATTTCCGTGCTAAAATGCCCCATTTTTGAAGAAGAAAAAATTGCATGCAACAGTAATACTTTACTAGATATCAATTATTGTTATACATAACTTGAATTCAGAGTTGGCAAATTTTTTTCAAAGTGGAAAAAATTGGCCGGAAGAAATGGAAGAAACTATTTTTGTTGAATTCTTATATTTATGTAATGTCTTTAAAATTGTTCACTTTGTATATTTCTGTATGGTTTTAAACATTTTTTTTTTACAGGAAACAGAAACTGGATCCAGCTGTAAAATTACCGAAGCAATCCAAATTTATACAGAAACCCGTGCAAAACATAAAGTTCCGGCTGAACACTGTGAAGATGACCGACCTGGTGGAAGGAATCCTATTTCAATGCTGTTTAACATTTTATAGAGATGAGAGTTTACAAATTTATTGACAAAAGCAAGTCATGGGACAGTAAAGTTTTTCAAATGTCTTGTTTTGAAAACTAAATGTTAACGGGGCATTAAAACTATACACAAGTGCCATCAGTTTATTATATATGTTGTGATTTCAAATAAAGGCAGCGGCTAAACCGCAATGGTCTTTTTTTTTTCCTTTTTTTTTTGTACTGTTTTCTTTTGCTTCTTCCCAACAGCAGCTTGATTTGTGACTAGTGATCGTCTATATCAAAGCCCTCTGCGGTCAGAAGGATGATTGCATTCAATTGCAGCAGTCATTTGCAATGATTGCATATTGGAAGTGCAATGCTGGTAAAAAGCAGATTGCACATTTATAAATAAAGTGAAGTTGTTATGAAACATATTATTTAAAACATATTTTCAACATATAACGAATATATTTATTTTGCTGCTGTTTTCAAGTAAGTGTAATAATTTTCTCTAGGGTTTTAATAATATCGAACATATTTTTTTGTTTTGTTTTTTACTGTGTGCAATGTTAGTTTTAATTATAAAATTTACTTTTTATGCGTAATTAGTAGTGTCAAATACGCTCAGATTTTGTGCACTTTTTATTTTACACATTATTTGCATACCAAATAATCCCTAAATTGTACATTTTTTAAGCATAATAGTGGGTTCCAAATATGCTAATTCTGTGCAATTTCTTTTTTGTAAACATTTTTTACATGCTGAACATTTCAAGCATATAATTAAATCAAGATTCAGCTTACTACGAAATTTATTGTTATCACAATAGTAATAAACCAATTTTTGGAAAGATGCATAGTTATAAACAATTATAAAACCACAATGATTTTATCAGACATGGTACAAGTTTGCCAAAATGGGAGGAAAAAAAAAAGCTGAAATCTAAATTTAAATATATGCTTGAAATGTTCAGTATGTAAAAAATGTTTACAAAAAAGAAAATTCACAAAATCAGCATATTTGGCACCTCTGTTTTTCGTAAAAAGTGCACAATTTAGGAATTATTTGGTATGCAAAAAAAGTGTACAAAAAAAAGTACACAAAATCTGAGCGTATTTGGCACCACTGATTTTGCATAAAAAATGCACAATTTAGGATGCAAAAAAAGTGTACAAAAAAAAGTGCACAAAATCCGAGCGTATTTGGCACCTCTGATTATGCACTTTTTGTGCACAATTCAGTTTGCATTTTTTGTGCACAATTTAGTTTGCATTTTTTGTGCATAAGCAGAGGTGCCAAATACGCTCAGATTTTGTGCACTTTTTTTTGCACTTTTTTTGCAAACTTTTTCTAGCTGGGACCAATATGACGTCATATTAATCTTTTTTCAATTGGTGAAACTTTTTATTTCATTTTCATTTTTTATGTGGAAATCTTTCAATAGAAAATTAATAAATGTAGAAATAATTTTATTGTGGATTTTTAATTGTTGGCAACTGCTATAACGAAAAATGTTTAAATTTAATAGGAAAAGTATGTTAGATTTTTAGTTTTTTATTTCTCTATATTAAAATAATACGATTTTTTAAAATTTTATGATTTTCTGCTTCATAGTAGGTATTGAGCTATAAGTACAGAAAATTTCAAGTCTGTAAGTTATATAGTTTCTGAGAACTGGCTCTGTGACGGATATACAACGTAACGGGACGAATAGGGTTTCGTGAGATGAACGAAACCCTAATAAAAAATAATTAAACACGTACTTCAGCAATTTTAGAAAGTCATCATTAGGTTTAAACATCGGATATGAACACGATTATTGAAGATTAAACAAATAATACAACTATTGCTGATTTTTGATTAGATATTTTGCTCAAGACATTTTTAAAAGGAAAGTACAATATTCCTTTATTCGACACATTGTCCACCCGTGTGAAGCCGGAACGGGCTGCTAGTCTATATATTTAAAGCGAAAAGCGCATTCTGGTAAATCGACACTCTCTTTTCCACACGAAAATCGTCTCTTTGCGCATGCTTCAACGTTTTTTTTAGGGTTTCTACCCTCAGAAACGGGAAACGTGTTTAGCCCTCACCTGTTTAGCCTAGAACTGTTTAGCCTAGGGGGATTGAAAAGGGTTGATTGAAAACGGATGGCGTAATACGGCCATTTCGTTGAAAGCTTTTTTTTTTTGAAAGAACTCATATTTTCACTACTAAATATGCATATTTTTTCGTAAAATTTTAAAGAGAGCTTGGATACAGTTATATTTATAACCGATTGAAATTTCAAAGACTTCGGAAAATGAGAACTATTTTTTTTATCGCTGTGTTAAAGGAGCCGACGCGAAAACAAACAAACAAACAAAAAAGCGAGAAGAAAACATTTATTTTACAACTAGATAACAATAATTTTTCAGGAAATTTTTACACGGGCTGTAAAAACGTTTTATTTATAACCAATAAAGATTTCAAAGTGTTCGTACAAAAAGAACAAGAAAATGAGCGCATTTATCACTAACCAATATTTTTCGCGAATTTTTCATTTTAAAATATATTTTCATACAAAATCGGATTAAAGATATAAAAAAATAAAACTTGATTTTAAAAAAATATATATTATAACGGGCCCGGGCAACGCCGGGCGGGTCAGATAGCTATATATTTAAGTGACACACTCTATTTCGTTTCCTTTTCGGTTAGTATGTAACTGCTGAAAATATTTTTTTAATTGCTTAAATTTAACACATGCTGCTAGAAGATTGAAAATTTTAACAAATTTGTTAATTCTTAAATTTTTACAATAATACCTTTCATATTTTTGCTTAAAATTTAAAACAAATATCTACACTGTAAAAAACCAGTTGGAAATTGTACGTCAAACGTGACAAATGAGGTGCGTTCGTACTACAGCTAGTTATATAAATATTCAGATCTTGATGATTTTTAATTCTGTGAAATGAATTATATCGTCTGTAGATTTATTTATGTAATAAAATAAGTACCTCGGTCGCTTGACGGGTAAACCTCGGAAGCTCCTATAACAAGAAAGCACCGATTTTTTTAAAAAAAATCAAATTTCTTAATAAATATTTTTATTAATATCTTCTAAAGTTTTAATTCGATTTCCATAAAATTTGAAATGTCTCGACAAATTCTGCAAAGATAATATATCTTAAATTTCAAACCATTCGGTTGGGTAGTTTTTGCGTTGTTATATGCGGACGGACGGACAGACAGACGGACGGACCAGACGACGACAATAGGAGCTAACGTATTTATAAAATTACGAACGCACCTAAAAATGGGTCAATCTACTAAAAAAACAAAAAAAACAATGGCACTCCGGGAGTGCTGACAGTAGTGAAAACTTGAACAATTACGTGTGTATTTTTTGAATCGTCAGGAAACGTTTTATTGCTCAGGAAATACTTTTAAATGAAGTGTTTTTTTTTATTCATTATTATAAACTACTAGTATAAAAATTATATTACAATTTTCATTTAATGCGCTATTGTATATGAAAAATAATGCATATTATTTTACATACAAAAATTGCAATCTATTGCTTAAAACGTAAATTTACAAATAAATGAAATATAAAATTTAATTAATTGGTATTCTTTGAAATGAATACCAATGAAACTGATGAATTTTCATCCACAATTTAAACAATTCTCAATACATTCATTATTTCTTCCATGAGATTTAGTTTCATATCTTTTGTAATGACATTTATCTGCAAAATAGGGTTCCCGCTTCCTATCACTCCAAAAATGACTTCTTTGCTACCTGTCTTCTTTACGATATTTGTGAACATTATGCTTTTTTCTATCTTCATACTGCGCGTATTGTTTGCGGTATCTATAATATCTATCAACAAAATTTTCTTTTCTATAAAATGATTTCACTTCATTTCCGTATCGGTAACCACGTTTCTTAAAACTTTCGTGAAATATTTCATTATTTTAATTTTTTTTTTATATTACTTCCGTCGATTTTTCTCGTGCTCGTTAAATTATAATACTTTCCGTGTTTTGTTATTTCATTTTCATCTTTTGATTTGGTCTCGCGTGTTGAGTCACTTTTATCTGTTTTCACCGCGCGTGCTAAATTTATCTTGAAATTATTTTCTGAATTATTTTTATTCATAATACCAATCATTTTGCTTTCTGCACGTGAACTATTTCCTTTCGATGCTTTCGCTTCATTGTATGAATCGGCAACATATACAGTGGTGTCGGTAATAGTGTCGCGAATTCAGTGGTTTTTTCCCATCTCAAAAAATGGCCAACGCGCCTAAAGAAGTTTTCACTTCAAAAATTATTTTTTCTCATTGATCCTTACAATTACTAATTTTTTTTTGTATTCTTACTCAGTTACAAGAAAATCTGTAAGAATTACTAGAAAAAAACTAGCAACGATTCCGGTTTATAATACCGGTTACTAAAAAATTCTGTGGAATACAAATTTACTAACCAACTATTTAATAAAAATTGAACTATTTAATAAGAATTTTTAGTAACCTCAGTTATTTATTTTTTTACAGTGTAGGATAAAACAACTAAAATAGGGCTTAAAGCTGCTTAACCACTCAAAACAAGTTTTTATTATATTAAATTACAATAATAAAAAGTTAATAGGATTTTGATAAAGAATTCTTTGAGCAAGATGGAAAATGGTGCCTATCGTCTTATAAACGTGCAATAAGTATTGCTTTTGCACGTTTTTTCAATACAATTTGTGTTATAATTATATTGAATTCCTCTTTAAGCTTCACACCTCTTACTCTGATTCATTGACACGTGTAAGATTTCTGACTGCCGTAAGGCCATGTTAAAAATTATAAAGAGAATTCCATATCTTAGGATAACGTGCAATAAAATCTGATAAATATTTGAAGCGTATAAATAAATTGGAGGTGCTTTTTAACGCAAAGTTATATAATTTTTTTTTTGCGTAAATTGACAAACTTCCTCCAATAGAACATTTAAACGTTTATAGTCCCACAGTTAAGTGATTCTTTTTCATTGAATGCTTTGGTTATGTTTTCCATTTCAGTAAAAATAGTCCAATTTTGAACTAAGTTCTAAGGAATATCATTAAGTTTCAAACATTTGAGATTCTGAACATTTTTTTTTGTGTAATCATGTGACGATGATAAATTAATTATAATCAATATTTTCTAACGAAAACCTATTCCCTGTTTATGATAGAAAATAATTATGAATTCTGCATTTAAAATTTGCCATATTTCCAAATAAAAAACAATGCTCTTAAATTTCCAGTTGCTGCACTGGACCTGAGTCCATGTGGCATATGTTTAAATCTCACACTAACTATGTATTCGTATTGAAAAAAATAATGCATGTTTCGTTTCTACATTTAAAAAATAACTTCAAAAATTTCATTATCTCAATTCTTTACTTGTAAGACTTGTCAATTTCTTTCTCCACGTAAAAATAACAAACTATTGTTTTTTCAATTAGTATAGTGACCAAAAAGCAACAAGTGGGTAAGTGTGATCGAAGATCGCATAAAAGGTTTCGTTTAATATTCCTTTCAAAACACTTTATCATTTCTTTAATAAATTCAAATAAATTTCATTTTCATAAAAAAGAAAAAAAAAACAAAAAACAAAAGAAAACGTTTTTTATAAAGTAAAAATTTACTGGTCAATTTTTCTCGTTTTTTTGAAAATCTGCGGTCGGATAGCGGGCGTTACCCGCTATTATATTCTGTCATGATAATATCTGTCACGTGGACTAAATGCGATATTAAGAAAAATCAATTTCAAAATTAAACATGTTGTATAGAGACCTTCAAAATGTTAAAATATGCCAATATTTCCATAATCGTGTTTTTATCATGATTCAATACGTTCCTCAAACTCATATGACGTTATAATCACTTGCTGACGTCCTATCTACTTGCTTTCTCTATTACTCATATTGATACTCTCTTTGTATTATTCTCAAACATTTGAAAAAGTCCATTAAACTTCCAATATGACGTCAGATTAATTTTCTTTTTAATTCTCTAATGACATCATATTAGCCTGCTTTCTGTACTTACACATACTCATACTCCTTGTATTATTGAGAAATGATTGGAATTTTTTTTTTATATTAATCCTTTTTCAATTGGTGAAACTTTTTATTTCATTTTCATTTTTCACGTGGAAATCTTTCAAAAGAAAATTAATTATTGTAGAAATAATTTTACTGTGGATTTTTAATTGTTGGCAACTGCTATAACAAAAACTGTTAAAATTTAATAGGAAAGGTCTGTTATATTTTTGGTTTTTTATCTGTATATATTAAAATAACACGATTTTTTAAAATTTTATGATTTTCTGCTTCATAGTAGGTATTCAGCTATAAGTACAAAAAATTTCAAGTCTGTAAGTTATATGTAGTTTCTGAGAACCGGCTCTGTGACGGACAGACAACGTAGCGAGACGAATGAGGTTTCGTGAGATGAACGAAAGCCTAAAAAGGATGGTGTGATATGCTTCTTCTTAAGTAAGTTTTTAAAAATTTTGTTTTTCTGTCGCTGTCGTCAACTGTATATGTCGATTGGAACAAGTAGAATCCCTCCAAAATAACTTGTTAAAAAAAAGAAATATGTACAAATCTTTATTGTGCGCCTGGAGCAGTTTGCTTCATTTGCTCTAAGGTAGCTACGTCCCTTCGTTCATATCGTTTCAGCAATGCGGAATGATATTCTCGGTAAATGTCCACATTGTTTTCAAATACAAAATCGAATTCCCGATATATTTATTTTGATTATGATTGTTTTTAAGAAACCGACCGGCGTAGCGGGCGAAGCCTGCTAATATATTTATATATATATATAGAAGGTGCAACCCCTCATCACAGCGTCGTATTAAAGGAAGTTAATTAGAATTACAACGTAATAAAGAATCCGTTTTAGGTGCGTTCGTAATTATATAAATACGCAGCACCTATTGTCGTCGTCTGGTCTGTCCGTCCGTCCGTATATAACAACGCAAAAACTACCCAACCGAATGGTTTGAAATTGAAAATATATTATCTTTGCAGAATTTTGTCGAGACATTTCAAATTTTATGAAAATCGAATCAAAACTTTAGAAAATATTAATAAAAATATTTATTAAGAAATTTGAATTTTTTTTAAAAATACGGTGCTTTTTTGTTATAGGAGCTTCCGAGGTTGAATCGTCAAGCGACCGAGATACTTATTTTATGACAGAAATTAATCAGCAGACGATATAATTCATTTTACAGAATTAAAGATCATCAAGATCTGAATATTTATATAACTAGCTACAGTATGAACGCACCTCATTTGTTACGCTCGACGTACAAACAAATCATATCAGAAAATCATATCAGAAAATCATTCAAATCATATCAGAAACAAATCATATTAGTATATGATTTTTCAGGATTAAGTGATTTAGTAATACTTTAGATAATGTTAAAAGTGATATTTAACTTTTTAATAAACAGTTATCCTTATGATCTTATGATTCTTATGTTTCGTATTACTAAGCAGTGGAAAGTGCTTCAGAACTCTTTCATATTAACCACCATAGAGGGCAGCACCATAAACAGAAAAATCGGAAATCGATTTGCTGAGCTTAATTTTAGTATCTGATGTTCCCTGCTCCATGCCTGGAAATGAAGAGGCGGGATAAATGGAAGCGGCATCCTGGTTGGTCTTGTGGATGATTCTAAACCCTTTTATGGAATTAGTGGGAGGGCCCACAATATCTTTCTCCGGGACCTATGTTTTTACATAACCTCTTTTTTATATAGTTTCTGAGAAGATACAGAAATATCTTTCTCCGGGACCTGCGACTTCACAACACCTCCGTTCTCTGATATGATACTCAAGGCGGGAAATAAAGGTACCTAGTAAGTACCTAGTAAGAAGGTATTGATTATTTAAAAATATGTTAAAATCTAACATATACATTATGTTTTCGTTTTGGTAATTCATTTCATAGTACATACACATATTTTTTTGGACTTCACTACAGATGATTAAATAAGACTTTGGGAATTCCTACTATTAGCTCACACTCTATATATTTATATATCTTGTTCAAATTTTCAATCGTTAATAAAATATTTTCTATTCATTCACTCAAGTTCAAATACATTTTTTAGGGTTTCGTTCATCTCACGAAACCCTATTACCCCCGCTCCGTTGTCTGTCCGTCACAGAGCCCTTCTCAAAAAGTATGTAACTTACAGAGTCCCACGATTTTCTTTTAATCGTAATCATTACGCTTCGCGCGTTGGAAAGTGTTTTGATTTGCTCACGAGCAACGCAGATAAGAAAAAAGTTTTGAACTTAACAGCGACTATAATCATATTTACATTTATTTTGAAGATGTATAGATAACACTCGTAAATATTATATATTACTTATGCGGTGCTGTGTTAATACATGAATATCTCTCACCGTTTTCTGTTTGTGATTATTCACTGAATCGTAAATCTGGAGGCACGGCAGTGCCTTCGCCAAGTAGAGAGCACAGCCGTAAGCATACTTTTCTGGAAGCAACTCAGGGCACTTTTGACCCCCCTATATCTCTGCGCTGGAGTTTCCCAAAAGTCTGGAACTTCGTTTTTCTAGAGAATGTGGCAAATAAGACCAAAATTTAAAATTACAACTTTTTGTCTTTTCTAGTTCAGACGATATATGAACTCAAACATTCGATTTTTTGTTACTCAGTCACTCACTCATTCACGCGTCATCAAAAAGATTAGGTAGACCTCGTAGCCCTAGAAACTTGACATTTGGAAAAAAGGTAGTGTTTAGGACACAAAGAAAGGAAAAATGATAAAATCCGGAAAATTCGAAAGAAAAACATTCGAAAATTCAACGAATTCCATCAAAATTCAAAATTGAAAATAATACCATCTTGTAGTCTTAGAAACTTAAAATTTGGTGTGAAGATAGTGTTTAGCATCCAGAAAAAGAAAACATCAAAAGCACCAAAAATATCGAAAGCAAAATTGAAAAGATCGAAAAAATTGAAAAAAACCGAAAATTTGAAGACAATCCGATTTTGTTGCGCTAGAAACTTCAAATTTGGAATAAAGGTAGTATTTAGGATACAGAAAAAGAAACAAATTAAAAAATCTAGAAAATTTGAAAAAAAATTTCAAAAATTCGAAAAATTCGAAAAAAAATTGAAAAAATGAAAATAATTTGATCTTTTAGCCTTAGAAACTTAAAATTCGGCGTAAAGTTAGTGTTTGGAATTCAGAATAAGAAAAAATTAAAAACACAGTAAAAATCGAAAATTAAATTAAAAAATCGAAAAAATCGAAAAACGTCGAAAATTTGAAAATATTTCGATTTTATAGCGCTAGAAACTTGAAATTTGGAATAAAGGAAGTATTTAGGATACAAAAAAAGAAAAAATTAAAAAAATCCAGAAAATTAAAAAAAAATTCAAAAATTCGAAAAATTCGAAAAAATGAAAAAATTTGATCTTTTAACGTTAGAAACTTAAAATTTGGCGTAAAGGTAGGAATTCAGAAGGTAGGGTTTGGAATTCAGAATAAGGAAAAATTAAAAACACAATAAAAATCGAAAATAAAATTTAAAAATCGAAAAACATCGAAAATTTGAAAATAATTCGATTTTGAAGAACTAGAATCTTGAAATTTGGAATATAGGTAGTACTTGGGATAGAAAAAAAAATTAAAAATCCAGAAAGTTGAAAACAAATTTCGAAAATTTGAGAAGATCGAAAAAAAAAATTGAAAAAAGATTGATTTGTTGGAATTTTCCTGAATTTTTAATTTTGTATCTGGAGGCACGGCAGTGCACCTCCAAGTCGAGAGAGCACAGCCCTAAGCATCCTTTTCTGGATGCAACTCAGGACACTTTTGACTTCCCCATATCTTTGAGCTGGTGTAACCCAAAAACCTGAAACTTTGTTTATATAGAGTATGTGACAAATAAGACCAAAATTTAAATTTTCACATTTCTGTCTTTTCTAGTGCAAACAATATATGAACTGAAAGTTTCGATTTTTTGTCACTTACTCACTCACGCGTCATCAAAAAGATTAGGTGGATCCCGTAGGCCTAGAAACTTGAAATTTAGAATAAAGGTAGTGTTTAGGATACAAAGAAATAAAAAATTATAAAATCCGGAAAATTCGAAAAAAAAGCATTCGAAAATTCAACAAATTCCAACAAAATTGAAAATTGAAAATAATACGATCTTGTAGTCTTAGAAACTTAAAATTTGGTGTAAATGTAGTGTTTAGAATTCAGAAAAAAAAAATATCAAAAACACAATAAAAGTCGAAAATAAAATCAAAAAATCGAAAAAAAATCAAAAATTTGAAAATATACCGATTTATTGCGCTAGAAACTTCAAATTCGGAATGAAGGTAGTATTTAGGATACAAAATAAGGAAAAAATAAAAAATCCGAAAAATTCGAAAACAAAATTCGAAAAGTCGAAAAAGTCGAAAAAATCGAAAAATTGAAAATAATTTGATCTTTTAGCCTTAGAAACTTAAAATTCGGCGTAAAGATAGTGTTTAGGATTCGGAATAAGGTAAAATGAAAAATACAATAAAATTCGAAAATAAAATCGAAAAAATTGAAAAATAAAGAAAATTTGAAAATAATTCGATTTTATAGCGCTAAAAACTTGAAATTTGGACTAAAGGTAATATTTAGGATGCTATTTAAGAAAAAATTTAAAAACACGGAAAATTCGAAAAAAAAATCTGCAAAATTCGAAAAAAAAAAAGAGAAATTGAAAATAATTGAAACAGAAATCTTTGAAACAGAAAATTTGTGTAAAGGGATTCAGAAAAAGAAAAAAAAAATTAAAAACACAACAAAAAGCGAAAATAAAATAAAAAAATCGAAAAAAACAAAAATTTGAAAAAAAAATCGATTTTTTAGAGCTAAAAACTGGAAATTTGGAATAAAGGTAGTATTTATAGATAGAAAAAAAAAGGGAAAAATTAAAAAAAATCCGGAAAATTCGAAAAATTGAAATAAAATTTATCTTGTAGCTTTAAAAACTAAAAATTCAGCGTAAAGGTAGTGTTATACAGAAAAAGGAAAAATTAAAACACAATAAATTCGAAATAAAATTAAAAAAATCGAAAAAGATCGAAAAATTTAAAATAATTTGATTTTGTAGCGCTAGAAACTTGAAATAGGAAATAAAGAATACAAAAAAAAAAAAAAAAAAATGAATAAATAAAAAATCTGGAAAATTCGAAAAAAAGTTCGAAAAATTGAAAAAAAATCGATCTTGTAGCTTTAGAAACTGAAAATTCAGCGTAAAGGTACTATAGTCATTTAGGATACAGAAAAAGGAAAAATTAAAACACAATAAATTCGAAAATAAAATAAAAAAAAATAAAAAAAGATCGAATATTTGAAAATAATTCGATTTTTTAGCGCTAGAAACGTGAAAATTGTAATAAAAGTAATATAAATTTATTTTTTAATTTAAGTAAGTAATATAAATGTATTTATTTAGGATATAAAATAAGGAAAAATGAAAAAATCCGGAAAATTAAAAAAAAAAAATCGAAAAAAATAAAAAATTGAAAATAATTCGATCTTGTAGTCGTAGAGACTTAAAATGTAGTGTAAAGGTAGTATTTACGATTCAAAAAAGAAACTTTTAAAAATTTGTAAAATTCGAAAATAAAATCGAAATATCGAAATATCTGTAAAAAATCGAAAATTCGAAAACAATTCGATTTTGTAGTTCTAGAAACCTGAGTTTTAAGATAATTGTCCTATTGGCTGTCCTATTATGTTTTCCCCCGGATTATGCTTTTTTTTTTTTTTTTTTTTTTTTTTTTTTTTTTTTTTTTTACGAATTTCGGTACAGAAAAGTTCCGCCATAGACCGGCTACGTTATGGGCGGTTTCTTTATAGACATGTTTGTTTTCTTTCACAGGTTATACTCTATTTAATTTGCATATAAAAGATGGATTGTTAAATGATGTTAGCACCAAAAAATTTTCACAGCTCCCACTCTCCTCCCGACATTACTGGCTGGTTATGGCTTCATAGTCCTTTCTAAATAAAATCATGGTGACTCTAAGATTATCTTGATTTATCTTTCAATTGAACCTAAATGATCCTAAGAAGACGGATCAAAGAATTACTATATTGGAATGACAATCAGGAAACTTAGAAGTAAAATCGGAAAATCAATAAATTTATAAAAAGTCGAAGGTTTGGAAATAATTTGATTTTGTAGTCCTACCAGCTTGACATTTGGTAGGAAGGTAGGGTTTAGGATACAAAGTAAGAAAAAATTTAAAAATCCGGAAATAAAGGCGTAAAAAAAAAAAAAAAAAAAAAAAAAAAAAACTTCGAAAAATCGAATATAGTTTGATTTATTGAAAATTTCCGGAAATTTTAATTTTAGCTTTCTTTTTATCGTAAACAGTACTTTTGTGCAAAATATGAAGTATCTAGGCTGCGAGTAATATCTCAGATGGATAGCACCTTTCCTGGAAGCATTTGAGAGTACTTTTGACTCCCCACTCCCATAACTTAGTGCTTGCCTAGTTACCTGAAATTTCGTTAAGGTAACTTCTTCGAAAATCAGTGGATGATCTCCAAAAAGAGCCCAAAATCAAGAAAAGGAGATTACTTGAAGAAGTGAAATCTCATCAAAAAGTCACCTGTAAAAAATGCATCCAAGTCTCGTAACTCATTTACCGTAAAAAGTACTGAGATCGTATAAAACCAAGTTTAACTATCTTATTAACTCTGAAATTTTCATTCACAAATCACTCCTAGTCTCTACATCTTTAGTTAATTATTATTTTGTGACTTGGCAATTACGTAGCACAAGAATGTGATGTATATAGTTAGTCTTAATCAAATAATACTATAACATATTAAGGTGTAATAACTTCTCTGTGCGTATATAATTTGCTTTAGTTAAATTATCCCATCCCATCCCATGACAAAGTAAGGTTTACTAACTTCCCTGTGCTGCATAATTGTCATAATTGTCAAGTCACAAAATAATAATTAACTAAAGATGTAGAGACTAGGAGTGATTTGTGAATGAAAATTTCAGAGTTAATAAGATAGTTAAACTTGGCTTTATACAATCTCAGTACTTTTTACGGTAAATGAGTTACGAGACTTGGCTGCATTTTTTACAGGCGACTTTTTGATGAGATACATTTTACTGAAATTGATTTTGGTGAATTCCTCTCTCAGCAACTAGCACATGGGTTAGTCTAATTCCATACCACATGTACTAGTATTAATAATATATATTCTGACATGAACAAATATTGATATTATCTGGAGGCACGGCAGTGCCTCCGCCAAGTTGAGAAAGCACGGTCGTAAGCATCCTTTCCTGGAAGCAACTGAGGGCACTTTTGACCCCCAGTTATCTCCACGCTGGAGTATCCCAAAAATTTGAAACTTCGTTTTTCGAGAGTATTTGGCACACAAGACCAAAATTTAAAATCACAACTTTTTGTCTTTTCTAGTTCAGACGATAGATGAATTCAAACATTCGATTTTTTGTCACTCACTCACTCACTCGTTCACTCGTCATCAAAAAGATTAGGTAGATCCCCTAGCCCTAGCAACTTCACATTTGGAAAAAAGGTAGTGTTTAGGTTACAAAGAAAGGAAAAATTATAAAGACAATCCGATTTTGTTGCGCTAGAAAATTTAAATTTTGAATAAAGGTAGTATTTAGGATACAGAAAATGAAAAATTAAAAAAATCCAGAAAATTCGAAAAAAAATTAAACTAGTAGGATGTGCCAATCCCAAAACTTTCTCCTATCTCAATCATGTTAATACTTCTACTTTCGTCCTCACATCGCCAATAAAATCAATATTTTTCGTCATTCTGTTGTACGTCAGCTGCTTGCGAATGATTGGGTTACAGGGATGCGAACAACCGATGTATAGTAAACTACGAAAAGTCCTTCTGGCCTGAACCGACATGAACAGATAGCCTCCCTATTCCTTGGTTTTATGATTTTAGCTAATTTTACTGGAAAACACGAAGCTAAAATGCGTGGAACCCAATTAAAGAAGATTCATTCCCAGTTCTCGTCAACATTGAATTTGAATGAGAATATCGCCAAATTAGTCTTCTATAGCCAAGTTGGCTTCATTTGTGGCAACCTATTTTTGTCACCAAATTTGGCGATATTTCGTCAATTGCCGCCAAGCTTGGTGAGAATTTGACGTTGGCGAATATAAATATATAGTGTTAAGCATTTAAGAATAGGAACAATGGTTACAACAATGAAAGAAAATTTGCTGAAATCCTGTTAACTAAAACTCATAAATTAAACCCGTTTACGGATGAATTCTGCTGTCTTGTTTGAAAATGTCAACCACCCTAAAATTTCAAACCGCTATATCTCCGCCATTTTTTAATATAGAGACAAAACAAAAACTGCCCCGAATTCTCCGGATCAAAGCCGAACATTACACGGGAAAAACTTTTAGGATTTCTAATTTTTTTATACATCTTTTTGAATTTGAAATCTTTAAATGGCTATCACAGCGCCCCCTTCCAGCGGAATATCCCCACATTCTAGTAGGACCTGCTGGCTACAGTCAAAAACATATTAAAAAATTTTGGTTTAATTATCTGCATAACATCATACACTTTTCGATGATACAATAGTGAAAATCGAACAAAAATCGCGATGGCAGCGCCCCCTTTCGTCGAAAAATCCCCGAATTCAACCTGCACCAACAGGCTATGGTAAAAAACATAGAAAAAAAATGGTTCAATTATCTGCATAACTTATATCAATTATCTGCAAAATATCGATCACAGCGCCCCCTTTCGTCGAAATATCCCCAAATTCTGATAGAATCTGCTTGTCATAGCCAAAAACATAGAAAAAAATTAGGTTCAATTTGAAGCATAACTTCATACACTTTTCGATGATACAATAGTGAAAATAGAACAAAAATATCGATCACAGCGCCCCCTTTCGTCGAAATATCCCCAAATTCTGATAGAATCTGCTTGTCATAGCCAAAAACATAGAAAAAAATTAGGTTCAATTTGAAGCATAACTTCATGTGCTTTTAGATGGTACAATAGTGAAAATGGAACAAAAATATCGATCACAGCGCCCCCTTTCGGCGAAATATCCCCAAATTCTGGTAGAATCTGCTTGCCATAGCCAAAAACATAGAAAAAAAATTTGGTCCAATTTGAAGCATAACTTCATACACTTTTAGATGGTACAATAGTGAAAATGGAACAAAAATATCGATCACAGCGCCCCCTTTCATCGAAACATCCCCAAATTCTAATAGAACCTGCTTGCCATAGCCAAAAACATAGAAAAAAAATTTGGTTCAATTTGAAACATAACTTCATACACTTTTCGATGATACAATGAAGACACACAGACGGACAGACGGACAGACGAACAGACGGACAGACGGACAGACGGACAGACGGACAGACGGACGGACGGACAGACGGACAGACAGACATTTTGTAAAAACGTGTTTTTCGGAATCTCTGGCCCCTAAAACGTGTAAATCCATCGAAAACCGGAAGTCGAAAAAAATTTCGATTACAATACTTTCTTCTATTATAGATAGAAGAAAGTAAAAATTCGAAAAATTCGAAAACAATTGAAAAAATGAAAATAAATTGATCTTTAACCTTAGAAACTTAAAATTCGTCGTAAAGGTAGTGTTTGCAATTAAGAATAAGAAAAAATTAAAAACACAATAAAAATCGAAAATAAAATTAAAAAATCGAAAAACATCGAAAAACATCGAAAATTTGAAAATAATTCGATTTTATAGCGCTAGAAACTTGAAATTTGGAATAAAGATAGTATTTAGGATACAAAAAAAGAAAATAAATTAAAAATCCAGAAAATTCGAAAAAAAAAATCAAACATTCGAAAACTTCGAAAAAAGTTGAAAAAATTAAAATAATTTGATATTTTAGCCTTAGAAAATTAAAATTCGGCGTAAAGGTAGTGTTTGGAATTCAGAATAAGAAAAAGTTAAAAACACAATAAAAATCGAAAATAAAATTTAAAAATCGAAAAAATCGAAAAACATCGAAAATTTGAAAATAATTCAATTTTGTAGAACTAGAAACTTGAAATTTGGAATATAGGTAGTACTTAGGATAAAAGAAAAAATTATAAAATTCAGAAAATGCGAAAAAAAAATCATTCGAAAATTCAACAAATCCAACAAAATTGAAAATTGAAAATAATACGATCTTGTTGTCTTAGAAACTTAAAATTTGGTGTAAAAAAGTAGTGTTTAGAATTCAGAAAAAAAACATCAAAAACACAATAAAAATCGAAAATAAAATAAAAAAAAATCGAAAAAATCGAAAAAAATCAAAAAATTGAAAATAATCCGATTTTGTTGCGCTAGAAACTTATAATAATTACTATATATAATACTTACGGAATAAAGGTAGTATTTAGGATACAAAATAAGAAAAAATTGAAAAATCCGGAAAATTCGAAAACAAAATTCGAAAATTCGAAAAAAACTGAAAAATTGAAAATAATTTGATCTTTTAAATCTTAGAAACTTAAAATTCGGCGTAAAGATAGTGTTTAAGATTCGGAATAAGGTAAAATGAAAAACACAATAAAATTCGAAAATAAAATTGGAAAATAAGGAAAATTTGAAAATAATTCGATATTTTAGAGATAAAAACTGGAAATTTGGAATAAAAGTAGTATTCAGGATGCAAAAAAAAAAAAAAAAATTAAAAATCTGGAAAATTTGAAAAAAAATTGATCTTGTAGCTTTAGAAACTAAAAATTCAGCGTAAAGATAGTGTTATGCAGAAAAAGAAAAAATTAAACCACAATAAGTTCGAAAATAAAATTAAAAAATCGAAAAAATCGAAAATTTGAAAATAATTCGATTTTGTTGCGCTAGAAACTTGAAATATGAAATAAAGGTAGTATTTAAGATACAAAAAAAGAAAAAAATTAAAAAATCTCGAAAATTTGAAAAAAATTCGATCTTATTTCTTTAGAAACTGAAAATTCAGCGTAAAGGTACTATAGTCATTTAGGATGCAGAAAAAAATAAAAAATAAAACACAATAAATTCGAAATTAAAATAAAATAAATCGAAAAAGATCGAAAATTTGAAAATAAATCGATTTTGTAGCGCTGGAAACTTGAAAATTGTACTAAAGGTAGTATTTAGGGTACAAAATAAGGAAAAATGAAAAAATCCGGAAAATTAGAAAAAAATCAAAAATTGAAAATAATTCGATCTTGTAGTCTTAGAGACTTAAAATGTAGCGTAAAGGTAATATTTACGATTAAAAAAAGAAACTTTTAAAAATTTGTAAAATTCGAAAATAAAATCGAAATATCTGTAAACAATAGAAAATTCGAAAACAATTCGATTTTGTAGTTCAAGATACCTGAGTTTTAAGATAATTGTCCTATTAGCTGTCCTATTATGTTTTCCCCCCGGATTATGCTTTTTTTTTTTTTTTTTTTTACGAATTTCGGTACAGAAAAGTTCCGCCATAGACCGGCTACCTTATGGGCGGTTCTTTATAGACATGTTTGTTTTCTTTCATAGGTTATACTCTATTTAATTTGCATATACACCGTGTCCCAAAAGTGTAGACAATCGATAAAATTTGCATTACCATTAAAAGTAATAAGGTACAATTAAAATTCGTGAAATAGGTAATAAATAAAAACAGTTTTGCTGATATACACATATAAATTATAATCAAAGGTTTGTAATTATAAAATATATATTAAATTATATAGCAGTGTGCTGTCCCTAAAGTATAGACACAATACAGCATTACATGTTTTCTTTTACATTTTTGTTCACAAAATAAAATATTTTTATTTTCGTATGCTTCTATAAATGCAGGCAATAATTTTTCCCTTTAATTGAAATATCATCTGCTGTATTTTTAGCATAATATTTTATTGAAATTTTGTGGAATCAAATGAGTTCAATGTATTGTTTTGTTTCTGATTTGGAAAAGACATTTTATGTGTATTCTGATAAAAATGCCACATTCTAAAGAAATTTCTAAACATGAAATTATTAAGATTTTACATTTAAAAGCACAAGAACAAAATCCTGTACAAATATCGAGAAGAATAAAGAGATCCTTGAGCAGTATTTATAGAGTTTTGAGATCAGGTTGAACATGGAATACTAGAAAGCGAGTCAGAAGACGAAAGAAAACAATGTTACGTGATGATAGAATGTTGTTAAAAATGGCTTCAGTTAATAATTTATCTGTGCGTAAGATTGCATCAATTTGCAGAATTTCAAAAAGTACTGTACACAGAAGATTTAAAGCTTCAACAAATATTGTTTCCAGGAGAATGAAATCAAATCCTTGCTTAAAGCAGAGACATAAAGATACACGCCTAAAGTGGGCTAGAAAGCATATGTCATATGGTTGAAAATGGATTTCTGTCATCTTCAGTGATGAAAAGAAATGAAATTTAGACGGCCCTGATGGTCATAAATTTTACTGGCATGACCTAAGAAAAGAACCCAAGAACTGTTTCAGCAGGCAATAAGGCGGAGGATCCGTAATGACCTGGGGAGGTTTTTTTTTTCAACGGCCAAATATTTCTAGGATTTATGGACAGAAAAATGAAGTCAGAGGATTATCAGGATATTTTACATACCAATTTACTGCCAATTATGGACTTGCTAGCAGGACTGGACTGTGTTTTCCAACAAGATGGGGCATCCATCCACACCCCCACATCATCGAAAACATGGTTTAGGCAAAACAATAGCACACTATTAGACTGGCCAGCACTTACTTCAGATTTGAATCCCATGAAGAACATATGGGGGATCTTATCTCATAAAATATATGAAAATAGAAAGCAATATACATGTAAATCGCAATTAACAAAGCGTGGTATGAAATACCTCCTTCTGTAATGCAATGCTTAGTTAATTTTATGAAACAACGTGTATTTGATGTTATAAAGTGTCGTGGTCATACAATTAAATATTAAAAGTAGGTTTTTAGCTAATTTTATAAATGTAAAACCAAACAAATTACTGGTGTCTATACTTTTGGGACAGCACATTTTTATATAATTTAACGTATATTTTATAATTTCAAACCTTTGATCATAATTTATATGTGTATATCAGCAAAACTGCTTTTATTTATTACCTATCTCACGGATTTTAATTGTACCTTATTACTTTTTATGGTAATGCAAATTTGCATATAAAATATGGATTGTTAAATGATGTTATCACCAAAAATTTTTCACAGCTCCCCCTCTCCTCCCGACATTACTGGCTGATTAGGGCTTGATAGACCTTTCTAAATAAAATCATGGTGACTCTAAGATTATCTTGATTTATCTTTCAACTGAACCGAAATGATCCTAAGAAGACGGATCAAAGAATTACTCTATTGGCATCACAATCAGGAAACTTAGAAGTAAAATCGAAAAATCAATAAATTTATAAAAAGTTGAAGATTTGGAAATACTTCTCCAAAATTTGGCGAAAATGCACAAACTTGGCACATTCTTTCATTTCGCACCAAGCATGCATTTTGGAATTGCTAATCTTGAAAGTCGATTTTCCGCCGTCTCGCCAATCTCGCTAAATTTGGCGATATTTGGCGAAATGCTGCCAACTTTGCGACTTCGTTTACTGCCAGCTGCTTCAATATTCATGCATTCACATTGAAATTCGCATTGATCCGTAGTGACCCCAAAATGAGCCACTAATAGAATTTTCTCGAATATGTGACATAGCAGCCCAATACGTCTTCTCGTACCCTAAAAGGGTAATATACAAAATTTCGTCAAAATCGTTAGAACCATTTTTTAAATAAAATCTGCTTGGCCTGTAGTGAGCCCAAAATAACCGTCTAATCGAATATTCTCGACCATGTGACGTAGCCCAAATGTCTTCCCGTAATCCAAAATCGTCCAATAAAAAATTTAGTTAAAATCGTTTCAGCCATTTTTTATATAAAATTATCTTGACCCTGACTCGTAGTGACTTATAGTAACCAGAATGACCCACCAAATTTTGTATACTACTTCGAAAACGATACGATACAAAATTTAGTCAAAATCGTTCGAGTCGTTTTGTAAAAAAAAAAAAGTATAAAATAGTATAAAATTAGCTTGAACCGTAGTGACCCAAAAATGACACACTAATCAAAGTTTTTCGAGCACGTGATCCAACCCAATGGTTTTGTCGTAATCCAAAACTGCAGCATACAAAATTTAATCACAATCGTTAGAGCCGTTTTTTTGATAAAATTAGCTTGTCCCGCAGTCACCCAAACATGACCCACTAATCGAATTTTCTTGAATATGTGACCTAAACCATTATTCTTCTCATGCCCGAAAAAGGGAATATACAAAATTTCGTCAAAATCGTTAGATCCGTTTTGTAAAAAAAGTATAAAATATTATAAAATTAGCTGTATAAATTAGCTTGACCCGTAGTGACCCAAAAATGACCCACTTATCAAAGTTTTTCGAACATGTGAGCCAACCCAATGGTCTTCTTGTAATCCAAAATACCAGGATACAAAATTTAGGCAAAATCGTTAGAGCCGTTTTTTAGATAAAATTAGCTTGTCCCGCAGTGACCCAAACAAGCCCCACTAATCGAATTTTCTCGAACATGTGACCTAACCCATTCTTCTTCTCGTGCTCAAAAAGGTATGATACAAAATTTCGTCAAAATCTTTAGAGCCGTTTTTTAGATAAAATTTGCATACAGACAGACAGACAAGATTTGCTCGTATTATATTATAATTTGTGATAATAATATGATTTGACTTTATTGTTGTCTATTCCAGACGGAAAACAGATAAACAAAAAAAATCGTTTTTAATGGTGTCTTTTTATGGATTTATGATTTGGTTTCATAGAGACGACAGCCATGCCGCTATAGGTCTCAAAGCTCCCCCACCCCACCCCCTCCAAAGTCAAAGTTAAACAAGAAAATATAATCAGTGAATGAAAATTGTACAAAGCTATCAAAACATATAATTAATTTGGTATCACTATGTTTGGATCTCTAAAAATATATCTTATCAAAAAGTCACTTGTAAAAAATGCAGCCAAGTCTCGTAACTCATTTACCGTAAAAAGTACTGAGATCGTATAAAGCCAAGTTTAAATATCTTATTAACTCTGAAATTTTCGATCACAAATCTCTACTAGTCTCTACATATTTAGTTAATTATTATTTTGTGACTTGGCAATTACGCAGCACAGGGAAGTTATTACACCTTACTATGTTATGGGATGGGATGGGATAATTTAATTAAGGCAAATTATATACGCACAGGGAAGTTATTACACCTTAATATGTTATAGTATTATTTGATTAAGACTAACTATATACATCACATTCTCGTGCTACGTAATTGCCAAGTCACAAAATAATAATTAACTAAAGATGAAGAGACTAGGAGTGATTTGTGAATGAAAAATTCAGAGTTAATAAGATAGTTAAACTTGTCTTTATACGATCTCAGTACTTTTTACGGTAAATGAGTTACGAAACTTAGCTGCATTTTTTACAGGTGACTTTTTGATGAGATTTCACTTCTTTTTGTAAATAATCCTCCTTTTCTTGATCTTGGGCTCTTTTTGGAGATGATCCACTGATTTTCGAAAAAGTTACCTTAAAGAAATTTCAGGTAACTAGGCAAGCACTACTTTATGGGAGGAGGGAGTCAAAAGTACTCTCAATTGCTTCCAGGAAAGGTGCTATCGATCTGAGATATTACTCGCAGGCTAGATACTTGATATTTAGCACAAAAGTAATGTTTAGGATAAAAAGAAAGCTAAAATTAAAATTTCCGGAAATTTTCAATAAATCAAACTATATTCGATTTTTCGTTTTTTTTTTTTTTTTTTCCCCGGATTTTTAAATTTTTCCTTACTTTGTATCCCAAACCCTACCTTTCTGCCAACTGTCAAGCTGGTAGGACTACAAAATCAAATTATTTCCAAACCTTCAACATTTTATAAATTTATTGATTTTTCGATTTTACTTCTAAGTTTCCTGATTGTGATGCCAATATAGTAATTCTTTGATCCGTCTTCTTAGGATCATTTAGGTTCAATTGAAAGATAAATCAAGATAATCTTAGAGTCATCATGATTTTATTTAGAAAGGTCTATCAAGCCATAATCAGCCAGTAATGTCGGGAGGAGAGGGGGAGCTGTGAAAATTTTTTGGTGCTAACATCATTTAACAATCCAAGTCACAAAGTCATCCAAGTCATGATTTTATTTAGAAAGGTCTATCAAGCCATAATCAGCCAGTAATGTCGGGAGGAGAGGGGGAGCTGTGAAAATTTTTTGGTGCTAACATCATTTAACAATCCATATTGTATATGCAAATTAAATAGAGTATAACCTGTGAAAGAAAACAAACATGTCTATAAAGAAACCGCCCATAACATAGCCGGTCTATGGCGGAACATTTCTGTACCGAAATTCGTAAAAAAAAAAAAAAAAAAAAAAAAGCATAATCCGGGGGAAAACATAATAGGACAGCTAATAGGACAATTATCTTAAAACTCAGGTTTCTTGAAGTACAAAATCGAATTGTTTTCGAATTTTCTATTGTTTACAGATATTTCGATTTTATTTTCGAATTTTACAAATTCTTAAAAGTTTCTTTTTTTAATCGTAAATATTACCTTTGCGCTACATTTTAAGTCTCTAAGACTACAAGATCGAATTATTTTCAATTTTTGATTTTTTTCTAATTTTCCGCGATTTTTCTTTTTCCTTATTTTGTATCCTAAAATAAGGGAAAAGCTTTATTACAATTTTCAAGTTTCTAGCGCTACAAAATCGAATTATTTTCAAATTTTCGATCTTTTTCGATTTTTTAATTTTTTTTTCGAATTTATTGTGTTTTAATTTTTCCTTTTTCTGTATCCTAAATGAATATAGTTCCTTTACGCTGAATTTTCAGTTTTTAAAGCTACAAGATAGAATTTTTTTCAATTTTTCTAATTTTTTTTTATTTTCAAGATTTTTGAATTTTTCTTTTCTTCTGTCCTAAATACTACCTTTATTCCATATTTCAAGTTTCTAGTGCTACAAAATCGAATTATTTTCAAATTTTCGATTTTTTTTCGATTTTTTCGATTTATTTTGTTTTATTTTTTTCTTTTTCTGTATAACACTACCTTTACGCTGAATTTTTAGTTTTTAAAGCTACAAGATCAATTTTTTTTCAATTTTTCGAATTTTCCAAATTTTTTAATTTTTTAATTTTTTGTATCCTAAATACTACTTTTATTCCAAATTTCAAGTTTTTAGCTCTAAAAAATCGAATTATTTTCAAACTTTCGTTTTTTTTTTCGATTTTTTCGATTTTATGATTTTATTTTCGCTTTTTCTTGTGTTTTTATTTATTTTTTATTTTTCTGAATCCTTTTACCAAAATGTTTTGTTTTTAAGACTACGAGATCAAATTATTTTCAATTTCTCATTTTTATTTTTATTTTTATTTTTTTCGAATTTTGCGGATTTTTTTTTTTTTTTTTAATTTTCCGGATTTTTAGATTTTTCCTTAAATAGCATCCTAAATATTACCTTTATTCCAAATTTCAAGTTTCTAGTGCTATAAAATCGAATTATTTTCAAATTTTCCTTATTTTTCCAATTTTATTTTCGAATTTTATTGTGTTTTTCATTTTACCTTATTCCGAATCATAAACACTATCTTTACGCCGAATTTTAAGTTTCTAAGACTTAAAAGATCAAATTATTTTCAATTTTTCAGACTTTTTCAAATTTTCGAATTTTGTTTTTGAATTTTCCGGATTTTTAATTTTTTTTTCTTATTTTGTATCCTAAATAATACCTTTATTCCGAATTCCAAGTTTCTAGCGCAACAAAATCGGATTATATTCAAATTTTTGGGGTTTTTTTCGATTTTTTCGATTTTTTGACTTTTTTTCTATTTTTATTGTGTTTTTCATGTTTTTTTTTTTTTTCTGAATTCTAAACACTACCCTTTTTTACACCAAATTTTAAGTTTCTAAGACTACAAGATCGTATTATTTTCAATTTTCGATTTTGTTGGATTTGTTGAATTTTCAAATGATTTTTTTTCGAATTTTCTGCATTTTATAATTTTTTCTTTCTTTGTATCCTAAACACTACCTTTAGTCAAAATTTCAAGTTTGTAGGCCTACGGGATCCACCTAATCTTTTTGATCACGCGTGAGTGAGTGAGTGAGTGACAAAAAATTGAAACTTTCAGTTCATATATCGTTTGCACTAGAAAAGACAGAAATGTGAAATTTTTTAAATTTTGGTCTCATTTGCCACATACTCTATATAAACGAAGTTTCAAGTTTTTGGGATACACCAGCTCAAAGATATGGGGAGAGGTCAAAAGTGCCCTGAGTTGCATCCAGAAAGGGATGCTTACGAGGAGTCGAGAGAGTTACGAGTTACGACGAGTCGAGAGAGGTTGTGCTCTCTCGACTTGGCGAAGGCACTGCCGTGCCTCCAGATAGAAAATTAAAAGTCCAAGAAAATTCTAAAAAATCAATCTTTTTTCAATTTTTTTTTCGATTTTTTCAAATTTTCGAATTTTCTGGATTTTTTTTTTTTTTTCAATCTTAAGTACTATTTTTATTCCAAATTTCAAGTTTCTAGTTCTACAAAATTGAATTATTTTCAAATTTTCGATGTTTTTCGATTTTTTCGATTTTTTTATTTTATTTTCGGTTTTTATTGTGTTTTTAATTTTTTCTTATTCTGAATTCCAAACACTACCTTTACGCCGAATTTTAAGTTTCTAAGGCTAAAAGATTAAATTTTCTAATTTTTCTAATTTTTTATTTTTTTTAATTTTCTGGATTTTTTTAATTTTTCCCTTTTCTGTATCCTAAATACTACCTTTATTCCAAATTTGAATTTTCTAGCGCAACAAAATCAGAAGGTCTTAAAATTTTTGTTTTTTTTTCGATTTTTTCGATTTTTTAAATTTTGCTTTCGATTTTTTTGGTGTTTTTTATGTTTTCTTTTTCTGGATGCTAAACACTACCTTCACACCAAATTTTAAGTTTCCAAGACTACAAGATCGTATTATTTTCAATTTTCAATTTTGATGGAATTTGTTGAATTTTCGAATGTTTTTTTTTTTCGAATTTTCCGGATTTTATAATTTTTCCTTTCTTTGTATTCTAAAGACTATCTTTTGTCCAAATGTCAAGTTTCTAGGGCTACGGGATCTACCTAATCTGATGATGCGTGAGATGACGCGATTTTGATGACGCGTGAACGAGCGAGTGAGTGAGTGACAAAAAATCGAATGTTTGAGTTCATCTATCGTCTGAAATAGAAAAGACAGAAAGTTGTAATTTTAAATTTTTGTCCTGTGTGCCGAATACTCTCGAAAAACGAAGTTTGAAATTTTTGGGATACTCCAGCGTGGAGATATGTGGGGGTCAAAAGTGCGCTGAGTTATTGCTTCCAGAAAAGGATGCTTACGACCGTGCTTTCTCGACTTGGCGGAGGCACTGCCGTGCCTCCAGATAATATCAATATTTGTTCATGTCAGAATATATATTATTAATACTAATACATGTGGTATGGAATTAGACTAACCCATGTGCTAGTTGCTGAGAGAGAAATTCAACAAAATCAATTTCAGTAAAATGTATTTACGATTCAGTGAATAATCACAAACAGAAAACGATGAGAGATATTCATGTATTAACACAGCACCGCATAAGTAATATATAATATTTACGAGTGTTATCTATACATCTTCAAAACAAATGTAAATATGATTATAGTATTATGTAGGATTTGAATTTAAACATACTTCATTTCCTTTATGACGCGCGTGATCATCAAATTAACTGACGCTCTGGTATTTTTATTAACCATGATTTAAAAGTACCAGTTTTAAAAATTTTGGATCGCAAGATCAAGGTTTGAATATCTTCAAAATTGCAAAAAAGAACCAGTCTTATAATTTTTATCATCGAGGAAGCGTCGAAGTGTGGAAGAGTCAGTTAAGGCACTGTTAGGCCTAATTGGACTATGCGACAATAAGTATATTGTATGTTTTGGGTGAGAAGTGTAATATATTTTGAAGAAATAACCAACGAAGCGTTGTGAAATTGATTTTATAGAATGGTATTAAAATTCACGTTTTTAATATTTTGAAGTCTAGTTGTTCAATTAATTCTATAAATTAACTTTTTACATATCACCTTCCTACATATATATATATATATATATATAACAAAATTTTAAATTTATCGCGATACGCTAAAATATTTTTATCCCAGCCTATTCTAAAATACTCTATAATATTTATTTTCTCCGTTTATTAATGTATTTTAACTCTATTTATTCTGTATAGTTTGGCTATTTATACTCTGTGGTTTGGATATCTTCAAAAATTAGAAAAAGTGCGGTCTTTTAATTTTTATCATCGAGGAGGCGTCGAAGTGTGGAAATGTCAATAAAGGCACTGCTCGGCCTAAGTAGACTATTCGAAAGTGAGTGTATTATATGTTTTAAGTGAGAAATGTAATATATTTGAAGAAGTTACCAACGAAACGTTGTAAAATTATCTTTCTAGAAATATATTAAAGTTCATGTGTTGTTATTTCAACGTCTAGTTATTCAATTAATTCAGCAAAGTAACTTTTTACATATCACCTTCCTACAAATTTGTGGGCTCGATGCCAGGATATTAAAAGGAAAAGCAACTCGTAGTGGAATAAATAAGAATCAAAGCTAAAGTGTTGTAAACCGCCAGTATCAAAAGTTGGGTTATAAATTAGCAAGGCAAGTATGAAAACCTTAATCGTATTACTCCAAGTACAATTTTGAAAGATAGACATGGGAACCCTAAATAAAGCTAAGAGAATTGATCTAATAAATCTCTGTGAGGAATTCGGAATTGAATCACCAGAAAAACCGACAATCCCTGTTTTAATACAGCTGATTAAAAGCTGTGAGAATTACGATGAAGATTTTATAAAGGATCGCTTAGAAGTAGTATGGCAGCTAGAAAAGAGAAAACAGGAGAAGAAAGAGAAGAGAAAAAACTACAGCCGCAATAACAAACTTGAAAAGAAGAAATAACAAGCAGAACTAGAAGAAAAGAAATGGCGATTGCAGATTGAAGAGAGGAAATTACAAGCAGAGATTGAAGAAAATAAATTGAAAATGGAAATGGAAACGGAAGAGAGAAAATGGAAAGTAGAATTGGAGCAGAAAGATCGCGAAAGAGATTTCAAGATTAAGAAAATACATTTGCAGGAAAATCCAAGAGAACACATCAATGTGAACTCAAGGACAAATCCAGGTAAGCAATATGAATTGCTTAGATTATTAACAAAATATGATCGTTCGAAGAAATTACAAGCACAACTGGAAGAGAAGAAATTACAAGCAGAGATTGAAGAAAAGAAATTCAAAATGGAAATGGAAGAGAGAAAATGGAAAATAGAATCGGAGCAAAATTTTGAAATTGAGAAATTGCAGATACAAGAAAATTCAAGAGAACAAATTGAAGAAAACCCAAGGACAAATCTAGGTAAGCAATTTGAATTGCTTAGATTATTAACTAAATATGATAGCTCGAATGATATCAGTTTATATTTAGCTATGTACGAAAGGCAAATGGCGCAAACGGGCATTGATAAAAAAGAATGGGTAAACTATTTAATTAATCTAATGCCATTAGATGTGATTAATATAAGAACTAGAAAAAACAAACCCGAAATTTACGATTATGATTACATAAAAAATATTCTTCTAAAACGCTACAAACTATCGCCAGAAGAGTTTAGGCTAAAATTTTTCTCATCTAAAAAGGAGCCATCGGCTAATTGGCGCGATTTCGCTTATGAGATCAAGGTGTATTTTCAACAATGGATTGAAGGTTTTAAAGTAGATAACTTTGAGGAATTATCGGAATTAATTGTAGTTAATCAAATTAGGCATAATTTACCTGCGGAAACAAAAATACATTTCGTAGAGGAATTATTAGTAATAAAAATTTATGACTAAAATTGATGACTTAGTTAATAAATTAGATATTTAAGAAACGGAACGAAGGGTTTGTAATAAACTATCAGTTAGGAATACAAGCGGCAATTTTGAAGACAGATGATCGAGAGCGGCTGACTACGCCAATTCGAAAAGACGCCAAGTTGGCAATAGGCACACTGTGAATCACGGAAGAAAAGAGTCGCATATAATATGTTTTAGATGTGGCAACCTGGTCACGTCAGTGCGAAATGTACCATAACACAACAAGAATATTCAAATTTTAACCCGCAACGTAATCAAAATTGGCGAGAAACCAAATACCAAGATGGGACCCAAAACACGTAAAAAAAATTGTTAATATGGGCTCATTAAATGGTAAAAAAGGAATAATTCTAGATATTCACGGAACAAAAACAAATCTAATAATCGATACAGGGAGTGACATTTCAATCGCCAATTCAAGATATCATACTGCAATAAACGCGCCAAAGCTAACCAGCGACAATATATCTGTATCGGGCATAGGTGGAAAAGAAAATAAGCCAACGGGGTTTTTCTGGCATAAAGTCTATGTAGACGATATAGAAATACAGGATAAATTTTACGTGGTACAAGAGACTGACTATGATTTAATAATAGGTAGAAAAGTAGTAGAAGGCTTGACGTTAAAAGTAGTGAAAGATGTGAGAATAATAAGCGACAACACAGTACGAGTAGGATACATTAAAATTAATGAAGTTCCATCCAAAACTAATGAAGTAGCTACATCAAGTATAAACAACGATAATCAAGGTTGGGAAGATATGGTTAATATCGACTGCATAAATGACGAGGTGGATTTGACTCATATTACAAATTTAGCTAACAGAGAAAAAATACGAGAATTAATAAATTCATATAAACCGAATAAAACAAACAATACTGGGTTAAAGATGAAAATACTACTGGCAGATGAAAAACCTATCTGCGAACGGCCAAGGAGATTCCCTCTAGTTGAGCAGGAAGTCATCAGTAAGCAAATAAAACAGTGGTTGGAAGATGGGATCATTAGACGACGTTACTCAGATTTTGCGACTCCAGTAGTCCTGAGTAAGAAAAAAGATGGATCGCACCGGTTATGTACATATTATCGGAAAATAAATCGAAAAATATTAAAAGATCGCTATCCACTACAGTTAATTTACGACGTTAGATCTCAAAAACGGCTTTTTCACGTTGAAATTGAAGAACGCAGTCGTAAATATACAGCTTTTGTAACACATGAAGGAGAATATGAATTTTTGCATTGTCCGTTCGGATTGTGCATATCGGGGAATCAATTCCAAAGGTATGTAAACACAGTATTGCAAGATTTACTGCGAGATGGCACTATTATTGTATATATGGATGATTTTGTGATTCCCTCAGATGATGAAGAAGATGGTATAAAGAAGCTGCAACGAGTATTAGAAGTAGCATCAACATATGGTTCAGAACTTCAAAAACTGCCGATTTCTTAAAAAGAAAATTGAATTCTTGCTTTATATAATCGAAAATGGAACAATAAAACCGTCCGAAGCGAAAACAAAGGCTGTGCAAAATTTTTCTAAACCAACTACAACAAAACAATTACAATCCTTTTTAGGTTTAACAGGATACTTTAGAAAGTTTAACCCGAATTATGGCAAAATCGCCAGGCCTCTAAATGATTTATTAAGGAAAGGAAATTGTTTCAAATTTCAAAGAGAGCAGCTCGAGGCTTTCAATGAGTTAAAGAGAACATTGTAAAAAAACCAGTTCTTCAACTATATAAACAATGAGCCACATTGGAGACCTTACTGACGCAAGCCGCCAAGGGTTTGGTGCAATTTTACTACAGAAAGGAGACGATGGAAAATTTCACCCATTGCAATACATGAGCAAGAAAACTTCGCGACAACAGGAGAAATATTCAAGTTATGAACTTGAAGTATTAGCCATAATAGAAGCTGTAAAAAAATTCAGAAATTACCAAATGGGAAATAAATTCAAGATTGTAACAGACTGCGACGCCTTCCAGAAAACCTTAAATAAGAAAGATTTAACACCTAAAGTAGCAAGATGGGCATTACTCGAAGATTATGACAACGAGATAGAACATAGACCAGCAACAAGAATGAAACATGTAGACGCATTAAGCCGAAACGTGCCGATAACAAAATCGGTATTAATTATAACTAGATCACAAGGAGAAATAACGAAAAGGATTGTAATAGCGCAAAGATTAGATGAATCCATACACGCCTTCAAGTCACTAGTTAAAAGTGGTTCGTCCGATAATTACTTAGTAAAAGATGACGTATTGTACAGATTCGAGAATGGAAAGGAATGACGTATTGTACAGATTCGAGAATGGAAAGGAATGACGTATTGTACAGATTCGAGAATGGAAAGGAATGACGTATTGTACAGATTCGAGAATGGAAAGGAATGACGTATTGTACAGATTCGAGAATGGAAAGGAATGACGTATTGTACAGATTCGAGAATGGAAAAGAAATGTTGGTGGTACCGGAAGAAATGCTTCATAAAAGATTATTAAAGATGATTAATGCTAACATCTTTTAAATCCTATATTTTGTCTTCGAGTGGATTTAAGCTAATAACATCTGATGCTAAAATCTCATTACAAATTGGAACTTGTCTTAAGATATGAAAGGACGGATAATGGTGAAAGAGGGTCTCCGCCTAGCCTATTAAGATGCAAATAAAAGCCTTTGGTGATTTGCTTGAGTATTTATTTTGCCTATTCGCACCGATCTCTGTAATGAATACGACGACTGCACCTTGAAACTCTTAGCGTGGATCCGCCCTCGGCTAAGTATCGCACAATAACATCGAGCATCTGAAAAACTATTTATATAAAATGGTACTGCCACTGCATTACACCATCTCTCATCTTTAAATCGTGACATATATATATATATATATATATATATATATGTATATATATGCATTTTTAACTAAAAAACGGCTCTAACGATCGATTTTGAATAAATTTAGCATCTAACCATTTTCGTACACGAGAAGACCATTGGGCTAGGTCAATTCCTGAAGTGCTCAGATAGTCAAAACCTCTCGACTACCCTCTGCCTAAATTTTGCGACTTCTTGGAAAGCATTATGTAGTGAGTCTGCAAATGCCTGAATAGAAGATGTTACGTCCTCAGCAGAGTGAATCGCAGTGGGCGGAGTGTCCGTGTTATCAAGGACGTGACCGAAGTCCTCCCAATTAACCGAGAAGGCCTGGGGGATTTCATGACTGAAGTTGCCCACTTCGAAGCTAAGCACAACCGGGAGATGGTCCGACGAGAGATCATTCCCCTTTTGGATGGTGTTCAGGAAAGTTAAATTGCGGGTAAAAGTAAAGTCGATGATGAAATGATGATTCTGGCAAGTGGACTGGAGGGGTGGCAAAATTTGCGCATAATTTTGATATGTCCACCTGCGCAATTTATAACCAGTAGTGTTGGAGTTACGAGAGCCCTAGGAAAAATCATGAGGATTAAAATCACCCGCGATGATGAAATTTGGAAAAGTACGGGTTAAAATTGAAAGTTCTTGTGCTAGCAGACGGTTCTCCCTCGTAGGGGATTTGCATGGGGGATGATGAAAGGTTCTAAAACAATGGGAGTGGTCTCAATGCAATGACATTGAGGGACTTTACCGAGGGTTGCATTGAGATCATTTCTAACATACACAGAAGTGCCACCACTAGGACGGCCTCCAACCGTAGGAGGTCTGGGACCCGGACAGAATTGCCCTGGAATGTGGTCTCGGACACCAACATGATATCTGAATTATTACTGGTAATAAAATTCTTAAACTCAGAGGCTTTACGTGTAAGTCCGTTGGCATTCAAAATGCCAACCGAGAGAAAGTTCAAATTCGTTGTCGCTGGGAATTTGTCAAATAGGGGGTAGATCTAAATACGGAAAATTTTAATAAAAGGAAAAATTTACCGCGAAACTTCCGGTAAATTTCCATATAGAATAAATATCCGGTCAACGTCCATGTGTGCATCACGGAGTTCGGTAAGCATTATTTGTAAGTTTGGAGAACAATTTGTTTTCCAAACTGTTTTTTGTATTGAAAGAGTTTACCAACAAAATCAGCGTCCGAATTGTCACTAATTTTCGGGGCCGACATAATTTTGGGTTAATCAGTTGTGGTCGTGGGGAGTTTAGCGACAGCGTCTGTTCTAGCTTTCGGGTACGAAAGTGCGCTATCAACTTTCCTTGCAGGAGAAGTTTCCTGAGAATTCTGATTGATAACAAGCGATTTGACATTTTTTTGGTACGATTACCCGGGAATTTTAGGCACATCTGGTAGTTCGCGGAGTGAGGGTCAGAACATTTAGCACATTTGCAGGGTTCTTCAAACAGCATTGGGCAATCAAGAGCAAAGTGCTCCCCGGAACACTTAACGCATTGCATTCGAAGATGACATGCCGCAGCCGAGTGGAAGAACCCTTGGCAGCGGTGACACTGTGAGGTCCCTTGCGGCCCCGGTACTTCTCAAATTGTACCTTCATTCCCAGGAGATGAGTGACCTGAAAAATTTCGAAGGATCTGCTCATCTGGGTAATTGCACAAGGGAAAGGGCAGCGGAACCTTGTTCCTTGTGTTGCCCCGAAAAAGCTATTGAATTGATTTTATTTCTAAATATTCCTCATCAATGAAATCTTTTATTTGATTGATTTTTATGTTTGCGGGGAGTGCCCGAAGTACTGATTTTTCTCTTTTTCTAGTAAAATTCTTCTATCGTAAATCCTCTCCTGCTGAAAGATTTGTTAGAGCTTGCAATATTCAAGCTCATTATCTATGTTAATTTTAATAAATTTATTCTTCATTTCTGAACGGACAGTTGTCGCTTTCATTTTAAGGTGAATCATTACGTGCGCCCAATTTTCTACTGCCTCAATAAAAAAGAGGGGATCCTTTATTCATTTGGGGGAGGGGGGGATGCGGTTGTCCCAGGCACAGAAACATCTGCACTGTTCCCAGACGCAGTTGAATTTTCCTTAGCTTGCTTATAATTATTATTTTTGTAGCTAACTATCTGGTAGCCTTCATCGTCATTATCAGTTTCTCTAGAATGTTTTAAATTTGTACTCAACGAGCATTTCCTCCTCTGTGGAAATATCTTCAAGTGGGTATGGGGAGGGGTGTTGCAATAGGCATATCACCAAAAATAGAAAATGTAGGACATCTCACCTTAAAAGCCGCCATTACCTCCAGAAAGTTGTTTAATCTGCTCAATGTAGCCTCGGCTTTGGCCTCTGTTGCAGTCAGATTCTCCGTTTGGCAGTTTTGCCTGTCATTTTTTGATTGCACATCTGTACTAATTTTGATGTACGCTTCCGCGTAATGATTCCTCACTGCAGCAACGGATTCAGAATCCAAGAAATCAAAGGTGATTTCTCCTCTGATTAATTTAAACCTGACATCATGTCCCAGGTTATAGATCGGATCTTTAATGAAGTACAAAAGTACCTTGGTCATTCTGACCAGAAAGTCTCAAAATGTTCAGAGAAAATAACGTTGATAATCATAATCGCCAAATCGCAGGAATAAAAACACTGCGCGTAACGCGAAAACTCCGGTAACACCGGCGAAAAACACCAAATACAGCCGAGGCGATAAAAATGCGCATATCACAGGAAGACGGGTTAAGCATGTCTTTCTCCCTCTGTGACAACGAACGAACTCACCGAGATCGAATGACGAATACATTTCCAGCCAGGTGTTTCATTGCTAGCCTGATTTGCACAAAACATCTCAGTATGATGTGTGAGCTTTTAGTTACTTTTGGAATCATTTTTTTATATATATGGAAAAAACTACAAAGTCCCTCTGATCATATTCGCGCAAACCGACATTTTTTCCGAGCATTACTTATTTTATTATGAATTTTTAAATTTTGCAAGAATTCATGACGCACACTGTATTTTTCAACATATGTTTTAAGATAAATCTAACTTTACACTTCATTTTATGGAAACTATAGTCTTCATGGCGATTCGTAAAAATTCTATTCAATGGCCAGGTCTAAAAAAAAACTTGTCTGTGTGCATATGAATGTATTAGCTATAAAATTAATTAATATTTTTGAGATTATTTAATATTTAGATTTTTTTAAATGATTCACTCGTTATACTTTTTACATATTTTTTTTCTATTTTCCAATTTGGATCAGTTTTTCAAATACATTTTACCAAATGAATTTTTCATTAATTATTCATTCTGTAGCGTACAGTTTTATGATAATTTCAAAATAATTTAATACCTACATTCTAAATTAAATTATATTACAGACCACACCGTGTTACAGCATGCAAATCTTCTTTTTAAAATTATCTTTGGTAAATTTTGCTATATTTTATATTTTAATCAAATAAAGTGCTTATTTTTTAATTTTATATTTGTGAATCTGTTCTAGAATGTCTCACAAATTTCTATGTAATTCTAATAAGTAATTAAAAACTTATGATTAGCGGAAGAAGATACATTTTTCACTTTAACTACGAACTAAAAATTCATTTATTGCCTAAGCTATCCTAATAATTTATATCCTTATACAATACACTTTACTTAATTAATTACCAGTACCATATTCATTATCAGATTCTTCTAATTCCCAATTGAATTTGATCTGACGCATGAGATGGTATTAAGAAGAAATGTTTTCCTTTGGAGTCATGTAACATTGTGAAACATAAGTATTTAACTTTTACAAATTGTTTCCATAAGTAAAATTTTATGATAACAATTATATTGCTCTGTAAATAATATTTAATACGAAAACGAAAATTACATATTTAAATACACCGGGGTACAAAATGATAGGAACGATCATATATTTGACTAATTAATAAATATAATTATATTAATCTACATATAATGTATAATAAATTGGTTTTAGCTGACTAAATAGGCAATATAAACATAAAGAAAACATTCTAAAACAATTGTTATTATTACAATATAATAAACTGCATTTTCACTGGATATGCAACAGGAATAAAATGATAAGAATGGAACATATTTTTCTAAATTATAGAAATATCACATGCCGGTTGTATTTCCTTTGTGTTTAATAATTCAATGCAGCGCTGTGGCATATAGTTTACAAAGTTTCAAGCTTGTTGGTGACAAAACCTGCTATGTCTCAAAAATGGTAGATTTTAAATCTGCTTTCGAGTTATACTGAACAATTTTACAATTTTGTCGGTATTTATTGCGCATTATGATACCCCCAAATGTTTTTCATGGGATTTTTTTCCGGAGTGTTGGTCGGCCAATCAAGTATGGAAATATTATTGTCTCCAAACCACTTCTTTGTGTCTTTTGCAGAATGAATTAAGGCATTGCCTTGTTGAAAAATATAGTTAAGACCAGATTTTTTTTCACCTTGGTTCAACAAATGACGTTCTGACATATGAATATAGTTGTGTGTCTATTTTATTGTCCTTCTAGAAAAATAAATATAAGATTACCTCCTGAGCAAAAAACAGTCAAACCCATTAGGGGGGCTCCACATAATTTACGCATGGAAATGCCTTTTTCCTTTCTTAGTTCATGCCATTATGAATGAATACCATCCGGAACATCTATCTACATATTTAAAAGAAAAGGCTGTTTAGTCATCCGCTGCGAACTTTCTACTGAGCCAATTTTATAAATTACTAGATGGTACCCGTCAAAACTTGACGGAAAAAATTACAATAACAATATTAGTAAAATAAGCTTCTTTATTACATAAGTAGGGGGGTAAGTAGCTTATGAAACAATCTTTCAAATATTTTATTTAAAAAAAAATTCCCCCAGTGAATTACGTTATTATTTCCGATGCAAGCTCTAAACAAACAATCCGTAAACAAAATGGAAAGTAGTTTGACATTACCGCCCTATTCCTCACGGCAAGAAAGAAAATTTCCTGAACCTATGAAGTATCATACAAATAGCATATCCCTACGTTCATCTCATATTCAGTCAATAAAAGAACATATTAAATAAGGCACACATCCCCCCCTCTTGTGATAATGCAACCGAATGAGTTCCTATGCGTATGTGCATTGCATCTCCCCAAATGCACCGTCGAAATTTGACGTTAAAAAAAGTTTTAAAATGTTTTGAACAAAATTTTTAAAGTGTCTTCTTTAATCATTGTTCGTTTCAAATCCATATCTTCTGAAACGCATCCATTTTTATAAGCTAATCAATTTTTATGTAAAGATGAAGAATTTTTTTTACAATAATAAATCAATCTGCATATAAGGAGATTTTTAATGTTTTCAAGTGTAATTTATTTGTATGGTTTCTTCATTCCTTTACATAATCAGGATGATTATTCCTTTTCCATAATTAAGAGAAATAATGTAAATAAATAAATATCCAAGATTATTTTTGATTCTGTTTTCATTAATATATTGTAAATTTTATTGTTAAAAGTTACTGATAAATGATACTTTAGTAAATGGGGCTTTTCTTAATTATTTTTATTATTATTATTATTTTTCTTTTTTTTTGAGATTTAATGGCAACATACTTCCGTTTGTTTATTGGGCGCTACAGTTTGGCGAATTATTTGAGGTACTTTTCAGTTAGCAGGGCGCCAATGAAGTATATATGTATGTATATATATATAGTATATATATAGTATATACATACATATATACAAATATATATAATGTATATAGTTTTGTTTTTCTAGTATTGAATTTATGTGGTTTATAGATTTTGGTTGGCTTTTGTGATAAAGATTCTTTAAGTAATTTTCCATTGCAGTTTATTATTATGTATATATATATATTACTGGCGCCGGCTAACCGAAAAGTACCTAATTTGCATATAGTTTTTTTTCTTAATGGGACGACGGGATAATGCACGGAATTTCGACGGGATAATGCACGGAATTTCGACGGGATAATGAATATTTTTGATGGTACCAGAATATTTTTCTGTATTTTATAGTTATATATTAAGAAATACATATTTTATGATTTGCTGAATCCCTTACTTGTTTACTTTTTCATGCATTATATTATTGAAGATTGTTAGTTCTCTTATTCGTTTAAATATACCCTATACTCATATAAAAATAGCGTGTGTTCTCTGTGGTCTTTCGCATAAACGTTGTAAAATTCAGGTTATTAGATTTTATCCAACTTTGCTGTCATAACAGCTGATGAAGCAGCCATTTTCGGCGATTTTTTTGTTACCTGTAAAATGTTTGTTTTTGGAATAGCCCGAACTAATAAAAAATTGAGTACTTTTCCATTATACGGACACCATTGTCGCCAAGCATATATTTACATGTATGGCATGGTGTCGGTATAACGGAAAAGAACCAAAATTCGCGGTCGATCAAATAATTGAATTTCGCTAAACATTAAATTTTCTGTACTTTTCTATTATCCGGTCGACCACTTTTCATAACAAAAAACTATCGCCAAACTGTAAAATTAAAAGCAGAAAATGAAGTGCGATTTACTTGATGTCAGAAGCATTATACGTGTTTGTTACGTGATCAAGTGGTTTTTAATTCGAGATTTGCGTCTATTTTCCTTATGTTTTACTGATTTATTAGTTATTTCATTAATTAAAATAACAATTGTGTCCATAAATTCATGTATTTTATTTTATTTATTTATTTTGATATTTCAATGGCAACGTTCTCCCGTTTATTTGGCGTTACAGTTTGGCGATAGTTTTTTGTTATGAAAAGTGGACGACGGGATAATAGAGAAGTAACAATTTTCTTATTTTTAATCTGAGAAAGAAGCAATAACCATGGATTTAATTAATTTTGCAATATGCGGTGCAACCAAAATAATTTTGATTAAATCAGTACATATATCGCAGACGAACCTGGGTTATTTTTTGGCGCCTAAATGACGATTTTTGCTTTGTATGGCAACCTGGTGTTTTATAATAAATTTGAATATGTGTGTAAATAAATAAAATAAAATAGGTACTTTTATGTTAGCTGGGTGTCAAGGATAACTCTCCAAATCTTGTTTCAATTGGAATCATTTAAATTGCAATATTTTACGTGAGATTTTTTATTCATATTGATATGTTTACGTTTAGATATTTTATTATGATTATATTCTAGCTAATTAAGTTTTTTTTTAAAGATTTTATACTACAATGTTAAAATATTACCTAGTTGATATTAGCTAATGTCAAAAGATTGGTGAACCACAGAGTTCAGGGAATAAACTCTATGCTCTCAAAAGTGGGAGTTGTCGACTTTATGACGTCATAAACAGAAGTAAATGTTTAATTGAAAATTACAGCTAATCAATTAAATTTTCGAACAAACGAATGCACGATAACAAATCTGTGTCCAAATATCTTTCATTTAAAAAAAGAATGGTGTGATTTGATGCAGTAGTTTGTTCTGACGGATTGTGGAAAGAAATCGCTTAGCGTTTTAAATATATAGATTTTTTTTAACTGAAAGCTTTTTGTAGACAAGAGTGCTCTAGCTACTTTTGGAAAATTTTCCAATTTTATATTTATTTTTATTTTTAAAATTTTTAATAAACTTTCTTTAAAATGGTGGCAGCCACGTTATTTCCATTGTACCAGAGAGAAATTAAATAATAGGATTTATTTTTGTTTATCTTTATTGATATCATTTTCTCATTACAGTAAAAGAAAAAGTGTTTTTAATTTGAATAGATGGTGCTTAAGACGTCAAGGAGCATATTGAATATAAAAATTGAAATCACGTCATTTTTTAATATATAAATTCATTTACCTGTATTAATTAAAAAAAACAGTAATGTTTTCCTATAATTGCGTGAAAATGACATCATTATAGAATATTTTTATTTGACCAGTTTTGAAAAAATAGATTCATAGTAGATCAAATCTTCAAAGGAAGAAATATTTTCACGTGAAAAAAGGACGTCATTTTTGAAAAGGTATTTATCTAGATACTTGCATTTTCGTTCAAAAAACTGCTACAATTTTAATGTATCTAAATGATGTAATTGACATTGATTTTTTATTTTCTACTGTAATGAGATTAAAGAGACTTTATTACTGAAACGTGGGCTGCTTCTGTAAAAAAAAAAAAAAAAAGGCATTTGCATTCATAAAACAGAGTTACTGATCGTCTAGAGCAGCCATACTCAACCTTTTTTTCTCGCAGGCCGCAGACATATATTTGCAACATTACGCGGGCCGCAACACACTTAAAAAAGTGTAAATAAAATAGTAAGATAATATAGGTAGTATAACAAAGCAATATAACAAAGTTAGTATTATCAGTAGGGTTGAACGTTTTCCACGGAAGAAATGTTACCAAAACATTTTAACACCACTTTTTCCAAACAATGAACTATAAGTAGTATATTTTTACTGCAAATGTTGTAGAAATAAGTCACGAAGTTTGAAATAATGGTGTACAAATTGTTTCATGTCAGTTATTTCCGCGATAAACGTTCAACCCTAAAAAGAAGTATTAGCTATATACAGGGCCATAGCCGAAAACCAAATAATATAACAATGCAGAATATACAAGTTCTAAAGGAAAAAGTGAGAAATTTTCTTATCTATCTATCTTTTCTATTTTGCTCAATGCAAAAACTTTTTATTTATTAGTATTTTTTTTTATTTTAGAAATATATACTGCAAAATTAACTAATTTAGAATAGTTAATTGGATTAGTATTGAAGATTAAGAAATGTATACACCACTGTAACACAACACATAGTACTACATGTAAAAATAACTTTTGACTAAGGAAACGGCATTTAAGATGTTTTAACATAATTTAAAATTAACTAGAAATGACAGGACAGATTTCGTTTTCTTATGAAAAAATATAAAACAACAATGAAGGTCTTAAATACATTTTATGCACACCTCAGTTAATTTTATAAATATGGATTAATGGCTATGTGCCGCGGGCCGCAAACAAAAGGTCGCCGGGCCACATGCGGCCCGCGGGCCGCAGGTTGAGTATGGCTGGTCTAGAATCTTACTGATCTTCAATAATGTTTCCTTCCGTTGGTAATGAAATAGCATCGTAATTTCAGAAAGGCGAAATGCTTCCACCAGAAAAAAAAAATATATATATCATGTTTACTAAACTTATCATGTTTACTAAAATGAGAATTTTCTTTCCAAAAACTGGAAGGTTTTACTACGATTAAGTCTAATTTGCATAATTTACATTTTTTTTCATTTCTCTAGGATTAGTTCTAAAATAATCTTAATCCTTACACTATGAGGAATTTTAATCTTTAAGAGCAGAACGGCGGAATGCTCCATTCAGGGAAAAATACATGTTAAAAATATATAATTTATATTTTTCCAGAATCATTAAACTCGTAAATATATTTGCGGGAACGAATATGAACTTATTTAATTATTTAAAGGGACAGAAAAAAATATTAAAAAAATAAAAATCTATTAATTTAAAATTAAAATCTGCTTTTTTTAATTGACAGATTTCAATTTATAGCCAAAGTGTCGTATTTCATGGTTAATTTAATTTTATGATTAATCTTCCCCAATCCGGTTCATAGCCAAATGGCGTATTTGAGCAAATATATTGGTTAACATCTTTAGTGGTATTTGCACTTATTTCAAAGTATATTGTAGCCGGAGGATCAATGCTTGAAAATGGATCCAATTATAGAAGAAAACACTTTCTATTTTTTTCTGGGCAATCAATTGCCAACTGAGGCAAATCATCTATAACTATCTAATTTACATAGCAAACAAAGTTTCATTATTGAGATAGATTTTTAAAAAGTCATGCTTGAAAAAATTGTTTAAAAATCCATAAAAAGTCACAAAATTGAATTTCAGCTTTCAAATAAATTTTATTTTGTTTTTAAATAAATTTTATTTGAAACTACATTTTCTCCTCTATTCGATGATATAAAAATTCAAATTATGCAATATTTAGAAGTTACACAAAAGCAATAAAAGTGAAAACCACAGTTCCTTTCTTTGCCACCATCATTATACATTTCTAGAAATAACTACTGGATTCTGGCAGTCGTCCAAAAATGAGCTGTGATTTTTTGTAGATGACAGAAAAGAGCGTCGTAAAAGAAACAAAACTTAGCCACTAAAACAAACAAAACAACAATAACAACAAAAACACCAATTTCGTTTAGAAGTATGTTAAATTTCAATAGAGTTGTTACTAAATAATTTTTTCTTCGGCAGCTACTGAGATTCGGACCGAATCTTAGAAGAAGGAAATGCTTCCCCCGCTGAAAATGATGTCATGTTAAAAAGAATATGTCAAATGAAAAACAAATATAAGCGATCAAGACTAGATGAATTATTATTTTTGGAATTTCTGCTTTAAATAAGCAATATGGATATATTACTCATGAACTAGCAATTGCCCTAAGTCTCAAATTAAGTAGTTCTAACACCCACTATGGCAGCAGCAAAAAAAAAAAATCATATAAATTTTTGGAAAAGTGTTGTCATTATCACATAATGCTGTTAAATTTTCGGACTGTTCAATTCTGACCCCGTTGTTGTGATGAAATTAATTCTAAAGTTGTAAACTTTATGCCCAGCATGTCAGAATCATTATGAATCTGAATTGTTTAATAACTGAAGATGGAAAATGAAATCTTTCAATTCGCAAATGATTTTTTAAAATAGTTTAGGATTCTGTGATTTTTTTCAACATATTTTCAATTTAAAAACTAATGTTATTACAAGATTGTTTAGAAATTGAAATCTTTCATACGATTTCTCAATAAACTTGACTGATTGTACCAAACATGTGAAACAATTGTTTAGACTTGGAAATTATTACTGGCAATACAGGTGAGGTGGTCAATAAATTTTGGTCCTTAAAAGCAATTTAAGAGGACAATTATACTTCTCTAATCCTATGGAAAAAAGCTGAAACTGAAGCACCTTTTTTCTCGGAAATTAGTGAAGAAATTTCAGTATTTTGTTTCGTATTTTAAGCAATAGTTCCGAACGGTCAACTACAAGTTGACCGTTCGGGAAGGAAAAAATGCAACAGTTACGTGATTTACCAAACAAAAATTCTATTTTTTTTTTTTTATTTAACGTTACTAAAAAGAAATTGATTTTCCAGAAAAAATCCCATCGAAATGTAGCTAGATACAATTTGAACAGCAACAATATAGGGGTAATAATTTCATTGCATTTGGTCAGTTATTTCTGTTTCAATGGTTAATTTTTGCAATAAGTTTATATATATATATATATATATATATATATATATATATATATATATATATATATATATATATATATATATATATTACTTTTGTAGTTCGCAAATGTTGTTGGTCAGTTAATGTTATCGGACACAACTCTTATTTTTTCATTTAAAAAATGTCAATTTCTTATTCTTCTTGCATTTTGTATAACTAGGGGAAGGTGGCCTAAAATGATAACCTTAAGGGGACCGTGGACCTTCAGTTGGGTTAAAATCCACTAAAAAATCATTTTTCTTATTTTGATTTATAACTTTACTGCAATTTTAAATGCAACGTTTGCTAAAAACCGCATGCAATTGCGAAGATTCCTATCAAAGTTATGAGCATTTCAAATTTGACACTGTAATTGAGTTACACTAAAAAATAAAACTTTAAATCGCGTTTTCTATAAATGAGAATTTCCGCCGAGTTAAAATATTCAAAATGTTCCAGGCGTCTTATGTTTTGTCCAATTTTCATATTATTAAGTATTATTGTTAGCAGTGTGCTATATTTCAAAACTTGGTATTAATATGCATGCATTACTGTACATAAAAGGAACATTTCGTAGTTATAACTTTTTTCCGTGAAATTTTAAAAACAAATGTAAATATTGGGAGTTTTTTTATTAATTTTTTTCAATATATTGGTACAATTTTAAAACGCATATCAACTTTTGTTGCAATAATATAAAGCTACCACTTAACAAAACACCATGTTCCAGAAACCAAATTTAATGCGCATGGAGCATTTTAAATTAGAATGATTAATTAATATATTTTCATTAATTAATTAATTAATTATACACATTTTTGAATAAAATTGCCTAATTTACTTATAAAATGTATGAATTACTATGTGTGCAAAATTGCAGTACAATCGAGTGAAAAATGAAAAAAATGCTTTTGAACAGCCAAGGGAAAAACTTGTGTAAAAGGACATAACTGTTTAAATAAATCTTTGGCCCTTTGCTAATATGTTTTACACTATATTTTGCATTATAAACATATTTTAATAATAATTTAAACCCAAATTGAGTAATGAAAAAAATAGATTTTTTAAAATGTGTCCAAGGATCATTTTACCCTCACCAAAAGGGAAAAATGATCCTTCATTTAAAAATAGTTGTAAATTGTTTTTTATCGGCAAAATAAAGGATATAAAAGTAATTATGAAAATACATAAGTGTAATTCACATCTAAAAACATACACCATTAATATATTTATTTTAAATGCTAAAAGGTGTAAATTAACAACATAAAATAACTTGTATTAGGTTGTTTGGCGTGTTTCGGCTCACTTCGAGCCATTTAAAAAAAACAAATGCGATAGTGATGAACAAGTGAGCCGAAACATGTCAAACAACCTAATAAAAGTAATATTTATGTACATGACAGACTGTATATCTAAATAAATATGAAACTTAGTGCTTACTTTATAACAGATGTTATAAAACCCAATTTTTCAAATAATTCTATTCAGACGCGTAATACTGCGATCGCTTGAATACCGCCATTGCTTCTTCTTCATTTATTACAACTGGTTCATGTGTTACCCTGTAGATTCGCCACCTGTATGGAAGAAAATATATGTGGATCGTTTTGCCCACTAGGATCATTTTAGGCCACCTTCCCCTACAAATAAAGCGCATGTATGAACATTGCGTCGGATTGGTATTCATGTATCTGAAGCAGTATTTAGCCATGGACATTTATATGTAGCTATGTCTAGGATACGTTCTTATAAATATTTAAAAGTACAAATTTTCTCATAAAGGGAACACTACAATTAATGAAAGAAAAGAGGAAAGAAAGAACCATAATATTGATTTTTCATTGTAAATGGGATTTTATACTTATATACAATTTAATTAAAACAATAATTTCTTCTAACTACACTATTTTTCATTTTAACCGATGCGTTATTTTCGTAAATATTCTCTCCACTGAATTTCGACGGATGCACTTAATCGAAATTAAACTTATTTTCATCGCTGAAAATAATTTTAGACTAATTGGTTTGTTGCTTCAGTTAGTTCTCTGCAAACTGAATGAGGGCTTTTTTTATGACCAAATGTTAAATACGGACACCAACGTGGATTCACATAGTTAAGTATTCCCGACATTTTCAGTTCTCTTCTCATTGTACATACTGATGCAGGCTTCTTTATCTGGTTTCCAATTTATTTTGCTGTCATTCTTTCTTCTTTGCAGTGTGCGCGCACACTGCAAAGACCACACTTTCGGATTGTCGGAACTGTTTCAACTGTTTTCGGAACTGTTTCAACCAAACTTTCGGATCATTTCGAAAGAATTCTCGGCTTTCCTATAGATTTTGCTGTATCATAAGTAGTTGGATTCTGTAAGAAATTAAAAATGACATGCTTTGAACGGTCAATTTTATCAGGAATTTTTCGAAGTGACATTCCGATATTGCTATAAACTAGAATTTTGCCTCGTTCGAAGTCGGACAATTCCATAAAAGTGTCAACTTTTATATAAAAAAAATTATAATTTTTATAAATTAAGTTAAAAAATATATTGAAATAAATTCCAAGTTTTCCAATTAATGTTTTAGATTCAAAACGTTTAGGTTATAGCTGAAAAATAAAATATTTGCCGTTTTGTACAAATAGTATCTTTGAAAAAAACTGTGAAAAATAATGTAATTGTTGTTTATTTTGTATTTTCTTAATAAATAAATTCATGTAGTAAAATATTTAATTGTTTACAATAGTCTTAAAGCCATATGCTTGATAATAATGCATGCAAAATAAACTACGTCATCGTGCTCGATATACTTTTGAAAAAGCTGTCACATGTTTAGTTATATTATGTAATTTCTTATCATCATTCTGGATAATAAAAATATATAAAAGTTTTTAGTTTAGTCGATTTTCTCTAAATAAATGTTTAAGAAACTTTCTGTCATTCCGTCACGTCAAAAGATAGTTTATAACTACAACCCTTGGACAGGTAGGTTACTCTAAATTACAATTTTATATTGCTTATATATCATAATTACGATATGTATTAGTTTCAAAACTGAATTGGGCTTCTCAATTCACAAAAGTTTCCAGTTTTAAATACCAGGTTAAAGGCATGGTAGCAAAAATGTCATTCTGTCACACTATAAGAAATTGCTAAAAAATGAAAGAATAAAATAGTTTTTTTTTAAATCTTTAATCAGTAACAATCATGTACAAACTGAAAAGTAAATTTTCATTTGAAAATAGCTTCAAGGTAATTGCTTTAACTTAATCCCATAACTCAAAATGTCATTCCGTCACATATGGAATTGGCCAGTCAGAAAGCAGTTTTCCTCTCTCAATCCTCAATTCCATAACTCAAAATGTCATTCCGTCACATATGGAATTGGCCAGTCAGAAAGCAGTTTTCCTCTCTCAATCCTCAATTCCATAACTCAAAATGTCATTCCGTCACATATGGAATTGGCCAGTCAGAAAGCAGTTTTCCTCTCTCAATCCTCAATTCCATAACTCAAAATGTCATTCCGTCACATATGGAATTGGCCAGTCAGAAAGCAGTTTTCCTCTCTCACTCCTCACAAAGTTATGCGATCTTAACGAATGTTCTCAGAATCTCTTTTAAATGCTTTTATAAATGATATGCGAAAATTTCCACAAATCACGAACCGCTGTTTCAAATGTTTATGGTCTTCTTATCGTTTTGCTCCAGCATATATTTAACAAATAGATATTTTAAAATAGATTAAAAAATGTATTCAACTTTTGTAAACAATTAGTTGACTAATAATTAATAACTACTATGAATAATAAGTGGGTAAATTAAATTTCTGTGTTACTTTACCTTCTTCTATGAAAAGAAAAAAAAATCTCAATGTTGACCAACTTTCAAGCTGTTGAGCGGTAACCCCCACTTAATTATGTAATCAAATAATAAATTTTCAAAATTTATTTAAAAATTACATGTGTAAATGGTATAAGCAGTCTGTTTCCTATTCTTGTTTAAAATTTTACTATATATAAATTTTTATTGAAACCGAGTTTAGTCACTGCTGCTTTTATTGAAAGAAAGTAGCTCTTTCTCTGGATTAAGAAACTCTCGTCACACATGATGGTAACGCTACAATTAATTTCTGTATAATTTTACATTATCTTTATAAACATTGCAACAAATGTTTCTTTACAAACAGTAGCAAACAAATGTTTACTGTTATGATAAAATAAAAAGAAATCATACTATAAAATTATTTTAAAAATTAGAAAGAGTGGAGTTACACTTTTTAAGCAATTTTAACTTGAAAGTAAATATCTTTGGTCTTCTCTATGACGTAAAAGTTGACGTTGTTCGATGTTTAGCCGTTAATATATCTGCGATAAAACTGGAAGCGATAGCTCAGGTCATTCCCACTATCGTTATGATATCAGCATTATTCAAGAAAACGTTTTAGCTTTATAATATAGATTAGTAACGATTATTAACTGCATTTAGATAGAATAATAATAAGTAAAATTAGTATAGAGAAAAAGATCAATGTTGGTTCAATTGAGATCATTGATGTAATTAAATTGCAAAAGCCAAACATAGGCGAAAAGGGGGTGGAGAAACTGCAAATATCTAGCATTTTGTATGATACTATCTCAATAACTGAGCTTGATAAAAAATCAAATGTCTTCAAGACAAATAGCACAGTGATAATTAACAGGACAAACATTTACTAACCTGACTTACACATCATAACACAAACAACACTTACGACGCTCTAATCCAAAGCACAGAGCATAAAGAAATAGTCCTTCCGCAGCTTTTATAATTCAGCTTAGAATTCTTTACCTGTTTACGGATTCTACCATCTATTATTTTATAAACTAAACACCAAATATATTTTGATTTTTTCAGTGTATAGTGTTAAGCAATTGTTCTAATAAGTAAAATTCACTTGTGTAACGTATTGTTCTTTTATTTTGACACTTTTTTTATTCAAATCAACTTTGTTTTTATAGGTAAAGATGGAATTTTGTAATCGATTTTTCACTCAATTCTTGTTATGTTAAATAAAAAAAATAAAAATAAATATTTGCACAGGTGTTTTTTGATGACAATACAACATTTTAATATTTTTAGTATAAATTAATAAATTAATTTTAAGGCATTCTTTCGTTAGCCGACCGCAGATGATAAATCACCAAATTTTGCTTTCCTGTCGATCCCGCACAGAGCATCTGCTCTCTAGTGTCTACTCTTTTAAATACATGCATATTAGAATACGAATTTCAGCATTATATGTATAAATAATATGAATAAAAACTGCTACTCCACTTAGGACTGGGTACGTTGAAATAATATTAATATTTATTTACGTTATGAGATACGGACGTCATTTGGAAATATGAAAACAGTGGTAATTTTTCAGCATCATGCATATAAAAACCTTTGCATTCAAACAATAGTTACTGGATACTCTTTAAAAATTAAAAAAAAAAAAGTGTATACACATTACATTGAAAGTATCTACACCATTCACAATTATCAAAATATTTTATTTATTTATTATTTTTCAGCATAGAAAACTTCTTTATATACACAATTGTAAATTTCAGAGCTCAGAGATACTACAGTAATTGAATCAAAAGATTTAACTTTTGAAGGACCCACATACAACTGACCACTAGCTAAAAAATGGATTTGACAAATCTAAGCAATTGATTTCAAAAGTTTGACCCTAGGCTTTATTTATAATAATTGAAAAAGCTAATCGGATAGTAAATTGTATACGATTAAATGGAAAAAGCATATTGTCGGTTGATGGGATAAGTGGTATTTGAGGGGTGATAAGAAGTTAGTTGATATTGGAATCCTTTTTTTTTTTTTTTAATAACATTATTCTGCATGTTACTAACTATAAGTTTTGTACCATTGCACAGACCTTTAGAAGGTACTAAATTTCTTAGTAACATTATGATATCTCCTTGCTTTAATTTCAGTTTATGAGGTGGCATTCCAGTTGGTGCTAAACTGTTTAAAAGTTTTTCCGTATATGGAAGTTGATCTTGTGGATCATCACTTGATGGTGCCAATGCTTTCATAAACACTTTCAGTTCGAAGCATAAATTGTAAAAAGCACGATTATTATTTCAATAGACAAATTGTTTGTCACTGTTAGTATGGCTCTTCCTTTAAACTTTTGAGATGTCACTGTCTTAAAACCGATGTCACTGAACAGTTGCTACACTGAATCTTGTATATTTGGATGGAAAATTGGGGGCAACTTAATAGTTTCCCCACTTTGACATTCGCCAACCTGTAACAGCCACCTTTCTAAGTCTCTCTCTATTTGAAGGGTATCGATATTTTCTGTAAGTTACAAAATGTAAAATAGAGAACAAAGTCTGCGCTTCTTTATGCAACTTGAGACTGTTAGCGATCTTGGACGTCTTAAAAATATCAGGTAGGACATGACGAAAATCTCCACCCAGTTATATTATTTTATTCATTTATTATTATTATTTATTATTATTTATTTATTATTATTCATTCTGTATTATAAATCACAAATATGTGCATGAGTAACATTAACGTCATAAGTAACGACAACAGTGTAAGGTAAACAATGCATAAGGTAAACAATGGAGCTAATGTTTTAATTAATAACAAAATGACACGTTTTTTTTTTATTCCTACTATTAGCTCACACTCTCTCTCTATATATATCTTGTTCAAATTTTCAATCGTTAATGAAATATTTTCTATTCATCCACTCAAGTTCAAATAAATTTTTTTAAACTTGTAGTGGATGACACTTTATGTTAATACAGTTTTTTTCAAATATTAATTCATTAAATAAATTTAATTAATTAATTTTAGTTTTGAATGAGAGAAAAAAAAATTCCTCCCATTGTTTTCATAAATGAAATGAAAGATTTATCTCAAATGAGTGATGCCACAGAAATAAAATACCGCAACGATTATTATAAAATAATGTTCAATAAAGATAACGTGGGACATTAATGCTGCGCGGGTTTATTTTATATACTTATGATTAAAAAGTAGGAATTGACTTAATTTTTTTTTTTATATTACTTGTTGGTTTGACTTCGCACATTACTTTCTTTCCTTTTTAGAAAGTAACCTTTTTTTCGCAAAATTTAAAAATAAATTTACTGCCCCATTTTTTACAAAAAAATGCATTTTCGGATGCAGAAAAGTTTTCTACATAATGTGTGGTGATTTTTAAATCGATACCTCAAATACTTTTCTTAATATTCACGATTTAGTGAAAACAAACCACTCGTTGCCATCGGCAAACGAAAAATAATGCCATTTACGCTGCTACGTACCTTAGCGTTTTATGTATAGAGATATCATTACAATTGTATGCGAGTTACAACAACAATGGATTTAAGAATGAGCTAAATCACGCTTACCAAAAAAATAAATATCCAACTGGCTGTGAAACTACAACATGTACAACAAATATTTTAAACACTAAAAAGTATAAAATATGAATAAACAAGTTGGAAATTTTACGTCAAACGTGACAACGTTCGTACTATAGCTAGTTATATAAATATTCAGATCTTGATGATTTTTAATTCTGTAAAATGAATTATATCGTCTGCAGATTAATTTCTGTCATAAAATAAGTATCTCGGTCGCTTGACGATTAAACCTTGGAAGCTTCTATATCTATAACAAAAAAGCACCGATTTAAAAAAAAAATCAAATTTCTTAATAAATATTTTTATTAATATCAACTAAAGTTTTGATTCGATTTTCATAAAATTTGAAATGTCTCGACAAAATTCTGGAAAGATAATATATCTTTAATTTCAAACCATTCGTTTAGGTAGTTTTTGCGTTGTTATATGCCGACAGACGGACGGACAGACAGACGAACGGACCAGACGACGAAAATAGGTGCTATGTATTTATATAATTATGAACGCACCTAAAAATAAAGAGTGTAATATTTTTAAAAATACATTTCTTATATTGTCAAAAACAAGGATTTTCTGGACACACTAGGATATCGGGTAAAGTACATTTGGGTGCAATTTAGTTGGCAAGTTTACAGTTGGCAAGTTTCGTTTTAAACTATAATTTATACCGATATTTCTATGTATAGATTAATATATGCTTTAATTAATTAATTGTTTCATATTAATTAAATTAGGATCATACTTTGGGGAATCAATTCAGAAATCCTAAAAAGATAGACTATATAAGGTTTCTCTTTTTCTTTTCTGTTGTCGTATATTGTATAAGAAACACCAAAATGTATATATTTTAAAATAAATTGACTAACTTGTGCTTTCTTCCAAGAGTGAAAAAAAAAACAGTGAATGTTTCATAATCGAGTTCGTGCCCACGCCAAATTAATGTATTGTAAAGGAAATTTTTGGAAAAAAAAAAAAAAAAAAAAAAAAAAAACATGAATTCCAGTAATGAAAGTAGGCGTGATTTTTAAGATAAAAAATGCATGCTTATAAAAGAGGTTTTTTTTGTTGTTGTTTGTTTAAAGACACGATTTTTAACACTTTCCAACCTAGTTGAAAATTGTTTATGACTTCGGTTTGTCTGCCGTCTGACCGTGCTCTAACTCCCGTAAATCTGCTCGGATTGCCCTGAAATTTTTATATGTTATTGTCGTTATCTATAGCATGTTCCCTATTTCAACTGAAGTGTGTAGAACTTATAGTTTTTTTACAGGGACTGTCAAAAGTATTCAGATACATTACGGTCAATAGGGAATAATCGTTTCAAGTGCATTTTGTTGACGCTACGTCATTTAATACATAATGAAATTGATATATAATTATGAAGCGCATTAAAACATGATTTTTGTAAAATATGGGGTGCAAAGCATTTATTATTCATTTACAAGGTCAAACAAAAGAATTCTGTTACACATCGTTCTATGGGGGAAATTCTTTTGCAGTGTAATTAGTGATATTTCACGATTTCAAACATAATAAAAATTATATGCATTACTGAGGTGCACTAGAAATTGCTCCCTTGTGTACATTGCGTTTATTTACAGGGACACACAAAAGATATTGGTCACAGTACATGTGCGATCTTTGCAGTCTATGTGTGATAAGTGCGTTTTCAACTTTGGTTTGCGTTTTTAAGTTTAACTATTTTTTTTCATAATACGTGTGTGTTTATAAACTCGGTTGATCATATGCAGGGCTACACAAGGGAATTCGTAAGTATTACAGACTATGGGAGTGAATGTCTTAAGGGTAGTTCTTAATTGTGTTTACGCCTTTTCCTGCTAAACTATATTTAGTAGACTAATAGAAGTTTGCGAAATATAAATAAATTCATATACAGGGCTACGCAAAAAAGATACCTTGTCGTTTACGGTTGTTAATTGCTGCGAGTGAGTTTTAAGTTGCCTTTAAGCTTAATATGTGGTGTGTACAAAAGTCTTCAGATAATATACAGGGCTGTATAAAAGATTTTGAGTGCCTTTCCATCGATTGGCGAAAATTGCTAAATGTGAATATTCTAACTGAACTAAATTTTATCATACTATACATCCATATCTATTGTTCATATACAGGGTTACACAAAATAATTCGACTACATTTTTGGCACTGGAAGGTAATTTCGAAAACTGTATTTTTCAATGTGTTATATGTTTTTTAAATTGTTTACTTACATATTTTCTTTCACCTTACTTAACGGTGAAGTTTCGTTACAGTTTTCTGGCTGTGTTTGAAAATGTTTCATAATCTATGCTTGAAGCATGATTTTTCGTTCTTGTTTTTACTTTTATACTTATTTCATATTTTTTCAGCCATAATTTTTATTTTACTATTTTTATTTATTGAACATTTTCCCATGTCCATTTTTTTGTATGATGTTTGAATAGAACCCGTATATGTGTTGTGAACAGTATTCGGACAAAGGCATGATTGCGAAAACAAATTTGAGGCTTAAAAAAGCAAAGCGGTGTATGTCATATTGTTATATATTGTCAAAACCAAGGATTTTCTGGATACGCTAGAATATGGGGTAAAATATATTTGTGCGCCATTTACTTGGCAAGTTTTGTTTTACTATATTTTATACCGATATTTCTATGTATAGATTAATACATCTAGAAACACTATATGGCCAAAAATCGCCGGACATTTTCGATTTTACACCTTTCGTCGAATATCTAAAGGTATACTTTCCGGATTCTTCTGGAACTTCAGGAATATAAAGAGCGTGTTTTACTTCATATTTGTCAACGAAGATTTCATCACAAGGAAAATTAGTGGACCAACAACAACAAAAAAAAAATCGGATCATCCTGGCAAATAAAAGGAACGAAATGATCGGTCAAATCAGCACATGTTTATGTGATTATTGTTCAATATTTGTGTTCAGTTATGTAAGTATAGCACGTATATGCATGGGAATTTACTGATTTCTATAAAAAATTCAAGAAATTATTTTTTTGTTTATAGCATCTAGGGTTTTCGAACAAATTTAACGATATTTTCAGAAGATTTGGCAAAATACAGTGGGAATAACAGAGTACAATTGGAATATAATTATTTAAAATATTTAATGAAATATGAGCAGCTGTATGAAATACTTTTTTTTCTGCGCTCATTCTGCTGGTTTATTAAGGACTAAAGCATAAATAAAAAGTTAAAATTAATAAAAATTAAAATTAACAAGTGGATAAGTATGATCGAAGATCGCTCAAAAGGTTTCGTTTAATATTCCTTTCAAAACACTTTATCCTTTCTTTAATAAATTCAAACAAATTTCATTTAGCAACAACAACAACAAAAAAAGTCATGTTTTTTATAAAGTAAAAATTTACCGGTCTATTTTTTCCTTTTTTCGAATATCTAAACCAGCCGGATAGCGGTCCAAGCCCGCTATTATATTCTGTCATACTAATATGCGTCATACGGACTAAATGCAATATTTAAAAAAATAATTTCAAAATTAAACAAATTGTACACCTTCAAAATGTTAAAATATGCGAATATTTCCAAAATCGGATTTTTATCATGATTCAATATATTTCTCAAATTCATATATTTACTATTCTCTATTATTTATATTGATACTCGCTTTGTATTATTCTCAAACATTTGAAAAATTAGTTAAACTTCCTATATGACGTCAGATTTTCTTTTTAATTCTCTAATGACGTGATATTAATCTGCTTTGTCCACTTACACATATTCATACTCCTTGTATTATTGAGAAATCTTAGACATTTTCCGTTTTATTACGACTATGACGTCAGTCAATTTTATTTCGTATTTATCTTTTTTTCAATGGGTGAAACTTTTTATTTCATTTTCATTTTTCACGTGAAAATCGTCTGATAAAAAATTAATTATTGTAGAAAGAATTTCATTGTGGATTTTAAATCTTTGGCATCTGCTATAACGAAAAATGTTTCAATTTAATAGGAAAAGGCTGTTAGAATTTTGGTTTTTTTTTCTCTATTTATAAAAATAATACGAATTTTTCAAATTTTAATATTTTGAGCTCTTCACAGCTGCTATTCAGATTTATACACTAAGTTTCAACTCTGTAAGTTACATACTTTTTGAGAATGGCTCTGTGACGGACAGACAACGGAGCGGGGGTAATGGGTTTCGTGAGATGAACGAAACCCTAAAAATGACTATTTGGGGATAACGTATCATTCAGCTATTTTTAGTGAGAATTTAAAATCACTCGACGTCAGCTATATTTCTGAATTTTTTCCGATACCAAAGTTGTTTTTTTATGAGTTGCCTTATAGAGTTGACTACCAAATTATGCAAAAAAACAATCTTTGTTATCGTTCGTGCATGCGCATCTAAAAATTATTTTATACAAATACTCATATTTTTTCAAATATTTGATATAATTATATTGCAATTGCATTATGTTGTTTCTACTTTACTTTGTCAAGTTTTCTGAAAGTGGCTTTAAATTTGGTTGACTACCCTGCATGCAATAAATAAAAAACACGTGAAAATGTCTTGAATTTTTTAAATAAACCTTAATATTCTCATACATATACGTGCTATTTTTACACAAATGAACACATATTTTGAACAATATCCACTAAGGTATGTAGTGAAGCTACAGATCATTTCAATCATTCCATCTTACATGGTGATCGAAAATATTATTTTTTCTCCAATTTGTAGTTGGTCCCCTAATTGCTGTCGTGATCAAACCTTCGCTAAAAATACGAGGAAGATATGATATAAAAAAATTCCAAACATATTCTTTTTATTCCTGCATTTCCAAATTATGATCTATAAATCCTGTAGATATTCAACAAAACGTTTAAAATCGAAAATATCCGGTGATTATTGAAAATATAAAGTACCATCCACAAACTTTACTCTATTTTTTAAAATTAGTAAAATACACCAATTTGCTTGTACACTCATCATTAAAAAAATTGCTGCATTTTTAAAAGCCCAATTAAGCAGTTTTCTAAAAGCTAAATTACATTCATTGTTCCACTAAATATTTATTGCAATAAAATAGTTAATGAACAAAATAGTCTCAAAAGTAAAAAAAAAGTATCTCATTAGCCATTATTATCCGTTATGAACACACAAACTTCCATTTCCCAGAGATTTTATTCTTTTGTTTTTTAATAGTTCCGGTTTTAGACATTTCTATCATGAATTCCATACAAGAAGTAATTTTATCTTCCTGACTGCTTCAAACATCAAAATTGACTTTAAAATTTTCAATTCTCATAAAGAACATTTATTTAACTATCAAACTTAACTAACGATTAGGTCAAATATCATCATAAAAAATATTTCCCTTTAGTTACATGAGTTTAAAAAAAAGGCAGTATACGGCATTTTAGACTGATTATTTATAAATTTATTGCAGACGTAGCAGCAGCAATGAACATGCATTTTTCATGGAAAGAGCTAAGGAACTAATTTACTTATGAAATATTTTGATTACCTGTAATTTTAAACTTAGATTTATATTATATAGTTGACTTTTCATTGAATTGCTTACCCTTAAGATTTCTAAAACAAAAAATGTATTTTACGGGATATAAGACTTTTAAATCTAAAAAAATTAAATTTAATAAAATGAAACAACTATTTTTGTGGCGTATTTTAAAAGAAACCATACAAAGAAATTCCTATAATTTTGTTAATTAAAAATGTATCAAGATTTCTCTTTGTAAAGAAGAATTAAAAGGATACTTTAACGGGCTTTTCTCAAAATAATCTTTTTTAAATTGGTATCTAAAATATCTTAGTAGTAACTGATGCTAACTTTTCCATCGAATTCGTTCCCCATGTCTTCAAATGTCTAAATATAAAATTTGGTCTTACTTAATTCATTAATTTTAGGTAAAGATGCTTCCAAACATGGAAAATTATTTTATATTCACACCTGTCTCATATATGTGTATGAAATATTGATACTACAATGTAAATGACAAAGAAATTGCACTTTCGGCACAATGTTACGATAACATTGCCTAGAAAGTGAACTAAAACTTTTGAAAAATTCTGGTGTGCATAAAAAATGCACATTTTAACTGGACAGTGGACTTTAAATTAAAGTGCAATTATTGCTTAAAGTGATTAAAAAAATAACAAAAAACGTTTAAAAATACCTTTTAATATAGATTACATATGTTTACTTTACTCTAACGGTATTCTCGCAAAGTTTTTGAAAATGGTAAACATAAATCACGAGATCACATGTCCAATGAAAGCAGGTGCTTAAATTGGTCAAACTGGAAAACGTGAAAATTATTATTTATTTTTATTTTTATTGTTTCTTTAATCTGTAAAGCATCGCGTGCCAAATTTTAGGTAATTTAAAAGAAGTCGATTCGTTATAAATGTTATCGTTTCGTAAATATATTTCTATTGATTCACGGATAATGGATGGGAAATAAACTATTGATTGAAAAATTGTTTACTATTCTTGAAAGCAATCTGCAACGGCTCTATTCTATGTTATCTAGCTACGGCAGTAGTTCTGCCATGTTTGATGTCTGCCATATGTTCTTTTATTCTGGTTTTAAATTTTCTGTTTGTCATTAATATATAATATTGTACTGTTCCATCTGTCTTGGTGAATGGGATTTCATAAACACCGGAAAGTTGATCAGTTTCTATTGGATCTGTTTTTCTACGGACTATGTTTTTTAATTTTGTGGTAGGTTTTGCGATAAGGCAGATATTAAATTTTCTAAGTTTATATTTTAATTTTTCAAAGAATCCAGGAAAATTTTTCATGGATGAAGTATATTGGGAAAAGAACTAAATCTAAAATATTACAACAAAGGTGTTAAATTTTAACGCATTATAAAACTTACATTCAAAAATAATTATTTACATAAAATAAAATTATTGCGGTAAATAATAAAAATAAAAAATAAAATAAAACAAAATATAAAACCTCTGACCATCTTCAATTAAGTTCAACATATATCATAAGTAAAATCTTTTTTATACATTGTTAATCAACTATACAAAATTTTATGGGATGTAGAACATATAACCTAATTTAAGTATAATTAGTACTAAATTTTAATTAGCTATTTTATTTTAAAGAACAGCGAGCTTGACGCGGCAGGGGTTCGTCGATAGCTTCGAGATTCTTTTTTTAGATTGGTTAATAACAATAACTAAAAGCCTTTTTTATATGAAAAATATGTACTCAAATAATGTATTCAAGTTTATTAAAAGCGACACTTTCTTATCAGTCGAAAGCCAGGTGAATCTCCCGAGAAATCGCCAAATATCGCTATTTATTGCAGCCTTTAGGATTCTGACAATTTCAGTGGTTTAACTGTGTAGTTCGATTACATGTCTGTTAAATATGTGTTTTATTTGTATTATTTTATTTAGTTATTTATGAAGTTTTAATTTCCTTATGAACTATTAGCCGGAGAGAAACGCTGGACTATTTATATTGCTTTAAGTGCAATAGGGTTAATCTTCCGTAATCCGGTTGAACGTGATAAAGATATATTTGAAAAAAAGTTATGCTTGAAGATTGTGTTAAAACTAATCATAAAAAATCGGTAAATGAAGATACAGTATTCGAATAAATTTCATTTCAAAGAATTTTTCCCCTATTCGAGTGCATAAAAATTGAAATATTCGATGTTTAGAAGTTTAAAAAGTGCTTCCGGCCTGTACCGGGAGGAAAAGGTAGCTTTCATAGTCCATGTTTTTAAAAATTTAACTTATTTTACTCAAACAGCCGAAGCTAAGTTGCTTGGAACCAGATTATAGAATTCAGCATAAAAGTTACAGCATAACAAAAATCAGATTGTTTCAAAATCTCAACTAACCTAGAATTTCACACTGTCATATCTCTGCCATTTTTTAAAATAAAGCCAAAACAAACAAAAAAAAAATCCGGAATCCTTGTATTACGATCTAACACTTAACGGGAACAACTTTTTCAATTTATAATTTTTTATTAATTTTTTTTTTAATTTTTCAGAAAAATTTAAAAATTTAACTTGCCACCATTTTGAAAAAAGATGGCGCATGAAGCTGGTCAACGAACTCGGTCGAGACCTTGGTATGTTCTGTACACATGATCAGTCACATTGATATCGGTTCATAAATACGAGAGTTATAGCATAACAAATATCAGATTGTTTCAAAATCTCACCAACTCTAGAATTTCAACCTGCCATATCTTAGCAATTTTTTAAGATATAGCAAAAACAAAAAATGTTCCAGAATGACGTCCTTGAATTTAATTCAAACACTTAACAGAAACATTTTTTTCAATTTGTAATTTTTTATCAATTTTTTTTTAATTTTTCAGAAAAATTTAAAAATTTAACTTGCCACCATTTTGAAACAAGATGGCGCATGAAGCTGGTCAACGAACTCGGTCGAGACCTTGGTATGTTCTGTACACATGATCAGTCACATTGATATCGGTTCATAAATACGAGAGTTATAGCATAACAAATATCAGATTATTTCAAAATCTCACCAACTCTAGAATTTCAAACTGACATATCTTAGCAATTTTTTAAGATATAGCAAAAACAAAAAATGTTCCAGAATGACGTCCTTGAATTTAATTCAAACACTTAACAGAAACATTTTTTTCAATTTGTAATTTTTTATTAATTTTTTTTTTATTTTTCAGAAAAATTTAAAAATTTAACTTGCCACCATTTTGAAACAAGATGGCGCATTAAGCTGGTCAACGAACTCGGTCGAGACCTTGGTATGTTCTGTACACATGATCAGTCACATTGATATCGGTTCATAAATACGAGAGTTATAGCATAACAAATATCAGATTATTTCAAAATCTCACCAACTCTAGAATTTCAAACTGCCATATCTTAGCAATTTTTTAAGATATAGCAAAAACAAAAAATGTTCCAGAATGGCGTCCTTGAATTTAATTCAAACACTTAACAGAAACATTTTTTTTCAATTTGTAATTTTTTTTGTACACGTTTTTTAATAAATATTTAAATTTTTTTAACTGGCCGCCATTTTGAAACAACATGGTGGATGAAGCTGGCCAACGAACTCGGTCGAGACCTTGGTATGTCTTATACACATACTCAGATACATCCAAATTGGTTCATAAATAAGAGAGTTACAGCATAACAAATGTCAGATATTATATATATATATATTCCTATAACGAGGTATCTGATATCTACAAGTTATATATATGTATATAAATATAAATATATATATATATATATATATATATATATACATATACAGGGTGTAACTGAAATGCTTCAACAAACTTTGAGGGATGATGACGATGAAGACGAACAAAAAATGCAATGGAACATGGGGTCGCAAATGACGTTTAACCCCTTCAAGGGCAGTGGTATGTTTATGAAAGCGCTTAATTTTAATTCCAAAACGCCATAATGGCACCAGAATTTTGCTAAAATCTTTTCCATTTAATATGTATGTGAAATATAGCCTTTTTCTTATTTACAAACAAATTTTTTTTATAAATTCCGGTACCAGTCATTTATTTCAACATTTTAGTACTAAAAGTAGTTTGCCCGTAAAAGGCTTAAAGGATAAAAATAGAGAAAATGCGTCTGAAAATGGACTGGCACCGGAATTTACAAAAAAAAATGTTTGTAAATAAGAAAAAGTTTATGTTTCACATAAATATTAAATGGAAAAGATTTTAGCAAAATTCTGGTGCCATTGTGGCGTTTTGGAATTAAAATTAAGTGGTTTTTTAGACATACCACTGTCCCTGAAAGGGTTAAATGTCATTTGCGACCCCGTGTTCTATTGCATTTTTTGTTCATCTTCATGAGTACTATCATCCCTCAAAGTTTGTTGAAGCATTTCAGTTACACCCTGTATATAACTTGTAGATATCTGATACCTCGTTATAGGAATTTCCAATAATTGATTCATTATTTACATCACTATATGAATTTAAATAATCCTTTTCTAATGCCTTTGTATGATATTGTCCTATCTAATCTATAGTTTTAATTATATATTCAGTTCTTGCACTTATGATATATGTAATGTTATTTTTTATTTTGTTACATTTTTGAAAAAATATTTAAAATTATAGAGATTTAACGTTAAACATGCTTTGGTAAATTGTTATGATCTGATTGCATAATTCTGAGAAGTCCATTGGGATAACACTATGGGAGTCTTTGCTTGGTTTTTGTAATTTCATGGATATGGTATAATGACTTGGTTGATTTGACTTTTTTGTACTAAAAAGTCCATTGGTTTTCTGATTTGGAGGTTTTGCAATGCGAGTTTACAAAATTATGGTTATGATTTTATTATTGAGTTCTTTTTTTTTAGCACTGCTTATTTGTTTTGTACATTTTGTATATACTTTCATTTATTCAAGAATTTTTAATATTTCTAATTTATTAAATTAATCAAGATTTCTTAATTTCATACATAAATTTTATTTTTTTATATTTTCATTTTCTTTTTGAAATTGCATTTTCATTGTATCAAATATTTTTTTAATGGCTGTTCTAAGTAAAATTCTCGTTCCTGGCAAAATACACCTTGCATCAATGCAGTGTAGTGCCCGGTACAGAGGCAATAAATGGGTTGTTCCTGGTTCGTCATCCAGTGACTATTTTTACTCTCCTCCTCCTCCATTAATTTTTAGATTGTGTAATGATGCTAGATGCAAGACTTGTCCATTTGCTTCTCAGAAACAAATTGTATCAGATCCTAATTTATCAACTTTTTGTAAAGCATTTAATGTTATTTATAGTATTAGATGTAACTTACGTGTTTGAAATATGTAGGTGAAATATCAGGTCCATTACATAAATGTATTAATCAACATCGTTCAGACACTAACAAGAACAAAGCAAAAAATTTACAGTCTACAGCAGAAATACAACATTTTCATAAACATAAATTTATCAATACTACAATTAAAATTATACAAATAATAAAAACTAAATCAGAACGTTTGTTTATGAAGTCTTCATATATGAAATATTATAAAACTATTTAATATTTATCCTTATGGACTTAATAGTGAATTATTTAACAGACCAGTTAAAGTTTTTTCAACAAATAATACTACAGATTATTCTCCTATTTATCCTACTCTAAATCGTAATTTAAATCATAAAACAACACGTAACAAGCGAGGAAAGTGTACTGCTACAGTTGTTATTTCCAAAAAATTTATTGTTAAACAAATCAATACTCTTCATCATAACTATATTAAGAATTACAACTGGTTTTTAATACGAAAATACATTTTTGCTATTAAAAAGAAACAGATAGTACAATATTTAAATGTATTTCTTAGTAAATCTTACTCAAATCATTTCTCTGATATTTTTTTATGATCTAATTATGAAAAGAGCCAATTTTTTCAACATTAATTTACATAAAAAACAAAAAATTCAAAACACTAATACTCAAATGATTATAACTTTTTCAAATCAAATCTTTAATAAAATTAATATTAATTCTATAATTAATGATAAAAACTGTTATTTTCCTATTAATAATCTTCAAATTTCAAAAAAATTTAAATATCTTAATACAATCGGAAGAAAGATTTTTAACTATAATGCATTTTTAAAAAATACATCTGATGCTAGTACTTTTCCGTGTAAATGCAATGACCCCACTCTAAAAAAGCTCATTAATAATGATCATGGACATATAATCACTAGTAATCTTAATATTTGGAATGATTATAAAGTACAAAAACTAATCGGTTATGGTACTAAATATAGACTTCCTTCTAAATTTAATGTAAATTCTATTATAAAACAGTTTACATACGATATAGACATTTTTTTTATAAAATTTCAATCTCATATAGTAAACCTATTGAATATTTTAATCAATGGAAAATATTTGTTATTGAAAAATTAAGTTCGTGTTTAAAACATAATTTATCGCATATGGTTAAAATTAACACAAAACATTTGTAAAAAAACTATGTAATAACATATATTGACAAATCTCCTAATAATTATGCAATCATATGTAAAGCTTATTATCACCAACTACTTACATCCTGTATTTCTACTAACAATTCTTTAAAAAAAAACTAATGAAAATGTAACTGTAAACAATCGTAAAATTCACAGTTATTATAAATTATTAAATATTTCTTCTACTAACTTTAATTATCCTTATTTAGTTCTTATACCCAAATTTCATAAAAATCCAATTAAATTTAGGACTGTAACTATAGGATGCAATACATATAATAATATAGCCAATAAACATCTATTAAAAATTCTCAATCAAATGTTTACACTGACAACATCCACTGATAATACACATTGTATAAAAAATAGCTATCAACTCGCCAATATTTTGAAAAATCTTAAATGTGTTAACAATATAATGACATATGATTTCAAAGATCTATTTAATAATATAGATTTGTTAGATCTACATAATATTATAAATGCATTATTTAATAAGTATCATCATTCACTTAATTTATCAATTCATATAGATACAGCTTATTTTAAAACTTTAACAAATTTCATTATATATAATAATTATATAATGCATGATAACACGTTATATTTACAGAAAGTCGGTATACCACAAGGGGGATGTACATCTAGTATACTTTCAGACTTATACTTGTATCATTATGAACGTACTTTTATAAACAGTAATATACATTTATATCGTTATATTGATAACATAATTTTAATTGCCACTGATCACACTAATATTTCTATATTTCCAGTTAATTATCCTACTAATTTAGAATTAACGGAAAGCCTCCTTTCTAACAATACTATTAACTTTTTAGATCTTAAAATTACTCTTAAAGAAAACAAAACAATAATTGATCTATTTGATAAACGTAAAGAATTTAAATTTAAAGTCAATTCATTTACTAATTTTAAATCATATCTTCATAATTCTGTATATCGTAATATACTCCTTAATCATATTTATAGAATAAAAAGTTTATGTTCTTCTCAACTAATTAACAACAATATTAGAAAACTTACCTACGATGCATTACAACATGGTTTTCCAAAAAAAATTCATATATTCCTTAATATATAGTTAGTTCTTATATGATCTTTGCAACCAAATTAACACATGCGTTAAAAAAGGTAAAAAAAATCATATAATCTTAGAAAATAGTAAAAAAAAATTATAACAGGACGGTTGGGTGGGTAGATGTTGGATTGAGGAGGTGTGTGGCGGAGTTGTATGGAAAAAAACGCATGGTTAATTTATATTATTAAAAAAAAATAAGGGGCATTTTGATTTACACAAGTGTTTGATATTACACATTTTATAATGGACTGTGATGTGATATTTTTATATGTATATTAATTTAGTTATATTTACATATTCATTATTTAATTAATTTAAATGAATTTACATTCATTAATATTAAGAATGTTTTTGATCTAATGATTTGAATTAATACCTACAGTGGACAATATCATATTAACTTCTAATATAATGTATACTTTTCTAAAGTGTTAATATAATATTTTTTTATTTTTATTAAACGTTCTACCCTTACCACTTATATTAAGTGTTTATAATTTTTTAACTTTGTATGAAGAAACATTATATGTTACTAATTCATTTCAATATTTAATTAATATTAAATTTAAATCCTTTGTATCTTAATTCAACTATTTAGTATTTTATTTTAATTTAATTTATGTGATGTTGCATTTTTGGCACAGCTATTTAATAGTTGATGTCATTTCATGGCACATATATTTTTATGTTGCTTTAATTATTAATTTTTCCATCTTACATCTTATTTTTAACATAGAATTATTCATTAATACATCCATTACTTTAATGTAATCAGATTTTCTATTTATTAATTCATTTCATTTTTTTATTATTTAACTAATTGCTATCATTCAGATAGTAATTTGGTTTAATTATTAAACATTATTTTTCATCCAATACTCTTTTTATTCAGAGTATATTCACTTTTTACCACCATAGATGGCAGCACTAATGTTCTTGTTACTTTACAATATTCATATTATTCTAAAATCTTTTCTGGCAACATAATAAATCATTTTCTATTTCTAAATTTGGGAACATGTAATGATTTTTTGCAATTCATTCCCTAGTTTTGGTTGTGTTCATGTGTGGTTCATGTGGTGCACAGATATATTTTTTAATCAAAATGGATTATATACTTTCTGACTCTATTTCATGTTTTCTCTGTATATTATAGGTATGGCTTCTTTCATTTTTAATATTGTATTTATTTTTTATTTTTTCACATGTTTGATTCAATGTTTATGAGCAGGTAGTCCCAAAATCATATTCTTTAGCAATGTTATGGCTAATATGATGATGAAACCTCTCATTTCATTTTATTTGTGGTATTTAGGCATTTGGGACTTGATAATTCTGTCTAAATTCCACAAATTTCATTTCATTTCATTCATTTAATTCCATTTATTCAGTTTTTAATTTAATTTCTTATTCTTTTAATATGTTTTTGTATCCATATTCAGTGTGTTGGGGAATCTTTCATTGACAACTAATTATTACATACTTAATCATTATTTCATTGTTTAAGTTGGTGTTATGGTATTGCTTCATTTATGGTTATATATATATATATATATATCAACATTTGAACGGATGGTGGTTTTGGGGTCTGGGGGCCATGATCGGTGAAAATATACCAAATGTTTTTGGAATTGCTTTCGGCTGCAATAAATTATCATACAATAAATTATCATACGTTTCCCAATATGGTTTCTTATGTACTTCTTAAAGGTAAGTAATGAAACAACATAACACAATGTATTTCCAATGTAATTTTTTGTTATCTGTTTTTGAAATGCAGCATACGATTTAAATTTGTTCAAAAAAATGTACCTGAGAGATATGTTCCTTAATATGTTCTACAAACATTCTGAATTTTTTTTTGAAGTGTTACACGATTAATAGCCTTAAATTCGCAATAAAATATTTTAGTATATGTATTAGGTAGCTTTCAATACAAAAAAGTATAAAGGTACCTATTGCAGCCGTTCGGAGAAAAGCAATCCCGGAAAATTTCAGTATATTTTCACTGAACACGACCCACAGACCCCCAAACCACCCTCCGTTCAAATGTTGATTTATATACAGATTTTCATATATATATATATATATATATATATATATATATATATATACCTTATCTATTTCATACGATAACACTCGTATTTTTATAAATCAATTTGGATTAAACTAATTGTGTGTATTAAGCTGACCAATGTCTCGACCGAGTTCGTTGGCCAGCTTGGTCCGCCATCTTGTTTCAAAATGGCGGCCACTGAAAGATTTAAAACTAAAATAAATATACAAAAAAGTTAAAAATTCAAATTTATTTTTTGCTTAAGTACAAATGATACAAGCCTTGATACAAGGATTCCGGAGCTTTCTTGTTTTAAAACTATCTTAAAATATGGCTGAGATAGAGCAGTTTGAAATTCTAGGGTGGCTGACATTTTGAAACAAGACAACACATTACAAGAAACCAATGATTAATTTACGAGTTTTATTCAACGCGATTTCTCGCAAATTATTATCTTTCATTGTTGTAATCATTTTCACAATCATACGCATAAAACTACAAATTCACATCCGTTAGCGCCAAATTCTCGCCAAACTTGGCAGCACTTCGCAATATATCGCCAAACTTGGTGACCAAATAAAAGTTTTCATAAATGAAGCCAACTTGGCTATAGTTGATTAATTTGGCAAATTTCTTATTCAAATTCAGTTTAACGAATCTTCTGTAATCGGGTTCTTTGCATTTTAGCTTGCTGTTTCGAGTATTATTAGCTAAAACTTTAAAACGAAGATACAGGAAAGCTACCTTTTCCTCCCGGTACTTACCGGGCATATTATCTTAAGCATTTGATTAGGAGCCATTCAATCTTGGGCGCGTACGAGAGACGCAAGCATATTTACATGGCTTAAACATTTAATTCGGTTTTAATCTTTTGAATTTGGCACTGATGATGGAGCTTTAGGGGCTTCGAAACAAGTGCTTGCCATTTTATATATTTTTAATTGTGCTATTTTACGTTGTTCATTTATTTTTAATATAACGGCACAAAGTTAAATCCACCTATTTTAAACCAAGTATAAATAGTCAAAGTATTTCATTCGAATTGAATTCAGTTATCTAAAGCAATTATTCAAAGATAATTCATAGAATAATTCAAAGTGATTTTTACAAAGTCTTATTGTTCTTTTAGCAAAGATTTTTTTGTAATTTTGCTATGAGTAATTAATAAATTTATTGTACGGAACCTTTTATACTCGAGTAAAACTCTCAGTTGACCAATTATTTGTATTTTTAAATAACTATATGTTGATTTGAAAAAAAAAATTGGTTGAAAGACTTTTTAATAAACTCCTTTTAAAAGACAATGACTGAAAAGAAGAAAATATTTTGAAAATTAAAATGAAATGCGTGAATTATTTTTAAAAATACTATTTAACAGAGTTTTAAAAAATGTTCATTAATTTGAACTTTTCTTATCTTTATTGAATTCATAGTACAGAACAATTCTTTAAAGAATTTCTTGTGTGAATTATATATTAATAAAACCTAACTTTTAGAGTCCAACGCTCCTTTAAAGGAGTGACAGAAATAGGTCACCAGAGTAGGTTGAAGACCTTCAATACGTGTGCAGAAAATGTTATTCTTTCTAGAAACTAAATATGGAAGACCTCGTTTGAAAAATATCGTCCAATGAATATCACATCTCATTGGTTTATATTAAAATTAATCTCTGGAAATGAGAAACAACGATTAAGCATTTTCCTTTAACTAAAAAGGGTGCCTATTTATAAGGATTCCTTTTTAAATGATACATACTTATATCATTTATGGATGAAGCATTTATTATGAATATACTAAAATCTTTAAAAATGTTTGTATATATATATATTTAAATTAAATCAATTTGTTAATTGTAAACTTCATACACATTACATATTATTTATGAACTTGATTTATTAACTAGCTGCCTGTAACCAGTTGTCCAATCCACTTTTAAGAGGGTCTGGGACACAAAAATCTTCAAATTTTTAAAAATATTTTATTGTTTTAAAATATTCTATGTTTTTATCCGCTTAAAATGACGTTTAAATAACGTTTCTATCTTAATTATTAATTATCTAACAATCTCTTAATTAATTATCTAATAGGATATATTAATGTTTTGATTTCAAAATCAAGCTTTCAAGTAGTGGCTGTCATGGAAACGTTTTTACGTTTTTCTGCATGACGGGTTTTTTTACAAGTTCTCGTCTTTAAATCGTTATAAATCAAGAACCGTTAAAGGTAATTGATTCAAACTTGGAACATGTCTTTTCAGTTACTTTACTAAAAATAAAATAGATTTTTTTTCAAATTTTTACTTTAAATATTTTTAATTTTTTTAAATTAATATTTTTAAAAAATGCTGAATCAAAATTAAAGCCTATATCTTTCTGTTTAATTAAATGAAAAAAAAATTGTAATTTGACGAATAATATTTCGAGTTATAACGATTTTAAATTACCCCACTTTTTAAAAAAAATTAAATGTTCTTTTTTTTTTTTTTTTTTTTTTTTTTTTTTTTAAACTTTATGAGAAGTTTTATGATATGATTCTGTTTACAAATTTACAAAGTTACAAAGTTACAAGTTTACAAACCATCACAAAAAAAAACTTAAAATTATAATTTAATAAATAAAAATGTTTTTAAAATGTGTCCCGGACCCCCTAAATTAAAAATGTATGTATCATAAGCTAAAATTGTAATTATTACTATATATTAATCTTAATTAGACCTTTCAATCGGCACAAAATTCCCTAAAATTGATCAATTAGTTCTGGAAATTTTTAGCGTTGAAATATTGTTTGATTGTTTAATTCTCAAGGTTTTTCACTTTTTCAGAAAAAAACTATTTTAAATATCGGAATGAGACAAACTACAGCTTGTAGACAGAAATATTCTCTATCTGTCCCTGTTAAATTTAGTGTTTTTTTTTTCTCGACCGTTTCTGAGCTTATTTCGGACAAACACACAGAGAGGGAAAAAATATTTTAAAATTTATTTTTGATTATAATACGTAGGTAGTCAAGTAGGTACAAAATAGTCAAATGAATATATAAAAGCAGTTGTTTTTCTGCTCATCACAGAGAGACTACAATCTATATATAAAAAACGCTAAGGTACGTGAAGGCAAAAAGCGGTTATTTCTTTTACGCCTATGGCAAAAAGTGGTTTGTTTTCCCTAATTTGCGCTTATTAAGAAAATTAGCTGGGGTATTTATTTAAATCTCATCACACATATGTAGATACATTTTCTTCATACAAAAATTCAAATTTTGTAAAAATCGGTCGGTACTTTTTTTTTTTTTTTTTTTTTGCAAAATTTTACCCAGACATCTGAAAATGAAAGGAAATAAATTGAGAAGTTAAACCGGAATAAACGCGCCATTCTGATTCTGTTTCAAAAGTAACCGATATTTGTTAATGTGAAAGGTTATTCGTTAAATGTTGAGGGGACGGGGTTTCGGTCGCAATTTAAGTATCGCGTTAATGTTAAAGGCATATAGATCTGGCACTCCATAGCGGTGGAAGATGGAAATAATTTATTTTGCAGCAAGTGTGTAGCGGAGGATCGTGCCATAGGTTCTTTTGGAATTGAAAGCACCACCTAACAGAGGGAGGTGGAACTAATTGATTTTGTGGCGCGTCCATAGCACGTCTGCGCGGTAGGCAGCGGGGACCGTGCCGGAGGTTCCTTCGGAAAGAGGTTTGTTTATAATAGAATAAGCCCCTGACGGTCGAAGGTGGAATTGAAAGATGTTTTAATCATTCGAGTCTCGTTTGGAAAAATCGGCCAGCGAAGCGGGCGTATCGTGCTAAGTTTTATATATTGCTATAGAATATAGATGTAATTTTCTTTTTAAATGATTTAAAACTTTGTAAGTGTTATTGAGACCCTTTTAGGTAGCTTTCAATACAAAAAAGTGTAAATCTACCTATTGCAGCCGTTCGGAGGAAAGCAATTCCGGAAAATTTTGGTATATTTTCACCGATCACGACCCCCAGACCCCAAAACCACCCTCCGTTCAAATGTTGATATATATATATATATATATATATATATATATCTGACCTATGTCATACGCTAACACTCGTATATATAAAGCAATTTGGATGAAACTAATTGTGTGTATTCAGCTCACCAATGTCTCGACCGAGTTCGTTGGCCAGCTTGGTCTGCTGTTTTGTTTCAAGATGGCGGTCAAAATTTAAAACTAAAATAAACATACAAAAAAGTTAAAAATTCAAATTTATTTTTTACTTACGTGTTAGGCCTTGATACAAGGATTCCGGAACATTTTTTGTTTTACCTCTATCTTAAAAAATGGCTGAGATAGAGCAGTTTGAAATTCTAGGGGGGCTGACATTTTGAAATAGGACAGAGCACATTACAAAAAACCAATGATAAATTTATGAGTTTTAGTGAACGCGATTTCTCGCAAATTATCATCTTTTATTGTTGTAATCATTTTCAGAATCATACGCATAAAACTATATATTCATATCAGTTAGCGCCAAATTCTCGCCAAACTTGGCGACACTTAGCGAAATATCGCCAAAATTGGCGACCAAAGTAAGTCTTCATAATTGATGCCAATTTGGCTATAGTTGTCTAATTTGGCAAATTTCTCATTCAAATTCAGTATTAACGAATCTTCTGTAATCGGGTTCTTTGCATTTTAGCTTGCTGTTTCGAGTAACATTAGCTAAAATTTTAAAACGAACAAATAGGAAAGCTACCTTTTCCTCCCGGTACAGGCCGGAAGGACTTTTTCGTAGTGTTTTATTTCTTATTTACAATCTTAAAGATGACAAAATTCTCTACAACTTTAATACTTACAAATTTTTTACATACTCAATAGCCAGCTCAGTACAGCATTTCAAAACTAAGACATTTTTATAAAATTTCCTTAAAAACCTTGAAAACCATAATTATGTCCCTATCATCCACATGTTCCCCACGGATTTAATTATATATGTCAACTTCTACAGATTGATAGCAGTAAATTATCTGTTATTTGCGCATCCTATTCCTCAAGGACAGTACGGCCTTTCAAAAACGACGCTATTTTGCAACTTACATACCTGCTCGAAGTAGAGAGATTGGGGAATGGGAGGGGTAGTCGAACGAGGGAGGGAGACATATGATTAGACAGTTATACGATCACCCTTTACTATTTCTTCCTGAAGAAAATCAATGATTTGAGTTAGTATATCATGAAAACAGTTTATCCACTCATCTAGCCCTTGTGGTGTTTGTACATTCCTTAAAGAATCCATTAACCTTTCTTTATGATTTTTTAATTCTCTATTGAACTTTTTGAAGGTTTAAAAAAAAACAGTTTATCCACTCATCTAGCCCTTGTGGTGTTTGTACATTCCTTAAAGAATCCATTAACCTTTCTTTATGATTTTTTAATTCTCTATTGAACTTTTTGAAGGTTTCAAATTTCGTTTTATAACGGAATAAAGTTCTTATTAATGGATCCGCCTTTAAATTGAATTGGATGTATCTGTGATCACTTAGTGATGGGAAACTTGTATCTACTTTCCATGAATTGATCAGGACTCTTGATATCCGTCCACATAATGTCAGGTCTGGATTTCCCTTCTTATTATTTGCGGCAAAAGTATTGTCAGCTGCAGGATCGTTTATAATTTGTAATTCTTTATTCGATATGCATTCTAGGATGACATCTCCTCTGTTATTATTTCGAGCATATCCCCATGCCTGAAGGTGGGCATTAAAGTCCCCCCCCCCCCCCCCCAGAATGAGATTGGAACTATCTTGTATAATATCACTCCATTCCTGTAAGTCTGATGAAAGGTTTCCTTTTGGTTTTGAATACTGAGATCCCAATTTGAAAGTACGAAGTTTTGTAATTAAATTTATAAATATGCTATTAGTTGTTTGAAGTATTTTAACGTGAACGAATAATGGGTTTGCTATTATGGTGCCGGCTGTTAGGTTATTGGAGTGATAAAAGGCCCATGATATTGGGGGGCCTGTGAAGGAATTTTTAGTTTTATGGAAGTCTTGTATCAGGGCTATGTCTATATTGTATTGGTGCATATATTTAAGTAATTGTAAATTTGCAGCTCTGCAATTACTAACATTAATTTGAACAACTTTTATATCATTTTCTTTTGGGCCATTTGTAGTGTTGCCAAAGTACCCATATAGCACCAAAGCTCCTGAAAACCTCCCAGGAGCTCCATTTCATCCCAAATTCCTCCTGAAACTGCAATGACGCTATCAGGAGTTCCTGGGGAAGATACTTTAATCACTTCCCCAGGACTGACCTCCCAGATTCTTCCCAGGGAGCAATTTGCTGGGATGATATTCCTGGGGAAGTACCTAGGAAGAGACAGTACTGATGCCATCTCATGGGTGATTTTGACACTAAAATAACTTATAACTTTTTATTTAAAAAAATTGATTTGATGTGGTGCGATTTTTTAATTAATAAAGTCTATATTATTATTTGATTTATTTTATTTCCTAAGCACATCTGGTTATTGTTTAACTTTTAATTATTGTTATAATATTTAATTATCCTCATTTTGATATATTTTTAATTTATAAAATGCAATCAAAATGTAGTTAAATAAATTGAATATAGAAATTTAAATTTCATATTCCACATCATATATTAATAATTAAAATAAATTAATCTTTAAATATAAATTGAAAATTTATTATTTATTTTATTTCTGATCTTTTAAAAATTAATTTATATATTAATTCATTTTATTATTACATTCATTAATTATTTTTTCTGAACTTTCAACAATTACTTATATATTTATATATTTTTACTATTACTTTTTCATCTAATAATTTACATTGATTTCACTTATATACGTTATTAGTTTCCATGGAAATAATTTAATTTAAAATTTAAAATTTATTTACTTTCTCCTAATAAATTATTTTTATTTTCAATTATAAGAAATCAGAATTATTTTTTTCGGAACACGAAATTTATCAAATGTTTAGCATATATTTGTATATAACCATATTTTATAAATTAAGGATTAGAAATACCTAGTAAAAATTATTTCTTCTGATCCTTTAAATATAGTCTTATATATTAAATTATTATTATTATTTGTATTAAGTAATTAATCATTTCATATTAATTTGAATTATATATATAAATAATTTTTGGATCAATATTTAATTTTAAAATATAAATTCGATTTATTATTTTTTTTTCGCTGACCATTTTAAATTATCATATATATAAATATATATTTATTTTATTATTCGTAATAAATCAGTTTTTTTTTCTCTTTTTCTTTTTCGTAACTGTAAGAAATCAAAAGGAATCAAAAATTTGTTACAAATAACGATTTTATCAACAGTTTAATATATATTTACATATTTGTATATATTCAGAATTTGCCAGTTAATAGATTAGAGATAAGCATTTTTAAATTAAACAATCTATTTAAAAAAATCTTATTTCGATTGTAAAAGTTAATTTTCATGTAAGTTTCAAAATCGAATCATATTTAAATCATATCGAGCATATTTACTTTTATTATTATTCTTCTATTAATTATTTTTTTCTGATCTTTTTAAAAATTACATATATATTTATGTATTTTATTATTACATTTTCAACTAATTAATAATTTTATATTTATCGTCATTATCAAATCAATAATTTACTATTAAGTCTAAATTATAACACCAATTTAAAAAGATTACATGCTCTATTGAAATGGCACATTTGGTTTTAAAAAATACAAACATACACCCCCCCCCCCCCCCCCACACCCCGAATAAGAGTTTTGCTTGAAAGATTTTTATTTAAAAATATACATTCTTACAAAATCGGGTTAAAGATATAAATTCGTGCAGATTATTATCACGGACCTGGTCAATACCCCTTGTCTCATTTAATATAGTTTATATATGTGTTGGTAATGAGCATATGTTCGCTAAATGATGTCAATTTTAGGTAGATTTCGTAAGAAATACTACCTATTACATTCTCACCTAAGTTCGAAATTTTGAAAAAATTTTGCAGATTTACGCCTATCATGACTCCCAGAACCCAAAACCATCCCCAGTTCAAAACTTTATCTGTCTATCTATCTATCTATCTATCTATCTATGTCACTTTTTTATGACCACGATAACTGGAAAAATTCTGCATAAATCTCTTCCAAACTGATACATAAAATCAAGAGATATAAAATCCCGTCAAGTTCGTTAATGGACAAAATAGAACCAAGGGGGGGGGGGAATGGGGGGCTTTTTGTGAAAACAGAAACCCCCCCATAATTTCTTAAATATTATACGTATGGAATTCGTTCAAAGTTATTATTACTTCTAGAAAAAGGGCCGAAAATTTATGTATGACAGATTTTTGATATAATTAAAAATGGCCCCAAGGGGGGGAAAGGGGGGTTTTAGAAGAAAAAAATCATAGCTTCGTCAATTCACAAGATATCAAATCCGCGTAAATTTATTATTAATCCTCTTAATATTATCTAAAACTTTTATATTGACAAGTTTTTTATAGGACCAACCGTTATAGCAAAAAAATTAAAAACAAAAAAATCCCTGCCGGCTCCGCCTGCAAACAAGTTATTTTTCGAAGTAGGCGGTTACAACTCCCGCTTCTTATCGAAACTGATACCTAAAATCAAGAGGCATAAAATCTCGCTCAAGTTCGTTAATGGGCAAAATCGAACCAAGGGGGGGGATGGGGGGGCTTTTTGTGAAAACAGAAAACCCCCCATAATTTATTAATTATGATACGTATCGAATCCGTTTGAAGTTATTATTAATTCTAGGAGAAGGGCCGAAAATTTATGTATGACAGATTTTTGATATAATTAAAAATTGCCTTAAGGAGGGGGAAGGGGGTTTTAGAAGAAAAAAATTCATAACTTCGTCAGTTCCCAAGATTTAAAATCCGCTTAAATTTATTATAAATCCTCTTAATATTATCTAAATTTTTTATATTGACAAGTTTTTTATAGAACCAACTCTTATAGAAAAAAAAATTCCTGCTAGCTCCGCCTGCAAACAAGTTAGGTTTCCAAGTAGGCGGTTCCAACTGCCGCATCATCGCAAAAAGGGCATTTCTTCCGCAATTCCCGACAAACAGGCGCCCCACGGTCTGCGTCTTCGAAATCTACCTGTGCCTGTAGGCCGAGCCGTCAGGGATTTTTTTTAATTATGTATAAATATTTTTACCAAAAAAAAAAGAAAGAAAGAAAACGTTTTTTTAGTATTACATAGTTTCTAAATAAGACCACCTGCCAATTTAAGGCATTTCCGAACAAAAAAGAGTTAAAAAATGTGTCGGAAAGCAGCTCCTTTGGGTTTAACAGCCTTAAATAATTGATACGCTTTTTTTCTAGTTATCAATTTAAAATTGTATTGAATATACATCAAAGGGTATGCATCTTTATTTGCAATAAAAGTTACAGAATTCCTGCTATACGAAGCGTAAAAATATGCATGTTTTCTATTTACTGACTTTCATAAGAGGAGAAAGAAATACATAAATACCTTATAAACGATTCAGGTACAACGGCCGTGTAGCGTAATCACTAGAGCGTGTTTCTCGTATGCGTAAGTACCCAGTTTCAAATCCAGTCGGCGGTAAGAAAGTTTATTCCGTAAAATCTGTACCACAACTTTCATGTGATTCTGTGTGCGTGATTAATAAAAGTAATGTCGGTTATATGTGTTATGTAAATTTTTAAAAGATAATGTCCGTATTTATTATTAAAAAAATACTTTTTACATTACGTCGAAGAATAATAACTTTGGATGTTTTTTATGCACATTAAGTGACCCTGAAGTCTCCCAAATTCCTCCGGTATTACTTCCTGAAATCTTCCCTAGAATGACCTGAGGAGGAACCTGAAGGAGGTCCTGGGAAGCTCCCCGGGATGCTATGAGGCGGACATTTTCGGTTCCTGAGGACCTCCTGGTGACAAATTTTTGCATCCTCAGGGATGCCTGGAGAATGAATGTCAATCTTCCTGGGGATGTCCTAGGGAAGCACATGTGCTATATGGGTAGTAAGTAGTTGAGGAAGAGTTTAATTTATTTAATGAAACGACATCTTCTGTTATGTTTATAGACGCGAACGTGATGAATTTTTATTTATTGTGAGATCTCTCTGGTAATATATATTTTGAAAAACTTGAAAATATGAGGAGTTAGCTGCGTGATTGTTCTCATAAGGGCGGCCATTTTCATGGTAAGAGTTTAAGCAATTAATACAAGTGTGTTTAGAAATTTCATCTTTTAATTGGCAAACCTCCGATGCATGTGTCTTTGCACAGTATGCGCAAATAGTATTTTTTATGCATGTATCTGCAGAGTGTCCATAATATTGGCAATTATTACAGCGTATGGTAGGGGAGTATGGCTTAATTGGGCAAGAAATAATGCCCACTAGTAGCCTTCCCTGTCTTAGAAGCTTTATCGCCAATGGATCTTCTAGGTCTAGCATTAGCTGGTATGATTGCAATTTATACCTCTTTAATTCCTTATGTTGGTTAGCTGTTACATCTTCGTTAAGGTTTTCACTTATTTTTTGTTTGACTTCCAATATTGTGACTGATTTTGGAATACCTAATATTATGATCTTTTTCCTTTTCTCTGCTGCATATTTTAGTGTAACTAATGATGTTATTTTCTCATTTGCTTGAAGGAGATATGATAAGGTGTCTATGTCTTCCTCTGTTTCGGATTTTACTATTATTGTGTTTTTGTCTTTTGACAATGTACTGAATATTTTTATCTTATTTGTTTTTATATTTACGGCTTTGTTAAGCTCTTTCCTGATCCCAAACATTGTGAGCTTTGTATTTAATTTTCGGGTCAATAGAAGAGCCGATTTGAAGTAAAGTGGTGCAGGTGCTGAGACTACCGATGCATATGTAAAATTATTTGGGAGATCTTTCTCTCTTCCTAATTTCGGTTCATTTTGAGTGGTCATTTCAAATTGTTCTTGATTTCTGCATAGTAATCCTAATTTTTTGTTTAAATCTTCATATAAGTTTGTCATTGTGTTTAGTGTTTGGTTGTTTTGTTCTAATACTTTTTTTTTATTTCTATTTCCATTTGAAGTTTTTGATTAGATAGTCTTAGCTGGTGGCATTGAGTTTTCATTTCTTCCATGCTCATATCTTCTAGATCCTTCTCTTGATGAGCCTTAGAATTAAATTGTAATTTGCTGTCTTTGTCTTGTACCAGGCGCTTTAAGTTTTCATTTTCTGTAATTAAATTGTTCATTTCCTCATTAATTGCTTTCAAAATCTCTTCATGAATTTGTTTTTGGTTCTCTATTTGAGTTTGTAGATTTGCTATTTCGTCACAATGGTTATTTTGAGGATCTTCTTTTTGAGTTGTTCTTGTGCATTTAAGGAGTTGTATTTCTTTTATTAGTTTGTTATAATATTTCTTTGCTTCTTGAGCATGATTTAATTCATGTCTTCGTAAATGGCGATACATCATATCCAATTGGCCTTCTAAGCTCATATTTTGCTCCATTGCCGTTTCAAAGTCTATCAGATTTTAATTTGTAACGGTGGTTGACGTTTTGGTTTTTTAATTGTATTTTCAGTTTTATTTTGAGTTGGTATCAACAAGTCAAAATCTTCCACCGATGAGCTACTGCATGATTTTGACATACGGTCATATGTTATTCTTTTTCGACGTTTTTTTGATGAGGAGGAAGTTTCTATTTTACTTTCTGTTAAAGAAGCCATTATTTAAAGATAAAGTCTTAATCAGTGATTTTAGTGTCTATATCAGTATATATGGTAATCAATTTGTTGTGAAATTACTTTTCTTAAAAGATTAAAAATATTTATAACTAGGTTTTCAATGACTTAAGCTCTAATGACACTTAGTTAAAGTTCTAATAATCAATAAACGAACTTAGTGAATTATGCTAGATATATAACTTCTGATAAACAGGCATCATCAGAGCACATCTTCATTATCTACTAAATCGCAACTAAATTTCAATTAAATAACTAATAAAACTGTAGTTGGAGCATCACTAGCCCCCGCCATACATCAGTGCAGGAAAGGGATATAGAAAGAGTATAGCAAAAATCAACAGCCTAGGCTGTTGGAAATGACTAAGAGAAAATAAATTTGGAAGGGAAAAATTGACTAATTGACTAATATTTTAACTAAAAAATGAAAACAAAAAATTACAAAGCAACGATAGAGAAAGAAAATTTAAAGCCGAACAAAGAAAGGAAGGCGGGGAGGGAGGAAAGAGGATATTTCCTGTGGTAAGATGATCATACACTTTAAACACTTTACATAAAATAGCGCCAGTAATAAATAATGAAAATAATTACAAAAGTATGAGTAAAATAACACAAAAAGTATTAAATAAATGGATGAAATACCTTAAAACACTATATTATACAACCTCAAATACGATGCTGCAAACTATGTACAATATTTACAATATTCATGCTATGAAGGCCATAATAATTTATAGAATATAGGTATTAATACAAAAATACTAAACGAGTGGGATGATTTACCTTAATACACAAATATATTCGAAAATGTTGCAATATCTATTAGGACATCAATAAATAAAATATATACTTTTGCATCCGACTTATGGCGTAATGAAAATCAAAGACTTACAAAACGCGAAATAAAAAGTCAGAGGTTAAAAAAAAAAAAAAATATATATATATACATATACATATATATATATATATATATATATATATATATATATATATATATATATATATATATATATATATATATATATATATATATATATATACATACATACACATACATACATACGTATACATACACATACACATATACATATATATACATATACATACATACACATATACACACATACAAATATATATATACATATACAACATAAATGATTACAAATTTTATCAGCTACACACGTTAAGATATACAAAATTTAATGAATCAAATTAACTGGAGTCCAAAGCAAAGACATAAGGCGACTATTAGAAAATAAAGAACAAGAAAAAGGAGACCTTACCAGTCGATGTCCAAAATCCTGGCTGCACTTGAACTTAAGTACTAAATAGTAGGGGGAAAGGGGGGAGACTAAGGGAAAAAAAGACCCAAACACATTAATAGAATTTTGAAAAGTATTAGAAAAGACGAATGCGAAGATGTAATACATGAAATGGACGAAATAGTGCTAAAAAGCGGCCTCTATGGGCGGAAAATAAACAATTTAGACAAGGAATAAAAAGAGCAGGCCAGTACCTATACAACGATAAATTACATGAAAAAAAAGACGAAGAAGAATATATTAAAAAAGCCCCCTAGGGGCTAAAAAATGAACTAAAATACAATAGCTAGCCAGCAATAAATAGAGTGGGTCAAGACCTATCTAACGATGTGTCACATGACCCACCTAGGATAAAGTAAAATGAAATGTGCTAAAAAGCGCCCTCTATGGGTGAAAAATAAACTTTTAAGATAAGGAATAAAAAGAGCAGGTCAGTACCTAAACAACGATGTATTACAATATAGAGTAAAAATTAAAGTGAAAAAGTACATAAAAAGCCCCCTAGGGGCTAAAAAAAAGAACCAAAGTTTAATTGTTAGTCAGCAATAGATAGATTGGGTCAAGACCTAACTAACGATGTGTCACATGACACATCTAGGTAAAAAAAAAAAAAAAATTGCCCCGCCCCAGCCCCTATGTGCTGCTAGGGCAAAATGGGCAACACCATTCGATTTCCCGAACCTGTAAACAACTTGAAAATAGGAAGTTCCGACTCTCTCAGATCAATGGTTCTCGAGATATTTAGGGTCAAAATCTAAAATTTTAGTAAAAACCGGAATGAAGAAAGAAATTACATAGATGAAGCTAATGAACGCAAAGGACCCTGAAAGGGTTAAATTAAGTGAGCACTAACAATATAGTATGAATTCAAAAGGATAAATATGTAGAAGCTACTATGTGCAAAAAAAGGAATTATACGCAATGGACGCCCTAAACATAGAATACCTGTAGAAATCAGAAAGAAACAACCACAAATTCCATAATGCACTAGAAAATGTTGACAAAATTACGATGAACGTCATTGGCCAATTTTAAACAACAATCAACCCATAATACTTAATTACTTAAAATTAAACAATCCCACTCCATGTAAATCCATAAATAACACAAAATAATTATTGAGAAAAGTACCACTCCATACAGTAGAAGCTCCAATCAAAGCCAAACTGCATTAACAATAAAATATAATCGTACTCAAATGTGAATTAATCCATCAATCCTTTTTGGGAAAAAAAAATTAGAATTTCAAATTCAAATTAAATTCAAAAATACTTAGCATAAACATATTATTATATAAAATAATTAGGGTCAAAACCTAAAATTTTAGTAAAAACCGGAATGAAGAAAGAAATTACATAGATGAAGCTAATGAACGCAAAGGACCCTGAAATGGTTAAATTAAGTGAGCACTAACAATAAAATATAATCGTACTCAAATGTGAATTAATCCATCAATCCTTTTTGGAAAAAAGAAAAAAAAAATTTAGAATTTCAAATTCAAATTAAATTTAAAAATACTTAGCATAAACATATTATTATATAAAATAAGTCATAAGAAAATTTAGGAAATTTACGTTATAAACATGTAATAATCTAACAGTTAAAAATTTTAGAAGTAATTTTAAATAATTATTTAAAAAAAAAAAACTCCACTTTTAATGTTAACCAATGGGAAAAATTTGTTCCCAAGAAACAAGAAGTGAATTTTTATGAATTTTTTAAACATATCAAAAATTGATATTTAACTTTAAAAATTGATGCAAATCAAAGAATATAATATATATTAATATAATTAGGCGAAATGGAATCAAAAAACAATTAAATACGCTATTAAATAAGCTAAATTCTAAACGTAAACAAACTGTGATTTCCATATTAAAGGGATAGGGCAAAGGCGAAAATGTAAAAAGTACAATTTTTAAAATACATATTAGTAATACTAAAGTTTGATAAAATTCAATTTAAATGGTATTCACACCAAGCAGACATTAGAAATGATCCAAATATAACATTAGATTTACAATAAATAATCATTTTAATATAATACTGAACGAAAGAATTTGTTTGTTTACACCATGTTTTCCTAAAGGGAAAACACAAGAACCGAACATTAAAACAGCACAATTTGAAACACTCAATACACCACTAAAACTTGGAGACTAGCACAGCGCAGACTCTGGACACGTTGTGGTATAAGTTGTTTGCGAAATCATCCCCAAATGTAAATTTAATCTCGCAAGGTTACCCTCAACACAAGACGCAGCCACACATCATTCACGTCGATACTGCCACCAAGTCCAAACCAGGTTAGAAAACAACAAAAAAAAACCTAGAGGAGTAGGGTTAGGAGAACATTAGTCATAGTCTTAGACATATTAAGACAATTAGAAATCCAGCACCTTAATCGTTGCTACACATCATTTCTTGCTCATGCAAAAAGGATTGCGGTAAGGCATGTACATGACAAAAACAGCAATAAAGTGCTCCTTCATTTTTAAAAAAAATGCGGCATAACTTGCGAAAATTTTGTTAATTTTTTTCCAGATGACGATGAAGATGAAGATGACACTGTGGCAATACTAGAGAAAATGGTGATAAATGGGAAGTACATGGCTTTATATCTCTAGAGCAGTGTTTCCCAACGGGGGGCAATTTGACTTTTCAGGGGGGCAATTTAACTTTTCAAAGGGACAATTCGGAATTTCTGTGAACCCATACCTTCTGAATTGTTTTTCAAATAGTAATGTTGTAGACTGAAAATAAAAGTTACATATTCAAATTTCAAAAAAAAAAAATAAGTTTTTTATCCAATTTTTAAAAAGTATCCATTCAAAAGTTTTAAATACAATTCTACCAGAATAATTATAGATAAAACTTTTAAAGATATTTAGATACTTTTATATATTTAAAAATTATTTATAATTTTTCTGATTTATAAGTATTTTAGAATTTCAAACAAATTTTTCGATTATTTATTGAATGAGTCGCACTGCAATATGTCACATATAAAAATCTATTTTACACATGACACTATTCAAGTGTATATTTAACAATTACTTGACGACCTTCATTTACAGAATCTTTTATCACGTTTTATTCTGATTAGAAATTGTTGCGTAATTTAATCGCAGAAATTCTGTGATTAAATAAGAAAAAAATTGTTTTATTCAAAATTATTGATTTTTCTAATCAAGGATTCTGAGCACTCTATGCATCACGCATACGTGGCGACCATGTGCCAGTAAACTACGAGGAGTGTCAGACGATTATAAAAAATATTTGATTCATCCATTCCCGCATAGCATGCATGGTCACAGTGACGTCATCATGACGTCACAGTGAGTCACGTACGTAACGTCACATCTGTGACCAAAATACAACCACTCAGTGACGTCACATTGTGACTAAAATGTGAATTATTTGGAAACCTTAAAAAATTTGCAAGAACACTACAAAATATGTTATTCAATGTAAAAGAATATGTTTCTGACAATTTTTTTAATTTTTGTGACGTCACTGTGACGTTACTGAAAATCACAAACACTACGTCACCTGTGTTATCAAAATACCCCCATGTTGTGAAGTCACAGTTTGACCAAAATGTGAATTTTTAATATATTTTAAAATGATGAGAAATATATATTATTCAGGAATGCTTTAATGCACTTAAAGGGTCTGATTCTAACTGATTTTTATGATCCCTGGAAAATTAACCTACATTGATTAATTTATTTACTAACCTACAGGAAAATGCTTTATAAATAGGTAAATTTCAATCAATATGCAATTATAAATTATAATACAAACATAATGCGGCATGTACTCCATGAACAATTTTTTTTTAAATTAAGGCAGTTTCTCATTTGCTTTTCATATTAATTAACAACTTTTGTAAAACTGAGAGCAACAATCTATATTATAGAGCGCAAGCTATCCAAGAGTAACAATGACGTCATGTTAACAGCGACAACAACTGAACAGTAAATTTCGCTTTTACAGTGATTTTTTTAACTTCTAAATATTGCACAATTTCAATTTTTAACCGTCGAATAGGAAAAAAAATGCTCTTTCAAATGCAATATGTTTCAAAACTGTACCTCAATTTACTATTATTTGTGGTTTTAAAAATATTTTTAAATCTTCTTTTTTAAAATCTTTCTATTGCGTGCATTCCGATTAAAACATATTAAAACACTTCCATTTCAATAACAATTGTTACAATAATAATTTCCCAAATTTCAGCGTTTGTTTCCGACTAATATTCAAGATCAAAATTAAAAATTTCATTTAAAAAAACATAAATTCATATTTTTTAAAACACAAATTTAATAGACATGAAATCATGTTACTTCTGCTGAAACTATTAGAATAATAGTAATAATAATAATAATAAGTGTATTGGGCGATATCTTCGACTACTAATTCCTGACATGCGACTAATACGAAAGTATCGGTAATGAATTTATTAGAATTTTCAATCAATATTTACACACATACACACACACACACACACACACACACACACACACACACACACACACACACACATATATATATATATATGTCTGCTATATTCTATAAACAGAGTAACCCAGGTTTTTTCCCCTAGTTTTATCAATTGTAAATTACACTTAATACCGGAAATGGCTGAAAATAATATACAGATGGGGTAATTAAAGATTTGTTTGTGTGAGGGGAGGTGGGTTGTGAAAAACAGATGCTTTATTATAATAAAATCACTGGTATACTTCCGATAATAATTGTTTTTTCTTTAGTGTTTAAGTAGATTGAGTATCTCTTCCAATATATATTTTGCTGTTTGTAAATAAATTTAACATTTTCCGAATATAAAATGAAATTTAAAAAAATTATGCAAAATGTATGATTTAAATAATTATTCACGTCTTCGTTTTTCATTTACCACAAATTTTTTTTAAAAAAATTGTTATTTTGCAAGCTGTTTCTTCTACAGGACATTAATAAAGAAAAATGGAAATTTTGAAAAAGGGAAAATGCCCCCCCCCCCCAACCTTTTACTTTTTTAGGATCACATTTTGCAATTATTACGCTCTATGCAAATTTTACTTTTTTTATGATTTTGCATTCTTGTCCATTAAAATATTTTTTTATGTACTTTAAAAATTTAAACAATGTTTTATTTGATACGCCATGAATATTGATATTTTTTACAACTTGCAAAAAAAACTATACAAGTATTATTATTGTGAAACTAATCGTAAAAAAAAAACTTAAAATGCTTATAAAAAATAAATCTTCAAATAAGAAATTTTAATTGGAGAGACTATAAAAAAAAAAAAAAAAACATTCTGCCGTTTTTAACCTTCTACACTAACATCAACAATATAAGAAGAAAAAAAAAAGAAAAACGATCATCTGTCCTGCTATTAAATGCGCGCAGATGTTTTAAACGTTTTTCAAAAATATCGTCTGCTTTTTTAACCTCAGAATAAGAGACGCACAACAGTGTATTTAATCTTTGGATGTCAGTTCGTTGGACAATACGCGTGTTATGAGTGTGTATAATTTCTACGTATTTAAAATTAAAAACCTGCACAGGATACCGCAAATACAATTTTTATACGAATTTTCTTTCCATGAAAAGTACAATTCCTTTGCGTGGTTAAATTTGCTTTCCGCCAATGTTATTGTACTTCATTTGGAGGAATTTTGCCTTCTCAAGAAATTTTCGCAATTTTTACGTCAAAATAGAATATTGAAGATCACAAAGAAAAAGAGGTATGGAAAAATATTATTTTCCCTGTTAGCTTTGCATTAAGTTATATCGTTTTCAGTTACTTTCATGTAGTATTTTACAAAAGTTAAATACTTCGTTTAACATTTATCAGTTTAATAAAGTTTATTAGATTTAATGTTTATTTTGTTAAAATAAGTAACAATATGTCAACGATTTTAATCAAATAATTACTTTCACTAAATTCATTTCCTGAGTCATTTTATAGTTATAAATTTCAAAACATCTGTACACTATTATAACAGAATTATTATTAAAGGGAAATGTTCTTTATAATTATCACCTAATCCTGTAAAAACAAAAATAATAATAAACCAATGTGTGGTTCCATGTTATGTTGTTATCTAAATTTATATATTTTTTCACATTAAAAACTGGTTAAATATTTGAAACTATGTGTGTAATTTATTATTTTATTGGATTATGTAACTATGATTATCTACATTTCAAATGGACTTTATATCTAAAATTTTGGCCAAACTTTATTCTAAAACTTTTACGGTAGATATTTTTTAAATCAGCTTGTTCTATTTATGATGAACAACAGATTATTGTGATTATTGCCTAGTCACGAAACATCGACCCAGATAGATCTTTCATCGGCATCATATGATAAATTATATGTGTCACTATCGATGCATTTATTACAATTCCATAAATAATTGACAATCAATTAGTAACATTATATTTTAATAACCAAAACATTGTTTTTATAAGCATGTTTTTTACTGCAGTTGCATACCTCTAAACATACCAAAAGTCAAAGTTATTTTCAGCGGGGTTAATAAGATGATTTTCTTTATAACTGCTACCTTTCAACGCATGTAGTTAATATAAAGTGTTTATAGAATCCTCAACATACGAAGATACTGAATTAATTTTTAATATTAAAGTTTTATTTATCATTTAAACAGTTTCATACCTTTATTAATAATATGAACTTTGTTGAATTTAAAAGTCTAAAGATGTCCAAAAATAGATTTTTTACAAAGGTAAGTTCGTACACTTTACAATTTTGTATTAAAAATTTAACAATATTTATGAGAAGAAACTATATAATTTTCTGTTTATTGTAAATATGAAAAAGTATCTTTTAGTAAAAAAATTTTATTTTTATGATTTAATTTTTTTTTACTTGCTTAAAATGATGTATTTTAACATCAGAGTAAATATTTTTCAAACCGATGTTGTTGAGTCACACAGGGTTAAAATATAGTTATAAAATAAAGGTTCCATGTATGATAACGTATTTTGATCTATAAGTTAAATTTTTGGTTTTCTCTTTCAAAAATAGCAACTTTTATGAAATATTTTTCAAAAATCTTTCTTAATAAATTAAAACATACAGTTATTTTTCTTTTAAATATGATTTAAAACCTGGACCCCGATGTGAATATTATGGGAGAATACATTGTTCGAACATTTTCACTAGTTAAATATATAAGATATTGTTTAAAAACTATTGAAATAGTTAATAAAAAATACCCTTTAAAATTTCAAGGCTTAAAAACCGTATGACAGTCAAAATATCGATTATTTTATTATTATCTCAAATTAACGAGCTAAACTTTTTATACACGTGGTTTAAAATGTCAAAACTGTATTTTTAATACATACACGATTGCCATTCAAGGATTTTTCACTCATGAAAACTATATAAATGACTTTTTCTCAATATTGATTTTTTGTTTATTCTTATATTTTTTAAGTTCTTTACTTCCTTTAGTATTTCAGTTTATTATTTTTTATATATATTCTTTATTATGTATGTAATAAAACCTTGCATGGAATTAGTATTACAAATTTTTTTGTTTTCTATATATGAAATCACATGAAGAAGAGCTAATTCCATAGTTCCTCACAACATAGAATAATAATAAATTTATATAAAATCTAATATTAATTGAAATAAAAATCCATGCACAGTGTTCTATAACATATTTTAGTAATTGTAAAAAATTATAATAATAATAATAATAAGTAAAGTAAATAAATTTAAAAAATGTCAATACTTGTAAAAATAGCAGGTATTTAAAGCATAATTTTTTTTAATTTTGTTAAACATTTTAAATAAATGTATAGTTTTTTTTTCAAAATGTGCTTTTAACTGACTATTAAAATATACTGCAATAACAATTTTTATCAAAATTCTTAAATTTAAAAATAATATTGAAAAGTACCGTTTCCCATTTATAGCAAAATCACATAGTACTTATTTGCTTTATTTAAAAACATTTCTCTAAAATTTTTAAATACCGAGCTGAAAATGCAAAAAATGTTGCATTTATATTATAGAACAACAGAATTTTAATACATTTCACCACTTTTATATAATAAATTTGAAAATCTGCAAATCCACCTTTTTCTATTTAATGTGTAACCAATGGTAATGATTTGGATTCGTTTGAAATCGGGTTGTCTCACTCGATTGCAGGATTTTAATAAAATCGTCTCAAAATCGCGTTACCCGACCTGATAGGGTATTCATATAAGAATTGGAGCCCAAGCAAAACTTTAACTAAATAGACAGAATAAAATAAAATAAATAATTTAAAACCCCGACTTCAGTCCTGCATCGGGTTGGTTATTCCGATTTTACCCGCACCCGACATGGCGTTCAGCTTGAGCCGAGTAAGAATAGCGATAATTGTTGTTGTTGTTGTTGTTGTTGTTATTCTGTTTGGGTTAAATTGATTGTAATTTTTTTTCGGCTTCGGGTTGATTTCGGGTTGAGATTTTATTATTGCAGCTCGGGTTTGGATTAATCTGAAAAACTAGAATAAAATAACAACTTGATCTAAAGAAAAAATAGAATATTCTTTCAAACCTGTAGAAAAAAAAGAAAAGAAAAGAAAGAGAAAAAAAAAATAATAACCGATCCGTAATTTTCCTCATCGAATATGGGTAAAATATGGTCACTCGACCCGATGAAAAATCATCACAATTGTCACAAACCTGCAGCCAAAAAAATATATATATCTGAACTTTACGAGTCGGATTCGGGGAAAATTTGGTCACCCTATCCGATGCAGATTCGTCACACTTTTCACATTGAAGTCGCACGGTGACTTCACAAAGTAGTCACATTTTGAGGTCACAGAAAGCCTTGAAAACGGCCATAACGACTTCACATTTAGGTCACAGTGACTTCACATCGACGTCACGTGACGTCACGACGACGGTCACAAAGTAACAGTGTGACTTCACATTGACGTTGCCGTGACGTCACCATGCCTTACGGGTTACCTTCGGCACGTTTCAGGATCAATGTTAAATGCTTTTTACTCTATAAGAGTAAATTCTTTTAAAATTTTATAAGAATTATATATTATAGTGGGGGGCATGATCATTTTAGAGATGTTTTGGTGGGGCGCGGCTGAAAAAAGGTTGGGAACCACTGCTCTAGAGGAACATGATACTGATATTTCTTTTATTCAGTATGAGGCTATTCCTTTAAAACCGCATGCTAATATTCCTACAACAGTCGAATCAAATATATAAAAATATTGTTAACTATCCTGTAGAAATTATTATTATTAAAATAATTTTTTTTTCATTTAGCTTATACACTCTCAGAAAAAACTGTAAATTTATGAGCGTTTGCCCTTCAATTTTCACGGGCAACAGCCTTATTTGATGAAAAACGGTCTGATACACTAAATAAGTGGCCTTATCCCTTAGATACTTACAAAATTAAGAGCAATCCACATATTCTTACAGTTCTAGCCCATATAGCAAAAATACGGTACGACCCCATACATTGTCCTCCGCTAGGGTGTAACCCTTCATTTTACTCGTGTTTCGAAAATTTTAACCCGCCAAAACAGTGATTCTGTGATGATTATCTAACATGCTACGTGCTACGGAACAGTAAGCAAAGTGTTATTATGTTTTAAAGTGCATTATATCCTGTGCATTATAATGCTATATTACTTTGCCCCGTAAAATTACGGGCTGCATAAAATGATGGGCATGGACTTTTTTTTACGGGATATGACTGGAATCTCTGCTGCCGGCCTCTGCCCGTAATTTTACTGCGATTTTTATTACAGTGTACAGTCATATTGCGTACCTTACTTTATTTTGAAGGAAAAGTGGAGTTGAATGAGATAGGGAATGAATGTGACAACAAAAATATTTATATAGTCTACAATCATAAATAACTTGGGATTTCATTTGATAAATGGTAGTACTGAAATCATTCAACAGATATAGTTTCAAAACAGTACATAGTACAGAAGATTAGAATATTCCACAAAGTGTATTTTTCAACAACCAAAGTAAGCTTTTCTGTTTGAACTTTAAAGCATTTAATAGAAATTTTAAAATTTTACATAATTTAGCATGTTAAAATTATATAATCTGTTGTTATATTTATATGATATAAGTGGAAAATATTGACAATATTTTCTAAAACTAATCTTTTGAACATTTTTATCAAGATAGTGATCCCAAATATTTTATTGATAGAATTTTTAAATTTTACACGAGATATAAATACATAATATTAGTTAATGAAATAGTCTGTTGTAATTTTTATTGTACATATTTTATAAGGTAAAAGTATTTGTTTCATAAAATATATTTATTGTTTGAGTCCACCCTTTTATATGGAACTACAACCCAATGTTTAATATCTTTAAAACATTAAACAATGCGTTATCATTAATTGGTAAATAAAATATACCATTGTACTGTGAAATAAAATATGTTTTTCGCAAATTTTCATACCTATCTTATTGATTCCCTTAACAATATGTATGCATTATAAAAATAATTATTAAAATTAAACTAGAATTTATTTATTTTTAAACTTTTGCGTTAATGATTTACTAACTATTGAAGTATTCTTTTAAACAATGCTTTAAAATTAAAAATTATATATACACTGAAAGTTAGTGTCTAAATATGAAAATTGTCTTATTCGTCAGCACTCATCCGTACTTGTTAAATTATATAGATTTACTAAATATAAAATATGTCTGTTGTAATGAAAATCAAGAAGAGAATGTACAAATAATAGATAATTTACTGCTACCAATATGTAGAAGTTAACATATATGACTATATTTGTGAAGAAGATTTGAATAATCGGGACAAAACTACGTTTTTCAAGAAGATTTTTTTTAAATGTCTTATTTTTCAAATGCCGTACTGCGTTTGCTGTTGAGTGTATAAAAAAGTTGTAAATGTGAAAGTTGTAGAGCATTTTGTTTTCTTTAAGATTGTGACTAACAAATAAAATGCTACGACAACAGGTCTCGATATATATATTTTTTTAATGTCCAAAACTTTGTTGTTTTTCGGCAACAGAAAATTCTCCCGAAGGAAATTTTGTTGGGTAATTCGGATTTCTATGCTGACTTAAGTATATGCAAATCGGGAGAAAAAAATCTCTTACCCGACCTTCTGCAAGCTAACATGTCCATTTCCCCTGGACTATTAGTCAAACGTGTGAACTCGACATCTTTAAAATGTTTTAGCAGTACATGGATGCTTCTTAATAATTATCACAGACAAGCAAATTGGTGAAATTCAGGCCTATATTGATTTTTTTCGGAATGGTTTCACATTAAAAATATTCGAAATGAGAATGCAATTTTACAGAAATATTGATTTCACACTAAAAAAGTCCTTCCGGCCTGTACCGGGAGGAAAATGTAGGTTTCATAGTCCATGTTTTTAAAAACTAAACTCGTTTTACTAAAACACCCGAAGCTAAATTGCTTGGAAATCGATATTTCAATCCCGGTTTTCGTTAATACTGAATTTGAATGCGAATTTCAGCATGAGAATTACAGCATAACAAAAATCAAATTGTTTCGAAATGTCAGCCACCCTAGAATTTCACACTGCCATATCTCTGCCATTTTTTCAGATAAAACCAAAACAAAAAATGTTCCGGAATTCTTGTATCAAGATCTAACACTTAACGGAAACAACTTTTTCAATTTATAATTTTTATACATCTTTTTTAATAAAAAAAATAATAACTTGCCGCCATTTTGAAACAAGGTGGCGCATAAAGCTGGCTAACGAACTCAGTCGAGACCTTGGTATGATCTGTACACATGATCAATCACATTCATGTCGGTTCATAAATACGAGATTTACAGCATAACAAATATCAGATTGTTTCAAAATCTTAGCCATCCTAGAATTTCAAACTGCCATATCTCAGCCATTTTTTAAGATATAGCAAGAAAAAAAAAATCCAGAATCCTTGTATCACGTTCTAACACTTAAACAATTTTTCAATTTATAATTTTTATTGTACATCTTTTTGAATTTTTAAAAATTAAAAAAAATTGAATTGGCCGCCATTTTGAAACAAGATGGCGGATGGACCCCTAATATTGAGAAATATTTCATGCAAATATGGACAATATAAACAATATTGGTCTAATATTCCTTTGCTACTAGGTTAAGAATTTATTTATTTGCGAAAATCTGTATATTTTTACAAGCAAAAAACCCATGAGCTTTTTGGATATTTTCAGTTCCCAAAATAAAGAAAACAAGAAAGAGAATCTTGCGTCAAGCATAGATTATTAAACACTTTCCAACACATTCAGAATTCTGTAACAAAACATCACCGTTTAATAAGGTGAAAGATGATTTTGGAAAACTCTGAACATACTTGAAAACACAATTTTAGAAATTACCATCTATAGCTAAGAAAATATCCGAATTTTTTCGCGCAGCCCTGTATCTTATCTAAAAATTCTCCTCCAGAAATTTGCGTCAGTAAACGGAAATGTACTCGAATTATTTTGTACAGAACTGTATACGATCTATTGAACTTATACGCGCCAAATGATATGCAAAAAAATAGTTAAATTTAAAAGGCATAACACAATTGAAAACGCACATCCAGCAATTATTGCTCATAGACAGCACTGTAACCAATTTCTTTTATGTGTCCTTGTAAATGACCGATAAATGTTATACACACCTTATTTTATTGCATCTCAGAAATTCATATCAATTTCAAAGTATTTGAAATAGTGTAACATCATTAAAATACACCGCAAACGGTTTTTTCCCATATACCATAATGTAACGGGATTCTTTTGCGTGTTCCTGTAAACGAACTATAAATTCTGCATGCTTCATTTTCAATATTGAACATGCCATGGTAAACACCAATAATATATATAAATTACTTGCAATCCGACTATATTTACGCGAGTTAGAGCATGGACAGAGGTCCGTACAAACCAAATTAATAAAACATTTTTCAACTATGTTGGAAAGTGTTAACAATATAAAAATATATACATATGTTACGGTCAATAGGGTAATCCGGACATTATTAATAATAACCGGTTGTTATTAATATAATGACCGGACATAATGACCGGTTGTTACTAATAATATCCGCGGTCATTATTAATAATAACTGGTCATTATTAATAATGACCGGTTTAATCATATTGGCCGTAACACATATATGAAACCATACACATCGTATTTTTTCGCGTAAAGGAGAAAAGAAAATGAATACTTCCGTGGCTTTAATTGTTATTTATTTACTACCTTTTCAAAATGTTCTCAAAGGCAACTGGTAATTGCTTCTTATTGTTTAATGCATACTATTTTTCCGGAAGAAATTTTCTGATGAACAAAGACAGAGATTACGACCGATTTAAAGGACACGTGCTTAAAAGGAGGACACAGTAACTCATTGCGACATGATGAATTAAGAAACTAAAAAAGAAATCGGATCATTCGCATTGTTATTGCAATTTTAAAAGCTAAATTGGAGGAAAATACACTCATGGTTTCCAGTAAGGTTTTAGTATTTTTGAAAAGAAATTGTTGTATGTGGTTTTGGTTGTATGTAGTTAATAAGGAAATTTGTTAACGAAATATTTTTTAGAAGCAAAAGCTCTGATTGACTGCTGATTAAAACTACGCATTTTCTTTTTTTCTGGGTGTGTTCTAAGCGCAAATTTGCATAAAACAACACAAACAAATATTTGATACCTAACATTTTTATTGAGAGCCTAAATACGCCAGCATACGACATTCGGAGTCTAATATTAAACCAATGGAAGCATTCTATGTTTTTGTTTTGTTTGCATTTCAGTATTTTAAAATGATTATCTCTGCATAGTATATCTGGGGGTTAAGGCCCTTGTGTTCATAAAAATGTTTCGAATTTTGCTGGTTTGGATTACGCAAGACTATAAAGAAAACAATATGACAATCCTCATTTGTTTAGAAATAGAAATTGTCCTTAGAACGTAACTGTGACGGAAATTGAAAAAGTATAAATCTCTCACATTTGCCTCGAACCTCAGATATTCTATGCAGAAACAATCATTTAAAAATAATACTGAAAAAAAAGGAGAAATTTGTAAAGAACGCTTCTATTGCACTAGATTAATTATAATAGTACCAGTGGGACCCGTGCGAGTATTTTGCACTGCAATCCAAAAATTTTTAACATCGTAGTATTTTTTTTTATATAGATTTAAACTTCTAAAGAGACATTAAGAATACAAATACCTGTAAACTACATTGGTACAGTTGTCGCAAACGCACCGCGGTATCTTTTTGGCGACAAAATGGCGATTTTTGGCCTGGCGAGGAAACCTGGTGACTTTTGCTTTGTACGGCAACTTGGTATTTTATAATAAAATGAATGTGTATGTAAATAAATTAAAAATAAAATAATATAAAAGCGATAAATAAATAAAATTAAAATATGTGTAATAAAAATAATGTGTGTGTTAAACAAAACTGTGTGTAATAATAAAATTAAATGTGTGTGTTTTAAAGTAAAATTATAATATAATTTTTTTATAAAATAAAACTAACATGTTTTCGCAAGCTTAGCCTAACAAGTATTCGAAAATGAGGATTTCTCGCCAAAATAGCACCACAAAAAAAATTGCGCCAACCCCGTCTGCGATATCTGTTCCCTAACATTAATTAGTCAAGCCAGAATATCATCTCATTTATTCCATCAAACTTACGAAAAGGCAAGCGCGAGAAAAAAAAAATCGTATTTTAACTGCATCGAAAAAAAAAAAAACATGGTACAATCCATGGTGTCTTTGTCTCCTAAACATTGCAATTTCAATTTTGATTTTTAATCATAAATATAAAATAAATACGTGAGATGTCTTTTGTGCTATTTATTTTTTTATAATCTTTTTTGAGCGTGATATAATACGGAATTTATTTTTTTTGGCAACACTAATTTGAGGAAAATCTTTCATTTCATTTATGAAAACAATGCCGATTTAATTTTTTATTAGCAGCAAATTTGAATCAAAAAACATGTTTTAAAAATTTGTAAGTGTACTATGTCAGAAGCTTGTTCAAAATCCTTTCATATGTTATCTCATTCGTCGTTCTGCGTTTCGTATTTTCTTAGAAAAAGGGATGTTGACAGGAGAAATAATATATATGATTATTCAAATTGGTAAAGAAATTATATAAGCTGTACACCCAGAAAAAGGAATTGACTAAAACTACAAAACATGTTTTGTTGAGTACATTTTGGTTGTTTTAGCAAAATTCAAGTAAAATTGAACCATTTTACTCCAATTAACAAAACATTTTTTGCTGACGATACAAAATTTTTTTTGAAATTGCAAAAAAAAATTTTTTTTTTTGTTGATTCAAACAAAATTTCCATTGACCTATATTTAAACAACCAAACAGCTAAAACAACCAAAATGTAACAACAAAACATGTTTTGTAGTTTTAATCAATTCGTTTTTCTGAGTGTAATTTCCCAACTGAGCGAAAACTGTCCGTGCCAGGATTCGAAAAAAGGATCTATTGGCCGAAGCTGCCAGTGCTTTACCAACTAAGCCATCCTGGATGTATCTGGAGGACCTAATTCACCCAGTACTCCTTATTGATTATAGCATCCGGTCTTATATCTAAATCAGCTCAACAGAATAAATCGCAAGTAATGGAACTCCAGTAAACACAGATTGAGTAATTACACTAGATTAATTTTAAAACAATTATTCAAATTGGTAAAGAAATAATATGAGTATTTCCCAACTGGGCGAAAAATGTCCGGGCCTGGATTTTAACCAGAGATCTATTGGCTTTCAGTCAAGAGATCCCTGTGTGAAAATTAATCTAGTGTAATTACTCATTCAGCGTTTATTGGAGTTCCATTACCTGCGTTTTATTCTGTTGAGCTGATTCAGATATCAGACCAGATGCTATGATTAATAAGGTTAACTAGGTGAATTAGGTACTTCAGATTCGTCCAGGATGGCTCAGTTGGTAGAGCATTGTCAGATTCTGCCAAGAGAACCCTGGTTTAAATCCTTTCAAGGACATTTTGCAGCCATTTAGGAAATTACAACTCATACGCTTCTATTGGTTTAGCACCAGCTTGCGAATGTTTTATGCTGGAGAATGAAGGCTTTTAGTACTATCGTGGGGCTATTTTTCCCAGAAATCACATGGAATTTAACCAGATCAAAGCAATTTTCAATATTTTAAATTGCCAAAACAACGGATATCTAATCATTTTTAACCCTTAGACTCCCAGTGGTACACTATGTCCCAGTGCAACTTCAACAATTACCACTGGACACAGCAGTCCATAAAACGTTTGGAAAAACACGTCTGCTTGTCCCACTGGTCTCTCACGTTCATTTGGAATCGTAGTTGACCGTTTGCTCGGTAGATGGCAGCCCAAGGCGGGGCTTAGCGTGTTAGCGTAGTAAAAAAAAAAAAAAAAATGGTAGTCAAGAAGTTAAAGATACTTACTTAAATAGATACAATAACTGTTAAAAATTAATTAGATCAAAATTGATAGTTTTCTTGAGTCAAAAATGAATTCCTGCAATTTTATTTGCAATTTATGTATAAGTAATTTTGTGAAATAGCAACGTTTTGTTTTTCTGGCCGAGTGACGTGTTTTTGACGACGTGTATTATTTTAAAGTTTGTAAACCAAGAGGGTTTTATTAAAGTTTGATGCAGTCCATTCTTTTAAGTGTTAGAATTGTTTATGAGTGTAAAATAATTTAATCTGCACCCAAAACTCAAAATTATTGGTCACGTCGCCGGAGATTGATTTTTTTTATTTATAAGTACGTATACTTGCAAAAAAATTGGTTTATTCCCATCTTTAAACCTAAATGACCCACGGTTTATTCCAAACTGTTCCCACGTTTATTCCAAAAAGCCATAAAACTAGAAAAACAGAACAGAGTTACAGCTAACTGGTACACCACAAAGTGTCTTCCAGAAATTCTTCAAGAGGGGAATGTAAGTGAATTCATGCTTCACCACGACAACACATCTTCTCATTCATTAAAGATCAACAATCTATTTTTCTTAAAAAAAAAAACTTCAAAGTGATAGAACATCCCTATTCTCCTGATCTTGCTACGTATGACTTTTGGCTATTTGTTAATTTAGAAAATTACGTGGGCGTCGTTTGCATTCCAAACATGAGACTGATGAGGATATAAAAGCATATTTTTCATCTATTCAAAGAAATGGATGGTTTGAGGAATTTAATCTATGGAAAATTCAACTAGGAAAGAGCATTGACATAGGACTAGGGAACTACTTTGAACACTCCTAAGAGTTGGTAAGTTTAACTTGTATCATTTAGACGTATCTCAAACAATTCAGTGTGACCCTCATATAGGAAAAAATTCTGTTTCAATAAAATTTGCAGATGAGGAAAATTTTATTGTTTTCCTAGCATTACGAAGCGAATATGGGTTACTGAAAGAAAATAATTGTAAGAAATATATAAGAAAATTTCTGCATTAATGAAAACTTTATATAAAGCAGGCTTTTAACTTTTTCCCAGCATGGTGTAGAGAAGATGAGTTACGAATGAAAATAATTATAACTAGTCGGATTTTCCAATCCCAAAACTTTCTTCTATCTCACACAGGTTTCGCATACACTAAAAACGAAACAGCACCAATTTATATCAAGCTCTAACAGTGTCTAAAGTTTTATTAAATTCCGATCAATAGTTCTTCAGGTATGACTATCTCTAAAATCGTGTAAATCCTGAAAAATGCAGCATAGCAGTGCCACCTTTTGGGAGATTTAGACCAAAATCTAATAAACAACAACTTATGTCAATGTCTAACTCAATCTGAAGTTTAATGAAAATCCGTGCTTTAGTTCTTGAGATATAATTATCGTGAAAATCTAGAAAAAAGTAGCATAGCAGACCCACCTGATGGGCTACTTACACCAAAACGTAAGCAACATCTATTCAGGTCTAAGCGAATCTAATGTTTGATGAATTTCCGTGCATTAGTTCTTGAGATACAGCTATCGTAAAAATCATGCAAAAAGTAGCATAGCAGCGCCACCTGTTGGGATGTCTTCACCAAAACGTAATCAGCGTCTATTTCTGTCAAGGTCTAACTGAATCTGAAGTTTGATGAAAATAAGTACATTAGTTCTTGAGATAGAGCTATTGCGAAAATCGCGAAAAATTCAGCATAGCAGTACCACAATAGGCAGGGCAATTTTCACCAAAAACTACTCAGCACCAATTTATATCAGTCACTAACAGAACATAAAGTTTTATTAAATTCCGAACATTAGTTCTTGAGATAGAGTGCCCACAAAATTTTTGTCACATACAGACAGACAGACAGACATTTTCTATAAACAGTCAAATCTTGTTCAGGACCTTCTGAAAAGTATAAATCTGTGGAAAACCGGAAGTCGAAAATTTTCATGAATCCAATACTTTCTTCTTGTAAGGATAGAAGAAAGTAAAAAATGTATAAGAAAATTTCTGTATTACTGAAATCTGCAGATGAGACATATTTTTAATGCTTTCCCAGCATTACGTAGAGAAGATGGGATGCTGAAAGAAATTAATTATAAAAAATATATAAGTTAATTTCTGTATTAATGAAATTGCATATGACGCAGATTTTTAATGTTTAATGAAATAATAATGAAAAAAGTAGCATAGCTTCGCCACCCGTTAGGCTATTTACACCAAAACGTAAACAGCATCTATTTATGTCAAGGTCTAAAGGAATCCGCAGTTTGATGAAATTCCGTTCTTGAGATATAGCTATCGTAAAAATCGAGAAAAAAGTGGCATAGCAGTGCCACCTGTTGGGATATCTACACCAAAACGTAATCAGCGTCTATTTCTGTCAAGGTCTAACTGAATCTGAAGTTTGATGAAAATAAGTACATTAGTTCTTGAAATAGATCTATTGCGGAAATCGCAAAAAAGGCAGCATAGCAGCCCCACCTGTCGGGCGATTTTCACGAAAAACTAATCAGCACCAATTTATCTCAGAATCTAACTGAATATAAAGATTTATTAAATTTCGTTCATTAGGTCTTGAGATAGAGCTCCCACAAAATTTTTGCCACATACAGATAGACAGACAGACAGTCAGAGTCACAGACAAACATTTTCTAAAAATGGTCAAATCGTGTTCAGTACATTTTAAAAGGTATAAATCCGTCGAAAACCGGAAGACGAAAATTTTCATGAATCCAATACTTTCTTCTTGTAAAGATAGAAGAAGGTAAAAATATATAAGAAAATTTCTATAGTAGCGAAATCAGCAGATGAGGCAGATTTTTAATGTTTTCCCAGCATTACGTAGAACATAGATGGGCTGCTGAAAGAAATTAATTATAAAAAAATATATAAGTTAATTTCTGTATTAATGAAATTGCATATGACGCAGATTTTTAATGTTTTCTCAGCGTTACGTACAGAAAATGGGCTGGTAAATGGAAATAATTATAAAAATATAATTTCTTCATGAATTAAATCTGCAGTTGAGGAAGATTTTTATTGTTTTCCAGCAGTCCGTAGAAAAGATGGGTTGCTGAATGAAAATGATTTTAAAAATTTGTAAGAAAAATTAGGTATTAATGAAATTTTGCTGGTGATGCAGATTTTTAATGTTTCCAATGCTTTACGTGGTGAAAATGGATTTTCGGGGTAAAATAATTATATAAGATATATTAAAAAAAAATTATGTTAAAAGAAAATTTGCAAATGAAGCAAATATTTAGTGTTTTTTCTGCAGTACGTAAAAATGATATATTTCTGAGTGAAAAAAAAAAAAGAAATATATCTACGATATATACTTCTTGGATAATCAGTCTTTGTCCTTTCATACAGCTTTACGGGTGAGGGGGCGAATTTAAGCATATAAAATACAAATAAAGTGTTTATTAACATTAACTGTCAACCATGTGCATAAATCATATTTTTCAATACAACAATTTTCTGCTTATTCTTTACTAAATATTTTTATTTGGCAACCCATTTACTCTAAAAAATTCTGGTAAAATATTAAATATCTTCCTTATTTGCATATTTCATTATTATAAAATTTTTTCTTATTATTTTTTTAATACTATTTCTTAATTAGCAAATTATTTTTTTATGTAACGGTTGGAAAACATAAAAAAATCTGCCTCATCTGAGATTTCATTAATGCAGAAATCTTCATATATAACATTAGTAATAATTTTCATTCAACAACCTATCTTTTCTACACAAATCTGGGAAAACTCTAAGACTCTGCCTCATTTGTAGATTTCATTAATACATAAATTTCCATAAATATATATTTTTTAATAATTTCCATTCAGCGATCAATCTTCTGTATGTAATGCTGGGGAAACATTATAAATCTAACTTATCCACAGATATTATTGATATATCGACTTTTTATATATTTCCATAATTATTTTCCTTCAACATCCCATCATCTCTACGTAATGCTAGAAAAACTTAAAAAACTGCCTCATCTGCAGATATTATTTATATAGGGCTTTTATGATATCGTTTATATTTATTTTCATTAGAAATCCATCTTCTCTGTGTAATTCTACGAAAACAATATTATCTCTACCACATCTGTAGATTTCATTAATAATGAAATTTCCATATATATTTTTGTAATACTTTTTATTAACAACCCATCTCCTCTACATAATTCTGGGAAAACACTAAAACTCTGCCCCATCTGCAGATTTTATTAATACAGAAATTTTCATTCAGTGATCCAGCGTCTATGCATAATGCTTGGAAAACATAACAAATCTGTCTTATCTGCAGATTTCTTAGATTCACTTGCTTATACCTTTTTTTAAAATTATTTTCATTCAGCATTCCATCTTATATTTATGCAATGCTTGAAAAACATAAAAAATATGCCCCATTTGCAGACTTTATTGATACTTCTGTACTGGACGTTTGCGAAAGACATACCCTAAAATAAAATATTCACTAACTATAGACTCTCAGTCACGTTAATAAAATCTGTCAATGAGACAATTTTCTTATGCATTTTTTTATAAGCATTTTAAGTCCCTGCTCTTATTTTTCACATTAAAAGTGTGTATAATCGTTCACTACCTTAGGCTTATTGCAATAACTGTAGATGTCTAGGCAAACAGCTGGTCATTTTCGAATTAGCCTAAATCTGTTTAGGCGCATTGCAATAAACCTGCTGAAAACCAGGCTGATTGAGAAACAAGTGATAATTTTAAGGGTTTCGTTCATCTCACGAAACCCTATTACGCCCGCTTCGTTGTTTGTCCGTCACAGAGCCGGTTCTCAGAAACTATAGAACTTACCGGCATGCAAATTTGTGTACTTATAGCTGGATATATATGCTATGAAGGTCAAAATCATAAAATTTGAAAAAAAAAATCGTATTATTTTTATATAGAGAGATATAAAACCAAATATCTAACAGCCCTTTTTCTATTAAATTTAAACATTTTTCGTTATAGCAGTTGCCAATAATTAAAAATCCACAATAAAATTCTTTCTATAATAATTAATTTTCTATTGAAAGATTTCCACGTGAAAAATGAAAATGAAATAAAAAACTTCATCAATTTGAAAAAAAAAAAGATAAATATGACGTCATATTGGTAAAAAACGGAAATTTTCAAAAATTTCTCAATAATACAAGGAGTAGGAGTATGTGTAAATACAGAAAACAACTTAATATGACCTCGTTAGAGAATTAAAAAGAAAATTAATCTGACGTCATATTGGAAGTATAACGGATTTTTCAAATGTTTGCGAAGAATACAAAAATAGCATCAATATGAGTAATAGAGAATAGTAAATATATGAGTTTGAGAAATGTATTGAATCATGATAAAAACCCGATTATAGAAATATTGGCATATTTTAACATTTTGAAGGTGTCTATACAACATGTTTAATTTTGAAATTGTTTTTTTTTAATATCGCATTTAGTCCACATGGCAGATATTATTATGACAGAATATAATAGCGGGCTTCGCCCGCTATCGGGCCGGTTGAGATTTTCGAAAAAAGAGAAAAATAGACCGGTAAATTTTTACTTTAGAAAAAACATGACTTTTTTGAAAATGAAATTTATTTGGATTTTATTAAAGAAAGGATAAAGTGTTTTGTAAGGAATATTAAACGAAACTCTTTGTGCGATCTTCGATCACACTTACCCACTTGTTCAATTAGCCTTAAGCTGTATAGGATCTTTGCTAATAAACCTAGAAAAAATCATGCTTATTGAGAAACAAATGGTCATATCCCATTTAGCTTAAAGCTGCTAGACTCTTTTTAATAAACTTGTACACTGAAAAAAAAAATCTCTATTTTGCAACAAAAGGTGCTGTAAAATTTACAAGCTGCTGTCTTTAAGAGTGCTGTAAATTTTACTGCACTTTGCTGTGAATTTTACAAGCTGCTGTCTTTAAGAGTGCTGTAAAATTTTCATGCACTTTGCTGTGATTTTTACAAGATTCTGTCTTTAGGAGTGCCTTAAAATTTACTGCACTTTGCTGGGAATTTTCTAACATGCTGTCTTTAAGAGTGCTGTAAAATTTTCATGCACTTTGCTGTGAATTTTACAAGATGCTGTCTTTAGGAGTGCCGTAAAATTTACTGCACTTTGCTGTGAATTTTACAACATGTTGTCTTTAAGAGTGCTGCACAATTTACAGCACTTTGGCTGTGAATTTTACAAGATGCTGTCTTTAAGAATGCTGTAAAAGTCACAGCATTTTGTTGTGAGTTTTACAAGAAGCCGCTTTTAATAGCGCTGTAAATTTCACAACACTGTTTTGAATTTTACAGGATGGTGTTTTTACGATTCTGTAAAATCCACAGCACATTGCTATGAAATTAATAAGAGGCTTTTGAAGTAGTACTATAAAATTCATACCATCTTGTTGGAGAGTAGAATGATTTTGTATATTATATGACCAGCTGCGCAGATCAGTTTTTTTTTGAAAAGCAATGTTAAGCCATAAGAAAATTACAGCTGAAAACAGGGACTAATAATTTTAGCTATTTTTGGAAAGCAGTGTTTTTCACATTTTCTTACATAATGGGGAGTTGACTAGATGTTAACTTTTTTTTCGCTATGGCTTAAAAATTAAAAATGTTATTTCAGCTTGATTGGACTAAATTGTGGTAATCTGACTAAAATATCTGTAAACTTGGCAATTTCAGGCTGATTGGAAAAAGGTAGAAGATTCTCAAATTAGCCTCGCCTTCCGCAAACATCCTAGGCTCTTTGAAAATAACGGTTTTTCTTATTTAGCGCACGGCATATTATATATTTGATTGTGAGTAGTCGAAGAGGGAATTCTGAAACTATACTTTTTGCCGTGGGTAGCAAAATGGCGACAAAGAGAACTTTTTTTTTTTAAATACTTCATATAATAAAAATAACTTTTTACCCTTAATTTCAACCCATTGTAAGAAAAACACTTATTTTAATAACATTAAAGCTTAGACAGTCTGGATTTTTGAGACAAGTTGCACTGACGACTTCAAAATATTTCTAGGGCTAGCCGTCTGATAACCTTGGTGAGATATGTTTAATAATTAATTTCTCATACCAGAAGGAATGTGCTTTGTGTGAAAAGCAAGTATTATAGATTAGACAGTCTGAGTCACAAAATAGAGAAAATTATGTTCTTCATTGCATGTTTTTGTTTATATGAAAGTTGGAAAAGCAATAGATTTATGTACAAGACAAGTGAAGGCAAGACAAATTAATCCAGGGAATATCCCTAGACAGTCGTTCAGATTTCAGGGAAACTATTTTATTTAAACTTAATACTTGATGTGGGAAGTTTTCTGTGATCATTTGTTTTTTAAGCTTTTAAAATCAGATTACAGCAAGTCCAAATAAAGTAATTTACAAAATTATTATCGAAGTTTCTTCTATATTTATTTAAAAGGATTGGTTAATCTTTTTCGCAACGAGCGTCACATATACATGTCGTATACGTGTTCACAATTCTTAATTTTTCTCATTCCTATTTTTGAATAGTAATTTACGCCTTACTTTATCACAGAATTTCTGTGATTTAACAAGTCAAAAATTATTTTTTTGAAAATAGTGGTGCTTAAAAATTAAAAAATGCATACGTGACTTTCATTGCGAAGGAGTTAACGCATAATCGATTATTCCAAACATTGAACTAACATTCTGTTAACAATTGGCCAAAATTGCATTTATTGGCTTTACAATGAAAATATGTACAATGTAGTAATAATATTATGAAAATTTTGCAATTATGAAAGCTTAAATTTACAATATATCCCATAAATAGGGATTTATTAACTTTTATTGGAAATATTTTTGAATTTATTCAAAATTTTAAGGAATATTAGCTCTTTATTAAAAGCATTTCCAAATTTTTTTCAATATTTTGCAAAAAATCTGAAGTGTCTCCACTTGATCTTCTGAGCACTTTATACAATAGTGCGCATATTGATGAAAATAATAGGCACATGTTATATGCATGGGGATATTTTTTACACATTAAAATTTCAATTTTTAAAACATTCAAAACATGTAATAAATTTTATATAATTTTATTTTTAGATGGATGTAGGTGAGTTATATGCTTCCTTATGAATATTAAGTTCTATGAACAATTCTTTACTTGGTTGGTAATACTTTCTCTTTATTATTTTTATTTTAATTGTTATACTTATTTGCATTTATGTACTATTCGAATTTTAAGAAAAGTTGCCGCGAATCTTGGCGAGATCGGTCTCTTATACTTACAATATATCTCCATAAAGAAGGTTTTATTAACTTTTATCGAAAATATTTTTGAATTTATTCAAAACTTTCAGAAACATTAGCTCTTTATTAAAAGGAATTCCAAAATTGTATTTTAATATTTTACAAAATATCTGGAGTGTCTGTTTCCCCAGTCAATAAAGTCAACTCAGTCAACAAAAAAGGTAATTTTTCTTCACTTTTAAAACTTCAAAATTTCGAATTATTAAAATAACATTCTTATCGAGCACCTAAGTCTTAAAAACTATTACATGCCTGAATTTCGAATGTAAGTAACATTATTTACATCCTCAATGACAGTAATTCTTTACGTTTCTAGCACTTTCGTAATATCATCATACGTTACACAATTCACGATAAGTTTGTTGAAAATGTTGTGTAATATCATCATTACCTAGCAAACACAGATCTATCGGTAAGCAATCGGCCGATAGCAGCCTTGCCGTTTCTGACGGAATCGGCACGATAACGGCTGTCGTACTGCTTCCGTAACTTTTTTGACACGCCGTAAGCCTGACGCCCGACAGATAGGCGCACAGTCGGTCCGGTATCGGCGACGCCGGTAGAATCGACGGCACGCTGCTGTGCCGATTGTATACCAACAGTTATCCGCACACCTACCGAAAGTGGTACGGTATCGGCAACGACAACAACGGCGAGATACTGTGCCGACCATATACAGATAACTAATCAGTAAATTGTCGATTGTGGTCCGATATCGGAAAGCATTAAACTGCCGAAAGAACCCTTTTCCAAGGGAGCTAGCACCAAAGGGGAGGGTGGGTGGTCACCCAACGTAATTGTACTTAAATTTTATTTTTTTACTTTGATTATTTTAGTAAAAAAGTTGAAATTTATTTTTCACATGTAAGCAACGGATACCCTCACGGATACCATTTGCCATTGATAACCACTCCCATTTTTAAAAGGAATTGCTTCAACGTTTCATATTATATTAAATAAATAAGCATAGATACAGGATATAGTATTAAGCAGGTTTAATTAATTAATTAATTTATTTTTTTTGCCTCATACAAAAGCAATTTGTTTTTGTGTGAGAGACTTGTATTGTATTAGGAAAGTTTTTGTTTTCTGTTTTATATTATTTTGAATCATTATCTTGATTTCATTTAACAATATCTCAATCCCGTGTTTCTAAACTCAATGATTATAAAGTAAATGTTTTTTTTTTCTTTAGAAATTTCATTTTTACAAAATGTGAGAAGTACTATAAATACATTTGATTTTTGTTTTTTAAAGCTACATAAAACAAATTTTATTATATAATAAGCAAAATTTAGATTTTTTTTCTAGACATTTTTTTGAAAGTTTTCTAGAAAATTAAACTTTTCTCATTTTATTATCTCTCGCTCTAAAACTTGATTAACCTTAAAATAAGATGGATCCAATTTCCACCGGCTACTCTCCTTTAACAATATAATATCCGTGAAATACCTACAGGTAATTTAAAAGAGGGTGTCCCAGATCTCTCTAGTATACTACTTAATCTCTTCTAGTGCGCATCAGCATTATTTGTGAGAAAGATGTAGCTGCTATGGTCACAATTTTAAAAATGTGAACTCCATAAAACTATGAATTTTTCTGTTGAATTATTTAAAAGAAGTTTAAGTACCACATCTATCAAGAATTTTGGGTGCTAGAAATGCTTTTCTCAACTGCGATGAACTCAGTAACAAAAAACGTTCTTCATTGGTTGGAAAATGAATTCAATTACCATATAGTTGTTGACTGTTTCAAATGGAAGGGATACAGAAAAATATAAAAATGTGTCTGAGAAGAGCCTGTTGTATTTTTAAAAATTCACAGGCAAACGGTGAGAACAACTATAGATATTCTTGTAGAAGATTATTGCGTGACGTCGAAAATTTCTTTAGTATGCTTAATTGTTTTAGTATTAAATATCATCAGATGGTGATACTCTGTCTAAAACCGTACTACTGCTTAGACTACTGAATAACAAGTGGGTGAGTGTGATCGAGGATCGCTCAAAGGGTTTCGTTTAATATTCATTTCAAAACATTTTATCCTTTCTTTTATAAATTCAAACAAATTTCATTTAGCAACAACAACAACAAAAAAGCCATGTTTTTTATAAAGTAAAAATTTACCGGTCTATTTTTTCCTTTTTTCGAATATCTAAACCAGCCGGATAGCGGTCCAAGCCCGCTATTATATTCTGTCATAATAATATCCGTCATACGGACTAAATGCAATATTTAAAAAAATAATTTCAAAATTAAACAAATTGTTAAAATATGCGAATATTTCCCTAATCGTGTTTTTATCAGGATTCAATACGTTCCTCAAAATCATATATTTACTATTCTCTATAACTCATATTGATACTCGCTTTGTATTATTCTGAAACATTTGAAAAATCCGTTAAACTTCCGATATGACGTCAGATTTTCTTTTTAATTCTCTAATGACGTGGTATTAATCTGTTTTGTGTACATACACATACTCTCTTCTGATGTAGCCATTCCTTATTTTGTCCATTATCGAACATCCCTTCACACTCCTCAGAAATTTCATCTTTGAGGATTGTATTCATACTTCATAGAATCATTGAGGATTGTATTTTTCTTTCATCATTTTTTGTGAGTGTCCATATCTCACTTCCGTATAGTAAAGTTGGTATTGCCATTGTTTTGAATTGGATTTATTTATTTTATTTATTATTGTTTATTTTAAATGGATTACATGAAGTACCCGCCCCATCTCATCAAATGTATTAAGAGTCTATTTAAAGAAACTTTCATTGTTTTGAATCTGGGTTTTAAAGTTTCAGAGAAAATAATCGTTAATCAAGATGTACGACAAGGATGTAGTTTATCACCACATCTGTTTAATATTTATATTGATTATGTTATGAGAATTTGGAAAAATAAAATCAAAACTGAAATAGATCTCGGAAATATCATGTTTAACAATATATTATTCGCAGATGATCTTTGTTTATTTCAGGATAATGAGAACAATTTACAACGTGTAATTTTTACTTTGAACACAGTTGGAAAAGATTATAATTTAAGGATTTCAAAGAATAAGACAAAGGTAATGGCATTTAGGGGCAAGGATCCTATAAGAACATTAAGTAATAAAATATTTCTTATTATTTGACAAATATTGAAAAAATCTTGAAATTAGCTGTAGACAAAACCTTATTTTTTTCAATCGCATGTAGTAATAACTGAAAATGTATTATGATATCGTAAAATGTATTGAAATTTAATTTAAATTTGAGTACACATAAAATTTTCATTATTAAAACATTGAATACCAATACACAAAATGAATGAATGCTTAAAGGGACACTTCCGTAATGCCTTCCTTCATCATTTCCGTTTCTTCAGCAATTTTAGTCCTCAAGTACGACATATGTTGTTTTCTCTACACAACACATTGTTCATTCATGGATCCCGATCTCAAATGAAAATTGTGCCTCATTAAAAAAGAACAAGTGGGCAAGTGTGATCGAAGATCGCTCTAAGGGTTTCGTTTAATATTCCCTTCAAAACACTTTATCCTTTCTTTAATAAATCCAAACTAATTTCATTTAGAAACCAAAAAATTAAAAAAAGTCATGTTTTTTACAAAGTAAAAATTTACCGATCTATTTTTCTCGTTTTTTCGAATATCTAAACCACCCGATAGCGGGAGAAGCACTCTATTATATTTTGTCATAATAATATCTGTCATGTGGACTAAATGCGATATTTAAAAAAAATAATTTCAAAATTAAACATGTTGAACACCTTCCAAATGTTAAAATATGCGGATATTTTCATAATCGGGTTTTTATCATGATTCAATATGTTTCTCAAACTCATATATTTACTATTCTCTATTATTTATATTGATACTCGCTTTGTATTATTCTCAAACATTTGAAAAATTAGTTAAACTTCCTATATGACGTCAGATTTTCTTTTTAATTGTCTAATGACGTGTATTAATCTGCTTTGTCCACTTACACATACTCATACTCCTTGTATTATTGAGAAATCTTTGACATTTTTCGTTTTATTACGACTATGACGTCAGTCAATTTTATTTCATATTTATCTTTTTTTCAATGGGTGAAACTTTCTATTTTATTTTCATTTTTCACGTGAAAATCGTCTGATAGAAAATTAATTATTGTAGAAAGAATTTCGTTGTGAATTTTTAATTTTTGGCATCGGCTATCACTAAAAATGTTTCAATTTAATAGGAAAAGGTTGCTAGAATTTTGGTTTTTTATCTCTATTTATTAAAATAATACGAATTTTTCAAATTTTAATATCTTGAGCTCTTCACAGTTGCTATTCAGATTTATACACTAAGTTTCAACTCTGTAAGTTACATTCAATTTGAGACCGGCTCTGTGACGGACAGACAACAGAGCGGGGGTAATAGGGTTTCGTGAGATGAACGAAACCCTAAAAATGGATATCACTTAGTTTTAACCTTTTATTTTGTTTAGCTGTAGAAACTTAAATAAAAAAGAATAGGATTTGGTTTACAGATTGCAAGATTGCTTTCAGAATTTTACAATTTGAGACAGTGCAGCGCCCTCTGTTGGTGATATTTAGTACTAGAACTAGGGAGAACATGAAAGGAATTCCTGATTTTACACATTAATATTCTGCAAGAATAATTTTTATAACTGTCATTGTTTGTTAATCTTCTATTTTAAGTAAGCGCCAGTTCAATTTAGGACACTTTGTATAATGTAAATTAAATGAAATTTACACCATTCGTACTCAATGTAACGAGAAATAGATTTGTATATATGAAAATCTCTCTACGATTTTCGTTCATCCTGTACGTTAGATACTAAAATAACTTTTAAAAGAAATTATATTTCAAATACACCCAATGTGACAATAGAAACTGTCATTTTCTTACTAAGACTTAAAACTTATTAAATAATTTCTGGAAATTTGAAATCGGTTTAAATAAACCAGCATTTATATAAACAATTTCGATTTAATAAATACCCTTATTTTAGAAATCATATGTCAAAACTTTTAACCTGAGAATCAGTTGGGATAACTTCTGGCACTAAACGGATTATAACGTTCAGAAAAACTTGTTTTGCTATCAAATGACTTCGCCGAAAAGGACGGCTTATAGATAATATTTCAAGGTTAAATGGAATTAAACAGTTAACCAGAAATTGATATTTTTATAGAGTGACGGAGCTTTTGAAAGTATTTTCGTGGAAATGAGGCGATGTTTATAATTTTCCAACGAATAAAGTTTAAAGTATATTATAAAGTTTAAAGTCGCTATTATCACCGCTAAATTACTTTCAAATTAGCATCTAAGAATAAACTTCATGTTTATGATTAATTCTATAACAATATATATGTAAAGTTGAGATTATGAAAACCGTAGTATTATGCATAATGCCATGAACTTAACGAGTTCTCTAAAACTAATTGCAAAAGTATTTAGAAAATTGTTAGCTATTACAATAAATAAATGTAGAGTACTATGCAAATCGGAAATGAATGATCTTCCGCCAAACAGTACTTCCGTAAGTTTTAATAAATACCAACTAACTTGTCGTTAGTGAAAATTACATAAATTATCACTGTTTAATTTTTCTTTTCTCTTTATGTGCCCATTGAGTTTAAAAAAAAGTTTTTCCGGCCTGTACCGGGAAGAAAAAGTAGCTTTCCTATATCTTCGGTATAAAATTTTACCTAATGTTACTCGAAAACTGCCAGCTAAAATGCAAAGAACCAGATTACAGAAGATTCGTTAATACTGAATTTGAATAAGAAATTCGCCAAATTAGTCAGCTATAGCCAAGTTGGTTTCATTTATGGAGACTTTTTTAGTCGCCAAATTTGGCGATATTTCACAAAGTGTCGCCAAGCTTGGCGAGAATTTGACGCTAACTGATACAAATGTTTAGTTTTATGCGTATGATTGGGAAAATGATTACAAAACTGAAAGATGATAATTTGGCGAGAAATCACTAAGACTCAAAAATTAATACCTGACTTTACTTTCTTCTATCTATAATAGAAAAAAGTATTGTAATCAAAATTTTTTTCGACTTTCGGTTTTTGACGGATTTACACGCTTTAGGAGTCAGAAATTCCGAAAAACATGTTTTACAAAATGTCTAGCTGTCCGTCTGTCTGTCCTAATTACATCATCGAAAAATATATGAAGTTAAGCAGAGAATTGAACCACATTTTTCTGTGTTTTGGGCTAGGGCTAGCAGGTCCCACTTGAATTTGGGGATATTCTGACGAAAGGGGAACTGTGATAGCGATTTTTGTTCCATTTTAATTATTGTAACATCGAAAAGTGTATGAAGTTATGCAGAGAATTGAACCAAATTATTTGTATATGTATTTGGCTATCACCTCCAGGTCCCAGTTGAATTTGGCGATATTCCGCCGGGCCGCTGTGGTAGCCATTTAAAGATTTCAAATTGAAAAATATGTAAAAAAAATATAGAAATCCTAAAAGTTTTTTAGTTAAATGTTCGGCCTTGATGCAGGGATTCCGGAGCAATTTTTGTTTTACCTCTAACTTAAAAAATGGCTGAGATATAGCAGTTTGAAATTTTAGGGTGGCTGACATTTTGAAACAATAACAGCAGGATTCCTCCATAACGGGTTTAATTTTGAGTTTTAGTGAACAGGGTTTCGGCAAATTTTCTTTCGTTGTTGTAACCATCGTTTGAACGCTAACATACTTAACACTATATATTTATATTCGCCAACGTCAAATTCTTGCCAAGATTGGCAACAATGAGCGAAATAGCGCCAAATTTGGTGATAAAAATACGTTGCCATATATGAAGCCAACTTGTCTATGTCTGTCTAATTTGGCGATATTCTCATTCAAATACAATATTCACGAGAACTGTGAATGACTCTGCTGTTATTGGTTTCCATGCATTTAGTTTTCGTGTTTTTTTCAGTAAAATTAGCTAAAATCTTAAAATCAAGCAATAGGGAGAATTTCTTTTCCTGTCGGTACAGGCCAGAAGGACTTTTCATAATTTAGCATAATACATCGGTTGATCGCATCCAAGTAACCCGACGATTCTTAAGCAGCTGACGTACAACTGAATGACGAAAAATATTGATTTTTTTGGCGGTGTGATAACGAATTTTGAAGCATTAACATGTTTGAGATAGAAGAAAGTTTTGGGATTGGTATATCCGACTAGTTTGTATTTTGTAATCTGTTATCTTGTTTCCAAATGTCACATATGCATAATACTACTCTATAATTTCAAACTGCTATATCTCATCCATTTTTTAAGACAGTGTCAAAACAAAAAAATGCTCCGGAAATCCTTGTATCAAGACCTAACACTTAAATAAAGTTTAATTTCTAATTTTTTTGTAGAATTTTTTTAGTTTAAAATATTTTAGTGGTCGCCAATTTGAAACGAACTCGGCCAACGAACTCGGTCGATAAATTGATGAGCACATTAGTTACATCCAAATGGGTTTATGAATACGAGTGCTATTGTATGACATAGATGAGAGAGTTATATATATAAGTATGTCTCAACATTTCAACAAACGGTGGTTTTAGCGTCTGTGGTTCATGATCAGCGAAAATATACCGAAATTTTCCGGAATTGCTTTTCTTCGAACAGCTGCAATAGGTAAATAACTTGTTATGAAAGATACCTAATACAAAACGTAGGTAAATTAGTCGTTGGGGGCCACCGTAATACTTATACCCATCATGGATATGCATAATATAAAATATGAAAATAAAACATGTGTATGGATGAATATTTTAAAAATACATTGCAATTCGAATAAAATCGTGGCTTGATGACGTCATGAACTTTAAATGGTCTATTACAGAATTGCGTAAAAGAAAAATCCTTATAACTCCAAAAATGATAATCATATTAACTAAAAGTTTACTGCGCCGGATTAAGCATCTCATTTCTAATTTAAAAAATATATTTGAATTGAAATTTGAATGAAATACAGTGTCATGAAAAATCGAAGAGTGTGGAAAATAGGATTACAAATATCTCGGCAACTCATTATCCGATCGAGTTCATGCTTTATGCAAAATTTGTGTTTTTATTGTCTTTTATATTCACTCCTTAAAATAAACAATTTTGAAAATTTTTATATACCTTTTATCAGAACGAATATTTCGAGAGTCCGAAATAAATAGTTCCGGATAACAGAGGTTACTGAAATTCAATAAGCTTCTTTTAATTATTACGAGGGGCAGTCGGAAAATAAGTTTCCCCTTGTGACTGTGGACAGAGGTGTGTATGAAAGACAAAAAATGTAATGATACATCTATACTAAAAGAAGAAAGTTTCGCGCTCTCTCTCTCTGTGTGTGTGTGTGTGTGTGTGTGTGTCTGTTGGCGATGGCTAGGAAAATCTAACCCACCTAGAAGGCTAGAAATTTAGATTTAGGTAGTCCAAACCCTCTACTGGTGTACCTGAACGTCAGAATTTTAATATTTTAATTACTCTCTGAAATATTAATTAAAATGCACGAAGAACTCTCATTATAAATACGCATTTTTTTTTCGGTTGGTTGGTAGTGTAGAATATCTTCTCAGAACACATTAAATAAATCATAGTAACGATACATAGATAAGGACTTTTAACGAAATAGTGCCAACATGGATTGCAGTTACCTGCATATAGCCAAGCTAATGTAGCGCCATCTACTCACGGCAAATTACACAAACGCCACCTGTTTAAGACATTTCCAGGCACGTTTTTGTTCATTATAATTATCTGGGTTTAAGGTTTTTTTAAAACAGGACATTTATTATTATGATAGCGACTATTAATACAGAAAACTTTATTTAACAGATGATTTTTGTTATATATTTGCGGGAATGGCGAGGGGTAAAGGTCTAATTACATTTAACAATTTTAACAATTTTTTTTAGCTTCACCCGTAGCATTTAATTGTTGTTTTATATACAGAATACCGCTATTTTAAATTTTAGTTTCTCAGTAATATCTCAGTAATAATGTTCCGAACTTCTCCATTTAGTTCCATTTTTACTAAATTATCGTAAAAATCAGCATTCATTGCTTCAAGGTGTATTTCTAAAAAGCAATTACCAGTATTTCCGAATAATATAGCCTAAATCAAATTTCAAATTAAGTTCCTAACTTAACCAAATGAATCAATCTTTAAAGATATATAGTGATCCTCCTAATTAGTTATTTGCTGAAGGTCACTTGAACATCCGCCACCCCCCCCCCTCTCCGGGGCCCTCCTTCAATGTTTTCTCTAACTATTCCCCGTTTCCATATCTCAGCAACTATCTTTCCGATTTCAACGCAACTGATTCCAAACATTATAATTAACTTAATAGTCACCTTCTATAACATTAAAGTAAATTTATGAGTAGCGGTTACGACTATTTCCGAATAATAGTTTAAGGCAAATTTGTAATTAAGTTCCTAGCTTAAGCAAACGAACGAATTTTTAAAGATGCATCGTAATCGTCCTAATTAGTCATTTTCTGAAGGACACTTGAACAACCCCTTCACCGTGCACCTCACACATGATTATTTTCTCTAACTGTGCCTTATTTCAATAACTGGGCTTATAATGTTCCATCTTCTCGAAACCAGCTCGATTTTGTCGCACGCCTACTATACAGTACCGTAGGGACCGTTGACCTGTCTCAGAGGTTCTTTCCGAAAGAGGTTGCTCCCCTGGCGGTGGAAGGGGAAAATAAAAGATTTTCCAGAGCGTGCGAGCGTGTCCGGTATACGGTGTCGAAGCCATCGAGATCTTGGCCAGAGTTTCGTTTTTTAAAAGATTTGAGTTTATTACACGGGCTCGGGCAACGCCGGGCGGGTCAGCTAGTTAAAGATAAAACATAACTTTATTTTTCCACATAAGTACCATGTACATTGAGACATTTGTCATACCGATTTATAAGCTTCAAAAAGCCCTAAGCCCTCCAGGAAATTATCAGGGCTTTGTATACGGACGAAGAGTTGAACGGCTATAGGCGAAAGATGACACAGCAGGTGAACGCGAACGTGCAAGATACCGATACACCATTGGGTAGAGGTCGACCGCGATCAAGCAGATGGCGCTGTTACAAAATAGTAAAGTATTTCCCAACTTATTGTAGGCGAAAATTAACAATTCTTGCAGAGTTAGTAATTCATAAGGTATTATTTTTTACACATAATATAATGTATTCAAACTACTTGAAAATTAGGAGAAATTTAGCGAAACTTCAAACAATTTAACTCAACGTTTTGCATATACTTTTAGTTGAGTAGACAGGCAACAAATCAGTTTGTTGACAAACATGCACGTTATCTATAAATATAAATGCATATTTGCACATGAATCATGAAGAGAAAGAATTTTTTTAACTAGAAAAGTATGAGTTCATAAGAAACTAGTCGTTGGGGGCCACCGTAATACTTACCCATCATGGATATGCATAATGTAAAATATTAAAAAAAAAATGTGTAAACTACTTATAAAATGCATTGCAATTCAAATAAAATCGTGGCTTGATGACGTCACAAACTTTAAAGGCTCGATTACTGAATTGCTTGAAAGAGGTTTTTCCTTATAACTCCAAAAATAATCATCCTATTAACTAGCGGTTTATTGCATCTGATTAAGCGTCAAATTTCCAATTAAAATATATCTTTGAAGTGAAATTTGGATGAAACACAGGGTCATGAAAAATCGAAGAGTGTGGAAAATAGGATTCCAAATATCTCGGCAACTCATTATCCGATCGACTTCATACTTTATTCAAAATTTATGTTTTTTTATTGTCTTTTATATTCATTTCTTAAAATAAACAATTTCGAAAATTTTTATATACCTTTCATCAGAACGAATATTTCGAGAGTCCGAAAAAAATTGTTCCGGTTAATCGAGGTTATTGAAATGAAATAGGCTTCTTCCCATTATTACATACTAAGTACATACCCAATTGCAAGTCTCTATCTCAATTTTTTCGGGAGATAGAGCGTTTACAGACACACACACACACAGACACACAGACACACAGACGGACGGCAAAATTTTTTTTCTAAAAATATGTTTTTCGGAATCTCCAGTGTCTGAAACGTGTAAATCCGTCAAAAAAAATTTTTCGATTTTCAAAACGATTACAAGACTTACCCTATACTACGTATGATGGGTAAGTAATATCCCCGGTGAATGCGTTGTCAATCTTGTGCCGTTTTTCATTCAGAAAATATCAGTATATTTTAGCAATTACACAAAGTAGCGTATTTTCCACAGAATGTAGTGGTCGCCAAAATGTAAGTTTAATATCCGTTAATGTACAATCTTCCAGAATTTTAAATTCCGATAAAATTTAATAAATATATTAAAGCCGATGTAAAAGTTATTACATATGCAATTTTCATTGGAGAATAGGATTTGCTTTTGATATCGTACACGTGAAATTAAAAGAAGAGTCGATGCCACTAATTAAACAAGAAAATCGTGCTTCCTATTTTTTAAAGGCACCATGATTATAGAAAAGCGCAAGAAACAAGCCAATAAGAAATCCAGTTTTATCAGTTATCTTTCTCTGATACTTACATAATTTCTTATAATTTTAAAAGATTGAAATCTATAGTTAAAAATATCTCTGCAGGGTAATTTTTGCCCCTTTTCGGAAAATAATCCTGTCAAATTTCGAAAGTCCCATAATCCTAAGCTACAACACAAAAATCAATATGACAATGTTTATCCACAATTGGGGTGCTTTTTTCTGATACTTTTCGTCATTGAAATAAATAAGCAACTCTAATGCTTAATAAATAATTATTTAGGCTTTAAAAGTCTTTGGAGCGTGGTAAATATTTTGATATTGTTGTTAGATCTACAGCTGTTAGAAGTGTGGCATTGTGAAATAAAAATACAATAAATATATGAGGGTTAAATGTATTTTTCTACTTATTTTATTTATTTTAAAATTTTTATGCTCCACCATGTTTCGATTTCTTTTTAAAACTAGCTGTTACCCGTGACTTCATTCACGTATCATTAAAAAAAGAATAAATACATTAATTAAGCAAAATATTTCATTCCCGATAATAAGAAACGTAAATAATTAACTAAGATAGAAGAAATACAGTATTTCTATGTTATAAAGGACTTGACATAACTAAGTTTTAAAAACGTGAAATTTTGTGACAAATAATCACGAAAACGAAACTGCAACCAATGAAAAAAGGCGGGCCAAATAAAATCGTGGAAATCGGAGAATTGTGCAAAAACATTTGTCAAGTTTACCTGGTAAACCATTTTACTTTTAACGCCTTTGTGAAACGTTTTAATAGCCATCCTTCAAAGATAATGGAAATAGTATATCCTTTTTTATTAAATTCAATTCTTGTGAATAGGGAGCAATAATTGTAGACCTAAATGCAAGGAACTAAAATTTGCCTCTTTGATTTAATCTATAACTAAATAAAAATCTTTATTTCTTAATGAAAATATGTTGACAGGCAATATTTGTTCTCCAGAATAAATTGATTCATGAAGTTTGACTATGTGAAAATACGTTTTTATTTTTCAAAAATTTTACTGTAATCAAGATTTTTTTTTTACTTTCACCATCTATTCAAATTGAAAATAAATTCTTTTTTTCCGTTTTAATGAGAAAAAATATATTAATCCGTTTTATGTCTTCTTTTTTATCCACAAAATTTGAATAATTTAGTTGCCATTTTTCGAGAAACTTCGTTAAATTTACAAAAAAAAAAAAAAAAAATACTAATAAGATCTCGGAATGTAAATCATTTTTTTTAATTCTGAGAGTTTATGACATCCTCGGATCAATGATAACCGGTGTTAAGTAAATCGTGTTGCGTTCAACAATCATAAAAGGAGTAGTTGCGAAATACAAACATAGGCGGTCAGATTTTAATATAATAGATACGTATTTATTTTTATTTTCCCAATAATCATGGTGTGGTTTTTGGCAAACAACTCTCATCTGTATGTAACTGATATTCATGCATAATAATCGGTATAGATAAAAAAAATATATAAATTTTACGTTTTAAATATGGCGTGAAACTCATCTACTTTCCAAACTTACCGATTCTTGCATTATTAATGTAAGGAATTGATTCACGCTCCTTGTAAGACACATTTGAAAATTCTCGTTTTATTTCAAATATGACGTCATTTTTTCCTCAGAGAAATCTCTTTTTAATTGCATAATTCTTGTTAATTTTCTTTTTCTGGCAATCAGGACGTAAATTTTAGCGGAAAACTCACATTTGTATGTAACTGGTATTCAAGCTAATTATTAATCAATATAGATAAGAAATATTTCAGTTTTTCAACTTAAATATTACGTCCGTTATCTATCACTTTCACTATACATTGACATTCATGCTCTTTGTATTATTACGAATATTTGAAAATACATATTTTATTTATGACGTCATATTTGTCCAAGCCGAGGAGAATCCTTTTCATAGTTTCATGGTCCAAGCGAAATCTATTTTTTAATAATATAATTATTGTTGCATTTTTCCTTCTAATTATAACGCTATTTTTGACAGAAAAAAATCTTTTTAATGTAACCGATATTCATACTTCATGTATAATAACAAATACTCCATATTTTTGTTTCAAATATCATGGAAATTCATCTTCTTTTGAATTATTATTAATTTTCAGTTTTCACGTGAAAATCGTTCAATTGAAAATTAATTGTTGAGGAAAAATTATTTTTCCGTGTTTTTATTTATTGGCAACGATCAAAGCCCTAGCAACGACAAAGTAAAATAGATAAATTGTATAGAAAAATGTCCATTTATTCTGTATGAAAATAATGAAATTTTTAATTATTAAAGAAAATATTTGAGTAAAATAAATAAAATCTAGCCTATGTTCATTTAAGGGTTATAATCAACCTATATGCAAAGATACAGGATAATTAAATTATCTATTTTGACGCTGGCTTCAGCCTAACATTTGTACACAATCAGATTTACAATATTATTAGGATTAGGATTAGGATTGCTCGGGTATGTGACAAAAACCTTAGATATGTTTAAAATCAGTGTTGATTTCTGAAAATTTCCTCAATGCAGGATTTCTGCAGCTATATATAAAATGCACTGTTGTATAGAAGAATTCTCTCAGTGTTATTTTTCGTTTTACGAAGAGGGATTCGTCGATTTTCGCGATTTTACTGAGCCCTTATTTTTCCATTAGGTGCAGTTTCATTTTCACGATTGTATATATTATTTGGCATGAAATTTCACTTTTTTAGGGCTATGTTAAGGCCCCTATAACAAAGAAAAACCGTATTGTCTCCTATAAAATGTGATAAAGATTTGGTTAACTATACATGTTTTTAATTATCGAATTAAATACTTTGCTAAATTAATGCATTTATGCTTTTTTTAATGTCACGTGAACGAGGTCACGGATAACAACTAGTTTATTATAAAACACACAATATTTAATCCTAATCCTAATAACATTATAAATCTGATTGTGTGCAAATGTTAGGCTGAAGCCAGCGTCAAAATGGAGCATTTAATGATCCTGTATAGGTTTATTATAACCCTCAAATGAACATAGGTTGGCTTTTGTTTATTTTATTCAAATATTTTCCTTAATAATTCAAAATTTCGTTATTTTCATAGAGAATAACTGGACATTTTTTCGTATAATATTTTAAAATGGTTAAATTTACTTTACCGTTGCTAATACTTTATCGTTGCCAAAACTAATTCAAAACCCGGAATAATAATTTTTACTCAACAATTTAGTTTCAACTGAAAAATTTTCACGTGAAAAATGAAAATGAAATAAAAAAATTAAAGAATTAAAAAGAAGATTAAATAATATTATTAGAAATAAAACTTACTTTTTTTAGTTTTTGATAATAATACAAGGTCTCAATATGCGTAACCATAGGAAACAGGCGAATATGACGTCATTCATCTAAAATAAAGCGGATATGCTTTGATTGGTGAAATAAAAAGATCTTGGGTTTTTTTCTTCACTTTTTTTCTGTTTTTTTTTCTTTTGTAGGGTAATAATACTTGACGTTTTACCGTCTGCGGACGGCTAATATAACTAAACCGTATTTTTTTATTTAAATTTTAAAATAGTATGAAGAAGTTTCAAAAGAAAATGGTTAGCAAATGTCAATAATATGCTCCGCAAAATTATCCATGTCGAAAATGATGTCATGGATAGCGAAAAATAGTAATTTCATTCTTAAAACTAAAATAAATAACTCGATTACCTAAAAAAAATACGAATGTTAATAGTTCCATTTTTGTTGATAAAACCTAAAGATTTAATATTATTTCGTAAAAATAACATAATTTCCCCTATGCCAGTATTGAAATTATTTGCCTGGAAAAGAAAATTAACAAGAATTATGTCATTAAAAAAGGATTTCTGTGGGGAAAAAGAGACTGTCATATTTGAAATAAAATGGGAATTTTAAAATATGTTTTAAAATGAGTGTGAATCAATTCCTTACATTAATAATACAAGGATCTGTAAGCATAGAAAGTAGATGAGTTTCACGCCATATTTATAACGAAAAATTTAAATGTTTTGTTATATATACTGATTATTAAGCATGAGTATTCGTTATATACAGATGAGAGTTTTCTGCTAAAAATCACCGTGTATTAAAATCTGACCGTGTGTTTGAATTTCGCAACTACTCCTAGACTATCGAACGCACCGCGATTTACTTAATCCCGGTTATCATTGATCCGAGGATGTCACACAAACTCTCAGAATTAAAAAAATCAAATTAGATGCCAAGATTTTTTTCTTTTTTTTCTTTTTGTAAACTAGGGGGCTCTGCCCCCTGCTCGCTACGCTCACCAACCTCCGTTCTGATTTCACAGCCTCTTAAAACCTGGTAATGTATCCTGTTTTAAAAAGATGATAATGATATCACGAACGGCCACTATCGTCTGTAATCAGGTTATAATGCTTTTTCATTTAACTGGTTATAATGCTTTTTCATTTAATTCATTTTTTTATTTTTAATATTCATGTATAAACACAATTTTTATGACGTAATTTTCTTTATTTCCTGCTTTCAACACGTGATCATTTAATTATTATTTCAAACTTTCATTATTGTTTTTAATAGTCTCGCGCAAATACATTTTTTATTTGAGATAAAACATAATCCTTTGCGCTTATTTAGAAATTGGCAACAATATAAAAAAATGACTTTTTCAATAAAAGATTTTTAACTTGATTTTTAAAGGTTTTTTTGAGTTTTTATTGTCCGACCGTGATAATTTTTTGAATTTCTAGATGCTTGTTATATTTCGCGTCTGGTGGTATGATTTTTGAATCGGTAGGATGGCTAGAAAAAAAGTAATCGCTCGTCAAAAAAGTCCCAAGTAAGAAAGCGATGAGAATAACCCGGAATATTTACGCAGATTTTCATTGGTCCATTTCCAAACCATTACTTTTTTTATATATAGAAGGATTTTAACGAAGTTTATCTAAAAACGGAAAGTAAATTACTCCATATTTGTGTATAAAAAAGGAGAAATAAAACAGATCAGTATATTTTTTACATCATTTTTTCATTAAAACTGAAAAACACAATTTATTTTCAATTTGAATAAATGGTGAAAACAAAATCTTGATTTCAGTAAATTATCCGAAAAATAAAAACATATTTTCACATATTCAAACTTCATGAATCAATTTATTCTGGAGAACAAAAATTGCCTGTCAACGTACTGTCATTTAGAAAACAAGATATGTTTCAGCTATTCTATAAACCAAGGAGGCGGAATTGAATTTAAAGAAAAAGCATATACTATTTTCAATTAATGTTTTTTTGAAGGATGTTAAAACGTTTCACAAAGACGTTAAAAGTAAAATTGTTTATCAGGTAAAATTGACATTTGTTTTTACTCAATTCGTCTATTTCCAAGATTTTATTTGGCCCTCCTCTTTGCATTGGTTGCAATTTCATTTTCGCGATTATTTGGCACAAAATTTAACTTTTTTAAGACTGAGTTATGTCAAGGTCCCTATAACAAAAAATATGGTATTGTCTCCTACGAAATGTGATAAATAGTTAGTTAATTATTAACGTTTTTAATTATCGGGAGTGAAATATTTTGCTTCATTAATGTATTTATTATTCTTTTAATGTTGCGTGAGCGAAGTCACTGGTAACAGCTAGTATATATATATATATATATATATATATAGACACACATATATATATTACTTACACTACACATTATTCTTTCATAAATAAAGCATCATGCAGCTGTACTTACACGGATATAACTTATAAAAGTATTAAAAAAACTATATTAACAAACTGAGAGAACTCTTTTCAAATAACAAATTTCTTGTGGATAACAGGATTTATTACTTTCTTCTATCTATAATAGAAGAAATTATTGTAATCGAAATTTTTTTCGACTTCCGGTTTTCGACGGATTTACACGTTTTAGGGGTCAGAGATTCAGAAAAACATGTTTTTACAAAATGTCTGCCTGTCCGTCTGTCCGTCCGTCCGTCTGTCCGTCTGTCCGTCTGTGTGTCTTTTCATTGTACCATCGAAAAGTGTATGAAGTTATGCTTCAAATTGAACCTAATTTTTTTCTATGTTTTTGGCTATGGTAAGCAGATTGTATCAGAATTTAGGGATATTTCGACGAAAGGGGGCGCTGTGATCGATTCCATTTTCACTATTGTACCATCGAAAAGTGTATGAAATGCTTCAAATTGAACCTAATTTTTTTTCTATATTTTTGGCTATGGCAAGCAGGTTCTATTAGAATTTGGGGATATTTCGACGAAAGGGGGCGCTGGGATTGATATTTTTGTTCCATTTTCACTATTGTACCATCGAAAAATGTATGAAGTTATGCTTCAAATTGAACTTAATTTTTTTCTATGCTTTTGGCTATGGCAAGCAGGTTCTACTAGAATTTGGGGATATTTCGACGAAAGGGGGCGCTGTGGTCGATATTTTTGTTCCATTTTCACTATTGTATCATCGAAAAGTGTATGAAGTTATGCAGATAATTGAACCAGTTTTTACTTTCTTCTATGTATAATTGAAGAAAGTATTGTAATCGAAAATTTCTTCGACTTTCGGTTTTCGACGGATTTACACGTTTTAGGGGTCAGAGATTCCGAAAAACATGTTTTCACAAAATGTCTGTCAATCCGTCTATGTGTCTTCATTGTATCATCGAAAAGTGTATGAAGTTATGCTTCAAATTGAACCACATTTTTTTCTATGGTTTTGACTGTGGCAAGCAGGTTCTATTAGAATTTGGGGATATTTCGACGAAAGGGGGCACTGTGATCGATATTTTTGTTCCATTTTCACTATTGTACCATCGAAAAATGTATGAAGTTATGCTTCAAATTGAACCTAATTTTTTTCTATGCTTTTGGCTACGGCAAGCAGGTTCTATTAGAATTAAGGGATATTTCGACGAAAGGAGGCGCTGTGATCGATATTTTTGTTCCATTTTCACTATTGTATCATCGAAAAGTGTATGAAGTTTTGCAGATAATTGAACCAGTTTTTACTTTCTTCTATGTATAATTGAAGAAAGTATTGTAATCGAAAATTTTTTCGACTTTCGGTTTTCGACGGATTTACACGTTTTAGAGGTCAGAGATTCCGAAAAACATGTTTTTACAAAATGTCTGTCTGTCCGTCTATGTGTCTTCATTGTATCATCGAAAAGTGTATGAAGTTATGCTTCAAATTGAACCACATTTTTTTCTATGGTTTTGACTGTGGCAAGCAGGTTCTATTAGAATTTGGGGATATTTCGACGAAAGGGGGCACTGTGATCGATATTTTTGTTCCATTTTCACTATTGTATCATCGAAAAGTGTATGAAGTTTTGCAGATAATTGAACCAGTTTTTACTTTCTTCTATGTATAATTGAAGAAAGTATTGTAATCGAAAATTTCTTCGACTTTCGGTTTTCGACGGATTTACACGTTTTAGGGGTCAGAGATTCCGAAAAACATGTTTTCACAAAATGTCTGTCAATCCGTCTATGTGTCTTCATTGTATCATCGAAAAGTGTATGAAGTTATGCTTCAAATTGAACCACATTTTTTTCTATGGTTTTGACTGTGGCAAGCAGGTTCTATTAGAATTTGGGGATATTTCGACGAAAGGGGGCACTGTGATCGATATTTTTGTTCCATTTTCACTATTGTACCATCGAAAAATGTATGAAGTTATGCTTCAAATTGAACCTAATTTTTTTCTATGCTTTTGGCTACGGCAAGCAGGTTCTATTAGAATTAAGGGATATTTCGACGAAAGGAGGCGCTGTGATCGATATTTTTGTTCCATTTTCACTATTGTATCATCGAAAAGTGTATGAAGTTTTGCAGATAATTGAACCAGTTTTTACTTTCTTCTATGTATAATTGAAGAAAGTATTGTAATCGAAAATTTTTTCGACTTTCGGTTTTCGACGGATTTACACGTTTTAGGGGTCAGAGATTCCGAAAAACATGTTTTTACAAAATGTCTGTCTGTCCGTCTGTGTGTCTTCATTGTATCATCGAAAAGTGTATGAAGTTAGGCTTCAAATTGAACATCATTTTTTTTCTATGGTTTTGACTATGGCAATCAGGTTCTATTAGAATTTGGGGATATTTCAATGAAAGAGGGCGCTGTGATCGATATTTTTGTTCTATTTTCACTATTGTATCATCGAAAAGTGTATGAAGTTATGCTTCAAATTGAACCCCATTTTTTTCTATGTTTTTGGCTATGGCAAGCAGGTTCTATTAGAATTTGTGGATATTTCGACGAAAGGTGGCGCTGTCATAGCAATTTATAAATTTCAAATTCAAAAAGATTTGCAAAAAAATTAGAAATCCTAAAAGTTTTTTTCGTTAAATGTTCGGCCTTGATCCTGAGTTTCCGGAACAATTTTTGTTTTGCCTCTATCTTAAAAAATGGCTGAAATATAGCAGTTTGAAATTTTAGGGTGGCTGACATTTTCAAACAAGACAGCAGATTTCATCCATAAACGGGTTTAATTTATGAGTTTTAGTTAACATGGTTTCGTCAATTTTTGTTCATTGTTGTAACCATTAATCCTATTATATACTTATCACTGTATATTTATTTTCGCCAACGTGAAATTCTCGTCAAACTTGGCGACAGTTGGCGAAATATCGCCAAGTTTGGTGACAAAAATGGTTTGCCATAAATGAAGCCAACTTGGCTGTAGAGGACAAATTTGGCGATATTCTCATTCAAATTCGATGTTAACGAGAACTGGGATTGAATCTTCTTTTATTAGGTTCCACGCATTTTACCTGCATGTTTTCCAGTAAAATTAGCTAAAATCGTAAAATCAAGAAATAGGGAGGCTATCTGTTCCTGTCGGTTCAGGCCAGGACTTTTCGTAGTTTAGTATACATCAGTTGATCGCATCCCGGTAATCCGACGATTCGCAAGAAGATGACGTAAAACAGAATGACGAAAAATATTGATTTTATTGGCGATTTGATGGCGAATTTTGAAGTATTAACATGACTGAGATAGAAGAAAGTTTTTGGATTGGCACATCTGACTAGTATATAATTATTAAAGTAATGAAATAATTAATAATACTAGGGGGCTCAGCCCCCTACTCGCTAACGCTCGCCAACCCCCGTGAATTGCAACGCAATTCACATTGAGACCGCTACGCGGTCCCAGCTCGCTTCGCTGGCTCGCCCCTTTTTATTTTTCTAATAATTCTAGCTGGAATAAGTACTACAATAAATCATTTGAACATATGAAATTGACAATTTTTTTAATGTAAAAAAGTAATCGAAAACTCCGTTGAAAACACAACTAAAAATGCATTTAGTTTTTGCTACTAATGGACATATAAATCATTTAAATACTATGAAAAAAGGATCTTGGAAACATAATTAGTTTAAAATTTATTGCACCTATAATATTGTACAACACGGCTTAAATTCATTAAAAAAAAAAAAAAAAAAAAAAAAAAAAAAAAAACACTATTTGGTAGGAAAATAGTTTATCATCAATGATAGTTTAAATTTCGTTCAACATTTTACTATTCTAATTGATTATAGATTTCTGCAAAAGAGATTTTTACTTCATTGAAATTGAAGAAAATTCATTTTTACTTCAATAAAACATCAACAGATGGCAGCAGGGGATTCTAGAAAGTTTATATTTTATTATCTCCGATATTTTGTGTGAGTGAAATTCGTAAATAAATTCTAAATAAGAGTTGAGAATTCAATATAACTGATAATTAAAATGAGGAATCATCTCAGATGATTTGGATTACGTTCATATTATTTTATTTTTAATAATTGCTAGCTCGAGTTTCAGTGCTCTGACACTGACCGGCCATATTGGAGGTGGAGCTAACACAATCTTGTCTGTTCATTGGTCTGACTCTGGAAACTACGCTTGTTGCCAACGATAAGGTAGAAATTCAGCTCTATTTCCGCGCCACGTAAGACAAATATATATATAGATAATGAAATAATTATGAAAAGTATGCAAATGAGATAGTATGTTCATAAATCGAATTTTTGAGATTTATTTCGTAACTGCGAATTTACGTAAGTCGCATAATACGTACGTCGGGGGATGCCTGTGTATATATATGTATATATATTTAGAGATAGATAGATAGATAGATAGACACACGCATTACATTACTTCCTTTATTTGGCGTCACTTTAAAAAGGATTTATTTCTATTCCAAAAGGTAAATTCTGTTTACTGGAAAATGTTTCCCCTTTGTCCTTCTTTAGTAATATCACTTTGCATTAACAGACGGAAAAAGGAAAAAAAAATAAATTTTTCCGGAAATAATAAATTGTATGTGTTTTTATTCCAGTAAAAGTAGCTACTCAGACATCTTTCATTTTTCATCATTGACAAATATCTCAATTCAAATTAATCGGAAAAAAGAGGCGAATGTCAGAGTTTTTGGGAAGCCTTAAATTCTACTTGACACAGTTATATTTATAATCATTCAAAAGATTCTTTCGTCCGGCGATGCATTCGGTGTTTGGAAATATTTATTTTCCTGGATGTTTTGCTTGTCGATAAAGAGAAACTGTGCCTCTTCAATGATGATTTCTTGAAAATTTCACAATACAAATGCAGATAAAAACACACGAATTTCTTTTCCTGGAAGCCGCCTTCTTACGTTTTTTTATTAATCTGAATTAGTCTTATACTACTTTTAATTGCTAAAAGGAGTAATATAAAAACTTTAAGAGCAGTATAAAAAAGTTTTAATAGACTTTTTACATGTTTAGACTTAATCGAAACCATTTTCAAAGCAAAGAAGAACATTCTAAAATTCCAAGATCTATGATGTAATGATTTGAATTTATTTCATCATTTAATTTTCACGTACACTTTCACTTAAATAATGGATAGGATTTTTCTTTCTTTTAAATGATAGCGTTTCAAATCATTACTCCATAGATCGTGTAATTTTAAATTATACTTATTTGTTTTGATAATCGCTTCGATGGATCCGAAACATGTAAGCAGCCTATTTAAACCTTTTTTACTATTTGAAAGTTTTCATTTTAGGCCTTTTATCATTTAAATGTAGTGTATTATTACAGCATATTTTTTATATATTTGAATAAGTCTTTTAATACTCAGGGCGTTGAATACACTAGTCTAAAACAGACTGAACGTGTTAAAGTTTAAAATAAATGATTTAATTATAGCTATTTACTTTATTCTAATAGAAGAATAACGTGTTAACTCATTTATGCCTAGCGTGGATGCTTTAGTAAAATGGGAAAAAGTGCATTTCACACCACTTTTTTTTAAATAGAAATTTGGTGTCTTATTTTACCGAGGGCTCCCCAATAAAATAAGATACCAAATTTCTATTTTAAAAAAAGTGGTGTGAAATGCACTTCTTCCCATTTTACTAAAGCGTCCCAAAATTGGGACGCTAGGCATAAATGGGTTAAGGCTGTTATTCAATCAGCTCCTCTATTGCCATCGGCAATGTTAAACTTATGGGTCTTGACTTCATTAGTATTATATAAATAGTGCTAAGTGTATAACACTTCCGGAGGGAACCCATCCGGAACCCAATAATCTTTCGTTAAAATAAGCTATTTTATTTTAGTTTACAGACTTTTAATTTTTTCAATAAAGCTGCATAAGATTAACCTTTTTAGAAAGATTGTGAAACACAAAAACAACTTGAATTATGAGTTACATCGAAATATGCTTGTTTTTTTATATATCTTGCGTTGGAAATCGTATCCTCCAGCAATCAGCGATGGTAAACAATATGCGATTCATTCCTTTTATATTCATTAAAATATAGACCATGGATGCAATAATTTTGATCAATAGCAAAACATACAAAATTAAAAACATTTTTGCAATCATTTCACGATTTCTTAAACAATGTTTAACTATGAATGTTTCCTATTCATTCCTTTAAGATTAATTAAAATATAGACAATAGACCACAGAGCTCATTGGAGCATCATAATTATTTTTATAATGAAGATATATATCATTCTTTTAAAAATGCAAACACGTCATAATCTTCTAGTATTTAAAATATCTCCTCAGAAAATTTATATTTTAAATTTATTTTTTACGTGTATTATTCTTAAAGGATGTATTGGTTTTCCTTAGTTGTCAAAACATTTGTAAAATATATATTCAATTTAATATTTTGTCTGTTAAAATTGCACGAGATGTGAGTAAAATTTTAACAATTGAAATAAAATTAAGCATAACTATATATATGGGTTGCTTAAATGAAAGTGGAACTACAGTCGGTTTGAGAAATGGTTTAATGGTATTAATATAAATTAGTATACAAAAGAAAGAAGTAATACAGAAGTAACAGATCTCATCAAAAACAACTCGTTGTAAATGATCCCGCCAAGCCACAAACCTAAAACGTCAGTCATAAAAAGAAGTGATATAACATAAAAAGAAGCGATATAGAAGTGCATACTCAGAGTCCCGTGTAAAAATCTATCACCACTCATAATGTTTCCAAAGGACTCGGAGTGAGGTACAGTATGTGAAAACTGCTTGGCGACCTGCAGACACCGTGCCATACACATTTTGCATCCTGCGATAGATTTCACTAGCACTCACATTTCCCGCTGTTAAAAATTGCACGACCGCGCGTTGACACCATTTGGAGGCTTCCATGATGCAAACGATGCCTTTTAACGTGCTCCCACGCTATCACACACGCATCCGGCGGGATTTGACGATATGGCATGCATTCCCAGCACACTGCGCCCTCTATAGGAGCATGCGCATTCATCTTTTTCTTCAAATGGCAGAGTTATTACAGGAATGCCACTTTCATTTGGGCGACCCTTATATATATTTCTCGCACGTAATAGAGCGAAAAAAGGCTGCATTTGTAGCTTGCGTGTGGTAACAACTGTAGTAACATAAAATTATTTTGCAATATTACATTCCACCAATCAGAAGCGTGAAATCACCACTGAAACTTGCGTCATATTTAAAAGAAAAATTTCAATGGTTTTCATAAAATGTTAACATATTAAAATTATTCCGTTTAATTACGCATTAATCGCGGATGAACAGAACACAGATTATTTATTGAGAAATAATATTAAGCAATCCGTGTAAATAGAATAACAGCAAATAATCTATCATAGTAACCCGTATAGCATGTATGTTCACAGGGACGTCACAGTAACGTCATTGTGAGTCACGTACGTCACGTCACATATGTGACCGAAATACCACCATTCAGTGAAGTCACACTGTGACTAAAATGTGAATTGCTTAGAAACCTTAAAAAAATGCAAGAACACTACAAAATATGTTATTCAATGTAAAAAAACATGTTTCTGACATTTTTTAATTTTTTGTGACGTCACTGTGACGTTACTGCAAGTCACAAACGTTACATCACCTGTGTGGTCAAAAGATCACTATGTTGTGAAGTCACAGTTTGACCAAAATGGGAATTTGAAATATATATATGAAAAATAGGAGAAATATATTAATCAGGAATACCTCAATGCACTTAAAAGGTCTGATTCTGAGTGATTTTTATGACTCCTAAAAAATAATTTGTTTATTAATTTATTTATTTATCGACCTACAGGAACATACTTCGTAAATAGATAAATTTCAATGAATATGAAATTATAAATTATAATACAAACATAATTCTGCATGTACTCCAAGAACAATTTTTTTAAATTAAGACACCTTTTCATTTGCTTTTTATATTATGTGAAAAACTAACAACTTTTTAAAAATAAGAACAGCAATCTATATTATAGAGCGAAATCATATATGAGAGTAACAATGACGGTATGTTGACGGTGGCAACAAGTGAACATTATGTAACGCTTTTACTGTGATTTTTTTAACTTCGAAACATTGCACAATTTTGATTTTTAATCGTCGAAAAAAAAAAAAAATGTTCTTTCAAATGCAATATGCTTGAAACTGTACTTCAATTTACTATTCTTTATGGTTTTAAAAATAATTTTCAAGCATGTTTTTATTTTTAAATCTCTCTATTGAGAACATTCCAATCAAAACAGATTAAAACGTTTCCATTTAAATACAAAATGTTACAATAATAAATTTCCCATATTTCAGCGTTTATTTCCGACTAATATTCAACATCGAAATTAAAAACTTCATAAAAAATAGGAATTCATATTTTTTAAAAACACAAAACCACTAAAACTATTAGAATAAACAACAAATAATAATAATAATAATAATAATAATAATAAATATACATATATATAGGTGGAGATATCTTCGACTAATTAAAACCTGACATGCGACTAATACGAAAGTATCACTAATGAATTTTAAAACTTTATTTAAATACATAATTGATATTTTTCATATGAAAATTATTTTTGGTGTTGTTAGTGGACAATATAAAATAATGTATTAAATGTTAAAAAAAAAAAAAAAAAAAAAAAGTATTAAATGTAAAATTAGAATTTTCAATTTAAGAATATATATATCTATATATATATGCTATATTCCATGACCCGAGGAACCCGGGTTGGATCCCCTATTTGTGTCAATTGTAAATTACGGCAGAAAATAATATACAGATAGGGTAATTAAAGATTTGTTTTTGTGAAGAAGGTTGTGATAAACAAACATTTATTATAATAAAAGCACTTGTATATTTCCAATAATAATTGTTTTTCTGTTAGTGTTTAAGTAGATTAAGTACCTCTGCCAATATAAATTTGGTACTTGTTTCATACTTCTTAAATAAATTTAACATTTTCCGAAGATAAAATAAAATATAGGGAACGTATGCAAAACGCATGACATAAATAATTATTTATCTTTTCCCTTTTCATTTATCAGAAATTTATTTGTAAAAAATATTGCTATTTTACAAGCTGTTTTATTCAACAGGATATTAATAAATAAAAAAAGAAAGGTTGAAAAAAAAAATATCCCCCCCCCCCTCTCCCGAGATAACCTTTTCTATTTTTTATGATCATATTTTGCATTTATTATGCCTGATACAAATGTTACAGTTTTTTTAAACGATCTTGCATTATTGCCCATTAAAATATTTATTATATATACTCTAAACTTTAAACAATGTTTTATTTGATATGCCATAAATATTATATTATTGTTTCAGTTTACAAAAAAAGAAACTTTACAAATCATTTAAATTGAAATTATTGTGAAACTAATCGAAAAAAATAAGATCAAATGCATAAAAAATACTTCTTCAAATAATAAATTTTAATTGGAGAGAGTATCCAAAAAATATTCCGTATTTAACTTTCTACTCTAATCTAAACTATATAATAACAAAAGAAAATCATCTGCTCTTCTATTAGCAGGCAGATGTTTTAAAATGTTACAAAAATATCGTCTGCCGATTGACGTCAGAATACGAAAATGTTAATAAGTAAAAAATAACAGTGTAGGGATGGAAGTGAAGTACTTGGACAATAGAAGATAATGTTAGTAGATATAACTAATGTTAGTGGAAATAAGTAGATAATGTTATTACCATTTCACAGAATAAAATTTGTACGTGCAAAATACAGCCATGTGAATGAAATATTCACGTAAAGTTCCAAAGTTATTATTATTCATAGTATATTATATCGCATTTTTCGGGTTTCGTTCATCTCACGAAATGCTATTACTCTCGCTCCGTTGTCTGTCCGTCACAGAGCCGTTCTCAGAAACTATATAACTTACAGGCATGAAAATTTGTGTACTTATGGCTAAATACCTACTATGAAGCTAAAAATATTAAAATTTGAAAAAATCTTATTATTTTAATATAGAGAGATAAAAAAACAAAATTCTAACAGCCTTTTCCTATGAAATTTAAACATTTTTCGTTATTACAGTTGCCAAAAATTAAAAATCCACTATAAAAATATTTCTATAGTAATTAATTATCTATTGAAAGGTTTCCAAGTGAAAAATGAATATGAAATAAAAAGTTTCACCAACTGAAAAAAAAATATTAATATGACGTCATATTGGTAATAAAACGGAAATTTTCAAACATTTCTCAATAATACAAGGAGTATGAGTATGTGTAAATACAGAAAGCAGCTTAATATGACGTCATTAGAGAATTAAAAAGAAAATTAATCCGATGTCATTTTGGAAGTTTAACATTTTTCAAATGTTTGAGAATAATACAAAGAGAGTATCAATATGAGTAATAGCGAAAGCAAGTAGATATGATGTCAGCAAGTGATTCTAACGTCATATGAGTTTGAGGAACGTATTGAATCATGATAAAAACCCGATTATGGAAATATTGGCATATTTTAACATTTTGAAGGTCTCTATAAAACATGTTTAATTTTGAAATTGATTGTTTTTAATATCGCATTTAGTCCACATGGCAGATATTATTATGGCAGAGTATAATAGCTGCCCCCGCTTTTGTCCCGCTTTTTTTTGGATTTATTGAAGAAAGGATAAAGTGTTTTGAAAGGAATATTAAACGAAACCCTTTGTGCGATCTTCGATCACACTTACCCATTTGTTTATTTTTTTCTTTGTAGTGAAAACATTACTATTTTGCGAGAGATGACAAAAATATTTCTTAAAAACAGAAATCGCGGAAAGATAGTGTTCGTGGTAGAGAAAATGGCGAAAAATTAATGTACATGGTGATGGAGGCAGATATAGTAACAAAAGGGGGATTTCGGAAACATTGAATACACACACGATCACTGGAAGAAACTGCTATTTTCCTTCTGGATTAGAGGACATTATATTTATTTGTTTCTCCAAACGAAATGTGAGATAAAAATAATGTACGAATATAAAATTGTATAAATTTTTGCATTTGAACTGGATAAAAAGAGCAGAAGAAACGATGATTTGTTTTTACACATTTTTCCTGGACTAATGGCTAGTTAAAAAGCTACCCTATTTATTATACTATTATATTGCTACCCTACACATTGAGTCAACAAGGTGTTTCAAACTTTTTTTTTGTGCACACATAACTTACGTATATTCGTCCGTCTGCTAAAATGTTTTAAATAAGAAAGCATTGAATCTCCAATAAATGAGCCACCTAGGTAACTGAAAATAAAATATAAAAAAAAAAATCATTTCAATCATGTGAATTCAATTATTTTTATTATTATTACTTTCATTTAAATGCATTCAGTGAACAGTGTTTGTCACATTCGCATTACTATTATACAGGTTGTATTTGAAAAAGTGCGCAAAACTTTACAGGGTGATAGAACGTAGCTATACGAGCAAATTTCGTCATAGAATGTGTGGTCGGAACAAAAGCGGAGAGAAGTTAAAAATAGTTTTCCACTGTCGCAGTTAAAGAATTAACACAGGATTGAGTGGAGTTACATCAGAAAAACATTATTAACAGCAATGTAATTAATGTACATGCTCAAAGAAATTGCTCTCAATATCTTCCACCAGCTGTAATGCACGCTTCACACCTGCGGAATAGGGACAGACGCACATTTGCGAAGACACGAGGCATTTCCAGAATATCCCCGGCAACAACGACAATCCTGGCGACTAGATCCATATCGGTTTTACTCTTAGATTAGAATTTTCATATTGCCCCATAGAAAAAAGTCCAAACACGAAAGATTCGGGATCTTGGTGGCCAAGCTATGGGACCACCTCGACCAATCCTTCGCACAGGGAACGTTGCATCTAAAGTGTTCCGCACATCCAAGGCAAAGTGTGCAGGCGCACCGTCGTGTTGAAACCACATTCTCGACCTGATGGGGGTTGGAATAGGACGCAGCAGCTCCGGCAACACCTCTCGAAGGAATGTGCCATACCATTTACAACGCCACATAACAGCTCGCGCGGCCGAGCCGTTATGTGGCGGTAGGATAATCTAAAATCTCCTCCAAGGAGGATTACTTTTTCTCCAAAAAGAACATTATTGTTCATAATGTCTCGCAGAAATCTATCCACGCACATTAATGGATATGCATTGGCCATGAGTGCTTCATCCCATATAATTAGTCATGCAGACCTAAAAATGCATCCTTACTATTGATGCTTAGAGAGGATATAGAAATCTCATATAGATTTAAAAGTGATTTAAATATGCTATAACCCTGTGCGATTATTTGGTAACTGCATAGCAGCAATACTGCTACAGGTATAACGTCTAATCCTAAATCAAAAAAATTTTGTATCAAACATTGATATACAAATATTTTGCCAGTACATCCTGGTCCATCTATGAAGTACACATTTCTTTTATTCGTAGTATTCTGTTCCATGACACACGTAATTTTATTAAAGAAAATCAGTTGTTCTCCGTTACCTTTTTGTATAGTTAAATCATAATTTAGATTTGGGTTTGTAGAAGATTCAATAGTAGCAGTTGATATATCATTACTATTTTTAGTAACTGGAAAGTCAGAAATAGAAAGAGAAAATCTATGGGATTTTAATATTTTCTCAATATTTTTTAGAGTTAATTCATAAGCAATTTTTTTATAATGAAGTTGCCTATAATCTTCACTATAAAACTCTTTAGTGATTTTCGTTCTTTATTTTTAATACGTTTGTTTAGGATTTCTTTGCGCCTTCTTAAAGTTTCTCTTCTTTTTGTTACTTTTTTGGAACAACTGGCTTTACAAAAGTAGAGTTAGGAAGAAATTGTAACCTACATAATGCCCTGCATCAACATTACCATAAAAAAGTAAATTACATACAATACTTACAGATCCATCGAAACTATTATTATTATTATTTCGGGTACTTCGCACTATTATCCCGTCGACCTGCTTTTCATAACAATAAACTATCGCCAAACTGTAACTCCAAATAAACGGGAGAACGTTGCCATTGGAATATCAAAACGAATAAATAAATAAAATATCAGAATTTAAGGACACAATCGTTATTTTAATTAATAAAATAACCAATAAATCAGTAAAACATAATGAAAAATACACGCAAATGTCGAATTAAAAACTACTTATAACAAACACGTATAATGCTTCTGACATCAAGTAAATGGGACTGCATTTTTGGCGTTTAATCTTACACTTTGGCGATAGTTTTTTGTTATGAAAAGTGGTCGACGGGATAATAGAGAAGTACCTTATTTCGATATATTCGAATAGTATAGTTTGGAAACAATTGACTTATGTAAACTAATTCTGCATGACCCGCATATTCACTATGCAATTACATCAAATTTTCATAATCAATAGAATTACTTACCGGGATCCTATAAGAAGTGGCTTCGATTATAAGATTTTGTAACGTTCCCAATGATCTTTAACTGTTTTAGCTACTTATAATTGAAGTTCACGATGATATATTATATATCAGTCTTATATAAACAATAAGATATCGAACAAAATAAATAATTGCCATCTCATGAAATAAGGACAGCACAGTTTTCCATATCGAAAAATAAGATACATAAATTTCATATATAAACAAACTGTAAAGATTAATAAATCCTAAAGTATTGTTGTTGTTGTTGTTGTTGAATTGACCCCATTGGGCCCAGTAAGCAGCTTTCTATTTCTGTATAGCTGTCATAATCCACACTACGGATGATCCATAAACCTGACTCCTAAATCTCCTAATTATACTGCGTCTAACTTCAAGAACAATTCTTTCTAAATACAGTTGCCACAATCTTAAACTTAAGCCAAGGCAGACTAGATCTACAGGCATATTCAATTGAGATTAATGTATGAAGCTTCCCGCCAGAGGACTCTGATACCCTGCCCAAAATTGAAAATTGACTTTAACCGTAACTGAAACAACCTGGGTAGGGTTGAAATGTAAACAAACACCAAAATTACGTCACGTCGCCATGGTTACGTTTACAACTCTTCTAACATTCCAATCAAGATTAGAAATGACAGCGAATTCCAATAACTGTTCATTTTTCGATTATTAAAATAGAAAAATATGGGGAATTATAATAATAGAAAATTAAATAGAAATAGAAAATTATAATAGAAAATTAAAGGGAAAATATGGTAAATTGTTGCGTTTATAATTGTAAATCTCGAAGTGATCGTAGCTGCAGTGTTGGAGATAACGGCGAAAAACTATTGTTTCATAAATATCGTTTCCTTTTCTTTCTTTTTTTTTAATCGGTTATAAAAAGGAAAAAAGTCGCCAAATTTTAGGATTTTTTCCTTTAGTGGTAACCAGGCAATTGTATTAAGTTACTGGTTTGGCGCGTACTTGAAAATCGGGCCAATCGAAAAGTCGACAAAGATCGATGCGTGAGTGTAACACATCTGTTCCTTTACGAATAAATGATAACATCTTTATGGGTTAAATTCTTAATATATCGTAGTTGTGCGTAATAATTATTTTCCTGAAGAACAATCTGGTTTAATTATAGGCAAAACCAATATCTATAATTTTTTTAAACATAGTCAGAAAGAAATATTAATACCAAAATACAATCAATTTTATTACTAGTAAATCTGCAGATCAGGAGCCTCAACGTCAGCTCAAGTCACTGTTTTTTAATCTCACTTTTCATATTATTTAGCATCTTACAATCCGCAATTTAATTTTTTTCTATTGCATACATATTTACAGGCATATAATTCTTCGGAGGTTTCAGAAATTAGAAACGTTAAATTAAACACGGTTTGTGCAATGATATTCTGAAATTCTTATGAACTTCTTATTCTTGTAACTTTTTAGATAAAAAAAAAAAAAAAACTTTTATTAAAATAAATTCTTCATTTATGTCAATAGAATACAAAAATTTATTTTGCTAATAAATTATTGGAACAAAATAGTGCGTGTTGCTTTTATTATTTTTATCTTCTTTGAAATATCGTTGCTAGGCAACTGATAAATTAAAGACCAAAGTAAAAAGAAATGCATTTTAAAATTTGTAAAAAACATGAAAATAAAAGTTTTATATTTCCGGAACAGATGCAAAAAAATTTCCAATCATTTAAACGATTAATATCTCAATTCTAATAAATGTATCGTCAATTTTTCAAAATTATTGGATATATTTAAAATCTCCATATCGAAAATCAAAATCCATAATTTTACGTTGAAATCCATTATTCAAATATGCGATTTCCATTTCAGTTAAAAATTAAATTTGAAAATCGTCTGCAGTCCCATAGGAAAGAATTATAATTTAAAAAGAAATGTTCTATATTTTTCGAACGAATGAACCAAATTTAACCAAAAACTATACAGCTAATTCCGGGTATCTCACCAACATACCCACCAAAAATCAACCTAATCGGATCATTTTTACGGCAGTTATCGCGGAACAGACAGACAGACAAACAGACAGACAGACAGACAGACAGACAGACAGAAACCAAAAACTTTTCGGGTCTCAACAGTAAGCCTTCACTGACGTTTCGGCAATTACTCATTTTAAGAACATTGTTTAATGTTCTGCTTAAAACAGCAAACTATTGCTTTAAATGTATTCGTGTAGCTAGTGTTCTCCGTAACAGTTTGAGTCTCAGAATTTACATAATGTTCCTGATGATTTTTTTTTCTTTTTTTTTTAGATATTTTTCTTACAGAAAAACAAATGTTTGAAGTGTGTTTTAATTTTTATACTGCACAATCTCACACACTACAGATGTCAAGTGGCACATTTTAAAATATTTCGATTTATGATTTTTCATTGAAACAATTACAAATAATTTTTAATACATTGAAGACCCCCTTTTTTTAAAGCTTATTCAAAAACTACAAGCAAAATAAACATAAATAAAAACTTTAAAAAGGTGACATTTGACAACGATAGAAATAGTGTTAAAGTATCGCATGCAATTATAAACAAATAAGAATCTAGCAAACCTTAAAAATTCACATTTATTAATGTAGCTATAAAATGCAACAATCTTTACAAAAATATGTTTATAAATAGTGTGAAATTGAATGGTATAACTATTTAATTCGTTTATTTGAAAATACGATTAATGTATCTCAAACTTCGATAATGATCGAAATAAAAGACGTTAATAAAATACGAGCCGTTATCTGGGCAGGGTTTTAATGTAAACAAAGACCACGTGGTCCAATGAAATGGTTCAGGGTTTGAAGTTTAATCCGGCTTCACATTTTCGGCGGTTTTTGGCGAAATGAGCGGGCCGTATATACATTATAGTCGGCCATGCTTAAGCATGTATACTGCTGTTCACGTTCAATAAATTTTATTTATTTAGTGGTTTTATGAAAAGTAAAAAGAAAAGTGACACTGGAAATCCAAAGCATGATACTGACACAAACTTACTAAATATTTTGCATGTGAACAGACCATATTCCATTGTGGTCCTAAACTCAGTAAAACTCTAGACAATTACTTCAATTAGATTTGTAAAAATTGAAATTTTGTGTTTGAAAACTGTTGGAAAACAACGTTCATTTTCTCCTCTCCGCACATATGGCGCATGCGCGTACAGTTACGATGATGATGCTCCGAAAGCGAGAGCAGTTGTTACTTTAAGAAAGATGACGGCGCTCAGTCGCATACGAGCTGTATATATTTTGTCTTCGTTTAATTGTAAATAAATGTCTTTTGTCGATACTCTGCAAACTCTGCTTGCCTCATACACCTACAAATGGTTATGGGCCCAGAGACGCTACTTCACTGCGCTATAATTAGCAGAAATTATTTTTAATTCGAACATTCGGATTTTGAACTCTTAAGCCTAATCGAAAGTAAGAATTGTTCTTCATTCTGTTTATCATTTGCATTATTTCTGGCTGTGAGAGACTCTGCATAATTATGTCTCATGTAACGACAATTGAAAAGCTCGGAAAAGATAATTTTGATAGCTGGAAGCTTCAAATCGAAGCTGTATTAATCAAAAATGATCATTGGGATTACGTAATTGGTAAAGAAATTAAACCGGCTGAAGGAACCACCGAAGAAAAGAAGTGGCTCCAAGCTGATCAAAAAGCTCGTGCAGATATAATTCTTTCTATAAATCCTAGTGAACTGAGTCATATAAAGCATTGTACGACTTCAAGTGCTGTATGGAATAAGCTGAAAGATGTTTATGAATCGAGGGGACCCGCAAAGAAAGCAACTCTGTTAAAACAACTTCTGTTTAGAAAAATGTCCATAAATGAAACGATGGCTGATCATTTAAATATTTTCTTCGAAATAGTTGATAAACTGAAAAATATGGAAATAGAAATCGCGGATGATTTATTATCAATTCTACTTCTATATAGTGTTCCTGAGAACTTCGAAAATTTTAGATGCGCTATAGAATCCAGAGATGAGTTACCTAAACCCGAATCTTTGAAAATTAAGATGCTGGAAGAATGGGATGCAAGAAAAGGAAAATCCACTCAGGATTCACAAAACGCATATTATATAGAAAATAAAAGAAATAATCAAGAACAGAAGAAGAATGAAAAATGGAAAATGAATCCAAACAAAAATTTTTCCTCGGAAAGGTGTTACCGAAATTTCAAGTGCAATTATTGTTCGAAAATGGGGCACAAAGCTTCCGAATGTAGAAAGAAAATAGCTGATAGAAAGCTTACATCTTTAAATAAAGGAAATCAAGGATCGATGATAGCCACTAATTATGAAAAACCGATTAGTATGGCATTTAATGACGCATATCAAGAACCTTCTGCATGGTGTTTAGACAGTGGATGTACATCTCACATGTGTAAAGATAGAAATTTATTTTCAGAGTTTCATCCTCGTACGAATTCTACTATACAGCTTGCAGTTGATCAAACAGCGAAAATTACAGGAATAGGAACAGTTTTCATTACAGTACCTAACGGGGGTGGAATTACTAATCTCACACTCAAGAACGTTCTGTGTGTTCCAGAATTAAAGTGTAATTTGCTCTCAACATCTAAAGCAACAGCCAATAATCGTTCAGTGATTTTTAAAGAACGATTTGCTAAAATCATCGAACCAAATGGTTCTACATTAGTACATGCTGTCCGTCATGGGGATTTGTATTACGTATACCCAAGCATCGAGAGAGCTGCGATAGCAGAGGTAAGTGAATTTCTAAAATGGCATCTTAAATTAGGTCATTTAAATGAGTCTGATTTAAAAAGACTTAAATCAAAGAATATGGTTAGAAATCTAAATTTCAGTGATAATGAGTCTCTTAAAGACTGTAAAATTTGTATTCAAGGTAAACAAACTGTGCGTTCTTTTCCTAAAGAATCGAACTTTAAAAGTGACGATTTATTGACTCTTATACATTCAGATTTGTGTGGTCCTATGAGAGTTCCATCCCACGGAGGATCGCGATATTTCGTTACTTTTATTGACGATAAATCCCGTTACATTGAAGTCAGTTTTCTTAAAACCAAAGATGAGGTTAAAAATGCATTTGTTAAATACAAAGCAGCAGTTGAAAATCGTGTAGGAAAGAAAATAAAAATTCTTCGTACGGATAATGGCAAAGAATATTTCGGAGAAGAATTTAATAAATATATCGAAGAAAGCGGTATAAAACGAGAATTTTCCTCACCACTAACTCCGCAACAGAACGGAACATCAGAGAGGGCCAATAGAACTTTAGCTGAAATGGCGAGGTGTTTACTATTACAAAGCAATCTCCCACAATCTTTTTGGGCCGAAGCTATTAATTGTGCGGTATACATACGTAATCGCTGTCCTTCGCGACGTTTAAGCGATAACAAAACACCCTACGAAGTATTTTTTGGCATCAAGCCAACTTTATCATATTTTAAAATATTTGGGCAAAAATGTTTTGTACTAAATAAAAGACAAAGTAAAGGAAAATTTGATCCTAGGTCAGAAGAGCATATTTTTGTTGGATATTCAAATGAATCAAAAGCGTACAGGCTGTGGAATAAGAATTCCAGAAAAATTGTTATAAGCCGAGACGTCCGATTTATTAACGAATTTGAAAACGATTTACCTTCAAACAGTGAAATAAAATTAATTTTTCCCTTTTCTCAAAATAATGAAAATAAAACAATTACGCAAGAATCAGAAACATCTTCTCCTCCCGTCAAAAATGAACCAGACAGCTGTGGCGACAGTGATGTTGATATGCAATCGGATGAAATTTCTGACCCCCTTTCTTCCTCTACAAGAGCTCGCGGTCGGCCCAGAAAAATAAAAACTGGTAAGAAAGGTAGACCCAGGAAAGAATTTAAAATAATAATTCCAAAAGAAGAAAAATCCCAAGTTGTAATGGAAAATTTATTTTCTGACTCATGTCCGGAATTTTCTGAGGCTTTAAACGGGCCATTTAAACATGAATGGATAGATGCAATGGAATTAGAATTTAATTCTTTAATGCAAGAAAATGCATGGCAAATAGTTGATAGGCCAAAACATAAGAGAATTATAGGAAGTAAATGGGTTTTAAAAACTAAATATAAACAAGACGGGTCAATCGAAAAGTTTAAGGCGAGAATAGTTGCAAAGGGGTGTTCTCAAAAACCAGGAATTGATTTTGAAGAAAATTTTTCGCCTGTAGCCAGATTAAGTTCGATCAGAACTGCGATCGCTTATGGTATTCAAAATGGTTTTACAGCTTATCAATTAGATTTTATTATGGCTTATGTAAATGGTAATTTAACTGAAGAAGTATACATGGAGTTACCTGAAGGTTTTAAATATGAATCTAATGTTGACAAAGTTTGTTTATTAAAAAAATCCCTCTACGGATTAAAACAATCAGGTCGACAATGGTTCAATAAATTAGATGAAAAATTAAAACAAATGAAGTTTAAATCACTAAATGCTGATAAATGTGTTTATTTTTCTAAATCTCCAATTGAAGCAATTATCATTGTTTATGTTGATGATCTCATAATTCTTACTAAATGTAAACAAGATTATGAATATATTAGAGATGAATTATCCAAATCTTTTAAAATGAAAGATTTAGGTTTGTTACACTATTGTTTGGGCATAGAATTTATGCAAAACGGGGACAGTATTAGAATTACTCAAAAGAAGTATATTGAAGATATTCTGAGCAAATTTAATATGCAAGAATCAAAATCAATATCTACACCTTTTGATAACAATGTGAAGCTTACTAAAGATATGTGTCCCAAAACTGAAGAAGAAAAGTCTGAAATGAATAATATTCCTTATCGTCAACTAATTGGTTCTCTTATGTATTTATCAGTAGCAACTAGACCTGATATAACTCATGCTGTGAATTTTCTAAGTCAATTCAACAACAATCCAGGCAAACCTCATTGGATAGCTGCAAAAAGAGTTTTAAGATATCTAAGAGGTACTCAAGATCAAGGACTGATTTTTAAACGTGATACTAAGTCCTTAGTTGCATTTGTTGATGCTGATTGGGCTTCAGATGTCAATGATAGAAAGTCCTATACTGGATACATTTTTAAATATGCTGGTGGTGCTATATCTTGGGAATCGAGAAAGCAACGAACTGTTGCATTATCCACAACTGAAGCAGAATATATGGCTTTATCAGAGGTTGCTAAAGAGACTTTACATCTCAGACGGTTCTTAAATGAACTTTCTCCTGAAATAGTGTCTGCACCTACTTTAATATTCTGCGATAACCAGTCTGCTCAAAAATTAGTAAGAAATCCAATTTATCATTCTCGCACAAAACATATTGACATTCGCCATCACTTTGTGCGCGAAATATATGAGAATGGAGATATAGAAGTTAAATATCTAGAAACTGAAAATATGGCAGCTGACATTTTAACAAAAGCTTTAAGTGCCTATAAACATAAGAAATGTTGTGATTTAATAGGACTAAGTGTTTAAAAACATTCAATGTTATTCTGTATCCTTTTTCCATATAAGTTTAAAGTATATACTGTTTGTAATTGTAATTTTATATTTTGTTTCTCTGTAATTTGCATAATAGGAGAGTAATTAATGCCTTGTTAAGAAAATGCACGTTGTAAGGGGGGAATTGTTGGAAAACAACGTTCATTTTCTCCTCTCCGCACATATGGCGCATGCGCGTACAGTTACGATGATGATGCTCCGAAAGCGAGAGCAGTTGTTACTTTAAGAAAGATGACGGCGCTCAGTCGCATACGAGCTGTATATATTTTGTCTTCGTTTAATTGTAAATAAATGTCTTTTGTCGATACTCTGCAAACTCTGCTTGCCTCATACACCTACAAAAACGCATGCTTTAAAAATTACGCCATAAGCAGACGATTTAGCTCTTAATTTCAGCGTTGGTCGAATAAAATAATTGGAAAATGATGTCGTTTTCACGAAAATATATATGAACATATTATTCTAAGAATCATTTAAGTAATTGTTTTAAAATTCCTGAGTTAAATATTTATTATAATAATTAAATGGAAATGATGTAATTTTGAGAAATATTTTATTTTGTGCATACCAATGATCTTTAAATAAGTTGCAGAAGTTCAGTCTATTTAGATGAAGGAATATAGAGTTAGTGAATAAGACACAGGGTTAGTAAAATATTTTATATTCATGGAGGAAAATTCATCTTTAAATTTCCGAATGACGTCATTTTAATATTTCGTTTTACATATTACTTATTATAATAAATTTTTTACTGATATTTAATTTACACAGATTACTTAATGTTATTTCTCAATAAATAATCTTTATTCTGCTCATACTTGATTATTGCATAATAAAACGCAATCATTTTAATATGTTTAAATTTTATGAACATGGATATTTTTCTTTTAAATATGACGACATTTTTACAGATGGATTCCCGCTTCTGATTGGTGGAATGTGATAAGGTATATTGATTTTATGTTATAGTGGTTGTGTTCAGGACCGAAGATCGCGAGGCGCGGGCGAAGGAGAGAATGGTTCTGGAGTAGGTCCTATCGGAAATTGAATAATTTAATATATTGAAATAATTTAATTATTTTAAGCTTCTGTGGCTCGGATTAGGTGAAACTAGCGACTGCACATCTTAATCCTCCAAAAAAAATGGATCTTGTAATAGAAATAGTTATTTTTATTTCATCATAACAACCCCCTGAAACATTCATGAAAAGCATCACGTGATCAGATAGCCCGATCAGCGTTCATAACCTGCAAATTTTTAGCGCGGGCTGCGCGCGGGTGACTCACAAAAATTCTGTGGGCGATTTGATCACGTGATTGGGCTTTTTGTGTTTTACTTGGTTTGGTAGGTTGATTGATACAGCTGTAGCAACATAATCGGATATCTGAAAAATTTCAACTTTTTAACATTCTAAAATGATTTTTTAAGCCTTTGATCCAACATAAAAGTAATAGAATACGAAAGTATTATGTATATATATATATATATATATATACATCATATAGTTACATAACCCCTGTCAACTTATATGTCTCTAAAACTACAGCACCTACTAAAACTGATATATTAGTTTACTTGATACCAGTTACATAAATAGTATATATATTGTACAAAACAATGCATATAATAAAATAAAGTTTAATTTTCTATAACCAGTGCACCTTTAACTAACAAGGGAGAGGACGTTCGGATCACCGAACTCCTGAAACACAGTACTGGTGGTTTCAATAAAATTAATGTAAACTCTAAAAAAAAAAAGGGTACGTTTTGGTTAACTGGGCACCAGTGAAACAAATAAAGATATATACACAGACACACATATATATACATACATATATACACAAACATATATCTAGATATATATTTATATTTGTTTTTCACTGGCGCCCGGCTAACCGAAAAGTACCAAAAATTGTTATGTACTTTACTGACGTTTGGGTTGTCCTACACAGATGAACCTGAAAAGTATGGATACAAAGTGAATGCTCGCCGTTTAGTTCCGATTTTCCCCCCCTATTTTTATTAATTTAAAAATTATTTATCAGTTGTTTTATATTTTTGGGGATAAATAGAATGTTAATAAATCAAGGTCGTGATACCAACATGTTAAAAGATTTATTTCTTTATTTGTAATAGTAAAATAAAATCTTTGTTAAAATTTTATAAAAAAGCTTTTAAACATTTTATTAAAATATATTTTTCGATAACAACCTTGTTGAAACATAATTATTAATTTCTAAAAATTTATTTTTCTTGAAATTCATTTTTTGATGTAAATTACATTATTTATTATATTGCAATAAACGTCATAAAACACGAGAAACAAATGCTAAAATACTTATACATTCAGTAGAAAATTTATAAACATTCTAACTATATTTTATTTATATTCATTACGAAACTAGACGGTAAACCACATGTATTTTACCTCTTTACAAAAATAGGTACTGATATTTCTAGTTTAAATAATGTATATATTTTACATTTTATTTTTATAATATTTTTTACATTGTAAAATATGCTTTGCATTCTATTCGTACTAAAAATTCACTGTTGAAGTACTCATTATAAAAACATGGAGAAATTCGTACAAATTGACTATATTTTCGTTCCTTATTTTACATTTGCTAAAAAGAAAATAATAATAATAATAATGTTTAAATATTAAAAGGCACTGTAATGTAAAATTTTAATCGTAAAATAGCTGAATTTGTCGTATTTAATTAAATAAATAATTGTTAATAATATCAAATTTTACTTTTATAAAATATATTCCATTAATCATGAAAAATACAAAACAACCGATTAAACATTTTTAAATGAAAAAAATAGAAAAATCAAACAGAAATTTTGGGAGATCGAACCCGCAACCTTTCAGAATCAAGACCAGTGCTCTAACCATTCGGCCATCAAGTTCATTTCTAAATTTCAAGAAAATATCATTAAAATACGCAAATTAGTCAAATGACAAACCGTGTTCATTATCATTGATTTGGATGTCCAAATCAATGATAATGAACACAGGCGTTTCAATTTCATTTACAGTAGAAACTCACTCGATATTTTAATCTCCATCGCCCGCGCGCCGCCTGATCTTCGGTTCTGAACAGCCCCAGTGAGAAAATCTTAACCTAACTGCCCCTATTTTGAAGAAACTTCATAAAAAAACTTTTTAAATTAAATAAAAAAATAAAAATGGGAATATTTAAAAACAATATAACTAGTGCGAGCACATATACAAATGAACAGCTTTCATTCAAAAAAAAAAAAAAATATATATATATATATATATATCAAAATTGTTTCTGTAAAAAGCTCAGGGCAGATTACAAAAAACAGCCATGTGTTTTAACTATATAGATGTTGTGGACATCACATAATTTTCTTCTATATAAATAAAATCGTCTGCAACCACAATTAAATGACAATCTATTCTTTCTTGAGACATAGCGGAAATCACGGAAAACAGAGCATATTAGCAAGAACTGTTGGGCGGTATACACTCAAATCTAATAAGGATCTATTTATGTCAAGGTCTAACAGAATATGAAGTTCTATGAAGTTCCGGGTATTAGTTCTTGAGATATAGTTATCGTGGAAATCGGAATAAACACAGCATAGAAGCAACACCCGTTCGAAGATTTACACCCAAACCTCATCACCGTCTCATTGTGTCAGGTTCTAACAAAATATAAAATTCGATGAAATTCCATGTATTAGTTTTTGGGGATATCTATCGCAGAAGTCGTGCAAAATGCAGCATAGCAGAGCCACTTGTTGGATGATTTACACCAAACCTTAATGAAATCAGTACAAATTTATACCAAGTTCTAACTGAATCTGAAGTTTGATTAAATTTTGTGCATTAGTTCTTGTGATAGAGCTCTTGCAACATTTGTGTCACATACATATAGAGACACAGACAGACAGAGACACACAGAATCACGGACAGACATTTTGTATAAACAGTCAAATCGTGTTCAAGACCTTTTAAAACGTATAAATCCGTCGAAAACCGGATATCGAAATTTTTACTGGATCCAATACTTTCTTCTTGTAGATAGAAGAAAGTAAAAAGAAAAAAAAAACATATGTGTTATTTCAAAAATTAAAAAAAAAAATGTTTTATATTTTTTTAACATACCCACAAAATTTTATAAAATATTATACAAAGAATTCCAAATAGCCGAGAATATTATTGGAAAAATTTCAAACAGGTTTGATTAATATAAGACTTTTGATTGAATTTACCATTCATAATGTAACATTCAAATCAAATATTTTAATGTGCTATTTTCATTTCCGTGGATGTTAAATTATGAAAATTGTCTGAATTCCTATAGAGAAAGCATTATGACGAAAAAGAAAATGCTCCATATTCTTCAAACGAATGAACCAAGTATAACGACAAACTATACAGCTAATTCCGGGTATCTCACCAATATACCTATTATCTAATTACAAGCTAATCGGATGCATTTTGCGGCCGTTATCGCGGCAAATACAAACAAAGAAACAGACAGACACCAAACAATTTTCGGATCTCCACAGTAAATCTTAACTGACGTTTCGACAAAAAAATAATACAATCTTACTTATAATAAAATCCAAAGGCGAGAAAGTGTCTGTAACGGTACCGGGTTGTACCACTCTGATCTGCGAGTCGACCGTAGTTAAACGCCATGTTAGGCTTGCTGAAAAATATATGCTAACACATAATAACACTAAATGATAATATCTTCTACTTGAAATAACGTCTGTTCAGCATATTTTCGTATAAAACATGTATATCATATCCAGTTATAATGTTTTAAGTTTTAAATTAAAATAACAGATTAAACATCCGATTACCTGATGTAAATAAACGAATAATGTTGCCATTCAAAAACCCAAATCCCATATCTAGAAAAATAAAAAAGGAATGACTCTTTGAACGTTTCATTAAAATATCCAATTATGCTCTTAAAATATTTGTAAAAGCATTTTAAAGTCTTTAAATATTTAAAGGATTTTTTAAAATTTATTTCTGTAAGCATTTTATTCCTGAAGCACTTTTTCAGAAATAGCGATGATACCTTTCGAGGCTTTGCGATGCGCGATGCATCTACCAGCATTTTAGATTTCATTCGTAAATACTATTCTGGCGCCATCTTCTGACAATAAATACAAATTATACGTTTCTGTTGGAAAAATAAATAAATTAATAATACAACTTTATTATAATTTACATAATAGTAAAGTTGTAAAATAATATAAAATGTACATAAGCATATTTTTAGAATAAGAAAATTCAGGATGTATTGATTTATTACAAGATCAACTTTTTTTTAATATTTAAATTATTTTCATTATTAATTTTGAAAGGGAAATATTTGACTTTGTGTAAAAATTAATGCATTCTTTTAGAATATGAAGAAACTAAAAGATCGTTTTCGTATTATTGAGAGCGAAAATTAATACCTATAATTTACTAACCATAGTTAATTATTGAAACCTTAATTAATTATTGAGATCATTATTAGGATTAAAATTTTAATTATTCAGAAAAATATTTGGAAATTTTAAGTTTAAAAACCAATTTACCATTAACATAAGGTATGTACATTCAGGATGTATTGAATTATTACAAGATCAACTTTTTTTAATGATTTAAATTATTTTTATTATTAATTTTGAAAGGGAAATATTTGACTTTGTGTAAAAATTAATGCATTCTTTTAGATTATGAAGAAGCTAAAAGATCGTTTTCGTATTATTGAGAGCGAAAATTAATACCTATAATTTACTAACCATAGTTAATTATTGAGACCTTAATTAATTATTGAGATCATTATTAGGATTAAAATTTTAATTATTCAGAAAAATATTTGAAAATTTTGAGTTGAAAAACCAAAGTAAGGGAAAAGATTACGTTTCGTAAAATTTACCATTAACATAAGGTATGTACATTCAGGATGTATTGAATTATTACAAGATCAACTTTTTTTAATGATTTAAATTATTTTTATTATTAATTTTGAAAGGGAAATATTTGACTTTGTGTAAAAATTAATGCATTCTTTTAGATTATGAAGAAGCTAAAAGATCGTTTTCGTATTATTGAGAGCGAAAATTAATACCTATAATTTACTAACCATAGTTAATTATTGAGACCTTAATTAATTATTGAGATCATTATTAGGATTAAAATTTTAATTATTCAGAAAAATATTTGAAAATTTTGAGTTGAAAAACCAAAGTAAGGGAAAAGATTACGTTTCGTAAAATTTACCATTAACATAAGGTATGTACATTCAGGATGTATTGAATTATTACAAGATCAACTTTTTTTAATGATTTAAATTATTTTTATTATTAATTTTGAAAGGGAAATATTTGACTTTGTGTAAAAATTAATGCATTCTTTTAGATTATGAAGAAGCTAAAAGATCGTTTTCGTATTATTGAGAGCGAAAATTAATACCTATAATTTACTAACCATAGTTAATTATTGAGACCTTAATTAATTATTGAGATCATTATTAGGATTAAAATTTTAATTATTCAGAAAAATATTTGGAAATTTTGAGTTGAAAAACCAAAGTAAGGGAAAAGATTACGTTTCGTAAAATTTACCATTAACATAAGGTATGTACATTCAGGATGTATTGAATTATTACAAGATCAACTTTTTTTAATGATTTAAATTATTTTTATTATTAATTTTGAAAGGAAAATATTTGACTTTGTGTAAAAATTAATGCATTCCTTTAGATTATGAAGAAACTAAAAGATCGTTTTCGTATTATTGAGAGCGAAAATTAATACCTATAATTTACTTAACATAATTAATTATTGAGACCTTAATTAATTATTGAGATCGTTATTAGGATTGAGATTTTAATTATTCAGAAAAATATTTAGAAATTTTGAGTTGAAAAACAAAGATAAAGAAAAAGATTACGTTTTGTAAAATTTACCATTAACATAACTACCATTAACAGTAAAATTTACCATTAACCCTCTATATTACCTAATATTACCTTAACGGTTCAGGCCAGTTTTCCTTATTGTCGATAAACAGTATATGAATATTTTTATCAATTATTTAAAATTTTAACTGAAAACCCCAATTTCTACCCACCGTCCTAGGACGGGCATTTACACTAGTAATATAATATAAATAAAATAATATAGTTTAACTATAATATAATATAAATATATTAATATAAATATATTAATATAAATACAAAAATAACATAAGATAATATAGTTTAAATATAATATAAAAATAATATGATATAATATAATATAAATATAAATATAAATATATGAATGCAAAATTTAAATAAAATAATATGATTTAAATCTCATATAAAAATAAACTATATAATACAATAAAATATAAATATAATTAAAAAATAAAACAAAATAAATATAAAAATAATATAATATATTATAAATATAAAATAACAATAAAATAAAATAAATATAAAAATAATATTATATAATATATTATAAAAATAAAATAAAAATAAAATAAATATAAAAATAATATTATATAATATATAGATAATATCGTCACAGAATGATTGAAAAATGGCTCAAAAAAGGTTCAGATACCAAAGCAGTCGTCCGAAAATGCATACTCTTCTTACGACAGTGACCTGTAACATATTCACGAAATTGGAGCTTAATCGAAAGCATCGTTTGAGTGCTTTCGTGTTCATTCACACACGTATATGCATAGCAGCGACTTCATCGGAACCCCCCCCCCCCCACAAAAAAACGAGAAGAAATTGTAATATATACGCGTACATACACACATATACATAGACAAGGTTTTAAAATAGCGTAAACGACTATTTCCATAATCGGGTTTTTATCATTCTTTGCAATGTAAGTGTACGGAAAGTAAAAATATTAACTAAGATATTTGAAGATCAAAGTTTTAGGTTATTTTATATACGTACAATGCATGGCAAAAAAAAAAAATAAAAAATAAAAAAAAAAAAAAGAAAAAAAAAAAAATAATAATAATACTCAGATTTATTTGCAAACAGCTTCACAGTAAAATCACAATAAATTAGACTTTAGCTTTAGACTCATCATACTGTCTTTTTTAAAAATATGAATAGAATTTTTAATTTAGGCGCCGTCAACACAATAAAAATTGTACTAACTTTCTTTTTGTCAATGGTAAAACCTACTTTTAACACTTTATTTGTGTTCGCTGGATAATATGAATAAAGTATATAGTTTATGCATTTTTTTCAAATCTTCTTAGAGCTCCATCTCGTCATAAGAGAAAATGTATTAGAGGTTTATCTTTAAATATAGTAAATTAAAATTAATATCTTACAAGAACATCCAATTAGACACAGGAAAGATTTTACTAAAATTCTAAATGTAAGATAATCTAACTTAATATAAAATAAAATTCTATATACTATTCCACCTGTTACGGACAAAAAATGAAATTTCTTTGTGTTTCGAAAACTAATAATCGGAATAAGCTGCAAAAGCACAGATCCAGTTTCTTTATATGTTACAATTAATGTAGGTCATAACTCATAATATTTTTCGATACGAATTTATTAATAATTTTCATAGTTTATTTTTTAATTTAAAATATACCAAGATTTTGTTTGGGTCCATTCAGAGCTTGACAATTGCGGTCGCCAGGTCGCCACTGGAGATTAACTTTTTTATCTGGCGACCAAGTTAATTAATCTATAGGTGGGCGAATTGCAGGATGTACAAAAATTGACCAAAGAAAAGAGTACAATACTCCTAGCACAAATGGCATTTTTTTCTCTCCCAGATGATTCTCTGATTACATAATACGAGCGCGAAAGAATGGTTTCTTTTAGCAATGCATATTACATAATCTCTCTTGAGTTACTTTGCAAACGTAATTAGTTTTGATATTTCTCATATTGGGATTTATTCATAAGCACGTAAAGACTTTTATTTTTCGAGTCGGTTTATGTATATAAATAAGTTTATTATTATTTATTTTTTTACAAATTATGTGTTACTTACCTACAATTTCTTCCAAGACCAGCATTTAATATTCATCTTAGTAGTTAAATTAAAATTATCATAATATGTCTCATTATAGATGATGTTGCAAAGTTACAAAATATTAAAAAATAAACTTAGAAATTATATTTAAACAAAAAATATTTTAAACTTTTATTTTTAATTTGGCAAAAATAAGTTCATCAATTGCAAAATTTAAAATAATAAAATCAGAATAATTTACCTGACTTCGACAGGAAAAGAGGCATTTTTTTTTACGATGCCCCCCACATCAAAGATAAATTTTGCAGCACGGAGCTATCCGGACATTTGAAGCATTCGCCAATCAGCATTCCCCGAACATGCCGGTTAATTGAGTCTTTACAGTATTTCTTTTCATTTTTTTTGCAGAAATATATAATTTTGAAAAGTTTTATTATAACTATTAAAACTACAAGAAATAATTCTACACTATGCGTATTGTTAATTTTTCTCAATTAATTCATAAAAAAAATTTGTGCTTTTTGAAAATAAATGATGGAGAGGTAAATACTTTTACCGGCGACTAGAACTTTTTGCTGGCTACCAGATTTCATCAAATTTATAAAGCCCTGGGTCCATTCAATGTAGCCCATTAAAAATAAACATTTTATTGGGATGGTTTTTGCAAAGGCATAATTTTATGTTTGTCACGTGAATTTAATATTTACAACATCAAATTTTGTTCTCTTTCTAATTCTGTGGAGATTTTAGAAAAATAGATTAAACTAGTTACTTTCCCAGACTGTCTTTATCAAACAGACTCAAATAAAATGTCAAAAGTGGGTGGTTACTATTTGAAAAATAACAGTTGTTGCAATTTTTACTATGTAGGTGACTCATATTTCAAAAAGTCTTAAAAAGTAGCTTCCCTATTCCTTAGTTCTAAAAACTCAGGTAATTTCACTCAAAAACACGAAGCTAAAATGTGTGGAAACCGTTTACACAAAGTTTCATAATTTTCGTCGATACTAAATTTGAATGATGAATTTCGAGAAATTAGTCAGCTACCGCCAAGTTGGCTTCATTTATGGCGAACTATTTTTTTCACCCAAATAGGCTGATATTTTGCCACGTATCGCCAAATTTGGCGACATTTCAACGCTGCCGGACACGGTTATGTACGTACGTCTGTGTGTGTGAATATTTTCTGAATAACAAAATATTTTTTCTTTTAAACATGACGTCATTTTATGATATGACTATGCAGTTTTAAGTGTATAAGAGTAGCCACAACGCGGTTGGAACAATAATTGTTAATTTGCGAGAAACCATATTCGCTGAAATTCATAAATTAAACCCAATTATGGAAAAATCATTTATTTTTAATCCTATATCGTGTTTCAAAATGGCAGTTACCCTAAGATTTTCCACTGGTTATTTTTACCATAATTTTTTTCAAACAGAAAATTTTGAATGCGATTTATTTTTAAATTTTAAAAATTAACTAAATTTTACTATGAGTGAATAAAAATAATTGTCATCGTTTGATCGATTTAAAATTTTTTAACCCTTAGACTGTTGACTAAGACATATTACGTCCATCTATCAAAATATGTTGTTTTATAAAATTGTAATTTTTAATTTAGATTAGTTTAACGGCTATTATAGCCGTTAAACTAAGACGTACAATACGATATTTTATACTTATTCCGTTAGAACTGGAATTGGCTCTCTTTTAATAGAGATAATTAAATTTTAATCAGCTATAATAAGATGCCTAATGTCGGCCAAATTTAGTATAACTCATGAAAATGCTTAAAAATATCATTGTTTATCATGTCTATTTCTTGTATGCATGAATTTCTTGCACTCACTCTTTCCAATTTAATAATACTTGTTATAGTGTGTTGTAAAACATCTTAAGGAACATTCTGAATCACTCTGTATTTTCTTTCAAAATTGAATAACATTTTTGAAAAATGACATCTTACTTTATACCAAATTAAGTAATGTCGGTCGCGTTGAGATACATGTCCCTACAGCATACACATATTTATACATACATACATACATTCTGAAAATCTATATGTATCTTTCTATCTATCTGTTGGGTCGCTGTTTTCCTGTGTCAAATAATTGAATATAAGAATGTGCAATAAAAATAAAATCAATTCAAAGCAAACATGATTTAATTTAACCCTCTTTGATCATTTTCATTTTTAATTCCCGCACATGCACAGATTCTACAGGCAACTCTCAAACAAACAGGATATTAAACTTTCAAGAAAATTATAAATGAATGAACTTTAATTTAATTGCAAAGACCTTGACAGAAAATAACACTTGATCCAAAAGCAAAGAAAAAGTGTTAATATTATTTAAGATAACATTGTCATCAATTAAATATTTCCTATAAATTTCCTCAACAAAAATATAAAAATGAATTAAATTAAGATTCACAAGAATTACATAAAGTGAGATCAATACACCTTAAACCCAAAACAAATGGTTGGATAAGAAAATACCCCAGGCGAGCCGTCAAAATGAATAACTTTATTTTGTAAGTAGCTTCAAAGTGATCGTAAAGTTTTAGAATTTTTAATTTTACATTCATAATTTTATCTTTCACTTAGTGAGCTATTCACTCTATTTCCAAAAATCAAAAATTGAATCCATTAAGCTATTTCAATCAAATTAGTTATATAAGTTAAATTAATCTAATAATCGCCATTTGAGAAAATAATTAAATGCTGAATTTTTAAAAAAGTACTCTTTTATCAAGTTACAATTATTTATTATTTAAACTTCATATTTGAATTTGTTGTGTAATCAGATTAATAAGAAATAATGAATTAATGTCGGGATGTATTCGGGTAACCATTCAGTTATACAATTACATAGAAACATAGAGTCTCAGTTGATTATGCACTAAAACCTCTCCTACACATAAATGAAGATGCACATAAAAGTGGGCAAAATGTTATTTTGAGAATAGTTGCCATTTAACAGACAGCAATTAGTAACAAGAACGAAAAATCATGCGTCAAGCATAGATTATGTAACACTTTCCAACACTTCGAAAATAATTTTGAAAATCTTCACCGTAGGGTGTAAGATGATATCTAACTAAACAATTTTGAAAACGCATAACATATTTAAAAATCCAATTTCAGGATGTACCAAGAATATTCGGAAAAATACCCGAGCTCTTTTGCGCAACCCTGTATAGGATCTATATAGATCTGTATATATACTAAATAGAATGCTAAATTTTAGTTCAGTTAGGAAACGCGTAGCACAGTTTAAAATTTCCCTTCTGCAATTTCCGACAATAAACGGAAATGTACTCGAGAACTTTTGTGCTGTCCTGTATACAATCTATACAATTTATACACACCAAGTAATAGACAAATATGAGTTAAATTAAAAAAACTGATTCAGCAACTGAAAAAGCATTCCAAGCAATTATTAATAAACAGTACTTTAGCCGAATTCTTTTGTGTGTCCCTGTAAATGAACGATGAAAGCTATGCACACAATATTCTATAGTAAGCCTCTTGCAATCCACGTTAGTGATATATATCAATTTCAATATGTTTGAAATAGTGAAATATTATTAAAATAAACTGCAAACGATTTTTCTTCATAGACCGTAATGTAACGGAATTCTTTTGAGTATCCCTGTAGAGGAACTATATGTGCTATGCACACCACATTCTATAATTAGTCTCTTGAAGTGCACTTTAGTGATATATATCAATTTCAATATGTTTGAAATTGTGTAACATCACTAAAATAAACCGCAAGTGATATTTCCCCATAGATCGCAATGTAACGGGATTATTTTGAGTGTCCCTGTAAAAAAACTATAAGTGCTAAACATTTTATTTTCAGTACCGAACATGCCACAGTAAACCTTAATAACATATATCAATTGCATGAAGATCCGAGCATATTTACGCGTGTTAGAGCACGGACAGGCAGACATACAGACGGCAGTCAGACGACAGACAGACGGCAGACAGTGAGACAGGCAAACCGAATTCATAAACACTTTTCAACTGTGTTGGAAAGTGTTAAAAAGACAAATTTAAAATCCAAAATCTAAGCTTCACCTACTCTATAAGGGCAATTAATGGTCATAAGAAAACACAGGACAAGTGTGAATAGAACTCGAACACTGAGCGTTCCCTACCGTTATGCCGTATTACCGTAAAGCTTTGCAAGTACCTAGTTTCTTTACAAATATACTAAAATGAAAAATGCCTACGTATACTTACAAGGAACGTCTCCCTGAAGCGCATACTCAGAATATTTTCAAAAATGATAATGAAACTACCCATGTACGTTTAAAAGGATAAGTGAAATTTAGCTGCGGAATCCCAGTAGAAAATCTGAAAAAAAATAAAATACTTTCGAGTATTTGGTGCAAAAAGACGCGCTTTAGGCAAGCAGGTATTTTTTCCTCGCCAAATGCAAACGATTTTGATGGATTTGGAAATTGGTCGTTAAATGAGTGTTTAAATACGCAGTTCTTAATGAATTTAACCCTTTCGCTGCCAACCACGAGTTTACTCGTGGTTGTCAATATTCAAAATAAAGGTGTACGATTAAAAAAAAAACTGCCTAGCCACCACTATTTTAATATGTTAAAAAATACTTTATTTAATGACAACAACTTTTCTATTAAAGTTACCAAATATTATCTTTCAGAATTTTTGGTGGGAAACGAATTTCACAAAAAATATCGAAGACTCCGCCCGCATAGTTTTGGCAGTTAATGGGCTAAACGATGAAATAATGTATTAATATTTCTATAAACTTACATAATATCCACAAGTTGTATGTTGCTACAGTTATTTAATTTTGCACAATTTCTCCAGCTACACTGTTAAAAATTTGCAGCAAACTGTCCAGTCATTTGACCGTTTTTGTAGAAAACGGTTACATAACCATAATTTAACTATAATCTGACCATATTATTGCTCATTTTATGGTCAGAATATAGTTAAATTACGGTTATGTAACCGTATTCTACAAAAACGGTCAAATGACTGGACAGTTTGCTGCAAATTTTTAACAGTGTACAGTAAATTTTAAATGTATTTAAAACTAACTGTGTGATTAAGAACGCTTTCGTTACACATTTGATATTGAATAAGTCGTTGTTTCCATGGCAACAATAATGTTTAATTTTGTCTCCGACACTAACAATGTCAAAATTAAATTGAAAATGATCAAAGTCGGATCTTAATTTTGAGTTTGAAGCAAATTCTGTAAATTTAAATTTTGTTCTAAGCCGTATAATACAATCGTTAAATTTCATTATATATGCACATAAATGTGTATGATAGTTATAAAATTGTATTTATTTAATTTGAACTTACTTAAACTAGTTCAGTATGAATAGTACAAAACACTTTCTTTAAATTGTACTTATCATAAAAGCGTATTTTTTTTTATTTCATTATGTCGCCAACCAACAATAAATCGCCAAAAAAATACATTATTTTTTTACGGACGCTATATCAAGGTTCCGCAAGATTTATTATTATTATTATTATTATAAATATATCTATACAAATGAGAAGAATATTCTGTAATTTTTCAATTTTTTCTGAGTATGCGCTTATGGAGACATTCCTTGCTAGATGCTTCTTGTACATTCCTTATCTCAAAGCTGTTATTTATCTGGACAGAGGAAAAATAAAATAGGCCCTACTGTATGATTTTATTTAAACATTTAATTTATTTGGGGTATAGCAATATTTTTTTTTTTTTTTTTTTTTTTACCTAACAGGTTTAAAAAAGCAATTATGTAATTAGTTATATAGACACCGTATAGAAAAAAAATGAAATATTGACTATACTCACTCTCCAGTTCAAGTGGAAAAACTGTTTCTCACTTCAATCAAGTCTTCTGCACTTTTATCTGCACCTTTTTATATATAATCTTTCAATGTTTATCTTGCGAGACTGTACTGTTTACTGGCAGCTTTATAGCCCATCTCCTTACTGCGTATAGCTTCAACAGGCAACTTCATCTGGGCTTTATCCCACTTCTTCCGTGGCCCCATCTGTAACGATCAAGAGAAATAATATATTTTTCTTTTAATTAAAAAAAAACTAGTCGTTGGGGGCCACCGTAATACCTACTCATCATGGATATGCATAATATAAAATATTAAAATAAAAAATGTGTAAACTACTTATAAAATGCATTGCAATTAGAATAAAATTGTGGCTTGATGATGTCATAAACTTTAAAGGCTCGATTACTGAATTGCTTAAAAGAAACATCCTTATAACACTAAAAACAATAATCCTATTAACTAGGGGTTTATTGCATTTGATTAAGCGTCTCATTTCCAATTGAAATATATCTTTGAATTGAAATTTGGTTGAAATACAGGGTCATGAAAAATCGAAGAGTGTGGAAAATAGGATTACAAATATCTCTGCAACTCATTATCCGATCGACTTCATGCTTTACGCAAAATGTATGTTTTTTTATTGTCTTTTATATTAATTCCTTAAAATAAACAATTTCGAAATTTTTTTTATACCTTTTATCAGAATGAATATTTCGAGAGTCCGAAAAAAATAGTTCCGGATAATCGAGGTTACTGAAATTCAATAAGCTTCTTCCCATTATTACATACTAAGTACATACCAAATTCCACGTCTCTATCTCAATTTTTTCGGGCGATAGAGCGTTTACAGACACACAGACACACAGCCATACAGACACACAGACGGACGGCAACATTTTTCTTCTAAAAATATGTTTTTCGGAATCTACAGTGTCTGAAACATGTAAATCCGTCAAAATTTGTTTTTCGATTTTCAAAACGATTACAAGACTTACCCTATACTACGTATGATGGGTAAGTGAAAGTATTTTATACAGAATTTTAAAAGTTTTTTAATGTTTTTTTTTAAGTAAAAAGATTATTTACATTTAGAATTTTATTTTAAACTTTTTTTTAAATTTTATTTTGTATTAAACTTTATTTTCAGTTTGAAATAATTGTCATGAAAAAGCGTTTCTAATTTCGTGCCCGGAACGAAAATATGAACTGCAAGAGGCATGAAATTGAAAAAAAACGCTATTTTCCAAAATGGCGGAGCTTCAATTCTTGTAAGATAAAGTGAGTGTCCTAAAACTCACTGTATGCTACTGTTAGCATCTTACCTACGTAGAATACATGCAATGAATAGGATATAAATTATTACAGTACAGTAAAAGACGTTCTACAATTGACATAATAAGAACTCAGATCTTCTAAAGATCCAAAATCCCGCGAACGAAACTTTCACTACTAACGCTTTTACCTCCCGTTCCTTGTGCCTTGCTTGATAAGTGGCGCCACTTTCGGAGAAGTAAAAGGGGACGAAATAAGAAAAGAGGACAAAATTAGGGAACTTTACTTTAGTATTTCAGCAGAAAGCAGTAAATCAGATAATCATCACACTTTATTGAATATAGTAGTTATTCTTTATGTATTCATTTAAAATTTCTAATCATTTTGATTTATATGAAAAATATCTATTAAACTATGTAATTTTTACTACTTTTCATTATCAGTTCTGTTTGTCTGGCCGTATGTCCGTCTGCCGTCTGTCCGTGCTCTAGCTCCCGTAAATATGCTCGGATTTTCCTGCAATTTTTATTTTTTATTGTTATTATCTATAACATATTTCCTGTTTCAACTGAAGTGTGTAACACTTATAGTTTTTTTACAGGGACACTCAAAAGAATTCCGTTACATTAGGTCTATGGGGGAAAAATCATTTGCGGTTTATTTTAATGATGTTACACAATTTCAAACACATTGTAATTGATATATATCACTAAGGTGCATTACAAGAAGCTTAATATGAAATAGGGTGTGCATAGCACTTATAGTTACTTTACAGGGACAGTAAAAAAAATTCCGTTACATTACGTCTATGGAGAAAAATCATTTGCGGTTTAATTAAATAATGTTTCATTATTTTAAACGCATTGAAATTTATATATATATATCACTAAGGTGCATTACAAGAGGTTTACTACAGAATATTGTGTGCATAGCAGTCATCGTTCATTTACAGGCACACACAAAATAATTCTCTACTGTCTGTTAAAAATAATTCCTGGAAGTGCGTTTTAAGTTGCTAAACGCGATTTTAAATTTAACTCACTTTTTTTTCTATTACTTGGTGTGTATAAATTCTGTATTTCATATACAGGCCAGCACAAAAGTTCGCGAACACATTTCTGTTTATTGACAGAAACTCCAGAATGAGAATTTTAAACTGTGCTACGCGTTTCCTAACTAAACTAAAATTTAGCATTCTATGTAGTATATATACAAATCTATAGATTATATACAGGGCTGAATAAAAGTATTAATCTATGCTTGACGCATGATTTTTCGTTCTTGTTAAATATAAGTTCAGCAACTAACCACTTTACTTTTATTTCATACTGAATCAGTTTTTTTTAATTTTCTCAATAAAAAAAACAAAACTTTCTACTGCTAATTTAAAACAACAGAATATGAAATGAGTATAAACGTTAAAAAGATAGTGGACTTTAAAAATTATTTTGTATTACGAATGAAATTAAATAAGAATTTCTCCAAAGAAGAACCGTGAATTCAATAAATATTTAAAAATAATTAAATTTACTGAAAATGTCTATTTTTTAAACCAACTTTTTAAATTAGTTAAAAAAAAATAATTCAAATGCTCCATACGTAGAGCGTTTCAAAATACACCATAAAAAATTTTTTTCATTTTAATTCTTAAAGATTTTTTTAAAATGTAAGTTGCTTTTTTAGTCAGACAGACAGCTTTTTTAGAAATAAAAACCAAATTTCTTATAAAAATACACTTAGTATACTCTATTACTAATTTCAGAAAGATAAATAAACCAAAATACCAAACTGAATGCATCGATTGGTCATAGTATGTATCAAGTCGTATGTATCACGATTACCCTTTATACTTATTCAGATCTTTATATCAGTAATAAAACTCATAGAGCGTTTAAAATAGGATTTTAACTAAAAATAGGAAAAATGAGTTTGAAAAGAACACATTTTAAATACATTATGATATGTTATATTCATTACTTTCCTTTAAAAGGTATGAAAATTCACTTTCTGCGAAATATAAAGCAACATATTTTGTAATTCTAACAACACAAAAACGAAAGATCATATTTTTCGACGATTTTTGCTCATTTCAAAATTTACCGTTCCCTTAAATAATTTCTGTACACACACACACACACAAAAAAAAAATACTGTAAATTCGGGGTATTTTACCATGAATTACTGCAAAAATGTTACGGGTAATGTCACATTTGCAAACCAAACGGTTAATTCCTAACTTTCATTTTTTTTACAGGCAAAATCTGCTTTTCTAAGAAAAAAGCCTATTTTTTGAGATATTGCTTGGAACCTCTGCTGCAGTAATTTTACCGATGCAATATTTTAGAGCGTAAAGTTATATATATATATTTTTGAATTAAGGTAAATAAAAAGAAAATTGAATTGTTCTGATCCTGAGTAATTTCCCGTCTGATGCAATATTCAGGGTAAAATACTTCAATTGTTTAAAACTACGTAAAAAATACTAGTTCTAAATATTTGTATTAAATAAACATAATAAATGCATATAATAAGTGCTAATAATAAATATTAACTGTAAAATTGCATTTTATAAAAAAAAATAACTAACATTTATGTCAGTCACTCCTAACGATTTTGCACAAATGAATTCCAATCACTAGACAATAATTATTATCCACAATATTTTTTTCACTTCTGACAAATTTGTATATATGAATATCAATCACTCCACAATAGTTCATAAATTTCTTTGTTGTACTTTATAACAGAAAATAAGAATTAATAATTTAAATCAGATAAAATAATCGATGAATAATTTCTGCAAAATAGGTTTTTTTTTTTTTTTTTTTTTTTTTTTTTTTTAATAGAAAATAGAAATCAAATTGTGTTATTCTCTTTCTGAATAATTTCTGGGAACTTTTCCGCCTGATGTAATTTTCAAGGTAAAATGTTTTCAGTTGATTGAGATAATGTAAAAAGTGTTAGTTCTTGACAAACTTTGTAATAAAACACCAGACGTAAATGAATGAAGACTTAAAAATGAAAAATAATTGATATCAACTGAAAGAATGTATTTTAAAAAGAATATATAAATTATATTTTACTTCTAACAATTTTGTATGTATGAATTTTAATTGCTTCATAATTATTAAACTCTTTTAAAAACTTAATAATGAACTGGAATAATTATGGAAAAGCAATTGATGAAATAATGTTTAATCCATCGATTACGACAGGATTTATTGTAGATAGCTAAATATTTAAATTTAAAATTGGGCTTAAACAATTGAGCAATTTTTTCATCAGTTAAAATACCGCCGACAATTTTGGATGGTATCAATGAATAAATAATGCGTAAAAAATTTATGCGAACGGATTTTTCGTTATTAACAATTACTATAGATATTTTATTACGATGACCTTTAATGTTATACTAGCTGGCTTCGCCCGCCAGCGGGCCCCTAATTTACATCGGTGCCTCGAATATTTTGAAAACTCCTTTTTTTTTTATAAAACCTCGAAACGAACGACCCTCTGGCTCGCATCCACCTCCAGCTGAACGAACCTCCGAACCGGGTCCCCGCTGCCTTCGACACCGTATGCCGGTCGTGCTACGCACGCACCGGATAATCCCTTAATTTGCACATTGAATAGTACAAACCTGTAACCGAACGAACCTCCGACCCTGGTCACCGCTGCCTTCGGCACCGTATACCGGTCGTGCTGCGCACGTGCCCGATAATCCCTTAAATTGCACGTCGAATAGTATAAACCTCTAACTGAACGAACCTCCGGCTCGGGTCCCCGCTGCCTGCGGCACAGTATAGCACTGGTGCTGCGCACGCGCTGCAGTATACGTTAGTCCCACCTTCCACCACCAGGTGGCGCAATCTGTTTATACGATGATAACTGAAATGTTAAAGCTTTCGATGTCGAGTCGAATGAGCCATACCCCGTCGTATTCGTGCCCATAGAACCGGAGATAGGAAAGCGCCCCCCTGGTGGTGAAAAAAAGAACTGAAATCGATAAGCTCTATCGATACCGAGTAGATTGAGCCAAGCCGCGTCGTGATGTGACCCATAGAACCCGAGTTAGTGGCAAAATTCTTTAATTACACCTACCACCACCAGCGGGCGCAATCTGTTCTATGCGAACTAACCCAAATCTGTAAAGCTATTGAAATCCAGTCGAAAGAGCCAAACCCCGTCGTAATCGGGCCCATAGAACCAGATTTACGAAAGCGCCCCCTGGTGGTGGAACTGGAAACTAAAATATGTAAGCGCTATTGATATCGAGTCGAATGAGCCATACCGCTTCGCGATGGGACCCATACGACGGGAGATATTTTGAAAAGAAATAGCTAATTCCTTAGCTTCTTTTTCTTTTTTTTCCCTATACAAAAATCGGGATTCTGTTAAAATAAAAAATTATGGTCGGAATTCGAAAATTTTTTGAATCCCTGAAATGCCAGATCACTCAGAGCAAGGATTCATATTTTTCAGATTCGAAAATCCGATAATTTAAAAAAAATTATATAGTGTATAAAAAGTACAATCATTTTTAAATGCATTATTTTATCTCTTTCAGAAATCACTTCTTCACAGACAAATTGTCTGCGTTGAATGTTGAAATAAAAAAGCAGCTGTCTTTTTGGAATAGAAATAAATTCATTTGCCGTTTCATCAATGAGTTTTAATTGAAATATTTAAAAATTACTGGTCGATTTTTACGAATTTTTTTTTGTTGAATTTGCGATTTTTTTATACACATGTGTGCAAATTTTCGTGAATGTAGAGTCATTATTTCCACTTGTTTCAAAAAGGAATGGAGCGATTTGATCTCGGATGTGTCAACCCGGCATTCTTTACAGCAACCTTTTTCCCGTCTGGGGTCAATGTTGGATGTCTGGTCAGTTTTTGGCCGAAATAAAGAAAAGTTACGGTCCGAATTTCAAAAAATTTGACTTTTTGGAACGACAAAAATCGGCCGCGTGTGTACCCCGATTTTCAGATCGATACCTCCGGTAGATTTTTTTTAATTCGATGATGCGTTAAAAAGCGACAATTTGGATGTCTGCGATAATCAAAATGGAAATTTTCTTTTCGGGTTTCGATAAAACTGCTTCTTGTTTTGCTAATTTTGTTGAGGTTTTTAATTAATAACGTTCTTAATTAGGGGCCGACTCCTTCGAAAACTATAACTCCGGAATGCCCGGATTTTTCTGAATTTTTTGACATAAAAAGCGCATCCGTCCGGCGTCTCTGACCCGACTTTTATCCGTTTACAGACAGACAGACACACACACAGGCAGACGTTTACCAACATTAATAATAGTGATTTAATAATTACTAATTTACACCATAATTCACCTAGCGGTCGTGTGATGGCTGGGTTCTTTCTAATATTTCGTAACAAATTTTAAAGTTTCTAGATGTTCTGGATTTCCCGTCTTTAAAGCCATTTGGTTCCGTGACCAGGTTGTTTGACATGTAATTAAAAATGATTATCATGCGCAATTTCTAACTGAAATACTTTTATCGGTCACAACGTTTTCAAAACTTTACAAAGAAAAGAAAGTCTCATACTGACGAACACAGTTGCATACGCTGTCATCATACGCAAATCCCACGGTTTAAGTTTGTAAAAAATCTGTTGTAGACAGTGGTCCGAAGGAGTTGCCACTTGGAGCCACTCATGTCGCTTTTAGTAGAGTTCGTCGTTCAGAGGATGTTCTCATTGAAGTGCCTTTAGCAAAGGATACGCTCGACCATATTAGAAGAATGGACACTTGTTGATAGATTAGCATTTAAACACACTGTTAAACTTTTGCAGCAAACTATCCAGTCATTAGACCGTTTTTATAAAAAACGATTACATAACCGTAATTTAACTCTATTCTGACCATAATATGGGTAATAATATGATCTGAATAAAGTTAAATTACGGTTTGTTGGCGCCACTCTTGGCTTCTAATATCGCTTAGCGATAAATGTAACTCAGAAGTCGTTTGTTCTTCGCTTCGTTCGGTTGTCTCCATGGGGAGCTCCGAGAAAACCAATACTTAGTAAATAAAAAAATGGTTCGTTAAGTAAACAGAGTTGAAATTTTATCGATAGTTGTTTAATTTACAGTCCACTTATTGTCGTAGTCGACATTATGGTACCGCTCGCGGAGAAGAAACAGTGATCGTTGAATTATATTGCGTTTGGTTTAAAAAGAAAGAAAAAATCGGAACAATGGATGTAAAAGTGCTGAATCGAAGAAGGGGCAATATAAAAGAACAAATTACAAAGTTAACAAACCTTATAGCCGATGAGGCACAAGAAATAGACTCAGTGGATATTCTGAACAAAATCGAAAATTTGAACAAGTTAGAAGATAAATTAGACGATTTGAAGATGGAGTACTATAAAATTTTGAAAGATGAAGAAATCGATAAGTGTGAAGCTGAATTTGAAGAAATCGAGCAAGATCTCTAAAATCTCAAGGTAAGATTTAAAAGATTTATTGAGATTTCTAAAACTACAAATGTTGATCTAATAAAAGAAAATAATGGTGTTAATAATTCCAAAAAATTAAATGTTAAATTACCGGAAATTCCATTGCCGAAATTCGATGGTTCGATGAAAATTGGAATAACTTTAAGACTCAATTTAATAGTATAATTGATTCGAATGAATTGTTAACTAATGATCAGAAACTTTTTTATTTGCAATGCTCTCTTGTGGGGACAGCGAAACAAATCCAAAGTACTGATGACACATATGAGTCATTATTTGAAGCACTTAAAAAAAGATTTAACAATAAAAGATTAATAGTTAACAGTTATATTAAATCCTTATTAATGTTAGATAATATTTGTACTGAATCAGCTGAAAAATTAAGAATGCTGCTTGATTGTATTTTAAAGCATGTAAGAGCTTTAAAGATGTTAAATGTCGAAATGAACAATTTTAGCGAAAATTTATTGATTAATATTATTTTGACAAAATTGGATAGAACAACATGAAAGGAATTCGAAATGAAATTAACAACGACAGATTTACCTCGATGGGATAACTTTATCGAATTCTTGCAAAATCGTGTTCAAATATTAGAAAACCAACAAGGAACACAAATAAATTCGCAAAAATTTAAAACCCAGAACAAACAAAAAACTTTTATTTTGAACTCTAATTCCTGTTTTGTTTGTAAAAAATTACATGCATTACACCAGTGCCCTGTTTTTCTAAAAATGACTCCAATTCAAAGATTTGATGAAGTAAAAATAGAATAAACTTTGTATAAATTGTTTAAATGACTCGCATCTGGTTTCGAAATGCGGTTCAAAATATAACTGTCAGCTGTGCAATCTCAGACATAACGTATTACTTCATCGAGATAAAAATAAGTCGTTTCAAAATAAAACGTCATTAAAAAGCCCCGATTCTGAAGTTGAAATATCATCGGCGCCAGACGGACTTCGTTCTGGTAAAGAAAATGATGAATCAAATAAACAAAATTTATCGGAAATATCTGAGAGTTTTTCATCACATAATAATGAAAGTAAAAAAGCAGTTCTTTTGCCTACGGCATATATTTATATTTATAGTCCATTGCATAAGTGTTTCGTCCAGGCACGGGGAATTCTCGACAGCGCTAGCCAAGCTAACTATATTACGAAAGAAATGGCCTCCTATTTGGGCTTGAAAAAAGAAAGAATAAATGTTTCCGTTAGTGGATTAGGTGGAAATGCATTTAATGTTAAAGGGAAAGTTAATACGATAATTCATAATAAGAATTCGTCATTCTCTTCACCTAGCGAATTTTTTGTTGTTTCGAAAATTACTCACTGTGTACCTTCTTCAAATATTAAAATTGATAAGGCATTGATACCGAATAGGGTATTGCTAGTTGATCCTACTTTTGACATACCGGGAAAAATTAATTTAATAATTGGGGCAGAACTCTTTTATGAGATAATAAAAGAAGGGAAAAATCGCATTTCACCAAATTTAATGTTTCAAAATTCGGTGTTTGGCCTTCAACTGTACTGGAACTGTTAAAATCAAGAGTTTTAACTCATATTAGGGATTGACATTTAATTCCGAAATTGAGAATATTGAATCTAATCTTAAAAAATTTTGGGAAACAGAAAATATTTCACCTGACCGTTTTCTAAGTAAAGAAGAACAATTCTGTGAATCTCATTTTCAAAAAACGCACATACGAGATGATACCGGAAGGTTTATTGTCGAAATGCCGATTCAAACTGATCAATTAAATTCATTGGAAAATTCGAGAAATTTGGCAGAAAGGCGTTTACAACAAACTGTAAAGAGATTGGAAAATAATACTACTATGCAAAAACTTTATTGCGAATTTTTAAATGAATATGAAGCATTGGAGCATATGGAGAGAATTTCAGTCGAAGACTCTCGCTCAGTAGTTTATTACATGCCTCATCATGGCATTTTCAAAATAAATCCTCTACTAAATTAAGGGTTGTCTTTAATGCCTCTGCCCCTACCACAACCGGAAAAAGTTTGAATGATATTTTGCTTTCCGGTGAAGTTAAGGAAGATCTTTTTGATATTTTGTTAAGATTTCGAAAATATAAGGTTGTTTTAACTGCGGACATTAAAAAAAATGTTTCGGCAGATTTTGATAGATCCTTCACAAAGGGACCTTCTACGCATTCTTTAGAAGGATTACGAAAATAATTCCACAATTACCTTTAAATTGAACACGGTCACTTATGGAACTAAATGCACCCCTTTTTTGGCCATAAGGTGCATCAAACAATTGGCCTTAGATGAGAAGGACAGATTTCCTCTTGCAGCAAAAGCTATTCTATCTGATAGCTACATGGACGACATCGTGACTGGATCCCCAGATTAGCTAATTAACATATTTCGTTCTTGTGGAATGGCTTTGCACAAAATGGAATTCAAATTTGAATGAGCTTTTAAATCATGATGAAATCGAAGACGTTTCCTTTTGCACTAAGTCTGACACTTCAGCTAAAACTTTAGGTATGGTTTGGCAATCCAATAACGATCAGTTTGTATTTAGAGTTTTGGTGAAAGAACAAGTATCATACACTAAAAGACAGGTTCTTTCTGTCATAGCAAAATTGTATGATCCTCTTGGGCTCATTGGCCCAATTATTTCCAAGGCCAAGTGTTATCTTCAAAAATTGTGGCTATGTAAACTAGGATGGGATGAGAACATTCCGGAGCCCCTTGCTAGTGATTGGTGTAACTTCGTAAATCAACTAAAAACTATAGAAAATATAACAATAAATCGATACATTTTAACTCCTTCCACAGAAGCAATATATGTTCTTGGTTTCGCTGACGCTTCTATAACAGCTTTTGGTGCTGCAGTTTATGTATATTGTTTAAATTCATTCAACTCGACCACATCAAACCTCATTGCGAGTAAATCAAGAGTGTCATCTTTAAAGACCATTTCTGTGCCAAGACTGGAACTATGTTCCTGTTTGCTTCTTTCTCAACTTGTCTCCAAAATTCTCCCTCCCTTACAACTAGACATTCAAGGAGTAATTTTATTCTCAGACTCAACTATAGCATTGGCATGGATAAAAACCTTTGCTCATCTATTAAAAACTTTCATCGCAAATAGAGTCTCAAAGATTCAGTCTCTCACTGAACAATTTTTATGGAAACACATTCCTTCTAGTGATAATCCAGCTGATATAATATCTGGTGGAACTTTTCCTCATGAACTTTTAGATATGGAACTGTGGTGGGAAAGGTCCATTATTGACTAATAATATCTTCGACTTGACAGAAAAGAGAAAAAAACTGACTTTCCAAATGATGATGCATATTTAAACGAACTTAAATCAAACTGTAATATTAATTTGCATCTAATTAACCAGGGCTTTAATAAATTTCTGAACAATTTTTGTGATTTAAGTAACAGTTATTTTAAGTTAATTTGTATTTTAGTTTACATTTATAGATTTATTTATAATTGCAAGCACAAAGAAAAGATTGTAAGGCCTATTACAAAAGAGGAATTTCACCAGGCAAAGTTAAAATTGATTAAACTGGTGCAGGTAATGTACTTCGCCAGTGAAATGAAGGCGCTCAAGAAAGGTGAGAAACTAAAGGATAATCGAGTAAGTAATTTAAATTCTTTTTTTGATAGGGATGAAATAATTAGGGTTGGTGGTCGTTTAGATCAATCAAATTTATCTTATGATAAAAAACATCCTATTCTTTTACCCAAAGATCACAGGCTTACACTTTTTATTTTCCAGTATTTTCACTTAAACAATTTGCATGTTGGTGCTCAAACCTTGCTTCATTTTGTGAGACAAGAATTCTGGCCTTTAAATGGCAGAAACATAGCTAGAAAAATTGTGCATAATTGCATTGTTTGTTTTAAAAACAAACCTAAAATTGCAGAACAAATCATGGCCTCGTTACCTAAAGAAAGGGTAAATATTAATCCTCCTTTTACAAATTCAGGCATTGATTTATGTGGCCCATTTTATATAAAATACAAAAACCAACGTAAATGAGTTTTTAGTAAAATTTATGTCGCAATTTTCGTCTTTTTTACTACTCGTGCAATTAATTTAGAAATAATAACAGATTTAACTTCTGAAGCCTTAATAGCCACCTTAAAAAGATTTGTAGCTAGGCGCGGAATTTGTGCCAACATCTTTTCCGATAATGCCTCTAATTTTGTTGGTGCGAATTCCGAATTGAAAAAATTGCATAAAATTGTAAAAAATCAATCCGAGAAATTGGCTGCTTACTTATTGGCTAATTTAATTTCTTGGAAATTCCTTCCTCTTAGATCCCCTAATTTTGGTGGCTTGTGGGAGGCAGGAGTAATATCCTTCAAGCACCATTTAAAAAGGACCATTGGAGATTTAAAACTAACTTTTGAGGAATTTTTAACTGTCGTTAATCAAATCGAAGGTATTTTAAAGAGTAGGTCTCTAATACCTTTATCTTCGGATCTAAACGATTATGAAACGTTAACCCCAGGACATTTTAATAGGCCGCCCTATAAATAGCATCTGTGAACCAAACTTGACTGACCTTGCCAATAATAAACTTAGTCATTGGCAGCAAATTACAAAAATTAATCAATTAATTTGGAAAAAATGGAGTAGAGATTATTTAAATAATCTACAACAGCGAACAAAATGGTTATTTGAAAAAGAAAATATTAAAATTGGAACTATGGTTCTATTAAATGATAGTAATTTGTCCATGCATACCTGGTCAGTAGGTCGCATTCAAGACGTTATTTATGGGAGCGATGGTAAAATTAGGGTTGTGCTTGTAAAAACTCCAAATGGTATATTCAAAGGAGCAATTTCTAATATTTGCATTTTGCCCATAAATGATCCTTTATTATAATGTAAATATTTATTTTTCTTATATTTCTGTGCATTTATATTTGAAAATTTTTTGCAGTAACTTTGTATTTTATTATTATAATTGAACTAAATTGTATATTTGTATTATTGATTGAATTGAAACTTCATTATAATTGAAGATTTATTGTTAAAAGAAAAAAACTTAATTGTTTACAACGAAGGACACTGGTCTAAAATATGTTGCTGAAATAAATATTTCAGTGGTGGCCGGTATGTTGGCGCCACTCTTGGCTTCTAATATCGCTTGGCGATAAATGCAACACAGAAGTCGTTTGCTCTTCGCTTCGTTCGGTTGTCTCCATGGGGAGCTCCGAGAAAACCAATACTTAGTAAATAAACAAATGGTTCGCTAAGTAAACAGAGTTGAAATTTTATCGATAGTTGTTTAATTTACAGTCCACTTATTGTCGTAGTCGACACAGTTATGTAACCGTTTTCTGTAAAAACGGTCAAATGACTGGGCAGTTTGCTGCAAATGTTTAACAGTGCATTACCTGAATCAACTGACGACCGAATAAACATTTGAAACTGCAGATTCAAAAGCTGTTATTGCAAAGCTAATTTTATACTACTACACAGTGTAAACATAAACATTAAAAAATATTTTTTTTTTATTTAAAATGTTATTTTTTAAGTTTATGCGACTCAGTGCTCCAAAATTTCGGCTTGACGGATGCGAGTATTTTCCCAACATTGTTTGAATTAAATTCCAAAATTGTAACGAGTTTAGTTATTATTTTACATTTTTATATGCATTGCGAGAAAAAGGAAAAGTCAGAGAAAAGTATGTACTAAAGACCGAAGAATTTTTTCATGTTTTTAAAGAATTAATTTACTATTTTGCCCACTGCATCAATGGACTCTGAAATTGATGTAAGTCACGAAAAATAGGTATACCAAGTTACTAATTCTACTGTAAAATATTGATATAATTATGTTGGCAGTAACCGATTGGTAATAATGTTTACTAATTAATGTTATGTATGCATTAGGGTTTGAGGTAACAGTCCTCTTAAACCGTCGAAAAGTAAAATTTCACTATATATTGGAAATTAAATATTGAAGTAAATTGACATATCTATATCTTTAACGATACTGATTCTATTAATGAAAAATATATTTCAAAATTTTTTTGTATATGGAAACTTTTTTTGTATATTAGCAAGTTTCACAATTAAAAGTCTATTTTTAAATTTAAAAAAGATATCTGGGTTCAGATCCATGCATTGTATTTCCCACTCTTTTATTAAATTCCTACTGTTAGCTCACAGTCTCTCTCTATATATATCTTGTTCAAATTTTCAATCGTTAATAAAATATTTTCTATTCGTCCACTCAAGTTCAAATAAATTTTTTTTAAACTTGTAGTGGATGACATTTTATGTTAATACAGTTTTTTCAAATATTAATTCATTAATTAAATTAAATTTATTAATTTTAATTTTATATTTCATTTCTGCTCAAAGGTATCGAATCACTCCATATTTATAGTCTCACCTACACACGTAAAAAGATAATGGGGCTGTTCACGGACGAAGATCAGGCGGCTCGCGGGCGAAGGAGACTAAATGTGGAGTGAGTCTATACTTTTGAACAGAAATGAAGTATAAAATTCAAATTAAATAATAAAATTTAATTAATTAATTAATATTTGAAAAAAAAAACTGTATTATCGCTAACTGTAACATCACTATGGCACTTTATTGTGAAGTTTGATAATTTTTTTAATTCAATATTTGAAAAACGGCATAATCATTAGATTTTAAATTTATATCAAGAAAAATAGAATTTTTTTACCTTTCTAACGCAGTTTGTCTAACAATTTTGTGAGAAATACTTTTCGAGCTATTAATTTTTGGTATTTTAGCTATTTATTTTTTATTTAATTTTTAATGCATTTCAAAAATGTCTCTTATGTAAGATATTTAGCAGGATATAAATTTAGGAATAAATACCGTCAGTGGCGGCGAAGCGTGTAGATCGCTGGAAAAAAATTTCTATTTGACCTAAGTAGGAATTGACTTTAAAAAAAAGTTTTTATATTACTTGTTTAATTCAATCTGATTTTGTATATAAAGATTCAATTTTGTATTTGATTTTTAACCCACTTCCTGATATGCTAGAATTATACAAATTGCATTTACAAGTGTGTTTACTACGACAATAGAGCATTTAAATATTTTTAGAACATAATTATAAATTAATACAATAATTGTAAAGCCTTTTTTCGTTAGCCGGGGCAGATGATAAATCGCCAAATATTCTCTGTATGAATTGTATACGAATTGAAACTACAATGAATTTAATATACACTGATACACACTCGACAAAATATGCCAAATGGTTGTGAAACTGCAACAATAAAATATTTTAAAGGCTAAGTAACAGAAAATAAAATTATAAATAAAAAATAAATAGTGTAATATTTGAAAATAATAATAACGTTTTTATCAATTAATAGTTAAATATTAATTAATTTACGATTATACATTAAAAAATCAATTTGCAAACCCTAAAAGACAGTTTAAATAATGTTTCATATTTTTCTTTGCGGTTAGCCATATCTTAAAAAAGAAATAGAGCAAAAATTATATATTTTTTAATAAATTCACTTACTTGCACTTTCTACCAAACGTAAAAAAGCAGAAAAATTTTCTTAATAGAGTACGGCACCCACTCTAAAATTTAATGTATTATAACGGACATTTTTGGAAAAAAACTACGAATTGCATTAAAAATTTAGGCGTGATTTTTAAGATGATCATTTAATGCTTATAAAAGAGTGTTTAAATAGAAATCTATATTTACTTTTATACTTATTGTTTAATAGTACTTATATACTTATTGTTAAAGGATATTTAACATTTTGAATCCCGCAATAGCCGAAACCATTCCATTGCTGTGAAACCCACAATAGCCCAGGATAGCTGAAAGGATTTTCCTTTCCCTTAAATGAGTCGGGGTGCTGTAAAGAGTGTGGTCTCTCTCAGTGATGAATGGAGTAATGTTTTTCATTTCTGGACAGTACAGAAAGAAAAACAAGATTTTTTTCAGTAACTGGAGCAATGATAAATAAAGGGGTGTAACACCTGTCGAAATTTGAATAAAGGGAGAAGACAGTAGGGTCATTTCCACTATTTATCTAGTGATATAGAGGGGGGGGGGAACAAAAAAAAACAGAATTTTGTGCTATTTTGTTGGGATTTTAAGGTCATTCAGTTTTTTAAAGTTTGGGATTTAAAGAGTTAAAAGAAGCCTTTGAATTGGATGTCTTCTTAGAAATTATAACTTAAAGTTTATCGCTTGGATTTCACTTTACGTTCGCACCTTTGAGCTTTGGCTCATTCGTACTGTATGGGATTTAAGAAAAACAAAAACTCAATATCTTTCCAAGCTTATTTGATCCAAAAAATTCAAATATAGTGGGAAATGTGGTTTGTAAATGTTCATTGGATTTCACTTTACAAAACAAAACTCACTTACAGTCACTCAAGCATGTGTCAAACAAGCATGTTTGAGTTTTGGCCCATTCTAACTATAGGGAGATTTCAGAAAAAGATAAAACTCAATATCTTTTCAGACTTATTTGATTTAAAAAATTCAAATATTGTATGAAATGTGGTTCATAAAGTATTTCGCTTTCAATCGTCAAAAGAAAAAGACGTTTTTCCGTGAAAACTATTCGATTTGCAAAAATATGAATAGGTGTTATTGGAAAACAAGTATATTGAAAGATTTCCTCTGCTTAAAGCGAGAACATGATTTATACTCTTTGAAAGTAATATTTGACGTTTGCTTTGCATTTTGACATTGACTGTAGAATATCTGAAATTCCCTTTCTGGGTATCGCAGAGAAGGTATTTGTGAAAATACTTGTCATATGACTTTGAGTGTTTTTATTTGAAAATAACTCTCTTTTTAACCATTTCGGAAAGATGGACGCATATATGCATATTCAAATATTGCATACAGAAATTGTGCATGTTACCAGTATTAAAGAAAAGTAACACTTGCCTTATTTAATTACGGAATTTATGTGATTATATAAGTAAAGGTACCTGTTTAAGCAAGTTGGAAATTGTACGTCAAACGTGACAAAACAGGTGCCCTCGTACTGTTATCCTTTTTGTGAAATTAATTATATCGTCTGTTATTATGTTATGGTTAATTTCCGTAATAAAATAAGAATATTTTATGTTGGCAACATTTTATCTTTTGTTGACATTTACAGAAAATTCCAATGGGAAACTAAAGCCTAGCTTTGAAAGTTTCAGAACTTGACATCCATATTTAGACTCTTTTTCCATTTAATATCTATTTCTCCGACATCTATCCGAAAAACCGTTGGTAGATAATAGGGTTGCTATAACTAAATAATTTTAGTACACAAATTCGGTTTTTAATTTCAATAATACGGAAATAATATGACTGCATTTTAAATAGAACGTAATCACCATGGCAAAATAGAATCATTACCTATCATGGGATATCACTGAAGTAATTACGTATGATGGGATTTAATAGAATGAAGAATGTGACTATAACTTGGTGACTATAACTATAGAGGTTATAAAATGTCATATACGTCATATATGACTATATGTCATACATGTCGTATAACTTGGTGATACATCTCCGTCGCTTGACGATTAAACCTCGGCAGCTGCTATAACAAGGAAGTGCCAAGTTAAAAAAATCAAACTAGTTAATTAATATTTTTATTAATATCTTTTTAAGTTTTGATTCAATTGTCATAAAATTTGAAATGACTCGTCAAAAGTCTGCAACGATTATATATATTAAATTTCAAACCATTCGGTTGGGTAGTTTTTGCGCTGTTATATGCGGACAGACGGACGGACGTATGGTATAGATCCATTTATATGCATTTTTAAAATACAGGCAAAAAAAACCATTTTTTAATTATTTTGTTAAATGTTATCTCTTCTCTTTTCTTTTTATTCTAAAATCATGTCTCATTTATTAACAGATTAATGTTTTTCCTTTTTGAAGGCAGATGCAATTTATTCTCTTTTTTATTTTACGTGTATACCACAGCTCGAATATTAGAACAATATGTTTCTCGCTGTGTATGTATGCATTTTGTCCGGTATTATTTTTCTTTCTTTTTAATTCTGAACTTTGAGCATCTGCTAGTTTTCATAATACATTTACTTTTAGCCTTGTAATTATTTCAGTTTAACACTAAATTTATATACATCCGCAGTTTATGTTTTTGCAAATTGTTATTTCTGTCTCGATATTTCGTGATCGCAGATGTTGTCCCTGCACCTAAAAAGCCACAATAAGGTTACTGATGAACTTTGTGATATTACACCCCCCTCTTTAATCGCCAAATTTAAATATATCTATTTCTTATCATTAACGGTTATTTTTGCTGGCGTTAATGAATATTGCCAATTGCTTTATTTTGGTGTAAAATACTCACTGACCGGTGAACATTGTCATGATTGGAGATGATCAGTCTTTGCTGAGATGTAGAGGTGAAAAGACTTCTCTTGAGTGGGTTGGGTTGATTATTGACGGCCAATTATCTACACTAGGGATATAGGCCCGGGGAAAGTGCCCTTCGTGGGGGTCTTTCTAAGGGAACCTAACCCGTATTTACGCATGGATAAATCCACGGCTCGAAGAAAACCACGAAAACTCCGAACGATTAGGCCGACGGGCGCGATTGGGATCGAACCCAGCACCTCCCGTCTACCAGCTTCGAAAGCAGAACCTCTCAGCCACTGGTGTATCTCGACTTCTCTTGACACTGCCTTGCTATGGAGCAGGCCGACCACCTGTTTGCTTTTACTTTTATGCAACGTTTCGCTTCAAATAAAGGACTAATTTCGACAGAATGAGTTCTTTTTATATCTCCGAACTATTGTTGTGTCTGTTTACTCAGGAAACGCATCTGAAGTGTTTTGCGGTACAACGAATTTCATTTTAATAACTATGTACTAATATAGTAAAATATCCACTGTGACGATCAGGCCAACTCTTCGATAATATTATTAGAATGCAAACGTCAACTAATGTATACTAAACCTACACTACAGGACGGAACGACCACATGACGACTATAGGTACTACATATTTATATAAATACAAACGCACCTAAAAATGTGGTGTCAACCGAATAAAATTTTAGTTTGTGATGCTGGTTTTGAAAGGGTTAAAACATAATTCAGGTGCGAGAATAGAAAGAAGTATGCTAGAGCAAAATTAACTAAAACACCTCATATGGGTCATAAACTTTTCACAACAATGTGACGCACCGTAGAACTTTTAGGTAATCTAAGCAGCCAAAATTATATTTTTTTATGTTAAGCTAATTTAAATCAATTAGTTCTTCAATAAATATTTTTCCAGCAAATAATATAATTTTTTAATAAAACGTAATTCGTACTTTACTGTTTTATCCTTATATTTAATTAATGAAAATAAATAACATCATACAAATAAAGCTAATGCTTGTTGGAATTCATTAAAGACCCAATTGCATTTTAGAATTAAAGCATGATAGTCTTGCTAACTTGAATTTTCTAAAAATTAAGTCAACTAAATTAACCCCTTGCAAACCTGTTACCCCAATGGAGGGACATCCAACATATGAACTTTAAATTGCGTGAACTACAAATAGTTAATATTCGTGTTACTATAAAATGAAGAAAATCTTGGATATTATTTTCCGCACAAGTTTGTGTGTAACTCTTTGTCTGGGTAAAATTGCAAAACATGAAATTTGGAAAATATCTATATATATTTTTTTCTTACGTGGCGCAGAAATAAGGCTGAATTTCTAGCTTATAGTTTGGCAACAACGGTAGTTTCTAGAATATCCAATATGGCGGCCAGTGTGAGAGCAGTGAAAATCAAACTAGCAATTATTAAAAATAAAATAACATGTGCGTTTGAGAGGATTCTTCATTTTAATTTATGAGTAATAACGTTAATTTCAATTTAATTATCAACTCTTATTTAGAATTTATTTATGAATTTCACTCACCAAAAATCAGAGAAAATAAAAATATCAACTGTCTAGATTGCACCTTCCGCCATCTGTTGCTATCTTGATGAAGTAAAACATAATTTCCGTAGCCTACGATGATGCTCGACGCAGCGAAGCTGTTGCCGGAGCTGCTGAGTCACACTTTTTCTTGCATGTGTGGAACACTTTAGATGCAATGTTCCCAGAGCGATGGATTGGTCGAGGTGGTCCCATAGCTTGGCCACCAAGATCGCCGGATCTCTCGTGTTTGGACTTTTTCCTGTGGGGCCATATGAAAGCCTAATCTACGAGTGCTCTATTGAAACCGATATGGATCTAGTTGCCATGATGGCCGCTGTATCCGTGGATATTCGGGAAATGCCTGTTGTCTTCGTAAATGTGCGTCTGTCCCTATCCCGCAGGTGTGAAGCGTGTATTACAGCTGGCGGAAGATCTTTTGAGCAATTTCTTTGAACATGTGCATTAATTACATTGCTGTTAATATTTTTTTTTCTGAAGTAAATCCTCTTATTCTTGTGTTAATTCTTTAACTGCGACAGTGGAAAAACACTTTTTAACTTCTCACCTCTTGCGTTCTGATCATACATTCTATGACGAAATTTTCTCATATAGCTGCGTTCTTTCAACCCGTAAAGTTTTGCCTACTTTGTCAGATACACCCTGTATACGCACTTCATTTTCAATAGCAGATATTCTATAGTGAACGTCAGTAATATATATGAACTGCATGGAAATTGGGAGTTAGAGCTTGGGAGAACATGGGAGTTAGAGCTTGGACAGATGGCAAGAAAACTGAAGTCATAAACACTTTTCAACTATGTTGAAAAGTGTTAATAATTAGGATCGCACAAAATGTTTTTTTTTTGTTTTCTTTGGTAATTTCTATTTGTGGAACTATTTAATATGCTGGTTCATAGAGAAAATTCGGAGTACACGCACTGAAATACTGCCTATTTTGGGACGTATCAACCATTCCCGTTTATAGGATGTATCACGCTGCTTCAGGCGTAATTCTACAACTGCAATTATTACTGATGTGTGTAGGTGGCCATATCAAGCACGCATTCAAAAATCATGCTGAATTAAAATCTATTATTAAATATAATGAAGAAAACTTCTTCTAAAGTTGGAACATTAAATTCACCCATAATGAACAGAGGAAAGAAGTTTCAAATAGGTAAATTAATAAAAAATAAATGTACAACGTAAAATAGCACAAATAAAAATTTATAAAATGACAAACAGCTGTTTCGGAGCCCATAAAGCTCCATTATCAGTGCCAAATTTAAAAGATTAAAAAGTTCAAGCCATGTAAATATGCTTGCGTTTCCTGTACGCGCCCAAGATTGTATGGCGGTGATTTTCAAACACAACAGCGGAGTCAAGAAACACATGTGACGCAGGAGACCAATAGAATCGCCCGTCCAGACTGGACGGGTTTAAGTAAGAAGGAGAAAAAAAGGAGGGAGAGGAAGAGAATGAATTAAATGAAAGGTAGCCAGACATTATAAAAATTTGGTGTACTGGATATATCATTAACTAAGTTGCTTGAATTCTTCCATATATGATAAGCTTCCCAAAAATCAAAATCGTAAATAAAATGAGCATTTCTGAATTATTGAACACCCTGAAAAATGAAAACTGTGATTATCAGACCAACAATGGTTAGCAATCGCAGATCGTTTCTTTTCACAATGTTTAACATAGTTTTTATGTTCCCCCAAACGGACTTTAAGGGGTCGCTTAGTTTGGCCTATATACATTCTATCACACTCGAAAGACATCTTATAAATTTCCCAATATGAAAATCTGTCAATTGGATATTTGAGATCTGTAAATTTGATTTTGTTAAATGGTGCATAAATTACTTTAAAATCGAATCTTTAAAAATAATTTTGATATTTGATGGCTTATTTTCGGAAAATATGGAAGTATAATTAAATTTTCATTGCGAACATTATTAACGTTGGAATGTGTACGTTTAATTAGTTGATTATGAATTGAATCAACGATTTCAACAGGATATGGTCAACAGGATTCAACGGTCAATGGCTATTGATTTAATGTGGTCTAACTCTGCTTTGAGTAAACTCCCAGATGAACAAATTTTTAAGGCGCGATGAACATAGGTATTAAAATCAACCAAATTTTGATTAGGGGGGTGAGACGAAAGACGATTTGGCGGTAAGGAAATGGTTTACGATAAACAGTGGTTTACGAGTTTTTAGTGGTTGATAAACAGTGTTACGTGTTCTACGTGTTCTACTGAAAACAGATGTAATTTAGTTTAAAATTTCTCAATTATAAAATAAAATTAAACAATGCTGCTGGCACCGCCGACGGTGCCGTAATTGAATTTATTGTGAACTTTTGACTTCTCTCCTCACAATAAAAAAACTATTATTTATAAAAACATGAAAACTGGTTGTTTTATGGAGAAAGGAAAAATCGCTGAAGCAGGAAATTTTGAAAGCGAAGAATTGTTTTAAGGTGTAGTTAATATTCATTTCTGTAAAAATATTTCAGTTTAAAAAGTTTTGTAGGATCAAAAAGAATGCATATTAATTTAACGTCGAATTTAAAACGATTTTCTCTTAGAATCTGAAAGGAAAGTTTTCTTCTAAACTTCACAAAATTCCGGAAGGAAGTGCCCTAACAATTTTATATAAGCTGATTTTCAAAAATTTAATTTAACTTTCTTAATTGATCACGAAATCAGTAGTCAGATGTCGCGATAACGTTGGATGCGGCATTGAGAACAGAAAAATTTCCAAGTTAAAGGGAAATAAGTGGCAACCCGATTTCAACAGATCGCCACTGGTCAGGATAATATAATTTAATCTGACGTAATCGGGTAATATTTTTTAAAACAGAGCAAATTAGCATGTTTTTAGAGCCTGTGAGGTCTGAACGGGGGTTTTCGAGCGTAGCTCGTAAGAGACAGAGCCGACTAGTTAAGTTAAAAAAATTAAGAAAAAATAAATAATAAATTTCTTCTGACGTTTAAGAATATATTATTTGTAATTTTATAGTAAATTTGATACTTTTCTACACATTTATAAAACTTCCTAACTATAAACATAGGTTATAATTTTCAATAAATAACCCACGTTAAGAGTTAGAATTAAATATTAAAACAAAAAAAATCAGCATAAAATTTGCTGAAGATATGAAATCTTCCCTTTTCTCCTCTAGTTACTGAGAAATTATTTTCTTCCTTATGGTAGTGTTTTTCTCAGGGATTTTCCTTAAACATTAGTTTATACTTGTGCATTTGACAAGGAAAGGCTTAACAAAATGTGGGTTTGAAGTCTTACTTTTGTCATTACGTAAAAAGTATATAAGCAAAGTTGCAAACCTTCCACTATTTTGATATAGAAAAATTCGTTTTGTAATCCCAGATTTTCTATGATTAAATAACGCGAAATAGTCTATACAAAATTACTGATATTCAAAAATCAGACTATGAATGGAGACTATGAATGACGACTATGAATGGCGACTATGAATAAGAATTCCTAAGTAACAATAATTTATAAAAAGGTTCTTATTTTTATTACTTTCTTAGTTTATAAGGAAACCCGTAAGAATAAAATTCAAACTTTTAAACTATACTAATAAGGGCACCACCAGTGGCTAAGAGGTTCTGCTCTCAAAGGTGGTAGACGGGAGGTGCTGGGTTCAAACTCCTGTCGAGCTCGTCGACCTAACCGTTCGGAGTTTTCTGTGGTTTTCTTCGAACTTTACCGTAAATACGGGTTAGGATCCCTTAGAAAGACCCCCACGCTAGGTACTCCCCCTAGGACCTATATCCCTCGGGTAGATAATCTGCCGTCATAAATCAACCAACCAACTATACTAATAAGGAAAGAAGCTTGTGTGTGAGTGCGTGAGTCTGTTCGCTTTGTTCTGAAGAAACCGCTGTACGTAAAGCAACAAAATTTGTGAGGAAATATTTATGTAGTTATGCACATTGAAGCCTGATTTTAATTTTTTTTATTAAATTTTTTATTTGATTTTTTAATGCGATTTTTACCGTTTTTTACCGTTTTACGACGATTTTTCCACATTAATAAAAGAAATATGGGCTCAATCTTATAGTCTAATATAGTAAATTTTGTTCACTTTTCAATAACGTTTATACGAAATTTGTATAGAGATTGTTGAATTTTTCGCAAAAATTTTTATGCAAGTTTTTTCGTGTTTTGCGGCAATTTTTTCCCATTAGTAAAATGAATTCGGCTTCAAACTTTTAGCCTAATATAGTAAATTTTGCCATTCTCGAGTTTTGAAGTTTTAGCGATTTTTATTAGGATTTTTCCAGTTTTTCGGCGATTTTGTGACACTCCTAAAAGAATTCCGTTCACAAAGTTTTAGCGTACATAAATAAATATTGTCCTCTGCGATTTTAGAATTTTCAGCAATTTTCAGCGTTTTTTCTCATTCCGCGGCGATTTTTTGACATTTGTGACATAATTCTAGTTACAATGTTTTAGTTCACTGTAGTAAATTTTGTCCTTTTTAGGGTTTCGTTCATCTCACGAAACCCTATTGCTCCCGCTCCGTTGTCTGTCTGTCACAGAGCCATTCTCGAAAACTATGTAACTTACAGAGTTGAAACTTTGTGTATAAATCAGAATATCAGCTGTAAAGAGCTCAAAATATTAAAATTTGAAAAATTCGTATTATTTTAGTAAATAGAGATAAAAAACTAAAACTCTAACAGCCTTTTCCTATTAAATTTAAACATTTTTCGTTATAGCCGATGCCAAAAATTAAAAATCAACGATGAAAATCTTTCTACAATAATTATTTTTCTATCAGACGATTTCTACGTGAAAAATGAAATAATAAGTTTCACCAATTAAAAAAAACATTAATATGAAATAAAATTGATTGACGTCATAGTGGTAATAAAACATAAAACGGAAAGATTTCTCAATAATACAAGGAGTATGTGTATGTGTATGTGCACAAAACAGATTAATATCACGTCATTAGAGAATTAAAAAGAAAATCTGACGTCATATTGGAAGTTTAACGGATTTTTCAAATGTTTCAGAATAATACAAAGCGTGTATCAATATGAGTAATAGAGAATAGTAAATATATGAGTTTGATAAACCTATTGAATCATAATAAAAATCCGATTATGGAAATATTCGCATATTTTAACATTTTGTAGGTGTACAACATGTTTAATTTTGAAATTATTTTTTTTTAAATATCGCATTTAGTCCGCATGACAGATATGATATTGCAGTGAGAGAACATAATAGCGGGCTTAGACCGCTATCGGGCTGGTTTAGATATTCGAAAAAAAGAAAAAATAGACCGTTAGATTTTTACTTTAGGGAAAACATTATTATTATTATTTTTTTTTCTAAATGAAATTTGTTTGAATTTATTAAAGAAAGGATAAAGAGTTTTGAAAGGAATATTAAACGAAACCCTTTGAGCGATCTTCGATCACACTTACCCACTTGTTTCGATAAAGCTTATGCGAAAATAGTACAGCAGTTTTTGATTTCTTCACGAAAATTTTTATGCAATTTTTAGAATTTTTTCGTATTTTGCGGTGATTGCACCTTTGCTAAAAAGGATTCGGTGTCCTACTTTTAGCCTAATATACACTGGCTTCCAATAGAATTCTGTTAACAATAGTTTAGTTTGCTATAGTAAATTTTGTGTTCTGCGATTTTTAGTGCATGTTTGTAGCGTTTTTTCGTGTTCCGCGGCGATTTTGTTTCATTTGTGAAATAATTCCAGTTACAATGTTTTCGTTCATTAAAACAAATTTTGTCATCTTTTCAATAACGTTTATTCGGAATATGTAGAGCAATTTTGAATTTTTTGCGCAGGAAATTCTGTTTTAAACTTTCAGCCTAATAAAATACATTTTGTCATCCTCGATGTTTGAATTTTTAACAAATTTATTACGATTTTTTAGCGATTATTACAGTTTTTTTTTGCGTTTTGCTTTGATTTTTTATATTAGTAAAAGGAATTCTATTTTAAACTTTTACGCTTACATAGTACATTTTATTTTCCGCGATTTTCAATGCGATTTATAGCATTTTTCTGTTCCGGGATGGTTATTGACATTCGTACAAAAAAAAAAAAAGAAATCGGTTTCAAACTTTTAACCTAATATATTACCTTTTGCCCCGCAATTTTTAGCGTTATACCAAGTTTCTCGTCGATTTCTGACATTCGTATAAAGAACTCTGGTTACAACATTTTAGTAAACTATACTACCACTGTACTAAATTTTGTCTTCTGGTATATTTGAATTTTTAGCAATTTGTTATGTAATTTTTAGCGTTTTTTTTTTTTTTTTTTTTTTTAATAGTTTTGCGGCGATTTTATCACAAAAAAAAGCGACCTTTTATCACAATATTGTAAATTTTTTCTTTTTTAAAAAAAAAATTTTTTTCGAAATTCATACAATATTTTTTTATTTTTTCGCGAAATTTTATGTGCGATTTTTACAGTAGTTTCGTTGTCCGAGGCGATATTTTGTCATTCGGGTAATAAAATTCTGTTTCAGTCATTTCTGCCCAATACAGTAAATTTCGTCCTCGGCAACTTTTGAAATACATTTTTGCGGTCTTTAGCATTTTTTGGCGATTCGCTGTGATTTTTTAACATTACTAAAAAGAGTCTGGTTTCAATCTCCTAGCCCAATGTAACACATGTTTTTTCTCTTTTCAATAAAGTTTATGTGGAATTCGTGTGGCATTTTTTTTTCGTTTCGTCATATTTTTTGACGTGCCCGGGCAAAGCCGGACGGATCAGCTAGTAGAGTATAAAATAATGATATTTTTCATCTAAATATACATGACATGTATTTATTACTTATATTCATGAAAAAAAAGCCTTCCACAAATATTTTGTTATGATCTATTTTATGAATTGTTTTCCCGACTTTTATATTCTTGTAAAAGGCTATAATTACGTTACATAAGAAGCCTTAGTTTATGGTTATAAAAAAAATAAGTTAAATAACTTCTTATTACATCTTAGTTGTTAAGATAGACCCGTTAGCAAAACCTAAACTTTATTCTGAAAGCAATGATATTCTTTTTCATCTAAATGCACCAGTATTTATTGGCTGTATTCATAAAAAAAACTGTTTTTTTTTCTCGCAAATATGTATTATATCACATATTATATGATTTCTACGCCCACTTTCCCATTCTCTTAAAGACTAATGCTACGTGAATGTTTTACATTTTTTTTACTCTTACTGTTTCTCCAGATCTTTTGTTATAGACACTAAAGCGCTAGGAAAAGATTATTAATAGAATCTTTTGTGACCTTTTCGTTTTTTCGGCTTCTCCTGCAAAAACTATAACACATAAAAACATGAAAATTGGTAGTTTTATAGAGACATGTATGATGAATTCAATAAAGTAGAGAGTTTTGATACTGAAAAGTTATTTTAAGTGCTATTTAATTTTCAAATCTGTCAAGATAGTTCAGTTACATAAGTTTTATAGGATCCAAAACTATGCATAGCAATTTAACCATCTTTTCAAGGCATAAACTTAGCTAGATTGTGGTCGGCATAGTCCAATCATTTGTTTTTAATTTGTCATTTTTTTAGCATTTTTTCCTTATTTTTTCATTTAAAATTTTATTAACTGAATAAAGATTTAATTCATATTTTGAATTAGCTGTTGTTTTGAGTTAGCTTGTCTTCTATTGCCAGATTTCAAAAATCCCAAATACTAATATTTCCAAATACTGTATTTTCAAATAAAATACATATTTACACATGCACATACAAAAAGAAAGAAAATTTCAAAATAATTAAACTAGTATTCCCTTCAAGCCAAATTGCTGAGCTCTGTTTCAAGAATCATTAAAAACGAAAAAATGAGAAAATAAATCGATTGATAATAATCATTTTTTTTTTATTGAGAAGCACATTCACTAATGAAAAGAGTTCAATTGGCTATTATTTCGTTTTCAAAAAAAAAAAAAAAAAAAAAAAAAAAAAAAAAAAAAAAAAAAAAATTCTGCTTGCCACTAAAAGCAGCGCCAGATCTATATGAATTTAACATTAACGCGATTTTTAAATTACGACAGAACTACCCCCCCTCCCTCAAAATTTAATCAATGACCCTTAACATTAACAAATCTCGGAGAATTTTGAAACTGAAACAAAATGGTGAGTTTTTTGGTTTGACTTCGCACTTTATTTTATTTCCTTTTCAGAAAGCAGCTAGAGTATAAGTAGAAAATAGTATTCAGTAGTAGTCTTATCCGTTGGCATGCGGCGAATACGGAAGTACCCAAATTCGTATTCTATGTCTTTGTATGAGATTTCTTTCCGTTTTTTTTAAATTTAAAAATCAAACCAAATTACATCTATTTGAAAGTTTGTAAAGTCAAATTTGACTACCTGTCAGCTTGCACTAAACAAAAAAAAAAAAAAAAAAAAAAAAAAAAAAAAAAAAAAAAAGTGGTTGTTACGTACGCATAAAAAGTGAAACTTCTAAAAGTCAATCTACAATCGCAAATGTGTGCGTCAGTAACGATACGAACAACAATGAGGTTAAAATGCAGAAGTTACAACAAGATTTCAAGTGTCACGAGGATTTTCAGTAGATAGAAGTACTTACAGTTTTGCATCTTAACCCTGAAAATGACGACGTGGAACATTCCATACATAAAAAGAGATTTGTATGGCAGTTCACCGAAAACAACGAAGATGGATTCAAACAGCCAGTGGCGTAGCCAAGGTGGGGATCCAGATGCTCTGGATACCACTAATATTGTAAAGTTTTCTTTGCCTTATCTAATCGGAAAACTTTCTGCGATAATCAAGAAGAAGAAAAATTTATAATATTACTGGTATCCAGAGCATTTAGACACCCTCCCTCGCTACTCCACTGCAAACAGCCGTACTGTAATCAGGTGCATTTTATAAGTTCTGAAAATGCTATTATCGAAAGAATAGAATATGCTCTCAAACATGGAATTAGCCATAATTTAACTGAACTGTTAGAACATACTACGGAGTCGCAAAGTAAGTTCGCAGAATCCGAGTAGCCTCGGCAGAATCCCCGATGACGAAGCGAGAATTTTAAGTAGTGAAACGCTGTGCAAATGTCGAACGAATAAAGCCTTGTCAAACTGCTCTTTTCAATACAAGATAGTGCTGATTACAGAAAAATCATTGTTCTTATAACCTACGATATACTCTGTTGTTACACTCAAATCTAATTCAAAGCATCCTAGATAATGAATGTTGGTGAATCAGCGTCGCAAAGAAAAAACATCGTCAAATTGTGTAAAACAGATAAACGTGTAGAAAATTTTCCATACCTACTGTTTTACTTAAAGTATTCAGTCGGGCAAAAAAAGGGAAAAACACCCTACAGATTTTCCAAACTTTTTCCGAAAAAAAAGTAAATAGCCCTTCGATTTGGAAATTATATCTTCTTTCAATTTATGCTTAAAAAAATCAGTTTAAGGGTTTGGCAGAAAATTTTTCTTCATTACAAAGGCGCTAGTAATTTTGCGCCAATTAATACATGCTGTATTACACCAGTAGTGAAGGACCTGAATTACGAAAGAGTAACAATAAAAGTAATATATTAAACGTACAAAAAATAATAATAAATAAAAAGCAAACATGTTTTCATTAAAATTCTCAGAAAATTCAACTTATAATATAAAACACAAATCTGTACGTCGATCAATGCTGACATCATAATGATGAGAGCAACAATGTGGTTAAAATGGATGAATGTTGCAACAATGGAGCTGTTTTTTCGATTAATAAACAATCGTAACGTTACTTCATGCAAATTCTGCGGAAAAATGCAAATTCTGCGGTGATGTTGCCCCCCTTAGGGATCTAATAAAAAAAATCAATGTTCAGTTCATGTATTGCCTTCAGGAAACATATATGTTCCAAATTTCAAAGATCTATGTTAACAGGAAATGCGTGAAAAATGAAAAGTAAGTTTAAACAAGTAGGTAAATGTGATCGAAGATCGCACAAAGGGTTTCGTTTAATATTCCTTTCAAAACACTTTATCCTTTCTTTAATAAATTCAAATAAATATAATTTAGCAACAACAAGAAAAAAAAAGTCATGTTTTTTATAAAGTAAAAATTTACCGGTCTATTTTTCCATTTATTCGAAAATCTAAACCAGCCGGATAGCGGGCAAAACCCGCTATTATATTCTGTCATAATAATATCCGTCATACGGACTAAATGCGATATTTAAAAAATATATAATTTCAAAATTAAACATGTTGGACGCCTTCAAAATGTTAAAATATGCAAATATTTCCATAATCGGGATTTTATCATGATTCAATACATTCCTCAAACTCATATATTTACTATTCTCTAATATTCATATTGATACTCGCTTTGTATTATTCTCAAACATCTGAAAAATTCGTTAAACTTCCAATAGGAGGTCAGATTTTCTTTTTAACACTTTCCAACCTAGTTGAAAAGTGTTTATGACTTCGGTTTGTCTGGCCGTCTGGCCGTCTGCCGTCTGGCCGTCTGCCGTCTGGCCGTCTGGCCGTCTGCCGTCTGCCGTCTGCCGTCTGTCCGTGCTCTAACTCCCGTAAATATGCTCGGATTGCCCTGCAAATTTTATATGTTATAATCGTTATCTATAGCATGTTTCCTATTTCAACGGAAGTGTGTAGCACTTATAGTTTTTTTACAGGGACACTCAAAAGAATTCCGTTACATTGCGGTCTATAGGGAAAAATCATTTGCGGTTTATTTAAATAATGTTTCAATACTTTAAACGCATTGAAATTTATATATATCACTAAGGTGCATTAGAAGAAGCTTAATATGGAATAGGGTGTGCATAGCACTTAGAGTTACTTTACAGGGACAGTCAAAAGAATTCCGTTACATTACGTCTATGGAGAAAAATCGTCTGCGGTTTATTTAAATAATGTTTCACTATTTTAAACGCATTGAAATTTATATAAGGTTCATTACAAGAGACTTACTACAGAATATTGTGTGTATAGCAGTCATCGTTCATTTACAGGGACACACAAAAGAATTCTCTCCTGTATGTTAACAATAATTCCTGGAAGTGCGTTTTAAGTTACTGAATGCGATTTTAATTTTAAATCGCTTTTTGTATATTACGTGGTATGTATAAATTCTGTAGATCCTATACAGGGAAGTACAAAAGTTCGGGAACACATTTCCGTATTATTTAACTCCAGACGGAGAATTTTAAACTGTGCTACGTGTTTCCTAACTGAACTAAAATTTAGCATCCTATGTAGTATATATACAAATCTATAGATCCTATACAGGGCTGAATAAAGTATTCGGATTACTTAGATGTTATCTTTTAGCTTATAAAAGAGTATGATTCGTAAAATTATTTTGGAAGCGTTGGAAAGTGTTACATAATCTATGCTTGACGCATGATTTTTCGTTCTTGTTAATTCTCTAAAGACGTGATATTAATCTGCTTTGTGTACATCCACATACTCATACTCCTTGTATTATTGAGAAATCTTAGATATTTTCCGTTTTATTTACCACTATGACGTCTATCAATTTTATTTCATATTTATCTTTTTTTAATTGTGAAACTTTTTATTTCATTTTCATTTTTCACGTGAAAATTGTCTGATAGAAAATTAATTATTGTAGAAAGAATTTCATCGTGGATTTTAAATTTTTGGCGTCTGCTATAACGAAAAATGTTTAAATTTAATAGAAAAAGGCTATTAGAATTTTGGTTTTTATCTCTATTTATTAAAATAACACGAATTTTTCAAATTTTAGTATTTTCAGCTCTTCACAGCTGATATTCTGATTTATACACGAAGTTTCAACTCTGTAAGTTACATAGTTTTCGAGAATGGCTCTGTGACAGAAGACAACGGAGCGGGAGCAATAGGGTTTCGTGAGATGAACGAAACCCTAAACAAGTGGGTAAGTGTGATCGAAGATCGCTCAAAGGGTTTCGTTTAATATTCCTTTCAAAACACTTAATCCTTTCTTTAATAAATTCAAACAAATTTCATTTAGCAGAAAAAAAAGTCATGTTTTTTATAAAGTAAAAATTTACCGGTCTATTTTTTCTTTTTTTCGAATATCTAAACCATTCCGATAGCGGTCTAAACCCGCTATTATATTCTCTCACTGTAATATCTGTCATGCGGACTAAATGCGATATTTAAAAAAAAATAGTTTCAAAATTAAACATGTTGTTCACTTTCAAAATGTTATAATATGCGAATATTTCTATAATCGGATTTTTATCATGATTCAATATGTTTATCAAACTCATATATTTGCTAGTCTCTATTACTCATCTTGATACACGCTTTGTATTATTCTGAAACATTTGAAAAATCCGTTAAACTTCCGATATGACGTCAGATTTCCTTTTTAATTTTCTAATGACGTGATATTAATCTGTTTTATGTACATACAAATACTCATACTCCTTGTAGTATTGAGAAATCTTTCCGTTTTATGTTTTATTACCACTATGACGTCAATCAATTTTATTTCATATTAATCTTTTTTTTCAATTGGGAAAACTTTTTATTTCATTTTTCACGTGGAAATCGTCTGATAGAAAAATAATTATTGTAGAAAGATTTTCATCGTTGATTTTTAATTTTTGGCATCGGCTATAACGAAAAATGTTTAAATTTAATAGGAAAAGGCTGTTAGAATTTTGGTTTGTTATCTCTATTTATTAAAATAATACGAATTTTTCAAATTTTAATATTTACAGCTCTTCACAGCTGCTATTCTGATTTATACATAAGGTTTCAACTCTGTAAGTTACATAGTTTTCGAGAATGACTCTGTGACAGACAGACAACGCAGCGGGAGCAATAGGGTTTCGTGAGATGAACGAAACCCTAACCAAGTGGTAAGTGTGATCGAAGATCACTCAAACGGTTTCGTTTAATATTCCTTTCAAAACACTTTATCCTTTCTTTAATAAATTCAAACGAATTTCATTTAGCAACAACAGCAAAAAAAATGTCATGTTTTTTATAAAGTAAAAATTTACCGGTTTATTTTTTCGTTTTTTTCGAATATCTAAACCAGCCGGATAGCGGGCCAAGTCCGCTATTATATTCTGTCATAATAATATTCGTCATACGGACTAAATGCAATATTTACAAAAATAATTTCAAAATTAAACGAATTGTCCACCTTCAAAATGTTAAAATATGCGAATTTTTCCATAATCGGATTTTTATCACGATTCAATATGTTTCTCAAACTCATATATTTACTATTCTCTATTATTTATATTGATACTCGCTTTGTATTATCCTCAAACATTTGAAAAAATAGTTAAACTTCCCAAATGACGTCAGATTTTCTTTTTAATTCTCTAATGACGTGATATTAATCAGCTTTGTTTACTTACACATACTCATCATACTCCTTGTATTATTGAGAAATCTTAGACATTTTCCGTTTTATTACGACTATGACGTCAATCAAATTTATTTCATATATTTTTTTCAATGGGTGAAACTTTTTATTTCATTTTCATTTTTCACCTGAAAATCGTCTGATAGAAAATTAATTATTGTAGAAATAATTTCATTGTGGATTTTAAATCTTTGTCATCTGCTATAACGAAAAATGTTTCAATTTAATAGGAAAAGGCTGTTAGAATTTTGGTTTTTTATCTCTATTTATTAAAATTACACGAATTTTTCAAATTTTAATATTTTGAGCTCTTTACAGCTGCTATTCAGATTTATACTCTAAGTTTCAACTCTGTAAGTTACATACTTTTTGAGAATGGCTCTGTTACGGACAGACAACCGAGCGGGGGTAATAGGGTTTCGTGAGATGAACGAAACCCTAAAAAAGCATGTAAAATTATTTTTATCGCCAAATTTGGTGATATTTCGCCAAGTTGGCCAAACTTTGGCGCTATTGTAGTAACCCTGTCATTAGTACTTTTCAACAAATATCCATTGTATTCATATGTATTCATCATTATGACGTCAGCATTTATAAGGATTATATATGAATGAGTATACTCATTCATATATATTCCATATAAATGCTGACGTTATAATGACGCGGGCAACAATGTGATTAAAATGAATGAATGTTGAAACAATGGAGCTATTTTTGTTCATTAATATTAAATCTTCGCAACGTTACTTTATGATGTATCGACTACTCTGTTCATAAGACTAGGCGAAGTTAAATTGTGAACTTAGTTTTTGTCCACTAATTGTCCATATGCGTAAAAGTGATCATGGCTATCTTTTTTTAACTTTCGACGAATGAGTGTGAAAACCTCGGAACTTGTGAGTTTCTGCTTTTCATCGATATTTATGCAAATTTATATATCTGGTCAATCGATGTTTCATTATTTAATCTTCGACATGCGTTGGAAAATTGGAACTAGGATCGAGTTTCTCCTCCATAAGAGTTGATGTTAGACCCGGCGATTGTGCTCATCTATCCGAAGCTGAAAAGGAGAATAAGTAGTTAGTAAACTGTTATTACGATATTTACTGATAATTAAATAAAGTCAATTTTAGTGCTCATGGTGTGCCACTTTCAGTAGTAGTCTAGGTGAACATCTTGCCATCAGTGTTCGACTAGATTGTGTAGTGGAAGGTTGGATTTTACTGAAGGTATCCTGACTTGCTGAGTCTTCAAAGCTGTAAGTTACGTTTTGAGCTTTTTATAATTAATATATTGCAGTTGTATTTTGCTGAGTAAAGTTTCGAGGAAGCTGAATTCTTTTGGTTATAATTAAAATTAGTGGAGACCTTTCTCAAAATCCTTGCCCACTTAAGTTTTAATAAATTTGACTTTGAATTTTACATCTTGTGCTCTCTCCTGCGACTGACCAGCCTGGTTCACTCTCTCTAACAGCAACATGGTTGTTACAAATTTTATGGAGAAAATACAAGTTTTGGGCCGACGTTGTCCATCCCCCCCCCCCCCCCTTAGAGTTCGAATTTAAAAAAAATCAATTTCCAGTTCATATAGACTTAAGAATACATATATATTTCAAATTTCAAAGCTCTATGTCAACAGGAAATGGGTTAAAAAGGAGTGAAAAAATTTGACTGCCACATACATACACAATTGTAAGCTAAAATAAAGCATATAAAAAATCATAAAAAAGTAGTTGTTCCAATTGAGAAATTTCGCATTTAACGGGCAATTTATTAGTGTCGTTGTGAAAAAACGGTTTTCAGAATCATGTTTAGTGATATTTAATTTTATTCTTTGTGTGTTAACGGAATATTATTCCATGCCGTTTCTTTGTCATCTATTGTTGAGAACTTCGGTTATGGAAGATTAGCGACAGAAATTTTTTATAACCTATCAAATCCAATGTTTTGTTTTTAGTTTCTTTTTTCTATTAATTTATTTCTAATTAGATGCTTTTCCCGTACTCGAATTATTTATTAAGTCTCATGTCATGAAAATCGTCACAACGTTTTCGATTTATTTTACTTAGGCATTTTTTATGCTGGGTTTATTCTAACCTGTCAAAACGAATTTTCCCGTATTAGAGACCTAGATATACCATTTTCTCGCGCATGTATAGAAGGCAAATTTCATTGAATAAATTACATGGTTTTTTATATCATCCGTGATAATATTGCTGATCGATAACTTATAGTATTGGTGAGAACTCCGATTACTACAGATTAATTTTGCAAATTGCTTAAACTTACGAAAACGAGTTTTTCAGAAGTCGATACCTAACTAGACTATTTTTCTGTGCTCGATTTAGTATAAAAAGCAAATTTCCAGTAAGTCGTTATGCCGCCGTTTTCGATATCGTCCAATAATCGTGTAGCTGTTGAATGACCGTTGAATCATGTTTTGGCGAGAATTCCAATTACTGAAGATTGATATTACAAATTGTTTTAACCTATGAAACAAATTTTTAAGAAGTTGAGACCTAGTTAGATCGTATTCTCGTTTTCGAATAAGGCTTATTTCCAGAAAATTGTAAGAACTATTTTCGATTTATACCATCATTTTTAGTACTGAGTTTGTTTTAACTATTAAAACGAATTTTTTTTTTAATTACAGATCAAGCTAGATCCTTTTCTCTTGCTCAAATTAGTATAGGAGTCATGGTTTGTAAAAATAGTTCAATCCATTTTCGATATATAGCAGCATTTTCACTGCAGATTTTGTTTTCACCTGTGAAAACGAACTTTCAGGAATCTAGGACCGAGCTAAATCATTTTTGTGTTGTCGAATTTGTGTTGTATAAAAGACACGTTTCGTGTAAATCTTTTGAGCATTTTTCGATTTATAACAAGCAGCATTTTCAACGCTGAGTTTGTTATAACCTGTCAAAATGAATTTTCTTGGATTCGAGACCTATCTAGATCGTTTGCTCCTTCTAGATTTAGTTTAGTGAACTAGTTTTGTGAAATTCGTCCCCGGCAATTTCGACATCATCTGTAATTAGGAAAATTGCTTTCTTGTTTAATATATATGATACAAATCAACTACATAATTTTTTACGTTATTTCAGATTTATATGCACTATAAATGTGAGCTCCAAATTTCGTTGAACGTTTATCTGCATCATCTTAAAATCATTGGAACAGTAATTTAAATTTTTATTAAACAATATTTCTTAGAATAAAGTATTACAATCCCCCATTGATTTAACAGATTAAGTAATAATAATCATCATCATTCCAAAACATGGTTTAAGGCTATAAGCCTGTTCCGGCCTCAATCCATCTCTTCCGTGGCCTTCCTCTATCTCTTTTTCCCCTTGGTTTATAATTTACGGCTGCTTTTTGGTCTGCAATCAGAATTCATCCTTTCCATGTGGTCCCTCCATTTCCTTCTGTAATTTTATATTTTATTCAAATTGGCATAGCCTCAAGCTCTCTTCTGATGTAGCCATTCCTTATTTTGTCCATTATCGAACATCCCTTCACACTCCTCAGAAATTTCATCTTTGAGGATTGTATTCATACTTCATAGAATCATTGATGATTGTATTTATCTTTCATCATTTTTTGTCAGTGTCCATATCTCACTTCCGTATAGTAAAGTTGGTATTGCCATTGTTGTGAACTGGATTTATTTATTTTATTTATTATTGTTTATTTTAAATGGATTACATGAAGTACCCTCCCCATCTCATCAAATGTACTGAGAGCCTACTTAAAGAAATTTTCATTGTTTTGAATCTGGGTTTTAAAGTTTCAGAGAAAATAATCGTTAATCAAGGTATGTAAACAAGGATGTAGTTTATCACCACATCTATTTAATATTTATATTGATTATGTTATGAGAATTTGGAAAAATAAAATAAAAACTGGAATAGATCTCGGAAACATCATGTTTAACAATATATTATTTGCAGATGATCTTTGTTTATTTCAGGATAAAGAAGACAATTTACAACGTGCAATTTTTACTTTGAACAAAGTTGGAAAATATTATAATATAAGGATTTCAAAGAATAAGACAAAGGTAATGACATTTAGGGGCAAGGATCCTATAAGAACATTAAGTAATAAAATATTCCTTATTATTTGACAAATATAGAAAAATTCTTGAAATTAGTTGTAGACAAAACCTTATTTTTTTCAATCGCATGTAGTAATAACTGAAAATGTATTATGATATCGTAAAATGTATTGAAATTTAATTTAAATTTGAGTACACATAAAATTTTCATTATTAAAACATTGAATACCAATACACAAAATGAATGAATGCTTAAAGGGCCACTTCCGTAATGCCTTCCTTCATCATTTCCGTTTCTTCAGCAATTTTAGTCCTCAAGTACGACATATGTTGTTTTCACTACACAACACATAGTTCATTCATGGATCCCGATCTCAAATGAAAATTGTACCTCATTGAAAAAGAAACAAGAACGAAAAATCATGCGTCAAGCATAGATTATGTAACACTTTCCTACACTTCCAAAATAATTTTACAAATCATTACCGTTTAATAAGCTGAAATATAACATCTAAGTAAACAATTTGGAAAACGCATAACATATTTAAAAACGTAATTTCAGGAATTTCCAACATATACAATATTCGGAAAAATATCTGAATACTTTTATTCAGTCATGTATATGATCTATAGATTTGTATATATACTACATACAATGTTAAATTTTAGTTTAGTTAGGAAACGCGTAGCACAGTTTAAAATTCTCCTTCTGGAGTTTCTTTCAATAAACGGAAATGTGTTCGCGAAGTGTTCTGCTGCCCTGTATATGAAATACAGAATTTATACACACGAAGTAATAGACAAAAAGTGAGTTCAATTTAAAATCGCATTCAGCAACTTAAAACGCACTTCCAGGAATTATTGTTAACAGACAGTAGAGAATTCTTTTGTGTGTCCCTGTAAATGAACGATGACTGCTATACACACACTATTCTGTAGTAAGCCTCTTGTAATGCACCTTACTGATATATATATAAATTTCAATGCGTTTAAAATAGTGAAACATTATTTAAATAAACCGGAATTTTTCTCCATAGACGTAATGTAACGGAATTCTTTTGACTGTCCCTGTAAAGTAACTATAAGTGCTATGCACACCCTATTCCATATTAAGCTTCTTGTTATGCACTTTAGTGATATATATCAATTACAATGTATTTGAAATTGTGTAACATCATTAAAATAAACCTCAAATGATTTTTCCCCATAGACCGTAATGTAACGGAATTTTTTGAGTGTCCCTGTAAAAAAACTATACGTGCTACACACTTCAGTTGAAATAGGGCACATGCTATAGATAACGACAATAACATATAAAAATTGCAGGGCAATCCGAGCATATTTATGAGAGTTAGAGCCAGACGGCAGAGGGCCATACGGCAGACAAACCGAAGTCATAAACATTTTTCAACTAGGTTGGAAAGTGTTAAAAAAGCGAGCATTTTAATTTATGCATTAAAAATATACTCGTATTCATACATTATCATTTCGTTACAATGATGTCACTTTCACGTTTGAGATTTCAATTCACTATTAATATTTTCATTTAAGGATATTAAGGACTCAATTTTTTTTAAAGCTGCTTTTGATTTAAAATGACGTATGTTTTCAGACACTTCTGATTAAAAATTTCTTTATCGGTGTAAATAGTAGAACATATTCGACCAATATTTTAAAAATCACTTTATGGCTAAGTGTATAACTATCAATGCCAATTGGCGAATAGTGCCTTTAAATGTTTGCAAGTAAAAAGAAAATGATCTGTTTGCACGTGTCTTCAAAATTAACACTAATGTCTCAAAATCTGGAAATTTTGTACTCTAATTGTCAAATAAAAATCATTTAATTTAATTTTATTTTTATTTTTTTTTTTTTTTGGGGGGGGGGGGTTACTTTTCAGAAAATTGTGTACTATGTTTCTATTAAAGTAGGTATATTTTCTTTACCTCAAAAGCCACTTCTAAAACTTATTAAATATTCCGAAGTTGTTTTAATATATGCATTTTTTAATAAATATTATTACTAAAAGTTAAAAATATTATCTGTTTGAAAATATTAAAAAATAATACACAATCTTTATTAAATATGAAAAAAAAATTCAAAAATTTGAAAAAAAAAACAACTTTAAAATAATATAGTATGTTATTTTTTTTTAGTATTTTCTTAAATATATAATAACAAAAATGCAAAATGCATATAACTTAACAATAATAACTTAAGTTAATTGCAATAATAACTTACCAATAATAAACATTAACAGTGGACACATGCAAAATTTTCACACTGCTGTTTAATATTTTTTAGCAATAATATATTTTAGATGCAGGTTTAAATTTCTAAAAAAAAAAATAAGGACCAAAAATATCTGCAAACAACATTAGTCAAGCGCAAGCCGGAATATCATCTCATTTATTCCATCAAAGTTACAGTAAAAACGGACTGAAGATAGCAAAGGCAAATATATATATATATATATAGGATAATAATTTCATTGCATTTGGTCAGTTATTTCTGTTTCAATGGTTAATTTTTGCAATAAGTTTATATATATATATATATATATATATATATATATATATATATATATATATATATATATATATATATATATATATCAATTGTATTTTAACTGCATTAGAAGGTGACATCATCTGTTTCGGAAAAAAATAAACATGGGATAAAGAGAAATAAATGGAGCATTTGAATTTAAATTTTACTTTTAAATCATAAATATAAATTAAAACGTGCAGTAAAATGTCCCACTTTATTGATTGTTTAATATAATATTTATTGCGGTATTTTATTTTTGTGGCAACACTAATTTGAGGCAAACCTTTCATTTCATTTATGAAAACAATGTCGAATTAATTTTTAATTAATCGCAATTTTTAATCAAAATACATGTTTTAACGAAATATGAGCGTACTATGTCAGAAACCGCTTGAAAATTCTTTCATATGGTTTTTCATTTATTGTTCTGTATTTTTTATTTTGTTAAAAAAAGAGTTGTTGACAACAGAAATAATATATAGGATTATTGCATTATTAAACATGCTTACATTAAGAGTAACTGTATATTACAATTATATTGCTCTTAATGTAAATTAGGGGGGGGGGGAGTTTAGTACATTAAAAATTTTTTCTTCAAATTCTAAACCGTCATGGAAAAATATCTATGGGTTCGAGAGACTTGTTCGAGAGACAGTTTAGTATTCATTGTGATAGGAGATTTTGCAAGACATGAAAGAATATTGTTCAGTTTGTCGCAAGTAAAGATGTCGCTGCCGCAATTAATGCCATAAATTTGTATTAATTTCATAATTTACACATTGCAGTATTAGAATCACGCCAAAACACACAAAATACCAAGTTTCGCTAGCATTTAAGCAAGCCATACCAAGATAGCACAAAATTATTTGCTAAGGTCCTAATAATATTGGCCAATATTTTTTATGTCGCTGAATGCTGCACATGGAGTTTACTACATCTATCGAAATCGACTGATATAACTTTAAATTATTGCTTAAAAAAGAAATAATTTATAAGAGTTGTTTGTATTAGTTGTAACGGTGTAATAAAGAAAAGTATTCTCAAATATAATAATATATAATATAGTGTGAAATCCCCAGTAAATGACTCTTTAAGGATTCTTTCTTGTTCAAATTACTATTACAGAATTTTAATCTATTTTATACTTACCTTTGTTTTTGAAAGGGTAGTAGAGATATATTAAAAAAGTATTGTTGGCAAAATTTTGAAAAATTATACATTTTATTATTAAAAATTAATTTTATTCATAAATATGGTCAAAAACTCCAATAACTGACACTATCCCAATTTTGAAATACCAATAGGTGACACAAAGTGAACCAGTAACTGACACTTTATTTTAAAAGATTAAAATGCTTAGAAAAACTTTATTCCTTATTGTAAAAACAAAATACATTAATATTTATTATAAAAAGTAAGATTTAGTAAGCTATACGGCATTATTAGTAATGCAGAGTATATAGTAAGAGTATAGAACAGTAATATTTAGTACTGGATTATTAGTAATGAAGATATCCAATAACTGATTTTTATGAACCAGTAACTGACATCTGGTGTCAGACACTGGTAAAACATTTTAAATTTTAATGATGTTTACTACAAGATAAAATTAATTTATTATTATGCATTTTTAAACAATTCAATTAATAGATTTAAACTTTCTATAATATAACCAATAACTAACACCTCTGTCAGAGACTGGTGAAAGGAAATTCTAGGAACCAATAACTGGCACCCAACATTAAGCTAAATTAGATAACTATAAACCCTAAATCATGGCCCTAATATACATAATATGCTTCTTTAAACTAATTTCAACTAGTATAACTTTAAGAAAATAGTTCAGGATGGCTGCATTACAAATAGATTAGAAAATTACTTCCTAAATTCTAGAAATAAGATGGTTGCTTCAAAATGGCACTTTTTGTATTCTCAAAAGTTTCTTCCTCATTGAATATGTTTTTGGCCCTCCAGTGGTGAATAAATTGACTCCAAAATAAAAATAAATGTCTAATTAACCACAATATGGCATTACTTTGCAGCATTTTACAATAAAAAGCTTATTTGAGTTAGAGTTTTGCCCAAGTGTCAGTTACTGGTTAGACGTCAATAACTGGGAGTTTCGCCCTGGTATAAGTTTACCGTATTTTAGAAACGTACATTTGTAATACTGTTTTTTTTTTTTTTTTGTAATGGCAATGGACAATGTCGTAAAAATGGTATTACTTTTACATCTTTCAGAGTTATCTACCGACATTCGTAAAAACAATTTGATTTATCGGCTACCTAAACGTATGTGTCGACTTATAGGGTATGTGATGAAGTTTGTAATGTGAGTTAAAATAAATGGACGGCTCTTCAGGACCGCTGTTTGTATGTAAGAAAACTGTTTCCATGGAGAAGCATAAATAGAGCTAATTCGTTTAACGGCTTCCGTGAAATCTGCACAAATTCCTATATTATATCTATCTAATAAAAAAAAGTATTCCTCTGTGTGTGTGTTTGTCCTTGTGTGTGTCAGCGATGGCTAGTGAAATCTAGCGCACCTAAAGGTCTGAACATTTCAGTAAGGATAGTCCTCGGCATGTCCTGAGGCACCTGAGTCTCAGATTTTTAATATTTTGATAATTAGCCGAGATATTAATTAAAACGCCTCTCTTTCTTTGCGATGGGGCAAAATCTTTCGCGCATGCCCAGAACCCGATTTACGCATCGGGATAAAATCAACAACCCAACGGATTTTTTTTTGTGTGTTACTTCGTAGTTTTAAATAGGCTTAAAACAACCAAACCGCTCGGTACTGTTAAAATTGGAAGATATATTAAGAAAGACCGTACTCTTACGTCTACAATTCCGGAATCAATTCGAAAATATATCGTTGTTAACACTTTGAAAAAAAAATTCAAAGAGCATAGTTTTCCCGAAGGACGATTTTCCCCTTATGGCAACGCCCTTCCAGGGCGCTATTTTAGAAGTGCCGACAAACAAAAAAATGTTCCTAAATCCGAATCCTTCTGTTAATTGACTGTATAATCGTTTCTAAAAATTACGAATTTTAATACTTCCAGAAATACTGGCCAACGCAGGTCACTTCGTACCTCACGAAGACGGTATTTTTTCTACGCTAAAAGTAACTAAACGTCCGTATTTCGATACAATATTTTGAGTGCGTCTTGGTTGAGAAGATTTACATCACCTGCAAAATTTTCGAAACATTCAGACATGTAGAAATATTTAACGAAAATAAAATCTAAGAAATTTTCAAAAACGCTAAAAATGTCATGTTTCGGCGCGGAGTCAGTCTGCTTCGACTCATGTTTTCACTACTAAATAAGCAAATTTTTTCACGAAATTTTAAAGAAAGCTATGATAAATTTATTTTTATTATAATCTTTTAAAATTTCAGAGAGTTCGGAAGATAAGAACTATTTTTTTAATGTTATGTTAAAGAAGCCGATGCGAAAACAAACAAACAAACAACACAATTAAAAGCGAGAAGAAAACATTTCTTTTACAACTAAATAACAATGTATTTTCACGAAATTTTTACATGGTCTATAAAAACGTTATATTTATAAGAGATAAAAATTTCAAAGAGTTTGGTTAACAAAAACTTAAAAAAAAAAAACTATTACACTACCTATGTGAAAAAACAAGAAAATATCTTCTTACGAGTGCTTTTACCACTAAATATCAATATTTTTCACGAATTTTTCATTTCAAAATAGGATTTCATACAAAATCGGGTTATAAAATCATACAAACTTGAGGTTTGTTTAAATTTATTATCACGGACCCAGGCAACGCCGTGCGTGTCAGCGAGTCTATCAATATAATAACGAGAGAAGTTTGTGTGCGTGTCTCTAGTCTTTGTTCTGAAGAGAGAGCTGCACGCAGAGCTACTGAATTTGGTAGGAAGGCATGCATGTAGTTTTGCACCTCAAAGTTCGATTTTTAATTTTTTTTATTACAATTTTAATGCAATTTTTATGCGATTTTTTGAATTATTTAATACTTTACAGGGGAAGGATGCGCGTAGCGAAAAAGTTGAGTGGTACCGATCAATGTGGAAAAATCCTGTAGATGTTTCGAATTTTGAAAAAAAAAAATCTTTCATTAATTTATCGATAGATTAATTAAAAACATAATTAAAAAGAGATTTTTATTTCAACTTTAACGCACGCCCAGATGTTATTTTTTTCTTCTTCTTGAGACTGAGAAGAAGCTATCGGAGATCGCCTTTTTATTTTCCGTTTTTCTAAACTTGCCTCTGCCGAACCCTTAAATGTATGGTAAAACTTTTTACATATTCTAGAATTTCGTGCTTTTTTGTTTTAAACGGTTCGAAAAAATATCAAATTTAACCCTCGCAACAAAATTAATTACGAAACATCAAACTCATGATTTTTAATTTTTTCCCGTTTTTTGAACTTCGCATTCACCGAACTAGAAACAAAAACGGAAAATCATATTCCACCAAATTAAAGATTTGTGTTCACTATTTAGAACGCTGCCTTTGGTTTGAAAAAATATTAATGTTAATCCTTCGAAAACGATCATTTTCCGTACGCGATTTCGAGATTTTTGCGATTGCAACTATTCTTAAAATCTGTATCGGAGTTTCGAATCAGGTTACAAAAAACTCAAAATGCCCGACAATATCAACTTTCATACCCAGGGCTTGACAAATGCTGTCGCCAGGTCGGCACTGGTGACCAACTTTTTTTATTTGGCGACTAAGTTTTTTAATCTGACTATTTAAATTTTTTATTTATTTATTTTTTTTACAAAGCTTGAACTAAAAAATGAGCACAATGGTGATCACAATGTCCAATGTTGTGAATTTTTTCTTTTTTAATTAATTTTATATTTTTGACGCGGTACAAGTTTTACGCAGAATTATGAATTCTACATCTTTGAACTTTTTGATAGTTTTCTAACAAATTACATTTATATTTTCGAATTTTTCATGAAAATTTATAATTTTTGCGCAATTTTTAAACTAATTTTTCTGTTGACGAATATCCAAACTAATTTATGTCATGATATCTATTAAAACTATGTTTTAAAACTATTATTATTTAAAAATAGGTGTTCTCCCGTTAATGTCTGTACATATATTTATTCATAAATTTTACCAATTTCTCTCAGACATTACTTATAAAAAAGCATGGTAAAAGATTTTCATTAAAAATGTCCTTCATTTAAAAAATTAAAAACAGTCTCTAATAAAAACTTCCACCACCTAACAAAAGCGCTTTCACCCCTCGCCAGGGCATCATCAGTTGTGTTCTCTATCCAACTTCCTCTCCTTTATATAGATGACTGGTGGCTGTAGAGCTCCCCCTATCGGATTTCAATATTTTCTCTCTATCTCTCTCCCCCTCCTCCAACATTCTTCTCCAGCGGCAATCGAGCATTGAGTGTACCATGTCATTGCACGTTACTTTGGATATATTTATTTCAATTGATTCTCGTAATAACGCGTTATGCAAGTTTTCGTAGTTAGCTATTTTCTTTATTTGTAGGGTATCAAGTTGTATTGGGGTTTTAAGGTTTAATCTTGCAAGAGCTGTTGACTGTTTATTTAATTTTATATCTCGAATATGTTCTTTTTTTCTTTCTTCTATTTTCCTCTTCGTCATTCCTATGTAAGTAACTTTTTCATTTCTGCTGTTTCGACAATTTATTTTGTATATTCCTGCTGTTTGTATTTCTTCATATTTTTCTATTTCATTTCTTATGGATTTGAAGAGGGATGGATTGGGGGTTAGTGGGACTATTTTTCCTTTTTTTCTAATTCTCGTTTTATTATATAATATATATACAACCAGCACAGAGGAATCTAACATACACTCCCCCTATTCCGTATATAAAAGGTGTATCTTTGAAAATAAAACGAGAATTAGAAAAATTAGGAAAAATAGTCCCACTAACCCCCAATCCATCCCTCTTCAAATCCATAAGAAATGAAATAGAAAAATATGAAGAAATACAAACAGCAGGAATATACAAAATAAATTGTCTAAACAGCAGAAATGAAAAAATTACTTACATAGGAATGACGAAAAAGAAAATAGAAGAAAGAAAGAAAGAACATATTCGAGATATAAAATTAAATAAACTGTCAACAGCTCTTACAAGATTAAACCTTAAAACCCCAATACAACTTGATACCCTACAAATAAAGAAAATAGCTAACTACGAAAACGCGCATAACGCGTTATTACGAGAATCAATTGAAATAAATATATCCAAAGTAACGTGCAATGACATGGTACACTCAATGCTCGATTGCCGCTGGAGAAGAATGTTGGAGGAGGGGGAGAGAGATAGAGAGAAAATATTGAAATCCGATAGGGGGAGCTCTACAGCCACCAGTCATCTATATAAAGGAGAGGAAGTTGGATAGAGAACACAACTGATGATGCCCTGGCGAGGGGTGAAAACGCTTTTGTTAGGCGGTGGAAGTTTTTATTAGAGACTGTTTTTAATTTTTTAAATGAAGGACATTTTTAATGAAAATTTTTGACCATGCTTTTTATAAGTAATGTCTGAGAGAAATTGGCAAAATTTATGAATAAATATTATTGTTTACATTTATGTATATTTATTTATTTATTTATCATATTTATGAAATATTGCATATTTTCTTTTATTTGCATTTTCTATTAAAAATTTAATTAATTGATTTGGAAAAAAATAACAAAATAATATATCCTTTTAACATTTGAATTACTCTAAATATATTGCAATATGTTAACTGGTGGAAAACAAAAATATTTATCATCACCCACATCGACATTTTTAGTTTATGAAATATGGAATTAATTGTGTGATACATATCGTAAAAATATTCAAAACAAAATATCACATTAAAAATCACCATTAAAATTTTCTTTACATAAATTGTTTTTACTGTATTGAAAGAGGGGATAAATTAACATATTATATATTCTTTAAATACTTAAAGTGTGATAAATATATTTAAAAATGCATTGAAAGTTGAAAAAAAAATTACTTAAAAAATGGTAATTGTCTGCAAAAGAAGCTAAAGGAATTGAATAAAAAGAAATATATATATTATGATATTACCGTTCAGACTTTCTTTTTCACATTGTTTTTATATATATATTGTAATTTACAGACGATTTTTCATTTCTAGTTGAATTTTTCTGTATGACACCGACAGTGTTTTTACTTGTTAGAATGAAAAAAAAAATCAAATGTTATATATTATTTTTTATTTGTGTAAATCAAAAAAGATGTTGAGTTTGAACTTTACCGTTAAATGTATTTAGATGACATTAAAAATTCACATAACTGGTTAAAACTTGCATATAAGCGTTACTGGTTTAATATTTTATTACTCATTTCAAGATATGCTGTTAGAATTAAATAATCATACTTACGTTTAGAAGATTAGAAATGAAAAATATTTTGTATAAGTTATAAAAAAAAGATAAATTTTAATTTAAAACTTAATAAAGTTAAAAAAAGTAATAATTCGGGAGCGGTTATTGATATATAAAAGGTAAATAATAATAAATTTTAAACAGAATCTAGACATAAATTAGTTTGGAGTTTTGTCAATAGAAATATTAATTTGAAAATTACGAAAAAAAATGTAATATGTAAAAATTTACGAAAAATTGGAAAATGTAAATGGAATTTTTAGGAAAATATCGAAAGTTCAAAGATGCAGAATTCATAATTCTACATAAAACTTGTAACGCGTCAAATATATAAAATTAATTAATAAAGGCACATGATAGGACAAAACCCTCATCTTCGGGATTGGAAACGCGAACGCTAGTTCTGCTCCACGGAGACCTTGTTCGGAACGTAAAAAAAATGGGTATTTGAAACGCAGGCTGAACTTTAGCCCCAATTTTCTCAAAAACTAAGGTCCATTTGAAGGAAACCTTTGGCCTGAATAGTTAGGGTATGATCCCTAGAACATACTTTAAAGTCATCAAAATCTTTGCGCATCATGTTTGGCGTCCCCTTATAAGACACAAGGAAAGCTGAGAAAAACGCATTTAACATTTTCAGCTCATATAAAGTACTGAATATCATATACTGAATATCAGAGAAATCGCTCACGTTTTTAGGGTTTCGTTCATCTCACGAAACCCTATTACTCCCGCTCCTTTGTATGTCCATCACAGAGCTATCCGTCAGAATATCCGTCACAGAAACTATATAACTTACAGGCATCAAAATTTCTGTACTTATAGCTAACTGCCTACTATGAAGCTCAAAATATTAAAATTTGAAAAAATCGTATTATTTTAATATAGAGAGATAAAAAACCAAAATTCTAACACCCTTTTCCTATTAAATTTAAACATTTTTCGTTTTAGCAGTTGCCAACAATTAAAAATCCACAGTAAAATTCTTTCTACAATAGTTAATTTTCAATTGAAAGATTTCCACGTGAAAAATGAAAATGAAGTATAAAGTTTCACCAATTGAAAAAAAAAAGATTAATATGACGTCATGGTGGTAATAAAAAAGAAATTTTCAAAGATTTCTCAATAATACAAGGAGTATGAGTATGTTTATGTACAGAATCCAGCTTAATATAACGCCATTAGGGAACTAAAGAAAATTAATCTGACGTCATAACGGATTTTTCGAATGTTTCAGAACAATACAAAGCGAGTATCAATATGAGTAATAGAGAAGAGTAAATATATGAGTTTGAGGAACGTATTGAATCATGATAAAAAGCTGATTATGAAAATAATGGCATCTTTTAACATTTTGAAGGTGTTTAATTTTGAACAACATATTTAATTTTGATATGACAGAGTAACGAGAAAAATCAACCGGCCAATTTTTACTTTATAAAAAAATGCCTTTTTTTTGCTTTGAAAATTAAATTTTTTTGGATTTGTTAGGGAAAGGATAAAGTGTTTTGAAAGGAATATTAAATGAAACCCTTTATGAGATCTTCGATAACACATACCCACTTGCTTTTATAATTATTATTACAAGGAAATAATGAAATTACAAGTCTAATATTTAACACTACATATTTTTCTAACTCTTCACGAACTTTCTCCCATTCTACATATACATTAATGTGTTTAAAATATTCACGTTGTTTTAATAAGTGCTATTATGGAATTATTTTGACTCGTTCTCTAATTTCACAAGTTCCGGCTTTTTAGTATATATATTTTTTAATAACATGCAGACGATAATGCTTATGATTCTTTTTCCGATACGCGCAACCGTGTGTTCTATAAGCTTAAAAATAAAATAAGCCATAAGATTAAAAGCAAATAATATCTTATTAATTTAGATAGAATGTTAAGTGCTGAAAAGCCATTTCAACTTACTTTATTATTTAAACTTATGAAATCTATGTTATTACTTACATTTTAATTCAAAGAAATTGCAAAATTCACTGGTATAAAAAGAAATGTAGAAATCGAAATCATTAAATTCGCAAACGTTTCAAAATTTTTTTGTAGTAAATCCATGCCAACATAATCTGCGTCAAATTCAGACCGGCATAATAAGCTCTGGCAATGAAATCCAATTTTTTTAATTTTATTCTGAGAAATCTGTCGAGATTCGGAAGCTAAATTTGATTTAATGTGTACAAAGATTCTTCAGTATTTTTTACAAATTTTTCTGAGAATACGCTTTAAGGAGACTTTCCTTGTGAGACACGGTCAGTGATGTTCGATTCTTATTTTATTTTTAATTTTTCCATGAAATTAAATCCCTTTTCAGAATTTCGAAAAATAAATCCTAAAATGTAGACGAAATTCCAAGTTTCTCTTGGTTTTTGTTCCGAAATAAACTGATTTCTGAAAGTTTTATAAATCCAATTAGTTGTTCATATTCTTATGTATATTGATCAAATTACACAGTTCTGAATTGGGGGATGGTTATTTCAGAAAAATATAACTTTCTTCAAGATATTGGTTTCGTAAATTTCCTCTGTAATTAAATAATTATTCTTAAGCACTCGACTATATTTTTGAAGAGTACTTTATTAAAAATTAAAGTTTATTTTCTAAGGTTATATGTTGAAATGCATTGCATAATGTCATTAGTTCTAATGACATTGTCGACTAATGACATTACTTTAATTATGAAATATTTTTTCTGAAAATATTGTATCTGAAAATCTGCGTTTCATCAGCAATGTGACGAAAAAAAGGTGGAAATTTCTTCACAATTCTATGAAAACTTGACGTAAATTTACGAAAATGCAATTTGACATATAACCTAAAAAATTGTATATTAATCCTGAAGAAGACAAAAGTTTGTATTCTTCCAATTTTAATATTTTATAACTTATTTTCTAAATTTATAAAACTAATTTGTGTTTGTATTATGCAGAATATCATCCCATCTAACACTCATTCTCTTTCTGTATTTATACAGTAGAACCAGATAATGCGAAATTGGTTAAATCAAACGTAATAAATAGCGATCTTTTTCATTCCCTGCAAAACACAATACGTTATATCATATATTCTAATACAAGAAAAACTTGTGTGTTTGTGTATATACAGGGTGAATCTAAACTCTTGGGCAAAACATTAAGGGGTGATAGTACACATCAAGACAAACAATATTAAATAGGAAACTAAGTGTCCCAAAAGTCTTCCGAAGGAGATAGGCGCCATTAAAGTTTAGGGTCAAAATTTCTAATAATCATAAAAAAACGGAAAAATTGGTCAATTCGTTTGCGGTTTTCGCTAAAATTATTCTTTATGTCAGTGTTTTCTTAAAAATAAATTTTAAAGAAAAAGTTAAAAAAGTGTCGATAGAGGGCGCTTTAGACTTTGGAGTAACGAACAACTATTTTTTACCGTTATTTTTTGTATCCGATTAAATGCTTTCAAAAGCTTAGACTTAAACTTAAATTTTGAGCACAAAATCTAAATCGTTGGGAGTGGTTAAGTAGTGCAAACTGAACTGCGTTCAGGAGTTGAAATTTGAACCCCCCGCCCGTAACACAGTTCAGTTATTCCCGATCTTGGTGTCGTAGACCAGGCAGAAACTACTACCCCCTACACGTAAAATAAACGATAGAGGGATGACAAAATTAAATAAAAAATTTATTTTAAAGATAAAGTTCAAAAATGCTGTTAGAGGGCGCTTTAGACTTTGGAGTAATGGTCAACTATTTTTTTACCGTCGACTCCGACGAGGGCCTTGTTGCGAGGATTGCCGTCGTAGCAAGCGATATCCGGGAGATGCCCGAGGTATTCACTAATTTTCGCAACTCCCTCCGCCGGCGGCGAGAGGACTTCATCGTTGCTGGTGGGCACTCTTTCGAGCAGTTTTTGTGATTCCTCACGAACATCATGCGTGTACCATTTTCAACGTGTCAACCTTCATTCATATTACGCACTACATGCATACATCAAATTGTTTCTTTTTATTTTGCGCGGAGAAATTGCTCATGTCTGTTATGAATAAATTTTCTATTTAATTTTGTCATTACACTATTGTTTATTTTACGTGTAGGGGGTAGTAGTTTCTGCCTGGATTAATTTTAACACAATTATTCAAATTGGTAAAGAAATCATATGAGTTGTAATTTTCCAACTGCACGAAAAATGGCCGGGCCAGGATTCTAACCTGCGATCTCTTGGCTCGAGTTGCCATGCTCTACCAACTGAGCTATCCCGGCATGAACTGGATGAATTATGCTCTCCAGATTCAACCGAGATAGCTCAGTTGGTAGAGAATGGTAGCTTCAAGAGATCCCAGGTTCGAATCCTGGCCCGGACATTTTTAGTCCAGTTGGAAAATTACAACTCATATTGTTTCTGCCTGATCTACGACACCAAGAACGGGAATAACTGAACTGTGTTCAGGAGTGGGGGTGGGGGGGGAGGTGTTTCAAATTTCAACTCCTGAACTCAGTTCAGTTTGCGCTACTTAATCACTCCCAACGATTCAGATTTTGAGCTCAAAATTTAAGTTTAAGTCTACGCTTTTGAAAGCATTTAATGAGATACAAAAATAACGGTAAAAAATAGTTTTTCGTTACTCCAAAGTCTAAAGCTCCCTCTATCGGCATTTTTTGAACTTTATCACTAAAATTTATTTTTAAGAAAATGCTGACATAAAAAATAGTTTTAGCGAAAACCGCAATCGAATCGACCGATTTTTCCGTTTTTTATAATCATTTGAAATTTTGCACCCTAAACTTTAATGGCGCCTATCTCCTTCGGAAGACGTTTGGGACCCTTAGTTACCTATTTAATATTTTTGTCTTGATGTGTACTATCACCCCTTAAAATTTTGCCTAAGAGTTTAGATTCAACCTTATATATATGTATATGTATATTTGAAAATTTTATCTTAAAAACGGCTCTAACGATGTTGACAAAATTTTGTACCCTACCGTTTTGGGGCACCCGGAAAACATTGGGCTAGGTCACATGTTCTTCGAATATTCGATTAGTGGGTCAGTTTTGGGTCAACGCAGGTCAAGTTAATTTTATCTAAAATACGGCTCTAACGATTTTGATTAAAGTTTGTTTCCTACGAGTTTCGGGCACGAGAAAATCATTGGGTTAGGTCACATGTCCGAGAAAATTCGATTAGTGGGTCATTATTGGGACACTGTGGGTCAAGCTAATTTTATCTAAAGAACGGCTCATACTATTTAGACTAAATTTTGCATCCTATGGTTTTCAGGTACGAAAAGACTGTTGGGCTACACCCAGAAAAAAGTTTTGTTGAATCAACAAAAATATGGTTGACCCAACAAAACTTTTTGTTTAAATATGGGTCAATGGAAATTTTGTTTGAAAAAAAATTTTTTTTGCAATTCCAAAAACAATTTTTGTATCGTGAGCAGAAAATGTTTTGTTAATTCAAGTAAAATGGTTCAATTTTACTTGAATTTTGCTAAAACAACCAAAATGTACTCAACAAAACGTGTTTCGTAGTTTTAATCAATTCCTTTTTCTGGGTGTAGGTTAGATGTTCGAGAAAATTCGATTAGTGGGTCATTATGGGTCAAGCAATTTTTATCTAAAAAGCGGCTCAGACGATGTGAACTAAATTTTGTATCCTACGGTTTTTGGGCACGATAAAATCATTGGGCTAGGTCACATGCTTGAGAAAATTTGATTAGTAGGTCATTTTTGGGTCACTGTGGGTCAAGTTCATTTTATATAAAAAACGGCTCAGACTATTTTGACTAAATTTTATATGCTACGGGTTTCGGGCACGATAAGCCAATTGGGCTTGGTCACATGTTCGAGAAAATTTTATTAGTGGGTCATTTTGGTCATGGGTCATGATATTTGAAATCAAAGGTAATTTTGGCTGAGCATAGCTCGGTCGTCTCTGCTCGTATATACATATAGCGAAAACCCGGAAACACTATTTTCTAATAGCAAAATTTCTTATTAATTTCAAATTTTGCCTTTTAAATAAGGATTCGGTTACCATTCGGAGAAAGCGGTATTGAAAAAGAAAATAGTTAATTATGATCACATTGCATATATATATATATATATATATATATATATATATATATATATATATATAATGGTACCTTGGTTAACGACAAGTGGCTGTGCAAATAATATCTCTTGGTTAACGAAATATTCGTTGATTAATGACTGTTGATTTTCTGATAGCACAACTTCAATAAATTGAATTACAAACAAGAAATCAATGCTGCAGTAGATTAGCATTAGTGGGCTTGATGAAAAAAAAGAATACCAACTTCAACGAGTCTACAATTTCAATAAGACTAGGTTATTTTTGCAGAAAATCCGCAAAAGGACATTTTTTACAAAAGGAAAACAAGTTGGAAATTGTACGTCAAACGTTACAAACGAGGTGCGTTCGTACGCACGTTTTAGAATTAAATTCATGATATCCCGTGCGTAGAACGGGTTAAACAGCTAGTTAAGTATATATTTTATGACACTGTTCATACAAATATCTTAACTAGTTATATAAATATTCAGATATATATGTATCAGCTAGTTATATAAATATTCAGATCTTGATGATTTTTAATTCTGTGAAATGAATTATATCGTCTGCAGATTAATTTCTGTTATAAAATAAGTATCTCGGTCGCTTGACGATTTAACATCCATCGGAAGCTCCTATAACAAAAAAGCACCGATTTAAAAAAAATCAAATTTCTTAATAAATATTTTTATTAATATCTCCTAAAGTTTTGATTCGATTTTAATAAAATTTGAAATGTCTCGACAAAATTCAGCAAAGATAATATATTTTAAATTGCAAACCATTTGGTTGGGTAGTTTTTGCGTTGTTATATGCGGACAGACAGACAGACGGACAGACAGACAGACGGACGGACAGACGGACGGACCAAGCGACGACTATAGGTGCTACGTATTTATATAATTACGAACGCACCTAAAAAAACATTTTCTCGGCATAAACAAATGAATGAAAGGTTAACATTGCTTTTAACAGCAAGCATAAGGGAAGATTGCAAGGTAAAGACAATGTTAATTTACCATTCAGAGAACCCCGGAAAATTCAAAAAGTTGAATGTCTCTAAACCTATCTCGTTATTTTGTAGACGTTTAGCATCAATGCCTGGGTCACAAAAAGTAAATTTAGTGACTGGATTTGCAAAGTGTTCCAACCAATTTTCAAACCCTATCTTGAGCTAAGCAGTCTGTCTCTAATCACTATTTTATCCTTCGATAACGCACTTGGATATCCCACTGACATGCGAAAACAAATATCAGAGCAATTAAATTTTATCAAGGTGATTATTCTTCCTCCTCGAACTAACTCTCTGATTTAATCCCTGAATTAGCTAATAATTACAAATGTTAAACTCTGTCACACAAAGGCACATTTTATTCAGCTCTTTGAAACATATTAATCAACCAACATAACCCAATGATGATTTTGAAAAGAAAAATTCCCCATTACAGTAACAATTAGGCTAATTATAAAGACCTTGTAAGAATGAAAAATGAAGTAGATCGGAGAAGCATGAGGCTGCGCAACAGAGTTCTGCAATGATTATGAAAAAAATCAGATAAAAAAAGTTTAAGGACACACAAGTTTCTAAAGGATATTCTGAAAGCTGTTAATGATCTTAACTTAGAAGTAGAAGAAGAATATGCTAATGAAATATTGGAGATAGTTGATCGTAAACTGACTACTGACCAACTGAAAGATTTTGTTCAACAGAAAATTGAAAAAAAAAGAAATGACAATTTCTTATAAAGACAAAGATGAAGAGAACAAATTAAAACAAATTACGACTGCTGAAAAAAAAAAATGTTTTGACAGAATTGGAAGAAGTTCGGATTGTTCCAAGAAAATAGAATCCAACTAAATCTGGAATTATGAGAAAATCAGATATTGTTATTGAAAAATCCCTGTAGTTCTTCAGATTTGTTTTTTTAATAGAGGCAGAAACAAATAACCCTAGACATATTTTTTACAGGTACATTCGTTAAAATCTCCGACGTGTACTTCTGGTAAAGTTTCCTAATTAGAGACTTTGTTCATGTTCAATTAAATATATTAATGTTATTTTTTTGTATGAAATAAAATAAAGGATATTTAGCACATTTTACGGACATTTGATATGAGTTTTATCCACATTTTCAATATGTACTATGGTTCTGAGGAGGACCGAAAAAAATGAATAAACTTTCAATAAAGCTAATAATAAATCCTGATTCGAATAATGATGGTTTTGGTTAACGACGGTAATCATAGAACAGATTGCCGTCATTAAGCAAGTGTCACAAATAAACAGTGCTGTTTTCTAGTTACCCGCTTCTATATTTCATCATGGATAAAACATTACATAGTCTCTTTCATTTACCATTTCAGATATTTATAATGTATACAAAATTATAAAATATAAGAAGAAAATACTAAAAAGCATAAACGCGGAATCGTTGAAAAATTTTAAAAACATATAAAAACTCCACACACAAAAAAGGATATAAAAATATATAAAAAAATATTTAATAGAATTTCTTGCAAAAAATGTACAAAATTGAAATGCCTTGATGTCTGGACTGCTAAAGAAAGTTTAAAACATTTATTTTTTAAAAAGGACGGGAGGAGGTATGCACGTACACATTGATTTATCATACATTATTCTATACAGTGTGTTTCATAAAAGATGGGCAAAACTTTAAGAGGTGATAGTACGCAGCCAAATAAATAACTTTCATCAAAGAATGCATGGACGGATTTAAAACGCAAAAGCGCTAGAGGGCGCCGAAGGAGATGTTGTTGCACGAGAAAAAAACACACAAAGCACTGTTAAGTGACAAAAGCAAGTTTAAAGACATGCGATTACAATAAGTGTTCGAAACAGTGATAGGCAGTGTCTATGCATGCGATACAACGGCGAAGAAAGGATTGGGAAACTTTCTGAAGAAAAACAGGCATATCGCTCATTTCCCCTGCAGTGGCCGAAAGTCTGGCGACGAGGTCCTCTGCAGATTCAATTGGAGTCTCATACATAATAACCTTCAGCTTTCCCCACAAAAAGAAATCGAGACGTGAAAGATCTGGCGAGCGCGGTGGCCAAGCTACAGGACTACCTCGCCCAATCCATCGGTTGCGAAATGTTATATCCAGATAGTTTCGCATGTCTCGTACATAATGAACTGGTGCTCCATCTTGCTTGAAACACATTACCCATGCGGGGGAACGGCGTTCAACATGTCTGGCAGCACCTGTTGCAGAAACTTGAGGTATTTTTTTCCGTCAAGGCGTTCTGGCAGAAGAAGTGGTCCGAGTAGGTGGTCTCCAATTATTCCTTCTCAAACATTGATAGTAAAGCGTCACTGATGAGCATGTGAATAAGTGGCATGTGGGTTTACATCCACCCATACATGTTGATTGTCGGTGTTAAATGCACCTTCACGTGTGAAGGTACATTCATCCGGGAAAAGCACAGTTGCCCCCAAAATCTGAATTTACCGTGTTCTGCTGCGGAAACCAGCGGGCGAATTCCATACGATGACGATAATCCCTTTGAGTCAGGTCCTGGACTCGTTGAACATGATAAGGATGCAAACGTTCATCCTTCAGTACTCTCCATGTCGTGGAGTGTGATACATTTAATTGCTCAGCCACTGCGCGTGTACTTATACTTGGATGATCAATCCAGAATTGCTTCCACAACTAACGTTCCGTCCGTCTTTGCACGACCTGTGCCGGAAACTGAGAACGGATCCCGTCTCACTCAACTGTCGGTGCAAGCGCTCAAATGTTTTACGGTCGGGCCACCTCCTGTTGGGAAACCACTCGTCGTACAATCGTTGACCCTCTGAGTTATTTCCATTTGCAGTTCCGTAGATAAAATGTATATCAGCCATTTTCCCTATTAGTGAAGAGCAACATCTTCCGATACTTTCCTACCACGATTGACAGTTGCACAGTCGGATCAGCGGCTTTTATGTATTAATCGAGACAAAATTTTTCATACGCGTTCTTCTTCTTCCCCAAATCGCATTTACATGCTATTAAAGTCGTTCTTTTTCCTATAATTCACAACAAGAATGGAATTTTAGCGTTTGCATGTGCCAAGTTTCTAAAAGCACCAGCACCTTTGCGTTTTATTTCCGAACGTGCATTCTTTGATGAAAGTTGTTTATTTGGATGTGTACTATCACCTCTTAAAGTTTTATCCATGATTTATGAAACACTTTGTATAATAAGACCTTATTCTAGGCCATACTTGTATGCCTTTAAATTAATATTTTAATTTTCACTTAATTCTAAATTAACGTCTACATATTCATCGACATTATTATTATTATTTTTCTTTTACATATATTTAAAACTATTTTACACCTACATTCATCATTCTATATATTTTTAACAATATTAACGATTTACTTTCCTCTCTGTTAACTTTTGTTTTATTACCTTATTCTTCTATTTTAATTTTCATATAAATTTATTTCTATGAAGATTTTCAGTAATGTACTTTCATTTATATTTTTTTAACCTTTTGACTGAAACTATTATTGCCGAAACGTCAGTTAAGGCTCACTGTGGAGGCGCGAAAAGGTTTGGTTTCTGTCTGTCTGTCTGTTTGTCTGTCTGTTCCGCAATTACTGCCGTAAAAATCGTCCTATTAGGTCAATTTTTGGTGGGTATGTTGGTGAATTATCCGGAATTAGCTGTATAGTTTTTAGTTACACTGGATTCATTGGTTCGAAAAATATAGAACATTTCTGTTTAGGTCATAATGCTTTCCTATGGGAATGCAGCCGATTTTCAAATTTCATTTTTAACTGAAATGGAAATCGCATTTTGAATAATGGATTTAAACGTAAAATTATTAATGCTAAATTTTCGATATGCAGGCTTTAAATATATCCAATAGCTTTGAAAATTTGCTGATACATTCATTAGAATTTAGAAATGAATTGTTTAAATTATTCGAAATTTTTTTGCATTTGTTCGGGAAATATAAAACATTTTATTTTCATATTTTTTACAAATTTTAAGATGCATTTCTTTTTACTTTGCTCTTTAATTTATTAGTTGCTTAGCAACCCTATTTCAAAGAATATCAAAATAATAAAATTCAAGTAAATCGCACTATTTTGCTGCAATATTTTATTATAAAAATAAATTATTTTTGCATTCTATTGCCATAAATAAAGAATTTATTTTAATACAAGTTTTTTTTTTTTTTTAATCCGAAAAGTTACATGAATAAGAAGTTCATAAGAATTTCAGAATATCATTGTATAAACGGTGTTTAATTTAACGCTTCTAATTTCTGAGACCTTCGAATTCTTTTATATGCCTATAAATATGTATGTTATATATTAAAAAATTAAATTGCTTATTGTAAGATGTTAAACAATATTAAAAGTGAGATTAAAAGAAACAATGAGTTTTTGAGCTGACGTTGAGGTTCCTGATCTACAGATTTACTAGTCTTATTATAGTTCATAGTTCCGATTTTGCGTGGCAGCACTGGCTATTTTTACCCCTTTTCTTCATATTATCTCTCTTCCTTGGTTCAAATTTACTTAGCTATTTCCTCTCACATAGTATTACGTTTAGTATCTTGCATTAATCTCTTTTCAATGTTTAATGCCTGGTGAGTTAGTTGTTTTAAACTCTTTCCAACATTGTTGAAAAGTGCTTATGAATTCCATTTGTCTGCCTGTCCATGCTCGCGTAAATATACTGCGATTGACATGCAACTGATATATGTTATTCAATTTTTTGGTATTGAAAATGAAGTGTGTAGAATTTAAAGTTTATTTACAGGGACACTCAAAAGCATCCCGTTCCATTACGATATATGTAAAAAAATCTTTCGCGGTGTATTTTAATGATGGTATACCTTTTCAAACATATTGAAATTGATATATATCACTGATGTGCACTACAAGAAGCTTACCATAGAATATGGTTTGCATAGCATTTATTGTTTATTTACAGGAACATACAAAGAAATTCGTTTACTGCAGTGTCTACGAACAATAATTGATGAAAGTGCGTTTTCAGTTGTGGTACGCGTTTTTTAAATTTAACTAATTTTTTGCTTATTACTTAGAGTATATAAATGCTATAGATCATATACAGGGTATAACATGAGATCTCGAGTACATTTCCGTTTATTATTGACGAAAATTTCCGACACGAAATTTTCAACTGTGCTGTGCGTTTCTTATCTGAACTAAACGTTAGCGTACTATGTAATATGTACACAAATCTATAAAACATGTACAGGGCTGCACAAAATAATTCCTATATTTTTCCGACTTAATTGTAATTCCTGAATTTTGGTTTTCAATTTGTTCACTTATACATAATTTTTCACCTTATTAAACGGAGAAGTTTTGTTAAGGTGTTCCAAAAGTATTAGAAATTGTGTCATAATCTATGTTTGACGCATGATTTTTTTCTTATTGTTACTTAAAAAGATAGTTATCCATTATAGTTATTCAATTCTTGGATATTCTTAATTTATTTCAATTATTCTGTGTTTTTTCGATATCTTATACAGAAAATTCGTAAAAATACAACTAAATATATTGCTTGAAGGTGCGTAAAAACATACATAAAACATTAAAAGCGCATTAAAGTCCTTTTAAAAATTCAAAACGTTTTCAACCGAACTACTCGGTCGTCATCAGTGAAAAACTAATAGTTAAGTCTTAACTATTAGTTTTTCACTGATGCTGACCGTGTAGTTCGGTTGAAAACGTTTTGAATTTTTAAAAGCAATTTAATGTGCTTTTAAATGTTTTATGTATGTTTTTACGCACCTTCAAGCATTATATTTACATTTAGTTGTATCTTTATGAATTTTAATTATTAAACAAGGTCAATTTGCACTAAAATTTTAACTTTTTATCTTATACAGAGTTAATATTGTCGTTTGCAGGCCGTATACCGATAATATTCAACGAAACAAATATATTTACCACTAGGAAAACGTATGCGAGACATGCACAAAAGTGAGCTGAGTCTCTTTGATGTCGGCAAAGAGACTTGATACTTTCTAGTTTAGAAATGGATATTAACATATCGACACATACAATATATCTGCAATAGCTTATGAAACGTTTTGGAAAAGCTCACGGCTGTCAAAATTTACGACGAACAATATGTAAACCGGAATGTTTCATTCTTATAGAAGTTTGTATTGTTTTTGTAAATGTTTTGTAAATTTATTGTAATAGTATTGTAATTTTTGTAGAATATTATTGTAATATGTTTTATAATACTTTTGTAAAGATAGAGTCTTTGTTTTCATAACAACAATGAAAATCTATTTGTAAATTGCTTCGTGTGACAACAGTTAAATAGTACTAGCAGAGCCAACGGGTTATTCAGGTTATTCACTTGCACCTTTCTGGTAAAATTTATAAATATTCATTAAAACGGACTGTCATTTACAAAAACGGAGATATGCGCATCCGCTCTACAAATCGTTAAAAAAAACTATCTTCATAAAATGACGTTAATTTTATGGAATCATAATCAAATCACTAATTATTTTTTAAAAGAAAATGCAGTTTTACTTTGACGTGTGTAACAGAAAAATATTCGATTTCTTTGAGAATATGGAAAAAAATGCAAAACATTAAACCAAATGGGCCCAGCATTTAGTGGAATTATATTTCGCATGGGATTATTTTCAAATGAAAACTTACATTTTCAAAACTAAATTTACAATGATTACATAAAGATGAAGCCATTTTCTTGACACCTTCAGTCTTGACATCAGTCATAAAGTTTAGTTTTAAAAGAAAAAGAGCTTACTCTAAAAAGCGGCTTTTATGTTCCATTTCCTATTTCTTAATTATTAATTACTAAAATAATTAATTACTGTAAATAGTAGACAATTATACCTCTGCATCGAACATATTAAAACACTTAGCTATAAGATATTGATGTAATATGCAAACGAAATTAGAAATAAAACATAGCAACCGTTTGCTTATTGTCAGTTTGACGTAACACTGAAAACGTCTCATAGAATGTGAGGTCATACTTACAGGATTACTTTTTATTTTATTTTTTTCATTGAATATGTTTCTTGAAAATTAAATGGCTGCTATACAGTAGATATTTTAACTTCAAGTAGTACATTTAAATGAAAGTACTGGTACCTTTTAATCCACTTATAGTAATTTTGTTTAACTTTTAGCGGAAAATATGCATTATGTATGCATTAATGACGTCAATTTGGGATGCGAAAATATTGCAAATGGATGTGAATTTTTAATTGTTTTAATAAACGAAGTACACCTGTTATAATATTTTTAATTGTTACGCTGTTTTTTAAAGTGTAGCAACATGAAAAAATTACATTAAAAATTTAAATAAAATAGCTTTGTAGAAAGATAGACTATAGCAGTTGGGTAAAAAAATTATAACGCGTGGTTTGGGAAATAGTTAAAGTATCCAGTAATTTTATTCGGATTCGGAAACGTAAATATATATAGCTTCGTGTAAATTGGTCAAACGTTGTGTATTTTTATAAGGAACATACGCACCCACACTAACATTTATAGACTAGCAGAATCTCTCGACTTTGCATTCGTTAACGATAGGAGCATCCCGGGTTTAAAAAATAAAAATGCAATAATACGGTAATAAGAATAACGGAACTCTGTGTATCCACGCCCATAAATCGTTTAAACGAAAATAAGTAATAAAGTTATACTTTGACGCAATCATAGTAAAATCCCTCAGATTTATAAATGAGAATATAGGCTTGTTTTGGCGCGTGTAACAGAAAATATTTAGTTTTCCTGACAATACCAAAAAAATGCAAAAAAAAAAATAAATAAATAATCAAACAGCGTAACATTTAGAGAAATTCTGTTTCGTATCGCTTTATGTGAAAGGGAAACTTATAGTCCCGAAGGAAGCATTAGATGTTCGCTACCAATTTTAGCGTCGATGATTTTGGTATATATGAAAGATTATGATGCAGATAAATAAATACCAGAGATTTATTTAATTTGATGATAACGTACGTCATAAGATAAATTCATATCCTACAGATCGGTCATTCTGACTTGATGGTGTCTCGACATCAACATCTTGACTTGTTCAATATTCATTTTTACACAGCTAAATTTAGAGATATATTCTATCTTGTACAGAAAATTTCGATTACAACATAGTCTTACATGTTCAAAATACACGCACATATACTTAATCTACGATAATTTATCCAGCAGTTTAACCCATTGGCCACGGCTTCATATACTCAGCTCCGGTTGACGACTTTCCTGGACCTTCATGATCTCCTATTTTTTTCTACTTCATATCATGATACTTGGCAGAAGTTATCTTTCATATGGCTCAAAATATTTTTCTTTCAGTTTCTCAATTTTGCCAAACCGCGTCTTCTTTATAGCCAAGATATCTCCTACCTCGTACTTTCTCGACTGTTTTTTTTTTTATTGAATTGCACCTTGTTTTCTTCCTGTATTTTAAGTATGTTTTTCTTCGCCTCATCTCTGATGACTTGGTTTCCTCCATATACTGTTCTTCCAAAATTCTTTTGATGTCTGGTATGTCGCTGTGCTTCATTTTAACTCCTTTCATTAACTCAAAAGGAATATATTTTGTGCTTCACGTTATGGTGCTATTGATATAATTACTTATAATTTCGGCACATACTTATACCACTCGGATTCGTCACTGCAAGACAATTTTACAACACTTGTATCAATGTTCTGTGTATCCTTTCCACCTGTTTATTTCCTCTTAGCATCCCCATTATTATATTCAAATTCTCAATTTTTTGCTTTGTACTAATTCCGTGAATTTGCTTGCAGTAAAAACTGTTCCTATATCGGATATAATTCTAGTTGGATTCCCAAAAGTGGTTTATTGTAGATCCAATTGATCTATCACGTCATTGGCCGGTGTTGATTTCACTGGTTAAAACTATGTGAACTTCATAAATGTATCTACTATGGCGAAAATATATTGGTATTTTTTATTTGCGAGGGACAATGGACCTATGTGGTCGATGTGGTATGTTTCTAAAGGTCTGTCTTCCTTTAGTATCGGATTTAAAAAACATTCAGCTGTTTCTTGTTTCCTATTATACAATATACATTCAATACAGTTTGAAATTACTGTTTCTACTTTCTTCCTAAATACAGCTATAAGAAATTCTCGCCTAACTAGTTCTTCCGCCTTTGACACAGCAAATTTCCCTCGTTCATGAATTTTTCGTATGATTTCTCGTTGCATCCCTTCTAGCACTAACAACATTTATTTTCCATTCTCGGATCTATAAAATATCTCTTCTTTACTACGTATTCATTCGACAATATATTTTTAACTAGGGCTACTATAATACAGGTTGAATTAACAAGCATTTTGTTGCACACTTAGACCACTTTGTTTTTGCATTGCTGCCCACGTGGTTAGAAGTGTCGTGGCCAATCGTTCTTCTCCTACGGGCAATTAAATGGCGGCGGCGTGAGTCAACCCGGATTGTATGAGCCTTATCTTTAACTAGTGACTTGATCTCTTTTATGGATTCATCTAGCCATTTGCGCTATTGCTATTTTGTTCGTTACTTCTCTTTGTGATCTAGTTATAACCAGTACTGATTGTATTATATGTACGTTTCGACTTAATGCGTGTGCATGTTTCATTCTTGTTGCTACTCGATGTTCAACATCGTAGTTATATTCTGCGATGAGTAATGCCCATCTTGCTACTTTAGGTGCTAAATATTTTTTGTTTAAAGTTTTCTTGAATGCAGCGCAATCCGAGATGATTTTATTTTATTATTAAACGGGTAGATCCCCGTCTTTTCAAACCCTTTTATAGCAGATAAAGCGCCCTCAAAATTTTTGTCACATACAGACAGATAGACTCACAGACAGATATTTTCTAAAAACCATCAAATCGTGTTCAGGACCTTCTAAAACGTATAAATCTATCGAAAACTGAAAGTCGAAATTTTTTACGAATCCAATACTAGATTAGATAGAAGAAAGTAAAAATTATTTGTAGTTTATTAGGTACAAATATTTTGATACACAGAAAATTAAATACTTAAAAACTACCATGAAATTAAACAAAAGGTTAATGTCGCGAATAAACTAATTTAGCCCGAACTCGATGATTTAATATATATTTTTTCAACTTAATTTGGAATATAAATGACTAAAAAACAGTTTTCTGTATATCAACTTAATTTAAATTTAAATAATACTTTTTGTATAGTTTTTAAATATTTATAGATCGTAAAACAATAACTAAACAAGTGAATTCCATTTCAGTCACGCAAATAAATGAGTTGTCCAAAACCGGGAACTTCCGTGTTATGTCCCGGCGGTTATGTCCCGACGACCCGGCGGTTATGTCCGGGTTATGTCCCGACGACTTGCATACCTTCTTTGTCCTACCACGCCATTTTCATGAAATGTTACTCTAGCGTTGTTCAAACAACTCATAGACACGTATAGAAAACGTTAAAATAACAAGTAAATAATGGGCTATCATACGTTTTACTTACCTAAACTAAATCCTTAGGCATTTAGGATTGGTAACGTAATATTGCAGATGCCGAATTGTTAACTTTTTCACGTGAAACTTTAAAAAAATCTCCACTGCGAAATGAGTTGTTTTACACGACTACTGTTTACTGGGTGCTGTCAAGCCCCTCGCCTAGAAGTAATTCTAGAAGTTTCCGCTAGATACTGCCACAAATCAAGCCATAAAACCTAAATCCACCTACCCGGTGTTGTCCGACTCTCCACTACATATCCTTTGTAAGATCTCGGGAAAGATAGACTTTATATGATGAAAATACTTTAAAATTTTCTGTTCAATCCTATACTGCTGAATGGAAATTGCACTTTACTTAAGATTTGTGAAGTCTGAAATGAGACGAGAAAAATTTAGTGTTAAAAATCTTTTGTTGCAAATTTTGCAATGAAATATTTTCTTTAAGTGTTCATTTTCTGTTCAAATCTTGCGACGTAATATAGTTACATTTATATTATAAAAAGCACAAAAAATAAGTAAATAAAAAATTCCTTTTGAAAAAGAAGGAAAGAAGCATATAAAGCAGGAGATCGGACTGTATGAAACTATGTAATATGTTAAAATAATTAGTATTCTGTAATATCATTTAAAAATATATTACTATATACTAAATTTTAAAGTATTTAATGAAACAAAAAAAGGTATTGAGAGCAGAATTTTCATTTTGACCTCTTTTAGAAAAAAATCGGGACGCTGAACGAAAGTGGACAAAAGTAAAACGACTAATTTTACACATGTCTGGCATATAAAATTTATGACCCATGAAAATTGTGTTCCTGATATTTATTAATAATAAAAATATTTTTTTAATTCACCATTTAATTAAAAAATAATAATTTCTTATTAATCATAATCTAATAAATCCACAAAGCAAATGTTAATTGCATGATGGGTATTTCATTTTATGGAATACCTTTCTGTAAAATTGATCGATTTTAACAAAATAAATCAGTTGTTAACTAAATAAGAAATGTTGATTGCTTGGAGGTTGCAAGTGAAGATTTTAAAACATACAATTAAATCTCTTAAAAAACTATTGTTAAAAGATTTAATAAGTTTAAATTATAATTTCTAATAATGAATATAATTTATCCAAATTGTTCATTAAAGAACTAGTTTTTTAATAAAATATTTATATTTTCATAAGATAAAATTATTTGTATTGCCCTTTTATTATGTTATAAAAAAATGACTATTTTGATGCAGTTTTAAAGTGTAAAAAAGCATGGATATAAAATTTTCTAAACCCTTGTTTCCGAGCTGTGTGAATTTTTGAGAGTATACTGCAAAACAATAATTGCTGCAGATATATTTTATTATCGGTTGGTATATGCTCAGATATATTAATTTTAGTTGGTATACAAAGCCACCAAAAATTAACATACATGTGAATTATTGTTTGATTTCTACTGTATTTTGTCTTACTAGTGAATTGCTGGTGTCATCCTATTTTGTTTTTATTTTCTTACTATTCTATATTTAATATTTTTAACTAATGAAAAAAATTGATCAATATTACAAATTTTTTTTAAAACTTTTTATTGATGCATCTATAAACCATGTAATATAAAGAATCTACATATACTGAATGTTTGCAAATATAGGGTTGCATAGGGTTGATCAAATGAAAAGGTACGAAACGACACGGTGGGTACAAATTTAGACTTTATTCAAAATATTCACCATAGGCCTGAGCACAACAATCTCACTGATGAACAAGCCGCAGTTTTCCTTGTTCCCAGAATTCCTGTGGCCGTGACGCATCCTTCACAGCGTCCTTGAGTACGTCGTCCGGGTTGAAGCGTTTCCCTTTTAGTCCAGTCAAATTGTGCTCAAAAAGTGCTTGAAGTGGAAAATTCTGGTGTAATTGTTATTAGTGGCTTAATTGATGTTTTTTGGGGTGCTGAATACGAATCTGAAGTTTTCCAACAAAATTTCGTTCGGCAAATTTGTTTTTTTTTTTACAAAAAACCTGTAAAAACACGGACTTTTTTCGTTTTTTTCAAAATAACTCCAAAATTGTGCATTTTGCGTGAAAGTCGGCAGTATATGAGTTAAAGAGAATAAAATTTCCTACATTTTATGTACTGAAAGATTTTTTCTATGATCAATGGTTTAGCCGTGAGAGTGCCGCAAAAATGGGTATTAAAAACAAAAACTGTAAAAAAACGGGAATTACGGCACTGTATGTCGGTGTAACATGGAAACAAACCATTTAACGAAAATATTAACCATCATTTATATTAAAGATTATATGATTGACTATATTTTATGCATTTAAAGTAGGGGGAAAGTGCGGTTCTGGCACCAGTGGAAGTTAGGAGCAGTGGAGCAGCTCCACCTACTTTCATGAGTCAAAGTTGCACCTCCTCCGGGGAGTTCTTTCTCTAAGAGGTGATAAAATTTTCTAAAAAGAGGTAAAATTAGGTAAAGGAAGTAAAACTAGGCAAAATCGTCGAAAAACAGTACTTTTCGGAAAATATCAAAAAACACATTTTTTTACAGCCTTTCTGTTCATAAGGCCTAAAAATAAACATTTCACTGTATACATTATACTCTGCTTAAAAAAATAGATAAAATTCTCTACAATTTATGTGCAAGTAATTTTCTTGGACCTTGAATAATTATGAAAAAAGCAATGACGAATGCACGAAGTAGTCATCCACCTCCTTATTAAAGGCATATAACTTATATGCATCATTATACATGTGTGCAGATATGTAAAACGTTGATGTTAGGTTATATAGGTACAAAAAATGATAAATGATTCACGATTGATTAGTATGTAAACTGTTTAATGTTAAATAATATAGTAAAATAGGTAGTTATGTATTTATACAATATTAATTAATAATGTTATTACAACTGCTCTCGCAGTTTAGACACATATTAGAGCAGCTGAGGCCTGCTTTTTTACATCCACAGTTTTTACGGCATGTCTTCTTGCATTTGCAAGAAATGAGTTTTAGAACGGCTTGAGGTGCTGGTGGCTCTAGCGTGGTTATTGGCTCTAGACCATCTTTGGTGCTTTTCCAACCCCATTGTTCAGGATTTTTTTCATTCCCAAGCCATTGCTGAACTTGAAAATACGCCCTTAAAGAATGGTTGTTTAACTGCAGCCTCCGTAGGAGGTAGGGACGCCAAATGGGTTGATGACTTATATGCAGACTTAAGGTAGCATAGATACCTCAATTTGTTTAATGACGTGGTTTCCTTGTCAGATAATTTGTACAAGGAAGTCAAAAAACGATTGCCAGCATTAGTAATTGCATCAGCATCTGCCATAGGGTCTTTAAAAATTTCAATGGCTTTAATTAATGCCGGGTTTCTTTTGAGAGTCTGAAGAAACCTCATTTTTCCTACTTTGAAAAAGGCTGAAGTAGTATCAAAACCACTCATGGCATGTAAAAATAATATGTTGTCAGCAACCGATTGTTCAAGTTTGCAGTCAGGAGAAAAAATGAGTGGTAAAACTGTCCCTTTGCCTGGCTTTAAAAAATATACATTTGAATGTATGCCCCTACAGAGACCAATCATTTAATTTGCGTTCATCTTGAGCTTATCAGCACTTTAATATTTCCTTTTTTGGACAGCATTATAAACAGTTCTTTTAAAAGCATATTGGTTTTAAAAAAAATCTATATTTCAGTAAATATCTTTTTAAAATGGCGAAAATCTGTTGCATATTTGCCTGCAAGGAAACTGCCATTTCAGAAATTTCTAGAATGCGGTGGGGGGGAGGAAAAGCATACACATATTTAAATGTTAAGTTTTGAATTAAAAATATTGTTTGTGTGTCTAAAGAGGATTCATTATTATATTTATGTAATTGTTCAATGGATTTTTTAAAGTGTTTATTGCTATTTTCCAAAAATTACTGTTTTTCGACAATTTTAGATAGTTTTATCTCCTGTACCAAATTTTACCCCCTTTTTCAAAATTTTGTATTCTCTTAGAGTACTAGCTCTCCGGAGGAGGAGCACCTTTGACTCTTGAGAGGAGGTGGAGATACTCCACTGCTCAAAACTTCCACTGGTGCCAGATCCACACTTTTCCCCTACCTTAAATGCATAAAATATAGTCAATAATATAATCTTTAGTATCACTGATGGTTAATATTTGCGTTAAATGGTTTGTTTCCATGTTACATCGACATACAATGCCGTAATTCCCGTTTTTTTTACAGTTTTTGTTTTTAATACCCATTTTTGAGGCACTCTCACGGCTAAACCATTGATCATAGAAAAAAACTTTCAATACATAAAATGTAGGAAATTTTATTCTCTTTAACTCATATATTGCTGACTTTTACGCAAAATGCACAATTTTGGAGTTAGTTTGAAAAACGAAAAAAGTCCGTGTTTTTACAGGTTTTTTGTAAAAAAAAAACAAATTTGCTGAACGAAATTTTGTTGGAAAACTTCAGATTCGTATTCAGCACCCCAAAAAACATAAAATAAGCCACTAAAAACAATTACACCAGAATTTTCCACCTCAAACTACAATTTGACTGGGCTATTTCAGGTATTTCTTCAGTTGACCACCTTGTCGATGAGATCGCTCGTGATGACAGTGTTTGCCTGGCCTGGTCTCAGGTCATCACCCAGACTCTCACGGCCTGCACGAAAACGGGCACTCCATTTTCTGTCAGACTTCTTAGAGACACATTTCTCCCCGTAAACTGTTACCATCCGGTGATGACTAGCTGCCGGTTTCTCACCTTCCGCTGTCAGAAATCGGATAACACCTCGCTGCTCCTCAGTCGTCGAATTTTGCAACGCGAACGCCATCCTGTCCTCATACGGACTGCCGCATCATTTGGACACCGCTTTTGATAAGAGCCTCTGCTCTCTACTGCGCATGCGGGCGCCCGCGCGTGCTCCGATCCCAGTCAGAGACTCCAATCGCATCCCGAGATGTCTCGCTACGTTCTCCCATGGCGGAATATGCAAATATTTAACTGTTACGTTTTTACGTCGTTTCGTACCTTTTCATTTGATCATCACTTGTAGTATATCAATAAATAATTTCATGAACACCTTTCATTTCTATATAACATACTATATATTCTATATTAACCCCAACTTTTAATTTCTTAATGTGATTAAAAATAAATAAAATAAGGTTTCAGATTATTAAGTATTTTATAATGTTATATTTATATTTCAATTTTGTAAACAGATTATAAATTAGATATTATTTCACAGATCTTAAATTATACGCATTTCTCTGTTTTTATTTATTTATTTACTTTTGTTTATCATTAAACACTTAATACATTTTCTTTTTAAATACTGCTGTTATATATAGTAAAATTGACTAGCACTCTGTCCTTATTATTTCTAGAATGAACACTATTTTACATTTAAAATATTTTTAGATAAATTTATTTTACCATTTTCATAAACGTAACGTATATATAGTACTATCAGTACAAAACCATTACCGTGTTAAAAGTTTGTGCCGCTGCGCTTTTCCTTATGCCTCTAAGAATTTTAATTATGAATTTTAAAAATAATGATATCAAATTTTGAGTGACGCTATGCTATTAATTAATATATATTTATTCTATTTATATTCATAGGTACAAATACTATTTTCAACATGAAAAAATATATAATATTTATTCGTTGATACTTTTTCATTCACATATCTCATAAATTCAAAATATGGGTTTTAAAAGAAATGCAATCAAAATTCCAGTGACGCCTTAAATTGACATTTAATAGGTTTGCTTTAAAACTATATTACTTACCCATCATACACAGTATAGGGTAAGTCTTGTAATCGGTTTGAAAATCGAGAAAAAAAATTTGACGGATTTACACGTTTCAGACACTGGTGATTCCGAAAAACATATTTTTAGGGAAAAAAAAATTGCCGTCCGTCTGTCTGTGAGTGTGTCTGAGTGTGTGTGTCAGTAAACGCTCTATCTCCCGAACAAATTGAGATGCAGACTTGAAATTTGGTATGTACTTAGTATGTAATAATGGGAAGAAGCTTATTGAATTTCAGTAACCTCGATTATCCGGAAACATTTTTTTTCCGACTCTCGAAATATTTGTTCTAATAAAAGGTATATAAAAATTTTCGCAATTGTTTATTTTAAGGAGTGAATATAAAAGACAATAAAAAAACATAAATTTTGCATAAAGCATGAAGTCGATCGGATAATTAGTTGCCGAGATATTTGTAATCATATTTTCCACACTCTTCGATTTTTCATGACCCTGTATTTCATTCAAATTTCAATTCAAAGATATATTTTAATTGGAAATGAGACGCTTAATCCAACGACGTAAACCGTTAGTTAATATGATTATCAATTTTGGAGTTATAAGGATGTTTCTTTTACGCAATTCAGTAATAGAGCATTTAAAATTTATAACGCCATCAAGCCAGGATTTTATTCGCATTGCAATGCATTTTATAAATAGATTACACATGTTTTATTTTCATATTTTATATTATGCATATCCATGATGGATAAGTATTACTGGTGCCTTCAACGACTAGTTTAAATTATTTTTGGTTTGTCTTCTAATGTATATTTGCGCATCTGAACAACACTTTTAAATTTCCAATACACTATTAAATATATCACTTTCACTTAGCTTATATTATGCATTGAAATATATTTATTTCAATAAATTGATTTAGCTTTTGCGCCATTCTATTCAAAATCGTAAGTAAAATTTATGTAAACTATTACTTTGCATCATACTATCCATTTGCATAAATTTAACTTAGTTTGGATATTATGACGCAAAATAATCATTTACATAAATTTTACTTATACGATTTTGAATAGCATGGCGCAAAAGATTAAAAAAAAAAAAATATTGAAATAAATGCATTTCAATGCAGAAAAAAACAATCTATCTTGGATACTTATTTATTAACATTATTTTTCTTAATCATCCCTCGTAGTTAGTGGATAAATTTTTGTGACGTCAGTTGAAACTGATCTCTTGCACGTAACGATGCATCAAATATTTTTCCAATGCTTTTTTCTATTTTAACACCATGATGTTTTCATTTAATGACATATTTTTTATTTTAATTAATGAAATAACTAATAAATCAGTAAAATATCATAACAAAACACAGATAAACGAATTAAAAATACTTTCATAACATAAAAAACCTGCGTAACGCATCTGACGTCAAGTGAACTTGACGTTACGGTCATGCATTTTTGATGTTATATCCTATAGTTTGGCGAGTTTTTTTTTTTAATGAAAAGTGGTTGACAGGATAATAGAGAAGTACCCTAATACATATATGAGCGTTCTGCACTCATGAAGCCCAAAATAAAATACTTTTTTTTTCAGGGCACATTTACCTGGCATAGTAAGTGAAAAAAAAAATAAACATAAATTCTCCATTTAGCGAAAGTTTCAAGATCATCCTACCAATTGCTCGTATGGTGAATCCATGTGCTTCAAATTTCTTGATTATCATAGAATAACAAGAAATATAAATACTCCATGAATGCATTTCTAATTCTACCTTGTTTATCATAGAATAAAAAGAAATATAAATAATTCATGAATGCATCTCTAATTCTATGTTGTTTATGTACGATCAGACACTAAAGTTTACAATCTGCTGTCAGGTAAAATAAATAATCAATGATTGTATGGTCAGGAAATTTTCAGTTTCTTTGATTTCAAATCGGGATTATATTCCTCATATTATTATGTATCATATTATTATCCATCATATTATTATCATTAAGCATGAAATAAAATAAATGAATACAAAATATAAACATCGTTTTCATCAGTGGTAAATAAATGTAATATGTCATGCTTAACCATACAAACATTATTTATTTATTTTACCTGACAGTAGCTTACAAACTTTAGTGGTTTTTATCGTACATAAACAACATGGAATTAAAAATATATTCAAGAAGTGTTTGTAAATTAAGTTAGAAGTGTTTGTAAAAGTATTTGTGAAATTTGTTTTTCAACAGGTCAAGAAATCTTCAAAGCAAATAGAAAACCAAACCGATGGGTTGATTGGTTTTTGTTGCGCGAATTAACTGTTAAAAAAAATCTGAATCTTTTTTTTTCCTTTAAAAAAAGACATTAATTATAAATAACAATTAAATTGCATATATATAATTATAAAATATTTCAATATTTAAACAAGGAATCTAAATATTTTTCGACTTAATGAAGATTTTGAAATGTGAAATTCCTTATTATAACAAAAAAGAAAAATATATAAACAACAATTTAATTTAATACATATATATTACATATTAAAAATTACATTAAAAACTGATTTAGTATTAACAAAATAATCTAAATAGTTATTCAGCCATATGCTTGAATGTTTATTGAATATTCTCTCTCTCGTTTAATGAATATTCTCTCGGTTAGAGTTAAAGCTATTAGTAACCATATCGTCGCGTAGGAAAAAGGAGTGAAGCGGCCCATGAATTTCTATGAGAGAACGCATAGGTAAATAGTTCGATTTTAAAACTGGATTATATGGAAAGTAAGAGTTTTCGTAAGTTCACGCAAAGTCTTATTCGCTTCATATAAAACCGATTAATATAATATATTAATTTAAAAAAATCGTCCGAGCCGTTTTGGAGAAAACAGGTATGACACAAATTTAGTTAAAAATGGACTTCCAGATCATAAAATCTACTGCATGTATAAATGTATAAATTTCTTGATAGAGTTAGACCGGAGATATAAGACTAATGTGAAAAAATCAGAACGATATGCCTCATATTTGCTGAGATATTAAATGTCGGCGTTTAGCTTTTCATTTGATCTGAAACTAGCTGTATATATAAGAGGGGCGGAGTCTTCGGTTTTGGGCTTTCGGTTTTCGGTTTTTGCTGCGTCACTCGAGATACCACCGTCTCTCATGATTGTTTACACATATACAGTAGAAACAGTTATTCATAAAAATGAGCAGACTAGATGCTTACAAAATCCTGAATTATCATGCATTTAAAATGCATTAAAAGGACGTAATAATGATTTATCTCGATATAATATATTGTTTACATCTTTGTCTTTAAATATTAAACATTTTTTGTTGAATAGAAAAGATTTTATCCTCCCTCTGAGCGTCTAAAGGATTTCCTGCATTTTCATAGAAATATGTTCGTAAAACTAATGTTAATTATATTTTCATTCCCTTCTTGCTTCTAAAATACGCTTCATTTCTGTTAATTTTACATATATCTTAAAATACTATTCTTTTGAAAATATTTTTGTCTACAGCCGATTTAAATTGTTTTGGGAAAACGGAGAAAAACGGCCACACCGCTTAGAGAGTTAAAATTGCCAATTTGTTTAAAAAAAGTAGAAAATTATGTCACAAAAACAGCAAACGATTTCGAGTTTTCATGAAAAAGCTTCTAACAGACGCAAACATGAAATGCATTATATTTTTTTAGTTACAAAAGTAGAGCCTTCCAGAATCGACTGATTTTGTTATTGAAATAAAGGAAATTTTTACACTGTGGCTGTGGCTGATTCTAGAAAAGACGTTTCTTTGGATTTTTTTAAAAATAATACTTAATTTACATTTAGATAGAATGAAATCTATCTAAAAAGTATCTAAAATTTTAAATTTAAAAGAAATGCCAATATTTGAAATAATCAAATTTCATTCTGTACATAGAGTTCTAAATCACATGTCCTGTATAACTGACTCCTAGATTAAAGAGCGGTTGTATTAGAAATATTTGTAAAATCAAAACCTAAATGCCTCTAACAACTGCTTTCAACCTAGATTAATTAATCGTGTGCAGAAATTACCATCCAAAATATTGGAAAGAAGATGTAATGTAAATAAAAAATAAGAAAAAAAAGAAGAAGAAGAAGAAAAAGCACTTCTAGAGAAAATACCAGAAGGCATAGTTTTTTTTTAATTCCTGAAAAAGAAAACTTTTGAATGTTTCTTTGTAAATAAACGGTTTTTAAAAGCAAATTTATCATATTTGATTTACATATAAGAATAAAGTGCAGAGAATGCCAAAATAAGAACTCAGAAAACACCATTTATTTTCAGTAGTGGAGCATTGATGTGGCAACACTATAGTATGTAACTTAATGTTTTCATACAGTTCTAGAGATTCCCTGATTCTTTCAATATTTATTGAGTAAATATATGTTCTATACACTGCCTTAAGATACGTTATATAGTTAAATTTGCTATATGAAAATATATTTCTAATAAATTGCACTTCTTATCTAGTAGTCAATTATGATTGTCTGCCTGATATTAACTGATTTTGAACTCTAAATTGTACTGAAAAGATTGTCAGATACTTTAAATTTAAATTTTCAACAATGTTTCTGATATATTACCTTCTAAATAGATGCAATTATTTTTTTTCGGAAAAAAAAATTTTTTTTAGAAGCATCGATATAAACAAAATCTAAAATATTCTATATTTCAACAAAAAATATTTCAATTTCCTGATCAGATGATTGTCACAATATTTAAATTTTAATACAAATTGCATTTTCTTTCTATGATACACCATTATTCTTGTAAACTCAAAATGTTTCCACTGACTTTTATAAAAAATTTCCAACTTTATTTCAAACAAATAGTACTTTTAAAGTATAAGATAGTTTTTCTTTATAACAGAAAAAAATACATTACATGTACACTGTTAAAAATTTCATCATAAGAAAACGGTCATTTGAACGGCAGCAAACCGGCCGTTCATTTGACCGTAATTTAAGATAACGGTTACTTAACCGCATTAAAGATATATTGTCATATGACCGTAAAATATATATGTATGGTCATTTGACCGTAGCAGTACATAACGTTTACTTAACCGTATTATGAGTTTATTGGCATATGACCGTGCAATATATATGTACGGTCAGTTGACCATATTTTTAGAAAATGGTTACACAGCCGTATTATGAGTTTATTGCTATATGACCGTAAAATATACATATACAGTCATTTAACCATATTATGGGTTTAGTTTCAGATGACCATAAAGCATATATGTACGGTCATTTGACTATAAATTTAGATAATGGTGAATTAACCATATTTTGAATTTATTGTTAAATAACCTTAAAATATATATGTACAATTATATGCCCATATTTTAAAATAACTGTTAAAAGATCATACATATATTTTTTACAGTCATAAAACAAAAAAATCATAATTGTGTGTAACAAATGGGAGATAAAAAGTCATATTTCCATGTAATAAAAATATCACAAATAAATGTAAATATGTACCCAATTACTTATTAAATTAATTTTATTCTTTACAAATGTATAGCATCTTAAAACAAAATTTAAATTCTTCTCTAATAAATAGATACTAATAGGAAAAAATATAACATTTATAGTAATTCATAATGTTGATTATGCATGATAAGAAGCCTTTTTTTTTTTTTTTTTTTTTTTTTTTTTGTCATGTAACAATAAATTCATTATTGTACTTAACTGGACTTCCTTGATCATATAATATATGAACATTTTTTATATAGGCTTCCTATTTTACCTTTATTTATTAAACAAGAACTTAAATTTATACTTAAAGATTACATACATTTTCAACAAATAAAATAAAACTAATAAATAACTGACCAAAATTTATAAATTACTTCTGACACTCTGACATTTTTCTTCACATGGAAATGAGAATTTTTTTTTTTTTTTTTTTTTTTTTTTTTTTTTTTTTTTTTTTTTTTTGAAAAAAACATATAAATTTATCTTTTTTTTTTTTTCCAAGTTACATACTTAAAACTACCACTGTGCAACAAATAAAACCTTTGCAGTTTCTTCAATATTAAACAATAGTGTTTCATTATTCTTGCAAAACTTGGTATAAAAATATTTTTCAATAAATCAATTATTTATCACTGAACCATATATGAATATATGGTGGGATTTTAAAGAAATCAGTAGAGAGTATATAAATTTTAGAATATTTTTTTAGTGAAATAAATTATGAATATTTAGATTTTTGGCTGTTGTAGAATGAATACAGAAATTGCCATACCTATATATTTTTCAAGCAAAAGTACTACATACCGTATTTTTCGGCGTATAGTCAGCGTCTCAAATAATTCAGTATAGACTCAGAAATTTTATATAGTAATTGAAGTCAAGTATATTTCGAGAACAAAAAACTAGTATTTTATCAAATACAATTTCTGGGTCTAAAATAAATTATTTGAACCACAGATTATGGGCTGAAAAATACGGTATAAATAATTAGATGAGAAATATTTCTGAATAACTACAATGACTGAAAAATACCATGCCATTTTTTTTTCATTTAACAAACTTAATATATCTGTAAAAAATTTAAATAATTTCTAAATATTTGCAACTTACTCCAAAAATTACTTAAATATAGGTGTAGCAAGACTATTGATTGTTTCAAAGTTATTCAAAATCTGATTAAAATTATAAAAGTAATATTACAATCATATTTAGAAAAAAAGTGATGAAAATAATGTTAAAAATTTATTTGACAATAGAAAAATGAGATATGCAATGACAATGAGTATATCATAAATATTTTGAATTTTTGTATGTACAGTTAAATTGTAAACAATCATTCTAGCTAAATTAATATTTTAAGAAATTTAAGAAATGTATTATAAATTAACTTCCCAGTAAAAATATATTTCCTTATGCTTTAAAATACAACTTGCATTAAGTATCAAGCTATTTATATTGGAAGATTTAAATTCAGAAATAAGAAGATATTTAAGTATTTTTGATAAATATTTTTCATGATTGCTTAGCTAAAAATGCTTATAATAGTTTTTTTTCATTGTGAACATAAAATAATGTATTTTTAATCACTTACATGATTGGTTTTAATTATTGTTTTAGAAATTAATTCAATCTGATAAATTACAGTAAAAATATTGGTGCACATGTATCCAGAAAAAAAAAGAAGAGTAATGTGATTCACAAATAGTCAAAACAATCAATTAAAATATAGAAATGCATTTATTATAATATATAACTTACATTAATACAATACATTACAATATAAGTATAGCAAAAACAGTTGGTTTGGCGATATATAGCATGAATGCTGCTATTTGATTTGCTGTAGTCTGTTCCACACACAGAGTTGATCAACATTAAGTACCTTAAAAAAAAATTAAATGCATTTACCATGGATATAAGCATTCATATACATTTTTAAGAAAATACAAAAATAGAAGTTGTCATAAAATCATTTTAAGGCTATAAGTTAGAACAACAATGAAAAAGTCAGAAATGACTAATGGAAAGCACAACCCTTTGTTCAATAAATACTTTAGGCAGTGCATTCTCTGGAAAAGCAGAAAAGAACTGCATGTTTTTTGTTTTGTTTTGTTTTTTCTGCACTATCTGTACAGTTTTCCACAACAATATGGAGCATTGCAAGAACCAATAATTTCTGAACTTACTCCATCTTCCAAAGGGTCTTGTTTAAATTGCATCTCATTCACTGGTACAATAGAGATTCTGCAACAGGTCAGATGGAGATAAGGCCTTTAAGGCATGTAAATCTGTTTAGAAATACTACTTATCCCACACTGTTTGATAATAGGTAGCAATGCTCTGAAAATCTCGGATATAAAAATCCATAGAAATAGATATTTTACAAATGGATTGGCCAGCTTGCTCACTAGTCTGAACTTAACTGAGCATGAATGGAATGCAATATATCGCCTTATTTTAACTATCAATCAGATTTTTCTGATGAATCATGTCCCATTTTATTGACTATGCAGGTATTTATCTAAACATTTGTTGTTACAAGCTTCACATTTCAAATCTTATTAAAATAAACAATTTATGAAGAGTATGCTTTTTTGGAATGAAATTATATGAAGCGCCTCTTTTTAATAGAGGAATTCTGTAAATTTTTCCCTTTTAATAAATGAAATTTTGCGATTGGGACCAACAGAGAACCCCATTTATGCCAAAATCAACTTCTGGTTTTCATAATTTCTTTTAAAAAACACACTAGGTATAAACAAAACCAAATTTATCACCAGTCTCTCTCACACACATATACCAGGTAAATAGGGAAAAAATGATAACCTGCAAAAATTACTGGTTGTTGGTAAAAAAAAAATTACCCTCCCACATGCATATTATTTAATCATTGACACTCAAAATGCTTATAAATTGATCAACAAAAACTAACTATTTCTATAGATACAATATATCAAGTATTCGTTTTAATTCTTTAACTTAGTTAAAATTTAATTTTGGAAAGTAATATAAAAATAGTCACCAGTTCAAATATTTTGGTTGCCGATAGCGACATATTCGCATTTGCCAAACCTTGCATACATATATCATACACAACTTTTACAAAATTTTGTAGCTCATTAAAAATTAAGAAATTTAGTTGTGAAATGATCAAAACTTTATAGTTAGTTTTTTATGTAACTAAATAAAACAACAAGCAATAAACAGTAAGCAAGATAATAATACAGAAATAAACTGGCTGATGAAGCTACTGCAGAAAATAGTAAAACCTACCAAGATGAAATCGTACAGGACTGAAGGAAATTTCTGTTGCTCAAGTTTCTATATTAGCGGGTAAAATTTTATATAAAACCATAAAAAATTTCAGAATCAAATTGGTTTCAATTACACAGATTTTACTGAAATTGATAGTTACAAATTCCATACTTTATTTCATGTAGTACTTTTTAATACTTGTCATAACATTTGTTTTGAATAAATACTAATTAAACTGTTCAACTGTTTATTTCAATGCGATGGTTTTCTTTAGCAAATAATTGAGACTTGAAAAGGCCTAAAGAGGGCGCTAATCACACCTGTTGGTACCAGAAAATTGTACCTTTAACCATGGCATGATGCATGTTCAACTAACGCTAAAGTGCCATTGAAATCATTATTTATTGTAAACGCATTTGAAAGTGTTAGATATTCAAATTCGATAATTTTTAAATTGTCATATATACACAGAACATTAATATATCACATGAAATATGAAATTGAGCAAAAATATAATCATTATGAACAAATTAAAAATACATGTAATGCAATGGGCTTTCATAGGATTTTCTGAAAGCGAGAAGTTACATCTTTTTTCCATCAGATGGCACATTCAAGCACTTGAATCGCCAATAATAATATTGTATATTGTCTAAAAATTTATAAAAACTTTTAGTGAATATCAGGGAACCAACAGATAGGATTGGTTGGAAGAAATTAGAAACTTTAACAGAAATGCTAGTCCAAATATTTTTTACAAAAATAGCTAAATCATGTGTGGTCACATACATGCTAAAAATATGAAAACATTGATATATACTTATTAATCGGTGATTTATAATGAAAAAAATAACTATTTAGTTGTTCATAATGAAAACAAAGTCTATGATTGAAAAAATTATCTATGAACTTTTTAAGGGGACTCACTGTTTTAAATTTTCCAAAAATAATTTTTTTTGTTTTCATCTTTTTTTTTTTAATTATATAATTCTGAATCGAATAAACAAATGGCGTGAAAAAAATTCAAATTAGAACCCGGTCAAAAAAGTAAGTACTTTAACACAAGCTCAAATTGATTTTTAACTTGGCACACATTCTTTTCAAATCGTGTTTTTGCTACACTGTTTAAAAAACATCTTTTGCAGAAATATAATTTATTTTGCACAGATATATATGAAAAGATCATACCTAAAATCTTCACCTACACTTTTGTCAAATAAATAATGCAAACTTTATTTGTTGCATTTAGAATGCATTTTAAATGAGATAAACCTTAAAAATAAAATTCTAACTGCAACCAGCAGTCGATGCAGGGTTTCGCTCTTGGGGCCCATTTTATGAAGAGTAAAAGTTATTTTTGTAAAAATTATTATATTTATATGGAAAATAACATTTTGTAATGAAATATGAAATCCAGTTACTCAAATTCAAACCAAACATTTATTAATAATAACTTCTTTAAGTCCTTCTGCTAAACTTTTTCCTTCTAGTGAATTTGTTTTGTTAGCAAAATTTAAAACATAATAAAATAAAAGCAATTAATGAGGAATGTTTTTATGAAATGGAATTTTGTGAAGGGTTGATTTTATTAAATCAATTTTGTGAAGGGTCATGTTTTATTAAATGGATTTTTGTGAACAGACAGTTGTTGATAAATTGTTTTATAAAATGAAATTTCGCGAAGGGCCCTAAATAGGCCCCAAATTTTACCTGGATCGGCCCCTGGCGACAAATAAAATTTCTCTCATTTAATTGAGAAAACAACAGGTGGTGATTGCACATATGATCCTTTTATACATTTCTCTGCAAAAGAATAATCTGTCTGCAAACGATTTGTTCTTTACAAACAGTGTGCACAACTAGAAAAATATGATATATAAAAAAATACACAATATTATCCAGCTCAATTTGAATATTTTAATGCCATTTGTTTTGTTCGATTCAGAAAAGTATGAATTAAAAAATATATATGAAAGAAAAATCAAACCTATGTTTAATTATGCATAGACACTTGTAAAATATTAAACCAAATGACAACATTCTTTACAAATTTTTTGATTGCATTTCTTTCAATGTTTTATTTATTTATTTTTACATGTGATATCTTATTTTGATGGTATAACTTTTTTTTTCAATTTTGTTTGTAGTTTTTTTTTTCTACAGATATTTTAAATTTTGGAACCATTGCAAAATTGAAAACTGCAATTGTGTAGTACAGTTTGTGTAGTACAGTTTGTAAAATTTTGTGTAGTACAGTTTTTGCTTTTCTCAATGAAAAGCAAAAACTGTACTACACAAAATCAAAATAATAAAAAGATACCCAGTCAGACATCCTATCCTATGCAAAAAAAAAAATATAAAATAAATAATAATAATAATTTAAAAATATTGAAAGCCAAATAAGAAGTTTGTAAAGAACACAGCCATTGTTTTAGCATTAGCTTGTGAGTGTCTTTGCACGACTAGCATAAGTGTCGAGAATTAGCAAAATTCTCAATACCTCTAGAAACGAAATACCTAATGTATAATACAGGGCTTGAAATTCAATTTTTCTAAGGAGGGGAGACTCCCTACCAACATTTTTAAATGGAGGGGAGTTATAATCTTTGGGAGGGAGAAAAAAATATCTTTAAACCCCACTATTATTTTACGTGCTATTTAAATAATTACATTAATGCAGACATGACAAAATACCATTGAAAAAATTAAGTCAACTGAGAATGATTATGTAAAATGTTTATTTTTATTATAAAAAAGGGAAGAAAGTTAAGTTTTATATATGCAGTGTATTTTTCAAGTTCCATTAAATGTGTTAGGGACCCTTAACAATTAGGTTGTTAAATAAATTTCTGAATTTAGATTTTATTTGATTGAGTGGTGCTGAAGCCTCTTTCACAAGGTAGACTTTTACTCTTTCACAAGGGTTAAAAAGGTTTACTCCTTTACTTCAAGGAGTAAAAGTAATAAGATATTTGCAGCTCTACTAATCTCATTTTTGTTTAGTGCTGACTGTAGGCCAATTTAACAGGGTGCAGTGACCGGTGGCTCTTACTGCCCTTTTTTGTTCTTTTCCCTCTTTTCGGTCGCAGGAAAAAAAATCTTTAAAACGTCTATTTGTCGTTCGAAAAAATTGTGAATTTAGTCAATTGGTTGAGGGAATAAGATAATGAAATTCGTCTTACGCATGAACAGAAATAGAGACGGATTTCTAACGAAATAGTGTTAATATCGATTTGCGACTTTGGGACTTCATGGCAGCCAGTGTACAACTGTGCTAAGGTAACGCCACCTACAAACAACAATGCAGATAAATACCATAGAATAAATCTGTTATACTTACCAGATGATGGCTGTCAAGCAGACACGATTTGAAGAGGTAGATGAACTAATACAACTGTTCTACACAGACATTGTATTTGAAACATTTTTCGAGAAACGATTTTCTTATTCAAAAGGCTATTTTATTAGAAGTCCTTATCTATGTCTATGTTCATAGAAAAAAATCGCTAAATTCGTCGATCAGTCGCGGGAAAAAATGCCGAAGTTTGTTAATCGGTCACAAGAAAATAACACGAAATTCGTCAGTCATTTGCGGAAAAAAACTTGAAATTTTTCAGTGAAGCGCGAGGAAAAAAAATAGTGAATTTCATCGATCTGTCACCAGAAGAAACCGAATAATTCACCAATCGGTTACGGAAAAATTCTCAAAGTTCGTCTTTCAGTCAAGGAACAAAACATGAAATTCGTTGATTGCTCATCAGAAAATATTGCGAAATTCGTCAATCAGTCGCGGGAAAATATTGTGAAATTCATCAGTCGGTCGCGGAGATAAATCGTGAAATTCATCAGTCGAATGCAGAGAAGAAAATCTAAATTTGTCAGTCAGACACAGGTAAAAAAAAAATACGAACTTTGTCAATCTGTCGAAAGAAAAAAAAAAGGAGAAATTACGCGAATTTCGTCGATCGATCGCGGAAAGAACACGAATTTTGTGAATAGGCCGCAGAAAAAACGCAAAATTCGTCGATCGATTGTGGAAAAACGCAAAGTTCGTCGATCAGTCGCAGAAAAAATGCAAAGTTTGTCGATCTGTCGCGGAAAAAACCGCAAAATTCGTTGATCTGTGGCAGAAAAAACGCAAAGTTTGTCGATCTGTCGCGTAAAAAACGCAAAGTTCGTCGATCAGTCGCTTAAAAAATGAAAAGTTCGTCGATCTGCCACGGAAAACACGCAAAGTTCGTTGATCTGTCGCGAAAAAAACGCAAAGCTCGTCGATCAGTCGCGTAAAAAACACAAAGTTCGTCGATCGGTTGCGGGAAAAAAAATCACAAAATTTATCGTTCAGTTGCAGGTAAATTAAATCTCCGAAAATTGTGAAATTTTTTGGGCGGGAGGCTCCCGCCCACGATCTTTTTTTGGGCGGTATTTCAAAATTTTCGGCGCGAATCCCGCAATCCTGCCCTGAAATTCAAGCCCTGTAATATATTAAAATATATTGATTTTATGGATTACTTATTGATATTTTCAGAGAGTTTGTACCACAACTCACAAGACATACTTTTCACAAAATATCTTGACCTAAATTTTATATATTTTTAAAAGTTAAATAATGATATATCTTTAAAATGTTTAATTACCTCCGAAAAAACTTTTGAATTCCATGAAGAACAGCACCACCATTCATCATCCATCAGAGGTAAAGTAAGATGAGCCTTAAAAAGAATGTCAACACTGATAATACCAATATGCAGTATATCTTATCTATATTTATTTATTTATTTATTTATTAGGAATATACTGAATATTTAATACTTTTATGTTAGAAGGGCACCAGTGATACATACTATACGCATATATATATATATTCCTGTATACAAATATATCACCAGCGCCCGGCTAACATAAAAGTACCGAATATTCGATGTACTTATTTGGCTAGGCCAAATATCAAAGTACTCGCCGTTTCAAATATTAGAATTGGTCGAATATCTTGGTACTGGACCAAACCCATTACTTTAAAAAAAAAGAAAAAAAAATTAAATCTTACATAAGTTCTATTTTTAGCTATGAATAAATAAAGATATTTTGAATTAACAAACAAAATCCCTTAAATAAAAGATATTGCTTTTACATTATTTATTTGATATTTTAAAAGTGACACTTAAGAAAATTAACTGTAAAAGAAGACAATTAATAAGGAATGATGCATAAATGTGAGTTCCTGAATAGTATCTGTTAAAGGTAATATTCTGTTTCTTGCTTTTTCACAAACAGGGTGTTTCTAAACAAAATGGAATAAACTTTCAGGGGTAGTTATATTGCATCAAGACAAGGAGATTTTGTTACAGGAAACCAGGATCGAAATCTACTTATTCAGTCAAAAATATATTGTGTATCTCACTATAAGCATCACTTGGATTTTCGTTTATTACTTTAGCAATAATAAAAATAATGTAACGAGGTTTTCAAACTTCTTACTTTAATTTCTGTGAAACAGGATGACATGATGAGAATGCTGTAAATTGCCAAAGTTCAAATCCAAACAGTGAGGTACACATCCTATCCTTCAAAATACAGCTGACAGCACATATATTATGCCACAGACCAGAATTCAGTCACTTCCAATGATGTCATCATATTTCATACAAAGCAAAGTTATATATATATTACAAAGAAATTCTCACTAAAATATCTTCATTATTTTATAGTTGTTACCAAAAATTCTGGTTCAGCTTCTAGTGAGATGCCCTATAGTTTGGATGGAATAAGTAAGTTGCAATGTTGGTGTCCTGTACAAAAAATGTTTTATCCTGCCTTAAAGTTTGTTCCAAAATTTTAGGAACATCCTGTATATTTACAATCTAGAGTCCTGCATTGGGTCAGGTTACCTGCTTTTACCTCACACGCAGTTTGGGTCAGGTCGCTGCTATATTTTTTGTTGCGTTTCGGGTTGGGTTTTGACTCTTGCAGGTCGGGTTCAGATTGACCTGCTTTTTCAAATATACACAGCTGAGTTGTATAATATATTCGCACATGCGCGTGGAAAATTTTCTGCAAAATTCGAAACTTTGCAGAAAACATTTTAGAAAATAAAAACATAATTTTTGTTTTAATACCAAAAAATAAAAAATATTCCAATTTTATGTATGATTTATTTACTGTTTGCATACAATTTAAAGTTTAAAGATGAAAGATATTGTTGTGACATTACAGGCACTTGCGAAGAGCTCAAAATATTAAGGATTGGGCTATATAAATGCATTGACAAAATAATTGATAAGAATGCAGCTCTTCCTATCATGGATTTTTAGCTTTATTATTTTTTTTAACCAAAATAATTATTCTTTAATTAATATTAATTAATTTTAAATGGTAAGTATTTTAAACTGTTGTTTTTAATTCATATTGTCAAAATAATAACACATAATTTTATTAAACATTAAATTAATTTGCAGAAAGTTTTTGACCCAACATTTATGTGTGCAAGAAATTTTTGGTTTTATACAAGTCTGGTCCACAGTATTTTTTCAGATTAAATATATATACAATAAGACCTCCATAATGGACACTTCCAAAAAGCAGACACCTCTATTTAACGAACACTTTTTCAATTCTTAACACATATATTTGTATGCTTATACCTTGGAATAGGGGGCACCTCGAAATCTACACACATGTAGCATGTGTATGTGCTCATAACTATCACAAATATAATACATGTGTTTTTGTGAGTATCATAAATGAAATGTTTGCAATATTTTCATATTCTGACAAAAATTACAAAATGTTTATTAACTGCACCGTAAAAAAAGAACAATCTATGATTACATTTCTTGTACATTTTATTTTTTCTCATGCAGTAAATTGAATATATATACCTATTCACATTAAAATACATATTTATTTTCATCTAAAACATAGTTCTGTTTAAATGTTTTGTGAAAATCCCAACAATTAGACTTTCAAAAAACATACATGACCCGACAGAATCATTCTAGGATGAACCCGATAAGCAGAAAGAAAATTAGAGTCATCCCAGTCAGGAAAAAAGATAGAAACAACCCGATCGGATGCAGGACTCTATTCAATGATCTTGAGGTATCTGCTATTCAGAGGTTACACTATATCTGAATATTAAAGAATATAGATTTGCCCATTTTTCTATAATATATAAAATTTGTATTAGAGATATAATTGTACATGACTTTTCATAATAGTATTAAAACATGATTTATTGTCCTTTCATTGCTGGTTAAAATATGTCAGGTTCAGGTCAGGTTGCGGGTCGCCGAAAATTGTTCTTGCGGGTTCGGGTCGGGTTGCAGGTTGAGGAAATTTTTTTGTTGGGTTCATGTCAGTTGTGGCTTGTGGGTTGACTTCAAATGGAATTTGCAGGTTCGGATTGGATACAACCCGACCCATGCAGGACTCTATTACAATCTCAGAAAACAATAACCCGCTGTGGTGCATTTAAAAACTTCCTTGTGAAGTAACAAAAAAGAAGGAAAATTATTCTTGCTGAGTTGCCACCATTTGAATTAGCTGTTTTTCCCCCCTTTCTGATAACACAAATATAACTTCAAATAAACACTATTTGATTAAAATTCTCCTTTTTCAAAATTTCTTTCATAAATATTTGTTTTAAAACACATAAAAAATTATTCATTTATTTTAATTTTCAGAAGAAGTTATTTAATTTTATTAATTACAATTAACTTCACTAAAGAATTTATAAAAGTTTTATTAGTTGAAAAATTGTAATGTTTTAGCTTTTTTTTATGTGTTTTTAATTTTTTTTTTGAAAAAAAAAAATGAGTTTTTCTCTGCATTGAGCTCAACCCAGAACCCAATAAATTATACATCCAAATTAACATCCCTCCCTGTCATAAAAAATTAACAGGATTAATATGCAGGATTATGCCAATTTTTTTTACAGAAATCGCCCCAAAAGAGTAAATAACTTGGTAGACCCTGGCGACCGCATCTGTAAAGCCCTGCCCGCGACCATTTGTCGAAACTCAAGATATTTTTTTTCGACCGATTTACGAAATTTGCTTTTTTCTTTTCTGATACCTTTTGACAAAATTTGCGATCCTTTTCTACAATCGTTTGTTAAAATTCGGGATTTGTTTTTCGAAACTGACTGGCAAAATTTGCGATTATTTTGCGTGATCGTTTGATGAAATTCTCGATTTGTTTTATGTGCGATTGTTTGACTAATTTAGTGATTTGTCGCAGAACCTTTGGATGAAATCCGTGATTTTTTTCCATGATAATTACATAAAATTCACAATTTTTTGAAAAGTCTTTTGACAAAATTTGCAATCTTTTTTCGAATCTGATTGAAAAAATTTGACTTTTTTATGCGAATGAATGTTGTTATCTGCGACCGAATGACAGAAATCGCTATTTATTTCTACAATCTTTGGCGAAATTCTCCATATTTTTCCATGGCAGTTCGAGAAAATTAGTGATTTTTACAATTAACAATTTGTTTAATTCTACGTCCAATTGGGAAAATTCGCTATGTTTTCGCGATCAATTGAAAAATTAGCTAATTTTGCATAATTTCATAAAATAAATAAATAAAAATCACAGACTTTCACGGAAATTTAAAAAAATTCTCTGCAAAAGAAATTAAGGGGGCAAAATCATGTACAAACTTTTTTATTGTGCAGGATTTTCTTATTTTGTGTGTGATTTGTGCAATCCCATGCACTATTTCACACCCCATACCTCAAAGAAAAGTCCTGCCCCCCTCGCAAAAAAATCTTGAAATGGCACCCCTGCAGTAAAACCTGCAAAGAATTAGTTGAAAAGGGCTATTAAAAACCTAAATTTTAGACATTTCGCCATCTTAGTAGGTATAATTGTTTGGTGCTTTTTCGCCGAAACTTTTTTTCGGATGAGAAGAATTCTGTCATAGACAGGTTTTGTTTTCACAAGTTTCATTGTAAAACAGCTATGCTCTTCAGAGGTCCAATATAGAAAGAATGTTTTAACAGTCTTAGAGGCAACATTTAAACAAAGGTAACAAAACCTCCTATAACAGAAAACTTTCATAGTATCTTGAAATTATACCTGCTAAGACGGAAATTTTCATCTTTTTTTGCGAATTCGTATTCGTTTACTTCTTTTGTATCTATGATTTAGTAAACGTTTCTCATTCAGAGGGGGAGGGGTTTACAGCCCTGCCGAACCTCATCCTTGGCTATGCCACTGCCGTCAAAGAAAAGTCCTCCTCTTCCCCCCCTCCTTCCCCAAGAAAATTGTGAAATGGCGACCCTGGTTTTGAAACATTGTATGCTAAAAAAATGCTGCACTTAAGTAAAAGAATGGTTATAATTCAGGCACAATTTTTCAAATCTATTGGTGAGTATACAAAACTTCACAGATAGACTGCCAAAAATGCCAGCATGGTGTATACTTAGAAATGAATTAGCATGACAGTTCATAAACAATTAACCATTTCTTAAATGTATGAACAAGGTACTAACTCAGTATATAAATTCGTTTAGAAGATTAATTTTTAATTTTCTAACAGAGGGCGCTACTGATCTACTACAGCTACTTATTATTTTCGTCTCGTTTTTTTTTTAAATAAAAAAAGTTTTCATAAAAGTAATCTACATTATTTTAATGTGGGTACAATTACACTGAAAAACTCATTATTATTATAGATGCTAAATGTCATACATATATAGTATTCATTAAGTTTCTTAATATTACACTCCAAAACATTGTGTTTTCCGAATTCAGAACAAATGTGTTTCAGTCACGCACCAATGTTGGTGTTATTTCCAAGCTCACACCAAACTACTGTTTTCTAATAGGGTACACTGGTACACAGTGGACCACTTTTTCAGTTAATTTTTTTCTCTTTAACGGGCAACCCAATCTGCATGAAAATATTTTTTAATATTCCTTAAGCCTTTAAATACATTCATCATAATTTTCTCAGAACATAGTTTTCAGTATATTTTTCAAAAAAAAAAAAAATATATATATATATGCACCCGTAAAGTGGACCAGTGTGTCCCAAAAGTGGGGCACAGTGGATCGCTATTAGAAATTATCTGAAATACAATATAAATCTATTTTTTATTAATCTAATTTACTTTATTTCCCCTTTACCCCAAGATAACATAGTAATATAAATTTACAAGTAACATTTTGAAACAAAAACAAAATAATTCATTATATTTTGAAAATAATAACAGATTAATACAGGAACAATTTAGTTGAAGTTATTACTTAAGCACAAAAAAAATCAGCGCACATTAAAATTTGCAAATGAAATTCCAAAATACTTATGAGTAAAATTGAACCTGGAATTTTCCTGAAATATTTTTGGGTCTGGAAGCAACATTATGAAATGATTGACATCAACAACAGATTCATCCACAGTTTCGGGAAAAATAAACTGATTTCCATTCAATTTGCATCTCATGAATCTTATTTGAATACACTGCTCAAAACAATTAAAGGTTATTGCAGTTTTAGGTGGATTTTGTATCTGGGAAACTTTTTAGCTGATTGATACATGGTCGACAGACATAGTAGGTTATATGAGAATAAATTACACATGTTTAGCAGAAAAAAAAATGCATTTTATTGCGCATTTGTGTACAAAAGGAAAAAAACACAATTTGTGCATATGAGAAAAAAAGAATAAGAAAAGGTGTTTTCTTCAAAAAAAATCATTTTCAGTAGGGGGTATGGTTTCCACGGGCGGCCAGCAACGTTGAACACCTTTGAGGCATGGACTCAATGAGGCTATTAATGACGAGTTGGGGTATTCTGCCCCACTCTTCCAGAAGAGCTCTTTCCAGTTCTTGGAGAGTTTGTGGGGGTTGTTGGCGGCCAGAAACTCGTCTTCCTAGAGCGTCCCAAACGTGCTCGATTGGATTCATGTCTGGAGAACACGCTGGCCATTCCATTCGAACGATTCCTTCCTCGAAAAGGAAATCCTCCACCAGGTTTGCACGATGTGGGTTGCAGTTATCGTCCATTAAAATGAAGTTATCTTCGATTGCTGCAGCGTAAGGTACTACAATAGGTCTGAGGATCTCATGCCTATATCGGCGACCAGTCAGAGCTCCATCTCGAATGATGTAGAGGTCAGTGCGCACGTCAATGGAGATGCCATCATACACCAACACTCCTCCACCGCCAAATCTGACACTTTCGTGCACGAACGCAGGATTATTCCTACTGCCACGGTCCCTCCAGATGAAAATATGCCTATTATCCGGATGCAAAGAAAAACGGGACTCGTCAGAAAACAGAATATTGCTCCATTCATTTCTCCTCCAGTTGACATGCTCGGTTGCCCACTCCCTGCGGTCGCGACGATGCCTTGATGTTAATCTAACACATACCATCGGTCGGCGAGCATACAGACCTACAGCATGGAGCCGGTTTCGGACAGTCTGAGTTGAAATCGTGGTGCCTGTAGCCGAGCGAAGGTGTTGTTGGAAAAGAGTAGCGTTCATGTTTCGGTGTCTCCGAGCTGTTAACGCTAAATACCGATCTTCATTGGGCGTTGTTGCCCGTCTACGACCTTGCCTTGGTCTTCGGCCTGCACATCCACTGTCAAAAAAACGGTTCCAGATCCTGGAAATGACACTTTGTGACACTCCAATGGCTTGCGCTACTTCGGCTTGAGTTTGGCCCCCTTCTAACCTACCAACAATTCTCCAAGCTTCTGAATCTGTCAAATGACTTCGCTGAGACATCGTACTCATCGACATCGTACATCGTACATCGTACATCGTCGACATCGTACTCATCGTACTCATCGACTACTCAAAGCAATCACTGAATGCCGATCATCCTTGTCTTCATTCTCTTTTATCCAGTTGAAAGTCAAATTTCATTCGCTGCCGCTGAAGCGACGTTTTTGACGTCGAACTCAAAATTTGCATACTCCACAGTTTGAAAACCAGAAAAATTTGCATTTGTGATTCTCTTCTTCTATTTTCGGCAAAAAAAATTTCGTTTATATCTTTATTTTATATAAAACTTCAAATATCCTTTAATTGTTTTGAGCAGTGTAGAATCATCACCAATTAGACTACATTCACACTAATATTTATTCAAAGGCAGTAAATGCAAAACAAAATATTTCATAGTAAATTAATGTTAAATAAATTGTTATTTTTCTTACTACACTGCTCAAAACAATTAAAGGATATTTGAAGTTTTATATAAAATAAAGATATAAACGAAATTTTTTTTGCCGAAAATAGAAGAAGAGAATCACAAATGCAAATTTTTCTGGTTTTCAAACTGTGGAGTATGCAAATTTTGAGTTCGACGTCAAAAACGTCGCTTCAGCGGCAGCGAATGAAATTTGACTTTCAACTGGATAAAAGAGAATGAAGACAAGGATGATCGGCATTCAGTGATTACTTTGTTTCGATGAGTACGATGTCTCAGCGAAGTCATTTGACAGATTCAGAAGCTTGGAGAATTGTGGTAGGTTAGAAGGGGGCAAAACTCAAGCCGAAGTAGCGCAAGCCATTGGAGTGTCACAAAGTGTCATTTCCAGGATCTGGAACCGTTTTTTGGAGAGTGGATGTGCAGGCCGAAGACCAGGGCAAGGTCGTAGACGGGCAACAACGCCCAATGAAGATCGGTATTTAGCGTTAACAGCTCGGAGACACCGAAACATGAACGCTACTCTTTTCCAACAACACCTTCGCTCGGCTACAGGCACCACGATTTCAACTCAGACTGTCCGAAACCGGCTCCATACTGTCGGTCTGTATGCTCGCCGACCGATGGTATGTGTTAGATTAACATCAAGGCATCGTTGCGACCGCAGGGAGTGGGCAACCGAGCATGTCAACTGGAGGAGAAATGAATGGTGCAATATTCTGTTTTCTGACGAGTCCCGTTTTTCTGTGCATCCGGATAATAGGCGTATTTTCATCTGGAGGGACCGTGGCAGTAGGAATAATCCTGCGTTCGTGCACGAAAGTGTCAGATTTGGCGGTGGAGGAGTGTTGGTGTATGGTGGCATCTCCATTGACGGGCGCACTGACCTCTACATCATTCGAGATGGAGCTCTGACTGGTCGCCGATATAGGGATGAGATCCTCAGACATATTGTAGTCCCTTACGCTGCAGCAATCGGAGATAACTTCATTTTAATGGACGATAACTGCAGGCCACATCGTGCAAACCTGGTGGAGGATTTCCTTTTCGAGGAAGGAATCGTTCGAATGGAATGGCCAGCGTGTTCTCCAGACATGAATCCAATCGAGCACGTTTGGGACGCTCTAGGAAGACGAGTTTCTGGCCGCCAACAACCCCCACAAACTCTCCAAGAACTGGAAAGAGCTCTTCTGGAAGAGTGGGGCAGAATACCCCAACTCGTCATTAATAGCCTCATTGAGTACATGCCTCAAAGGTGTTCAACGTTGCTGGCCGCCCGTGGAAACTATACCCCCTACTGAAAATGATTTTCTTTGAAGAAAACACCTTTTCTTATTCTTTTTTTCTCATATGCACAAATTGTGTTTTGTTCCTTCTGTACACAAATGCGCAATAAAATGCATTTTTTCTGCCAAACATGTGTAATTTATTCTCATATAACCTACTATGTCTGTCGACCATGTATCAATCAGCTAAAAAGTTTCACAGATACAAAATCCACCTAAAACTGCAATATCCTTTAATTGTTTTGAGCAGTGTACTTTAAAACAATATTTCTTTATAGAAAATAAGCAATTATTAAATATTTTGAACATTCTGCATTACAGGAGCAGAGTGGATTGTGGACTACTGTGCCCCATGTTGAAGTTCATAAATAATCATAGTAATATTGTTTATACTAGCTTTCTTTTAAACATACTAACTTTAAAGTTAAATAAAAACAAGCATCTTAGCTTTACATAACAGCTGTTTTATCTTATTTATCTACAACCTTTACTTACTAAAATAAATAAAAAAATATGATTTTGAAAAATTTTTACTTTTAGAAGCTCAAAACAACCAATCAAGATAAAATAGTTCAATCAAGTCACCAAAGCATCATAGACCCATTATTCGATCAATTCAGCTAAATAATAATGATCAAAGACGTCTAGAGAAAAAAAAAAGTTATACCGGAAACGGTTTTTATCAAACTAGGAAGTGAAAACTTATCATAAATTTCGAAATCTATTATGAGTAAATAAGATTGATCTTGTAATACAGATCGATATAAAGCGTAATTTTTTAATATATAAACTTAGTTGAATGAAAATAAATACCATAAAACTATAAAACAGCAATGTAACTTACATTAAATCACTAAAATCGTACCAATTTTAGTGCATCCTTACAAGATTCTGTCTCGGCGTCGGCACGGCGTGTAAACAAACACAAACAATTTCCTGAAGTTGCCATTCCAGATACCAGATATTTTGAAGAAAGCGTTCTCATTGGTCCATGGAGTTTACCATAGATGTAAAATTACAATCATTGTACCAGATTCATAAATAATTGCTAAACGATGATTTTTTTATCACTGGGCGAATGAAATCTTTATAAATTAACGGTGTTTCGACAATTTTCTAGAAAAATGGTAAAGTCAATGTAAAATTTACGGTCAATGCATTCTTATTTTACGGAAATTTTTAACAGTGTAAAGATGAAGATGTAAACAATTTATTATAATATCAGAACTCATTATAAATTATTTTAGTGCGTAAAATATAACAAGTTAAAAGGTTCATTGGTTACTCAAAAGGTGACATTAAAATACGTAGATGTTAAATTAGCTGTTAAATTTAGATTTTAAATTTATTATTTATTTAATGTTAATATAATGTAACAAATAAAGTAGAAAAAAAGTTAGTCATCAAACTTTTTGTGCTTGATACGTAAAGGAGGGGAAAGGGGCACACGCTGGAAGTGATTATTTCGGGAAGGAATTTAGATGACTTTATTTATAGTAACAATAAAGCAACAAATAGAGCAGAAGAAGTTCTAAAATTTAGAGTTTTAAAGAATTGTGTAATTGGGACAAAAACTAAAAACACACAAAATTTTGTTTTTAATCGTTTTAAAATAGACTGCATTCCGGTAATTTTTTAAACATGCCTCAAAAACTACTTAGTGGAATGAGCTGTAATTTTAGAGTCGATTATTTGAAGCTACTAGAATGCGATTTCTGTTAAAAAAAACTCTTCTGTTAAAAAAAAATCATATGTTACCTGTTCATATATTTTTTCAAAACTTTCTTCAAAATAAAAACATTTTCAAAATTAAGTATTGGAAACAAATATGAATGATAACTTATGGGTTTTTTTTCACAGAAATCGATTTTTAGAAATTTTAAATTTGCTAATGTGACGTTAAAACTCATTTCGATAAATAGTTTTTGAATTATGCTTAAAAACCTACCCGCATTGCAATCTGTTTTGCAACGATTAAAAAATAATAAATTGACATTAGGAGTTCTAAACTGTAACTCTACATATTTCCTAAACTATTGGACCGAATGACTTACTTTTTGGTATAATCAGGTACATTTAACCGAAAAAATTTAATATGTTATAAACATTAGATGTAAGGATTTAGAATTTTTAATTTTGGTACAGTTTCAATATGCAAATGTCTCTCTAAGCAAAATGTACATCTAAAGCATTAACTAGATCAAGAGCCTCAACGTCCGCTCTAAAAGTCATTGTTTTTTAATCTCACTTTTCATATTATTTAGCATCTTACAATCCGCAATTTAATTTTTTTATATTACATACATAGTTATAGGCATATAAAATACTTCGGAGGTTTCAGAAATTAGAAGCGTTAAATTAAACACGGTTTATGCAATGATATTCTGAAATTCTTATGAACTTCTTATTCATGAAACTTTTTAGATTAAAAAAAAAAAAAAAAAAAAAAAAAAAAAACTTGTATTAAAATAAATTTTTCATTTATGTCAATATAGAATACAAAAATAATTTATTTTGATAATAAAATATTGCAGCAAAATCGTGCGACTTACTTGATTTTTATTATTTTGATATTCTTTGAAATAGGGTTGCTAAGCAACTAATAAATGAAAGAGCAAAGTAAAAAGAAATGCATTTTAAAATTTGTAAAAAAATAGGAAAATAAAATGTTTTATATTGCCAATAATTTAAACAATTAATTTCTAAATTCTAACGAACGTATCAGCAAATTTTCAAAGCTATTGGATATATTTAAAACCTCCATATCAGAAATTTAGCAATAGTAATTTTACGTTGAAATCCATTATTCAAATATTCGATTTTCATTTCAGTTAAAAATGAAAATTGAAAATCGTCTGCATTCCCATAGGAAACCATTATGACCTAAAAGAAATGTTCCATATTTTTCGAACGTATGAACCAAATGTAATTAAAAACTATACAGCTAATTCCGGGTACCTCATCAACATACCCACCAAAAATCAACCTAATAGGACAATTTTTACGACAGTTATCGTGGAACAGACAGACAAACAGACAGACAGACAGAGAAACAGACAGATAGACAAACAGATGGAAACCAAAACTTTTCGCGTCTCCCCAGTGAGCCTCAACTGACGTTTCGGCAATTAGTTGGAAAAATGCTGACTGGTATAAATATATTAGTAATATTTTAATAATCGATTGATATCATTTTTATCGGATGATTTCCGGTAGAGTTAATAGTTTTTTTGTTTTTTTTTACACTATACCATGCACTATTTTACTATATAATGTAGAAAAATGGATGCTTAAAAGTAAATTAAACAAAAAGAAATTATTTCGATGTTTATTAGACGATTTTTGCAAATTTAATTTTTTTTCTTTAAGTCTTTCCGTAAATGTTTCATTATCTTTATTTAACACTCGTTGAAGGTAGACTAATAAATAGAGTGGTTGGTAATGGAAGATCAAAATATTTTTTGAATATATAAAGTATTTTTAAGTACCAATATTTACTTAATTTACGCAGTACCAATGTTTTATCATATAGTTGTACTGGATTATTTTAGAATTACTCCAATTTTGTTTCTCCAAGCTTGAAATTGTCACATTTTACTTCAAATGATACTATACCAATAGTTATGTTTTTGATATTGTATTTCCTTGTATTTATATTTGAAAATATTTACTCTGTTATTGAAGGATACGATTTTAAACTTTGCTATTTCATGCATCCTTATTTTTTCTCCGTACATTCGGTAAGACATAAATAAATCAAATAAGTGTTAATATACTGAAAACAAGCAAAATTATTTTGCTATTTCGTAATTAACGTCATTAAAAAAATATTTTAACAACAAAAAAGGAAACTATTTTTTCTTTGACCAAGAACTGCTAAAATGCAGTTGAAAGAGGGCAGTTCTAGATAACAACAAAAGAGATTTCGTATTTCTTTATACAACCTATTTTCATGATTCTTGGTGTTTACTTACTTTTATAATTAGAAAAATTGAAAATTAGTTAAAACATATTTTTTCTTCATAGCTAAATTTCATAGCAGTGTTTTGATACCATAAGACGTACTTTTTGATTGTAGGGGTTACTTTGTGACACATGGTCTAGTTTTCGTATTTCGAATCCCCCCCCCCCCTGTCCGCGATGGCAGGAAAACAAACAGCAGCGCCACCTCCTAGCATGGTATGCTGCGTCAGCTAACGACCATTTGCCAAATGTCCAACATCTCGCTTGTGCTTTCTGGTTGGCGTAGCGTTGAAACCTGCTTCAAAGTTGTTGTCTCGGAATCCAGACACTTTGTGCGCTGATGCTTAACACGCATGAGAACCAGCTAACACCGGTAAATATTCGTTGTTGCTTTTATATTGTTAGACTGTGCAGTAATACAGCCTTTGTCAAGTGATATTTACATGAGATAGGATAACATAACCAATAGAGAGACACTTGATGGGGCTATTTTTTGACTCACCGACACTGTCACAAAGCAGTTCTCTCTTACTGAATGTCCAAAAATGTCAACTATGGTATGGCCAACACCTATCATGAAGTAATTGACATATACTAAACGAACTTGGAAAAGAAGTGTGTGGGGGCGAGTATCTCGAACGAGAAACACTAGAATTACGACGAGACGAATTTAGCGGACGACTCTGAAAGTAAAAATTTGATCACTCGAAAAGGAGCATAATATCCTCAACAGATTCGAAACTAGTCTAAGGCTTATACGAGTACTTCAATTATGGTATGCGGAATCACTAATGGAAACTAGCACCAATTTAACTTAACTACAAATTTGAAAAATTGCGGTCCACTTTTACTGAAAATAGTCCGTAGGGAGAAATATACAATCGTACAAAATCAAGTTGGATCAAACACCAAGTTTTTGAAGACAGGTTTAAATCACTTATGCTTCCTATTCTGAAAGGAAAAGAGGGTCCTAAGGCAATCATTGTGTAGCGGATGAAATTTTATATGAAAGAATGGAGGTTTCATTCATCATTGACCTACCAACACTAGTTGACAATCGAGGGCTGTCTTCAATTTAAGACGCACATTTAGCTACCAAAAATTTTTAAAAATTGTTTAAATAAAAATTTAAAAAAACATTTTATTGACTAACTTTGTGAAGTTAACTTTGTCTTGCATTTCAATCCGAAAACACACCTGTCACAAAGTAACACCACCCTATGGGGTTAACTTTTTGACATCTTTAAACCTATATTTTTCAGTTGATATTAAAGATTTAGATTGGCGCAATACGTCCTTATGTAATACTAGCAAAACCCGCAGTTTTGCTCGCGTAATTCTTGGAAGTGCCAAGTGGTATTCGTTGGCTTATTTTCATTAGAGGAAATTTTACTGCCACAGATAATTCAGAAATTACTAATTAAGCCACGCTAATGCCGAAAAAAAATCGAAAATTTAGAACGTTTTTCGCTCTTTCACCACCCCCCTCTGTGGTAGTGTCACCGATATAAAATATAGCCTATGTTACAGCAAGGACTGTTACCATCACTTTTGAAAAAGGTTCTGTACCCAGCTAGAAAATGTTTGCACTTTTTTTGCAAAAAAGTTTCAATTGTGTACAATTTGTGCAAAAAAAGTGAATATTTTTGAATATTTCAAAAAGTGTACACTTTGTGTGCACATTATATGCATTTTTTATGCATACAAAAAAGTGCATATTTTTTGTTTTCAAAAACTGTGCAAATTTTTTGGATAAAATAACTGCCTGTTCCGTGTTCGCAAAAAGTGTGCATTTTTTATGCACAAAAGTCTTTACTTTTTATAGATGTAAAAATTTTCTATATTCCAAGTTTTGATTATTTCTATGCATAATGGTGCCAATTCAAATCTGTAAATTTTTTCAAAAGTGCATGTATTTCCTATGAGAATACAATATTACCTAAAAAGAAACATTTCAACGTCACAGATTCGTGCCCCCCCTTCCAGCAATATTTTCCTCCCTCACCCCCTCGAGGGATGTGAAGGTGGGGCTGGGGGGGGGATAAAACATATTTCACACTTTCTGTTCTTCTATGACCTGCAATTTGACTAATAATATAAGATTAAATTCTTTTTCAACATTTTTTAATAATAATTCAATGGGGGGGGGTAACCCCCTCATTGAATTGGACGTATGTACATATGTATATATTATATAGATATTATAAAGAAAAATACAGCTTTAAAACACATATTTTACTGTACATTATTATTATTTTTTTTATTTTTTTTCAAAAAAAAAAAAGAAACTTTTGTTGAAATTTTAAGTTTTTAAAAATTACAAACTTAAATGAGGAATATCTTAAAATTTTCTTCTCGGTAAATTTTCAAAAATTTTAATTTTTTTTTTTTAATTTAAATTTTTAAGATTCGAAATTTTATAATTTTACCCCTCTCAAATGCACAGTTGGGGTATTCTACATCTCCCAGAGACAGTGAAAATGATCTAAATTACATAAAGCATATATTCTAAAACTAATTAAATAAAATTCCAACTGCTAATTTTTTGAACAGTGTGACAGGCCGACAGGACAGGAGTGGAGGATATATTAGTTTCCATCTGCGCGTGCGCGGTGCCTTTCCTTCTGTTGTCGAGATACATGAGGCAAGCGTAAACAAGAATTGTATATACAAGATTCTAACCCAATTTTTTTCGCCTGATGTTGTCTATTTTACAGAAAAAAAGGTAAATTATTCAATTTTATGTTGTAATGTTCTCTAAAAAACATTGTAAATGAACGTTTGTTTGGAATAAAACCACCCTAATCCTAGTTATAAATGTTAGGCTTAAATGCTACGGCTTTTGGGGAAAAAAAAATCTTTCAGCTGCTTTTAGCGGTAGTGCTTTTATCAGTTTTCACAGTAACTTGTGATTTTCAGTTTAACTATAGCAGGATTCATACAGACGCCTTACACTACTTAGAAACTCCATAGAAATTAAAAAGTTTCCAAGGAGATACTTAAACTCCTTAAATAAACAAAACAAAATACTTCTTAAATTATCACAAAGTATAATTTAGCGTTCAACAATGATTAAAGAAAGTAAAATAAGTCTTCCCATGTTTATAAAAATGAAGTTCAAGTAATTACTGTCCTTCTAAGAAAAAAAAAATAATCAAATTGTGTTTTTGTTTTGTTTGTACATACCCGTAAGTTTTCCCTTCAAAATTTGGTTTTTAAAAATCTATCTGCATGTGATGTATGATGAGTATTTGAGAATTGAGTGTCCTCTGTATCTGTAATATATGACCAAAGCTAAGATACTTGTCTTTATTTTACTTTAAAGTTAATATGTTTAAAAGAAAGCTATGAACAATATTAATATGATTATTTATTGAACTTCAACATGGGGTACAGTGGACCACCCACTCCTGGGGCACAGTGGTCCACAATCCACTCTGCTCCTGTAATGCAGAATGTTCAAAATATTTAATAATTGCTTATTTTCTATAAAGAAAGATTGTTTTAAAGTGGATTTAACTGTAAAATAAAGTAAACAAATAAAAATAACAATTTATTTAACATAGTAAGAAATATTTTGTTTTGTATTTACTGCCTTTGATAAATATAACTGTAGTCTAATTGTTGATGATTTTATTCAAGTAAGATTTATGAGACGCAAATTGAATGGAAATCAGTTTATTTCTTCTGAAACTGTAGATGAATCTGCTGTTGATGTCAATGATTTCATAATGTTGCTCCCAGACCCAAAATTATTTCTTGAAAATTCCAGGCTCAATCTTACTCATAAGTACTTAAGGATTTAATTTGCAAATTTTAATGTGAGCTGATTTTTTTGTACTTAAGTAATAACTTCAACTAAATTGCAATTGTTCCTGTATTAATCTGTTATTATTTTCAAAATATAATTTTTTTGTTTTTGCTTCAAAATTTATATTACTATGTTATTTTGTGGGTGAAGGGGCAACAAAAAATAATTAGATTAATGAAAAATAGATTTGAATTGTATTTTAGATAATACCTAATAGTGGTCCACTGTACCCCGGTGGGTGGACCACTGTACCCCGCTTCCGGGGTACACTGGTCCACTTCACAAGTGTATATAATTTTTTTTTTTTTTTTTTTTTTTGAAAAATGTATTGAAAACTATGTTGTGAGAAAATTATGATGGATATAAGAAGGTTTAAGGAATAATCAAAAATATTTTCATACAGATCGGTCAGTCTGTTAAAGAGAAAAAAAATGTTAACTGAAAAAGTGGTCCACTGTGTATCGGTCTCCCCTACATAAAGTTTAGAACAGAAGCAGTATCTTATTAGTTATTCGAGCTTTTTATTAATCTTTCAATCAAGCGGTTTTGGAAACCAAAACCACTCACAGTATGTATGCAACAGTTTTTGTGACAGCAATTTAGGGTTAAACTGCATAAAGTAATAAAGGAACAGCTTTGTGATTAACCTGCTGTGTGCCATCTTGTTTTTTAAATCAAGACATATTTGTTTTGTTTCTCATTTCCTTTCATCCATATTTACTTATTATAAACACATTATTTAATTTTATTGGCTAATTTATTTATATTTAATAATATAAGTTAAAATGTTTTGATTTAAAAAATGAGATGGCTGACCGCAGGCGATATATCAAAACGTTTGTTTTGTTTCTGACCAGTGATAGAAATTGGGAAAGGTAGGTGTGAAGTGATGCTTACTGTAACTATCTTAGGCGTCTAATAAAAATTTCTAGTTGCAATTTCTAAAATTCACATAACTGCATTGTTATATGCTATTTTACAGAAAATTGTGAATATTTTGTTTTTATTTAAATTATTGAAGTTCATAATCTACAATATTATAATTATTGAAGAAACTGTAAAACTGATAAAGCTTTTTTAGTTAATACTACATTTTGAAATTTAACCCCTTAACTGCCAACGAAATCTGACAAGATCCCCAATACCTTATTTTATCAGAGAATTCTGCGAATAAATAAGGTGAAGATAACTTTTCTGGCATAGTGATAACAAAATACAGATGTTACGGTGTGCAAAATGCGGTACTGGTAATGAAAAATGCCTTATTGGCACGCGGGTTTGCCAAACCTGTAAAAGAAGAATGTTTTCTAAAGGTGTATATATACTCACGTGGCAGTTAAGGGGTTAATAGAAAAGTGCACTTAACCATGTTAAACAAAATTAAACCTAACAAAATTTTATCCGTTGTTAATAATTACTTAAATTTAGCAAAAAAAAAAAAAAAAAAAAAAAAAAAAAAAAATTATTGTTGCAGGAACCCTCGTTCAAGGTCAAAATGCTGTTTTTTTTTTTCACAGGAGGTAAACATACTTTTTGAAGCCCCCCCCCCCTTAATTTTATTGACTAATTTGTTTATATTTAATAATGAAAGTTAAAATATTTTGATTTAAAAAATGAGATTTCTGACCTTGAGCGATAAATCAAAACATTTGTTTTGTTTCTGACATAACCAAGTTAAATCAAAACATTTTAACTTCTATTATTAAATATAAATAAATTATTCAATAAAATTAAATAATGTGTTTATAATAAGTAAATGTGGATGAATATTATTTTGGAATTATTAATTGAAAATAAACTAAAAAATTATTTAAAATATATAAAAATATGCTTTGATTTTTTTTGTCAAAATTTGTCGGGGGGGGGGGGGGGGCTCTGCTGCAGGAACCCTCGTTCAAGGCCAAAATGCTGTTTTTGTTCACAGGAGGTAATAGTAAGTTTTTGAAGCCCCCCCCCCCTTAATTGACTAATTTATTTATATTTAATAATGAAAGTTAAAATATTTTGATTTAAAAAGTGAGATTTCTGACTTTGAGCTATAAATCAAAACATTTGTTTAGTTTCTAACATAACCAAGTTAAATCAAAACATGTTAACTTCTATTATTAAATACAAATAAATTATTCAATAAAATTAAATAATGTGTTTATAATAAGTAAATGTGGATGAATATTATTTTGGAATTATTAATTGAAAATAAACTAAAAAATTATTTAAAATATATAAAAATATGCTTTGATTTTCTCAAAATTTGTCGGGGGAGGGGGCTCTGCTGCAGGAACCCTCGTTCAAGGCCAAAATGCTGTTTTTGTTCACAGGAGGTAAACATACTTTTTGATGCCCTTCCCACCCATCCCCTCTTCCTCCACCACAAAGTAAATAATAGCCAACTTATTTTAATCATAAAGTACATAATACTGAACTATGTAATCAACTTTGTCAAGTATTTATACGATAAAACCTCTGAAACCGGAATCTAAAGGAATATTAAAAAATATCGCAATGGATTTCGTTCTTGGGATGTATAATTGTTGATACATATGTTTTAGCATATTAGTTAGTAATATGTAACTTTTAAAATGTAATTAAGAAAATTTTAAAAGCTTTTAAAGTAAATTTAAATTACTATTAACTAAAGATGCACTGAATAGTGATTTTGGCTGAAAACTGAATATTCAGCCCACAAGTATACCGAATATTCGGCTGGCCTAATATTTTTATATTTCAGACTAAAGAATTAAAAGTTAAATTATAAAATAATTTTACATAATATTTAACACAGATACTACCATTTTATGAACTAGACCTTTTTACAAGAAGCCTTTACACACACAAAAAAAAAAAAATGTGCTTTAGCTTTGAGTTATAACTTAAAAAGAGGATAGTCTTAAAACTTTTTTAATTAATTTAGTTAAACTTTGATTAATTAAACTTTGTAGCTTCTTCTATGAATTAAAATAAATTTATAAAATGTTCTTATATTCAGGCATAAGCCATTTTGTATTGGGTTGATATTGATTTTCTTCTCTTCCAGAGTGAAAGCTTAGCTGCTAGTAAAATGTGGTTGAACAGAGACTTGTTGATACATCTCATGTAAATATTATTTTATAATTTAGTAAATCTTATTACATTATAAATATTTTATTACAGTGTCCAGTTTAATTACACTGTTTAGGAATTTTGTTATTTTCTTGTTATAGCGGCCCTCACAATTAAGATTATGCTAAGGTTGCAGCTATGTAGATATGCCGTTAATGGACACCTCCTTCCCAATGTTTTTGGTTTAAAAAAATAACCAATTAATATTTTGCTTTTTCTTTTTTTTCCCATTCTATAACTCCCTATTGCATGTTTTATAATCTGGGGTATTGTTGACACTCTTAATCAAACCAACCAGGAAGCAAGAAAATGTTTCACAGTTTCATTGTTTTTTTGTAAAAAAATAATGAACATGCTAAGAGCTGGCTTCACTTAATTTATATCTTCCTTTTTTTTCTTGCAAAAATTGTGTGTTTTTGTTTGAATAGTATTATAAAACTTGGAATTTCATATACTAATGGCCATTTGCAAAATTTCATTTATTGTTAAGATTTTAGGACGTGTGTCCATTACGGAATGCCTAATTAGTCTCTTTCAAGTAATGGACACCCCATGTGGCTACTAAAAGTGTAATTTCAGTAGTGTTAAAATCTTTTTAACTGAAAAGCTAATTAATCAAATTTTAATTTTACATAATAGAATGTATGAAGCACTTTTTTTTCAATAAATAGGGGTATTCATGCCAATTATTTAATTAGATTTTCAGCAGGGTTGGGTTTTTGACGTCAAAAACTGGTTTTTGACATGACAGTGGTAAAAACCGTGTTTTTACCGGTTTATTCCGTCAAAAACCTATCATTTTCGATTGTTCTCCAATTTATGGTGTAAGTGTAGCATACAATACATTTCTAGATTGATTTTACCTTGTTGTTCTTGTTATTATTATTTACAATTACATTTGTTAAATTTATTTAAAAGATCATTTCCTAATATGGGAAATATTTAAAAATACAAGAATAAAAGAAAAGAACGGAACAGATGTGGAATCCATGGTCACAGATTTTTGGCAACTTTTCTTGTGGCGCGGCTCTCAGAATCGCGCCAACGATTTACGGAAAAGAACTAAATCCAGCAATTTAACTACTGCCGGGTTACCATATCAGAAATCATAGTCCCCGAAATTTGGCAACTTTTTTCTCTTTTTTTTAACCGATTAAAAATAAAATCCGTGACCACGGATTCCACATCATAGCCAAAAGAACAATATTTGTCATAATCTTCACTAATATGGATTTTACTAACATTAATATTAAATGATAATAAAAGGTTATTGTAATTATTAAATAACATTCAATATACATTTTTAACAAAGAACATTAAAATTTATTTTAGAGATGCAAAAATGCTGTTACATTGTATGACAATAGATGTTAAACATAGACTGGCAGTGAATAAATTTGAATATTCTTAATCTTAAATATAACATTTTAAAATGCATATCTTATGCCTTTCATAAATGCAATTATGGTGATTTTTATTTGCACTTCAATAAGTAGAATCTTAAAGTTTTGTTTTCAACCATGTAATAAATTGTACCGAAATTATACACATTGTTTAATCTAATACTTATAGGTTACAGGATTTCTTCAAAAAATCTAATTTTTTTAGACTATGCCAAATAGTTTGAGTATTGTAGAGATCTTCTAATAGAGATGTACACGTATTATTCTAATGCAATTCTTTTTTGTTATTCTTGGATGGATAAATATACTTTAGAGTGTTTTTGATACTGAATATTTCATGTAAAACAACTTAATATTAAAGATAGAATGAAAAAAAAATGTAAAAACAAACTACTAAAAAAGGGTTTTTGACAGTTTTTGACATTTTTGACAAGGAGGTTTTTGACATGACGGTAAAAACCGTGGTAAAAACCGTCATGCGTCAAAAACTTGCCAACCCTGATTTTCACACAACCTCAGCATCAGAAAATTTTCAGTGTCTGTGATTGATATTTAGCTTGCGATGAGTGATGAGAGAGTAAAAGTATGGCTTGCGGGCATCATACCCGCTGACGAAGTAAAAAAAATCTGCAGAAGGAGGGGAAAAATCTATGAGCCGAAGAAAGTTCCATGGAAAAAAAATCTGCAACGCCCATCTTGAACTTTCTGCTACCAGGCGTACAACTTCATTTTTCAGTTCCTACAATTAGCTTACACTCTCTATATATTGATCTCTATATAAAAATCATGAATTTTGTAGATTGAACATGTAAAAATCATGTATTTTATCGACCAAACGTGTAAAAATCCTGAATTTCGTCGATCGAATGTGTAAACATCATGAATTTTATCGATTGGCGCATAAAAATGATGAATTTCGTCGATCGAACGTGTAAAAATCATGTATTTTATTGATCGCCGCATAAAAATAACGAATTTTTTCGATCGGGCACCGAAAAATAATGAATTTTGTCGATCGGGCACAGAAAAATAATGAATTTTGTCAATCGGCTACATAAAAATAAAATTTTGTCATTCGAGAGTGTAAAAATCCCCAGTTGCGTCGATTGAACACATAAAAATCATGAATTTCATCGATCGAACGTGTAAAATAAGGAGTTTCGTCAACCGGGCACGTAAAAATAATTTTATCGATCAAACATGTAAAAATCATGAATTTTATCGATCTCAGCATAAAAATAATGTATTTCGTCGATCAGATGCAGAAAAATAATGAATTTTGTTGATCGGCTACGTAAAAATCAAATTTCATCATTCGGGAGCGTAAAAATTCTGAATTTCGTATATCGAACGTGTAAAAATCCTGAATTTCGTAGATCGAACGTGTAAAAATCCTGAATTCCGTAGATCGAACGTGTAAAAATCCTGAATTTCGTAGATCGAACGTGTAAAAATCCTGAATTTCGTAGATCGAACGTGTAAAAATCCTGAATTTCGTAGATCGAACGTGTAAAAATCCTGAATTTCGTAGATCGAACGTGTAAAAATCCTGAATTTCGTAGATCGAACGTGTAAAAATCCTGAATTTCGTAGATCGAACGTGTAAAAATCCTGAATTTCGTAGATCGAACGTGTAAAAATCCTGAATTTCGTAGATCGAACGTGTAAAAATCCTGAATTTCGTAGATCGAACGTGTAAAAATCCTGAATTTCGTAGATCGAACGTGTAAAAATCCTGAATTTCGTAGATCGAACGTGTAAAAATCATGAATTTCATTGATCAAACGTGTAAACATCATGAATTTTATCGATCGCCACATAAAAATAACGAATTTCGTCGATCGGGCACAGAAAAATAATGAATTTTGTCAATCGGGCACAGAAAAATAATGGATTTTGTCGATCGGCTACGTAAAAATAAAATTTTGTCATTCGAGAATGTAAAAATCCCCAGTTGCGTCGATTGAACATGTATAAATCATAAATTTCATCGATCGAACTTGTAAAAATAAGGAGTTTCGTTGATCGGTCACGTAAAAATAATTTTATCGATCGAACATGTAAAAATCATGAATTTTATCGATCTCAGCGTAAAAATAATGATGAATTTCGTCGATCAGACGCAGAAAAATAATGAATTTTGTTGATCGGCTACGTAAAAATCAAATTTCATCATTCGGGAGCGTAAAAATTCTGAATTTCGTAGGTCGAACATGTAAAAATTATGAATTTCGTATATCGAACGTGTAAAAATCCTGAATTTCGTAGATCGAACGTGTAAAAATCCTGAATTTCGTAGATCGAACGTGTAAAAATCATGAATTTCATTGATCAAACGTGTAAACATCATGAATTTTATCGATCGCCACATAAAAATAACGAATTTCGTCGATCGGGCACAGAAAAATAATGAATTTTGTCAATCGGGCACAGAAAAATAATGGATTTTGTCGATCGGCTACGTAAAAATAAAATTTTGTCATTCGAGAATGTAAAAATCCCCAGTTGCGTCGATTGAACATGTATAAATCATAAATTTCATCGATCGAACTTGTAAAAATAAGGAGTTTCGTTGATCGATCACGTAAAAATAATTTTATCGATCGAACATGTAAAAATCATGAATTTTATCGATCTCAGCGTAAAAATAATGATGAATTTCGTCGATCAGACGCAGAAAAATAATGAATTTTGTTGATCGGCTACGTAAAAATCAAATTTCATCATTCGGGAGCGTAAAAATTCTGAATTTCGTAGGTCGAACATGTAAAAATTATGAATTTCGTATATCGAACGTGTAAAAATCCTGAATTTCGTAGATCGAACGTGTAAAAATCCTGAATTTCATAGATCGAATGTGTAAAAATCCTGAATTTCGTAGATCGAACGTGTAAAAATCCTGAATTTCGTAGATCGAACGTGTAAAAATCCTGAATTTCGTAGATCGAACGTGTAAAAATCATGAATTTCATTGATCAAACACGTAAAAAATAATGAAATTCGTTGACCGGGCATGTAAAAATAATTAATTTTATCGACCGAGCGTGTAAAAATAATGAAATTCGTTGACCGGGCATGTAAAAATAATTAATTTTATCGACCGAGCATGTAAAAATCATGTATTTTATCGACCGAACGTGTAAAAATCATGAATTTCGTCGATCGAACGTGTAAACATCATGAATTTTATAGATTGGCGCGTAAAAATGATGAATTTCGCCGATCGAACGTGTAAAAATCATGTATTTTATCGATCGCCGCATAAACATAACGAATTTTGTCGATCGAACACATAAAAATCATGAATTTCGTCGATCATGCCTATAAAAATCATGAATTTTATCGACCGAGCTTGAAAAAATCATGAATTTTATCGACCGAGCATGTAAAAGTCATTAATTTTTATTGACCAAGCCTGTAAAATTTTTGATTTTTTTTTTTATGGGCCTTTCTATTATACAACTTTATTAAAAATTTCTCAGCTCCACACCCAACAGTCTCTGAGCCTTTGAGGTTAATGTAGGATACATAGTTACACACATGCATTTTTAATAGTATAGATAGTAAATTTCAAGTTTGAGATTTGGGAAATTGTTTTTGTGAACAACATTTTCCAGTTTGTCCATATATTACACATGAAAATAAGTGAATTTTAACTATTATTTTTTCCTGTAGAAAAACAAACTACTTAATAAAATCTAATATTGAATTCTTATATTTATGTAATGTCTGTAAAGTAGTTCAGTTTGCATATTTCTGCATGATTTATTTTTATTTTTTATTTTTTACACAGGAAACAAACGGGATACAGCTTGAAATTGATGTGATAAAAGAAAATCAACCAAAGATACACCTCCACAATGTGACTTTCAGAATTTATTTTGTTTAAATCTAAAAGCAAGAAAATTTCCCCATTTTTCTTTCATAATTATTTGGGTGAAAGAATTTTAATGTTGAATTGAACTGTACAAGTTGACGGTAGTCATATTCAACTCAACTATGAAAATGCTATATATTTATTACAGAAAATTTCAAATATATTTATTTTATAACATATTACAAGTCCGGAACATTTACTGGTTACATTACATTACCGGAACAGAGTACCATTAGTTTATTATTTATGTTGTGATTTCAAATAAACGCAGCCGCTGAACTGCAATGGTCATTTTTTTGTGTGTGCTGTGGTTTCTTTCACTTTTTCCCAACAGCAGCTAGATTTTAGCGGTCCTCTATCAAAGCTCTCTGCAGTCAGAAAAATGATTGCATCCAGTTGCAACAATCAAAATTTTCAGTGACTGCATTGGAAAGGAAATGATGAGAAAAAGCTGATTACACTTGTGTAAATAAACAAAAATAAGTAAAGTTGATTTTTTTTTAATACCTTTTTCTAAGTTCAAATACATTAGTTAAAACATTTTCAACCAATAACTAGAATTTAATGCAGCTCTTTTCAAGTAAGTGTAATAATTTTCTCTTATTGGGTTTTCATAATATTGTACATGTTTTTTACTGTATGCAGTGTTATTTTTAATTATAAAATTTACATAATTAAATTTAAGCTTATTTTCTTTTTCCGCATGTTGGTGAACTTGTACCATGTCTGATAAAATTATTGTTCATAATCCTATTTATAATTATGCATCTTTCCAAAAGTGGGTTTATTACCACAATATTTACCACTGTAAATCTCATAGTAAGCTGAATTTAAATATATGCTTAAAATCTACTTAAAAAAATGCACAAAATCTGAGGTGCCAAATACACTCAGATTTTGTGCACTTTTTATTTTACACATTTTTTGCATGCCAAAAAATTCCTAAATTGTGCATTTTTTATGCATAATTGGAGCCTCTGATTATGCATAAAAAATGCACAATTTAGGAATTATTTGGTATGCAAAAAATGTGTAAAATAAAAAGTGCACAAAATCTGAGCGTATTTGGCACCTCTGATTGTGCATAAAAACTTCAAAATTTAGAGATTATTTCGTATGCAGAAAAAGTGCACAAAAAAAGTGCACAAAATCCGAGCGTATTTGGCACTTCTGATTATGCACTTTTTGTGCACAATTCAGTTTGCACTTTTTTTGCACAATTCAGTTTGCACTTTTTATACACAAGCAGAGGTGCCAAATACGCTCGGATTTTGTGCACTTTTTTTTTGCACTTTTTTTGCAAACTTTTTCTAGCTGGGTAGTTCCAGAGATTCCATAGAAATTGTAATTTAGAATGTTTTTAGACCGCTTTTCTCTCATCTCACCCTTTTAAATTTCAAATTTTTTTAGAATTTGTTTTTAGAGAGCATTTACATTTTATAAACAACTACCATGCCAAATTTCAAGTTTCTAGTTACTTCAGTATAAAAAATCGAAATTTTAGAACGTTTTTCGCTTTTACCTCCCTGTGGTAGTGGCATCGATTTAAAATATAGCCTATGTTAGAGCAGGGACTGTCACCATCAATTTGCTACCCTAACTTTTGAAAAGGGTTCGGTAGCTCCAGAGAATCCATAGAAAGTGTAATTTAGAATGTTTTTAGAACGCTTATCGCTCATCTCACAGTTTTAAATTTCGAATTTTTTTGGAATTTGTTCTTAGAGAGCATTTACAGCTCATAAGTAACTACCATGCCAAATTTCATCTTTCTAACGCCTTCAGTATAAAAAAAAAATCGAAATTTAGAACATTTTTCGCTCTTGTAGTCCCCTAGGGGTTGTGGCACCGACAAAAAATATAGCCTATGTTACAGCAGGAACTTTTACCATCAATTTACCACCATCACTTTTGAAAATGGTTCTGTAGTTCCAGATATTCCATAGAAATTGTAATTTGGAATGTTTTTAGAACGCTTTTCGCTCATCTCACCCTTTTAAATTTCGATTTTTTTTAGAATTTGCTCTTAGAGAGTATTTACATCTTATAAGTAACTACAATGCTAAATTTCATGTCTCTAACACCTTCAGTATATAAAAAATTCGAAATTTTAGAACGTTTTTCGCTACTGCACCCCCCTGGGAGTAGTGACACCGACATAAAATATAGCTATGTTAGCAGGGACTGTCACCATCAATTTGCCACCATGACTTTTGAAAACGGTTCTGTAGTTCCAGAGATTCCATAGAAATTGTAATTTAGAATGTTTTTAGAACGCTTTTTACTCATCTCACCCTTTTAAATTTCGAATTTTTTTAGAATTTGCTCTTAGAGAGCATTTACATCTTATAAGTAACTACCATACTAAATTTCATGTTTCTAACACCTTCAGTATAAAAAAATCGAAATTTTAGAATGTTTTTCGCTTCTGCACCCCCTTGGGAGTAGTGACACCGACATAAAATATGCCCTATGCTGGAGCAGGGACTGCCACCATCAATTTGCCACCATCACTTTTGAAAACGGTTCTGTAATTCCTGAGATTCCATAGAAATTGTAATTTAGAATGTTTTTAGAACGCTTTTCGAACATCTCACCCTTTAAAATTTCGATTTTTATAGAATTTGCTCTTAGAGAGCATTTAACTCTTATAAGTAACTACCATGCTAAATTTCATGTTTCTAACACCTTCAGTATAGAAAAAATCGAAATTTTAGAATGTCTTTTGCTTCTGCAACCCCCTGGGAGTAGTCGCACTGACATAAAATATACCTTATGTGGAGCAGGGACTGTCACCATCAATTTGCCACCATAACTTTTGAAAACGGTTCCGTAGTTCTAGAGATTCCATAGAAATTGTAATTTAGATTGTTTTTAGAACGCTTTTCGCTCATCTCATACTTTTAAATTTCGATTTTTTTTTTAGAATTTGTTCTTAGAGAGTATTTACATCTTATAAGTAACTACCATGCCAAATTTCATGTTTCTAGCTCCTTCAGTATAAAAATTTTAGAACGATTTTCGCTCCTGCACCCTCCTGAGGGCTGTGGAACCGACATAAAATATAGCCTATGTTGGAGCAGTGATTGTCACCATCAGTTTGCCACCATCACTTTTGAAATCGCTTCAGTTGTTCCAGAGATTACGCTCTACAAACAAACAAACAAACAAAAAAAAACAAAAAAAAAATCTTTACTACTTTATAATATTAGTATAGATAAAAATAAAATAACGTAATAAATGATGTAGATTCTATTATTTAAAAAAAGGAAATAAAAATAAATAAATGATAGTTTGATAATAATAAATATTGATGTACATAATAATTTATAGAATTAAAATAAAAAATAAAAGTAAATAAACAACAATTTATTTTTTTCGCCAAATTGGCGGGGGACAAAATCGCGCCAACGTAGTGCGTATATGACATCTGTGTCATATGAATATGTGTAGATGTATGTTTATATATATGTGTGTGTATATATATGTTATATAAAAATATATTTCCTTCGTATCCTTCCATTTTATTCGCATTAATATTTTAAAATTAATCTAACTTCTGTCATAGTCAGTATTTCCTTAATTCTTAATAATATCTATTCCTATTTAAAGTCCTTTTAAAAGTAAATATCCGTATATTAATAATTATTTTATTCCAAATCTTAATCTAAAATTTAAGATCATTCGTAGCTTTTATCAGTTCCCCAATCTATAAAATTCTGAGACGCGTTCTCATTTCGAATGTTTTTTAAAAGCCATTTCCTTTTTATTATTATTATTATTATTATTGCTCTGATTCTTTCGCGCGCTTGGGATTTTAACTTCAAAATTTATCCGCACCCAAGTACGGGATTCTTTACCGTCTTAGCTCCTCCTTAGCGCCTCATTCGCTGGGCTGGAGCTAGCTTATCACTCATTGGTTTGTACGCTCGTGACGTAAATTACTGTATGTCTCCGCTGAAGGAACAAAACCAGGTCGCATCGGTCGGAGCACTAGATTTTTGACGTTTTCGGAAGCATAAACAAATATGTGGCTGGTGTTTTTATGTCCGTAGAATATTCAACTGGCCCAGTAACATCTTAATTCAATGAAGTGAAGCAACGTTAGCCCGAGGGCTATAAGTTTTAGACCTTTGGGAATTGTTTCTTTGTTGTTCGTCTTCTAATAAAATTATTTGTCTGGAGATTGGCTGGATTTATTGGAAAACTTTGGTGGACTCATTTCATTGCCTTCTACTTCGCCATACTCGCTAATATCGACTGCAACTTGCTATACCGTTGAAGGACTGCCATCTTTTCATCGAATATTATTCATCGTAATATCTCAACCTCGTCAAAATGCTACAAAAAGCCCGTTAGAATTCCATGAACTTGCGCTGAGCTATGCCAATGTTCTGATGGACGGATGAGCTGCGAATGTATTACCGGCTACTGTTGTACATCTTCATAGCGAAGAGTGTGCGTCTAGTTCTCGCGAAAAGTATGTCGATTAGTTGTTCTTCTGATCGTCTGATAAACGGAGAAGCTGTGATATTTTGCTGAATGCGGATGCTGTACATTTTCCATTGTGGTGTGTGCAACTGATTCTCACCAAAATATGCATCGAATTTTTCAAAAAGTGTTGGAATAATTTGTCCCTGGAAACACCAGATGCAGACAAGTGTGAATGTTCTACAAAACAACATCTCAATAATTACGGAATGATCTAAATAATATTTTCTTTTACAGAAAAAAAATGAAAAAGTATCATTATACAAAAAAAAATAACTAAATTGATCGGTCTCAAAAATTTCAAAAAGTAAACAGGCAGACAACTTGTGAACGGAATTACGTAATTTTGAAAAAAGTTATTATTGTATGTATTATTTATTATTTTATTTATTTTTATGTTATTTAAGTTTCGCTCAGATTTTCTTATTTGTTGTATTATTATTATTACTATCATTATTTATTAGAGATGGATGTATTTACATTTGTTATTTAATTTAAATTTTATTTTACATCTGTTGTGTTAATTCTCTTTAATTTTTATATTAATGTTATCTCATCAAAAACGTCACCTGTAAAAAATGCAACCAAGTCTCGTGACTCTTTTTCCGTAAAAAGTTCTGAGATCGTATAAAGCCAAGTTTAGCTATCTTATTAACTCTGAAATTTTCATTCACAAATCACTCCTAGTCTCTACATATTTAGTTAAATATTATTTTGTGAATTGACAATTACGCAGCACAGGGAAGTTATTACACCTTACTATGTTATGTGGGAAGGGATGCGATAATATGATTAAGGCTAATTATATACGCACAGGGAAGTTATTACACCTTAATATGTTATAGGATGGTATGGTATTATTTGATTAAGACTAATTATATACATCACATTCTCGTGCTACGTAATTGCCAAGTCACAAAATAATATTTAACTAAAGATGTAGAGACTAGGAGTGATTTGTGAATGAAAATTTCAGAGTTAATAAGATAGCTAAACTTGGCTTTATACGATCTCAGAACTTTTTACGAAAAAAGAGTCACGAGACTTGGCTGCATTTTTTACAGGTGACGTTTTTGATGAGATTTCACTTCTTTTTGTAAGTAATCCTCCTTTTCTTGATTTTGGGTTCTTTTTGAAGATCATCCACTGATTTTCGCTAAGCCCACACTCTGTCCCTATTATTTACAGGTATCAAAAATTTGAAGCTTTAGTTTCGTTTGCAAAGTACTGTAGATAAAAAGAGATTTCAGGTTCCTAGGCCAGCACTAAGTTATGGGAGGAGGAGTGTCAAAAGTACTCTCAATTGCTTCCAAGATATTGCTATCCATCTGAGATATTACTCGCAGTCCTAGATACTTGATATTTAGCATAAAAGAACTTTTTAGTATAAAAAGAAAGCCAACATTAAAATTTCCGGAAATTTTTAAAAAATCAAACTATATTCATTTTTTCGATGTTTTTTATTTAAAAAAAATTTTTTTTTTTGGCTTTTTTTACATTTACGGATTTTTTAATTTTTTCTTACTTTGTATACTAAACCCTACCTTTCTGCCAAATGTCAAGCTTCTAGGACTACAAAATCGGATTATTTTCAAATTTTTGACTTTTTATAAATTTATTGATTTTTCGATTTTACTTCTAAGTTACCTGATTGTCATGCCAATATAGTAATTTTTTTATCCGTCTTCTTAGGATCATTTAGGTTCAATTTAGAGATAAATCAAGTTAATCTTAAAGTCACCATGATTTTATTTAGAAAGGACTATCAATCCATAACAAGCCAGTAATGTCGGGAGGGTAGGTGGAGCTGTGAAAATTTTTGTGGGGCTAACATCATTTAACAATCCATATTTCATATGCGAAGTAAATAGAGTATAACCTGTGAAATAAAACAAACCTGTCTATAAAGAAATCGCCTATAACGTAGCCAGTCTATAGTGGAACTTTCCTATAACGAAATTCGTAAACGAAAGATAAGAAAACCATAATCCGGGGGAAATAACATAAAACAATTAGGGGCGTTGTACTAGCTAATAGGACAATTATCTTAAAACTCATGTTTGTAGCAGTACAAAATCAAATTGTTTTCGAATTTTCAATTTTTTAAAGATATTTCAATTTTTTTTTCGAATTTAACGAATTTTTTAATTGTTCCTTTTATTGAATAGTAAATACTACCTTTACACTAAGTTTTAAGTTTCTAAGAATACAAGATAAAATTATTTTCAATTTTTGATTTTTTCGATTTCTTTTTAAAATAATTTTCTGGATTTTTTAATTTTTTCTTATTTTGTATCCTTTATTACAAATTTCAAGTTTCTAGTGCTACAAAATAGAATTATTTTGAAATTTCCGATCTTTTACGAGTTTTTTTATTCTATTTTCGAATTTATTGTGTTTTAATTTTTCCTTTTTCTGTATCCTTCCTTTAGTATTCCTTTTTCGAATTTTACAGATTTTTTCTTTTTTTTTCTTTTTTTGTATCCTAAATACTGCCTTTATTCCAAATTTTAAGTTTCTAGCTCTACAAAATTGAATTATTATCAAATTTACGTTTTTTTTCGATTTTTTTTATTTTATTTTCGATGTCTGTTGTGTTTTTTTTTTCTTTTTCTGAATCCTAAACACTACCTTTACAGCAAATTTTCAGTTTCTAAGACTACGAGATCATATTATTTTCAATTTCTCAGTTTTTTTTCTTTTTTTTTTCGTTTTAATTTTTGAAAATTTTGATTTTTTTTTAATTATCCATATTTTTTTAATGTTCCCTTATTTAGTATCTCAACTATTACCTTTATTCCAAATTACAAGTTTCTAGCGCTATGAAATCGAATTATTTTCAAATTTTCTTTTTTTTTCGATTTTTTTATTTTATTTTCGAATTTTATTGCGTTTTTATTTTAATTTATTCTGAATCCTAAACACTATCTTTACCGCGAATTTTAGGTTTCTAAGACTAAAAGATCAAATTTTTTCATTTTTTAATTTTTTCGTATTTTGCATCCTAAATACTACCTTTATTTCGAATTCCAAATTTCTAGCGCAACAAAATCGGATTATTTGAAAATTTTCGGGTTTTTTTTCGATTTTTCCGATTTTTCGATTTTATTTTCGATTTTTTTGTGTGTGTTTTTGATGTTTTCTTTTTCTGAATTCTAAACACTACCTTCACATCAAATTTTAAGTTTTTAAGACAAGATCGTGTTATTTTCAATTTTCAATTTTGTTCGAATTTGTTGAATTTTCGAATGTTTTTTTTTTTTTTGAATTTTCCGGATTTTATAATTTTTCCTTTCTTTGTATCCGAAACACTAGCTTTATTCCAAATTTTAAGTTTCTATGGCTGCGGGATCTACCCAATCTTTTTGATGACGCGAGAGTGAGTGAGTGTGTGACAAAAAATCGAAACTTTGAGTTCATATACCTTCTGCACTAATTTATGGGTATTTTTTGAATTATCCATGTTTTTGAATTTTTCCTTATTTAGTATCTTAAATGTTACCTTTATTCCAAATTTCAAGTTTCTAGCGCTATAAAATCGAATTATCTTCAAATTTTCCTTATTTTTCGATTTTTCCAATTTTTTTCTATTTTTCGATTTTATTTTCGAATTTTATTGCGTTTTTTATTTTAACATTTTCTGAATCCTAAACACTATCTTTATCGCGAATTTTAAGTTTCTAAGGCTAAAAGATCAAATTATTTTAATTTTTTCAATTTTTTTCGAATTTTTCAAATTTTTTTTTCGAATTTTCCGGATTTTTTAATTTTTCCTTATTTTGCATCCTAAATACTACCTTTATTCCGAATTCCAAGTTTCTAGCGCAACAAAATCGGATTATTTGAAAATTTTCGATTTTTTTCGATTTTTTCAATTTTTTCGATTTTACTTTCGATTTTTTTGGTGTTTTTGATGTTTTCTTTTTCTGAATGCTAAACACTACCTTCACACCAAATCTTAAGTTTCTAAGACTACAAGATCGTCTTATTTTCAATTCTCAATTTTGATGGAATTTGTTGAAGTTTCGAATGTTTTTTTTCAAATTTTCCCGATTTTTTAATTTTTCCTTATTTTGCATCCTAAATACTACCTTTATTCCGAATTCCAAGCTTCTAGAGCAAGAAAATCGGATTATTTGAAAATTTTCGATTTTTTTCGATTTTCTCGATTTTTTCAATTTTGCTTTCAAATTTTTTGGTGTTTTTGATGTTTCCTTTTTCTGGATGCTAAACACTACCTTCACACCAAATCTTAAGTTTCTAAGACAACAAGATCGTCTTATTTTCAATTCTCAATTTTGATGGAATTTGTTGAATTTTCGAATGTTTTTTTTTCGAATTTTCCGGATTTTTTAATTTTTCCTTATTTTGCATCCTAAATACTACCTTTATTCCGAATTCCAAGCTTCTAGCGCAAAAAAATCGGATTATTTGAAATTTTTCGATTTTTTTTTATTTTCTCGATTTTTTCAATTTTGCTTTCAATTTTTTTGGTGTTTTTGATGTTTTCTTTTTCTGGATGCTAAACACTACCTTCACACCAAATCTTAAGTTTCTAAGACAACAACATCGTATTATTTTCAATTCTCAATTTTAATGGAATTTGTTGAATTTTCGAATGTTTTTTTTTCGAATTTTTCGGATTTTATAATTTTTCCTCTCTTTGTATCCTAAACACTACCTTTTTGCCAAATGTCAAGTTTCTAGGGCTACGGGATCTACCTAATCTTTTTGATGACGCGGAACGAGTTAGTGAGTGAGTGACAAAAAATCGAATGTTTGAGTTCATATATTGTCTGCACTAGAAAAGACAGAAAGTTGTAATTTTAAATTTTGGTCCTGTGTGCTAAATACTCTAGAAAAACGAAGTTTTGAATTTTTGGGATACTCCAGCGCAGAGATATGGGGGGTCAAAAGTGCCCTGAGTTGCTTCCAGAAAAGTATGCTTACGGCCGTGCTTTCTCGACTTGGCGCAGGCACTGCCGTGCCTCCAGATTGCGATCTGGACTTGTAAAAGTCCTTGGTGATCACAAAATGAGTGAAAACGAAATAAACATCATTCCTTTTGATTTCGAATCTGGAATGAACATTCAATCTTGGTTAAACCATTTTGACAAAACATGCCTTTCTGAAAAGAAAGATGAAAATTGGAAGATTAAAAATATTTCAAAATATTTGAAAGGAGAGGCTCTGAAGGTATTTATCAATGAATGTTTAGAATGTAAAGCTTTTGACAAAAAACTGATATTCTTACTGAAAAAAAAAATAACTGTTCATGTTCCTCGATTTTCAGAATTTGCTTCTATGAAATTAAATGATCTCAATGATTTGGATAAGTACTTTCGAAAAAAGGTTGAAATAGGTAGACAACTTTGTTTATGTGAAACTATAATAGTACAGGGATTAACAGACGGTCTCAAACCTGAGTACCAGAATTATATGATTAGTAATCCTCCAAAAAATACAATAGACTGGTACCTAATGGCTAAACAGCTAGTAGTAATTCCTACTTCCCAGGTCAACAATAGTAATTCTAGAAGTAATTTTCAGAATTATAGATCATTGCCGCAATATGATCAGGCACCTAGACATTGGGTTCGCCCAAGTCGAAATTTTCATATGCCAAATTCCAATTTTCATTCACAGAACAATTTTAATGCTCCAAATTCTAGATTTATCAATCCTAGGTTGCCTACTACACATTTTCAGAGCAAATACCCAAGTAGACCATGTCGAATGTGTTTAAATAGAGGTATCCAAAATGCTTAACACTGGGAGAGGAATTGTGTATTCAATGTGAGCCCTTTGCAATCTTCTGCACCCCCTCTTAGTCAACCACAACCATCTACTGATACTATATGACAGTTAATTGTATCAGGATATGTAAATAACAGGGAACTACCTTGTGTGATTGACTCTGGCTCAACCATAAGTAATTTACCTTTTAAAATTGTTAAATTGTTAAATGCTAAAGTTATAAATATTCCACCTGTTATTATTGGCCAAGCCAAAGGAACTGTTGTAATAGATAAAGCTTGTAAATTATTGTTTAAATTAGGTAATGTGCAACAAAATATTAGATTTTTGATATGTAATACAAATTTAGATTATGCTATCCATATACTTAAAGCTAACCTGCTTTTTAGTTTTTCGTGCAAAAATGCTATTTATACGCATGCGCGAGCATTCAGCTAATCAGCTAGAGGCTTTTACTATCTTCAGACGCGATGTTCCAGCCAATGAGGTGAAGGCTTTTTCCTCTCTCTAGAAGCGTATGTGTTCCATTTGGTTGTTCGGTTGTTGAAACTTTATAGATTTCTTTTATTAAGGTATTTTTTCATTTTACCGTATTTATTTTCTTTTTAAGTCGTATGTATTTTACTACTTTGAATTTTTTATAACTAACCCTTTTTTTGAGAGAGAGAGAGAGAGAGAGATTTCGTGGCACGAAATTGCGCGAATCGTTTCCGATGTAAACAAACTAATTTTAAACTTTTAATATGTAATTCTGTGTGATATGATTAAATTCAGGTTTTCTCAGCGACGATCACAGTATTTTTACCAAATAATTTTTGTATTAATCAAGCTTTTTTGGTTATTAAGCATAGCTAAACACGAAAGAAAACTTTGTTATTTTAAGATTTTGATGTGAATTATTTGCGTACATTTATAAGACGAGTTTCACTGAATAATTCAAGAAAAAAAAAATCTCATCATTATACATATTTAGTTATGCATTATTAATTATTTACTTGGCCTTTACTTTTAATATTTCAAACTTACAGCTGAATGTAACTATTAAAACATTTGAAATACTGTATTCGTAAAATGAAATTTCAGCTTAAACACTCGACAATTACTTTTAGTTATGCATTATTAATTATTTACTTGGCCTTTACTTTTAATATTTCAAACTTACAGTTGAATGTAACTATTAAAACATTTGAAATACTGTATTCATAAAATGAAATTTCAGCTTAAACACTCGACAATTACTTTTACTTATGCATTATTAATTATTTACTTGGCCTTTACTTTTAATATTTCAAACTTACAGCTGAATGTAACTATTAAAACATTTGAAATACTGTATTCGTAAAATGAAATTAGTTTAAACACTCGACAATTACTTTTAGTTATGCATTATTAATTATTTACTTGGCCTTTACTTTTAATATTTCAAACTTACAGTTGAATGTAACTATTAAAACATTTGAAATACTGTATTCATAAAAAGAAATTTCAGCTTAAACACTCGACAATTACTTTTAGGTTAAATTCAGGTTTTCTCAGTGACGATCACAGTATTTTTACCAAATAATTAAAAGTACTACATGCATGCATCTATCTATCTATATTAGAAATTGTGCAGGTTTCTGGTCACTGTTTTGTTTACATATTTTAAACAAAAATTTCAATTTAATAATGCACTGAAAATTATAATGAATGCTTACAATTAAACACAAAACAAAAAATTTCACAAAAACACATTATTTCCCCAATATTTTCCCACAACTAATCAATAAATTTCATGATATTTTATTGCGATTTTAAACCATGAACTTTAGTACTTTTCTGTTATACGGACACTATGCCAAAATGTATGTATGTATGTAAATGTATGTATGTATGTTTGGCGACAATGGTGTACGTATAACGGAAAAGTGCCTGAATTATTATTTATATATATATATATATAAAATATAAACATAATTGGCGACACAGCAAGTTTTCTGGATTTCTCCCTGTCTCTCTAACCACATTGTTAACAAAACAAAAAATTCACGAAAAACACATTATTTCCCCGATATTTTCCCACACAACTAATCAATAAATTTCATGATATTTTATTGTGATTTTAAACCATGAACTTTAGTACTTTTCTGTTATACGGATACTATGCCAAAATGTATGTATGTATGTATGTTTGGCGACAATGGTGTCCGTATAACGGAAAAGTGCCTGAATTATTATTTTTTTATATATATATATAATATAAACATAATTGGCGACAGCAAGTTTTCTGGATGTGAAAGGCGGAGATGAATTTCATTCATTCAATGACCGTTTTAAAAGTTTCAAGTTTGGATTGAGTGCACCTGAACATAAAAACCGATACCTATTTCTATGTTCATGATTGAGTTATTTGGATATCTTTTTGTATAGCACAGAAAATCATTTCTCCCGCTTTCGTAATACAGATAAATTCTGGTGTATTTTTTTTTTCTTCTTTTTATATCATAAGTACTTTTCTACTTTAAATTTTTTAATTGTCGAGTTTCTAAGCTGAAATTTCATTTTTCGAATGCAGTATTTCAAATGTTTTAGTTTTAATAATTACATTCAGCTGTAAGTTTGAAATATTTAAAATATTAAAAGTAAAGGTAAAGTAAATAATTAATAATGCATAACTAAATATGTATAATGATCAGAATGATATATTAAAATGTGTACAGAATGACATGAAAATTTTAAAAAACTGAAATTTTGCACTTGCAACTTAATTGTAAATTTCATTGTTTACATTGGAAACGATTTGTGGATTTTAAGAATTTGCTGAACTTCGTGTCACCAAATTACTAAATCTCTCTCTCTCACTCTCCAAAAAAAAAAAAAAGGGTTAGTTTAAAAAAATTCAAAGTAGCAAAATACATACAACACAAAAAGAAAATAAATACGGTAAAATGAAAAAATTACTTTAATAATAGAAATCCATAAATTTTCAACGACGACATCAAACGAACGTATCTCATCTTTCGTTTGTGATAAGGAACGCTCCTTTGGCCCCCTCCACTCATTGGCTGAATTGTAAAGGGCAAAATTGGGGGACAAAATGACTACAGCATTTCTGAGAAAAATCAGAAAATTCACAGAAAATAATTATTTTTGTTGCAAGTTGGGTTAACTGTCTTTATGGTTCGAGTCGATTTCAGACTGAGTGTAGATTTCTGCAAGTTGGATTTGGGTTAACCCGATTTTTCAAAAGTTAGTTCAAGTTCAGTATATTATTTCAGATTAAAACTATACCTATCAGGGCTTGAATTTCAGGGCGGGATTCACGCGGAAAATTTTGAAATCCCGCCCAAAAAAGATCATGAGCGGGAGCCTCCCGCCCAAAAAATTTCAGCATTTTTGGAGAAATTTGCATTATTTAATTTACCTGCAACCGAACGATAAATTTCGTGATTTTTTTTCCCCGCAACCGATTGACGGACTTTGTGTTTTTTCCGCGACTGATCGACGAACTTTGTGGTTTTTTCCGTGACAGATCAACGAACTTTGAGTTTTTTCTGCGACAGATCGACGAACATTGCGTTTTTTAAGCGACTGATCGACGAACCTTGCGTTTTTTGGGGACATATCGACGAACTTTGCGTTTATTCCGCAATCGATCGACGAAATTTTTCTTTCTTCCCTGACTGATCGACGAACTTTGCATTTATTCCACAATCGATCGACGAAATTTGCTTTTTTCTGCAACTGATCGACGAACTTTGCGTTTTTTCCGCGACAGATCAACGAACGTTGCATTTTTTTCTGCGACTGATCAACGAACTTTGCGTTTTTTCTGCGACAGATAGACGAACATTGCGTTTTTTAAGCGACTGATTGACGATCCTTGCGTTTTTTGGGAACAGATCGACGAACTTTGTGTTTATTCTGCAATCGATCGACGAAATTTGCTTTTTTCCCAGGACTGATCAACGAACTTTGCGTTTTTTGGTGACAGATCGACGAACTTAGCGTTTTTTCTGCGACAGATTGATGAACTTTGCGTCTTTTCCACGATCGATCGGTGAATCTTAATCAAGTAAAATCTAAAGTCAGAAATTTATTTAACAACCTAATTGTTAAGGGTCCCTAACACATTTAATGGAACTTGAAAAATACACTGCATATATAAAACTTAACTTTCTTCCTTTTTTTTATAATAATAAACATTTTACATAATCATTCTCAGTTGACTTAATTTTTTCAATGGTATTTTGTCATGTCTGCATTAATGTAATTATTTAAATAGCACATAAAAGAATAGTGGGGTTTAAAGATTTTTTTTCTCCCTCCCAAACATTACAACTCCCCTCCATTTAAAAATGTTGGTAGGGAGACTCCCGTCTTTGGAAAAATTGAATTTCAAGCCCTGCCTATAATATGTTTGTGTGTATTGAGGTTTGTATAGATGTTTGTGTGTGTGCTGTTTTTAATACAGACAGCTTCATTTTTCACACGAACATTTCAAAAAATTCACATTCTTTGCGCAATTCTTTAACAAAACTCGCATTTTTTTTCGTGATTCTTTAATGAAATTCGCATTTTTTTCTGTATCTTTTTTTTGTCGAGATTCATAATTTTTTCAGCTATCCTATGACGTAATTCGTGTTTTTTTTTCAGCGATAATTTGACGAAATTTGTGTTTTTTCTGTGATTTTTTTTTTTTTTTTTACGAAATTTGCGTTATTTTCCACGATTCTTTTATGAAATTTGCGTTTTTCTGTGATCCTTAGACGAAATTTTCTTTTTTCACAATGCTTTGATAATAATCACATTTTCTCTGCTGCCTTTTGATAAGATTCATGAATTTTCAGCAATCCTTCGATGAAATTCGCGTTTTTTCAGCAATCTTTGAAGAAATTCGCATTTTTCTCGAGATACTTTAACGAAATGTGCGTTTTCCAGCGATTTTTTGATAAAATACATTTTATTCCGCAATTTTTAGACGAAGTTTGGCAAGAAAGCGCTATCTTTGGGTGAAATTTCCTGTTTTGCGATTCTTTGACAAAATTTGCTCATCTTTTGTGTAAATCGCGTTTTTCTGTGGCCTTTTAACAAAATTCACGTTTTACATGATCCTTTGATGAAATTAGTGTTTTTCCCGTGATCATTTGACGAAATCTAGGATGTTTTTCCCGCGAAGATTGATTATATGTTTTTAGTCTGCAGGTGCCCTAAAAAGTTTGACGCCTGTCGCTGCATTGCACGCATTCTGCCACGGTGTATCAAACAAACAAAATTCATCCTAAAGAATTATTGTTTCGTTTCTGGAAATGAACAACCGTCAACTCATTGGCTGAATTATAAAGGGTGAAATGTGTAGGCACTGAGTATCATCTATACTATTAATGTCGGTAAACGTCTGTCTGTGTGTGTGTTGTTGTGTCTGGCGTCTGTAAGCACAAAACTCTGCATGCAGACGACGGACATAAGTGCTTTTGGTATAAAAAAATTCGTAAGTGGAGTTTTTAAAATTCACAACATTTTGCGGGAGAAGAGGGGTGCGAACGAATTTAAAAAATGAGTCCGCATCAATAATTATGGCGGCGGGGGAGTATGTTTTGCCTACACGGGGCGGAGACTTTTCTTTGTTGACACCACTCATATGATATATCGTTCGTAAAAGAACTTCAGAGATTCTTAGGATCTATCAATGTTTATCACAAGTTTATAGATAAATATGCCGAAATTCGAGTCCCTCTTAATAGATTACTCAGGAAAAATACATTATGGGAATGGAATATAGATTGTCAAAATTCTTTTCAAAAATTAAAAGATGCCTTAATAGCCAGACCTATCTTAAAAAATTATGACCCTAAGTTACCCCTCCATATGTTTGTTGATGCCTCACAGGTGGCAGTAGGTGCAGTTTTAAAACAACCTGATAGTAATAATTTTTTACATCCAATTGCTTATTACTCTAGAGGATTGAGAAGTTATGAGAAGAATTATTTTATTACCGAGTTAGAGTGTCTTGCCGTCATTGACACGTTAGACAAATTCTATCATTATTTTCATGGTGTAAATTTTACCATTCATACTGATCATGCATCTCTTGTATGGTTAAAAAATACTAAACATTTGAGAGGCAGGTTATTTAAATGGTCTTTGAAGTTGAGCATGTTTGAATATAATATAGTTTACGAAAAGGGATCCACAAATGTCGAAGCCGACATGTTGTCGAGAAACCCAGTTTCACATTTTATTCAACCACTTACTTTTCTTCTGGACGTTAAAGAAATTATAGAGAGGTAGGAAAAAGATAATGTATGTGGTAAAAATTATCTAAATGAAAATGGACTTATGATTATTAAAAGGAAAGGATTTCGAAAAATAGTAGTCCCCATGTCTTTAAGGAGAAAAATACTAAATGTTGCTCATGAAAAATTTGGTCATCCTGGTATCCAAAAAATGTTAAATTTAATCTCCCCTAATTATTATTGGCCTGACATGACGCAAGATATAACCAATTTTGTAAAACATTGTGATATTTGTCAAAAGAATAAAAAACCCAGACAGAAAAAATTTGGCTTATTACAAGCTATTCCCACCACAGATCAACCTTTTCAATTTCTTTCTATTGATACTGTGGGAGGATTCAATTACTATAACTCCACCAAAAAATATCTACACATCATCATCGACCATGCAACCAGATATGTTTGGGCATTTCCTTCCAAAAGTGTTACCACAGAAACATACACAAATTGCTTAAAACAAGTCTTCAATATTCAATTCCCTCAACAATTATTCTGTTTCAACAAAATTTTAGATATACAGGGTCCTCAAAAGGTATTAAGTGATAGGAATGCAGCCTTTACTTCACATAGATTTAAAAAAATTTTGCGGAATCACAATATTAAGCAACGTTTAACCACATCACATCACCCTCAAACGAATGGCAAGTGTGAGAGAGTGAATCAATCAATAGTTACAAGATTAAAGTGTAAAGTTAATTCTACTACCTCCAAAATTCCTTGGACCAAACTTCTGACTGAAGTAGTTAATGAATACAATAATACACCCCATTCCATAACCAAATTCCCTCCTGCTTATTTACTTTTTGGCAAATTACCCTATGATTCCCCTCTTAAGCAAAATTATTACCCTCCTGTCCAGGAAGCCCTCAACATTGCTAAAAAACGCACGGATGAATTTTACTGGAAAAGTAAAAAATATTATGATAGAAATTATGTGGAACCAAAATTTGAGATAGGAGATCTTGTTATCTATGAAGAATTCCATTATCCCAATACCAGAAAGCTCTCAAAAGTTTTTAGTGGTCCCTATCAAATCCTTAAAAAATTATCTGATGTAAATCTTGAAATTAATAGACAGACTCAAAATAAATTTACTGAAATAGTCCATGTATCAAAATTACGCCCTTATTACCCTCCTGACAAATTAAAGTTATCCCATGAGCAACAACAAACTAATGTTAAATCAATAGCTTAATATTAAACTTAGTAAAGCAAAAATTAACTAAATTTAATGAAATCAAATTATAATTGACTAATCAATTCTCTTCTGTATAACAGTATGTTTTTGAATATAGGAATTCCCAAGAATATTACTGCTAATATTTTTGCTTGAGTTAACTTTTTATGCAGGCGTAAATTAGTTGATTTGAGTTAAAAGGTTCTTATATTGGAGTGAATTGAATTAGAACAATAAAGTAAATTGGAATAGCAAATTAGATTAGAATACTACATTAAATTAAAATAATTGAATAAAAATTCACTGGATTAAATTAAATTATAATAATAGAATAAAATTCTCTACTAATAGTAATAGTTAAACTTATTATCCACCGTTCACTTCAAGGTCTTATTTTCATTGAGCTGCTTATGTTTCTCTTGTTTGACTGAAAACAGAGAGCACATTATCTTAATGAATTGTTGATAATTTTTCACAGCTATTTCTTAGTTTACTATTTATTATTTTTGTTTCCTTTTATTAAGTATATTTTTATTCCTCACTGATACTGAAAAAGAATGAGGAATTAAAATTATATACAGATGAATTACTGATTTAGTATTATTTTGAAGTTGTTTGTTATTGTTGATATTATTATGTCGTTATTATAATTGTTGTTGTTATTTATTATGTGATAAGATTATAAAAGAGAATATTCTTGAGAATTGTGATAAAAGAGAACCACTGATAGTATATTAGTTGATGATAAACAGTCACATCTTACTAGCAAAACATCTAATACTCATATCTAATTGATGGAACATTATTAACTGACTGGACTTCACTTAATAAGTGCACTTATCAAGCTATACCTACTTATCAAGGCACAAAACTTATCAAGCTATACCTACTTATCAAGGCACAAAACTTATCAAGCATCCCAAACCGGTACTTTAATTGTTTATTGAACTTAGTGGGGATGAAACTTTCTTATGTTTTTGAACTTTATGATTAACTGGAATTATCCTACTACAGAATCAATACACTGTATTGCCGTAAACTGTATTACTGGCTAATACTTGACATATCTGTGCCTTCATATCCATACCAAGAAACTTTTTTTGGAAATGAGCGGTCTAAAACTCAGACTGTTACTGATTAAGAGGACTATTAGACATTTATACTTTTCACTGCTTAGACAAAAATGCTTTGTTTACTTCATTTTCCTCCTTTTCACTATTTATGTTTGAAGAAAAAAAAATTATTTGTTACTAACTTATTTATATTGTAATTGTGTGTATTTCTGTATTTAAACAATTCCCACAGGTTCGCGTTTACAAAAATAACTATTGAATTAACTTTAATAAAATAAAGAATTTTTGGCATTAACTAGAATACCAGATAAATATTTTGTAATCCAAATTCTTGCTTGCCCTAATGAACTTGTAGACCATCGGATCTACCTGTCATTCGGATTTTAAGGGGGGGGGGATAATGTTATATAAAAATTTATTTCCTTCGTATCCTTCCATTTTATTCGCATTAATATTTTAAAATTAATCTAACTTCTGTCATAGTCAGTATTTCTTTAATTCTTAATAATATCTATTCCTATTTAAAGTCCTTTTAAAAGTAAATATCCGTATATTAATAATTATTTTATTCCAAATCTTAATCTAAAATTTAAGATCATTCGTAGCTTTTATCAGTTCCCCAATCTATAAAATTCTGAGACGCGTTCTCATTTCGAATGTTTTTTAAAAGCCATTTTCTTTTTATTATTATTATTATTATTGCTCTGATTCTTTCGCGCGCTTGGGATTTTAACTTCAAAATTTATCCGCATTCAAGTACGGGATTCTTTACCGTCTTAGCTCCTCCTTAGCGCCTCATTCGCTGGGCTGGAGCTAGCTTATCACTCATTGGTTTGTACGCTCGTGACGTAAATTACTGTATGTCTCCGCTGAAGGAACAAAACCAGGTCGCATCGGTCGGAGCACTAGATTTTTGACGTCTTCGGAAGCATAAACAAATATGTGGCTGGTGTTTTTATGTCCGTAGAATATTCAACTGGCCCAGTAACATCTTAATTCAATGAAGTGAAGCAACGTTAGCCCGAGGGCTATAAGTTTTAGACCTTTGGGAATTGTTTCTGTGTTGTTCGTCTTCTAATAAAATTATTTGTCTGGAGATTGGCTGGATTTATTGGAAAACTTTGGTGGACTCATTTCATTGCCTTCTACTTCGCCATACTCGCTAATATCGACTGCAACTTGCTATATCGTTGAAGGACTGCCATCTTTTCATCGAATATTATTCATCGTAATATCTCAACCTCGTCAAAATGCTACATATACATGTATATATATCACTGGTGCCCGGCTAACCGAAAAGTACAAAAAAAATACTCCAAAAATGCTGTCGTAGACTTCAAAAAACAACTTTTGGCTTAAAATCAAATTGTTTGGGGACAAAAGTAAAATCAAAATTTCCAAAAACAAAAGATACTTCGGCAAATATTGTTTTAATAGCAATCTTGCACATTGAATAATTTTTTAAGCATTACGAACTTTCTCAATCATGTTTAAATTAAATATTTTCGTTTTATAATATTATCTCTCATCAGAACTGTTTTTCTTCTTTTTCTTTTCTTTCTCTTTCTTTCTTTTTTTTAAATAAAATTAGTAACAGTTTTTTCTTTTTTTTTTCGAGAGATCTAGCCATTTCAATTCTTTCTGCAACAAAAAAACACCTTTTGGCTTAAAATCAAATTGTTTGGGGTCAAAAGTAAAATCAAAATCGCCAAAAACATACGATAAATCGCCCAATATTGTTTCAACATCAATCTTGCCCATTGAATAATTTTTTAAGCATTACAAACATTCCCAATCATGTTTAAATTAAATATTTTCGTTTTATAATATTATCTCTCATCAAAACTGTTTTTTTTTCTTTTCTTTCTCTTTCTTTCTTTTTTAAAAAAAAAAATAAAATTAGCAACAGTTTTTTCTTTAAAATTAGCAATGGTAAACTTTTCGGCCAAAATAACACAATTTTCTATCATAATTCTATAACTAATGTATGTATTATATACTAAAACCTTCCCTGAAAAATTATCTATCGAACAGTGCAAGTTCCATCAAAGTCCATTCAGCGAAACTCGAGTTATAAAGGAACGGAACGAAAGGGTATAACCTAATTTCCTATTAAAATATGCCCCTGAGTCGACCAGGTCGAGTCCTATATGAATCGATAGCCCTTCAATAGAGATGCGTTTCTGCCAAGTTTGAAGCATATATCTCAAGCACATGGCTGGTTATGACCCTTAATGTGCGTTTTCGAAAAAAGCGCATTGTGACGAAAATATTGATCGAATTTGACCGAAACAAAAATCAGGGATGTGTAATATTACCATTCAAATAGTGGATATGTTTTCAGAATTATTTCAGCAAAATAGCAAGTTTTATTACATTTTTCTTGTTTTGAATTGAACTTTTTAATTAAGAATAAATGGAAATATTTAAGTGACCACCTTCATATTTTTACCAAAAATACTACGAGGTAGGATGTACATTTGGTGCGAGTTTCAACTCTCTACGAAGGGTGCATCATACTAAAAAATTATAAACTTATTATGGGGGGTGGGGTGAGAAGTCTCCCACTTATCTCACATTCATTTATTAATCACGTGCATTTGGTACAAGTATGAAATCAAAGCAGAGTGCATAGATAATTACAAAAAATATTAATAATGTAATACATAACCAAATGTTATTGTTAACTGAAAAATTATCTTAATAAAAAAAGCAATAAAGTTAATTGTTTAGATTGTTTTGAAGGAAAAATTAACAATTAATCTTCATTGCAGTCTTCGTTGATAACAGGATTTGTGTTTCCAACATCAAAAAGCCGGTTAAAAATCTGGGCAGGACGGACAATTTTTGATAGATACCGAGCATGCGAAAGATAGAACACTATAGCAGCAACGTGGGAACAACAACCGACCGTCCTATTGCCGTTTGCACATTCGCAGTAATGGCCTTTAATGCCCGAATATCCGATCGAGTTTGGTGTGTAATCAATGTAGCACCGATACGATTTGCTGCGTACGTGTCGCGATCTTACTTTGAACTTTATAATACTATCATTTTCTTTTAGATACTGCAGATTAATTGTGTTGTCATCATCCATCATTTCGGCTAGATAAGAGACAGCTTGCGACAGCTGGTAAGAGCCAGTAAAAAGAATTTTTAAATCATTTTCTGTCATTTCTGGAAAATCAAGAATGTCCGTCGATTTAAAGTTTGCAAATGACAGCTTACGCCTGTTTCATCCCGATTCTTGGACTTGAGAAGCAAGTGTGTTTACAGTATTTTGCTGTCGTTCGATTTGCGCAATAATTTCTTCCGTCAAGCCATCATCCGAATTCAAGCGTTTTCCAAATCTGTTAACTAAAAAGCAGGCTATTCGGCATAATAAACGAACTTTTGGAAGAACTTTATTATCCATCTGGTGGTGCAGCCAGTGGAATTTTTGACCTATTATGCCATGAATGGCCTCTACTACCCAGCGAATTTTTGTTACATGGCGCGAGTCATTCGCTTCATTTGCAGTTAGCTGTTTATGTTTACCTTTCAGTGCAGGCATTAACACAGTAAAGCCTTTTTCTTCTAAAAATTGTTTTGCGTCCCTGAATCCACGATCTACGAAATAAAAATCGCCACTTTTCATTAGCCTTGTTAGCCCGTTATTGTCTTATTGACCAATATCCAGCTGTGACTTTAACCCCTTCGGGACCGGCGGCTTTTACACAAATTTTATTCGGTTGGCACCACTTTTTAAAAAAAGCTACGTTTACTTAAATTATTACAAAAATTCTCTAATTAGAGAAAGCAAATATTACTTTTATTTTTTACTGGTGCCTAAAAAAATTCTGTATGCTCTTTTTGAGGGTGCATATATGTACCCATGGTCCCGAATGGGTTAACTATTTCAATTAACTGCTTGCTGATCACTTTGAAAATAAACTTTTCACAGTTCCGTTTTTAAATTACTTTGTGTTTTTTCTGGCGTTTTCATTACATTTCTATAGTATTTATATTGCTACAACGCATTTCAGTTCAAGTAACCAACGAAGTTTCCAATTACAGTAATCACGGCCAGAGTCGTGAGCTCTGTTTTGTTTAAGTTTGTTAAATCCACAATTGTATGGTTCTAAATTCGACCATACAACACAAACTGTACATAATACTGCTTATGTACTTGCAATAACACACGCAACCCGCACCCCCCCCCCTTCTAGAAAAGTGATTAATATTTTTGTATGATGCACCCTGCGTAGAGAGTTGAAACTCGCACCAACTGTACATCCTACCTCGTAGTATTTTTGGTAAAAATATTAAGGTGGTCACTTAAATATTTCCATTTATTCTTAATTAAAAAGTTCAATTCAAAACAAGAAAAATGTAATAAAACTTGCTATTTTTCTGAAATAATTCTGAAAACATATCCACTATTTGAATGGTAATATTACACATCCCTGATTTTTGTTTCGGTCAAATTCGATCACTAGTTTCGTCACAATGCGCTTTTTTCCAAAACGCACATTAAGGGTTATAACCACCCATGTGCTTGAGATATATGCTTCAAACTTGGCAGAAACGCATCTCTATTGAAGGGCTATCGATTCATATAGGACTCGACCTGGTCGACTCAAGGGCATATTTTAATAGAAACTAGGTTATACCCTTTCTGTTTGTGTTTTATATATATAGTAGATATATACATATATCAATGTTTAACAATATTCCGTTTTGGGTTACTTATAAAACAGACCGGCTGGTGCGAGAAAAGCCTCAAAACATGTCACAGTATTTTATTTAGAATTTATAATATTGTAAATTCTTAATCATCCTTTTCACAGAATCATGTTTGTTCACAAGATTTACGAGGTTTATTTAGAAAATAAATTATGTAGTTATGTTAAAAGAACAGGAATTAAATCAAGGGTGGAGATGCACATTTATTAGCTTTTGAAATAGATTACACTATTTTTTAATAGACACCCAACGCATTAAGACATTTATCCAGACGCGATGCAAGAATTTCTTTACCACCATCAATGACGGTGGTGGGCATTTATGATGCTACGGCCATGATGTTACGGCATCTTTCTCTTCATAATTGTCATGAAAAAAAATTAAGGGTAGCTGAGATAACTGGAACCCAATTTTACATTGTGACTCTGGAGTTTCTGGCAATTCAGTTTCTTCAAGCCGAATGTTCATTTCGAATTAAAATCTGAACTTTTGTAAAAGTGTTCATTGAGGGTCATTCTATCAAACAGAAATGTTCAACATTGCACCTTACTGACTATAAATTAATAAAAAATATATTTAATCTTTACCTCTCCATGGGTCCAGTTTCCCCATTTTTATGTGGCAACTGGACCAGGTAGATCTGTGTTCCACACTCGTTCGTTTTGATCAAGTTAGTGTATCAGGGCCTGTTGCAAAAAGTGTAAATATCTTAAAAGAATTCAAGCCAGGTAGAACATGTAAATTATACATCAATTAAAGAGCGTTGCAAGGGAAACCTGCTCTGTCAAGATGTTTAAAAAAAGCACCAAATGTATTATTATTACGTTTATTTACACAAAAAAACATAAGCATTATGTATGTACTTATATACTGCAGCATAAGTAATAAATAGAAAAGTTACAAGTGTATTTTAGGGTGGGGGGGGGGGGGGAATGAGCAAGAAACATCTGTGAACAAATGAATAAGTAATAAGTTCTTAGATATCTCATTCTCTTTTTTATTTAACTCATCACTATAAGAAGAGCCAGCCGCTTTCTTTGTCTTCATAATATATGTTCACGCTATATCCTGTAATAAAAATAAAAAAATAATCCAAATTAATTAAGTGTTTAATATCTCACCAAGTATTATTTACTTAGTAGTTTTTTATAAACAAAAACTTAAGGTACATACATAAACGTGTGTTCAGTTAAAAAACTGGAGGTATTATATAATTTTCTTTACTGCATACAAAAAACAAAGGAAAAATTAATTAACTGTAGTAAGAGCAACTTCAAAAAATTGTTAATAACTGTCGGTGTAACTGGTTCATGTGGGATCCAGTTACTCCTGATATGACCTGGTATGACCCAGTTACCCAATTTTTGAAATATTTTTGGGGTAATTGGAACACCAGCCTTAAATTTGAAACATGATATAAATATGTATAGATACCTAATAATATTAATATATTTATGCCTAATCTTTAAAAAAAATGTTTAAAAAAAATATTGACGGTATTTTGATAAAAAGCCAAGGAATCTCTATCAAATCGACGTTATTTTTTTTTATAAAAGACTTACATTTTTGATAGCCTATCGCAGCAAAGACAATGTTACGATTTAGCTCAAAGGTATTGTTTTAAGAAGTACAGGATATACTGTAATATTTCCAACCGCTAAAAATTAAAATACACCAGCGGTTTATTATAAAATAGCCTTACAGCCCAGTTAGCCCAGCTACCCTTAGATTGATTGTCATTAATGATAAGATTCTCATGTCGTACACGTACTATCAAACCATTTCTTCAAGCACAAGAAAAAGTGGACGTCACTATGCTGATGAATTAGATCATTCATCAAGCACAACAGATAGCTGATTGCTTCTTGAATCATCGTGCATGCTCATTCAGCCAGAACTGAACAACGAAACCCATTTTTTAACCATTTCATCACTCATAAATGTATCAGCATACACCTGACAGTTTTGTCTATCATGAAAAATGACGACAAAATACGACGTAACAATATTCTTTAGTCATTCAAGGCGGTTCGCGACACCTCATAGAGAGCATCTTCCATCCATCGATAATAGATTTGTGCATTCCATCGGATGCGAGAATTATATTGTTCTTGAGTTTTATTATCGAACAACCCTCGTATTGTGATAGATTGCTGATTTTATATTTTTATTAGAAAATTCTTGTAGTTAAGTCTTTATTTGTAGCCTTTACTACATTACGTTTATTTGATTTATTTTCAAATGATTTATGTAAAATATTTATTTGAATGAGAGCAATGCATATAAACATAAGCAGACTTTTTTATGGTTATTTACAAGTACGTTTTGAAATATTGTCACAGCCTTATTATAAATAAACATTTCTCTTTCCAATGTTAAATTTAAGAAACAAAAATACAGTTTCTTAATAACAGCAAAACAATATTTCAATTTCTTAGCATTAGCAATTCTTATATATAATATTATTTCTTATTGACTACAATCCATCATTAACTGTTTCCGATGAAATTTTATTACTTTTTGGTTACTATTTTATTACTAAAGATATTAACTTTTGTTATTTTTGTCGTTACAATCAAGAAATCGTGTCTTCCTAAAAGTTCTGAAATAATTTTAACTTTGTGTTTTTTTCTGAAATAAATGATTTTTGAAGTTAAATAAAATAGTAAATATATGAGTAAATGTATTAAAATTCAAAATTCCTTGTAATGTATAATTTTCATGCGTTATGCAAAAAGATAAAGAGAACAATGTAAATGTACTGAAGACGATGGTTTTATTTTCATATTCATTTGAAATTTTTTATAAATATGTTATCGAGAAGTTTTGCTACAACAATATAGATACGGCTTTTATTCTATTTCAATAATTAAATTTCATAGAGAGTTTAAATTTTCTCTGTAGGAACAAAACATTGTTTGTATTGATTAAAATTAAAATTCGTATAACTACTGTTATGGTCTTTCTTTTATCAATTTCTTCCGAGGAAGTTTTATTGATTTTATTAATAAAACTAACCGCCTGTGGCGATCAGTTTGGTTGCCCTTAAATGTATGCTAAGTTTTGCACATGTTACTTTTATTTATTATTTAAATTACCTGTTGAATTCTTCGCCAAATTGAAAGATTCTTATAGATAAATCAAGAACTCTTGGCGACTATGGCAGCATGTTGTATATTTTCTGTTGTTAGATATTTCATCAGAAATCGCCTGACACATTTACTTAGTTCCTGGTCTCCCTTAAATGTATGCTAAGCTTTTCACATGCTACTTTTATTTATAATTTAAATTACTTGCTTAATCGTTCGCCAAATCGAAAGATTCTTATAGATAAATCAAGAACTCTTTGCAACTATGGCAGCATGTTATATATTTTCTGTTGTTAGGTATTTCATCTTTTATGACAGAAATTGCTTGACTCATTTACTTAGTTACTGGTCTCCCTTAAATGTATGCTAAGCTTTTTAAATGTTACTTTTATTTATAATTTAAATTACTTGCTTAATCCTTCGCCAAATCGAAATATTCTTATTGATAAATCAAGAACTCTTTGCGACTATGGCAGCATGTTATATATTTTCTGTCGTTAGGTATTTCATCTATCTTGACAGAAATCGCCTGACTCATTTACTTAGTTACTGGTCTCCCTTAAATGTACGCTAAGCTTTCCACATGTTACTTTTATTTATAATTTAAATTACTTGCTTAATCCTTTGCCAAATCGAGAGGTTCTTATACTTCTCTGCGACTATGGCAGCATGCTCTATATTTTCTGCTGTTACATTTTTCATCTTTCTTGACAGAAAGCGTCTGACTCATTTACTTAGTTACTGGTTGCCCTTAAATGTATGCTAAGTTTTGCACATGTTACCTTTATATATAATTTAAATTACTTGCATAATTCTTCACCAAATTGAAAAATTATGATAGATTGGCGAGTATGGCAGCATGTTATAAATTTTCTGTTGTAAGGTATTTCATCAGAAATCGCCTGACCCATTTTCTTAGTTAATGGTCTCCCTTAAATGTATGCTAAGCTTTCCACATGTTATTTTTATTTATAATTTAAATTACTTGCTTAATTCTTCGCCAAATCGGAAGATTCTTATAGATAAATCAAGAACTCTTTGCGACTATGGTAGCATGTATATTTTCTGTTGTTAGGTATTTCATCAGAAATCGCCTGATTCATTTACTTAGTTAATGGTCTCCTTTAAATGCCTGCTAAGATTTTCACATGTGACTTTTATTTATAATTTAAATTACTTGCTTAATTGTTCGCTAAATTGAGATTGTTATAGATAATTCAAGAACTCTTTGTGATATGGCAGCATGTTCTATATTTTCTGTTAGGTATTTCATCAGAAATCGCCTGACTCATTTACTTAGTTCCTGGTCTCCCTTAAATGTATACTAAGCTTTTCACATGCTACTTTTATTTATAATTTAAATTACTTGCTTAATCCTTTGCCAAATCGAAAGGTTCTTATAGATAAATCAAGAACTCTCTGCGACTATGGTAGCATGCTGTATATTTTCTGGTGTTAGTTATTTCATTTTTCTGGACAGAAAGCGATAATTTATTCTTCACTTTCTTCATCATTTATTCTAACAGTCATTTATTCTTCATGCCCGTTTATAATTACGTCCGCAATGGGGGCCACTGCCAATTAGTGCATTTTCGCTAATACAATTTGGTGCAATGAAGTATTTTTTACTGAAAAGCTTTTAATGGTATCCACATTTACTTTAAACGATATTGTTGCTAATATATTTTTAGCTTTACATTAACGTTGACTGTAGATGCGATTACGGAAGATTGGAAAATTTATCTTTATTCTCTTTTTATCACATCTCTTATTCTCTCATTATTATCACATTACTCTCTTGGATAATGTACACGGGCTGCATATTTATTGACGTATTTTTTGCAGAAGCAGTTATATATAACTGCATAATATATAATATAATATTATTATATTCATAGAAATTGGGTGTGGTTACAATATACATCTCAATACTATTTCAGTATAGGATGCTTGACGTTTTAAAAGAAAAAAAACTTTGCGCAATTCGAGCTTCAGAAGATGAGATTTGTTGCTAAATGATATAAACAGCTATGAAATCAATCTTGATGAACTTTTATGCTTGTTTATATATGCATTTAAATACATATAAACATTATATATATATATATATATATATATATATATATATTTCGTGAGGTGTTAAATACAGTTTTTGGGATAATCGATGTGAGTGAAATATATTGTATATTCTTAATGGTTTTTTATTTCCTATTTAAATATTTCCAAATTTTAATATTTCCAATTGTTGTCTGGTAATAATTCAGTGTACCTGGATGATTCTACTGATCTTAGCATTATGCCAGTAGAATTATGAAACACTGAATTATTATTTAAAACACATGTGGGTGCATCCAGGCTGATGAGTACATGTGCATGTGTTTTTTCATATCCAATTCATATTTAATTCTCATGTGGTCCAATTTTCCATTGTATATGGTTCATATTTAATTTATTAATCCATTTGTATTTACTTAATTGCAACTCCAATTTATATTTTTTTTTTCCCCTTTCTATTTCTTTTTTCTTTTTTCAATATTCTTTAGGTATGAGTAAAATTTGGCCAATTACCATTGAAGCACAAGCTATGGTAATATTATGTTTGCACATGTTAATTATTAGCTATGTGGTATTCTGTATACACAATATCATTAATTATCCCTTTGGAGATTTAAGTAGAATGATAATAGAACTTGATATGTTTTTTGAAATTCATAGATATTATAATTATATATATATATATATATATATATACATATATATATATATATATATATATATATATATATATATATATATATATGTATGTATATATATATATGTATATACCCGTAAGGCATGGTGACATCACGGCGAATTCACTGTGAAGTCACTTTGTGACCGTCGTCGTGACGTCAAGTGACGACGATGTGAAGTCACTGTGACCTAAATGCGAGGTCGTTATGGCCGTTTTCAAGGCTTTCTGTAACCTCACAATGTGACTATTTGTGAAGTCACTTTGCAACTTCAATGTGAAAAATGTGACGAATCTGCATCGGATAGGGTGACCAGAGTTTACCCGAATCCTACACGTATTGTTCGGATCAAAATATTTTTATGGTTCAAGTTTGTGACGTTTGTGACGACACTGCACCGGGTCGGGTGCCCAGATTTTACCCGAATCCAATCCAGAAACTTCGGCTCGATCTTTTTGGATTTGTTTGGTTACAGAATAGATTTAGATTAGTTGTCGTGTGACCTGATTTTCGTGAACCCGATCTGACCCGAGTCGGGTATAATATTTTTATTGTAAGTCTTGTTCGGAATAGAATCTTGCATACGACCGAGTAACCAGATTTTATCAGAAATTGTGTTACAACACAATTTCTGATTTCGACTCGGATCTAGAGTGATGCACGGATTCAGTTATATACTTCTTGAACATGATTGAATGTCTACTTGAACATGAATGATGGTTGACTGAAATTATATTTCAATTCAACCCATATTCTTACCCTAACCCAACAACAACAAAATCTGTAGGCCCACAACCCAACCGAACCTGATAAATGATTTCGCATAGATTCAGATAACAAGATTTCACCAAATACGGATAAGATCGACGATAAGGATTGGATCGGCAATCATTTTTATTGATGCAACTCGTATTCAAATTAAAACTTTGCATTTGATTGGGTAATGCAGCCGTCAAGCAAGAAAATTATAAATGTAAAAAACGCATACTAATATAAAAATAATAGATGAATCCATTAAAAATTATAATAAAATTAAATATTTCAATAATATGTAATTCTATTGTGCAAATAACAACTTTTTAAATTAACTTCTACTTCGATTTGTTTTATGTAACCACCAAAAATATTGACAATAATTAAAACTATGCTATTTTGCTGTTAAGAATTGAAGTTTTTAAATGTATATACTTTGCCATATTTCCCCTCGTTTAGTATCACGAAACTTTCTGACACATTTATGAACAAATTTTTAAACACATGGCACTTGCCTGCCTGATTATTAAAGCCATTTGGAATGAATAGCTTCGTCCATTTTTAGATAAATGAAATACTTAAGACCAATTTTGGTCACGTTTTTCCCGTTTCTGACGTTGCGCGTCGGAAATTCGGTTCAAAACACCGACTTTGATAGTGTTTTCTGAAACATTTTCTGTCAAAAATGGAAAACGCCGTTCTATTACATATATCCTAAAGAAGAACACCTGCCAATTTCATGTGTTTCCGAATAAAAATGAATTCAGAAATTAGTTATTTTGGATTTGATTACAAATTTAATGAAAATAAAAGTATAGATTTTTAAATAAGCATTGTGAAAAATTTATATTAGGAATCCATTTAAATAATAGAAATACCTATTGCGCGATATTATTAAATAATAAACATTGTATCAAGCAATAAAACATTTTTCGAAGCAAATGAAATTTAAAACTTGAGATCACAATGCAAAAAAAAAAAAAAAAAAAAAAAAAAAAAAAAATATATATATATATATATATATATATATATATATTCATATTTTTTTTTCTTTACAAATTATTTCATTTATAGTTTTTGATAGAATACTAAATGCAGAACTTAAATATAAATTTTTACTATAAAAAAATTCGATAACACAACTGGAAAAATTACCTTAACTGAATAGCTGTTTTATTGTTTCATCAATATTCATTATTTTTGTGCACCTAATATTGACATATCTTGACAACTAAATTTGTAATGCGTTAAATTGTCGCAATTATTTCAAATATACCAGAATTTTTTTTTCGAAACCTCCACCAGCTAAGGAATTTTCAAATTGTAAATCAAATATTAATAGTTTTAAAAATTGCAATGTTTTTAATTATAATAAATAACTATGAAAATTGAACTGAGAAACGCAAAATATAAATAAATTCCTCGTTATAAATAACACTTTACATTTAGAATATATATATTGTTAGTAAATACTTTAAGCTTTTTTCCAAACTCTATTTAAAACGATTTAAAACATTAAAGACAAAATTTTATACAAGTGATTTAAAAAGAAAAAAGATTTAAACATCTTATCTTTTAAATAATTCACTATTAAATGTACCATTACTAAATATGCACTATTAACAAAACTGCGAAGACATTAAAAATTACCTGCTAATCTATAAGTAAAACCACCAGTTCTAGGGATTAAGTTTTAATGGTCGTTGACTGCTTCCTTTTCATTGAAAAATGAGACTCAAACCCACTGCTTTAATTTTCAAAGTGGTCCAGCAGAGGTGTGTTCATAGATCTGACAAGGAGAGTGCCAAGCTTGGTAATCACAGATTTTGATTATTTTTATATATGTTGTAGGGTAGAAGCCCCTTAGTCTCAGGTTCAATGGATTTTATACAACGCCCCTTCGTTTTCGCGATATTGGGGGTCAAAAATTATAACACAACTTAAATTCTTACTTTGTAACAGAATAACTGCGTTGTTCATAGCTCAGTTGGTATGGCGTCTTCTCATTGTTCCGAGGGCCCGGGTTCGATGCCGGAAAGTGCTACATTTATTTTTCTCGAAATTTTTAATAAATATACTTGTAATTATAATTTAATAATCTCAATAAAAATTTTTGTAACATAATTAAATTTTAATTTAGCATTTTTGATTTTTAAACCATTATTAAAGTTTCTCATCATTTAAAGAGCTATAAATAAATTGGATCTATTATTGACTAATAAAAATTCAAAAATCGTTACAAAATCAGCATATTTACTATCAAATCATAGAATTCGTCTCCCATCGAAATAGAAAACGAAGATATTTCAGATGCTGGATTATTTGTTAAAAATCCATTGTTTTGCAATAAAATTTTAAAGTACTTCAACGCATTTGTGACATCACTTTTCTGATTTTCATCAAATCCCGACACTCCAGTTACAATAAAATAAAACATAAATATATTGTAATTTAATTCTTATGCTAAATTTTAATATAATTATGCTTCTTACTTTAAAAACAGAGTAGTATTCTCATCGCATTGACTTCCCTTGTTAAGGCAATTTATAAATAATGTTTCTTTACAATCACAAATTGACACAATTGTTCAATAGCGTTGCATTGATAAAGCATATATAGAATACATTTTTAAAGTGATTTTAAAAATTCAAAAATGCTAAATCAAAATTTAATTATGTTAACGAAAATTTTTATTGAGATTATTAAATTATTATTACAAGTATATTTATAAAAAAAAATTGAGATAAACAAATGCAGCGCGCTCCGGCATCGAACCCGGGCCCTCGGAACAACGAGCAGACGCCATGCCAACTGAGCTATGACCAACGCAGTTGTCTCGTTACAAAGTAAGTATTTAAGTTGTGTTATAATATTAGACCCCCCATTTCTCGAGAACTAAGGAGCGTTGTATAAAATCCATTGAACTTGACACTAAGGGGCTTCTACCCTACAACATATATAAAAATAATCAAAATCTGTGATTACCAAGCTTGGCACTCTCCTTGTGAGATATCAAATATCAGGCAGACCTTATGAACGGACCCAGCTAGACACAGGGAGAGGTTAAAATGGATGATTCACTTTAAAACGTTAATTTACTTACACGGTATAAATTCCACAATATAATTCCGCAATCTTAAAAGAACACAACACACTCTAATCCGCCGAACTTGGAAATGAAAATAATCGTCTGCCCTCAATATCTGCGATCATGATCTGCGCAGTGTTGTTTACCACAAAGTAACATCTAGCAGGTGTTTCCAGGAAAAGAATAGAAAGAAATCATTTAAATAAAGACATTTCAAATGCTTTATTGTTTATGGCTGACAAATAACTTCTAATGAAGCTATAATATTCTATTTTTATATGAGAGAGTTTAGTATTCTTAGAAATAAGCTGTGAAAATTTAAATTTTTATATATTTTTTAATCAGTTGCATTTGCTTTAGGCATCCAAAGTAAACATAAATTTTAAATAAAAATTGATTTAATAGTCTTTATAAAATAATTACGACATAAATATAAATAATATTTGGCAATCAGATTTCCTAAATACGATTTTTTCATTTTTTACACTCTATTGAAAAGAGCAATATATTTAACAGAGGTGATATCTTATTAAGCACTGACCAGTTTTGGGATAAATTGCTATAGGAATGACATATACTTTATGACATATTTTTAATTCGTTTTTGTTAGGAAACGTATGAAATTGGCTGGTGTTTTTATTCAGAAACTATGTAATTGAAAGACGTTTTCCATTTTTTAGTAAAAGCAGAAGATCTTTCAGAAAAAAATGTCAATGTCAGCGTTTTGAACCAAATACCCGAAGTAACAGTGAAAGAAAAGAGAAAAACCAGTCGTCACGTGACACGAATTGCTTATAACTCGATAAGCAATTTATTTATCAAAAAATGGAAAACTCATTTCGATTCCAAATTGCTTCCATAGTCATTCCTGCCCATTTTATGCCTTTGTGTTTAAAAATGAGTCAGAAATTATGTCAGAAAGCTTCGCGTTGTTGAGCAGGTCAGTTGAGAACCACCTTAATTATTCAGTACAAGGAAAATCTTGAACGCGTTCGACGGTCACCCCGAGCAGACCGTGTTGGTGTCGAACTCGCAAAAATGGTGTCCCCACTTTTTAAACAGAAAGCTGATGATTGGGTTGAGTGGCCCCTCAAAATAATTAAAGATTGGAGATTTTTAAAGAAATATTTTTAGTATCAGAAAATTAGCAAATGAGTTCCATGCGGTAGTAGGAAAAAAAATTAAATGTTTGTATTTAAAATGCTAACAAATCTCTAAATTGCTAACAGTTTTATTAGAATGGGATATCTATTTCTGAATTGCTTTCCGCCAAAACTTTCCTACGTTACTAAATTTCTATTTAAGGATTTTTACCTGTGTATTATATAGTATATTTTGTTAAATTTCATGAAAATGGTAATGAAAATTGTAAAAAAAATATCTGCCTCATATATGTAGACAGATATTTATTTATTATTTTATTTGGGAAATACAATATATTTAAATAATGTGTGACAATGTTTTGATTAATGATTTAGGTACATGACATAATAAAATTCTATATTTTATGAGTTTTTTTTCCAAATTCACTCTCCGATCACACCGTCAAGTCACAGATTGTTGGCATTTTGATCATAGGTTTTACGTGACTTATGTGACTTGCAGTGACGTCATTGCAACGTCACAAAATTTTTTAAAGCTGTCAAAAAGTAATTTTCTTCATGCCATAAGATGTTCTAAAGTTTATTTTAAGTTTTCTTTAGATCTTCTTTAGATCTTCAAGACGTTCACATTTTGGTCACAGTGTGACGTTACAAAGTGGTGTCATTTTGGTCACAGATGTGACTTGACGTACGTGACTCACAGTGACGTCACAATGACGTAACTGTGACTGTGCATGCTATGCGGGTATATATATGTATATATATATATATATGTCGATATCAGCACGACCAGACCCTGAATCCTGTTTTCAATGCAGCGTTGATTAAGAAGGCAGATGTTACTGTCGCCGAGATCAAAGAAAGTTTATTCCATGACAAGCGCTTACTGTGTCACACAACTTTAACTAAATTGCGGATATAAATCATACTCTTACGGTTAGTCAACAGTCGAGATTTTAAAGAGAATTTGCACTCAAACATTAAAGCTGAGTAGCGGCAAACAGTTCCAATAGGTATTTCTCCATAAGCATTAATGAGACTGGTTTGAACATCAGATATTTTATTCCATACCAATCAAATATGCACAACTCCACTATTGGAATGGAAGATTGAGACCCGTAGTTGTGCTTTACTACTTCCGATAGTTCATCATGATGTAGTTGATGTTATTAGAGTATATAATTTTATTGAAGAGAACTATCGACGCATAGAATGGACTTTCTCCAATGACAAGGAGTTATTTTGACAATCGAAAAAAATCTGTTTTCCAAGCCAGTGTATCTAGTATAAATATCAAAAATATTTAGCTCAAAGTTACATTGACGCGCTCTACGGAACCAACGAAATCCGTGTTAGGAGGGAAAAAGAGGGTAGTAAGAGGCGGGACACATGCTTAGCCAAAAATAAGTTGAAAAAGTGGCGCAAAGGATGTACCATGTGACGTCATGCCGTAACTCTTTCTTTAGAGCGGAATTTTAAAAAGATGAAAATTATGCGCGGGAAATTACGTGCGATGGATGCTGGGATATGTAATGATAATTTTAATAAATATAAAAATGATATTAAAAATGTTCCAAAGAAATAAAATGCAATGTCTCAAAATATGAAGAAATAAAACAGGTGTTTTTTACAAGAAGTGTTGCATTTAACAGATTAAGGTTTTTAGAATAAGAATTAAAAGAATATGTTGATTAAGTGTATAGAATTAAAATATAAATTATATTTAAGATAAGGGAAAAAGTAAGAATTATAAGAATTTGGAATAAAATGGCGAATTTTTTTTATTATTGCATATATATTATTATTATTATTATTTATATACAATTTACTTCTGTTTGTGTACTTTAAATAGATAAATGGCTTATTTATATTAAATAAATTGTACAAATATTTCAAAAAATGCTTATGTATGTGAAACAGTGAATATGTTGCCTGAAAATATGCATGAAAAATTTCCTTCTCTAACCAATCCCATTTTCTCTATTTTGTCAAGTCCCCTATACTGAAAAACTACCAATATCTCCTATTTATTCAGGCGGATATAACATACAGCCAAAAATAGAATTACGATCGTAAATATCTTAGCTAAAAGCCATCAATCTGATGTTATGTGTTTAAAAAATTCCTTCTAATGTTTTCGATGTTCAATATTCTTTGTAATTTGTATTTCTTCACAAGTTTTGTGAAAAAGGAAAAAAAAAAACGCGTGAGAGCAATGCGAATGAACTGAAGACAATAGACTTATTTTCATATTTCTGAGAGTTTATTTCTAAAGATACGGCTGACATTATCCGAAAACCGCTTTTTGCTCCATTCAATGATAGATAAAAGATTTCTTGTCAATGGCAAAATATCGCTTACACTTCTTAGGAAAAAAATTGTAAGGTTTGCATAATATCTCATAAAGCACTTTCTAAATCAAAATAAGCTTTTTTGAAATAAACTCACAAGAACTTTTTAATTCATCAACTTTATACTGTAAAAAAATTGCCTTTTAAATTCTATATAAAATTAATTAACCGTATTTTTTTTGTGTGTTCAACAACCGGAAGAATTCCAGATAAACATTTAAGCAAATTTTCCGGATAATAAATAGCAGAATTACATCTCAAACAGATTTTGTTGCAATAAAATCTAACAGTTACTACTAAAACTATAAAGTATTCAGTAGGTATGGCTTTTTTCTTTCGTAAATTGAAATAAAAAATTGCTTTTCAGTGGTTTCATGGTATTATGACCATTGGTGATATATACAAAAGCCGGTGTCAAATCCCAAATACTTATGTACCACGCGCACCTTGATCTTAAAGTAAAATTTTGGAACAAAACAGCCGCTGCATACACGAAAATATATAGTTTTTAAAATGTCGGAAAAAAATCTAAATTTACAAAAATTTTTTAGTGTAAAAGTTTATCTAGGCTTATTATAATTTATTTTTATCAAAATTAATGACTTTTTACTTTTTGCTATCTACAAGAAGAAAGTATGGGATTTGTAAAGAAATTCGATTTCCGGTTTTCTACGGATATATAAGTTTTAGAACGTCCTGAACACGATTTGACTGTTTTAGAAAATGTCTGTCTGTGTGTTTCTCTGTATGTGACACAAATTTTGTGGGCGCTCTATCTCAAGAATTAATGCACGGAATTTAATAAAACTTCAGATTCAGTAAGACCTTGTATAGTCAGTATGGTCAGTATTAGTTGGTGATGATTAGGTTTTGGTCTAATTTGCTCAACATACGGGACTACTATGCTGAATTTTTCACGATTTCCGAGATAACTATATCTCAAGAATCAATACACGGAATTTAAACAAACTTCAGATTCTGTTAGATCTTGACATACGAAGACACTGATTTAGATCTGGGTGGAAATCGTAACAGATGCTGCTTCTATGCTGTGTATATCCCGATTTTTGCGATAGCTATACCTTAAGAACTCATCCACGAAATTTCACCTACACTGTAAAAAATTTTAGTCAACAATTACGGTACATATACTGGCAACTTTGTGACCAGTATATATACCGTAATTTAACTGAATGGTATATATACCGTAAAATATTTAAAGTATACGTACCGGCTGCGCTCTCCCCTCTCGTCAGGCCTACACGCATTACGTAACAAGAGCAAGATCATCACTTTAGGGGTTGCCGTACACCAATGCGGGGCTACCAGCTTTTTCCTTACTGAAAAATAATTATTTTACGGTATAAATACCGATTTTTTACTGACAAACAAGCATTTTACGGTATAAATACCATTTATAATCGAAATGGCACATATACGGTTTTTTACGCTTAATATACCTTAGAAGTACGGTGCTCATGCCGTAGAGTGAAAACGGTACAAGTACCGTTAATTTACGGTACATCTACTGAAATTTTATGAAATTTTTTTACAGTGTAACATCATATTCTGTTGGACCTTAGCATGAACAGGTAGATACTTATTAGGTTTGGGTGTATACCGCCGAACAGGTGTCGCCAGTGGCGTAGCTTGGATGGGTGACACCCGGGGCGGATGTAAATGGTGTCACCCCCCCACACACCAATATCACCAATACGAGCAGAAAGAAAATAATTATTTATTATATTTCAAATTTCAAATACAGTAAAAAATTATCTGTTACAATAATTAACACTACATAGTAATGTAACTATTTATAACAAAAATAAAAGTAAAACCTCAACTTTAATTTTCTTTTATTTATGTTTACTTTTATTTACACAATAATCAAATTAACAGCTGTAAACACAGTTTAACTAATCTTAAATTAAAAGTAATTAACTGTGCACAACCTAATATATTTTAAATATTCTCTGTCTTTGTTTTCATACAAGAAAAGTTGGAAATTACTTTGTCGAAGTCTATATTTTATGCGGCCTCATGGTCTATGGTCAACGTAGCCAAGTTGCTCAACCAGCTGTCACTCATTGTTGACCGCAAATAGTTTTAATCAGCTTCATTTTATTAACACTCTTCTCACAAGATGCGACTGACACGCATTTCGTTAAAAATAACTTTAACGATAAAACTAAGTTTGAAAGAGATTCTATAAATATAAATCCCCATTCAAGAATAAACTTCTAAAAGTCTAAGGCAACCCAATCTTTGGTTTTTGGAACATCAAGAGCGGCAGCTATGAAATGTCTTCTTAACCTTGGTATTTGAAGGCAAATTTCTCTTACAGACACTTCGTCATAGAAGGAAGTTAGTTTTGGTACACGGTTTTTTAACTGTTCCCCACTTGTCAATAATAAATTGTTGATTTTTAGCACTTCAAAACTTCAAGCTATATCTTGAATGGCATTTGAACGAGTCTGAATTTCAGAATGAAATCGATCGAGGCATTCCAACATGTCTTTTCTGTTTTCATCTTGCATAGCCTCAATCTCCTTCATCTCTACCTTGTTCCTCAGCCATTTTCTTTTTGCGGCGTATTTTGCGCTCAGTTGGAATGTCGTTATATTCAGATGTCTTGAATGCATTTTCAATCGCTTTTTCTACAATTTCAGTCCTTTTTCTCGTATATATGATTGTTATTTTTTAAATAAGGTCCGTTTTTTAATAAGAAGAAAAATAATGTAAATATCATTAAAATATATTTATTTCCATATTCTACATGTTTTCATGTACTTTTTTACACAATTTTAATTTTTTTATCAAACATTTGTCATACCGTTCAACAAGTTTTTGAATTCAGACGTCAAAGAAATCTGCCACCGATACTCCAGTTTCTCCGAAACAATGGTGCACAAAATTGACCTTGAAACCTGGGGAAAATCAACTGATAACTGTGAAATAGTGAATCGTCAGATCTCTCGAATTTTGATGTCCGCATCAGGAACCACATCTTCAGAAATCAGAGAAAGCCGGCCTGGGAGAGGCTCGTCATCATGCACATTAACCCGCCCGTCCTTGAACATTCTCACCCACTTTCGAACTTTACTATCACTCATATTATCACCTTAGACATCCCAAATCTCACGGTGAATTTCCGCTATTGCTAAGTTTCTTGCACTCAAGAATCGAATTACAGATCGTATCTCATAGTCGTCGGGCGAATCAATTTTCTTAAACATTATAAACTTCTACAGTTCAGCACACATACAAACAAAATGGCTGCAAATGGCGTCTAAACGCCCGCAAAGTATGCTGGGAGCAGACGTGCATGCGCACTGCGCCTATTTTCATGGTCATTCTCCCTCTCATTCGCAATCGGACCTTATTTTAAAAATAAACCTCGTACAAAGACAAAATGTCTCTAATTTTATTAATGTTTCATTCAGGCTTTGGCTTCCAATGATTCCTGGGTACAATTCGCTTCCTTTAATACATCATTCAAGAAAAGATAGCAGCAAGATAGCATAGGAAGTGAAATTGAGGAGAGCAGGCAGAAGATTTTGTGCAGCTTCTGTGATGTTCAAATTTTCTCGTGAATTGCACAATTCTTCAATTGCTGCTATTCATCAAACTTCATCAAATTTTTCTGCCATTACTTTAACTTCTTCATAATGAGCACTCCATCATGTTGTTGAAACTCTCTTAACTGATATTCCACTGTATTTTATCAATACTTTCCACTGATTATTAAAACCACTGATGCAGAGAAAAATGAATAAACTGCTTCCAAAGTTCCAAAAAAGGAACACAAGAGAAATTTTGGCCACATAAGTTAAGGGAATGATTAATACATCCGAAGAAAACAGCTTTTTTATTCTTAGTCTTGATAATGGCTTGTATCCCCCACCGTATATTCCACTTATATTTTCTGCATTGTCATAAGAGCATTGCCTTAAGAGCGGCACCTCATAACATCTAAACTATCATTATCAAGCTTTTTTTAGAATTTCTTTACTAAGATCAACAGCTTTTTTTCCCTTTTAAAGGAAAAATCCTGAAAATGCTTCTTTTATTTCAACTTTTCTGTCATCAATTTTCACACAACAAATCAGCTGAGACATTTGGTCATTATGAGCAATATCTGATGTACTGTCAAACATCATGTCAAAATATACAGCGGATTTTATCTCTTCAACAAGTTTGCTTTTAATGTAGCTTGATAATATGAATTCATTTTATATAACTGGGGACAGATAAGAAACGTTTTGAGTTGAGAACAATGTTCCAAATTCAATAGATATTCTTTCAATACAGCATCATACCTTGAAAGCAACTAAAACAATTCAAGAAAATTACCTCTATTTGCGAAAATATTGCTTTCATCGCGGCCACAAAATGGCAGATTTTGTTTAGCTAAAAATAGTGTGATATCTAATAATCTAGTCAACAAATCCTTCCATTACTTTCTTTCGGCATTTATTTGTTGAAAGGTTGTATGATCTATTGTTGAATGAAATCTGAGTCTTGTTTCTAAAATTTTCCATTTCTCGAGATTTTGGAGATGTTCATTTGAGACATCATGTTCAAACACTAGGATTTAGCTTCCACCACTTTCAAAATCCATTCACAAATGCAGACGTTGCCTTTTGTCCTCCCATGTAAGAAACCTCGGGGGCGACTGATCCCATAGTCCGCATAAGTCAATGCGGTGCCTATAATGTAGAAGAAAATTCTTTTATTTTAAAGTTTGCTTTCCCTACCCACTCGTTGGATAGTTAGGTTTTTGTTCACTGGTGCATATCTAATTTAGACACCCCCATCTGTGTAAAATTTCAAATTTCGCAAGAAAAGAAAATTAACTGTTTTGCGTGGTGCGCGAGAATTTAATTTTACCTCAGAATTATTTTCCAAAATCTTATAAGATTAGATATATTTTTTTGAAAATAAAGATCGGCACCCGGGGCGGACCGCCCCACCCAAATGCAGACGTTGCCTTTTGTCCTCCCATGTAAAAAACCACGGGGGCGACTGATTCCATAGTCCGCATAAGTCAATGCGGTGCCTATAATGTAGAAGAAAATTCTTTTATTTTAAAGTTTGCTTTCCCTACCCACTCGTTGGATAGTTTGGTTTTTGTTCACTGGTGCATATCTAATTTAGACACCCCCATCTGTGTAAAATTTCAAATTTCCCAAGAAAAGAAAATTAGCTGTGTTGCGTGGTGCGCTAGAATTTAATTTTACCTCAGAATTATTTTCCAAAATCCTTTGAGATTAGATATTTTTTTTTTGCAAATAAAGATCGGGTGTCACCCCTTAGAGGGTGACACCCGGGGCGGACCGCCCCCTCCGCCCCCCCTTAGCTACGCCACTGGGTGTCGCTGCTCTGTTTTTCAAGATTTCCATGATAGCTATATCTCAAGAACGAACAGACTGTCATTTAATTTTGGTTGAAGACGATTTGATTTACATAGGAGAAAGTTTTGTGATGACCACAACATGCTAGTTTTTACAGATTTTATGTGCTGATTTCGGAAAAATGTTTGAATGATTCTGTCACGTACAGATTTGGCATAAATCTATAATTTATAAGTTTAATCATAACTATACTAGGAGTTCTAACTTCTAATTTATATTTAATCTTAAAGACACTAATCAACATGACATAAGTTTACTGCAAGTTACTACAAAAAAAAAAAAACAATCACAAACAATCACAAACAATGCATAAAGAAAATGATGAGAGGGACTCAAAGAGATGTAGAGACATTAATTTTTTTTTTACTTTGTTATAGCTATAAGGCATGAAAAATATAAAATGCAAGATCTAAATCAATTCAAAGTGTTTTACATTTTTATCAACTTTGTTAGATATTATGTGTAATATTTATCGAACTTCTTCATTATTTCGGAGAAATTCCGTGTTAGCATCAAAATGTCGTCATTTCTGAATGCAGAGTACATTGTAAAATTCAACAAATCATAACTGACTATGATACTACGTACAAATCTTGTGTGTGGTTGTGTGTATACATGTAAATTTTATCTAAAAAACGGTTTAACGATTTTGACTAAATAGTGTATCTTTCCGTTTTGGTACGAGAAGACCATTGTTCTAGGTCACACGTTCGAGAAAACTCAATTAGTGGGTCATTTTGGGGCCTGTACGGGTCAATGCATATCAGTAGGAATGAAGGTTGAAACGGCTCTAACGATTAAACAGTTATTAAGATGTTGAACACTTGGCAGTAAACGAAGTCGGAAAGTTAGCAACATTTCGCCACATTTGGCGATATTCGGCGAAATCTTTGAGACATTGATGAGATTTGGCGGAAAAATCGACTTTTAAGAACACATGCTTGTAACAAATGAAAATATGCTTGAACAAATGAAAGTATGTTGCCAATTTTGTGACTTTTCGCCAAATTTGGTGATATTTGGCAAAAGAATTGTCTTCCAAAATCTGAAGAAATTTCCTAGAAACTCCCAATAAGAGCGACAACCATGATTCAACCAATCAGAGCCCATAGAACGTTCTCGAAAACAAAATTCAATCAATCAGGGCACATAGAACTTTCTCGTAATTAATCCGATGAATCTTAGGGGCAAACATTCGACTTCGTGGGCGTGGATTTATAGGTCTCCATCTTTATGCACGGAATGTTGTATGTTGCTTTTCACTTGTAAAAAGGCCTTCAGGCCTAAAAGTACTACTACCAAAAGTAAGTGTGAGACGAGCTTTTGGAAGGACGACTTTTCGGTGTAAATAAGTAAGTAATGTAAAATTTAGAAATATATGTACATAGTTTTAATCTTATTTGTTTCTGTAAAATAATACTGTTATAAAATAAAATGCTTTATAGCAATAATACAGCGAGAATTTATCGTTACATTTATCTAGAAAACGGCTCTAACGATATTGACTAAATTTTGTATCTTACCGTTTTCGCGAACAAAAAGTCCATTGTGCTAGGGGACACATATTCGAGAAAATCGAATAGTAGGTCATTTTGGGGTCAGTTCATTCCATTGGGAATGAAAGTTGAAATATTTATTATGTTGTTGAATAGTTGGCAGTAAACAAAGTGGCAAAGTTCGCAACATCTTGCCAAATTTGTCGATATTTGGTGAAATGTTGGCAACATTGGCAATATTTGGCGAGAAAATCGACTTTCAAGATTGCCAATGCCCAAACACACTGAAGATTACAAAGAACGTTTTTCGTAAGTGATGAACAATAACCACGCCCGAGTTACTCACGAATACGAAAAGCGTTCTTTGTGTTTAGAAACTTCAGAAACCAACTAAAATTTTACCGACATTTGGCGAAAAAATTGCCTTTCAGAATCTGATGGAGTTTTTCAGAAATTCCCAATAGCAGCCGAGATACATGATTCAACCAATCAGAGTTCACAGAACGTTCTCGAAAACAGAATTCAACCTATCAGGGCAAATAGAACTTTCTCGCAATTAATCCCACATCTACATTCGGAAGTCCTTTGGCCGAAGCCTAAAGTCTGTGAAGTTGTACAGTGAACCTTCAGATTTGCAAAATATTTAGAAGTCTACGAAACGATTGAAGTTTGTGCTCAAATTTCGCGTTTCCTACTGTACAACTCCGACTGCTCTGAACTACCAGCACAGTGCTCTCTGTTGTATTGTGAAAACTGCTCTGGATTACCAGCACAGTGCTCTCTGTTGTATTGTGAAAACTGCTCTGGACGACCAGAGCAATAATACAGCGAAAAATTATTGTTATATCGAGTTGAACGCAAACTTAATTTTAACCGAGCGTAGCTTGGTCTTCCCCGCCGGTGTTTCCTACTATACGAAAATATAATGTAACCACTAACTTGAATATTTAATAACCACGACCGAGTTACTCACGAATACGAAAAGCGTTCTTTGTCTTTAGAAACTTCAGAAACCAATATATTTTGAAGATTTAAAAAAGCATTTATAAAAACAAAGTTTATTTTGCTGCCACTGAGTTCTGAAAACGTAACAAATGCAATTAAAAAGAATCACTGAGGTTCACTATACCATTCAGTCTATAGATTTAGGAGTGAGCATCATTTATTTTCATTTACAGAGACGCACAAAAGTATTTGGTTACAGGATGGACTATGATAGATTTCATTGTATGAAACAATGAAATTTCTTAATAATATTCTGTTAGTGTTGGAAAGCGTTTCATAATCTATATGTGATGCAGGATTTTTTTAAATTGTTAAACTGCCGAAGTTCGTGTGAAAGTGTTTACTTAAATTTTTTCTACATGCTTTAATACTATGAAATTAAAAATAATATGACATCGTTGTTCGCAACATTAAAATACCATTTATATCTCTCATTAGGGTAACTGTTATATTCTATATTTATTTACCAAGTTTTACTCACATTTATCATGGTCCTGTTTGCAAGATCATTTAATGATATTTCACTTAAGTACTTTTGATACACATGAAACTTTGACGATTTTGCCATCCTTTTTACAGAATCGAATACAATTCATATATATTTAATTTCTTAATTATTTTAAATCATCATCATCATCATCATCCCAAAACATGGTTTAAGGCCTGTTCCGGCCTCAATCTATCTCTTTCGCGGCGTTCCCCTGTCTCTCCCCCCCTTGGTTTGTAATTCAAGGCTGCTTTTGGTATGCGATCAGAATCCATCTTTTCCATCTGGTCCCTCCATTTCCTTCTGTAATTTTCTATTTTATTCAATATTGGCATAACCTCAAGCACTCTTCTGATGTGGTCATTCCTTATCTTGTCCATTATTGAACATCCTTTCACACTCTTTAAAAATTTCCTCTCCGAGGATTGTATTTGTCTTTCATCATTTTTTGTGAGTGTCCATACCTCACTTCCGTATTGTAAAGTTGCAATTGCCATTGTTTAAAAAAAAAATTATTCTTAGTTTTGGCCATTCACCTTTACTGCATATTATTTTCATTATTAAGTTCAGTTTTATAAACAACACATAGAATAGCACATAGAAAACATAGCTGTAAAGATTAAAGCTTTTTTGTGGTAATTTAAATAAGCTTTATATTTACTCCTGAATGATACAGTTTTATTTAGTCTTGTTTACCACAAAAAAACTTTAATTTTTACAGCTATGTTTTCTGTGTGCTATTCTATGTCTTGTTTATAAAACTGAACTTTGAATGAAAATAATATGCAACCAGAGGGCCCGTGCGAAGATTTCGCACTGAAATCTAATATTTTTTAGGTACTTCTCTATTAACCCGTCGACCGCTTTTCATAACAAAAAACTACCGCCAAACTGTAAGATTAAACGCCAAAAATGCAGTCCCATTTACTTGATGTCAGAATCATTATGCGTGTTTGTTACGTCATCTAGTGGTATTACATTCGACATTTGCGTGTATTTTTCATTATGTTTTACTGATTTAGTAGTTATTTTATTAATTAAAATAACAATTGTGTCCTTAAATTCTTATATTTTATTTATTTTTTGATATTCCAATGGCAACGTTCTCCCGTTTATTTGGCGATAGTTTTTTGTCATGAAAAGTGGTCGACGGGATAATAGAGAAGTATCATTTTTTATCAATATGTAATATTTATTAGATGCATGTTTAAACTTCTAAAGAAAAAGCAAGGATAAAAATATCTGCAAACAATATTTAGTTGTTAGTCAAGCCAGAATATCATCTAATTTATTCCACCAAAGTTAGACTAAAAACTGATCCAAGATTGCTAAAGGCACGCGCGAGAAAAAAAATTAACAATCGTATTTTGACTGCATTAGAGGATGACATCATCCGCAACGGGAAAACCATGGGACTTAGAAATATCAATCTAAACATTTCAATTTCAATTTCGCTTTTTAATCATAAGTATAAAATAAACCCGTGCGGTGTTTTTTATAATAATTGCTATGAGCATCATATAATGTGGTATTTTATTTTTTGGCAATAATAAGTTCAGGAAAACCTTTCATTTCTTTCATGAAAACAATGCCGATTTAATTTTTTAATTTCAGCAAATTTTAATCAAAAACATGTTTTAACGAATTGTTAAGCGGGCTATGTCAGAAGCCTGTTCTAAAACCTTTCATATGGTATCTCATTCGTTGTTCTGCGTTTCATATTTTCTGAGTAAAAGGGATGTTGACAGGAGAAATAATATATAAGGATAAAGGTGAATGGCCAATTATATTTCGAGATTTTTTTTAATTTACCTCGTACGTATATTATTTATTCAAAATATTTTTCAATGACGTTAGGTGGAAAATATTTTTTCCCCTACGTAAGTTTTAGTAGAATGTTAACGCTATGATACAGTTGTTTGGAAAAACAAACATTATTTATTATTCTTTATTCAAAATATTGTATGGCTTGTGTAACAAAAACAATTTGCTTTCGATAATCAAAACAGATTTTCTTAAGCTATAATCAAACAAGAATGAAGAATCAAGAGTCAACCAATGATTATGCAACACTTTACGAAACTTCTAGAATACTTTAAAAAAACTTCACAGTTGAATAAATTGTTGAAAGATTCTATCTAAGAAAATAAGGGATAACAAAGGATGACCGCCCTGGGATATGAGCTTTCGCTTTAGACTATAAATGCAATCTCGGGGGAAGACACAAACCCACTGCTCACTTTGACATACAGTAACAATACAATGAATCACATACATTACTAATATTTACAGTATAATATACCATTTAATAATTTAAAAATCACTATTGCAACCAAATAAGAACTTTTACAAATGAAAGGTATTTAAAACAATACAGAATACTAATTAACGTACAATGCTGAATTCAAAACATTAAGATATTAACATACAATCAAATGTTATATGCAAGTGATACTGTTCTTTAATTTCCATAATTTTCATATCATATATTCTAATACGAGCAAATCTTGTGTGCGTGTGTGGTTATATATATATATCATATATTCTAATACGAGCAAATCTTGTGTGTGCGTGTGGTTATATATACATATATTTGCAAATTAAAAACGGCTCTAACGATTTTGACGAAATTTTGTATCCTACAGTTTTGTGGCACCAGAAAACTATTGGGCTAGGTCACATGTTTGAGAAAATTCGATTAGTGGGTCACTTTTGCTTCACTGTGGTTCAAGCTAATTTTGTCTAAAAAACGCCTCAGACTATTTAGACTAAATTTTGCTTCCTATGGTTTTCGGGCACAAGAAGACTGTTGGGCTAAGTCACATGTTCAAGAAAATTCGATTAGTGGGTCATTTTGGTCATGCGTCATTATGGGTAAAGCTATTTTTATCTTAAAAACGACTCAAATGATTTGAACTAAATTTAGTATCCTACAGTTTCAGGGAACGAGAAGACTATTGGGCTTGGTCACATATTCGTGAAATTTCGATTAGTGGGTCATTTTGGGTCAAGCTATTTTTATCTTAAAAACGGCTCAGACGATTTGAACTAAATATTTTATCTTATAGCGATAGGGAACGAGAAGACTATTGGGCTAGGTCACATGCTCTAGAAAATCCAATTAGTGGTTCACTGTGGGTCAAGCTAATTTTATGTAAAATACGGCTCAGACTATTTTGACTAAATTTTATATCCTACGGGTTTCGGGCACGAGAAGACATTTGGGCTTGGTCACATGTTCGAGAAAATTTGATTAGTGGGTTATTTTGGTCATAGGTCATGATATTTGAACTAAAAGCTAATTTTGACCGAGCATAGCTCAGTCTTCCCTGCTCGTATTACTCTATAAATCGCAGACGTTAACATACACTAAATATATTTACATCACCATAGACGCAATGCTTATGTAAGAGCACTAAGATAGTGACACACAATCAAATATTAAATACAAGTAATACTGTTCTTAACTTCCATAGTTTTCACACATTGCACCGTGAATCACGGTTATCAATTAAAGTCATGATTTCAGTTATTGGATGTCTACAGATAACGCGAAATTATGAAGTTAATTATATTAATCGTTAGAACACTAATTATTTAACTCGTCTTAAAAAGGCTTAGAAGGTATGTAAATGGAGATAAATTAAGACACTGAAAAAAAAAATATATACGTCTAATGAGCAAAGGAAAAATTCATAATTAACTTGAACATTATATGTTGAAAAAAATAATAATACACAATTGTTTATTATACCACTAAATTAGCATGAGAATGCAGAAGAAGACAATACAAAAGCAACTATTTACAATATTTAAAAAAATACACATTGGTGCCACCTTTACTGATGCAGCAATTTAGTCACCTCCCACGGCTAACAATCCAGCCAGTCCTTAAGTAACATTGTTCGCGGTTTTTTTACATGAATGTGAGATGTTAATGTGCATTCAATGAAGTAGTATAGTGTCATAGTAGATGACAACTTCTCAATGTGACATATAGTGACGTTGGTTGTTTCCTACAGATACAAAGCGGAGTGTCTCTTTCGTTTATGAGTTTGAAAACGCATAACACATTTGAAAACCCAATTTCAGGAACTACTATCATTAGTTGGGAAAATATCCGAATTCTTTTGTGCAGCCCTGCATTTGATCTATTGATTGGTATATATACTACATAGTATGCTAAAATTTAGTTCAGTTAGGGAACGCATAGCACAGTTGAAAATTTTCCTTCAGCAATTTACGTCAATAAACGGAAACGTATTCAAGCTCATTTGTACTGCCTTGTATAGATGATCTATAGAATTTATACACACCAAGTAAAATACAAAAACGTTAGCTGAGTTTAAAATGCGTAAAACAACTAAAAACGATCTTCCACCAATTATTGTTAATAGTAACCGTATTCTTTTATGTTTCAAAGTAAATGAACGATGAATAATATGCACACCATATTCAATACTAAGCCTCTTATAGTGCACCTCAGTGAGATATATAAGTTTCAATATGTTTGAAATAGTATCACATCATTAAAATACACCACAAACGACTTTTCCCCATAGATCCTAATGTAAAGGAATTGTTTTCAGTGTCCCTGTAAGCAAACTATATATGCTAAACAATTCATTTTCAATAAAGAACATGCCATAGTCAACCTTAATAACGTATATCAATTACATGACAATCCGAGTATATTTACGTGAGTTAGAAGACAGACAGACAGACAAACAGAATTCATAAACACTTTTCAACTATGTTGGAAAGTGTTCCAATATAATAGTGATAATTTTAGTGCATTGTCACATAAATGAAAATTTCTTTGGTTATTTACATTCAAACTAACATAAAATTCATAAATAATTAATTGTAAAAATTGTGAACAACGAATACGTAAAAATTAATAGTAAATTAGAAATTACCCATAATCAAAAACAGATCTCATTCAAGGACAAGAAACGTTCAGCTATTTGGATTCTAGATTGTAATATACACAATTTTCATGCGTATAGGGATGAAAAGGAAACGGTCACGATTGGACAGTTTAGCCGATAAGGTTGTGTTTCAATGGGGTGATTCGATGTTGTGAATGGGGAGTGTACAGAACTTGAATGGGCACCAAGTATACATATACGCAATTTACTTTATGTAAACATGCGTAAACGAACAAATTACGTTACATGTATATGCAGAAGCAATTTAAAGCATGGGATGAATTTTAATAGTATTATAAAAATTTTAGCTTGCAGAAATCTGCCAAAAAAATGTAGCCATTTGTTAGAATTTAATTTTGTTTAATATTATAAACTTTCTTTTTTTGCCATTAAATTACTCTATATTTCTTTACTTTTATTAAAAAACATATATGTACATTACAGAAAAAGTAAACAAGAATGAAAAATTCCGCGTCAAGCATAGATTAAAAAACACTTTTCAACCTACCTAGAAAACTTTAACGGAACTTCACCGTTAAATAAGGTGAAGGAAGATATGTCAGTAATCAGTTTAGAAAAATTATAACACATTTAATAATCCAGTTTTAGCAATTACCTTACCTAGTCAAAAAAGTAGTCTAATTGTTTTTGCACCAACTGTGCAAACAAAACTGTACACAAAACATGTAATATATTATGTAGTACATAGCATGCTAAAATTTAGTTCAGTTAGAAAATTCAACTTTAGAAAGTTTGACCAAAAGACAGAATAGCATTCGAATTACTTTCTACAGCCCTGTATATTATTCAAACACTTTTCTACACACCACATTTTAAGCTAAAATTTAATTCAGGTAAAAAGCACATAACACAACTTAAATCACATGTCCAGAAATTACCAAACATAAACGGCGATGTATTTTGTTCTTTGAGTAGTCTTGTATATGAAATTCTTTATATTCAATAAACTTCTGTTAATATACTAAATATAGTTCAGAAGGAAATTTCATAATACAGTTAAAAATTTCCCTTAAGCAATGAAATGTTGAAAACACACTTCAAGGAATTAATATTCATAAACAGTACTGTAACTGAATTATTTTGTGTCTCTGTAAATGAACGGTAAATGGAATGCACACCATATTTTTCAGCAAGTTATAATACACCTCAGTAAAGCATATATATTTCAGCATTCTTGAAATAGTGTAACAACATTAAAATATATTGCAAACGATTTTACCCCACAGACAATTATGTAACGGAATTATTTTGTTGGATCCTGTAAATAAATACTAAATAATTTGCATGCCATATTCAACAGAAAGCATGTTTTAGTGCCCTTAATAAATGCATATGAATTTTATTATGTTTGAAATGATGTAAGATCATCAAACTGCACTAGAAACGATTTTTTCCAAGTTAACGTAATGTACCGAAATATTTTTGATTACCCCTGTAAAAGAACTATAAATGCTACACACTTTGTTTTAAATATAGGTTGTTATACTGTAATGGACTACATTAGAACATATAAAAACTTCAGAGCAATCTGAGTATACTTCAGAGAGATAGAGTATGGAGAGACGGACAGACGGACAGTCAAACCGAAGTCATAAACACTTTTCAACCATTGTGGAACGTGTTGACAACTATGTTTGAACGTATTAAAACTGGCACAGCTACAATATTAACCATTTTGTGTCTGGCTCCTAAATAATAGTGTATGTCCTTACGTTTACAATTATTTTTTTTACAATTATTTTTGTTATTTTCTGCATGCAATAATAATATTACATGTCTTTACATGTACTGTTATCAGTGCATTAACCCTTTAGCGGGCGGTGGTCACAAAAAAGGACACCTAATTTTAATTCCAAAACTGACAAACGGCACCAAGAATATTTAATTAAAATTTTCATTTTATAAAGTAAGGGAAATCAGCAATTTATTCTTTTCTAAAGAAATCGTTTGTAAAATCTGGTGTCAGTCCATTATTTTCTTATTTTACAAACAGATTTATTTCGCGCCGGAAAGGGTTAATATTTCAGCATTTAAATAGTGAAATAAAAAATAAGTTCGATTAACGATCTATATTACGTTACTGAAACTTTTATTTCAAACATGTGTTTCATTATTAAAATTTTATAAAAGTGGATACTTGTCTGAAACAATAATTTACGATAAAAAAGAAAACAGGAAACGTCTATTAAATCCTGTTGTAATATGGAAATTTCTAAACGTCTGGAAAATTTTTTCCAAAGTTTTTTGCCATTTTAATAGTACACAAAATAACTACTGCAATATTCGTTAGATTTCAGTAATCCGTATTTTTTGCAATTAGAATATTATTTTAACTTTTTAATCGAAAACTAGTTTGTAGTAGTAATTTGTGGTGGTGTTTGTTACTGCCGATTACATGCGCGAATGATATAGGCCTAAAATATGATTGCCCTATGTGGGGTGGGGTCTTTATAATTTTTTTAACTAAATGTAATTTTCACCAAAAATTATAAAACGAAATGTGGACACGAAAGGGTTAAAATAAATGAAGATTAAATTTTCATGCTGAGTTTTTCACCGCTCTGATAAGATTTATAAGTTTCTTATCCCAATTCACTCTTGAAAGTGTTAAAACGAATTAACAAAACTGTTTCACTGATAATGATATTTACAATTTATCAAGCACAAATGTTTGTGACAATTTACTTCAAGGTAGGTCATAAACTCGTATTATTCATTTTCATTAATTAATATCATTTTTCGGATTAATTCTTAACAAGGGAAAATTTACCTTTCAAACATTTTCTGCCTAATCCTCTTTTTATCGATCTACCTTTCTCCGTTAGAAATCCTTGGGAAAATCGGCCACTCACCTCAAAAAATCCTCCATACCGCAATAATAATTATGACCTTGGTCCGTTTTAGTAAACACACATTTACAAGATTTCTTTCGTACCTTTTGACCGGACAGTGACATTTTAAATTCATATTATTGTTGTGTATAAAAAAAAGAACTATATTTTGATATGGAAAAAAGCATTTGATATCTAAAATCTCAATAATAAATGAAATATTTTTTTAAAAGAATATTATAGTTTTTAGAACAGTGTAGTTTTATGAGAAATGACGTTTTAAATTTACAGTGTGTTTTTTTTTTATGCTTATTTTGAATAATGCATCTTTTATGAGAAATGCAGTTTTTCAATTTCATTAAAATACATTAATGATTTTTTAGAATAAAAACTGTGATTTACAAGTTTTTCTTTTTTTTCAAACTCAAAGTTATTGTATATACACTTGTGTGGTGCATTTTTCATATTCGCCATGTCGCTGCTTTTATTGATGTGGATAAAGCTCGCTTTTAAAATGAATAATACGCATGTATGGTTTTGATTCGTGCAATAGGAATAGATCAGTGGTTCCCAAGCTGTGCTATGCATGGTCCTGGGGACACGTGGAGAACCAACTAGGGAAGGCATGTACGTAAGGGGTGAGTTAAGTTTAACGGAGTTTACTTTTATAATTTTCTGAAATAGTATTATCGGTACATTTTTTTTCATTATTTTCTTGACTTTTTTAACTTTGGATATTGTGTAACCGTACCTATGTATAGTGGATGGAATTCGAAACAAATGTACCCACTAATTACCCATATACCTGGTTTGTTGATGTGCGAAAAAATATTAATAATAGCGGAAAACGTAAGAAATAAAAATCTAATACCAAGACTCAGCAGCATGAAACATGCTCAATGATCAAGTCTCATTAAAATGATTATGAGCTGCTTTTAAACATTTCATAATATGAAGACGAATAAATTTTGTAGGCATAAATTAGTGTGGTTTAAAATTATTTTAATGTTCTTTTTATTTACGCTGAACTTAGGCTGCTATTGGAAAATATAAAAATAATATAAAAGATAAAATTCTGCAAATATCTTTAAATTAGTTTGAGACATTTAATTATTTTGCTGACAAAAAAAAAAATCCCAATTAAAGATTTCTTTTACGTAAAATCCCTCTTGAGGCGGAATTATGGGAGAAAAGAATATATTTTTTCTGATTTTTTATTATACGCATGCAGGTAAAGATTCAATAAAGAGTACGGGAGAGAAAAAATTGGGGAAATAATGAATACATAAAATGGTAGTTTTAAAATGTAGAAAATAAGATTTGAAAAAAGTATTAGGGTTACTAAAGTTTTAATCTGAGCACAATCAAATTAATTATATCTCATATCTGTTACACTTTTTTGCAGATAACTCAAAGCCTATTAATTCGTTATACACTACTCAAAACAATTGAAGGATATTATAAGTCTTATATAAAATAACGATATAAGCGAAATGTTTGTTGCAGAAAATAGAAGAAGATAGTCACAAATGCAAATTTTTCCCATTTTCATCGGAGTATGCAAATTTTGAGTTTTACGTCAAAAAGGACGCTTTAGCGGCAGCGAATGAAATTTGGCTTTCAACTTACTGAAATACAAAGCGGAAGACAATAATCGACATTCAGTAAGTGCTTGTTTCGATGAGTACGATGTCTTAACGAAGTCATCTAACCGAATCAGAAGCTTGGAGAGTTGTTGATTAATTAGAGGGGGGGCCAAAGACAAGCCGAAGCAGCAGAAGCCACTGGAGTTTCACAAAGTGTGATTTCTAGGATCCGAAACCGTTTTTGGAGACTGGAAATGCAGGTCGAAGACCAGGGCAAGATCGTAGACGTGCAACAACATTCAATGAAGATCGATATTTAACGCTAATGGCTCGAAATATGAATGCTATTCTTCTTCAACAACACTTTCACTCAGCTACTGGCACCACAGTTTCGACTCAAAATATCCTCCATGCAAGCATACAGATATCCATGCTGTAGGTCTGTATACTTGGAGACTAATGGTATGTGTTACGTTAACAACAAGGCACCGTGGCTCCCGCAGGGAGTGGACAACAGAGCGAGGAGAAATGAATGGTGCAATATTCTTTTCTCTGACGAGTCCCGTTTTTCTGTTCATCCTGATAATAGGCGTATTTTCACCTGGAGGGAACGTGGCACTAGAAACAATCCTGTGTTCGTGCAAAGGAAGTGTCATATTCGGCGACCTCCACATCATTCGAAATGGAGCTCTGACCGGTCAGAGATATAGGGATGAGATCCTCAGACTTATTGTAGTCCCTCACGTTGCAGCAATTCATGTTAATGGACAACAATTGCAGGATACAAAGTGCTGACATGGTGGATGATTTCATTTTCGAGGAAGGAATCATACGAATGGAAAGGCCAGCGTGTTCTCACGAAATGAACACGATAGAGCATGTTTGGGGTATTCTAGACAAAATAGTTGATGGTCGTCTACCACCCCCACAAACCCTCCAAGAAATGGAAAGTGTTCTTCTGGAGAAGTGGGAGAGAATACCCCAGATCCTCATTAATAGCCTCATTGACGCCATGCCTCAAAGTCGTTCAACGTTTCTGGCCGTCTGGGGAAACCATACCCCCTACAAAAATGTATTTTCTTTGAAGGAAACACCTTTTTTTATTTGTTTTGTCTTTTTGCATAAATTGTGTTTTTTCCTTTTGTACCCAAATGCTTAATACAATGCATTTTTTCCCCGCCAAACACGTGTATTTTTTTCATATACCCTACCAAGTCTGTCGATCATGTATTAATCATCTAAACAATTCCCCAGCCGAAAGATCCATCCACAAACTCAATATCCTTTAATTGTTTTGAGCTGTCTATAAAAGCATTTTTTCAGTTTGATCGTAGATTTAAACATCAGCTAAAAAGAAAATGAAACATTTACAAAACATGTTAACCAATATTTAGAAAACATTGCTGGAAGAGATAAAACAACAGCAGTTAAACATTGTTAAATTAGGGAAAAGTGCACTGTAGTAATTAATCGCATAATTAAAAGGTATGGAATTAAAAAAAAACAGATTCCAAATCTCTACTGGATACAACTTTAGGCTCATAAACTTCAACATATACATCAAAATTATTTGATTTAAGTTCAATTTTGTAGCCGCTGCAAGTGTGGAAATCGAAGTGTTAGGTTGTGAAAAGATTCCCTACTTTGAGAATTATTTCTGGTTTAACAAAGGGCCCAGAGAACGACAGAGAAAGAGAAATATTTCGCAGGAAAGAAATTTACGTCCTTTGAGAGAGGATACAGAAGGAGTTACAAGCTTTGGGGAATTTCCGAGGAGGAGTAAAGATTGGGTTCATCGACCCTATCAGGGGGAATTGGGACAGAAAAGAAGACACTTTGTTCTTCGTACAGCAAGAAGTTGGTTCTTGTAGTTAGCTCCGGCTGACGGAGTTCCACATGGCGGAACCATTATGCTATGAAAAGGGCAGAAGTTTGCCTTGTTATGGTCTAGTGTAGAGAAATATTGTAATCAACCAATGATGTACATAATATACTTTTGTTATTTAATTACTGGCTGTGCATGCTCTAACTCACATAAATATATTCGGATTATCATTCAATAGATATATGTTATTAAGTTTTACTATAGCACATTCGGTATTGAAAATGAAGTGTGTAGTACTTTTATTTTTTTTTACAGGGACACTCAAAAAATTCCTTTACATTACGGTCTACACTCTAAAATTGGGAGGAGTGAGAAGTTGACTCTTTGGAAGAGTGAGAGGCATTTTCACTCTTTTTGGAGTGAATTTTATAAGAATACACTCTTTAAAGAGTGGGATTTTCCACTCTCTAGAAAGGAGTGAAATATCTCACTCCGTTGTCGAGAGTGACTGTCTCACTCCTTTGACAAGAGTGAAATATTTCACTCCGTTGAAGAGTGAAAGCCTGGCATTATATAATTTTGTCCATATTTATTTATTGAGAGAAACGAAATGATCATTTTTCCTTTTTCTTTTTAGGTAGATTTCGTAAGAAATGTTACCTATTACATTCTCCCCTATGTTGGAATTTCTGAAAATTTTTGCAGATCTACGCCGATTATAACCCCTAAAACCCCAAACCACCCCCCCAGTTCAAAACTTTATCTATCTGTCTATATAGCTATATCATTTTTTTATGGACACGATAACTTCAATAATTCTGCACAAATCTCTTCCAAACTGATAACATATAATCAAAGGACATAAAATCTCGGTCAAGTTCGTTAATGGGCAAAATCGAAATAGGGGGGGGGGGGGGGTGAAAACAGAAAAAAACCCATAACTTCTTAATTATGATATGTATCAAATCCGTTTAAAGTTATTAATATTTCTAGGAAAAGGGCCGAAAATTTATGTATGACAGATTTTTGATATCATTAAAAATGGCCTCAAGGAAGGGGGGGGGGATAGGATTTTAGGAAGAAAAAAATTCATAACTTCGTCAATTCACAAGATATCCATCCGCTTCTTGGAAAACATGAAAAAAAAATTGAATGCACTTAAAATAAAATTTAATATAACAAAGCATACCTTTTATTATACACGTGAAATACCACTGCTTCGACCGATCGATGGTGTCTTTATTTTCTTTTAAACATTTCAATATCAATTTTGCTTTTTAACCATAAATATAAAGTAAACCTATGTTGCGAATTGATATTTTATCTTTTTTGTACTACTATTTATTTTTTTTTAATCATTGTTCTGCACTATATAATGCGGTTATTTTATTTTTGTGGCAACACTAATTTGAGGAAAAATCTCGCATTTCATTTATAAAAACAATGCCGATTTAATTTTTAATTAATAGCAATATTTAATCAAAAACCATGTTTTAACGAAATGTGGTGGTACTATGTCAGAAGCTGCTTCAAAAACCTTTCGAAGGAGGTTACCTCATTTATTGTTGTGTGTTTTGTAAATTCATGGAAAAAGGTATGTTGACAACAGAAATATGTATGATTTTAGAATAATAAACTAAAATACAGGATAAATAAAATTAAAAATTGACTTATACGGTGGATTCAGGGGGACAGAGCCCCACACCCCATCTCTGACGAAAAAAATCTTAGTCCCTTATTTTCGTGGTGTTTAAATATTATAAATTCACCGGGGAATAATATGTATTATCCTTTTTAAAAACAATTTAATATTATATTTTTTAAATAATAATTTTTAGCTGACATTTTAAACAGAAACGTCTTTTTAAACTTTCCATAAACGATCGCAAAATTCCAATTACGATGTGACACTGATTGGTCTCTATAAAGTTTAACAACAGTGATTTCAAAGTTGTATATACAAATAGCGACCACTCTAGTTTTAATAACGTATGGAAATTCAGATTAAGTTATAAAGTCTTTCAAAAGTTAATGGATGAATAATGTTTTGGATTTTCATATCTAAAGCAAAAATCTGAAATATGAAAATTGCTTTTAAATTCTTTAAAATTCGATATATTATATGCAAGTGTTACGTCAATCTTTTTTTTTAAAGCTATTTTCCCTCTGTCTGAAAATATAACAACTGTAGTAATTATATTTTGATAATTGATAAATTTAACGCCAGAAAATAAAAAGTTTCTGCCCGCTGCGCTGATAAAAAAAAAAAGTTTAATGAGTCAATTGGGTCAGTGATCGCACCATTAGCAATGCTGACGTAAATATTGTCTTTTTTTTTTTTTAACAGACCGCTGACGAGGACCATTTTCATTCTTGGCAGACGTCTATGACGATTGGCTGACGCGTTAATACTTCGATTTAAAATGTTAGTTCAACGGTTTAGTAGTTTGAAGAGATGTTCGTAACTTTGATACTGAAAAATTATGTGCTTATAATTTTGTGTCAGTCCTTATGTGTGGATGTGGATTACAAGTAATTTACAGTAATCATGAAACGATACATAGAAATAATATACGCTGAAGAAAATGCTTGTAATTTATAAAATGTTATAATTGTTAGAACATTGGTGTGTATTTTATTAATTTTTTTTTCCGTTCATCACGAAGATTGTGCTTTTTGAATATTATTTTTATAAAATCCGACTGGTGAGTTTTTTTTTGCAGTCGGATGTGTTTTTTTCCCCCCTTTTCAGAAGGAAAATATGTGTGATTTATTTTCAATGAATATTTTTTAGAAATCGGTTTGCAAAACAGTGCTTTTTTTTATGTTTTGCCAAAAGTGTGCAACTGCCTTAATTGAGGGAGTACGCTCTATGACTATTCCATTGACAAGTTATAAATATTATAAAATCAACATTTAATCTGAGAATTATCTATTTTCGTATTGTACTTTTTGAATATTATTTTTATAAAATCCGACTGGTGAGTTTTTTTTTTTTGCAGTCGGATATGTTTTTTTTTCCCCTTTTCGAAAGGAAAATATGTGCGATTTATTTTCAATGAATATTTTTAACAAATCGGTTTGCAAAACAGTGCTTTTTTTTATGTTTTGCCAAAAGTGTGCCTTAATTGAGGGAGTACGCTCTATGACTATTCCATTGACAATTTATAAATATTATAAAATCAACATTTAATCTGAGAATTATCTATTTTCGTATTGTACTTTTTGAATATTATTTTTATAAAATCCGACTGGTGAGTTTTTTTTTTGCAGTCGGATGTGTTTTTTTCCCCCTTTTCAGTTGGAAAATATGTGTGATTTATTTTCAATGAATATTTTTTAGAAATCGGTTTGCAAAACAGTGCTTTTTTTATGTTTTGCCAAAAGTGTGCAACTGCCTTAATTGAGGGAGTACGCTCTATGACTATTCCATTGACAAGTTATAAATATTATAAAATCAACATTTAATTTGAGAATTATCTATTTTCGTATTGTACTTTTTGAATATTATTTTTATAAAATCCGACTGGTGAGTTTTTTTTTTGCAGTCAGATGTGTTTTTTTTCCCCCTTTTCGAAAGGAAAATATGTGCGATTTATTTTCAATGAATATTTTTAACAAATCGGTTTGCAAAACAGTGCTTTTTTTTATGTTTTGCCAGAAGTGTGCAACTACCTTAATTGAGCGAGTACGCTCAACAACTTGTTATAATATTCATTCAATTCTGACTATTCCATTGACAAGTTATAAATATTATAAAATCAACATTTAATCTCATAATTATTTATTTTCGTGTTATATTTGTTTAAAATAATTTACTATTATGGTTATGACTAACTCATCAAAGGTAGGTAGGATTATAAACAACTACTAATTTTCGTTTTCAAATAAGGCTTTTGTTGGAATATAATTGCTTATATAAGATTATTTAATTACTATTTAAATTAATTTGATAAGAATAATATGTATTTGTTATATTTGTATCTTTTTAAATCCAAATAAATATATTTTAATGTTAAAATATTTGTGTATTTTTTATGATTTTCAAATAAATTCATATCAATTTCAAAATTAGCAAATTTGTTTAATATATCTTTAGATCTCCACTTTATCAGTAAAAGTTTTTTATTGTAAAGAATCTGGATTATAACTCACAGCATTGATTTTATTGAAGTTCAGAAATATATATACATATATATTATGCAATTATATGTTATTACTATGACTGTAAAATATCAGTAATATATATATATATTTTAAATGCGTACTTTAAAATATGTATTTTTTAAAAAGCAATAACAGAAAGTTATCAAACCTTATGCTGAAAAAAAAAATGCTGTGTTTATAATTTTTTTTAACACTTTGATATGTAAAGGAATTTTTAATGTTGCTTTGATGAATATGCGGAATACTTATAACATTTTCTTTCGCGGTCAAACTCCTGTGGTGACCTATTTTTTATATTTTATAATTAGAGATGTACAATTTTCTTCGAGAAATCTTTTTACATTTTTTCTGGGGGGGGGGGGGGGGGGTGGATTTATTTTTGTCAAATCTGATTTGTTAAACCTGAAAAACTTATTGGCAAACTGGCAAAACATATTTTTTTTTTAATTTGAGAATGTGAATTTAAAAAAATCTTCTAAGTTACACATAATATTACTTGGTTTTAAAGCAAATTTTAATTGTAAAACAAATATATCATTACTTACTTTGATTTATTGCTCAAAACTTTAGCTTTCGGTTTTGCAAAACTTGAGATATTGAAAACAAATTTTAATAGTTTTTAAAAAATATTTTTAGTAAAAAGGTTAAAAATAGAAAATGGAAAATAAAAAAAGCTAGACATTTACATTTTTGCATAATTTTGGTCCAAATATTTTTCTAAATGGTTTTCATTGTTGTAATAAAATTCGAGATCTAAATTTACTGGTTCTATTATTTTTCTTTCTTTATTTTTTTAAAACTCTAGATTGTTTAACTGTGTTGTATAAGATCTAAAATACAGGGTTTTCAGTAAATTTTAATATGTTTTTACGTTAAAAAGAAAAAATATATTTCTTCACACATATTATATATATATAAAGTTTCCCATAGCATAAACCTGGTTTTTATATATGTTAGTATTTTAAAAAATATATAAAACATTCAGAGAATGAAAAAACTATAGTTGCCATTATTATTTTTTTATTATCATTATTGAACTGTTCTATTCAAGTCTTAAAACAATTCAAAGCATACTTCATGGAAATAAACTTGTACTTTCTTCTAAGAAAACGAACTATATGGTACAAAATTATTTTATATCAATTTTAATTTGATGATCCTTTAAAACAATTAATCAGAAGTATTTTTCTAAAAGAAGTATTTTCTATCTAAAATAAATAGTCAATTTTGATGAAAAGTTGCATTGTTCTTCTAAAACAACATTACAGTTTTAATCTAATATTGCAGTGTTAAATTTTCATTCTAAAATGATTTTTTTTTTTTTTTTTTTTTTTTTTTTTTTTTTTTTTTTTAATGGTGGCCATTTTAATGTGCGCCGCTAATGAAGTCGTTGCCGACAACAGTATTCAATGACTTAATTCGTGTAATCGGGCGGTGCAGAAAAGTTGTAATCAATATTGTACATGCTTTTAGCATAGAATGAAGTTGAATATAAAAAATATTATATAAAAACATATTTTTTATATGCTCAGTAATCGAATGAATTTAATTTTTTGCGATAGTATGTAAAGAGGGTGGGAAGGGGGGGGGGGAGTAGTCATTATCCCTCGAATTGTTTTAGTGCACATCTTCTATACTATGACAAAAAATTAAACACTTTCATGCTTTAGAATACATATTTGGCCATAAAGCAAGATTCGATTTCTTCCATAAGAGCATGGGCAAACTGGGCCGTTAGCCATTGCCACTATGATTTTAGGGTTCTCAAATTTAGTATGCAATTTTCATAAAGCTGATATTTTATATCTATTTCGACGTTGCACTGACTATAATCAATATTTTGAACATTTAGAGTAGGATAAGTTTAAAAACCAAAAATATATTTATCTAAGTACAGTAAAACTTTTCAATAGCGGACACCCCAGGACGACGGAATTTGTCTGTTATTCGGAAGAGTCTGCTTTCTCCGAATAGCACACAAATTCTACGATGATGCGGTGTCCACTATTGAAAGATTTTATTGTATTTAGATAAATATATTTTTAGTTTTTAAACGTATCCTACTCTAAAAGTTCAAAATATTGATTATAATCAGTACAAAGTCGAAAGAGATTTAAAATATCAGCTTTACAAAAATATCATACCAAACTTGGGGCCCCCTCAAATCGGGGGAGGGGGGGATGACCCAGTTTGCCCCTGCTTTAATCAGGTTCTGCTTCCGGAACAAACCCCAGCCCTGCTTTATGGTCAAATATTTTCCAATTTATCCAGGATTCACTGTGGTCAAACATGGCTGTATTTAATGCTAAAAAAAGTGTGGTCAGAAATATCTGCATATTCCTCACAAATCAGAGCACAAACACGGCCACAATTCAGACATTTCAAGTGTCTGAAATTCAGACACATTTAAGTGTCTTAAATTTTTAAGACACTTTAAAGTGTCTCTTTTTTTAACCATCCGTCTCAGACACTTAAGTGTCTGAATTTCAGACATTTCAGTTTACAGTGTAAGTAAAACTTAATGGGTATTTGAAAAGGAAAGAAATAATATACACTGATTAAGATTTTGGTTTTAATTACTTGCCTTTATGGGCATTTTAAAACTATCATATCTTTATAAGGCATGCAATGAAAGAAAACACAATAGTGATAAGCTTGGAATAAAATATTTTAGTTTTTTGTCAGTAATCTAATTTAATTCATTATGTAACTCTAATTGAATTTTTCCTTAAGAGTTCAATTACTGTTACAAACTGAATTAAATAAATATTGCCAATAAAGTATTTTAGTCCAATCTTTACCACGCTTGTGTCTATTTTCATTGCATGCTCTAAAATATATGATTCTTTTAAAATGCCCAAAAAAGAAACATAAATTTTTTTTTATTCACTCCATAAAAAGTGAACATTCACTCCTATGAAAGAGTGGCTATACACTCCTGTTAGGAGTGAGAAATCCACTCTTTTTGCCAGAGTGAATAGTCACTCCTATGAAAGAGTGGATAGCCACTCCTATGAAAGAGTGACTATTCACTCCTATCAGGGTGAAAAAACCCACTCTTTTTGCAAGAGTGGATAGTCACTCCTCTGAAAGAGTGAGTATCCACCCCTGTTTAGAGTGACTATTCACTTCTCGGGAGTGAGTATTCACTCTTTCAGAGAGTGAATAATTTCACTTTTGCCTAGAGTGAATAGTCACTCTAAAGAGGTTGGGCAAATTTTGACTCTGCGATAGAGTGAATATCCACTCCTCCGGAGTGAATAGTCACTCTTTCTTATTTAGAGTGTAAGGGGGAAAATTATTTGTGGTTTATTTTAATGATGTTACAGGGTTTTAAACATATTGAAATTGATATATATCACTGTGGTGCACTACAAGAGGCTTACTATAGAATATTGTGTGTATAGCTTTCATCGTTCATTTACAGGGACATACAAAAAAATTCGGTACTATAAGTTAACAATAATTGCTGTAAGTGCGTTTTCAGTTGCTGAACGCGTTTTTAAATGTAACTCATTTTTTCTCTATTACTTGGTGTGCATAAATTAGAGATCATATAGATCTCTATAGTATAGATCATATAGAGAGATCATATACAGGGATCATATACACTGATAGACAGACCTTATAAAGGGCAGCACAAAAGTTCTCGAGTATATTGACATTTATTAACGGAAATTCCAGAAGGGGAATTTTAAACTGTGCTACGCGTTTCCTAACTGAACTAAAATTTAGCATTCTATGTAGTATACACTATATTGCCAGAGGTGACCGGTTACTTGCGATTTTAGACGTTTTGTTAACAATCTAGAAAAATACATGAGGAATTAACCTGAAACTGCAAGTGTGTAAACAGCATAGTATAGCTTATATATTTCCGCGAAGATTTTTTCACGAAGCACCATAGGGGACTGTCAAAAAATTGAAAAATAACGAATATCTTTTGGAAACCCTGTAAAAACTAATATAGCAAAAGCGTTTAAAATCGAGATTATTAATAAGTGGCTTATTGTAATATACCGTGTTCATTTTTATGAGGATAGCATGTATACTCGTAGAGAAATTAAGGTTTTTATAAACACAGTCCCAAATTTCGCCTAGTTTTTTGCTTATAATTTGCAGAGTTCTTAATATAAAAAAAAAGTTCTTTTCAGAAAATATGACAAACAACATTGTACATAATACTCTGTAATCAGAATTAAAAAAAAATAAAAATTGGATGAAAAATGAGCAGTTTTACTAAAAACTGTTTCACTGCGCATGCGCTAATGCAATCAAAATATAATATGTATAATGTATTAGCTAAGTATATAGAGCAACTTTTGTGGAAGTCTCAAAATCATAGCTTTTAAATTCTGAAAATTATCGTCGATAGAATAAGCTTGAAATCCGTTGTTCCCAAAAGGAAGCAAAAATATGAGGGGTTGTATCCAAATATAGTAGTACGTGCAATAGTGTGTACGCCATCTTGGCACTAATCAACAGATATTTGATACAACCCCTCATCTTTTTGCTTCTTTTGGGGAACAACGGATTTCGAGCTTATTCTATCGACGATAATTTTCAGAATTTTCAAGCTATGATTTTGAGACATTCACAAAAGTTGATCTATATACTTAGCTAATACATTATGCATATTATATTTTGATTGCATTCGCGCATGCGCAGTGAAACATTTTTTGGTAAACCTGCTCATTTTTCATCCAATTTTTAGTATTTTTTAATTTGGATTGCAGAGTGTTATGTACAATGTTGTTTGTCATATTTTCTGAAATGAACTTTTTTTTATATTAAGAACTCTGCAAATTATAAGCAAAAAACTAGGCGAAATTTGGGACTGCTTTTATAAAAACCTTAATTTCTGTACGAGTATACATGCTATCCTCATAAAAATGAACACAGTATATTACAATAAGCCACTTATTAATAATCTCGATTTTGAACGCTTTTGCTATATTAGTTTTTACAGGGTTATCCAAAAGATATTCGTTCTTTTTCAATTTGTTGACAGTCTCCTATGGAGTTTCGTGAAAAAATCTTCGCGGAAGTATATAACCTATACTATACTGTTTACACACCTGCAGTTTGAGATTAATTCCTCATGTATTTTTCTAGATAGTTAACAAAACGTCTAAAATCACAAGTGACCGGTCACCTTTGGCAATATAGTGTATATACAAATATATAGCTGATATGCCGGGCGTCACAAAAGAATTCGGATATTTTTCTGAATATTGTTGGTAATTCCTGAAATTGAGTTTTTAAATATGTTATGAGTCTTCCAAATTTCTTTTAACTTTGTTCATGTATTAATATTAACGTCTTTTAAGTATTAAGTCTGGTCCCAGCTAGATTGAATTTTCTTGTACATTTAGCTTTTCTTATATTTTATGTTTGTTTACTCTTGTATTATTATTCATTCATTTTTGTTCATTTAGTACTTACTTCTATCCAATATTATTATCTACTTCAGCATCATATACAGTGTTATTACACGGTAGTATTATTGCTGTATCACATAGTATAATAGTATTATTTAGTACTGCTCAGTATATTGGTAAATATTAAATTATATATGGCTTATATTAAAACAAAAAGAGTAAGAACAAGCACGATGTTCTATTACGAATTAATAGTCTTCGAATAACCTCTAAAAAACGTAAGTTATAAAAAATTTGGTAATAATAAAATTAAAACTTATATAACTTTATTTCTAGTTCAAACCTGATTATGATTTTTAAACACTTTCCACCATAGTAGGAAAATAGGTATGGATTTTTTATGTGTCTGTCTATCCATGACCTAACTGTCATAACTGCAGTTGGAATGCCATGAAGCATATATGTTATTGTGGTTTACAATAGTACGTTTCTTATTGAAAATATGAATAAGGAGAGTTTTGGTGGTTAGGTTTTAAATTTTAATCAGGAAAATTTACTTTAAAAAAAAAATTTTAATTGATCATTTTTTAAAAAGTACTAAGAAAGGAGGTAATTATTTTGCAAAGTTATTTTATGTAATTAATTTGTAAATTTATATTTTATGTAATTCTTTTGTGTATTTATTTTATGTAATTCAGTTGTATATTTTTTATGTATGTCCATGCATAACATTTGAACATATTCTCCAATTATTAAAATTATTTTTAAATGTCATGTTTTGTCCATGGTGTCGTATTAATATTCAGCAGAATCCAAAAATGATATGTTTGTCTGATTGTATGTTTTCTGGACATTTTTTACTTTCTCGGTTGTAACAAAATTCTTACTATGTTCGAACTAGATTCTAAATCAACCACCAAGAAAATTTAATGTGTTGTTAAGGAGTACAGCGGGGTTATCGTACGCTGTGCCCATGAAAGTCATGGCGCACTTTGAACGTTTTCTTGGTGACCCCTTTGAATATTTCTTGTTACAAGGTATTTTTAAAAATCAATACAATTAAAATGATTCTCGGTTTTTATGTTCTCATATAAATCTTCCATTTTTAATCGATTTGCACGAAACTTGACATACAAACATTTTTGAACATGAGCAAAATTACTGTCAACTTAAAAAAATTATAAGAACACTCTTTATCCATTCCTCCAAACACTTCCCATAGTTTATATTGTTAGAAATCGTTTTTTTTGCTTTTGTATGCAATTATTTCTTTTCCATTGCCACAAAAATAAACTGCGTATAGACAAAATTTTTAGAAGCCAATAAAAATTCAGTTTAAAAAAGTTTATTTTCAAATCCGAAATTGACGTCATACTGAGAAGATAATACGATTTTATATATATATATATATATATATATATATAATTAAACAAGTTTATTATAAGTGTATTAAAATAACTCAGTACTTCGATTTAAAAGTATTTGGAGTTAAATCATATACTATAATACAGACATTTCAATTTCAAGACAGATAGTCAGGCAAAAAAAGAAAAATAATTTGCTAAATGTGACATTACTTTCTATCAAATGCTTCGAGAATGACGTGAAACTGACTATAAAGAAACGATTGCTATGTTTATTCCCTATTTCCGTTTGTTAACTTACAGCTATATATTATGGCTAAAAAAACTGACTATAAAGAAACGCTATGTTATTCATAGCTATTTGCTATGTTAAATAGCTGTTTGCTATATTAAAACATAGCTATTTGCTATGTTTTATTTCCTATTTGCATTTGTATACTACAGCTATACATTATGGCTAAATGTTCTAATACTTTCGATGCAGTGTTAACATTTTCTATGATTTATATTAAATAGCGAAACAGTTCTTTCTTTTTTCAAACAAAACGTTACAAACAAAATCGCCTAGAAAATGACTTCATTTTTATGTAATCATTTTAGATTTAATTTTTATAAATTAAAAAGTGTTTCCATTTAAAAACAAATTTGTAGTGACTCCATTCGACTTTCCGATTACTGTTCTTTCATATAAATAATCTCTCTATATTAAAAAAAAGTAACCACCGGCGCCGCAGCCGCTGTCAATCAAGATTTTGTGCCTTGAAGACTTTCTGGATTAATATCTAGAAAACTATTACATATAAAAATTTAAAAATGGGTAGTTTTATAAAGAAATGCTCGATAAACACGCTGATGCAAAAAGTTTTTTAATCAAAGAATTATTTTAAGAGATATTTAATATTAAAGTTTGTCAAAATAGTTTTCTTAACAAGGTTTTATAGGAACGAAAACTATGCACAGGAATCTAACCAAAATTTATAAGGATATAGTTGACAAGATTGCGGTGTGCAGACTGCAATTATTTTTTTTATTTGAGTAATTTTTTGAGGTTATATTTCAATTTTTTACTCAAAATTTTCGTTATTTTTATGAAGATTTATTTTATATTTCATAAATTCCATTATTTGAATTGTTGCCAATTTGTAAAACAGCGCACATAATGATATTCCCTTTCAATTAAGAAATGTATTTACACGTGATTATTAAAAACAGAAATAAAGCTTTAAAATAATAATTAAATGATCCCGTGTTAAAAAGCAGTAAATGTAGAAAATTACGTAATAAAAAATATACTTGCGCGTGAATATTAAAAAGATAAATAATTAAATTATTATGCGTTTTCAAAGCATTAAGTAGAGAAACTTACGTCATATTTTAAATGTTCATATAACAATATTTCGAAACAAGTTTCAATTAAAAAATATATTTACACGATAAAATAATTTACTTCGACAAATCTTTTACCTATATTTTTCATTACGTTTTACTGATATATTAATTATTTCATTAATTAAAATGACAATTTCATCCTTAAATGGCAGTGCCATGATACTAAAAAAAGAAAAAACATTGAAAAATGTTGCGATGAACAGTTACATACAATAGGTCAGTTTCAACTGACGTCACAAACATTTATGGCACAGATGTCATATACGTTCCACGTTGGCGCGATTTTTTCACCCGCCAATTCGGCGAAAACTTTGTTTTTGAATATTAGTTACGAATAGCATGCAATTTTTTATTTCAATATAAAAATAAAATAACGTAATAAATGAAATAGCTTCTATTATTTTAAAAAAGGAAAATAAATAAATAAATGATAGTTTGATGTAAATAAATACTGATATACATAGTAAAACATATTTATAGAATTAAAATAAAAAATAAAAGTAAATAAACAACAATTTTGTTTTCGCCAAATTGGCCGGGGAAAAAATCGCGCCAACTTAGTGCGTATATGACATCTGTGCCTCATTTATTCACTAGCCGAGAGGGATAATTAAAAAAATAATAATGTAAATAAATATCCAAGATTATTTTTTTCTGTTTTCATTAATATGTTGTAAATTTTATTGTTTAAACTTACTGATAGTTGACATTTTGCTGAGTGGTTTTTTTTCGAATTTCTTGTATTTTATTTATTTATTTATTTTATTTTATTTTATTTTATTCATTTATTTACCAAATTTCTATAGCATCGTTTTAAAATTATACGATGCGGTGACATTGTTTACTTAACCTTTTTACACAAGTTAATTTTTAAATGTTTAATCGATCTTATTTAATCAATCTTAAAAACAATTGTTAGATGTTTCGACAGCAGTTGATTCGATTTTAAAATCCTTCAGTCAAAGGAAAATGAATGGAAACCCGGTTACAGCAGATTGCCACTGGTCGTTTAATTATAATACAATCTTCCGTAATCGTTTTAGAGTTGATCAAATCAGAGTGTTTTTAAATTATGCGGTGTCAGAACGGGGGTTGGCGATCGTAGCTCGTACGGGGCAGAACCCCCTAGTAATATAAAAATACATGAACATTTAGATTCTAATTTTACAAAAGTAAATTGTTTCTACTTGTGGAAATGACTTCATGTTCTAGTGAAAACGTATACTTTCATTCATAAATCTGCAATTATTACCTACTTTTCAATGAATTTTAATTCCGCCCATACTGATATTAATACCGATAAATTAAACTAAATATTGAAATTGAGTTTACATGCTAATAGGTGCTTGCTAAAAAAAATTACATTTTATGCGTGGTGGGGCATTTTAAGTGATTTTAAGTTTAAAAAATCTTGCTGTAATAAGCACAGACTGTCTACGAAAGTTAATTTATTTTCTGTTGTCAGTACAAAGAAAAAATGGCCCCAAATCAGTCTAGCGTTGCATATACAGTGCGGGACAAAAAAAACAATAAAACTGCATTACCCGTGAAAAAAAATGGAAAAAAATGCAAATATTGTGTTTTATGTTTATGTTTTATATTAAGATATTATTGTTACATTAAAATCTACAAAAACAACTTTTCAAAAGTAAAAAAAGCCAAGCGTAAAAAAAAAAAAGTTGTGGCTAAAAAATGGTGTGATATCAAATTTCCAAGCTATTATATTGCTTATTTAACTTTTTTCCATTAAATAAGTTATCATATATATATAAGTCGAGTGCCTACGTATATGTTAATAGAAATCGTTTTCTCCTGTACTAAATACATCCTAACGAGTTTTTGAAAATTCAATTTTTTTCAAATTATGCATGATGGGCTTGGCGGCCATCTTTGCATATTATTCACAAAATTCTAACCACCCAAATCCGCAGTTAAAATCCGAAGTTCAAAATTGTTATTTAAGCAAATATTTTAAGAGTTTCATTTATAGACTTGTATGCTCTGAAAATTGTGTCTTAAGATAATGATGACTTATCTTAAAGATTCATCTTATGATTTATTTTTTAGAGTAATTATTAATTTCAAACTAGTAAAAATCAATTTATCAAAATATCAGTCTTATCTAATTTATCTGTTCGTAGTTAGAATCTGAAGTTCGAAATTTTTATAAACATATTACATTGCAAACATATTACGCTTTTACTTTAGAAATATGGAAAGATGGCCGCCAAGCCCATCATGCATAATTTGAAAAAAATTGAATTTTCAGAAACTCGTTAGGATGTATTTAATACAGGAGAAAACGATTTCTATTAACATATACGTAGGCACTCGACTTATATATAAGATAACTTATTTAATGGAAAAAAGTTAAATAAGCAATATAATAGCTTGGAAATTTGATATCACACCATTTTTTAGCCACAACTTTTTTTTTTTTTTTTTTTTTTTTTTTTTTTTTTACTTTTGAAAAGTTGTTTTTGTAGATATCATTTCTTTTTTTTAAATATATTGAACATAATTTAAATAATCTAAACATGAGAATTAATTTAAAATTACATTTTACTTTCAGTCATTGTTTAAAGGGTTAACTAGAAATACCAGTAGATTTTTCAATTAAACTAATTACACTCTTAAAAACAACATACTAAATGTGGCTTGTTATAATACTTGTTATCCTCCGTTAAAAAAATATCACTGACTAATCCATTAAATTAATAAAAATGGAATACGCACATAGCGTGTCAGCACTGCATTTGAAATCAAACGTGATATCACGCTCTTTTATTATTAGCAGTAGCAGGCTTCGCCCGCTAGCGGGTCCCTAATTTACACCGGGGCCTCAAATCTTGTAAAACCTCGAATAAGATAAACCACGAACCTCCGACCTGGTTACCCGTTGCCTTCGGCACCGGATAATCCCTTAATTTGCACATCGAATTGTATAAACCTGTAAACAAACGAACTTCCGACACGGGTCTGAAGATACCCCGAAGATACATAATATGAATAAGCGGTCACAGGCCTTTCGAACAATATATCACATGAGTAGTGTCGGGGGGGGGGGGGGGGGCACAGCCCTTTGTAACGTTATGCGACATGATGTATATCGTTAAAATTTAGAAAAGTGTCCACCCCACTTGTGTAGGCAAAACACGCTCCGCCCCTCCCTATAATTTTTGACGCAGCTTTATTTTTAAAATTTATGTTATGTGTTATAAAATATCGTAAAGTTTCAAACAGATAGCCTTATTATACTTCCTAATTTTGTTCACGCTCCTCCCCATCCCCTCCCCGAACTGTGACGCGCCATTCTTTTTTATAAATTTTTTATCATGTGTTATAAACTATCTTAAAGTTTAAAACAGATCGCATTGGAATTTAATATATTTGCTGAAATTACTATTATATAAGCTGATTTTTATTTATTTATTTATTTATTTATTTATCTATTTATTTATTTTTTGTTTGTTTATTTATTTATTTATTTTTATTTATTTATTTATTTATTTATCTATTTATTTATTTATTGTTTATTTATTTATTTACTAACTAACCCGCCCGGCTTTGCCCGGGCCCGAGATAATTACAATCTCACAGAAAGGTGTTTACACCCTCCCTCCCCATACCCCCAAATATAATTAATAATTTGTTCAAGAGAACCACCGTCACCTACATTAACGCGATCATTAAAAAAAGAATTACATTTTTCTGATAATTTGAACATAACGAAGACGCTACACTAAAATAGCCGGCAGATGACACCCCCTTCCCGACCTCAATTTCAAATCTATATCTTAATTAGTTACCTAAATTTTTGTTCATTAGTAAAATTTGGCAATTATTTCCTTTCATTTTCGCAAACTAAATGAGAAGGATCGGCCAGAGAAACAGATCTCTTTGTAGTTCAGTTTTTAATGAAAGCAGATCCTTGTCTGAAACTTTCTCGGATCGTTTTCAATGGCGCCGGCAGATTTTTGGCAGTTTTTTGCATAAATTAAAAAAAATACCGACCGATTTTTTTCAAAAATCACATGGTCAGATGCAGAATATTTTTTTACATATGCTCAGAAATTTTCAAATTGATATCTCAATTAGTTTTCTTAAAATTCGCTAATTAGTAAAATAATTTCGAACTTGTTCATTTCCGCTCGCAAATCCAACGCGTCAGTTCGTTTCTTTCGCCATTTTGTTTTAAAAGATGACATTTTAGAAGCGACGGTTAATGAGAATCTAATTAATATCTAGGCTAATTATCAAAATATTAAAATTCTGAGGCTCAGGTGCACATGCCCAGACCTTGGACTATCCACACCTAAATTTCCAGACTTCTAGGTGGGCTAGATTTTGCTATCCATCGCCAACAGACACACACACACACAGACAGACACACACACAGAGCGAAACTTTCTTTTATTAGTATAGATTTATTTATTTATTTGCATTGCCCTGTGCATGTTTGGAATTTCTTAGCAATTTCTTAGATTTACATTATTTTATTCAATTAAGGGGTCTCAGCAGTCTTACTTTTCCTCCGAAGATGCAAGTTTGCATCATGTCACATTTTATTTTATATCTGATTTCATAGAACACATATTAAAATAAAATTTTTATCACTAATAGGTCAATATCTGCTTCATTTAATATAATTATTTCAATGTTGTACAATTCATATTTAATTATTTTTAAAAAGTTTAAATTAAAAAAAAAAGTAAAAAAACTTTTTTGCCTGATATCACTGCGCGCAAGGTTGTAGAAAAAATATTGCTTCAAAAATAACAAACAAAACTGATAATGATGTAAAATTGATGAATATTGAACTTATACTTCAATTTCAAGCAATTAAAATTTCGATTAATTTTTAAATTGGCATTTTTTCAACAAAAAAAATGAATTTTTTAAATATTTTACAGTTTAAACTGAAATTTAAGAAAAATTAAATTTTTAATTTCTTGAAATTGAAGTATAAGTTCAAGATACATCAATTTTACATCATTATCAGTTTTGTTTGTTATTTTTGAAGCAATATCTTTTTCTACAACCTTGCGCGCAGTGGATACCAGGCAAAAAATTTTTTACTTTATTTTTTAATTTAAACTTTTTAAAATTAATTAAATATGAATTGTACAACATTGAAATTATTATGTTAAATCAAGCAGATATTGACCTATTAGTGGTAAAAATTTTATTTTAATGTGTGTTCGATGAAATCAGATATAAAATAAAATGTGACATGATGCAAACTTGCATCTTCGGAGGAAAAGTAAGACTCCTGAGACCCCTTAAACATTGTACTGTTACAATAAATTTAAATGGAAACTTCACTTCTAAAACAAAAATAATTTAACAACTGGATTTCATTAATTTATAGAAAAATGACGTGAAAGGTATTCCTGCGAACAAAATGCCTGTCCTTCACCGTGTTTTTTTTTTTTTTTTTCCAGAAATAAATGAATCACATTTAATTCATTTAAAAAATTTTGTTTACGTTTGGAAAGAAATTTTAAATGCCGATAACTCTTAATGTATACATTTTAGAAGGTACATCTTCCCTCAAAAACTAATTTATTTTTAAAGATCTTTCTAAAAACGTAAATTATATATTTAAAATATTTTTTAAAGTTAATTAGTTAAAAAAAATTAAAGTTATTTTTTAAAGTTAAATTTATCACACTACGTCTGATTACTTTATTTTACAATATTATAAGAACACGCATTTTATCAGACAATTAAATGCACTAAACAAACACGAGTGAAAAATTGACCTGGGCCAGGACTCGAACCTGGGACCTTACGTATACCGTGCCGACGCTCTGCGACTGAGGCACAAAGATCGATACGCTTGATGGGAATTTCGCATACTTATTCTTGTTGGAAACAGTCATCTGCCACAGTTTGCAGTCATATTTAATTGTTTGATAAAATGTGTGTTCTTATAATTATGAAGTTTTATTTAAAAAAAAAAATATCTTCAGAAGAAAATGGCTGACTTGCAGATGAAATTTGATGTTGTTATAACTTGTAACTGATTTGTGCTATTATAGTACAGATGGTACATGGTCGTTGGTATGTTTTATCTCTGTTTTGGCATAATTTTTTAATCGCCAAGTTAATTAACAGTTTTTTGCTAATTAAGGATAGAAAATAATATTTTTTTACACTGGATTTTATAAAAGCACATAGATTACGTAATTACTTGTCCAAAAATGCAATCCTTTTTTTATTCTGCCGAATATTAAGTTCTGTAGGTTGTTTGAAAAAAAAAAGTTTGACGAAGAAAAAGGTGATCATTTTAAGTAACTCGACGTTTATTTAAAAACTCTATATCTCTGTTTATAAATCACTTATGAAGATGAGTTTGGTCTTAAATTGAAGAAATTCTTCATTAGATTCTTCTAGTTGTCGTTTTTCTTTTCTGCGACGCTTGGTTTATTTGATATCTGATATTTTAATCTGGCATGTTTTGTCGATTTAACATTACGAAGTTGATTTCTGTAAATAAGCAGTAGCGGTCTAGTTCAGTTCTTGGCGTTGTTTGTGTGGCATTTTTTTTAAGCTTGGCTTGGCAGAGCGACCGCCCTGCTTGATATTAATTTGCCATAAAATGTAGTTTACGGAAACACCTAATTATTATAATGTCTGAAAATGAAAATTTCGATATTTTATCAAAACATTGAGGAAAGTAACTGACCACAAATGCAGTAGATAGTAATATATTTTACATAACTGCAGTTATGTTACATGCCGGATGATGTCGTTATTTGCAAAAAGATCACTATAAGTCTATATATTTGAGTCTCCGCGAGTGGCGATGACAGCCTTGTGGCGGCTCGGCAGAGACGAAATCACCTTATGGATGTAATCGTGGCCAAAGCTATGGTATCAAACCCTAATAATGCTTTTGTTTAATTTAATTTTGGTAGCCTCCTTCTTTTTAGCACTTTTAACAACCATTACAAGCAAAAACTTTGAATGGGATTGAGATCGGAACTATTCTCATCCCAGTCCATAGCTTTAATATCAGATATTTTCAGATAATCCTGCAACTAAAGTAGAGAATTAGGCTGAGATTACCCTATTAATATATGTATGTTGTGAAGATAAAAACTTGCAAATGACACAATAATATCATTTATAAATAAATTAGATTTTACTTATTACATTTGGCCGTATGACAGGGTGCTAAGTCTTGTTAAAACTGTATTTTTCTGAAACTTTTAAATTATTCCGAATAACTGGCTTTAAAAACTCCTCCAAGATGTCGTTGATAACTGATGTTCAGTAATTTATTTGAGTTGTCCAACCCCTTTGCTGGATATGCTTCTCCAAAAAATTTAGCTCCCCGGGAATTTCACTGTTGGCGAAATACCTTATTGATGATATTCTTCAATTTTTCGCCCCCTACCACTTACCGTGTGATTCATGGAGGTTGAGTTAAAATGTCCGACACAATTACTGAGTCCTAGTGAGTCCTTGTCCATGAAGCATGTTTTGCATCCAAGCAAGTTGCTTCTGCATGTTTTGTTTTGTAAGTAAAGGCTTTATGGGATGAGATATATAAGCAGACCACATTACTGTAACCGTCTTTGGACAGTCCGTGCACTTATATTAACATTAAAGGCGTTTTAAAATTCTACTTTTAAATCAAGAGCACTTGTATAACGATTATGGAGACACATCCGTTTCAGAAATTGATTTTCAGATATTGTAGTTACCCTCTTCAGGCCAGTTAGGTTATTCTCAGGACTTCACCAGTTTCACGTTTCAATTTGAACACTCCAGCAATTGTAGACTAATGGTATTCTATTTGTATGGTTAATCACACGTGTCGAAAACCCTTCTTTACCTAAAAACAACTGCCACATGTTTTTTGGTGTGTTAGTCGAATGTTTGGAACCATGCTTTCAAATTATAAAAAATCACGACACACACACACACACACAGAGAGAGACAAATATATATATATATATATATATATATATATATATATATATATATATATATATAGAGAGAGAGAGAGAGAGAGAGAGAGAGAGAGAGAGAATATAATTGTAACGTCCTTCGTTGGAAGTCGGTTAAAATGCATGTAAATAGAACAGGAACTATTTTGATATAACAATCCCTTTAACAACAATGTAGTCAGACATACATGAATTTATGGTAAACTTTATGTAAAAAATCCAGAATCACATTCTTTTACTCGAAATAATTTAGAAAGTGGAATATCTTGTAGAAAGCCTTTTTTAGATTAAATAATGGATTGGCGATTCGAAGAATTTTCAATAGAAATGTGCTTTTGTAAGTATATGGCATCAAATATAAAAGATTTATGTAGAAACGACTATATCTACAGAATTGAATATTTCTGAATATTATATTTAAGTACAGAAAGAGAAATCAAGGCAAGTTATTAAATATTCCACTAAAAGAATTATACACAAATGATTATTTTATATTACCTGTCTCTCTTTCCGTCTACCTTTTCGGGATCTAAGTCACGTAAATATACTCAGATTACCACGTAATTGATATTGATTATTGAAGTGTACTACGGCATGTTCGCAATTGAAAATGAAATGTGTATAATTTATAGTTATTTTACAGGGACACTCAAAAAATTGCTCTACATTATGAGTTATGGAAAGGAATCATTTGCATTATATTTTAACGCATTATATTTTAAAAGCATTATATTTTAAATATTATTTATATTTATGTTACACTATTTCTAGCAGATTGAATTTGATACACGTCACTGAAATGCACTACAAGATACTTACTGTAGAATATCGCGAGCACTTGTCGTTCATTTACAGGGACACACAAAATAATTCAGTGATAGGACTGTCTAGGAGCGATAATTGCTGGAAGGGTGTTTTCAGTTTTGGTATGTATTTTTACTTTCTTCTATCTTTACAAGAAGAAGGTATTGGATTGATGAAAATTTTCGACTTCCGGTTGTTGATGGATTTATACATTTTAGAAGGTCCTGAACACGATTTGACTTTTTTTAGAAAATGCCTGTCTGTGACTCTGTGACTCTGTCTGTCTGTCTGTTTGTATGTGACAAAAATTTTGTGGGCGCTCTATCTCAAGAACTAATACACGAAATTTAATAAAACTTTATGTTCAGTTAGTCTCTGATTTAAGTTGGTGCTGATTAGTTTTCGGTGTAAATCGCCAAACAGGTGGTGCTGCTATGCTGCATTTTTCGCGATTTCTGCAATAGCTCTATCTCAAAAACTGATGCAGTTATTTTCATCAAACATCAGATTCAGTTATACCTTGACATAAATAGACTCTGATTATGTTTTGGTGTAGGTATCCCAACAGGTGGCGCTGTTATACCACTTTTCCACAGATTTTTACGATAGCTATATCTCAAGAATTAATGCACGGAATTTCATCAAACTTGAGATTCCGTTAGACTTTAACATAAATAGAGGCTGTTTACGTTTTGGTGTAAATACCCCAACAGGTGGCGCTGCTATGGTACTTTTTCGTTATTATCACGATAACTATATTTCAAGAACTAATTCACGGATTTTCATCAAACATCAGATTCAGTTAGTCGTTGAGATAAATTGTTGTTAATTAGGTTTTAGTCTAAATCTCCCAACAAATGGCGCTGCTATGCTTCATTTTGCAGTATTTACACGATTTTAGCAATAGTCATGTCTCGAGAACTAATGCACGAAATTTAATAAAACTTTAGATTCAGTTAGACCTTGATATAAATTGGTTCTGATTCTTTTTAGTGTATGCGAAATCTGTGTGAGGTAGAAGAAAGTTTTGGGATTGGCACATCCGAATAGTTAAATATAACTAGTTTTCTTCCATACTACTTGGAGCTTATAAATTCTATAGATCATATACTGAGCCGAGCAAAAACATTCGGTTACATTTCCGTTTACTGACAGAAATCGCTGAAGAGGAATTTTCACCTCAGTAGTACCGTTTCCTAACAGAACTGAACTTTAGCGTATTTTGTAGTATATATACAAATCTATAGATCATATCCAGTGCTGTACAAAAGAATTCGGACATTTTTGTGTCTATAGATGGTAAATTTCTGCAATTGGGTTTTCAAATGTGTTATGCGTTTTACAAATTCTATATTTATATATCATCTTTCACCTTATTAAACGGTGGTGTTCTGTTACCGCGTTTTGAATGTGTTGGACAGTTTTTTGTAATCTATGCTTGACGCATGATTTTTCTTTCTTATTTTTATGGGGACTTAAAGACTTAAAGCAGACCAGTCAATAATGTTCACACGAATAAACATAAACCACTAAAATGTAGAATTTTAGAGTGAATCTCGCCATTGTATTGTTGAAACATACCACAAGGCCAACCAATTTCTTAAGAAGCTGGTAACAAGTGATTATTAAGCATATTTTGATAATCTCTAGCAACAACGTTTTTATTTAAAAATACAAAATGTTTTTTTCTTGCCATTCAAAGACTGCCCAAATTATTACAGCACAAACACAATGTTCTACACTTATCAAGTCATGTCAGCAAAATTTCCAGCCATATGACCCATCTAAATTAATTAATTTTTCATCATTACATATTGCATTGTTATCCAAGATGTGATGACGTAATTATCTAATCATCAAATATAGTTAATTGTTCCTTAATTAAAAGTAAAATTGTCCTTTTAGACAGATAATTAATTAAAATTTAATTATCTTTTTAAAAATATATTAATTGCTTCATCTCTTTTGCTTAGCAGGAATTACAAATAATTATTTGAACCATAAATATACAGTTTGTTTACGTTAAAAAGGCGCTTTGCATGCATACTTGTCTCTCTTTCACCTCTTAATATAAACATTTCAATCGTCTAGCTGTAGCCCTTGGAATCGAATATGTCCGTTGAAATTTTATTTATGCCAATTGAGAAATTACTTGGATTGCAGTAAAAATTGCATTGAAATGAGTTATCTCTTAGGTTATAATATAGTGCCAAGTTTCCATTTTAGCTTGGTATATCACAATTGAAGCACACAATTGTTTGAGATTATACTCATGGCCATAATAAAAACATTTCTAAAATGATTTTAATTTACATGTTACTAAAATATACGTAAGATAAAAGCAAATGTACAAATGTCTTAAAAACTTTAAAGCACAAGACCTTAGTAGTACATAACTCTCCTAGCGCTTTCGGCCCTTAAGTAAGCCATTATCAAGGATTTTCAATCAGCCGGAGACCAAAGCACAGATGTTGCTCAAGACTAGAACTCAACGTGACAGGAGAACCCATTATGGCCCATTATACGCCGGCGGATGGACCCATTGTTGGTGAGGAAGAAACACAAATCACGACACTTTCGGAAGACCATACTTTTCCGTAACTCGAGCAGTTCGTACCAAATGCTTGGTATTTAGTATGATAATACATCATTGCAACAGTTGTTTGCTTGCGATACAATTTATACGGACTCCAATATTACACAAATTTTAAAATCGGCAGCCCGCATAATGATTCTTTCTTTATGGAAAAATATCTCAATATCACTTATTTGGAATAATCTAAATAGGGCAGTGTCGGTCTATATTTGCTAATATCTTGAATATGTTCATTGATTCTGATTTAAAACTTTCTAGTGGTGAATAAACAAAGGCGAATCTTTCGTTTCGAATTTTCTTTTATTGTTAAAGTTATTTTGGTATAGTCATGGCTCTCTGACTGTCGGCTTATTAACTACTCGATCTGTTTGGGTCCCTCTCTGATTCTGCTGACACTTATCTGCAATACCTGTTAATTAGCCTGATGATCTCTGTTTTTGAAATTAAAACCAAATCCATTTGGACTCATTGCATATCTACTTATTTGTTTATATTTGTCATAAAAATGTATCAAGGATTTTTTTTTTCATACCGAACCTTGACTATATTCAGAAATATAACTTCAAACCTCAATCCACATAAAGACTCCACTACACAAGACATTACTTCTTGTGTCAATTTTAATCTTTTTTTATTTGTGTGTATTTTAAGCTAATTCTAAAATTGCTTACCTATCTTTTTGTATTTAAAAAAAATCATTTTCTTCATTTTCCTAGACACTACAGACTTCGAAACTGGTGTGTCTTTTCTCTTTGCTAAAAATAATAAATATTTTTTGTCAGATTTTGTCTTTGAGTCGTCCTCTTTTAATGAACAGGTCATTTTTTGTCCTTCGAGGTGACTTGCTAGCCGCATAAGATTATTTGTATCGCAAAAAAAAAAAAAAAATTCAAAGTTACACCATCCCTTTAAAATTTCTGCTGTGAAAAAGCTAAGAATAACGTTGATTTTAATTTAAAAAATGCAAGACTAGCCGTGCTTAAAATTTATAAAAAATCGAAAGTGGAAATGTCGTTTTGCAACACCTAAAAAGTAAAAAGAGAAACTTTCTTTTATATATTTGAAATAATTCGTAAAAGTTATTTTTGTTTCCTTCATCCACAATTTTAGTTGTGAAAACGTCTAAAATTTGTTAGCAAAACACTTTGCACGTTTTTCAGAAGTTAAATGTATTTTGAAGTATGGACCTGTCTTTATGCAACGCACCATATTTGTAATTTCAGTTTTATATGCAAATTTTATATCCAAATTATTAATTTATGAGCATTTGCTTTAAGAAAATGTTTACTTTCTTCACTATTTCATTGCTTTCAAGAGAAAATAACATTCAAGTGTTTAGAATGCAAGAACGATTTTTGATAAATAAATCAAAAAATATTTGCGTACTTAAAAAATTTTGGAAGGGAAAGAAATGTGTATAAATATTTTGTATAATAATATAAAATATACATATGTTAAGTATTGTTTTTTTGGGCCAAAAAAAATTATAATAAAGGGAAAATAAAAAAAAAGTCCTTCCGGCCTGTACTGGGAGGAATAGGTAGCTTTCATAGTACATGTTTTTAAAAAATCAACTCATTTAACTCAAGTACCCGTAGCTAAAGTGCTTGGATCCCGATTACAGAAGATTGAATCCAAGTTTTCGTTAATACTGAATTTGCATGCGAATTTCAGCATAACAAAAATCAGATTGTTTTAAAATGTCAGCCACCCTAGAATTCCAAACTGCCATATCTCAATCATTTTTTTTATATAAAGCCAAAATAAAAAAAGATCCAGAATCCTTGTATCACGATCTAACACTTAACGGAAATAATTTTTTCAATTTATAATTTTTTTAAATATATTTTTGAATTTTAAAAATTTAATTTTTTTTAACTGACCGCCATTTTGAAACAAGATGGATGATGAAGCTGGCCAACGAACTCGGTCGAGACCTTGGTATGTTCTGTACGCATGATCAGTCACATTCATATCAATTCATAAATACGATAATTACTGCATAACAAATATCAGATTGTTTCAAAATTTCAGCCATCCTAGAATTTCGAACTGCCATATCTCAGCTATTTTTTAAGATATAGCCAAAACAGAAAATGTTTCAGAATCCCTGTTTCACGTTCTAAAACTTAATGGAAACATATTTTTCAATTTATAATTTTTTTGTGCATCTTTTTGAATTAAAAAAAAGAAAAATTAACTGGCGACCATTTTGAATCAAGATGGCGGATGAAGCTGGCCAACGAACGCGATCGAAAACCTTGGTATGTCCTATACACATACTCAGTTACATTCAAATCGGTTCATAAATAAAAGAATTACAGCATGACAAATGTCATATATATTGTATATGAAACAAATTAAAAAAATTTCGCCGTTGACCTCATTAAAACTATAATTCTGTGTAAATCCCATTATTCTAAATTATTTTCTCGCTCCAGTATTTCGATTGCCAAAATTACATCTAGCAAAATATAATTTATTCCAAATTCATTCTCTTAAAAAAAATGGCGCTGTCGATGTTCTATTAAGATTACGCACTTTTATTTCTTTAAATAAAATGCATCCTAGAATTTAATTCTTCTAAAAAACACCAATCTCCTAGCTAAAAATATTTTACTCTTTTGAAATAACAACCTATGAATTTCTTTTCTTTATTTTTTATTTCCCTACGATTCCTGACAAAATATTACTTCTTAAATTATGAAAGACTTTAGTCTCAATGTAAAAATTATCTTGGCCTCTTGCCATACTTGATAAAACCTATATATTTGTTTTTCTTTGCTTCTCTTCTTATTTATTCAAAAGGAGTAGATTTCACGAGATTGTTCTCGAAGCATTTGTTGCCGCGCTTTTTCCAACTCACGGTAAAATCGTTTCCATATAAGAGCGCCGGAGAATTTAATCCGAACGCGCTGATTGGTCGAGAGACTTCTTAGTAAAAATGTATTCTGGAGCGCTCAGAAAATGATATACGGCGTTTTCCCGCGTTTTGAGTCAGAATATTCCGGGATTCGGCGGTGTATGCAGCCCCGTCATGTACTTCCTAATCTTCGGATGTTCTCCTTGGCCGCCGATAGATTCGATAAATTACCTGCCTATACGAACCAAAGATGTCTTCTTAATATAATAATTTAAATCATCAAGTCTTCTTCACGGTTTTAAAATCAGCATGGATAGATTTTGCTACGTGACAAGTGAAACATAACCAAAATTCTTTGATTTTTCGAATAAAATGTGAACCGGAACGAACTGCCTCTTAGTTTGAGTTCTATACGTACACAATGAAGTGGTTTTTCGGTGCTCGACTGTAAAATGCCTGGGAGAAACCCTTGCCTTGAGTATGAGTCTACAAAAAGTATGGTAATGCAAGTAGAATCGTCACATATATATATATATATATATATATATATATATACCAAAATGTTTTGGAATTGCTTTCCTCCGAACGGCTGCAATAAGTAGCTTTTTGTAATGAAAGCTACCTAAAATAAAAGAGTGAAAGACAAGAAAAAGAATAACAGAAATAAAGTGCTTCATTTGAAAAGGATCTTTCACTGATAAACATTTATTTGAAAAAAAAAATATTTATTTACATTCATTCATTTTGTGGTAGCGTGAGACGTTGTATATATAATTAATAAATTCCATTTATCGTTTGAAACGAAAAAACTTTATTTTAAATTAACACATTAAAAAAAGAAAACAAAAGTAAAAAAAAAATATGATAAGCATCCATGCTGTAAATTTACATGGTCAGCCAAACTCCGATTCTGACGTCCGCTCCAAAGTGGAACCTCACTCTATCTTGTTTCCCAACCAACTGATTCCACATTCAACTCCTTCCACCTTCAACTGCCGTCAGCAATTTCACTTCCCAGGGGCTTTCCTTGCATTCCAGGAATTTCCCAGAAAACATTGCATTTCGAAGGGGCCCAGTTCTTTGTATCCACAAGAACAATACTTTACAATTCTTATCTACTCATTCAGATAACATACCATTCAATACAAAGCATGTATTGCAGCTTGGCTTATCTCAAAGTGAAAATGAAATTCACACTATTGTTAGAATTTTTGTCAATAGAGATCAATCTGTCAGATTATTTTCATTCCAGATAGATTATCCTTTTTCCACAAATAAGGGAGGAGTTGAAACATGTCAACTCATCACAACACCTCCCCCTAAGAAAAAATTTCTAGAAGAAATTTGGCATATATATTAATAGAATAAGCTCCTTCAATCAATTTCTAAAGAGGTCAACAAAGCACAAATAAATTTTGAATAACACATGAAAAATCCCTATAGAAAACAAACACATTCCCATACTCAGTATTTGATAGACCACACTGTCAACAGGATTTACTATAATCCCATAACTACAATACCAAAGTATAATTCCAGGAATAATATATACAATTGATGCCCTAAGAAAATTTTTGAAATACCTCACATACATATAATACCAAAAACAGATTACACTTTACATGATTCTAACAAAAAAAAAAAATAAGAAAAAAAAGAAAAAATCTATATACAACACAATGCCTGCAACGATTCTCTTAAAAACTTGCTTAAAAGCCTAAATTTAGACACTTCTACAAACAAAAAAAAAAAAAGCATACTAAATTATGCAATTATTAAATTAATGAAGTTTTACTATTACGAAAATAATATTAAGCATTAAATGATAAATAAACACAATACAGATATTACAATAATGAGTACTCCCAAATTTAGAATAAACTTAATTTAGAGAATTCTCCCGAAAGCCAATATCTAAATTACTTCTATCATAAAATCTTTTCGACAATAAATTTCGCTTTACAACTTCATAATCATAATTTTTCCTTTCAAAATCTTGTTTGATTTTAATAAATCTTTCTTTATGATCCGTTTTAAAAGCAGAATGCTCCATTCTTTTTAACTTTGAATTCTTCGAATTTCCATATCCACTTTCTTGGCATTTAGCCCCCCAATTTTCTCCATCATTATCTTTCATCCCAGAGTTAAATTTACTGGCCACAGTCATAGGTGAACTCAATTTCTTACTAATTCTATTTCTAACATGTATGAATCCCATACTACCAACAAAATACCTGGGTGTATTTACATCATGCTCAGAATTCTTTTCACGAAATTGATCTCTCTTACATGACCTTTTAACCATATCCATTTGAGACGCATCATCTTTTGTATCGATCAATTTAGACCCTTTTTCCAAATTCCTATCAGTCACGTCTCCCGATGAATTTATCTCTATTTCATTAACAGACTTATTATCCCTTTCACAGATTTCATTCACAACCGTTTTTCTAACAACCCTTTGCTCATGATCGCTAGATAATCTGAGGGTTCCCTGCCCATTTAATTCTCTTTGATTCCCCACTTGTTTACACCCTGAATTTTGCTTATCTGTACTTCCAAATTTTAACAATTTATAAACAGCGGGTGTTATCAGCGGAGGAGAATTCAGTTTTCTCACAACTGCAACCACCACATTCTTTTTAACATACTCTTTTTCATCTTCTATCAAAGCAATAGACACAGACATTAATTCCGCTATTTGTTTATCTCCCAGGGCCGGAATAAGAAAAACCTTCCCCACCTTTTTTGCCCTCCAGGGAACATCGCATCTATCAAAAACAGCAATTTGCGCCCCTGTGTCCTTAATCGCTTTTAACTTCTTACCATTTACGCATAAATAAATCATAGGTAAATCAGTTTCCACACCTTCCGTATTATTTAAACTTTTCCCATCATTTGTAACAATCCAACCTAGATTTCTACTCTCATAATTAGATTTATCTTTTAACCATTCCGCACAATTTTGTTTCACGTGACCTGGTTTTAAACAAAAAAAACATGTAATTTGCCTTTGTTTTTCAAAAGCCTGGTCCTTCTTAAATTTATCATTTTTCACAATATCTTTTCTATTTACAAAGTCCAATTTAGATTTAATTTTATTCTTAATATTAGAATTAAAGTCATCCCCATGAGTTTCTTGAAAAGATTTCTTTTCCCAAGGTTTTCTTTCCAATCTCTCAAATTCCCTTCTAACACGTTCAAACCTATCTGATTTCTCCGCGAGTTTAGAAGCAATCTTCATTTCCTCCCAATCATCCATAAATTTTTCTTTTATCTCAAAAGGGACGCGTTTTTTCAGTTGTTCCGTGAGCATTAGTTCTTTTAAGGATTCAAAATCCCTCACTTCTAACGAATCTAACCAATTATCAAGATAACCCCTTAACTCGTAAATCAGATCCACCCATAATTCATCAGATTTTCATTGATGATTTTCAAATTTTTGCCTCAAGGCGCCTGTACTCAGCTTAAACCTATTTAACAAAACTTTCTTTATATACTGAAAATCATCCCACTTGTCTACAGGTTGCTTAACTATAATTTGAGCAATGTCCGAAGGTAATAAAGGAATTAATTGACTAACCCAATCCTCCTGAGAAATTTTAGCTTTCTCGGCTTGCCTTTCAAAAATCATAAAGAAAAGAGTTATATCAATTAACTTAGAATCAAAGCGCGGAACTAAATCCTTTAAATTTACCTTAGGAGTTCTATGAAAATCTACATTTGATTCATTAGATGAAACACTAACAACATCTGCAGAATTTTGAATACGCAATTTTTCTAATTCAAATTGCTGTCCTTTTTCAAGTTTTTGTAATTCAAGTTGTTGCTGTTTTTCGAGTTTATCTGCCTCAAGTTGTTTTTCAAGTTTATCTACCTCAAGTTGTTTTTCAAGTTTATCTACCTCAAGTTGTTTTTCAAGTTTATCTAACTCAAATTTCCTAAGCTTATCTTTTTCCTCTTGCGCAATCCTATCTAATTCAATTTGCCTCTCTCTTTCTTTACGATCTTTTTCGATTTGTTTTTCCTTCTCTTTCCGCTCCGCCTCCTGTTCAAGAAAATATTGCAATCGAATTTTAGCGAAACTTTCATCATAATCCTCTGCATCTACGATAGCCTGAATAATAGCTTTATTTTTACACGTTTTTGACACACTGGTCTCAAATTCCTCTGCTAATAACAGCAAGACACTTTTATTATATTTTCCTAAATATTCTGCCATATTTCCCCCAAAAATATAATAATTTTCAAAATATCAGATATATTCAATTTACAAAAATACAATAAACACAGAAATAGAATTTTCTTCACTATACGTATAATAATGTATTCAAAAACGACACAATTTTAATATAGCAAATTCTCATGCAACAGTGACGTCTTTCAAACTGAGTATATCCCCCAAAATAAATTTTATACCCAACAGTACAGTATAACATCAATTTATTTTGAAACATTAATCATAATCATCCACAGTATACCCATAAAATTAAGCTATAACTTTATTACTGTAATAACTAAAATGTATATAAACAAAACTCTTATTTCCAAAAGTTTTATACAAAATTATGATTAAAATATCCTGATTAATAATCTCAATTAATCAATAACAATTTACTATACCCCAAGTAAATTTTAACATATACATAAGTATATAATTTTCTTAACCCAATATTATACCAAACAGATACCAGAAAATCAACAAACATAAAAATTCTAACTAAAATTTAAATACCAAATTAATAGCTTCCCTAGAATTCTTAAATTTCACATAGAGTTTTGTTCCCCAAAATTAAAATTTATGCACAAAATTCAATTTAAAACAGACCTCTATAGAAGATTTCATAAAAGAGCTTACCTTCAGATGCAGATATTTCCTCCACACTGATACCAGGCATCCAAGCACTTTTAAAGATGACACACACAGATGTTTGAAGATTTGAAGACACTAGTTTCGCTGATGAGGCACTAATTTCACCTCAGATCCGTATGTAGACAACTCAGATGGTACGCCGCATATCTTCATTCCACTGGATATATTAAGAAGCACAAATACGTATCACCAAATCTATAGTTGACTGTCCATACACTACACAGCTTTTGTCGATAAAGTTATTTTACCAGTTCTCTGCTTGCTAGAACTCCGAGAAAAAACCACGACTCCAATTAGACTTCACGAATCCACAACTCTGCTTGTCCGTTTTCCACAGGCTCATCATCTGTTTAATCAGGTTAACATAGATCCGTAATCTAATTTATTCTAGATTACATATCCCATTTGCTGCCACCAATTAATTATATATACTATTGCTGTGGTAGCGTGAGACGTTGTATATATAATTAATAAATTCCATTTATCGTTTGAAACGAAAAAACTTTATTTTAAATTAACACATTAAAAAAGGAAAACAAAAGTAAAAAAAAAATATGATAAGCATCCATGCTGTAAATTTACATGGTCAGCCAAACTCCGATTCTGACGTCCGCTCCAAAGTGGAACCTCACTCTAGCTTGTTTCCCAACCAACTGATTCCACATTCAACTCCTTCCACCTTCAACTGCCGTCAGCAATTTCACTTCCCAGGGGCTTTCCTTGCATTCCAGGAATTTCCCAGAAAACATTGCATTTCGAAGGGGCCCAGTTCTTTGTATCCACAAGAACAATACTTTACAATTCTTATCTACTCATTCAGATAACATACCATTCAATACAAAGCATGTATTGCAGCTTGGCTTATCTCAAAGTGAAAATGAAATTCACACTATTGTTAGAATTTTTGTCAATAGAGATCAATCTGTCAGATTATTTTCATTCCAGATAGATTATCCTTTTTCCACAAATAAGGGAGGAGTTGAAACATGTCAACTCATCACAATTTAAAATTAATTTATTGTTAAAATTCTATTAAATATACATAACAACTATTTAGAAAAATACTATTAATTAAGATGTTTTTGTGTTTGCGTGTATTCATGAAATGTCAGCCAATTATTTTAACTGTCATTTTTTTTAAACGAAGTAAACTGCATACTTCTTTCAATTGCTAAAAGGTGTAAAATAAAAAGTTTATAAACAGTAAAATAGGTTTTATTATAAGAAAAACTTTATTTGTTAAGGGGACTTGGTACCCAAAACAAAACAAAAAATATTATTATCAACTTAAAAAAATATATTTTTGTATATTATTATGTATATTTGCTGAAAGGTGTAAAAAAGATTATAAACAGTAAAATAGGTTTTATTATAAGAAAAAGTTTATTTTAAGTTAAGGGGACTTGGCTCCCCCCCCCCTCCCCCAAAAATATATCAACTTAAAAAAAATATTTTTTTTTGTGTGTATTATGTAAATGTTAAATATAAATAATTTAATCCAAAAAAAGTTTAAAAAATAAATTTATTTTTTTTCGGCAAAATTGAAAAAAAGTCAACTTTAACCACTGATTTCAAAACACTAGTAGTATTTTATTTTTTTCATTTTTCATTTTTCATTTTTTTTTTTTTTTTTTTTTTTTGTGCAGGTCATCAATGATACTTTGAATAGATTTAAGGATCGGATCTTTTTAATAGCAATAGTTTTAGAGAAAAAAATATGAACTAAATACAAGTTAAAAAAATGTCCAGTTGTTGCACGTATTATTAAAAAAAATAATAATAATAAAAAGAAAAAAGTTACCAAAATATAAAAAATCGGATCATTAAATCTCTTATATATAGTATGATGTTCAACTATAAACAAGTAATATAATTTTTTGAAAGTCAATTCCTACTTTTTTGTCATAAATATATAAAATAAACCCGTGCAGCATTCATGTCCCACGTTATCTTTATTGAACATTATTTTATAATCATCGCTGCGGTATTTTATTTCTGCGGCATCACTCATTTGAGATAAATCTCTCATTTCATTTATGAAAACAATGGGAGGAATTTTTTTCTCCCATTTAAAACTAAAATTAATTAATTAAATTTAATGAATTAATTAATATTTGAAAAAAACTGTATTAACATAAAGTGTCATCCACTACAAGTTAAAAAAAAATTATTTGAACTTGAGTGGGTGAATAGAAAATATTTTATTAACGATTGAAAATTTGAACAAGATATATATAGAGAGAGTGTGAGCAAATAGTAGGAATTTAATAAAAAATTCAAGCACTTTCATTCATATCTGGAAAAGCCTTAGCATTTTGAAAACAAGAAAAATCTGAAAACACGAACTAAGATAAATGGGTTTAAAGATTTCATTTTTACCATATAAAATGACAACAAATGTTTGTTAAATTAGCCGTAACTGTTGTTCTATTGGGAGTATCAGCTAGAAAGTTTGTCAGAATGTAGTCCTAAGTATGTGGTATGTAAAAAAAAAAAAAAAAAACTGAAAATCACAATTTTTACGAACATTCGATATTTGTAGGGTGCCGAGTCCCCTTAATTCTAAAATTGTACTAACTAATATATACTAATGTAAAAATAATAAATCGTATTGTAATATAATTAAAAATTACGATTAAAAATTTTTATTGTAAAAATCTCATACTTAACAATATGAATTTTTAATTACATATTTTTCTTAATCATCTGATTTTAAATTTTCAAAATGTGAATGTACTAATAAAACCTATTTTACTGTTTATATTTCACATCTTTTAGCAATTAAAAAAAGTATATAATTAGAAGATGTTATGATTTGTTATATTGAAATAAACTACGCTTATAAAATCAGATAAAACTTTATGCCCTGATTATAACTGTACCGTAAGGAATTATTCAGACTGCTTGTTACAAGTAGATGTGATTTAATATCTCATAATTACTTTTCCTCGCTGCTGATTCTAGGTTCAAGGAAATATCGAATATTATGATTTAATTAATTTGCGCACACACTTAGAAAATGTAGTACAAAAGGTTTATAAAATGAGATAATATCGTAATTTGTTTAATGATTTTAGTTAAAAAAAAAAAAAAAAAAAAAACTATTTGTATGTGAAAAATAGAAAAACCATGAATAACGACTGAACCCTCGGTAGCATCATTTCCTACCTGTTGTATAATGTTATTTGGGGGACGACACCATTTCCATAATTTAGTTGGCAGTATGTTCAAATCGTATTCAGGGTACCAGTGTTCGATTCCGAGCAATACGATATACTATTATTAATATTTATGAGAATTTTAAACGTTATGTACAACGCTAATACAAATAATAAAAAAAAACCTCTTAAAAATGTAGAATCCTTGCATAAATTAAAAATTTTAATGTAACAAGTAATATACTTAACTGTTTAAAAGTAAAAAGAAAAAAAAGTTATAATAAGCAATACGATATATTTTACGTTAAATATTTTTTAACAATGTTATTTATTTATTTTTTAAATAAAAAAGATTTTGTGTAATTTTTTATTTATAATATTTTTAAAACTTATGATTTTTATGATGAAATTTGTTATCATACAGGTAATTGCTTTTTTTTAAACTAATGGTAATATACAATGCTAATGTTATAAAAAATAAATAAATGACTCTTAGAAAGATAGATTTTTGAGCATATCTTAAACAGAAATTAAAAAATTTAAATGTAAAAAACTTATACTTAACAATACGATTTTTTAATTATATATTTTCTTAATCATGTCATTTTAAATTTTCAAAATATGAAAGATCCTGTTAATATATTATTTAACTTGTAAGTTCGTTGAATTTGGTTTTGATATTAGTAAATTCTTTTCAATATAAGTAAAATATTTTACTAAATTTTCAAATTTTCAAATAAAAAAAATAACAGGGGAATGTTTAGACATTTATACGTGTTCGTTTTCTTTTTAGTTGCCATTTCGTGTTAAAGAAATAAGACATTCGAACGCAGGGAATCCTCTACCACTAGATTTGTTTGTGTATTACAACTTAAGAACATTTTAACAATATTTAAAATAATTTCGAACGAAACTAGGATTTTTTTCAGTGAATGATCTCCGTTACAGTTAGGGCCTCCGTAACAATCAATTCAGTTTTTAACGTTTTGTAAACATCAAAAAGTGCATGAACTAGTTACAGTCACAGTTTTTCCCTTTGGCAACGCCGGGAAAGATAAAGCCGCTAGTAAATAAAATAATAATTATTTCAAAAAATATTGCTATTAACCCTTTCGTGACGAGCGTCTGCATACTTCTTTTAATTTTAGTCACCAGTGTTTTAATATAGAAATTTTTGCCTTAATTAATCACAGAAAATCTGTTATTAGATATAACGAAAAATGCTATACGGAAATACTGGTATTCAAAATCAAGAATTTTTTTATTTATTTATTTATTTATTATTTTTTTTTTTGCCATTGCGTTGATAAGATCTGACTATAAGGCAACAATTTTTTACATTTTTGTTATTTTCAATTTTTTTAGGGTGTTGCCATAAGTATAACTTAAAGACATTGGACGTGTTGTGGAAGTAAGATAATGAATGCGTATGGAGATCCTGACACAATTTGTCGCACCTGATGAATATATATATATATATATATATATATATATATATATATATATATATATATATATATATATATATATATATATATATATACAGTAGAACCTCCATAAGTTGACCACCCAAGGGACTGTAACTAAGTGGTCAACATACGGAGGTGGTCAACTTAGGAAATCTTTAGAAAATATTTAGTACAATATTAGAAAAACTTTAGTAAACTTTTTTAGTATTTTTTTAGGAAAAATTTAGAAATATATTAGCACTTACTCATTTTTATTTTTACTGAAGATACAGCACATTTTTACAATTTTTGAAAGAATAATTCAATTTTTGTTTGACTCCTCTTTTTGTTCATTAAGTAAGTGCAAAAAGCACTTTCACAGTTTACAAGTCCATTAAGCATGCTTGGGAATTTTTCTGCAGCGAAATCTTTAAGTTGCTCCATCATGCGCTTTACATCGTCTTCCTTCAGAGTTGGGTACTTTGCAGTTTCGTCGTCACTTGGATCATCATCCTCTTCGCCGTCCATTTCTTGTACATTAGAGTCCTCGCTGTGCGTAGTTGCAGAGAGAATCTCATTGAAGATTGCCTCTGGGTCTGGTTCGACACGTGTTACTAACTCATCGTCCATGGTAACAAAATTTTCAAAATCAACTCCATCAAAAACTGGCAAGTAGATAGAGGAAGCTCATCCTCTTGCACCGATGTTGTAGCCGTAACAAATCCAGACTTCTTGAAGCAGTTCTTAATCGTGGTTTGCTTAACTTTATTCCAAGCAGAATTAATCCAATGAACAGCATTCAAAGCATTTACTGACGCAGCTGTTGACGATACTAATGCAGAAGGACAACAGGTTTGTGCTTTCATGATCACCCATTCCAGAAGTTGAGCTCTGTAGTGCACTTTGAAGGACTGAATAATGTCTTGATCTAAAGGTTGGGTTTTTAAAGTTGTGTTTGGAGGCAAAAATTTTAGCTTCACATTTGTGAGATTATTCACTTTCGGGTTGCTGAGGCAGTTGTCCACGGTACTTTTATGGAATAGACCGCTTATTTTGCCTCATTTTTCCGTCAATTCCTCTAACCCACCTTTAAACAAAGCACTGGTCATCCAAGCGGATCTATTCGCTCTCCAAAAAACAGGAAGGTCTTTAGGTTTTACATTTTTAATTTATGAGGTTTTGCGGATTTGCCGATCACCGTAGGCTTCAAATTTTCCCCAGTCATACTAGCACATAGAAGAACAGTAAAACGCTGTTTTGAAAGTTTTCTTCTTTTGAAAGTGTCACCCTTCATTACTAGACTTCTATCAGGCATTGCTTTAAAGAAGAGACCGCACTCATCAGCATTAAATATGTCCTCATCTTTAAAAACTTTAGCAAACTCTGGAAATTTTTCAATAAACTTCTCCACCAATTCAGCTGAAACCTCATTCGATTACCCACTCAATTTTTTTTGAGAAATCTCGTATCATAGTTTGAATTTTTCAAGCCAACCTGCTGACGCTTGGAAGTCCTCTATTTCGAATTTCTTTGCAATTTTTTTTTGCTACTTCCGGAAACATAGCTCCCGATATTCTTGAATTTATTGATCTCATCTCTTTAAACCAAAGAAACGTGGCTTCGTTCAAAGAGTCGAAACACGTTTTTCTGTATTTTCTTTGGAGTCCTCCGTTTTCGGAAAAATGCCTTTTCAGATATTCTTCCTTGCGTTTTAAAATGTTGCTCACAGTTGTCTTCCTCAAACCAAATTTTTCAGCTGTCTTTCTTTGATTGCTGCTTTCCAGAAAATTAAGAAGATCCTCTTTTTTAATTTAAGTTCTTTTAGAGCTTTTCTTTGCACCATTTTTAATGAAAATTCGCAAATAAACAACCAGTCCCGTCATGACGCGACATTCTGAAAAAAAGAACGGAATGTGTTTCACACGTGAGCGATACACATAGTTTTCCAATTTTGCGTATAGCTACACCACTACGCACATCGCCCACTCCCTGACATTTTTCGACAGATTTCAGGAATTCTGGCATTTCCCTCCCATTGTATCATACTGGAAGTGAACAATGAATGGAGCACCACAAGGGAGGCGAGTGTTGCTCAGATAAGCCGAATGACTGATAAAGAAATTCCTGGAAACCAGATGGAGAACAAACGGAGGAAAAAGCAAATTCAAGAAAACATCAGTGGTCAAGTTACAGAGAGTAAAACCTACTAAAAAGTGGTCAACATACAACTTACGGAGGTGGTCAACATAGAGAGGTAAATCTCCATTGAAAATGCGTTGTGACCATTCAAACTAATAAATTTCGGTCAACATAGAGAGGTGGTCAATATAGAGAGGTGGTCAACTTTGGAGGTTTTACTGTATATATAATAAAAGAAATATTCTGTAATGAAAGTAGACCGATAATGTGTTCGCAGAAATGGTAGGAATGAACGAAATAACGAAACGAAATTGGGATAACTGAGTTTTATAGGGATATTTTTAATATGACTAACGATTTTCCATAGATTTCTGCGGACACCATTTTTGATGAGTAAGAATTTCTAATAGTAAATCCACTATTGTTCGAATCTCACACATAGATTCAATAATTTCTGTGACTGCCGCTTCGTAGACATACTTTCGATGATCGCACGTCTTTCGATTCTTTATCAATTTCCGCAGTTTTGTACACGCTAGGTTTTTCTACAAGGTATATCTCATATAGAACGATATGTTTTCAATTCAGTATTAGCACATTCCTAATCTGAACATACAGATTTATCAAAGGAATTTTGTATCAGCATTTCAATGATTGTCGTACAGTAGAGTAGACAAGTAAAATATGCTACGATTAGTGTCTCCTCAAAATTTTCAAGGTCCACCTGCTAGTCTAATGGTTAGAGCACTGGATAATATACAAAAGGTGCCAGAACCGAGTGCCTACTCAGGTATGGATGTTTAAACGAATGTCCCGGTCTGTTTTGCCCTCGTGTGCAAAAGGTAACTGTAGCATCCACAAACAACCAACTAAATTTATCAGGTCGTGGTGGAACTTATAAAAGCAGTAAAGTGTCAAGGACAAAATGAAGATAGTCACAGATAGATCATAGTTATTCATCAACGATCTTCGACTTTCATCGGTTTTCCACATTTAGACATGTATTTAAATGTGTTTTTCAAAGGATTGTCTTGATTTGTGCCTCGATTAGTGCTTAATTTGTCCCGGAACTCACAGAAGCTCGGCTCCAGTGTTTCTGTTTTTTAGTGAATATTTAAATTTTAGCCGGAAATCAAGGGACCTCATAAATACTGTGCAACAGAGCTGACTTTAGCAGCATTTTCGAAAAAAATGAAACCCCTAAATTATCATGTCCCTTTTCCCCAATTCTCAATTCTTTGCGGATTTTTTCTTCCCCTAGGCACTTCAGTTATTATCAAAAAATTTTCAATGTTTATTAGAATAGTAGGTTCTTCTATTAACAAATTTAACACAAGATTATATTAGATTAATTTTAACACAATTATTCAAATTGGTAAAGAAATCATATGAGTTGTGATTTTCCAACTGGATGAAAAATGTCCGGGCCAGGATTCGAACTTGGGATATCTTGGCTGAAGCTGCCATGCTCTACCAACTGAGCCATCCTGGTCGAATCTGGAAGACTTAATTCATTTCCTCATATATTCTAAGTAATCCCTAATACGACATCTGCGTATCAGAAAAAAATAAGCTGTAAAATTACATTTGTTTCACAAAACATACCACTTTCATCCCAACAATCCTTGGAGAAATATCTCTTTCTAACACCATCCTGTATTGAATCACTTACTTTCAAAAGTGTCCGTTATATTGCTGGTATTCTATCGAACACTAGAATCTGAACGTCACTTTTAAATTTGTCTTCTTTTATTTCTTACGAGTAAATTTTAATACTTTTATGTTAGCGGAACGCAAATATCACGAATAGTAATTTTTATTCCCCAAAAGCAACTTATATTTTTCTCACGTGTAAATTTGAAACATTGTTTTTATTAACACTTTCCAACCTAGTTGAAAAGTGTTTATGACTTCGGTTTGTCTGGCCGTATGTCCGTCAGCCGTCTGTCCGCGCTGTAACTCCCGTAAATATGCTCGGATTACCCTGAAATTTTTATATGTTATTGTCGTTATCTATAGCATGTTTCCTATTTCAACTGAAGTGTGTAGCACTTATAGTTTTTTTACAGGGACACTCAAAAAATTCCGTTACATTACGGTCTATGGGGAAAAATCATTTGTGGTTTATTTTAATGATGTTACACAATTTCAAACACATTGTAATTGATATATATCACTAAGGTGCATTACAAGAAGCTTAATATGGACTAGGGTGTGCATAGCACTTATAGTTACTTTACAGGGACAGTCAAAAGATTTCCGTTACATTACGTCTATGGAGAAAAATCGTTTGCGGTTTAGTTAAATAATGTTTCACTATTTTAAACGCATTGAAATTTATATAGATCACTAAGGTGCATTACAAGAGGTTTACTACAGAATATTGTGTGTATAGCAGTCATCTTTCATTTACAGGGACACACAAAAGAATTCTCTACTGTCTGTTAACAATAATTCCTGGAAGTGCGTTTTAAGTTGCTGAACGCGATTTTAAATTTAACTCACTTTTTGTCTATTACTTGGTGTGTATAAATTCTGTAGATCCTATACAGGGCAGCACAAAAGTTCGCGAACACATTTCCGTTTATTGACAGAAACTCCAGAAGGAGAATTTTAAACTGTGCTACGCGTTTCCTAACTAAACTAAAATTTAACATCCTATGTAGTATATATACAAATCTATAGATCATATACAGGGCTGAATAAAAGTATTCGGATATTTTTCCGAATATTGTATATGTTGGAAATATATGTTGGAAATTCCTGAAATTACGTTTTTAAATATGTTATGTGTTTTCCAAATTGTTTACTTAGATGTTATCTGTCATCTTATTAAACGGTAATGATTTGTAAAATTAGTTGGGAAGCGTTGGAAAGTGTTACATAATCTATGCTTGACGCATGATTTTTCGTTCTTGTTTTGAAATAAAACGTGTTGGTTTATAGCACTAATTATTATTAATCTTTTATTATTAATCTTATTGAATCTAGCCGGCTTTGTCTGCTACGCTGCTCAGTTTCGCCGACGAACGTTGAATGAAATGAAATATATCGTGGAATTTTACCTTGTATTTTAAAGTAATATGGACCTTCACCTGGAATGTCCTTCCGGATTCCTCTAAACCAGTGGTTCCCAACCTGGGGTACGCGTACCCCTGGGGGTACGTGGCGCGGCTGCTGGGGGTACGTGAAAATAATGTCGGTAATGGCGGAATTCACAAAAATGGTTTAACTGAAAACACATAAAGAAGATTGATAGTTTTTGAATACAAAGTTAGTCTCATGTGCAAATCCAATAAGTCATATTCAAATAGAAAGAAAAAGCCCACTAGACCTATTAATTCATTGATAATGCAATATCACTAGCTCCGCCCACTGTTAAGCATATTGCATGTGTTCTTATCTATTTTCCCCCATCTTCCCGAAAACTTCAATTAATAATTATCCAATATTCTTTTCTCACCACTTATTTCTCATTGTTTCGTTTTTAATAATAATTGCAGAACGCCTGAATTACGCCTGAGCTTCTAGTCCTAATGTCTTTTATTAAAATGTGTAGAAAAGTTGGTCGTTATTTTCGTTTTTGAATATGTGGAGTTATATCAGTTGCGTATTTTAATAGAAAAGCTTCCCTTATTTTAATAAGCATTTAATTTGAAGTGTTTATTTATTTTATGAGTGATTTTGTGTTGTGTTTAACATGAATAAATCGTTGAAAATCGGAACTCTTAAGAGAACTGCAACTGCGATTGAAATTGTACCTGGAGAGTCCAGAATTGCAAATATTTCGAAAGTTCGAAACAATCTGTTTATTTAGAAGTGCCAGACAACCTGGGTGCAGCTGTTAATAGGCCTGTTTTGGTAAGTGATAAACCTAATACTTTTAAAATAAAACTGAAAGCATCAGTGCGCCATTAAAGAAACGAAAATATAATTATGAATATCGTAATTTCAGGTGTATAAGCCGCGTCTCAAATAAATCTGTTTCCGACCAGAAAGTTTATTTAATAAAATATAACCAATTTGTACATGGAACTTATTTGACCTTTTTTAATAAATAAAATTTCTGGTTCGTAACAGAATATTTTTTAGCCGCGGCTTATACACCGGAAATTATGGTACTTAAAATATGGATTTTCATTCACAGGAAAGGAAGATTTACAAAAACCCCTATGCGTTGTATGTGGAGAGATATTGTCTAACGGTAGCATGAAACCCTCTTTATTAGTGACTATCAAGCGGCCCTAATGTCGCATCTTACGTGTTGTCTACAAATAAAGAGAATGAGAATGCTGTTCAAGCATCGTACAGAATATGCTATCATATTGCTAAAAGTGCTAAAAATCATACAATCACTGAAAATTTGATATATTTTTGTATCAAAGATACTGTCGAATGTGTATTTGGTGAGGAACACATGAAAATTTTTTTTTAAATATTTCTCTCAACAATACAGTTGCTCGGAGGATTAGTGACATGTCTGCCGATATTGAATATACTGTAATTCAAAGAATAAAAAAGATAAAAAAAGAGTCCCTACTTTTCAATTCAGGTGGATGAGAGTACGGATATCTCCAATCTGTCAATTTTGCTTGTTATTGCAAGATAGTTGAATGATAATGTACTTGAAGAAAATTTTCTACTCTGCTATCCTCTCACAGAAAGATGTACAGGAAAAGATATATTTAATGCCATTCACATTCACAGTTATTTCTGTGAAAAAGAAATTCATTGGGCCAATTGCTGTGGGGTTTACACTGATGTAGAAAAATCTATGTCTGGGTGTTATATAGGTTACGCTGTCTAATCAAAGAAATTGCACCTCATGTAGCGTGGAACCATTGCTGTATACACAGATACAGTCTAGCGACCAAATCTCTGTCAGACTCATTGAAGGAAGTACTCTACCAAGCTGTCAAAGTTATTAATTTTATTAAGGCCAACTCAACAAACTCCAGACTATTTAAATCTTTGCGTGAAAAGATGGACAGCCTGCATACTACATTGCTTTTGCACACATAAGTGAGGTGGCTTTCACGAAGAAAAGTACTTGAAAGATTTATTTGAATTGAGGCATGAAATTCAAGTTTTTTTTAAAGATCATCCTTTTGAGCTGAGCTCTACATTTCATGAAAAAGAATGGCTTCAAATGCTTGCATACTTATCTGACATTTTTTTCAGAAATAAACTTAATTTAGGATTACAGGACAGTTCCATAACCATTTTTAAGGTATCTGACAAGATCGAGTCTATGATGAAAAAATTAGATTTTTGGGAATCATGCATCAGAAAACACCAGCCAGAATCTTTTACAAACACTTTACAATTTCTTATCTGACAACGAGCTACAATTATCAGAAGAAGTAAAATCTTCTATAATGGCTCATTTAACAAGACTTAAAACGTTGTTCAGACAATATTTTCCGCAACAGAGTTGTGAAAATAACTGGATTTCAAACCCATTTATCGATTTGTTCTTTCAACAAGCCGAAAACTTATCACTTTCTGAAAAAGAAAAAATGATCGAACTTTCGACTGATTCTTCTTTACAATCTGATTTCAACCAGAGAAATATTATTGCTTTTTGGATAGCAGTAAAAGAAGAATACCAAGAACTCAGTGATAAGGCTATAAAACACTTGTTGCATTCCTCAAATACCGAGCTTGTCGAAAGAGAATTTTCATCTTATGCGTATATTAAAAACAAATATCGCAATAATCTTGACGCTGCTCCTGACTTTAGATTATATCTGTCTTCGTTTGAACCCGATTTTAAGAAACTCAGTTCCATGAAACAAGCTCAAGGATCCCATTGAGAGTATGAAAAGTCATTTTGATTATTTGTATATAATGAGAAAAATTTGATATTAAAATTCATCGTAAGATAGCTAAAATTTCTTTTAATGCTATATTAATTTTTTTTAATGTTTAGCTAATATTATAAAAAGCAATGTTAATTTTTAAATGCAAGTTAAAAAACTAGTCGGATGTGCCAATCCCAAAACTTTCTTCTATCTCACACAGATTTCGCATACACTAAACAGAATCAGCACCCATTTATATCAAGGTCTAACTGAATCTAAAGTTTTATTAAATTCCGTGATATTAGTTCTTCAGATAGGACTATTGCTAAAATCGTCTGAATCCTGCAAAATGCAGCATAGCAGTGCTACTTGTTGGTAGACTTAGACCAAAACCCAATCAACAACAACTTATGTCAACATCTAACTGAATCTGAAGTTTGATGAAAATCTGTGCATTAGTTCTTGAGACATAGTTATCGTGATAATAATGAAAAAAGCAGCATATCAGCGCCACCTGTCGGGCAATTTACACCAAAACGTAAGCAGCATCTATTTATGTCAAGGTCTAATATAATCTGTAGTTTGATGAAATTCCGTGGATTAGTTCTCGAGATATAGCTGTCACAAATATCGAGAAAAAAGTTGTGTAGCAGCGTCACCTGTTGGGATAGCTACACCACAACGTAAGCAGCATCTATTTATGTCAAGTTCTAACCTAATCTGAAGTTTGAGGAAATTCCGTGCATTAGTTCTTGAGATAGAGCTATTGCGGAAATCGCAAAAAAATACAGCATAGCAGCGCCACTTGTCGGGCGATTTTCCCCCAAAACTAATCAGCACCAATTTATATCATGGGCTAACGGAATCTAAAGTTTTATTAAATTTCGTGCATTAGTTCTTGAGATAGAGTGCCCACAAAATGTTTGTTACAGACAGACAGACAGAGTCACAGACAGACATTTTCTAAAACTGGTCAATTCAGGACCTTCTAAAACGTATAAATCCGTCGAAAACCGGAAGTCGAAAATTTTCATGAATCCAATACTTTCTTCTTGTAAAGATAGAAGAAAGTAATAAAAGGTTAGTGCCAATGTAATTTGTGTCGATTTATTATTTGGTTGTGATAAGATTACTAACATGTTTGCGTTATATGATTGAATCGAGGGGTGGGGGGGGAGTGTTTATGATAAATGGGGGTACGCCAAAATGAAAAGCCTAAGAAAGGGGTACGTGTAAGAAAAAAGGTTGGGAAGCGCTGCCCTAAACAATACGATCGTCATTGCGATATTATATTTTTTAATTTGCCGACATACTTCGAGATAATAAGGACCAACACTTTTAGTTGTTAATTTATCGTAGGATCTGGTAATGAATGATAGAACTATATGCAATATACTGAAACTCATCCTGACAAAATATGTAACTAACAATGCAAACAAACTAACGAAAAATGTCAAACTTGTAGAACTTTTTTAAAATGCCAATTTTTCATAATACGTTTCAGCTGATTATAGAACTTTCTCCCATGAATCTATGACCAACCAACGTAAAACAATATGCAATATACTAAAACCATCCCTGAAAATTTTCTGACGAACAATGCAATTAATTCCCATCAAAATCCATTCAGCAGAATTTTTTTAATTTCATAATCTTGTTCACCTGATTATAGAACTTTTACCCATAGCTCCATAACTATACTACGTAGAGCGATATCTTATATACTAAATCTTTCTTTGGAATTTATATAACTAACACTGCAAGTCTCATCAAAATCGATTCAGCAGAACTTAAGTTACAAGCAGCTGGAACGAAATTTCCATTATATATATATATATTATATATAGGCCATTATATATATATATATATATATATATATATATATAGTAGATGAAACAAGTGAAACGCATTTTAAATGCGTGTGCTATATGTAATTTAAATGAATATTATGCACTTTAAACTGATATATTATGTATTTAAGAGAAAATGGGTGAAGGTTTATTTTAAAATGAAATGCGTAAAATACAAAATGGCGATGGAAACAATGTTTAGCAATTTATAGCCTGTGCCCGGCTAACGTAAAAGAACCTAATCCATATAGTATATAATAAAGGTAAGCGTGGCTTGTCCGTTTGTGCCGCTATAACTCCGCTGCCCACCCCTGCAGCCCCATAGGGGTTATATGGACTGGCAGCCCTCCCGCCCTCATCCACGAAGAAGGTTTCTTATTCAAACTGGAAGGGCTGAGTTCGAAGATATGGATGTCAAAATAGTGTATCGCACCAATGGACTTCTTACGGGAAGTTGGTAAAGCAGCTTAAATCGAAGCAGCAGAATCGATTGTCGAAGTGGCCAAAACAGGACAGAATGTTCCAGAATATTATAGAAACTTCCAGAAGATTCGAATTGTTCTAGAATGTTCTAGAATTTTCTAGAATGCTCTAGAATCTTTTAGAATGTTCGAAAATGTTCGAGAGTGTTCTAGTATGTCCCAGAAGGTTCTGGGCATTCGACGGCAGTTTGGTTCCGGAATGTTCGAGAATGTTCTAAAATGTTTCAGACGGTTCTGGACCATTCCTGGTTCGGAACTTTCGAGAACGTTCTACAATGTTCTAGAATGTTATAGACCCAGAAACGGGTGTCCAAAATCTTCTGGAGCATTTTTTAATGTCCCACTGTACTGTTGTGGAGGGGATACGTTCCAGCTAAGATATATATATATATATATATATAGGCGATGGCGAGACGCATGCGTCAGTATAATTTTAGAAATCGATTAGAGCGGATCAAGGAAAATTGAAAGTGATAGAAAGTGAAATAAATTTCACTGAAAAATTTTTAACGCGATAAGTGAAAGTGAATTGCTTTAAGGTAGTGAACAGTGTATTAAGTAATATTAACATTTAACAGGATGTCGAAACGTAAAAGAGGAGGAGATATTGCGAGTGGTGCATTGAAAAGAAGAAAACGGAAAGAACAGCAACTAAACAAAACAGATGAGGAGCGAGAAGCACGTTTAGCTACATAACGGAGGGGAATTAATAGATTGAGAGAAAGCGTAACAGAGGAACAACGAGAAGAAATTAGAGAAGAGGATCGATTGAGACACTCAGCAAGCAAACATAGAGAAACTACATAACTGAAACAAGATTACGTAATGAATTAAGTCGAGTTACAATGAGTGAAGTTGGGGAAAAACAACGATCGCAAGCGCATGAACAAAACATTAGTGTAAGTATCACTATAAATAAGGTACACGGACAAACGATAAGATATTTTGGTATTAATTTTAAAAAAAACATACTTTTCTCAAGGTCAGTTAAATGTAGCTTGCTCTAGAGAGGGAAACTCAAAGAATTTATATATCTACTCACCAAATAATAAGATGACAAATGTAGTTCATAAGCAAGTATTGTAATGAATAAGTTAATTATGTATGAAATAAAGTGAAAACATAATTAAATAATATGCAGAGTTTTCTTTCACTAAATTTAAATACAACTGTATTTAGAATATGATAATTTAGTTTAGCTTTATTTTCTGAATTTAAAGAATAAATTTTTTAATATGCTATTGGTAGGATCTGGCTGGCTTTCGTCGAACGAAGCGAGGGTACTCCGGCTAGTTCTTAAAAATTAATATAATTGATAATTTGTTTTTATTATTTTTTTTTTTTGCTTGTTGTTCTGATATTTTTTTTATTCCATGCCAGCTGGCGTATTTTAATGATAATGGTTCGGCACAAAGATGTATATTTATCAAAACATTTATTATCACCCAAATGCACATTAATCCTTATTATTGCGAATATCGCCCATTTTAACACCTACTACACTTTACCCCCAGGATGATCATATATTGCAATTTTTAACGTATTTCTGTAAAATAAATTATGCACGATAGGACGATTATTTTAAAACATAAATTATTACTGTGTATCTTAACACCATAATGAAACTGTGTGGTATTTGGCAAATTTGTTAAGAAAGTTATAGCCTATAAAATAAGAATAATTAAAACAAAAAAAAAAACAGACAGAAAGATATATATATATATATATATATATATGTGTGTGTGTGTAATAATAAAAAAATTCGCCATTTTTCCTTAATTAATTTATTCCAAATTATTACCATTCTAATTTTTCCCTCTCTTTTAAAATATCTCTTAAATCTAAATTATTTTTTTTATTCCATAGCTTAATCAAAATATTCTTTTAATTATCATTTTAGAAATCTTAATCTGTTTGAATCTACACGTATATGTAAAAACCTTAATTTATTTCTTCTTTTGAAACATTCAAATTTTTTTTCTTTAGAACGTCTCTTAATATCATTTTTATTTTTATTAAAATTATCATTCGATATCCCGTAATCCTTTCGGCTCCCGCGTCTGCCGCTTCACCTCAAAATTATGCCACTGACAGTATTAAGTTCCCTGGCTTTGCAAGCTTCTTATTGGCTCGTCCTTTCCCTGCATTGCGGAAATATTCATTCGTCTTTTACTTTTAAAACGCTTGGCTTGGAGAGCAGATTTTGTACGATTTTCTTACTGTCAATTAGACCCAGTCACTAGGGGGTCAAAATTGTGATGTCCTCGGTAGAGAATTCTTCAATAACATAGCTTTGTGCCGTCATCTAATGCATTAAATATCTTCGAGTTTTTGATGAGATTTAGTGGAGTTGTTAAATCAACGTCTAATTCTAATAAACAGTTGTCTCGTCAATGCTGTTGTTCTTGAGTGGGAAATTGCCTGGATTGATTTATTTTGCCTTTTCTCCGGTTACGTGCGACTGCTTCCTTGGAGTATAATTTGTGATCTTCCGTCATCATCTAGCATGGAACAGCGTCAGTAACTTGTGGCGGTGGAATAATATTCCTATGATCTGGTGTAAAATTATAGAGATCGTGGCTGGCCTTTCAACGGTTGCTGAATCTAGAATAATTCATCTCATATATATATATATATATATATATATATATACTTTATTACAATGAAATGGAATTGAGCCCAACAAATTGAGCCCTTTTCAACAAAATAGAATTATGAAAATCGAAGCATCCTTTGAGAAGTTGTGCGTAGAATTAGAGTCGAACCCGGTTAAGACGCGTTTCAAGGAACTGTAAAATGTCGCGTATTACGCGGGATCGCGTATTAAACGTGATTTGTATAATGTTGCAGGAACTGAGTTTATTTACGCATCTAATCCTCTAAATCAACTTTAGAGTTTTTTCTTATTTGTAAAAGATCGAAAAATGTGTCTTTTACTCATAAAATTTAACTGTATTCCAGTTTTGTTCATTGAGTTTTTCTAGGATCGATTAAAATATATATGAAAAATATACATGGATACAACTATGACTTTAACGTGTACGTTACAAGAACAAAAATAATTTTCCTGCTAGCTTTTTTTTTTTTTTTTTAACATAACCAAAACATGAAATCTTTGCAGAACACAACCCACTTATTAAAATCATGTTTATTACTTTTGATAATGTTTAATGCCTACCTTTTGATTTTATGAATATTCTACATATTAAAAGAAAATTTGCTAAAACTCGACACACACACTCAGAGACGACTTGACTCCATGAAACTCGTGGTGCAAGTAACTCACCGGACATGAATCAAACAGAAGAAGACAGTAATCAAAAGAAAGTAACGGAGAAATAGAATTGAAAACCAGAAAAAATTCCCATGTCTCTTTAAACACGTTTAAAATTACACAGTACCAGGGAGACTTTCTTTACTACGGTGTACGGCAATAATACAAAAATTGACAAGGAAGACAAAGAAAGAAGGATAAATAACAAAAACGACAAAAAATTTGTCTATCTTTCTTTACTTCTGTGAAAACATACACGAAGCAAAAGACAAAGAATAATAAGACATGGTATCAAAAATGTATTACAGTGTTGCTAATTGAGAGATTTTTTTATTCAAATAGCTACCTCTATTCGCCTTAATTAATCTGTCTTTCCATAAGCCGAATATTACTATTTGGCAACAGTGGTAGATATCTGAATAACTAAATCCCACTTAATTGGCAACACTGAAGAGAAGAGAGAAGAAATTCGCATCTTGATCTGTGAATTCGTGTATTAAGCGAGATTTTTTTGCCTTAAGAGACCGAAATTTTATCGTGTATTGAGCGAGATCACATAATAACCCTTCGAATATTATACGTGATATTTTTGCATTAGTCTTATGGGCGATGTTCAAGGAACCGGGAAAATCCGCATATTAAGCGGGATCGCGTATTAACAGTGAGCGTTTTAATTGGGTCCGATTGTACTTGAATATATTATACAAACAAATTGTCTAACCCCTGTTGTCGGAAGTTGATTAGAAAATACAGGGTGATTTTTTATTAAAGTTGTGAAAGTAAAACCCTATAACAAAAGAACCACTGATCCAAATGACTTGAAATTTCACCAGCATGCTCCCAAAACAATGGGAATTTTTTTGGTGTGGTAAAAGAAAACCTTAAAATCGTACCAACAGATGGCGCTGTAAGTTAACAGAAACAAAGAATATCGTCAGTGGAGAAAAACAATGTACGAAACTTTGAGAAACCATCTTCCGTAGGCCTTCTGTCGTCATTGGACCTTTTCTTAATTCTCAAGTGTCCTAAATCTCCTAAGAGCAGTTTTTGCGCTGTCATTATTCTGATAATGCAGTTTCACTAACAACGCACGGTCCGTCAATGGCACAGTCATTGCGAGGATATCCGTAGAAGAATGACAACGAGACCACGAGGTGTTCGTGCACGTTTTTATCGCCACTGTGCGTGTGTCGTGCGCAAGCTATTCTCCCGACTTTACTGCATATACAGCGCCATCTGTCGGTGCGATTTTAAGTTTTTTTAATCACGCCTAAAAAATCCCCATTGCTTTGGGAGCATACTGATAAAATTTCAGATCATTTGGATCAGTGGTTCTTTTGTTATAGGGTTTTACTTTCACAACTTAAAAAAAAAATCACCCTGTATATCACTCCGCTAAAGACTATCAGCTATAATGTATTTATACACTTTTATTTCGCTTAACTTGGTTCTTGTATGTAAAGATGGAATTTTATAATCTGTTTTTTAATCACTTTCTAATAGGCTAGAATTGTAAAAAAAAAATTAAAAATTAAAATAAATAAAATAAATAAATGTGTACACACTGGTGTGTTTTTTGATGACAATACAACATTTTTGATATTTTTAGAACAATTTTTGCTTTTAAATAATAAATAAATTTTAAGGTATTTTTACGTTAGCCAGCTGCAGGTTGTAAATCGTCAAATATTCTTTATGGTTACAACTGTTTACGAGTTAACAATGGAGTTAATTATGTACCTAAGAACTCCCGCCAAAATAGGTCAACTATCCATTAAACTACATAATGAAATATTTTAAACACAAAAAAGTAGAAAAATTAAAATTAAAATTAAAGAGTGTAATAATTTTTGTAAAAAAATAATCATATATCAATAAATAGTTTAGTATTAATTAAATTATGATGATGCGTTGAAAAAACAATTTATAAATCCCGAATAGATAGTTTTTTTTTCTCTGTTAAAAAAGAAACGGATTAAAATTATATATTTTTTAATAAATTCAACATCTCGCGCTTTCTATCAAACGTAAAATAAAGCGGAGAATTTCCAATAATAGGGAGCAAATACCAAATTAATGCATTGTAACGGAAATAATTTGAAACTACAGGAGTTGAATTTATGAGATTAAATGAAATCTCTGAATGCTCATAAAAGAGTTTTTTTTTTAAACTATTTTTATATTTATTTAATTTATTTTTAAATATCTATTAAGAGCCTTCTATTGATTAGATAAATATGTTACAGACAATTTCTTTGGTTTTTATAAAGTGCAGAGTGATTATAAAAAAACTATCCCGACATTTGGGCCCCTAACTATCATACCATTCACAGAAACTGAATGAAATTTTGGCAAAAGGTATTTTGAGGTATGCGCTCAAGAACGATATGGAAAACAACAGTGTCACTCAAACAGTTACGGTTACAGTGAGAAAATTTCGAAAAAATCAAATGGCAACACCCAGTTTTTTTGTATTGGAATGTGATCTCCATTGTGAAAAATCCTAAATAGCGTTGGAACGGCAACTGTAGCTTGAAAATCACCGGCGGTAGATAGGCTAAAAGTGAAGACAACAAATAAGGACAGAGAAACAGCATAAAATAAAGCATTTTATTGTGTTTCACAAATTTTCCACATGACCTCCTTCACACGCGATGACACTTTGCATGCGGCTGATGGTGGATAGCACTACAGCACGTATCATGGCAATAGGGATCTCTTGAATCGCAGTTCTGATGGCATCTTTCCAATCAGATGCAGTTTGAGGACGAAACTGATACACTTTGGATTTCAGATATCACCACAGCCAGAAATCCACTGGTGTCAGATCAGGAGACCTTGGTGGCCACGGAAACGGGAAATGACGGGAGATAACTCTGTCACCAAACTGTTGAGTTAAGACACGTTTGACTGAAGACCCGACATGTGGAGGAGCGCCATCTTGCATCCACACAACTTCAGATAGAGCATTTTGCCGTTGCAATGCGGGAATTGCGTAATGAGTTAACATGTCCAGATAGCGAGCACTCGTTACTGTACACGTTTGCATATCACCGGCAGTAACCTCTTTCAAAAAGTAAGGGCCGAGGATGAACGTACTCGTTATGCAACACCACACAGTCACTTTTTCCTCGTGTAATGGACGTGCATGCACATCATGTGGATTATTCTCTGCCCAGTGCACGCAATTTTTCGAATTCACGTTACCAGTTAACGAGAAATGCGCCTCATCTGTCCACAGAATGCGTAAAGGCCAGCTGCTATCTTCATCGTACCGGATAAGGAATTGATTTGCAAAATACAGCCGTAATTGATAGTCTCCCGCTTCCAACATCTGGACACACTGGAATCGATACGGAAACATGTTTAGAACAGAGCGCAGAATCTTGCGTACAGTTGAATTCGGCAGATCCAGAACACGTGAAACACCGCCTGCAGTGGCGGGACGAACTGTGCTTATCGCCTGATGGACTTCTGCAACAGCTTCCACAGGAACGGAAGGTCGTCCAGACCGAGGTCGATCGCATGTGCAACTAGTTTCTTCATATTTATGAATCAAGTCCCGTACAGCTTTGACAGTGCACGGGCCTCGCCGTAATCCATGGTTTCTGCGGTAAACACGCAATGTTTCTGCGGCATTTTGTCCATTCAGGTAATAAATGTTTACGATTTCCCACGTTCTTTCTCTGAAAGCGGTATCTTGTTCGGAATGGCAGAAAAGAACATACGCGGCTCGCATTTCGCAGTGCCTTTACTTTCACCTAGCGTGACGACGTCAGTCATGACTGTGTCTTACGGAGAACCTGAAATTTGCGCTTCTTGGTTTCTTCTTCTCGTTTTGTGGAGAACTAATCAGGCTGGTATATCAGCCAATGAAACGGTGTGGCGTGTGACGTAAATGAAACGAAAATTAATGCTCTGGTGTACGGCCTTTTTACTTTTCCCTTGCCTAGTTCCGGTGATTTTCATGCTACAGCTGCCGTTCCAACGCTATTTAGGGCTTTCACAATGGAGATCACATTCCAATACAAAAAACTGGGTGTCGCCATTTGACTTTTTCGAAATTTTCTTACTGTAACAGTAACTGTTTGAGTGGCACTGTTGTTTTCCATAGCATTCTTGAGCGCATACCTCAAAATACCTTTTGCCAACATTTCATTCAGTTTCTGTGAATGGTATGATAGTTAGGGGTACAAATGTCGGAATAGTTTTTTTATAATCACCCTGTAGTTGAAAGATACAGAAAAAGAGATTGTCTAAAATAGAAAATTTCACAGAAATTTCTTCATAGATCTGTATTTCTCTAAACTCCTAGGAAAATCGTTTAAAACTCCTGATAGCCAGAGCTACCCATTTTTAATCGAACAAAGGAAAAGTCGTTTTTGTTTGTTATTTGAAATCTTACCAGACATATGATGCTAATGAAGTTTTGAAATCGCTGCCTATAATAAATCTGGCTAACTCTAAAAGGTGGGGTTAAAATAATTGACACATTTTAAAAGTTCAATAAAAAGTAGTATGTTGTTGCCATGACAAAACTTTCTTCTATATTAATCAATTCGTCTGCAACCGAAATTAGATGATAATCTGTTCTTGAGATATATCTATCGCGGAAATTGTGAAAAACAGAGAATAGCAGGGACACCTGTTGTGCTATATACACCTAAATTTAATAAGGATATGTTTATGTTGAGGTCTAACAGAATGTGAAGTTTGGTGAAATTCCGTACATTAGTTCTTGAGATATAGCTATGCGGAAATCGTGAAAAATACAGAATAGCAGCACCAACCGTTACACGATTTACAACAAAACCTAATCATCGTCTATGAATATCATTGTCTAACAGAACAGGAAATTTGATGAAAATACGTGCATTAGTTCTTTATATACAGGGTGTCCATAATTAAACGACACTATTTTAAAGTTGCGTACAGACGAAACTATTGTTTAGAAAGTTGTGAAATTTTGTAGAGAACATAAAGGGATGGAAATTTGTTTGAGCGGAAAAAGTTCTTCAAAATTTTGCCACCAGAAGGCGTTTTAATGCATTACATATTTAGCTTATAACATGTATAACAACATATTCAACAAAACTTTTTTAAAGTCAGTTCTTAGCATTTCACAGAACACACTGCGGTCAACTGTGGAACATGCAATCACATAAATCCCGATGGTAGCTAAAAATGATAGTGGTCATGTGGAACATTTTTTCTGGTAATTATATTTGGGAACTATCGTAAATGTATGCTAAATGTGTAATTCATTAAAAACGCCCTCTGGTGGCAAAATTTTGAAATATTTTTGGCCCAAACAAATTCTAATCCCTTCATTATGTCTTCCACAAAAATTGACGACTTTCTGAACAATAGTTTCGTCTGTAGACAACTTTAAAATAGGATCGTTTAATTATGGACACTATCACGAATATGGTGAAAAACACAGCATTGCAGTGCCACCTGTAGAAATATTTACACCAAAATCTAATCAGCAGGAATTTATCTCAAGGTCTAATGGAATTTGAAGATGGATTAATTTCCGTGCATTAGTTCTTGAGATAGTGTGCCCATAAAATTTATGTGACATAAAAACCGACAGACAGACTCACAGGACACACATTCTCAGAAAACAGTCAAATTGTGTTCAGGACTTTTAAAACGTATAAATCCGCCGAAAACCGGAAGCCAAAATTTTTCACGAATCGAATACTTTCTTCTTGTAAAAATGGAAGAAATTAAAAGCAAATATATATATATATATATATATATATATATATATATATATATATATATATATATATATATATATATATGCACCATTAAACAGATCTACTAGTTTCAACATATTTCAACATTTTGTGTGCAAATAGTTTATTTTATATTATTGGTTTTGAAAATGTCACCGTTTTTGTGTACGAAACTAGTAGGTCTGTTTACTAAAAAATTTTTTAAGCCTTTGTGTTTACTGTAATCAATTTCAGCACATATATTTTTATTTCAATTATAATAACTGATTTGTTCATGTATAATTCTATACAAATTAAGGTAGTTGACGTACGGGAATACAATTTGAACGAAAATGCCTGCCACGATCGAAAATTTTGCTTACGCAAATTAAAAATGTATTTTCAGTGTTTTTCCATAGATGGCGCTATGCGCCCGAAGCTATAAAAAAGTGCCCAAGAAAAGCAGATACCTATGAATATTTTTTCTCAATCTACATCCATATTTCTATGTGTGCGCTAGTTTCATCGATATTCAAACGGTATTTAAATTTTGTTGCAAATTTTGCAAAATAAGTGGTCTGTAGCTTGCGTTTTTGACACTATTTGAAAATATAGCGCTATCTATGGAAACATTTTGGAACTAAAGTTTTTATTTGCTTAAACAAAACTTTTGATCGTGAGAGGCCTTTCAGTCCAATCGGCACTTTCGTACGCCAATTACATATTTTTTTTAATTAAATTTTAAAATGTCTCCCTGTACAACTTGCAAAATATTTCAAACATTTTCTAATGTCAACTGTCGATAATAACTGCTTATATTAATAGGAAAGGGTAGCGGATATCATTAATGCAAGACTTTGATGTCATTAAAGATACAAAGACCACCTGATTGGAACACGAATAGTGATGTTTGTGTGATTGGCGAAAAAAAAATGGTGGATTGGTTGACGTAAGTATTTTCGGATAAACATGCCCTATTGCTGGCAAAGACCGATTTATTTTTTTTACTCGGAAAAATCGAAAAAAGTATTTTCCCATTAATAAATTTTTACACTCTTTTATTTATTTCAACTTGGTCTTTGTATGTAAAGATGGGATTTGTAATCGATATTATAAAAATTGTGTACACAGGTGTGTTTGTGATGACAATACAACATTTTAATATTTTCTGAACTTAATTATATATTAATAAACTAATATCAAGTTATTTTTTTGTTAACCACCCGCAAATATAAATTGCTCGCCAATTATATCTATTTGTGACTAGTTGTACTAGGTATAAAAACAATCGAGTTATTTGTGCGCCAATATATCCTCACCAAAATAGTCTAACTGGCAATCGGAATATTTTAAACACTAAAAGTGAAAAATCTAAATAAAAAATAAAAAGGTATATATTTTTTAATATCCTTTGATCAATTAATAGTTTAATATTTATTAAATTATAAATGTACATAGAGAACCATATTAAATATCCTGAATATATATTTTAAATAATGTTGTTTTTTTCCTGTTATCATATCTTAAGAAGGAAATAAAGCAAAATTTGAATAATTTTTAATGACTTCGTTAATTCGCGCTTGCTACCAAGCATACATTTTCCATAATCGGAGCCCCACGCCAAATTAACGTATTGTAACGGAATTTCTTTGTCTAACAACTTGCACTGAAAAAAGGCGTGAATTTGACGATAAATAATAAATGCTTATAAAAGAGTGTTTTAAAAAAATATATCTTTTTTTTTTATACTTATTTTAAATCTAAACTAACATCTTTTATTAAGAACTAAACTTTTTTTTCTTTCCAAATTTTAATCTTCGATTCGTTGGTGTGTTTTCTAAAGATCCCATTATTAATTTTCTCATATTTCATTGCGACACTACTTAACTTTTTCCGAAATGTCTTCTTACCTTTCAAAAGTACTTAAAAAAAAAACTTCGCCCACATTTCTTTCAAAACTAATTTTTTCATTTGTTATAAAAAAGTGTGTAACAAAACGATACATTTTGAATAAAAACTAACAAAAAAATTTTCATCATACAATACGAAGGATAACTACTAGTTGAGATAATGATTGAAATTATTATGTGAGAAATATTAGATGGCAACAGCTTAGAAATATTTTATTTCATTGTAAAATTGTTTAAAATATGAAAATATACATATATGACATATATTTTCTTCAGATTCAACTTAAATGTGAAAATATAATTGACAAAAGGTTCTTAAGTCGCTTTCTGCATTACCTTATATGGCGTTGCAAAAGTCATAAATGTTATTTTTAAAACATTATTGATTTTTCCTACGTTATATAACAATCTTTGTCATTGAAGATACAGGAATTCTGGATTCCAAGTTTCATAAACTACTTCATATCGATAAAAATGAATTAAAAAAATTCATTAACAAATATACTTTTAATAAAAGATTTAATAAAAAATAAATAATTATAAACGTTTAATTATAAACTGATAATTATAAACGTTTTAACAAACTAAGCATTGTAATTTCAAATATTATGTTTATTTCGAAGAAAAGTTTAAAAAATTACTATTTTAAGCAGATTTCTTAATATTTTTGTTTTTTTTAATTTTGTCAAAAGAACTTTTAAAAATGACTGAATGGTGACTGAGTTATTATATAAAATATACATTATTCTGTATCGATATGAGAAGCAAAATTAACTACATACTAGCTCGTGGGAACCCGATGTGTTGCATTTGTGTTGAAAGCCATCTTTTGATGTTTGAGTAGAACGAGATATCCAGTTTTATAGTACATTTATAAAAGATTTATAAGATTAAATAAAATTTTTCATTGAAGAAATTATGTTAACAGTGAAGGTTTAATCGAAATCACGGAAATTAAATTTTACAGATTACGTGATTTTTGATGCAATTAAAGTAAAACGTTGTTGTTTTCTCAATCACATATTCAATTTCGTCATTTCTAAGAAATATTTCGTTTATTTAACATTTTATTTCATATCTGGTGCAATAAAAATGACATCATTTTGATAAACGTATAAAAAGTATTAATCATTAGAGCTAACATTTTTAGTTAAATCTTTTATAAAAGTACATTTGTCATCAATTTTTTTCTGAAATTCATTTTTTTTAATTTACAGTTTCATTAATTAAAATACATACTTGAAAAGAATTGATGTCATTATTTTCCCTAATCGGCCTTACTATGATTTCCTATGGAGTAAACCAAGTATTTTATTTCTGATGCTGTTATAATAGGACACCAAAATTAACTTATTGATTCTATTAATTGAAATTTATTGTTGGGTTGCTTCTGTGCAAAAAGTTTCTTTAGTCGGCTCCATGCTTTTTCAATTCGGTTAAGGTTTCAGCCATTCACGGCCATTCCAACACTAGAATATGATCATCTTTAAACCACTGTTAGCACACTTTAGCTACATGACATGGATCTGAACCCCGTTGAAATAAAAATGCTTCTTCATTTTGGAAAAGATCACGTGCGAAAAGCTTAATTTCGGATTGAAGTATTTCATTTATATATTTTTCGGCATTCATATTTCAATTACTTATACAAACTCTGCCTACATCTTTTGATGTAATATAGCCTTATCATTGCACTGACTGAATGCTTCATGGTGTGTGTAATATAATTAGAATACAAAACTTCTCCAATTATTCTAATTACGTTTTTTATGGCATCACTTCCAAACAGGGAGATTTTGGTCTCGTCAGACCAAATATCACTGTACTACACTGTTAAAAATAATCTGAAATTCACGGGTATTTTTTTCCTGAATTTCACAGAAAAAAGTCCCTTTTCGCGATAAAAGGGTATTTTCCGTTAAAAAACAGAAAAATTCCTCATATTTCCTGAAAACAACAGAACGGACGGAGACGAAAGAGGCCAACGGAGATATTCCGTTATCTGCTGCATATTTATTTTCAATGTTTAAAAAACTGACATGTTGCTGCACAGAAAAACTAAAAATTCAATAAATGAAAATTTCGAGTTTATTTAAAACGACAACAATAACAACAAAATAGTGCTTTCGAATTAAAAAAAAAAAGTAACAATTTTCGCATTCTTTTAAAATTGTTTCCAGTTTATTTTTTCAGGTTACAAGAAAATATTTGCGCTTAAAATATATTCTAAACAAACAAATTAAAATATATATATAATAGTTAAATTAAGTGAGAAAAAATCGATTTTACGCAAAAAAGCAACAAACAAAAATAATGCTTTCGAATTAAAAAATAATGCTTTCAAATTTAAGAAGTAATAATAATAACAATTTTCTCATTCCTTTAAAATTATTCGAAATTTATTTTTTAAAGTAATAAAAAAGCACTCGCACTGAAAATATATTCTAAGCGAACACATTTAAAAAATATATAACAGTTGAAAAAAATATCGATTTTCTCAAAAAAGCAAACATTTTTTTATCGAATTTATTTCAAAATGTAATATTCATATTTTACATCTAACATTCAAATTAAGAATATATATAATTCATATATTTATCCTCTATTAATACTACAATTTTAAAACATCACCATCATCTCATAACGAAATCTCCCCGCAATTAACTTCAAAATTACCAAGCTTCTAAACCCCAAATTGTTTAAGTTCTAAGCCGCTATTTTGAGAAACCCCATATCATCCTCTTAAACTGCTACTCTAACAAGCGCCCACTGATCGAATGGGTAAGACACTTGATTCGAGGCATTGTCATCCCTGGTTCAAATCCGATGTCGACTAGAAAATGTTCTTGACGTTTATCCGATAGTAAATACTCCCGCCATACTCTACAGATTTCAGCACATATAGATGTGATTTTTAAAACCGAGTTTAATTATAACGGATAATTTCCTTTCCTGCCAGTGCAGTCAGGAATATTTCCGTGATTTCTGAGAGCGTTAACGGAAATTTGCCGCTTCTGTAAACGGAGTTTATCCTTCTTTTATCTTTTAAAACGGAAAATCTACTAACGGAACGGAAAATGCCCGGCAACTTTGCTGCCAGTAGTTTTACCGTGAATTTGAGGATTTATTTTTAACAGTGTATTATTCTGCTGCCCCGTTAACATGTGTTTTATTCCAGTTTAATCTTTTCAACCTTTGTTGGAGAGATAAAAATGGCTTTTTTCGTTTCATTCTAGCATTTAGACTAAATCCTTGCAGTCTATGCTGTACAGCTCTTGCACTGAACGTTACATTAGCTTGCGCTATTTCACTTTGAATACATCCAGATAATTACGTTCGTCACTTATGCACAGTCTCTTAATTATTCTATCATAACTTGCTGTTGTACACTTTTCCTGCTTTTACAAGATTGGATTTGTCGTGATATAATCTCCTTATACCGCTTCAAAAAGTCAGAGATACAACCTTTGGTTACATTTCCAACAATTTTCTTTCTAATTTCTTTATAACTGTAACCTTGTTCACTTAATAGTACTAATTTTACATCACTTTCTAGGTGACTAGTCAACTATTTGTGCCTTAATTTCCTTATGTTTTACGTTCAACTCAAATATCAATCACATAAATGAATGACAAATATCCTCCTCACATCTCCAAAACAGTACAAAAACAAGTTGGAAATTGTACGTCAAACGCGACAAATGAGGTGCGTTCGTACTATAGCTAGTTATATAAATATTCAGATCTTGATGATTTTTAATTCTGTGAAATGAATTATATCGTCTGCAGATTAATTTCTGTAATAAAATAAGTATCTCGGTCGCTTGACGATTAAACTTCGGAAGCTCCTATAACAAGAAAGCACCGATTTAGAAACAAAAATTCAAATTTCTTAATAAATGCTTTTATTAATATTTTCTAAAGTTTTGATTCGATTTTTATAAAATGTGAAATGTCTCGACAAAATTCTGCAAAGATAATATGTCTTAAATTTCAAACAATTCGGTTGGGTAGTTTTTGCGTTGTTATATGCGGACGGACGAACAGACAGACGGACGGACCAGACGACGACAGTAGGTGCTACGTATTTATATAATTACGAACGCACCTAACAACGGAATCCTGACCTGATGCACTCACTTTCAAAAATAGAATGGCACCTGATTGGCACGTTAAACACTCATGTTCATTCCCTGCATTCGAATAAAGTAAAGCTATTTCATCTTAACTAAAGCAAGTTGTGCCTTTTTTTTGTTGTTGTTTATTTGTCTGTAACTTTTGAATACATAGTAATAATTGAACAAAATTTATTTCATTACATTTTTGATTAAATTATGTTTCCACGGATATGTAATTTTATGGTATTGTTTAAACAGAAAGTGGTGTTATGAGCCATCTAACATCAAAAATACACATTTTCAAAAAGGTTTCAACAATTTTTAGCACTATTGTAAAAAACAATAACAGGCGATTTTATGTACAAAAGGGGAGGTCATCTGGGATACAATTTCTTTTCAAATTTATAAATACATTTTGAACTTTTATTAGTATCCTTTAATTACATTATGAAACCTTCGATTCCAAATATTTACATTCAAGTAACGTATAATAAATATAACAAATATAAGATGTATATATATATATATATATATATATATAACCATTAATGAAACATTACCGAAACACCAACAAAAACTATGAAATTAAAAATTAGAATGTAATAATTAATTGACAACAATAGTGTTCCCTCAACACTCTGAATATAGATTCCATATACATAGTAAAAAAAAAAAAAAAAAAAAAAAAAAAGAAGAAAAAGAAGAAAATAAATTAAAAATTGAAAAAATGAATTTTTTTGAAATTAGACAGAATCTTCATGTCCCAAATGCCTAAATTACCACAAATAAAATGTGTGGTTTCATCATCATATCAGCCATAACATTGCTAAAGAATATGATTTTGGGACTACCACACCAAAATAGAGAAATAAACTTTGAAAAAATCATAAAGTTCAAAAAATAAATCAATATTAAAAAGGAAAGAAACCTCACCCATAAAAAAGAGAAAAAAAACTGTGAAATATAATCATAAAGTTCAAAATACAACAAAATTAAAAAGGATATAGGGAAAAGAAAACAACAGTTACCAGATAGAATACATAACAGAGATTAGACAACCTGAAAATTTTGCGATAGAACAAAGCCTTTTCTGGGATTTTGTAAATAAAAAATATAAATAAGATAATTACATCGGATAATAAATAAAATAATGTGTATAGTGATCGTTTATATGTACTAGTTCGGTAGACGTAACTTCAAATTCATGGATGTAATTATTAAACTCTTCTTTTTGATTTAGAAAAATCCAAAAAGACTGGTGAATTAAGACACTATCAAACGATAGGTTTCAATTGATAGATTCAATATTTGCTGAAAATGTTCCTATTTTAACGGCATCATCCAATTTTGTAGAGTAACTGTTGGGTACAATTTAACATAAAGTACGCAGGTAAACAACATAAAATCAGTTTTCTTCATGTAAAATTTTGATCGGGATAAAGTATGCCAAAATTTTTTGTAAAGAAATTCTAGAGTATGTAATTGAATATGAATGAATAGATACATATTAAATTTTTTTCACAACAAATAAAACTGACATGAGATATATATTTTTGATTATTTTTCATTAATTGCAATTAAATATAATTACTCCTTTTTATATCTGGTTTCCAATTTTGGTGAAATTATTATGCTTTTATGATATAAAAGTTACAATTTATCAAATTTCCTAATAATTTTTAAAATAAAAAAGTTTATATCATAAAAATATTTAAGAATCAAAATACACACTACACTGTTAAAAATTTGCAGCAAACTGTCCAGTCATTTGACCGTTTTTATAGAAAACGGTTACATAACAGTAATTTAGCGCTATTCTGACCATATTATTCCCTATATCATGGTCAGAATAGAGTTAAATTACGGTTATGTAACCGTTTTTTATAAAAACGGTCAAATGACTGGACAGTTTGCTGCAAATTTTTTACAGTGTAGGCTAAAACAATTATGTTAATAAACTTCCACAAATTAAACTTTAAATAAAATAATATATATATATTTTTTAATATAAAACAAAATCTAAAAATTTGCGCAAAAAATATTTAAATTCAATTTGTTCTTTATTATTAATAGTGACATTTTATAGGAATGTTTAATATGACAAACTTCCTAAACTTATTATTTATTAATGTTCACTTAGATACATAAATTAAAAACATCAATAACCATAATTGCACAAAAACGGGAAAATCTTCAAGTGAATTAAAACTGTTGAAAAATAAAGTTACAATAGACTATCTTAAAATTTCATTGCTTTAAAAATCATTAGTTCTCCAATCAGGTAACACTCGTTTAGCAAGACAGAAATCGAAGAATTGCGTCTTTAAAAAATATCGTTGATATTTAAATCCATGCGGACGGTTCTGGTCGTGTCTGAAAATGGGGAAAATATACTATTTAACAAACTGAAGTTTCCCTGCTTCTAAAACGTACGCCATATTTTTACACTTAAATTAGCTTTGTAGCAAAAGTGTTTAAAACCCAAGCATTTATATTAAACATTTGTATACTAACCAACATTTGTTTACCTTAATAAAGCAGCGCCGATTTTCTAAAAACCAAAAAATATATTTTATCTCTATTGTCTGATTAAGTTGTTGGTTTCTAGCTAAGGAGTATTCATAGGGCTGTCAGTATTAAAATAGTTAATCCCACACTGTTAAACATTTGCAGCAAACTGTCCAGTCATTTGACCGTTTTTATAGAAAATGGTTACACAGCCGTAATTTAACTCCATTCTGACCATAGTATGGGCAATAATACCCGCATAGCATGCACAGTCACAGTGACGTCATTGTGACGTCACTGTGAGTCACGTACGTCACATCACATCTGTGACCAAAATGCCACCACTTTGCAACCTCACACTGTGACTAAAATGTGAACGCCTTGAACACCTAAAGAAAACTTAAAATAAAGTTTTGAACATCTTATGGCATCAAGAAAATTACTTTTTGACAGCTTTAATTTTTTTGTGACGTTGCAATGACGTCTATGCAAGTCACATAAGTCACGTCACACCTATGACCAACATGCCAATACTCTATGACTTAAGAGCCTACATCAGTCACGCGAAAAAACGCACAAGCTAATGTTAAGTCTATGGGAAGGTTCTTGCGCGATTTCTCGCTCGCATTTTAATATTTTTAAATGATTTTTTTGCATAGGACAGCTGAGGCCGATCCCTATCGTTGTTAATTTTTACTTTTTGGACTTTAGTTGCTGTTTTTTTATAAGTGGACATTTTCAATTTCAGAACCGGTTGGAACCGGTTCTGAAAGTGAAAGTACCTTCATATAAAAAAACTGAAACGAAAATTGAAAAAGTAAAAACTAACAACGTTAGGGATCGGTGTCAGCTAACTTGTGCAAAAAAAAAAAATCATTTAAAATTATTAAAATGCGAGCAAGAAATCACGCCAGAACCTTCCCATAGATTTAACATTAGCTTGAGCCTTTCTTCGAGTGACTAGCGTAGGCTCTTAACGGTGTGATCGGAGAGTGAATTTGGAAAAAAAAAACTAATAAAATATAGAATTGAATTATGTCATGTACCTAAATCATTAATAAAAACATTGTCACACACTATTTAAATAATATATTTAAAGTATTTCCAAAATAAAATAAATAAATATCTGTCTACATATATGAGACATATAACTTTTTTACAATTTTCATTACCATTTTCAAGAAATTTAACAAAATATACTATATAATACAGAGGTAAAAATCCTTAAATGGAAATTTAGTGACGTATGAAAGTTTTGGCGGAAAGTAATTCAGAAATAGATATCTCATTCTAATAAAATTGTTAGCAATTTAGAGGTTTGTTAGCATTTTAAATACAAACATTTAGATTTTTTTTTCTACTACCGCATGGGACTCATTTTCTAATTTTGTAATACTACAAATATTTCTTTAAAAATCTCCTATTTTTAATTATTTGATAGACCACTCAATCCAATCATCAGCTTTCTGGTCAAAAAAAAAGGGGGGGGGGCACCACTTTTGCCAGTTCTGTAGCAACACGGTCTGGTCGGGATGACCGTCCAACGCTTTCAGGATTTTCCTTATACGGTATAATTAAGGTGGTTCTCAACTGACCTGCTCAACAACGCGAAGCTTTCTGACATGATTTCTGACTCATTTTTAAGCGTTAAGGCATAAAATGTGCAGGACTAATTATGGAAAAAATTTGGAATCGAAATGAGTTTTTCATTTTTTGATAAATAAATTACTTATCGAATTATAAGCAATTCGTGTCACGTAACGACAAGTTTTCTCCTGTCTTTCACTGTCACGTCGGATATTCGGTTCAAAACGCCGACTTTGACATTCTTTTCTGAAAGATCTGTTTTACCAAAACATGGAAAAGGTTTTTCAATTACATAGTTTCTGAATAAAAACACGAGCAAATTTCATGTATTTCCGAGCAAAAATGAATTAAAAACATGTTATAAAGTATATGTCATTCCTATAGCAATTTATCCAAAACTGGCCAGTGCTTAGTAAGATATTACCTCTGTTAAATATATTGCTTTTTTTGATAAAGTGTAAAAAATGAAAAATTCGTACTTAGGAAATTTGATTGTAGAATAGTATTTTAATTTATATCGAAATTCATTTATAAAGCCTAATAAATAAATTTGTATTTAAAATTTATCTTTACTTTTCACGTCTAAAGAAAATGCATTTGATTAAAATATATATAAAAATATAAATTTTCACAGCTTATTTCTAAGAATACAAAACTCTCTCATATAAAAAAAGAATATTATAGCATCATTAAGAAGTTAATTTTTCAACCATATAAATTATAAAGATTTTGAAACGTCTTTATTTAAATTATTTTCTTTCTATATCATTTGCGGTAAACTTGTAAACACCTGCCAGTTGTTATTTTGTTGTGTTTAAACAATACTGCGCGCGCATATTGAATGCAGACGATTTTTCTCATTTCAAGTTTGGATTAGTGTGTGTTGCGTTCTTTTAAGTTTGTAGATTTATACTGTGTATGTAAATTAACGTTTTAAAGTGAACCATCTCCATTTTAAAGTAAACCATCCATTTTAACATCTGCCTGTGTCTAGCCGGGTGCGTTCATAAGGCCTGGGTGATATTTGACTTCTCAGATCTATGAACACACCTCTTCTGCTGGAATAATTTGAAAATTATTGTAGTGGATTTACAGTCTAATTTTTCAATGAAAGGGAAGCAGATAAGGAGCATTCAAACGTAATCCCTTTACCTATAGATCAGCAGGTAACTTTTAATGTCTTCGCAGTTTTGGTAATAGTGCATGTTTAGTACTAGTACATTTAACAGTGCATTATTTAAAAGTTAAGATGTTTAAATTTTCTTTTAAAAAATCACTTGTATTAAATTTTATCTTTAATGTTTTAAATTTTTTTAAATAGACTGTTTGGAAAAAAGCTTAAAGTATTTACTAACAATATGTATTCAAAATGTAAAGTGTCATTAAAAATGAGGAATTTATTTAATATTTTGCGTTTCTTAGTTCAATTTTCATAGTTATTCATTATAATTCAAAACATTGCATATTTTAAAACTATTAATAGTTGATTTGCAATTTGATAATTTCGTTGCTAGTCTAGGTTTCGAGAAATAATTTTCTGGTATATTTGAAAACATTGTGACAATTTAATGCATTGAATAATTTATTTGTAGAGATATGTCAGTGTTAGGTGCACAAAAATAATAAATATTGATGAAACAATAAAATAACTGTAATTTTTCCAGTTGTGTTATCGAATGTTTTTGCAGTAAAAATTGATATTTAAGTTCTGCATTTAGTATTCTATCAAAAACTATAAATAAAATAATTTGTAAAGGAAAAAATATATAATTTTTTTTTTGGCGTTTATGATCTTAAGTTCTATATTTCATTTACAACGAAAACTGTTTTACTGCTTGATGCAATGTCTATTATTTAATAATATCGCACAATAGGTATATCTATTATTTAAATTGATTCATAATATAAATTTTTCAGAATGCTTATTTTAAAATGTATACTTGTATTTTCATTAAAGTTGTTCTCAAATTCAAAATAGCTAATTTCTGACAGATTTCTGAATTCATTTTTGTTCGGAAATACATGAAATTGGCAGATGTTCTTATTCAGAATATATATAATCAAATGATGTTATCCATTTTTTGGTAACTGCAGATGATGTTTCAGAAAACATTATCAAAGTCGGTGTTTTGAACCAAATTTCCGACGCGCAGCATTAGAAACGGGTAAAACGTGACCGAAAATGATCTTAAGTATTACATTTATCTAAAAATGGAAAACGCTATTCATTCCAAATAGCTTTAATAATAAATCATGCAAGTGCCATGCGTATTAAAATTTGTTTATAAATGTGTCAGAAAGTTTCGTGACACTGGGCGGGGGGAAATATGGCAAAGTATACACATTTAAAAACTTCAATACTTAACAGCACAATAGCATAGTTTTAATTATTGTCAATATTTTTGGTAGTTATATAAAACAAATGGAAGTAGACGTTAATTTAAAAAGTTGTTATTTGCACAATAGAATTTCATATTATTGAAATATTTACTTTTATTATAATTTTTAATGGATTCATCTATTATTTTTATATTAGTATGTGTTTTTTACATTTATAATTTTCTTGCTTAACGGCTACATTAGCCGGTTTCGCAATCAGATGCAAAGTTTTAATTTGAATACGAGTTGCATCAATAAAAATGATTGCCGATCCAATCCTTATCGTTGATCTTATCCGTATTTGGTGAAATATTGTTATCCGAATCTATGCGAAATCATTTATCAGGTTCGGTCGAGTTGTGGGCCTACAGATTTTTTGTTGTTGTTGTTGTTGGGTTACGGTAAGAATACGGGTTGAATCGAAATATAGTTTCAGTCAACCATCATTCAATTTCAAGTAGACATTCAATCATGTTCAAGAAGTATATAACCGGATTCATGCATGACTCTAGATCCGAGCCGACATCAGAAATTGTATCGTAATACAATTTCTGATAAAATCTGGTTACTCGGTCGTATGCAAGATTCTATTCCGAACAAGACTTACAGTAAAAACATTATACCCGACTCGGGTCAGATCGGGTTCACGAAAATCAGGTCACACGACAACTAATCCAAATCTATTCTATAACCAAACAAATCCAAAAAGATCGATACGAAGTTTCTGGATTGGTTTCGGGTAAAATCTGGTCACCCGACCCGGTGCAGTGTCGTCTCAAACGTCACAAACTTGAACCATAAAAAAATTTTGATCCGAACAATCCGTATAGGATTCGGGTCAAATCTGGTCACCCTATCCGATGTAGATTCGTCACATTTTTCACATTGAAGTCGCATGGTGACTTCACAAAGTAGTCACATTGTGAGGACACAGAAAGCCTTGAAAACGGCCATAACAACCTCGCATTTAGGTCACAGTGACTTCACATCGACGTCACTTGACGTCACGACGACGGTCACAAAGTCACAGTGTCACTTCACAGTGACGTCGCCGTGACGTCACCATGCCTTACGGGTATGGTCATAACTAGTTTAATTATGGTTATATAACCGTTTTCTATAAAAACGTTCAAATGACTGGACAGTTTGCTGCAAACTTTTAACAGTGCATAAGAACACCCCCTGCATTACTTTGACATCATACTTATGATGTAAAGTATGATGCCTTCAATGGCAGTTTTTACAACTCATTTTGGACGAGCATTTATTTGAAAAATGACCACCCGCAAACAATTCGCATAGCTTATTCGTTTTTATACTTCTCCATCTGCTGTCTAAATACCTATTCAATAGTTTCTTACAGGTGTTGTTGCATGCGAATTAGGGTATACATACATTTGTTACTTTATTGCTTTTTTATAAAATTTTGGACTTTTGGAAGTACATCTTCAATAAATTTTATTTTTCTCATCTGTTTTATTTGTGTTTTCTAGTGCAAGTAGACTTTTGGAATGAGTATCTAAAAATGGTAGAATGTTCTCGAGACTAAGCATCTCTTTGTGGGAAAGGGTAAGTTGCCAACGCTCTTTGAGACTATAATTAAATTTTTGAGTTACGGCATAGACGATCGTGTTATCTACTAAAGCATTAATACAGAAACTCTTTTGAAATGTACCAAAATTCCCTTTTTAATTCAAATGTGCATTTTCGTTTTTTTTTTTTTTTAACATATAGGCGTAATGCAGGATTGAATTTGTAATTTTGCCATTGAGCTTAATATATTATTAAAAATAATGTTTATCAAATAAAATTTACCAGACAAGCTATGTAATAGAATACCTTTAATAAATCGATAACATAAATGTAACAAACAAACCTGCTTTTGTGCGGTGGGTAGGGACGCATATGAAAAAAAAGCCATAGAAAATATTTCAAATCCTCACAATATGTCTAATAATTGCTCTTCATAGCAAGATAAAACTTTAATTCACACAAGAGAACATTTTAAAATATTTTATTTATTTATTTTAGACATAGTAAATTTTCAAAATGTACATAATTAAATATAATTCTTCGTATTCAAGAACACACATTTTCTTGAATTTAACTATTTCAAAATCGCTTTCGTCACTCGAAGATACTAGAGTTCGCTTTTTAATAATTGAATCTTTATTAAAAGTAAAAAAAAAATGCTTGAATGACCCGTAACCCAACTTATATTCTTATCCATTGCACAAGTGTACTCATATTATGTATTTTTAGAGACTTTTTTTATACACCGCATATGTAAAAAAATTGCACAGAAAAGATCACAGAAAAATAATTGATTAAAAAAATTCCCACAAAAAAAGATCGCACAAAACAGGTTTGGTCATACTCATTTTTTATATGCATTCTTTTAAAGCGTGTTAATCATAAATTACTTAATTTTATTAAATTACTGTTAATATCTAATTTTAAATTAATTTCTTTTTTTAAGTAAATTGATAATCTATACTGAAAAAAAAAGAGTTTGTCTGTCTGCCTTTTGGTGATGACTAGGAAAATCTACCACTCGTAGATGTCTAAAAATTTGTATAAAGGCAGTCCTAATTCACCCTGTGGCAGAAAATTTTATTTTTTGATGATTAACCGAGATATTAGTTAAACACCGCAATTAAAAAGGTCGACCGAAAATACGTCGCTCAGATGCTTGCCAGAAACCCCGTTCCGAAGCGTGGAAGCAGAAAAGATCCGAAAGTGCGAAAGCCGCTTTTGTTCCCGTCCTACGAATCGCGCCTCGGCCGAACCATTCGAAAAACGAAATACACCAAACCACATCTACGTCCTTTAAACTTTCATACGGGGAAGTCTGTTTTGAAAAATATAAAAGTTAAAGACTCTTTCAAAAAATTAATAAAAAACCCCTTCGAATTCGTGTTAAATTTAGCTTTTAAGGTTAACACTTGCAAATTTTTCAGAAGAGCCGCTACGGTGTTTTTCGCGATTTCTGCAATCATTAAAAATCTGCACCCAGTTTTCTGATCAAAATGTAAAAAACCTAAAACTACCAGACCATATGTGCGTACATTTTCCTTTCAAATGCAGTAATATGTTTTGAAAAATATGAATATTAACCCTTTGAAAAAAAATTCATTTGTGAAACTCACTTTTAAGAATTCCGTTCTTATGCAGTGTTTAAAATTCTGCATCGGCTTCGTAAATAAAAATACGAAATAGAAAAAAAAAAAAAATCACAGCTCCCTGTAAAACGACCCCTTCCGTTGTGAAAATTATTCATATTAACCCTTTGAAAAAAAATCGTTTCCGAAAGTTATTAACCTAAATTTCGGGTTTTTGCACGATGTTTAAAATTTTGTATCGGCATAATATCACTAAATAGCACCGCAACTGATTTTTTACCAAATATTGTAATGAAATGGAATTATTTTTCCATCCCTGTAAACGAACTATATATGCTACTTATTCTATACTCCTGAGAAAGCTTGTTGCCGTTCTTCTCTGTGACGCATATCGATCTCATTACGTTTGAAATTTCGTAACATAAAAAAAAATGCACCGCAAATGATTTTCCTCCATAAACCATAATGTAACGAAATTGTTTTGTGCGTCTCTGTAAACGAACTAGAAATACTACCCATTTCATTTTTAGTACCAATTACTCTATACTAATCCTCTTTAATAATAAGGTATGTGTTGCTGACGACTGGGATCGTTGCCACAGATTAATCTTTGGAAAACAAAACATTTGAAGTTACTAAAAAAATTAATTGCTCGAAAAGTATTTGTCAGAAAATTATTGGGCAAACTGCGTTCGAAAGGTAAAAAATTGTATTTTTCTTGATATAAATGTCAAATCTAATGATTATGCCCTTTTTCAAATATTGAATTTAAAAAATTACCAAATTTCACAATGGAGTACCACAGCGAAAATTTCTTGCGTAAAACAATAATAACAGCAATGTGTCAGCACAAGTCACAAATTATAGTGGCCTTATTATTTTGTTAAAATATAAATGTGAATTATGATGTCACGAGTGCATGATTTTTATTTAATTCTCGACAAACACTAGATGCGCCATTTCTTTTTATTTGTGAATAATATAGGTTAATTCGCGTTTCTAACAAATGTAGCTATAAAACATGCAAATAAATGGAAAACGGTAAGCAATACATGGTGAACGTAATAGTAAAGCGTATTAAAAAACATAACTTAGTAAAATAAGTAACCGTTTTTATGTTATTTTAGGATACCCAGGTAAAGGTTTTACTTTAAAATACAAGGTTAAATTCACCAATATATTTCGTTTGATTCAAGGTTCTTTTGGAGAAACCGACTAGCGCAGCGGGCGTAGTCTGCTAGTACTTAATAATAGATAAAAATTACATGACAATTTGAGTATATTTACGAGAAATAGAGTACAGACAGTCAGACAAAACGAATTCATAAACACTTTTCATTTTCTTTGGAAAGTATCAAAAGTAGGACATAAAATCAAAAAATTAGTTGTTATGGAATTTTAGAAGTAAGTTAAATTTTTATAATGTTAGATAATTATGCAATTTGTTTAAAAGTACTTTGAGAGGAAAACAAAACTAACAAAAAGTAGCAGATAATTTTAAAAAGGCAGATGATATTTCGAGGCATTTTATATATAACTTTCCTTCTCCATTTAAGAGTAATATGTTGTTTACAATAGCTGGAGGTTTTTTAACTACATTAAAAGAATCTTTTCTAATAGTTAAAGGACTGAATAATACCTGATTGTTTTTTATTTATTTAGTGATAAAACATATAACTAGATAAAATGTTTAAATACATGAATTGATAATGTCAAACATGAAATAACAATGCTTCGTATTCCCATTCATCATAAATGACGTAGATTGTAAAAAAAATGTTTTTCAAACTATATAATTAACGATATTTATCCCTAATATGCGAAATAGTTTTGAGCTGTGGAGTATCATTCAAAACATGTTTACCAAATTCGTATTTGTGTTGGTGATTCAATTATTTTTAGACTATATTATTAAAAACCTTTTTGGTTATTTTGCATATTTTGCTTCAATGGATGGTTGTTTTACTGTACTCAAGTAAATACGGTAATTTAATAAGACTTCACACCTATAAATGTTTCAAAACCTTTAAAACTTTATCATAACAATTTCGAGATCATACAATGCACATATTAGACATGACAATAAAATGGATAGTTTTGAAAATAAGACAATAAAGGCCTACCTTTGGCCACGTGTGAATAAAATAATTATAGGTACATCTTTTCAATTTTTAGAAAACGTTATATTTAATCTTGCAGCTTCAGCTATATATGTAGGAGAATAATAATTTCATTTCATTTTTGAAGTAAGGAAAAGATAGCTGACGTCATAAAGGGCAAAACATTGACTTCACAAAGAGTGAAAATAAAATATAATTGGTGTACAAATATTGAAGTGTTTGTCTCATTGGCGGAAAATTATGGGAGATTATTTTACGTTGGTATTTGTTTACAAACATGTATTTTCATTGTTGGTGGGTGTGCTATTTAAATAAAAATAATAGGAAGCGGAAATGACAAAAGTTTGTTTTTGTCCATTAGACTATTTATGTCGGATTTAAAAAAAATTAATATCGCATTCATTCATATTTCACCATCATTGACACTTTCCAACATAGTTGAAAAGTGTTTATGATTTCGGTTTGTCTGTACGTCTATCCGTCTGTCCTTGCTCTAACACTCGTAAATATAGTCGCATTAGCCAGTAATTTCTATATGTTATTGTCATTTACTATAGCACAATTGCTATTGAAAATGAGGTGTGTAGCATCTATAGTTTTCAGTTTTTTTACTCGTTTACAGGGACAGTCAAAATGACACCGTTACATTACGGTGAAAAGGAAAAAATGGTTTCAAGTGCATTTTACCAATGACGTTTCACCATTTCAAACATAATGAAATTGATATGCACTTGTGAAGTGTACTACATGCATTCTATAGAATATGTGTTGCAAAGTATTTATTATTAATTTACAGAAAAGGATTGAAAAACATATGGGAGATATCAAAAGAGGTAAATTATCCACTGCTCTATCCCGGTTAAATCAAGATACAGACATTGATGTATTTTTCAATAAAGCTTAAATCATTGCACAGGTATCGCGCTATAACGTTTGCATAATCCGATAATCTCTAGAAATATTAACAAGAGGCAATAGTACATGTAATGATGTATTGTTATATCATATACCGCATATATGGTTTGATTTACTTGGTATCACAGGTGTTTTTGATTTCATTTGACCCTCGCCCCATCCCTTTTGCTTTTAATGGCATGACCTCTTTTGCCTTCCCTCCCACCCATGTACTGTGTTTGGTTTCAACACTTGCAACTTGGCAAGTGTGTTTCTTTTTAGAGCTACAGTTTTCGTCGCATTTTAACCCTTTATGTACTGAATTATGAATTCATGCAAATTTTATCTTCTAAAGCATTTTTCGTGAATTGTTGAAACTACATTAGAAGATTTCTATAATCATTTAATAAATTTTAGAGTGATTTTAGAATGATTGAAGGATTTAGGAGGATTAATTAAATTTGAATTTATAGTGATTTTGTGCAATATTTATAACCCCATTCATATATTTTATTTTAAATATTTTTCTTAGTATTTTGTAGAATTAGGAAATGTACAAATATAATGTTCTTACAATAGAAATATTTCCAAATTGAAAATTACCCCCCTCTCCCTCAACACCAAGAAAGCTGAAAAGATGCAAAGGCAAAAGAAATCATCATTTTAAAAATATTTTTGTTTTGTGTATCCAATAACGCTTTTGGAACAAGATAAATTTATGCATCTATAACTCATTCTAAACTGTATTACTACTAATCGATGCATTAAATGAATTTTATAACAAGTCATTTTACTGGTACTTATAAGTATCGTCAGTAGATAAGCGGTTAACTCATCTGATGATGGCTAGTGTTTAGCGGAAAGCGCTCAGGATTTTTGACATCTGTGGTTTTAACATCTTATGGTTTTAATGTTTTGAAACTTTGATATTGTTTTTGCACCTGTTTTAGTAAAGCTTAAATTGTGAAATCAAAGTATTTACGTTGTGAAATTTGACTTATTAAGATGAATATGACGTTCAATATATGGAGTTTTCTATATGTATTTAAAAGAGTGCTAGTAAGAAGGGATATACATGAAAATACAAAAGAGGGTTAAATATAACGAGAACGTAAAATCATGCATTAAGCATAGATTATGAAACACTTTCCAATACCTCCAAAATACTTTAACAAACCTTCGCTTATTAATAAGGTAAATAAGATACCTAAGTAAACAGTTTAGAAAACGCAAAACACATTTGAAAACCAGATTTCAGCAATTACAGGCCATAGACAGAAAAGTACTGTCATTCTTTTGTGCTGCCCTGTATATAGTCTATACGTTTGTATATATACGCTATATAGTATGTTACAATTTCGTTTTATAAAAAAACACATAACACATTTGAAAATTCACCTTCAGTAGTTTTTACCAGTAGACGGAAACATATTTGAATTCTTTTGTAAGGCCCTGTAAATTACATTAATATTTTTATACACGCCACATATTCAGATAAAGTTTAATTCAGGCAAAAACACGCTGTAAACTACTGAAATAACTCTTCCAAAAATTTACATACATAAGCGGCCATGTATCCAGTTCTTTGCGTGGCTCCTTATATGATTTTATTTATTTTTAATAAACATCTCTTTGTGTACTAAATATATTTCACGTTCAAAATGCATAACTCGATTAAAAAGAAAGCCTTAAGCAATTTACGGTGATACACAGGAATGCTTACGAATTCTTTTGTGTAGCCCTGTATATAGTCTAGCATATATACATACCACATAGTATGCGAAACACACAGTTGAACGCACACCTAACTAAAAGTGAACTTCCAGCACTTATCGCTTATAGACAATACTTCGGATAGAGTATTGCATCCGAAATTATTTGTGTGTCCCTGTAAATGAACGATAAATACTTTGCACATCATATTTACAACAGGTATCTTGTAGTAAATTTCAGTAGTATATCAATTTCATTACATTTGAAATAGCGTAACGTAATTAAAATACTCTGCAAACAGTTTTTCTCCGTAAACGATTATGTAACGAATACTTTTTTATAACCCTGTAAATGAATGAGAAAGGCTTTACACTTCATATTCTACAGAAAGCATGTTTTAGTGCACCTCACAAATTGATATCAATTTCATTATGTTTGTAATACAATAACATGATTAACATGCACCGCAAACGAGTTTTCCCCATAGACCATAACATAAGGAAGTTCTTTTGAGTTTCCCTGTAAATTAAATATAAGTGCTACATGTACCATATTCGATAGTAAGCATCTTATAGTGCACTTCAGCGATGTAAATCAATTTCAATATATTTGAAATAGAATAGACCACTAAAATGCACTGCGAAAGATTTTTCCCCAAAGACCATAATGTAACGGAATTCTTTTAAGTACTCCTGAACACAGAGTATAAGTGCTACATGCTTCATTTTGAATACCAAACATGCCATAGTAAACCTCAATAATATATATATCAATTGCATGACAATCCGAGTATATTTACGCGAGTTAGAGCACGGACAGACAGACAGGCAGACAGACAAACCGAATTCATAAACACTTTTGAACTTTGCTGGAAAGTGTTAAAAACACAATTACCTTTCGACCCTAATGAAACCAAAGCTAGCACAGTATGTAAAAGATATATAATTAGCTGGGCAACAGTTGGCTGTTTACAAGTATTTCACCATTAAACTTCATAAACCTTTTATTCGAGGCGGGAAAATATAGTAGATATTGATATATAGAGCCGACACACATAATATTGAAATATTAATATATTTTTAGCACTTTCCAACCTAGTTGAAAAGTGCTTATGACTTCGGTTTGTCTGGTCGTCTGCCGTCTGCCTTATGGCCGTCTGCCGTCTGGCCGTCTGTCCGTGCTCTAACTCCCGTAAATATGCTCGGATTGCTCTGCAATTTTTATATGTTATTGTCGTTATGTATAGCATGTTCCCTATTTCAAGAGAAGTGTGTAGCACTTATAGTTTTTTTACAGGGACACTCAAAAGAATTCCGTTACATTGCGGTCTATGGGGAAAAATTATTTGCGGTTCATTTAAATAATGTTTCACTACTTTAAACGCATTGGAATATATATATATCACTAAGGTGCATTAGAAGAAGCTTAGTATGGATTAGGGTGTGCATAGCACTTATAGTTACTTTACAGGGACAGTCAAAAGAATTCCGTTACATTACGTCTATGGACAAAAATCATCTGCGGTTTATTTAAATAATGTTTTACTATTTTAAACGCATTGAGATTTATATATATCACTAAGGAGCATTACAAGAGGCTTACTACAGAATAGTGTGTGTATAGCAGTCATCGTTCATTTACAGGGACACACAAAAGAATTCTCTACTGTCTGTTAACAATAATTCCTGGAAGTGCGTTTTAAGTTGCTGAACGCGATTTTAATTTTAACTCGCTTTTTGTCTATTACGTGGTGTGTATAAATTCTGTAGATCCTATACAGGGCAGCACAAAAGTTCGCGAACACATTTCCGTTTATTGACAGAAACTCCAGAAGGATAATTTTAAACTGTGCTATGCGTTTCCTAACTAAACTAAATTTTAGCATCCTATATAGTATATATACAAATCTGTAGATCATATACAGGGCTGAATAAAAGTATTCGAATATTTTTCCGAATATTGTATCTGTTGGAAATTCCTGAAATTATGTTTTTAAATATGTTATGCGTTTTCCAAATTGTTTACTGAGATGTTATCTTTTAGCTTATTAAACAGTATGTTTTGTAAAATTATTTTGGGAGCGTTGTAAAGTGCTACATAATCTATGCTTGACGCATGATTTTTCGGTCTTGTTTTATTTTTAGCATTCATAACAGTGAAAAAAATATGTCAACGCTGTTTCGCGTTCCGTTTATACCGTAAAATGAAAATGCTCTCTTATAAAAAATGAATTGGTATAAATAATATTAATAAAAGTTTATACACATTTTCTGGAAAACAGGATTTTTGTGATTGAACAATTGTTTACAAAAAACATCCTCCTTTAAAAAAATATGATTATATTTATATGAAACTTGTCGATTACAAAATAGGTGATGTTGTGAGTATAATGAACTCTCGGATTAAATAGCTGAGAGTTTTCTGAAATGTGACAGTTATTTTTTTGTAAATTATACATAAAAAAGCTTTCGTTTCTGCCTTTTATTTTTTTAAAAAAGGAAATCATAATTATGAAAGCTTGAAAAATAAGATTTTATAAAATCTCAATGTTTTTAAAGTATCAAGCTATTATTAATATTTTTTTATAATTTCTTCATATCGGTTTAAACTTTTTATACAAGTGAAACATGTATTAAAAAATATTCAAGATGAAGATTCTTATCCGTTACTAACTACGATAAGATTTTAAATACGACAAAGTTCGAATTTCGGGCTTTTATTTTATTTATTTTTTTAAGTAAGAAAATCCTAACTATGAAAGATTGAAAATAAGAGTTCTTAAAATTTCAAAGTTTTTATAGTATCAAAAAATTAAGATTTCTTTTATTTCTTAATATTGGTTAAAATGTTTTACAATATTCCACATATATTTAAAAACATTAAAAATAAAGGTTCTTATTCGTTACTAACTATGATACGATTTTAAATACGGCAAAGTTCTATTTTCAAGCTTTCATTTAAAAAAAAAAAAAAAAAGAAAGAAAAATAAAATCCCAATTATGAAAGCTTGAAAAACAAAAAGTAAAAAAAAAAATCGAAGTGTTTTATGTTTTAAAAAATTAAAATTTATTTTTATTTCTTCATATTGGTTTAAAAATTTTATATAATTTTAAAATATATTAAAGAAAAAATATTAAAGTATAACTATTTTATAAAAAATATTAAAGATGAAGATGCATATTCGTTAATAATTGAAATAAAATTTTAATTACAATAAAATTCTTGTTTTGTGCTTTTATTTAAAAAAAGAAAAAAATATGAAAACCAAATTATGGAAGCGTAAAGAATAAGAGTTCAAAAAATTTCAAACTTTTTAAAGTATCAGAATATTATTACTTGTTTTAATTTTCTTACTATCGGTTTAAAATGATCCGTTTTTTGAATACTATTATTTCTCAAGAAAATTTTCGTGCTATGTTTTTACAACATTTGCAACCAAAATTATATTACGGGTAGGTCACTACAAAATTTATAAAAAAAAATCTAAACAGAGTATTTTTCTTTGAAAAAATTGGTATTTATACAACGGATCGATTGGGAGGCCTGTATAACTTAAACATATATTTAAAAATATTAATGATGAAGGTTCTTATTCGTTACTAACTATGATAAAATTTTAAATACCGTAATGTTCTAATTTCGGGCTTTTATGAAAAATATAAGAAAATCTTAATTGAAGAACTGAGTGGAAGAAGATGTTATGTAACACAAAATAAACTGTAAGAAAATTGAAGACCCACTTTTTGATGTACATTTTATTAATTTACTAGAAGAATCACCCGGCTTTGCCCATGCAAACTATGGCAACCTTCCGTGGCAAATAAGTAAAAATGCAATATCTAAAAATTACGGTGATTACAATAATTATGTCCATTCGCACTGTAACGAAATACGCATCGATCAAAATATGACAACGATTTTCTTTTACTTACAAAAACGTTATTTTTTAATAAACAGGCTTCTTGAATAAACGTAAAATAACTACAAAAATATTAAATTATGGATCTTTCGACTGTTATATACAGTTTGATAACGTAGGTAATTTCCCTCATGAGGAGAATAAGTCCTTTCCATTGTTATTCATTTTTAAGTACATTCAGTCTTAAAAGGAAATTATTTTTATCCCTTTCAGGATTCTACCTCTGAATAGAGAAGTAGTACCTGCACTGTAAAAAATGACCAATGTTTCTTATTTTATGAAAATATACTATAACCACGAACGAAAATATAATATAATCTTCTGAGTTATCCGAAATTTCAAATAGCACGTTACATTGTCTTTTGAATCCCCAGAAACGAATACATTTTCAAAATTTAAAGAATAATTTATAAAAACAAATTATTTTTAGATGCCCGAATTTTTCAGAAACGTTTCGGAAGAGTTTTTATAGTGTATTAATTAGTGTCCTCAGGCTAGAATACCTGTTTTTCGAATGTTATCCATTCTCAAGTACACGTTTTCAGCCGCATAAGTTAATTTATACATGAAAGAGTAAAGAAATAATCTTAATTTTAATGTTATTGTTAAAGCTGTTAATTTTGCATGTTTGTCTGTTAAAATTTTTTTTTTTTAGCATGAAAATGTTTACTCCAGAATTGATAGCATTCGAAAAACAGGTATTCCAGGCTGAGGACACTAATTCATACACTATAAAATCCCTTCGGAAACGTTTCTGAAAAATTCGGGCAGCTAAAAATAATTTGTTTTTATAAATTATTCTTTAAATTTTGAAAATGTATTCGTTTCTGGGGATTCAAAAGACAATGTAACATGCTATTTGAAATTTCGGATAACTCAGAAGATTATATTATATTTTCGTTCGTGGTTATAGCATATTTTCATAAAATAAGAAACATTGGTCATTTTTTACAGTGTGGCTTTATTTCACTATAGAACCAGAAATTTCTTTTGGGATACCTTTGTCGAATTATGCTTATATAGTTAGTATTTACCAGGAGATCTTGACCGACGTCCCCACTCAGATTTGACTTTCTCAGTAACTTGAGTCACTGAGAAAGTCCTGCGCGGCTCGTGCCTCCGGGAATTCTAAATCGAATCACCCAACAAGCTCTTTCTAAAAAGATGTTCTTCTCTCTCCAAATCTTTCAGGAACTGACATTTTTTATTACTTACTCTCCCAAAAACTCAAACTTACGCGGGTGCAAGTCCTATCATACACCTAAAAAATGATGTCACACTCAAACTGACTTTTTACTGGCTGACCAAGGGGTTAGTAATGTTTCCACACTGTCCATGAGAAAGTTCCAGCACTGAAACTTAGCATCTGGGAAACTTACCCCTTTGGAATGTTTCAAGGTTTTTTGTGATTTCTCTTTAATCTGCCCTTTCAAAGCTAAAGATCGATGACCATTTTTGAAAGGAACACCACGGTTTGAAAATATTGCTAGTATTTCGGGCAAACGCGTGGCAGGGTTTGGTGATTAAATTACTCTAGATTCTTATTAACAAAAAGATAAAGTTGGAAAGAAGAATTCTTTACATCAACAATAAGTCATTAAAAAGACAAATCATTAAAAATAAATCATTAAAAGGAATAAGTACAAATGTGAAAATATTTTTATAAAAAAAGCTATTTTATAAGCACTCATTGTTTTTCTTAGGAACACTAATAATTCCATGACTGCGATTCGTGTTGTTGCAAAAATAACTTTACAATTATTTTTCCTATTAATTTTTATAATCGTAGCATATCAGGAGAGTGAAAAAAAAGTGCAAAAAAATACGAAATTCCATCTTTACATGCATGAACGAAGTTAAGTTAAATAAAAGAGTGTAAAAAATGACGTTACTTCAGGCAATCATAGTAAAATCCCCCAGTTTTATAAATGAGAAAGCAAGATTTAATTGGTGCGTATGGTTGGTTGGTTGGTTGTATAGGGTTTAATGGCACAAGGTCCCATTGGGGACAAGCTGCGACAAAAGAAAAATATATTTAAAAAAACACTTTGGCGCGTATAACAAGAAAATGTACGATTTACCTGATAATATGTGAAAAATCACAAAATAACTTCTACTAAAATGGCGAAGTATGTAGTAAAATTCTATTTCATATGGCATTATTTTAAAAGGAAACTTAAACTTTTATTTATAAAACCTAATGCATGAAAATGACGTCGTTTCCTAGAATTTTTCAATCGTGACGTCAGTCATGAAGTTTTGTTTGGAAAGAGAAACAAGTGGTTCTAAAACAACAGTTGCTATATTTTAACGTTTGTTTTATTTCCTATTTAATATAAATCGTAGTAAATGATACCGCAGCTTTCAAAGCATTAAATCACTTTGGCGTATAGTATAGTTGTCGCTTATAATTTTACTGTATACGTGAAATAAAAAATAAAACATAACAACCGTTTATTTAGAATGATTTTGCCGCCACTGTCGACATCATTGTCTCGACATTGCCTCGACCATCACAAAGGTCCATTTTTGCATACTGGAGAAATATCGCAGGTTCGAAAAGATTTTTTTAACTTACAGAAAAGGAATGATGAATTAATTCCATTTCATGCTCGACTAAAACTTTATTTATAAGGTAATGTTGAAGTAATGAAAACACAGATGAATTAAAAAAATATTAAATACATACATAATTGCTTTTCATTCAATCGACGCTAACGGGAGCGCATGACCCCTTGCTTCCACAAAAGTTACATAGCTGACAAATTTTTTATCAAAACAATATCGGCAACACAAATATTGGCAAAAAAAAAAAATCCCAACTTGGCGTGAATAGAAACGTACGGGTAAAAGATGTTAGATAAAAAATAAAATGGAAAATTTAAATTGAGTGCGCAGAAAGTAAAAAAAAAAAAAAAAAAAAAAAAAAAAAAAAAAAAAAAAACATCGCCTTTGGCGAAACGAACATGCCAATACAACAACCGTATGGGAGCCGCCTGGTCTACCAAAACAGCAGTGATATTATGTAAATTAACGTTTTTATTTAAATAAAAACATACAACCAAAATAAAAATGAATATCAAAGGAGAAGTATCAAATTTAATTGTTTTTAACGCGTTAGATAACTGTAACGGAAAAAAAGGAAACTAGAAAAGAAATGATATTTTAAAGTAGTAGATTAATTTTTAGGGTTGGTCGAAAAAACCGAAATTTATATAATCGAAACGTAATAGTGCGGGAAAGTTGCCATTGGTAATAATAAATAAATTGGCAAAATATTACACGAAAAGGTTAATATATTTTACGGCCGCAAAGGGGCCAAAGTTTCAAAAAATCGTAAAAAAATGTTTTTTATCAAAAAAAAATATATAATTATCCAACCATACCAATACAATTTCAAATACAATGCAACAGCTACATCAAGATGTTAGTAATGTTCCAATAAAATTTCATTATGGTAATATCATTCAAAATTTTGATAAAAACGGCAAAAATTGCAAGATTCCGCTTTTTTTTAATTTTTAATTTTTTATTATCTGTTTACAATTAAATAAATTTACATTATAGCTAGTAATAACCTATAAATGTCTAGTAATTTTGATCAAGGGGATTGCCAACCAAGGGTGACAGCGACCCGCCCCTCCTAAATTTGAGAAAAAGGGGACATTTGAAGAAATTTCGGAGATTTTTCGGTAAATTTTGGTGATTTTTTTGGTAGGGGGGGCCTCTTACATAAATCCCCCCTCATTTTTCACTTTTGCGCCCCCACCCTACAAAAAAAACCTAAAAATTTCCGGAAAATCCTCAAAAGCCCTTCAAAAAGCCCCTTTCTCTCAATTTTAGGGGGGGGGGGACGGGACCCTCTCGCCCTTGGTAGGCAATGCCTATGATCAAAATTACTAGACAATTATAAGTTATTACTAGCTATAATGTAAATTTATTTAATTGTAGACATATAATAAAAAATGAAAAATTTAGAAAAAACGGAAAATTGAAATTTTTGCCGTTTTAATCAAAATTTTGACCGCCCCTGGGGCGGAAATAGAAATGATTTCACCATAATGAAATGTTATTGGAACATTACTAACATCTTGGTATAGCTGTTCCATTCTATTAGAAATTGTATTGGTATGGTTGGATAATTTAATTTTTTTTTCGAAAAAAACAATTTTTTTTGCGATTTTTCGAAACTTTCCCCCCCCCTGCGGCGGTAAAAGATACTAACCATTTGGTGTAATATTTTGCGAATTTATTCTTTATTACCAATGGCAACTTTCCCGCTCTATTACGTTTCGATTATATAAGAAAAAATAAATATTATTAATCGAAACCTACCTATGCGGAAAAGATGTTCTATTGTATGGAGATTAAGAGAAAAATAATTAGGAAAAATAATTTTAAAATTTAATACTGTCGCAAAGAGTTTGAATTTTCGAAAAAAAATTGGAAAACGACCTAATTTTGGTTAGATGATTTTTGATTCAAAATAATTGTTTTAATTTTAATTAAAACATACCTATGCGGAAAAGATGTTATATTGTATGGAGATTATAAGAAAATTAATAAAAAATAATAATTTCAAAATTTAATACTGCCGCAAGGGGGTTGGATTTTCGAAAAAAAGGGCAATTCCAGCTTTTTCATTCTCCCGATTTATCATTCCACCTCTCCATAAGTTGGAACCGCTACGTCATGGAATCTTCCCTGCGTCATATGATACGCCCACCTGGCTCTGAATTAGGGCTCCTATAATAGTTAAAGGAGCCTTACTCTGAATAATACTGGATAAACGTGTTCCCACCGCTCGCTCATTTAGTTCAAAGCTAGCGGCTTACGGAATCGAGCGCTGTTTTCGCAAAGTGAAATAAATTTCGATTTCATTGCGTAAGTTGTTTTCGTTGTAAGTGTATTGTGTTGCGTAGTGTATTTTGAATATTATTGCACCATAGCGATGTTAAGAAAAGACAGGATTTGCCCTATATATTGGTCTGGTTGTGATATGCCAACGAATATGCTTCCTACCTACAGTAACGTAATAAAGTGCGTATGTTGGCATTCAAAAGAATACCAAAGTAAGGAAACATCGTCTACATCTACACTTTCCTCCTCTTACAAAGCCAGAAAAGGGATTGAAAGCTATCGCAAGCAGATTGACGTTTTCCGGAAAAACTCCAATGCTGTTTTTGATATATCGTACTTGATATATGTACTTGTAAATCATTTGAATATTGCTTCTGTAAGAAATAACGGGAAGTATCAATGAACTGTAAGAAAAATGGTAATCGGGTCGCTGGATCGGAAAGTCATTTTACAAATAACTAAGACCAAGAAACGAAAATTAAAGCAAGGGCGATACGTGGATAAAAACAAAGCGCTGCCTGATGTTTCTTCCAGTTCAATATATTTGAATATGAATATGAATAACGGGTGTAAATTGAAGCGGCATATGTGCGAGCATACTGACTGTTCTTCATCATCAGCTATCCTTGAAAGCGGCGCCTAAAACGCTGACGGTGTCACTGTCACATCTGTAGTGACGAAATTACTTGCCGTAGCAAAGACATTGGACCGTTTTGGCATTTCCAACCGAGCAGGCGCTGCCATCGTGTCAGCTGCGCTTCAAGATGTGGGAATTATCTCACAAAGCGATGTATCGAACGTCGTTGACAGAAATAAAATTCGACGTGAGAGAACAAAGGCAAGAACCACTCTACCGTCTCAGTCAGTTGTGAAAGATTCTGACCATGATCAATTTGGTTTATACTTCGATGGACGTAAAGACAGGACTATATCACTAGGAGATAACAGAAGAAAAGTTATAATAGAAGAACACGTAAGCTTGGTAAAAGAACCTGGTTCCGAGTACATCGGACACGTATCTGTAAATTCTGGGAGAGTGCAAGTCATTGGAAAAGACATCGTAATTTTTTTGTCCTGCGTTGACAACAATATAGATGTAACAAAGTTGATTGCGATCATTTGCGACGGAACATCTATTAACACAGGTGTTAAAGAAGGTGTTATTCGAAATTTAGTACTGATTCTGAAGCGTCCACTTCAATGGTTTGTGTGCCAGTTACACGCCAATGAGCTTCCACTACGTCATCCTTTCACGTACGTAGATGGAACCACGACTGGGCCCAGAAGCTTCACTGGTGGAATAGGGCCTTAGTATTAAGAGAAATGGTTTTTTTACCATCCTGAAAATATCCTGATATCGATGTTACCTGACGACGGAACTCACATGATGCGATTGGCCCTTCGAAGAATTCTAAAAGCGAGCGAAGTCAAACGGTCTACTGCAATCCCAAACATTTCAACGAATAATCTCCGTATCTTCAATTTACCAGCTTTTGAACTTTGTGCGACGGATTATATTGATTTGATTAAATGGGAAAATGTGACAGAACAAGTGTCCTCTTATTGCACTTAATATTTAAAATTACTAAAATGTATATTTCATTTAACAAAAATCACTTTGACTTTTTACCGTAAAAAGACTCAAATACATACATTTCAAACACCTTGCGGCAGTATTAAATTTTGAAGTTAATTTTCCTAATTATTTTTCACTTAATCTCCATACAATAGAACATCTTTTCCGCATAGGTAGGTTTTGATTAATATTAAAAAAATTATTTTTATTAAAAAATCATCTAACCTAAATTATGTCATTTTTTCATTTTTTTAGAAATTTCAACCCCATTGCGGCAGTATTAAATTTTAAAATTAATTTTTTTAATTATTTTTCTCTGAATCTCTATACAATAGAACATCTTTTCCGCATAGGTAGGTTTTGAATTTGTGAAAACAAAATTTTCGATCCACCCTATTAATTATGTCGTATTATTAGACTTTATTTATTAGAAATTTAGGAATTCGCACTCAATAAAGAAATAAAAATTAAATGCTTTTTTTAAAATATACAGTTTAAATGGGGAAATATTAAATTTGAAACATTTTAAAATGAAAAAAGAAATAAAATATGTAACTACATCACAGCCACACTGACAGTATTTCATAGAAAGTGATGTCATATATTTAATTTATTTTCCCGAATTTGTTTCTTGAAACTGATTTTTTTTATTATAGTAGATACTTTAATTTTGAAACATTTAAATGAAGATACTATGTCATTATAAAGCACTTCGAGGCTAACGAAAAAGACAGGCTACCGCGGTGCATTCTACTTATCTTTTTTTACAGACCGCTAGAGTGACGTGATGCTCTTTTCGTAAACCTCCATTGGTGCATTCGAGCTTCACGTGACTCCCGCGGTCTGTAAAAAAAGACACGCGTAAAGCACCGCGGTAGCCTTTCTTTTTCGTTAGCCTCGAAAGCACTTACAGTTAAAATTTTGTATTTTTCTACGTATAATGCGCATTTCCTGCGCAGAGTTACGTTAATTTAGCATGATGAAATACAGCGAGTGCCATAAAATATGAAAATGTTCATAAAAATGATTCATTAAAATTTACAAACAGAAGTTTTATGAAATACATAACATATTTTTTTAGAAACTTTAAAAACCTAGATGTTAACAGTACAAAACTGTACTGTTAACATCTAGGGTTTTAAAGTTTCTTAAAAACTTTTTGCACATATTTTCATCAAACAGTTATTTAAGTAAATTTTAATGAATCATTTTCATGAACATTTTCATATTTTATGTAGTAAACAAAGGTGAATATATCGTTTCAATTTTACTTTATAAAGATAGTTTATAGCGAATGACTCTGAATTTTTATTGGCTTATAAAAGCTAAATACACGCATTATTATTATTTTTTAATTCCTGCGCCGATTTATAAGCTGTGTAAACAAAAAAAATGCCTTACAGAATGAAAAACAAAAATATTTATAAAATCCCCCCCTCTCCAAATTTTGGATGAATTTTGTAGTTCTTTAGAACTACAAGTTCAGACAAGTAAAAGTATTATAAGTTAAATGATTTAAGTTACTACAGTGAGAAAATTATAAGTGGTATTAATTAGTTAATCAATTTCAAAAGAAAATATTTTACATTAAATATAAAAATTTCAGAATTTTGAGAGCAGTTTTAATATCTGTAAAATTTTAGAATTTGGAGAACATTCTTAATACCTGTAAAAATTCAGAATTTGGAGAGCATTCCCTTGAAAATATACAAAACACAGTTTAAATAGTCACTTACAATTTGTAAGTGTATCATAGTGCGTAACAATATTAAAAATAGTTAATGTAAATAATAAAAAACAGACAACAACAGAAATAGTAGTTTTAAAATAACAGAAATAATAAGATATAACAGAAAATAAAAATTTAAAATATTAACAAACATTATATATATATATATATATATATATATATATGTAAGTAAATGATATGTAAATAGCCGCTTTACTGAACCAATAATCGATAAACAACAAAATACGAACTTTACTTTCAACTAATACACTTTTGGTTAAAACTATATAACAAATTTACCTTACAATAATCCAACTAGGCCTAATGGCGCCTTTACCGGCTATATTCATTTTATATCTCTTGCTTCATAACAAAAATTAGAAGACTGGCTCCTAGCCAAATTTCGCGATTCAAACTATTTACAACTCGCGCATGTCTAACCATGGATAATAATAGTAGTTAGTTCAGTTGATGAAGTGAAGTGTCTAACCATGGATAATAATAGTAGTTAGTTCATTTGATGAAGTGAAGTGTTCAAAATGAAATCCTACAAATCGGTCATCCTGACGTGATGGCGTCTCGACATCAGCATCTTGGTTTGTTATGTTTTTTTCATGCCTAACAGTTATTTTTTAAAGATTTTTATTTCTTTCTGGATATTTCTCTCTGTCTTTAGAATCTGCATTTCTAATATCTCTGTAATTTCTTTCCGGATATTGCTCTTTATCTTTAGAAGCTATATACGTATTGCCTCTAGAATGATAAGAATTTGAATAATCATCTCGTCCACTATCAGCTCCTTTAAATCCATGATGAGAATTATTTTTATGTGATGGTTGTGAATATTTTTGTTCATTATAACTAGCCTTGCATGATCGTTGGCCACCATAATTATAATTATTTCAACCATGATAGTAGCCTCTATTCATGTATCTAGGGGAAATTTTTGGATTATACCTTGCTTTTGAATTAGGTGAACTATTTTCTGTTATGTCTTGAGGTATCAAAGAATCTTTAGTCTCCGCGTTGTCAGGAATCTCGGATTTATTTTGATAAGAATTCTCGTAACTCTGTTTCCCATATCTATATTTATTGTAATTTCCATGGTTAAACGACTGTTTAAAATATCTCTGGCCATATCTATTATTACTTCTGTTATCAAATGGTCTATTAAAATTTCTGTTCTTTCCCTCATGATCAAAATTCCTATTGCGATCTTACACACAGTCTTTTCTATCATGTGCAGGACTACTAATTTCATAATTTTCTTCAGGAGATGGATAGTCAATATTCCATTCATCAGATAATCCTTTATCTTTTGTTACATTCGGCTTATATGGTTTTATTACTTTTCTTATTTTTTCTCTGTTTGCTAAATTTGTAATATGAGTCAAATTTGTCTCGTCATTTACGCAATCAATATTAACCATGTCTTCCCAACCTCGATTATGTTTGTTTATACTTGCTTTATCAATTTTTGTCGGTATTTCGTTGATTTTAATGTATTCTACTCTTACTGTGTTGCCGCTTATTATTCTAACATCCTCTTCTGTTACTTTTCACGTCATGCCTTCTACTGCTTTTCTACCTATTATTAAGTCGCAGTCCGTCTCTCGTACCACGTAAAATTTATCCTCGATTTCTGTATCATCCACATAGACTTTATGCCAGAAAAAACCTGTTGGCTTAATTTCTTTTTCACCTATGCCTGACATACATATAGTGTCGCTGGTTAGTTTTGGCGCGTTTATTGTAGTATGATATCTTGAACTGGCGATTGAAATATCGCTTCCTGTATCGATTATTACGTTTGTTTTTATTCCGCTAATATCTAAGATTCTTCCTTTTTTACCATTTAACATTCCCATATTAACTATTTTTCTTTGCGTGTTTTAGGTCTCATTTTTGTATTTTGTTTCTCGCCAATTTTGATTATGTTGCGGGTAAAAATTTGAATATTCTTGTTCTGTATTTTTTGCCATGGCACATTTTGCAGTTGTCACACGCAAAACAGATTATATGCGACTCTTTGCTTTCGTGACCTACATAATGCCTATTATTAACTTGGCGTTTTTTCGAATTGGCGTAGCCAGCCACTCTCGATCTTCTGTCATCAAAATCACTGCTTGTATCCTTAACTGATTGTTTATTGTAAACCCTTTGTGCTGTTTCGTAATTATCTAATTTATCAACTAATTCATCAATTTTCTTTATTACTAATAATTCTTCTATGAAATGTGTCTTTGTTTCCGTAGGTAAATTATGCCTGATTTGATTAACAACAATTAATTCTGCTAAATCTTCAAAGTTATTTACTTGAAGACCTACAATCCATTGTTGAAAATACATCTTTATTTCATAAGCGAAATCTCGCCAATTGGCTGATGGCTCCTTTTTAGATGAGAAAAATTTCAGCCTAAACTCCTTTGCAGATAGTTTGTAGCGTTTTAGTAGAATATTTTTTATGTAATCATAATCGTGAATTTCAGGTTCGTTTTCCCTTGTTATTATATTGATCACATCTAACGGCATTAGATTAATTAAATAATTTACCCATTCTTTTTTATCAATGCCCGTTTGCGCCACTTGCCTTTCGTACATAGCTAAATATAAACTGATATCATTCGAGCTATCATATTTAGTTAATAATCTAAGCAATTCAAATTGCTTACCTGGATTTGTCCTTGGGTTTTCTACAATGTGTTCTCTTGAAATTTCTTGTATCTGCAATTTCTTAATTTCAAAATTTTGCTCCGATTCTATTTTTCATTTTCTCTTTTCCATTTCCATTTTCAAATTCCTTTCTTCAATCTCTGCTTGTAATTTCTTCTCTTCCAGTTCTGCTTGTAATTTCTGCTTTTTCTCTTCTCTTTCTTCTTTCTCTTTTCTATCTGCTATCACTACTTCCAATCGATCTTTTATAAATTCTTCTTCGTAACTCTCCCAACTCTTGATCAGCTTTATTAGGACGGGTATTGTCGGTTTTTCTGGTGCTTCAATTCCGCATTCTTCGCAGAGGTTTATTAGATCAATTCTCTTAGCTTTATTTAGAGTTCCCATGTTTATCTTTCAAAAATTGCACTTGAAGGAATACGATTACGGTTTCACCTTGCTAATTCGTAACCCAACTTTTGATACTGGCGTTTTACAACATTTTACGTTTGGTTTCCATTTCACTACTAGTGACTTTTACTTTTAATAATCCCGCCCGAGCCCCCATAAATGTAAGTAAATGATATGTAAATAGCCGCTTTATTGAACCAATAATCGATAAACAACAAAATACGAACTTTACTTTCAACTAATACACTTTTGGTTAAAACTATATGACAAATTTACCTTACAATAATCCAACTAGGCCTAATAGCGCCTTTACCGGCTATATCCATTTTATATCTCTTGCTTCATATCAAAAATTAGAAGACTGGCTCCTAGCCAAATCTCGCGATTCAAACTATTTACAACTCGCGCATGTCTGACCATGGATAATAATAGTAGTTAGTTCATTTGATGAAGTGAAGTGTCTAACCATGGATGATAATAGCAGTTAGTTCATTTGATGAAGTGAAGTGTTCAAACTGAAATCCTACATATATATATATATATATATACAGGGTGATTCATAAAAGATGGGCAGAACTTTAAGGGGTTATAGTACACTTAAAGACAAATAATATTAAATAGGAGACTAAGGGTCCCAGACGTATTCCCAAGGAGATAGGGGGCATTAAAGTTTAGGGTCCGAAATTTCAAATGATTATAAAACATGGAAAAATTGGTCGATTCGTTTGCGGTTTTTGCAAAAAATTTTCTTTATGCCAGTATTTTCTTGAAATAAAATTTTAAAGTTCAATTTCAAAAAATGCCGATAGGGGGCGCTTTAGACTTTGGAGTAACAAACAACTATTTTTTAACGTTATTTTTTGTATTTCTTTAAATGATTTCGAAAGCTTAGACTTAAACTTAAATTTTGATCTAAAAATCTGAGTCCTAACGAGTAGTTAAGTAGCGTAAACTGAAATTTGAAATTTGAAACCCTTCTCCCCCCAGAACAAAAATCAGTTATTCCCGATCTTTGTGTCGTAGATTAGGCTCTAACTACTGCCGCGTTTTGCCAAAATTATTCTTTATGTCAGTATTTTCTTGAAAATAAATTTTAAAGAAAATTTTCAAAAAATTCCGATAGAGGGCGCTTTAGACTTTGGAGTAACGAACAACTATTTTATACCGTTATTTTTTGTGTCTCATTAAATGCTTTCTAAAGCTTAGACTTAAATTTTCAGCCCAAAATCTGAATCGTTAGACGTGGTTACGTTTCTGGGGAGAGGGGTTTGAAATTTCTACTCCTGAGCACAGTTCAGTTTACCATGTCCACACATTGTGTGCTGTGATACGAGGTAAAAAGACACAAATTAGGATTATGTTACCAAAGCATATTTATTAACATGTAATCACAATAAATGTTCAAAATTGTGACCACCAGAGGTTATGCACGCAGAACAACGGCGACGAATGGAACGGCGAACATTCGCGAAAACATCAGGCTTTTCGAGCACTTCCCCTACAGCGGCGGAAAGTCTGGCGACCAGTTCCTCGGGGGATTCAATGGGTGTCTCATACATAAGAGCCTTCAATCGTCCCCAAAAAAAGAAATCGAGGGGTGAAAGATCTGGCGAGCGAGCAGGCCAAGTAACAGGACCACCTCGACCAATCCATCTGTTCGGAAATGTGATGTCCAGATAGTTGCGGACGTCTCGTACGTAATGGGCTGGCGCTCCATCGTGCTGGAACCACATGACCCGCCGGATGCGTGGAGGAACAACGTTTAACAGGTCTGGCAGCACATGTTGCAGAAATGTGAGGTATGTTTTACCGTTGAGGCGTTCAGGAAGAAGGTACGGTCCGATTAGGTGGTCTCCGAGGATTCCTGCCCAAACATTGATGGAAAAGCGTCTCTGATGAGCATGTGGATACGTAGCATGTGGATTGACATCCGCCCATACATGTGCATTGTGTGTGTCAAATGTACCTTCACGTGTGAAGGTACATTCATCGGTGAAAAGCACAGTTCGTCCAAAATGTGGATTTAGCGCGTTCTGCTGCAGAAACCAGCGGGCGAATTCCATACGATTTGGATAATCCCCTGGAGACAGTTTCTGGACTCGTTGCACATGAAACGGGAGCAAATGTTCATCCTTCAGTACCCTCCAAGTCGTGGACTGTGAGGTATCCACCTGGCTAGCCACTGTTCGTGTACTTGTACTTGGCTGCGCCGCTACTACATCCAGAATGGCTTCTGCAACAACTACTGATTCGTCCTTTTTTGCACGACCTGCATTCGACCGGGAAGCGAGAAATGATCCCGTCTCACACAACTGTCTGTGCAAGCGCTCGAAAGTTTTGCGGTTAGGCAACCGCCTGTTAGGAAATCGCTCTCCGTACATTCGTTGTGCCTCTGCACCATTTCCATCTGCCGCTCCGTAAATTAAATGCATCTCAGCCTTTTCCTTATTCGTGAAGGGCACCATCTTCCGATTCATTACTACAGCGACTTACACTTGACTCACCGTTCAGTGGTTTTTATGCCTGAATCGTGTCGAAATTTTGCATACGTGTTCTTCTTCTTCCCCATTTGACATTTGCATACTTTCTGTTTCCTTCTTCACCCGGTGACTAGCGTCAGGAATGGAGCTTTAACGTTTGCATGAGCGACGTTTCCAACTGTGCCAGTGCCTTTATGAGTGAATTCCGACTATGCAGTCCTTGACGAAAGTTGTATTTTTGCCTCGTATCACAGCACAGAATCGTTGGGCATGGTTAAGTAGTGCAAACTGAACTATGTTCAGAAGTTGAAATTTGAACCCCCTCCCCTCGCTACTGAACCACGCTCAGCGATTCAGATTTTGAGCTGAAAATTTAAGTTTAAGTCTAAGCTTTAGAAAGCATTTAATGAGACACAAAAAATAACGGTATAAAATAGTTGTTCGTTACTCCAAAGTCTAAAGCGCCCTCTATCGGAATTTTTTGAAAATTTTCTTTAAAATTTATTTTCAAGAAAATACTGACATAAAGAATAATTTTAGCAAAACGCGGCAGTAGTTAGAGCCTAATCTACGACACAAAGATCGGGAATAACTGATTTTTGTTCTGGGGGGAGAAGGGTTTCAAATTTCAAATTTCAGTTTACGCTACTTAACTACTCGTTAGGACTCAGATTTTTAGATCAAAATTTAAGTTTAAGTCTAAGCTTTCGAAATCATTTAAAGAAATACAAAAAATAACGTTAAAAAATAGTTGTTTGTTACTCCAAAGTCTAAAGCGCCCCCTGTCGGCATTTTTTGAAATTGAACTTTAAAATTTTATTTCAAGAAAATACTGGCATAAAGAACATTTTTTGCAAAAACCGCAAACGAATCGACCAATTTTTCCATGTTTTATAATCATTTGAAATTTCGGACCCTAAACTTTAATGCCCCCTATCTCCTTGGGAATACGTCTGGGACCCTTAGTCTCCTATTTAATATTATTTGTCTTTAAGTGTACTATAACCCCTTAAAGTTCTGCCCATCTTTTATGAATCACCCTGTATATAGTCCCTTGGTAGATTAATAATTTTTAAAGTCCTGAATCTCCATCAAAAAATCTTTAAGAAGTCTAATAATAAAATATAGACTCAACAAAAATTTTGGTATCAATGGTAAACCAAGAATTTCTTAATTTCACAACTTCTCTAGTAGACTACTATAAGTAATAACTAAGTAGGTAGCTATTTAATTACTACATAATTTCTTAGTTACTTTAGTGGAATTCCTTTTGTATCACAAACTTTGATATAACTTTATTAACATGAGTACTATTATAATTCTTATCAACAACGGTAATAATAATAATATTCCTTCAGTAGTAATAGTAACAATAATTCAATAAATTTTTAACTAGTAATAACAATATAATATATAGTAAACAATATAATATATAGTAAATTAGTAGTACTACTACTAATAATAATAACAATAGTCTACATAATATCACAATCAGTAATTAGTAACAGTTAATTGTTTTTTCAATGATATTGGCTGAATAAAAATTTTACATAGAATAAAATTTAATTTTTTATTGTATTTTTAAGATAAGAAAGAAATTATGCTAAGTCGAAAGATTAAAAAAAAATTAAATAAATCCAATGGATTAATATAAATACAATGGATTCACAACCAATATCATATCAACAAAATATTTAAAATTTTTGAAATGAGATGTAGAATTGAATATTTTCTACATGTAGTTTGTAAAAAAGATATCAAATATATAATTATATAAGGAAATTTTTATTATTTATAGATTCAAATTTGACAAAAGTAATTTATTAAATTAAGAGTTAAACAAAGGTTTTATTGTGATATAAGTTAAGTGAACCACCTCAATTTTTCAACATTAACTGAACTTCTTAAACTTAAAATGACCAATTTATGCCTGCATAAAAAAGTTAATTTAAACAAAAAACCTCAAGCAAGTAAATATCCATATTGCTCACCCATGATATACTTGTAATGTCGAAAAGAAAGTTGTTTACTATATTGTAATCATTATTTTAAATAAAAGTTTTACTTATAAGTATAACTAATATATTCTCTTAATTTTAGTTTGTTGGTGTTGTGGTCGTTGCTCATAAACTTGTTATTGAGTCACTGTACAAACATAAAATAACTTTTTATGAGAAATAAAAATAAATAATAAATCGTTAATAAATATTAATAAATAATCGTTAATAAAATAATAATAAATAATCGTTAATAAAATCATAATAAAGAATCGTTAATATAATAATAAATCACTTTCTGAGAAATATTCTAGAATCACAAATTTTCAGAACAAAACCCTGCCCGACACGTCACAATATATTAAATTAACACTGTGTAAAGCATTTCTTTTTGTCACTAGGTAACTTCCATAATCGGGCTGCACATTGTTTCGAGGAATATTAATATTGGTTGGATTAGGCTTATTTGGTAATGATGGGCTTGTAACAGCAGGGGTGGAAACTTCCACAAATTGCTTTACAATTCTATACCACTCTGTTGTACTATCAGGTGAGTTAACAATTAGATAATTTTGATACTCTGGTTTTAAGCCATCGGTTAGTCCTTGTAGTAAAATAGTTTCACATAAATGTAACTTTCTGAATATTTCAAATTTTTTTACGAAAATAATTTTCTAAGTTACTCAAACTATCTAATTTTAAAGCTGAGAATTCAGAAAATTTTGGAATATTTACATTAATAAATTTCTCATTTAAAATATCAGCAATTTGTTCATATTTAGTACAGTTCAGACATTCATTAATATGAACCTTAAGAGCCTCTCCTTTTAAATTTTGAGAAATATACTTCAATTTCCAATCTACATCTTTCTTTTCTTTTTCACATACATTATCAAAATACTTTAACCAAGATTGAATTTCAATCAACATAAATTTTGGTTTCGTCATGGTCGTATTCTCATTTAGTTTAATAAAAGAATTAATTCTGTCCTCTTTGAGAAAACCTGATCTTAAAAACATGAAAATCTAAATTTATGACACTGTGTAACAGTATGATGAGGTACCTCATACTAAATCTATACTAATATTATAAAGGAGGAAAGACTGTTTTATTGTTTGTTTGTTTGTTTGTTTGTAGGGGATAATCTCTGGAAATACCGAACCGATTTCAAAAATGATGATGGCAAATTGAAGGTGACAACCCCTACTCCAACATAGGCTATATTTTATGTCGGTACCACTAACCCCAAGGGGGTGCAGGAGCGAAAAACGTTCTAAAATTGCGATTTTTTGTATACTGAAGGAGCTACAAATTTGAAATTTGGCATTGTAGCTACTTATAAGATGTAAATGCTCTCTAAGAACAAATTTAAAAAAAAATGAAATTTAAAAGGGTGAAATGAGCGAAAAGCGTTCTAAAAACATTCTAAATTACAATTTCGGTGGAATCTCTGGAACTACAGAACCGATTTCAAAAGTGATGCTGGCAAATTGATGGTGACAACCTCTGCTCTAACATAGGCTATATTTTATGTCGGTGACACTAACCCCAAGGGGGTGCAAAAGCGAAAAATGTTCGAAAATTGCGATTTTTTTTTTATACTGAAGGAGCTAGAAATTTGAAATTTGACACTGTAGTTACTTATAAGATGTAAATGCTCTCTAAGAACAAAAAAAAATCGAAATTTAAAAGGGTGAAATGAGCGAAAAGCGTTCTAAAAACATTCTAAATTACAATTTCTATGGAATCTCTGGAACTACAGAACCGATTTCAAAGGTGATGGAGCCAAATTGATGGTGACAGCCAATGCTCCAATATAGGCTATATTTTATGTCGGTGCCACTACACCCAGAAGAGTGCAGGAGTGAAAAACGTTCTAAAATTGCGATTTTTTGTATACTGAAGGAACTAAAAATTTGAAATTTGGCCTGGTAGTTACTTATAAGATGTAAATGCTCTCTAAGAACAAATTAAAAAAAATTCAAAATTTAAAAGGGTGAAATAAGCGAATAGCGTTCTAAAAAAATTTTAAATTGCAATTTCTATGGAATGTATGGAACTACAGAACCGATTTCAAAGGTGATGGAGGCAAATTGATGGTGACAATCCCTGCTCCAACATAGGCTATATTTTATGTCGGTGCCACTAATCCCAGGGGGGTGCAAAAGCGAAAAGCTTTCTAAAATTGCAATTTTTTTATACTGAAAGAGCTAGAAATTTCAAATTTGGCATTGTAATTACTTATAAGATGTGAATTCTCTCTAAGAACAAATTAAAAACAAAATTCGAAATTTAAAAGGTTGAAATAAGCGAAAAGCGTTCTAAAAACATTCTAAATTACAATTTCTATGGAATCTCTAGAACTACCAAACCGATTTCAAAAGTAATGGTGGCAAATTGATGGTGACAATTCCTACTCCAACATAGGCTATATTTTATGTTGATGTCACTAACCCCAATGGGGTGCAGGAGCGAAAAATGTTCGAAAATTGCAACTTTTTTATACTGAAGGAGCTAGAAATTTGAAATTTGGCATTGTAGTTACTTATAAGATGTAAATGCTCTCTAAGAATAATTTTAAAAAATCGAAATTTAAAAGGGTGAAATGAGCGAAAAGCGTTCTAAAATCATTCTAAATTACAATTTCTATGGAATCTCTGGAACTACAGAACCGATTTCAAAAGTGATGGTGGCAAATTGATGGTGACAATCCCTGCTTCAACAGCCTCTTTAATAAAAAGCTATGCGTTGCTGACGACTGGGTTTTTCGCTAATTGTTGCCACAGATTAATCTCGGAAAATGAAACATTTGAAGTTACTGAAAAAGTAATAGTTCGAAAAGTATTTGTCAGAAAATTGTTAGACAAACTGCGTTTGAAAGGTAAAAAATTGTATTTTTCTTGATATAAATTTCAAATCTAATGTAGTCTCTGAACGAAATTACCAGAAACCTTTGTAAATCTGTGACTTCTTTCTGTGGGGACACATGAAAGACCAGGTGTGCGGCCACAATCCAGAAACAATTAAACAACTGAAGCAGTACATCTCTTCTGCATGTGAAGTCACGCCTGACACGTTTACAAAGGTTTCTGGTAATTTCGTTCAGAGACTACGCCATATTATTGCTGCGCATGGTGGATATGTGGAAAATATCATGGTTTAGATTTTTACAGACTGCAGCGCCATCCGTTGTTGAAAATTGTAATTAATTTCGAAGGTTTGTCTGCCTGAAAATTTACTGTTGTCCCAAGCATATTGTAACAAACGGTGTATTTCTATCGCTGCCCGTTTAGTTTTTATTGATTTTTCAAATATACCTGTCATTTTTTAAACACCCTGTATATGGCCTGTTATTATGATATGATTAATTTGTGTAATAAAATAAGTACATTTTAAGTTGGCAACATAATATCTTTTATTGATATTTAATGAAAATTCCAATGGAAAACTTAAGCCTAGCTTTGAAAATTTCAGAACGTGAAAATCCATATTCAGACTCTTTTTCCACTTAATATCTATTTCTCCAATAACGTCTATCCAAAAAACTGTCGGTAGATTATAGCATTGCTATAATTAAACAATTTTAGTATACAAATTCGTTTTGAAATTCTGTATTACGGAAATAATAGGACTTTCCATCTTAAATAGGACGTATTCACCATGGCAGCCTACAATCATTACCTATCATGGGATATCACTGAATTAATTAGGATTTAATAGAATGAAGAGTGTGACTATAACTTGGTCATAGAGGTTATAAAATGTCATATACGTCATATATGATAGTAACGTTATACATGTCAGATAACTTAGCGACACCTTTCGGTCGCTTGACGATTAATCCTCGAAAACTGCTATAACAAGGAAGTACCGATTAAAAAAAATCAAATTACTTAATAAATATTTTTTTTAATACCTTTTTAACTTTTAATTTGATTTTCATAAAATTTGTAATGCCTCGACAGAATCCTGAAACGATTATATATATTAAATTTCAAATCATTCGCTTGGGTAGATTTTGCGCTATTATACGCGGACAAACGGACGAACGGACGGACCAGATGACGACTATAGGTGCTACGTATTTATATAATTGCGATCGCACCTAAAAATAAATAACAAGTGCATAAAAATATACATTAAATGTATTTTATTTATTCAATTTATTTCAATATATTTTGATCAATAAAAAAATGGATCTTGCTTAAAATAGGGAAGACATATTTAAATTTCAAATCTGTAATAAATTTATTTAAGTAAAAGTTTAATTTAAAATTTCCTGCAAATCTTCACTATTGGTTTATTTTAGCAATCACCGATTCAGTTTTTGAAAAATAACAATTATCAAAATTTAAATTATTAAATTAAAACATATTCGAAAATATAAAACATCAATGTTTTATATTTTCAAGATTAATAGCACTTTGAAGATCACGTTTGTAAATTTATCAACGTTTCAAAAATTTAATTTTTTTTTCAAATAAGTTGAAAATATTTTGCAAGTTAAACTTTTATTTAAAGAAATATATTTCAGATAAACATTTATATTGTTTAATAATTAAGCTGAAATTTTAAATAGGGTAGAATTTTAATTTCTGTTTTTTATTTACAAAGAATTATTCTTTATTATACCAGGTCCTTTCGAATAAATTCTAGGAAATATGAGTGTTTCAAAATCTTTTATGCTTAATTAATTACTTATTGCTTATTATCAAAACAGGTTTTCTTCGAATTCGTTTAAAAAGAGAAATTATATGCAGTGCTTAGAGGAAACCAATAAAAGGCAAGCGGAAAAAAATGCTCTCTCTCCGCTATTTTAAATAGATTTTCTTTGTAATTCCTGTAATATAATATCAGTACAAAAACCCTTAATGGGTTAAAAGTTGCGACGCAGCGCTTTCTTTTCGCTCTAAAAATTTTAAATATGGTTCTTAAAAGCAATTATATCAAATTTGAGTGACGCTATGTTAATAATATTTTTAAAAATCATCATTTTCTTTTCAGTTTTATTTATATTTACAGGTGCAATTATTATCTTAACATGAAAAAATATATAAAATTTATTCGCTGATGCTTTTTCATTCAGATCTCTCAGGAATTCAAAATATGGGTTTTAAAAGAAATGATATCAAAATTTGAGTGACACCTTGACGTGAATTTAGTAGGATTGTTTTAAAATTCAATTTAAATTATTTTTCGTTTGTCTTCTAAAGTATATTTACATATACAAACAATACTTTTAGATTTTCAATACACTGTTAAATATATTACTTTCACTGAGCTTATATTATGTATTGAAATGTATTTATTTCAATAAACTGATTTATGTTTTGTGCCACGCTATCCAAAATCATAAGTAAAATTTATGTAAATGATTATTTTGCGTCATATTATCCACTTGCATACATTTCCCTTTGTTTGGATACTATGACGCAAAATAATCATTTACATAAATTTTACTTATGCTTTTGGATAGCATGGCACAAAACATAAATCAGTTTATTGAAATAAATACATTTCAATACATAATATAGGCTCAGTGAAAGTAATATATTTAACAGTGTATTGAAAAATTAAAAGTATTGTTTGTATATGTAAATATACTTTAGAAGACAAACAAAAAAATATTTAAATGGAATTTTAAAACAGTCCTACTAAAATCACGTCAAGGTGTCACTCAAATTTTGATATCATTTCTTTTAAAACCCATATTTTGAATTAATGAGAGATCTGAATGAAAAAGCATCAGCGAATAAATTTTATATATTTTTTCATGTTAAGATAATAATTGCACCTGTGAATATAAATAAAAATAAAAATAAAATGATGATTTTAAAAAATATTATTAACATAGCGTCACTCAAATTTGATATCATTGCTTTTAAGACCCATATTTAAAATTCTTAGAGCAAAAAGAAAGTGCTGCGTCACAACTTTTAACCCGTTAAGGGATAACCCGTTTGTACTGATATCATTACTTTTTTGCGGTTATTGATGAAAATGTCAATTAGTCGAAATTAAGAATAGGGTATAAATTAATCATTAGAATAAAATTTTAAAGAAATGCTAAAAAAGACCCCTAGGACCCCAATAAAAATATGAGGGTGGTGGCCCGCGGAGAGGAGTCCAAGACTCAACTTTAAAGTTATACAGCGAGAGAGTAACACAATTAGAAGGATGAAAATGCATGGCAAAACCCGTTTGTTCCATCTTCCTCCACCAGAGGGCGCAATTTTTCTATACAAACATAGCTGAAAATTTTCAGGCTGCCGATTCCGAGTCAAATGAGCCATACCTCGTCATGATCGGTCCCATAGAACCCGACAGGAAAGCTCCCCCTAGTGGTGAAACTTGGAACTATAATCGATATATCTTGTCGATGTCGACTCGAAAAAATAAAACTGAATTTTGATGGGACCCATAGAATTCGAGTTAGCTGCAAAATCCGTTAGTTCCATCTTCCACCACCAGAGGGCGCACTCTGTTCTATACAAACATAGCTGAAATCTTTGAGGCTGTCGATTTCAAGTTGAAAGATCCATACCTCGTCGTGATCGGGCCCATAGAACCCGAGATAGAAAAGCGCCCCTGGTGGTGACTTTTGGAACTAAAATCGATATATCCTGTTGGTGTCGAGTCTAATTGCATTGTGATGAGACCCATAGAACTCGAGTTAGCTGCAAAATCCGTTAGTTTCATCTTCCACCACCAGGGGGCGCACTCTGTTCTATACAGGCATAAATCTTTGAGGCTGTCGATTTCAAGTGGGCACATAGAACCCAAGGTAGAAAAACGGCCCCTGGTGGTGCATTTTGGAACTAAAATCGATATACCCTGTCGATGTCGAGTGGAATGAATTAAACTGTATTAGATACCCATTGCAGTCTCGGAAAAAATTGCAAATTTCGTCATTTGGCAGCGTAAAAATCAGGAATTTCGTTGATCAATGTGTAAAAATCATGAATTTCATCGATCGGCACAGAAAAAACATGAATTTTGTCGATAGGGGGAGAAAAGATCATAAATTTCGTCGAACAGGCAAGTACAAATCATGAATTTCATTTATCAGCGCAGGGAAATCGCAATTTTTATCAAACGGTCGCATGAAAATCAAAAAATTCGTTGATCGGGCATGAAAAAATCATTAATTCCATAAAGTTTGCACGTAAAAATCACAAATTTCGTCAAACGGATACATAAAAATTAAGAAATTCGTCGATCGGGAAATAAAAAAAAATTTCGTCAATCCGGCACGTAAAAAGTATGAGATACCAATTAGTCTCTGAAAAAATTTCTAATTTCGTCATTTGGCAGCGTAAAAATCAGGAATTTCGTTGATCAATGTGTAAAAATCATGATTTCATCGATCGGCACAGAAAAAACATGAATTTTGTCGATAGGGGGAAAAAAGATCATAAATTTCGTCGAACAGGCAAGTACAAATAATGAATTTCATTTATCAGCGCAGGGAAATCGCAATTTTCATCAAACGGTCGCATGGAAATCAAAAAATTCGTTGATCGGGCATGAAAAAATCATTAAGTTCGTCAAGTTTGCACATAAAAATCACAAATCTCGTCAAACGGGTGCATAAAAATCAAGAATTTCGTCGATCGGGTGATAAAAAAAATTTTCGTCAACCCGGCTCGTAAAAAGTATGAATTTTGTCGATCAGGTGCGTAAAAATCATGAATTTTGTAGAATGGGTGCGTAAAAATCACTAATTTCGTTAAACGGGCAACATAATTTAACATAAAAAATTATTAATTTCATCGATTAGGCACAGAAAAAACAAATTTCTTCAATCGGGCACATAAAAATGATAAATTTCATCCATCGGATGCACAAAAATCATTAATTTCATAGATGAGGTGCGGAAAAATCATTAATTTCAGCGATTGGGTGAGAGAAAATCAAGAATTTTGTCAAACGGACACGGAAAAAACACGAAGGGAAAAAAGAAAATCTGAAATTCCTGCTTTAGGCCGGGGTTTTCTACATTTTTAATCGCCTGTTTTATCGCCGAGTGCTTAATTCATTAAAGCCTCAGTCACTGATACATGTACAAATGTTTCTCGGCCATAGTTAAAAAAAAATAATTAATTAAAAAAATCACAGAATGCAGCAACCTCAAAAATATATGAAACTTGTTATAGCAGCTATGAGCTATCATTAACATATGTATGCACATTTCATCCTCTTGAAAACAACAACAAAAAAACATAACTGGATACAGCAACTTTTTCATATAGCGATATATAAAATAAATGAAATTCATTAAAGCAGTGATTACTAACACATGTATGTGTCGATTTATTTTTATGCCATTTGTGCTGTTCAAAATTGGCAGTCGTTACCCGTCAAATGCATCTACATTATTGCATTTGACAACTACAAAATTAATTAATAGATGCAAATTAATTTAATGTATAATAAAATTACATGTTATATTATTTTGACGATATAAATTAAAAACAGTAGTTTAAAATAATTACTATTTAAAATTAATTAATATTAATTAAAGAATAATTATTGTGCTTAAAAATAATAATAAAGCTAAAAATCCATGATAGGAAATTCTGAATTCTTATCAAATATTTTGTCAATGCATTTCGAAACAACCCAATCCCAATTATTTTGAACTCTTAGCAAGCGTCTGTAATGTCACAACAATGTTTTGAATCTAAATTTTGAATTGTGCGCAAACAGTAAACAAATTTACATAAAATTGGGGAATATTTTTAATTTTTTGGCATTTAAAAAAAAAATATATATATATATATATTTTTTTTTTCTAAAAACATTTTCTGCAAAGTTCTGAATTTTGCAGAAAATTTTCCGCGCACAGCGTGCGTATATATTATACGACTCTGTGTATCATATATTCTAATACGAGCAAATCTTGTGGGTGGTTATATATATATATATATATATATATATATATATATGCAAAAATTATCTTAAAAACGACTCTAACGATTTTGACGAAATTTCGTATTCTACCGTTTTGGGGCACCAGAAAACCATTGGGCTAGGTCACATGCTCGAGAAAATTCGATTAGTGGGTCATTTTGGGTCATTTTGAGTCATGGTCTAGCTAATTGTATCTAAAAAACGGTTCAAACGATTTTGACGAAATTTTGTATCCGACCATTTTCGGGCATGAGAAGTCAATTGGGCTGGGTCACATGTTCGAGAACTTCCGATTAGTGGGTCATTTTTGGGTCAACGCGGGTCAAATTAATTTTATCTAAAGAGCAGCTCTAACGATTTTGATTAAATTTTGTGTCCTACGAGTTTCGAGCACGATAAAAGCATTGGGCTAGGTCGCATGTCCGACAAAATTCGATTAGTGGGTCATTTCTGGGTCATTGTGGGTCAAGATCTAAAAAGCGGCTCAATTTACACTAAATTTTGCATCCAATGGTTTCCGGGCACGAGAAGACTGTTGGGCTAGGTCACATGTTCGAGAAAATTCAATTAGTGGGTCATTTTGGGTCATTTTGGGTCATGGTCAAGCTAATTGTATTAAAAAACGGTCCAAACGATTTTGACGAAATTTTGTATCCGACTATTTTCGGGCACGAGAAGACTATTGGGCTGGGTCACGTGTTCGAGAACTTTCGATTAGGGGTCATTTTTGGGTCAAAGCGGGTCAAATTAATTTTATCTAAAAACGGCTCTAACGATTTTGATTAAATTTTGTATTTTACGAGTTTCGGGTACGCGAAAATTATTAGACTAGGTCACATGTTCGAGAAATTCGATTAGTGGGTCATTTCTGGGTCATTGTGGGTCATATCTAAAAAGCGGCTCAATTTACATTAAAGTTTGCATCCTATGGTTTTCCGGCACGAGAAGACTGTTGGGCTAAGTCACATGTTCGAGAAAATTCAATTAGTGGGTCATTTTGGTCATGGGTCATGATATTTGAACTCAAATTAAATTTTGACCGAGCATAGCTCGGCCTTCCCTGCTCGTGTATTCATACGCATTGAATATAGCGAATCCAAGAGTCAAGAATTAGATTTAATATTAAGTATTTTATTTATATATTTATTGTTTCTTATTTATTTTGACTTGTTGGTTCTCCATTTCAAAATATTCGTTTGATTAAGATGCTTAGACGGTCTATAGCATTCCCTGTTTTGTGACAGAACCTTCCAGCTTCATAGTTTAAAATTTTTCTGCTGAATACTGTGCATATTTCTAGGATCTTAAAACTATTATTTTGATTAGTGATTAACCAAAAGCATTTTTTGGGTATTTAGTAAATGCGACTGAAATGATTATTTAACAATTGAATAAAATACAAAAAATCGTGTTAAATTAAAAGGAAAAAAACTGGAAATTCCGAGACTGTAAATTAAATTTTTAAAAGCAAATAACTCTTACATTAAATCACAGTAGTTTAAATAAGAAAACTTAAAATAATAACAAATTAAGGAAATAAATGAGGACTTAAAAATAAAAAATTATATCTGAAGATTTTTTTTTTCCAAAAAAGATAGTAAAATAAATCTAGCATGCTGTTTTAGCAAGCTAGGCCAAACAGATACCCGAAAACAATGTTTTCTCGCCAAAATGGTGCGAAACAAAATTCACGCCAATCCCGGTGCGTCTGCCACAGCCGTTCCTAACAATCTACCATCTGCGCATATTTTTTTTTTGTATGTTCTGTCTGTGTAAAAATAAAAATGTTACTTAATACTGCATCTTTATGAAACATTCCTATAGTAAATTTGTATGATATTAAGCACGAGCAGGGAAGACCGAGCTATGCTCGGTCAAAATTAAATTTGAGTTCAAATATCATGACCCAAGACCAAAATGACCCACTAATTGAATTTTCTCGAACATGTGACTTAGCCCAACAGTCTTCTCGTGCCCGAAAACCATAGAATGCTAAATTTATTTCAAATCCTCTGAACCGTTTTTAAGATAAAATAGCTTGACCCATAATGACCCATGACCAAAATGACCCACTAATTGAATTTTCTCGAACATGTGACCTAGCCCAACAGTCTTCTCGTGCTCGAAAACCATTGGATGCAAAATTTAGTGTAAATTGAGCCGCTTTTTAGATCTTGACCCACAATGACCCAGAAATGACCCACTAATCGAATTTTCTCGAACATGTGACCTAGTCCAATGATTTTCGCGTGCCCGAAACTCGTAGGATACAAAATTTAATCAAAATCGTTAGAGCCGTTTTTTAGATAAAATTAATTTGACCCGCTTTGACCCAAAAATAACCCACTTATCGAAAGTTCTCGAACATGTGACCCAGCCCAATAATCTTCTCGTGCCCGAAAATAGTCGGATACAAAATTTCGTCAAAATCGTTTGAACCGTTTTTTAGATAAAATTAGCTTGACCCTGACCCAAAATGACCCAAAATGGCCCACTAATTGAATTTTCTCGAGCATGTGACCTAGCCCAACAGTATTCTCGTGCCCGAAAACCATTGGATGCAAAATTTAGTGTAAATTGAGCCGCTTTTTAGATCTTGACCCACAATGACCCAGAAATGACCCACTAATCGAATTTTCTCGGACATGTGACCTAGCCCAATGATTTTATCGCGCTCGAAACTCGTAGGACACAAAACTTAATCAAAATCGTAAGAGCCGTTTTTTAGATAAAATTAATTTGACCCGCGTTGACCCAAAAATGACCCACTTATCGAAAGTTCTCGAACATGTGACCCAGCCCAATAGTCTTCTCGTGCCCGAAAATGGTTGGATACAAAATTTCGTCAAAATCGTTTGAACCGTTTTTTAGATACAATTAGCTAGGCCATGACCCAAAATGACCCCAAAATGACCCACTAATCGAATTTTCTCGAACACGTGACCTAGCCCAATGGTTTTCTGGTGCCCCAAAACGGTAGAACATAAAATTTCGTCAAAATCGTTAGAGCCGTTTTTAAGATAAATTTTGCATATATATATATATATATATATACAGGGTGTCCATAATTAAACGACCCTACTTTAAAGTTGTCTACAGACGAAACTATTGGTCAGAAAGTTGTGAAATTTTGTGAAGGACATAATAAAGGAATGGGAATTTGTTTAAGCGAAAATAAAATTTAGTTCAAAATTTCGCCACCAGACGGCGTTTTTTAATGAATAACACATTTAGCATACATTTCGGATAGTTTACATACTTTATGGCAACAAAACATGTTCTACATGACGGCTCTCATTTTCAGCTACCATCTGGAATCGTAATATAGCATGTTCCACAGTTGACAGTAGTGTTTTCTGGGAAATGCTAAAAACATGTTGCGAAAAAAGTTTTGTTCAACATGTTTTGTTGAAATAAAATTTGTAGTCTATCGTAAATGTATGCTAAATGTGTAATTCATTCAAAAAAACGCCCTCTGGCGGTGAAATTTTGAACTAAATTTTTTTTCGCTTTAACAAATTCCCATTCCTTCATTATGTCCTTCACAAAATTTCACAATTTTCTGACCAATAGTTTCGTCTGTAAACAACTTTAAAGTAGGGTCGTTTAATTATGGACACCCTGTATATATATAACCACCCACAAGATTTGCTCGTATTAGAATATATGATATGAGAAGCGAGTTTCAAAACTCGCCTTATTCAAAATTTAAAAATTCGTGATTTCTGTATAAATCTGGTTGGTAAATATATTGGTAAATATGCACTGAATAAACACTTCAATCCACAAAAAAACTAGTTTTAGCATGCCTTTCTGGCATTGTAAAATTTTGTTTTACAATGAAAACTAATGAAAGCAGTTAGGATTTTTTTGCGATTAAAAAAAATGATTTTTTGGATAAGACGAGTTTTGAAACTCACGTCTTCATATATAAGGTAGGGTTAGGTGGGTAAAATATGAACAGCTTGAAAATATGAACCGCAGTCTGCCTTCCTGTTTTTTAAATCAAAACACATTTCTTTTGTTTCTCATTTCCAAAATAATTTTCATCCATATTTACTTATTATAATCATGTTATTTAATTGACTAATTTATTTATATCTACTATCTACTATATATATAAAACACAAACGGAAATTTCGTTCCGTTCCTTTATAACTCGAGTTCCGCTGAATGGATTTTGATGGAACTTGCACTATTCGATAGATAATTTTTCAGGGAACGTTTTAGTATATAACACAACGTTCTACGTAGATTAGTTATAGAATTATGATGTAAAATTCTGTTATTTTGGCTGAAAAGGTTACCATTGCTAATTTTTTGGCGACCATTATCGCCAAGTATAAACTGTTACTAATTTTATTAAAAAAAGTAAGGAAAGAAGGAAAAAAACAGTTTTGATGAGAGGTAATATTATAAAACGAAAATATTTAATTTAAACATGATTGAGAATGTTCGTAATGCTTAAAAAGTATGCAATGTGAAAGATTAATAATGAAAAAATATTTGGCGATTTATCTTTTGTTTGTGATTTTACTTTTGTCGCCAAACAATTTGATTTTCAGCCAAAAGGTGTTTTTTCAAGTGTATGACAGCATTTTTGGAGTATTTTTTTTTATTCAAATGTAAATTATATTAATAGCAATCTACTTATATTTATTTCTACAATACAGGGTGTTCCAAAATTTGTCCGACAAATTAAGAGGGGTGATAGAAGGCATCAAGAGGATGAAAACTTACCATAGGACATGGGGTCGCAATTCACGTTGAGTTTGAGAAAATCAAAAAAATATTTATGAAGGATGTGACGTTGCATGGAACATTGAGAAAAATTCGATTTTGTAGCTTTAGAACTTAAAATTCGGCGTAAACTTATTGTTTAGGATACAGAGAAATGAAAAATTAAAACACAATAAATTTGAAAATAGAATAAAAAAAAACTCGAAAAAGATCAGAAATTTTAAAATAATTCGATTTTGTAGCGCTAATAACTTGAAATATGTAATAAAGGATACAAAATAAGAAAAAATTAAAAAATCCAGAAAATTGTAAAAAAAAAAATTCGAAAAAATCAAAAATTGAAAATAGTTTTATCTTGTAGTCTTAGAAACTTAAAACTTGGTGTAAAGGTAGTATTTACTATTCAATAAAAGGAACAATTAAAAAATTTGTTAAATTCGAAAATAAAATCGAAAAATCGAAATATCTTTAAAAAATCGAAAATTCGAAAACAATTTGATTTTGTACTGCTAGAAACATTAGTTTTAAGATAATTGTCCTATTAGCTAGTACAACGCCCCTAATTATTTTATGTTATTTCCTCCGGATTATGGTTTACTTTTCTTTCGTTTACGAATTTCGTTATAGAAAAGTTCCGCTATAGACTGGCTACGTTATAGGCGATTTCTTTATAGACAGGTTTGTTTTCTTTCACAGGTTATACTCTATTTACTTCGCATATGAAATATGGATTGTTAAATGATGTTAGCCCCACAAAAAATTTTACAGCTCCCCCTGCCCTCCCCACATTACTGGCTGGTTATGGCTTGAGAATCCTTTCTAAATAAAATCATGGTGACTCTAAGATTCACTTGATTTATCTTTAAATTCAACCTAAATGATCCTAAGAAGACGGATGAAAGGATTACTATATTGGCATGACAATCAAGTAACTTAGAATTAAAATCGAAAAATCAATAAATTTATAACAAGTTGAAAGTTTGAAAATAATTCGATTTTGTAGTCCTAGAAGCTTGACATTTGGCAAAAAGGTAGGGTTCAGTATACAAAGTAAGGAAAAATTAAAAAATCTGTAAATGATAAAAAAGACTAAAAAGTCTAGGGCTGAGAGTAATATCTCAGATGGATAGCACCTATCCTGGAAGCAATTGAGAGTACTTTTGACACTCCCCTCCCATATTTCAGTGCTTGCCTAGGAACCTGAAATCTCTTTTTATCTACAGTACTTTGCCAACGAAACTAAAGCTTCAAATTTTTTATACCTGTAAATAATAAGGACAGAGTGTGGGCTTAGCGAAAATCAGTAAATAATCTCCAAAAAGAACCCAAAATCAAGAAAAGGAAGATTACTTACAAAAAGAAGTGAAATCTCATCAAAAACATCACCTGTAAAAAATGCAGCCAAGTCTCGTGACTCTTTTTCCGTAAAAAGTTTTGAGATCATGTAAAGCCAAGTTTAGCTATCTTATTAACTCTGAAATTTTCATTCACAAATCACTCTTAATCTCTACATCTTTAGTTAAATATTATTTTGTGACTTGGCAATTACGTAGCACGAGAATGTGATGTATATAATTAGTCTTAATCAAATAATACCATGTCATCCCATAACATATTAAGGTGTAATAACTTCCCTGTGGGTATATAATTAGCCTTAATCATATTATCTCATCCCATCCCATAACATAGTAAGGTGTAATAACTTCCCTGTGCTGCGTAATTGCCAAGTCACAAAATAATATTTAACTAAAGATATAGAGACTAGGAGTGATTTGTGAATGAAAATTTCAGAGTTAATAAGATAGTTAAACTTGGCTTTACACGATCTCAAAACTTTTTACGAAAAAAGAGTCACGAGACTTAGCTGCATTTTTTACAGGTGACGTATTTGATGAGATTACATTATTGGGTCTATAGACAATTGGTGTAAGTTACCGGGCATTGTTTGGCGCATAATTAACTTTAAAAAAACGGTTAAGTTGATTCTATGTTTTTAAAGTGAACTTATTCCATAATTGAGTCTACAGAGAATTGGCGTAATTTGGAACAATGGGTAATTTTGGATAATTTTGGTAATTTTTCGTTATACCAATATCATGCCAAAATGTATGCTAATGCGCCATTTATTTAAACCTTGAACGTGCAAAGAATTTTTATTACAAACAGGACCAAACATTGCGACTCGCTATTTATGGAGTGCGAAACAAGCATGTAAAACTTTTAAATTACGTCATTTTTAAGTAATTACAGTATTTATTCAGAAAAGACAACGGAAAGAACTTGCAGTTTCATAAATTTTAATGATCAATATTCTTATATCTTTCCAGAGAAGGTTTTAGAGTATAACATATCTCGAATATGAAAGATTATGTCTTTTAAAAATGTCTTCTATTTGGATTTTAATGATACTTGCATTGCTAAGTAGATAATTTTTCCTAGGATGGCTTTATTATATTGTATATCGTTCCACGATGCTTAGTAAAAGAATTATGTATGGAGGTTATACAGTCAGGTGAACCCAATTACGAAAGATTAGCCTTTTTAACAAGCTCTACTGAATAGTTAAATAATTTTTAGTGGTGGTTTTATTGTATTGCATATAGTTCTATCCTACTGTAAATCTAAATGATAAAAAGATTTGGTCTTTAACAGCTAAATTTTTGACTGCACATTAGAAAGCGCAATGGCGTTCGTATTGTTTCCGTAATGCGGAAGGATATTCCAAGAGATTACTTTAAAATACAAGGTCAAATTCACCGATATATATCGTTTGATTCAAGGTGCGTTTGGAGAAACTGACCAGCGCAGCGGGCGTAGCTTGCTAGTATCTATATTATAAAGCCAAACGTGTCCGTGCGTAACGCATACGTCATTTTGCGAATGGCAACAGCTGACGATGAAATGTCGGTTTTGTGATTTTTGCTATTGCAATTTTTTTAATTTCTATAACAAAAGCATAGCTATTCATAGCACATTTTCAATTTTTACACCGTTATAGAGGAAAAAAAAATTATTTTCAAATGCAATTTGTTTGAAAACTATATCTTAATTGCCTGATATATTATGGCTTATAAAATAATTTTTAAGCATGAATTTTCAAACGCCCAATAAACAAATGGAAGAATGCTGCCATTATAAATTTTTAAATAGTTACAGGTAGTAAAATTAATGAATTTTGAAGTAAAAACGTCACAAGAATAGGGTGCCTTTATATGAGAGTAGCGTTATACCGGATACAAAATTTGATTAGTTCAGACGATTTTGGAGAAAAGGAAGCTTTGTAATAATTTAAAAATTTAAAAGAAAATTATTTGTTTACACCATAAACAAACATCGGATATTTTAACAGATAATGTAAACAGAAGATATTGTTTTAGATATTGCATTTTTATGAATAAAATATAAAAAAATTATTTCACAAATTTAATAAAAATGCATATAAAAAGTTAATATGAGCAGTAAGAAACAACGTTTTAATTCGTATTTCACCAGTATTACAAATAATGTTAACAGTCATTGCGAAGTTGGAAAAACGCATATACATGAAATTCGTTAATATCGCGATCACTATATCGCATGCATAAGATGATGAATAATAAATTAACAAAGAAGCATCACTGGATGCAGCGATTTTGTATTAATAATACAAAAAAAAAATAAAAAATAAACAAAACCCTTGAAATTCGTTAATGTCGCGACGCGATCACTATATCGCATGTATAAACGCTTAGTATAAATAAAAAAAAAAAAAAAAAAAAAAAAAAAAAACTGGATGGATACCGCATGTATGAGCGCTTCACGCACTAGAAAAGCAAAGAAACCAGTAAAACAAAATCACTAAATGCAGCACTTTTGACAAATAAAAATATGAAAAATCTATTAGATTTAGGAAAAAAATGGTTTTCGCCTGCGTTCTGTAACCCGGGAAGCCCGGGTTCGATTCCCTAATATATATAAAACACAAACGGAAATTTCTTTCCGTTCCTTTATAACTCGAGTTCTGCCGAATGGATTTTAATGGAACTTACACTGTTCGAGAGATAATTTGTCAGGGAAGGTTTTAGTATATAACACAACGTTCTACGTATATTAGTTATATAATTATGATAGAAAGTTCTGTTATTTTGGCCTAAAAGGTTACCATTGCTAATTTTTTGGCAATCATTCCTGAGGCAGAAAGAAATAAAAAGGCTATATATGTCGAAAAATAAAAGAAAAACTTACTAATTTTATTTAAAAAAAAGAAAGAAAAAAGAAAGAGAAAGAGAAAAAAAGAGTTTTGATGAGAGAATATTATAAAACGAAAATATTTAATTTAAACATGATTGGGAATGTTCATAATGCTTAAAAAATTATCCCAGGGGCAAGATTTCTATATTGAAACAATATTTGACGATGTATCTTTTGTATTTGGTGATTTTGATTTTACTTTTGACCCCAAACAATTTGATTTTAAGCCAAAAGGTGTGTTTTTTTGTTGCAGAAAGAATTGAAAAGGCTATACATCTGGAAAAATAAAAGAAAAAACTGTTACTAATTTTATTTAAAAAAAAGAAAGAAAAGAAAAAAAACAGTTTTGATGAGAGATTTTAAGCCAAAAGGTGTTTTTTTAAGTGTACGACTGCATTTTTGCAGTATTTTCTTTTTTGTACTTTTCGGTTAGCCGGGCACCAGTGATATATATATACATGTATATACAGGGTGATTTTTTTAAGTTGTAAAAGTAAAACCCTATAACAAAAGAACCACTGATCCAAATGACCTAAAATTTCACCAGTATGCTCCCAAAGCAATGGGGATTTTTTTGGCGTGGTTAAAAAAGAAAACTTAAAATCGCACCGACAGATGGCGCTGTACATGCTGTAAAGTCGGGAGACGAACTTGCGCCCGGCACACGCACATAGGCGATATAAACGTGAATTACGCACATCTCGTGTTCATTATTCTACGGAAATCCTCGCAATGACTACGCCATTGACAGACCGTGCGTTGTTAGTGAAACTGTATTATCAGAATAATGACAGCTCAGCAACTGCTCTTAGGAGATTTAGGACATTTAAGAATTTAAGAAAGGATCCAATGACGACAGAGGGTCTACGGAAGATGGTTTCTCAAAGTACCGTCCATTGTTTTCCTCCCACAGACGATATTCTTTGTTTCTGCTACCTTACAGCGCCATCTGTCGGTGCAATTTTATGTTTTTTTAACCATGCCTAAAAAATACCCATTGCTTTGGGAGCATACTGGTGAAATTTTAGGTCATTTGGATCAGTGGTTCTTTTGTTATAGTGTTTTACTTTCACAACTTTAAAAAAAATCACCCTGTATATATACACATATATCTATACAAATACATGTATATACATACATATATATACACTTATATGTATGAATATATACACATATATATATATATATATATATATATAAATGAAACAAATTAAAAAATTTTCGCCGTTGACCTCATTAAAACTATAATTCTGTGTAAATCCCATTATTCTAAATTATTTTCTCGCTCCAGTATTTCGATTGTCAAAATTACATCTAGCAAAATATAGTTTATTCCAAATTCATTCTCTTAAAAAATGGCGCTGGTCGATGTTCTATTAAAATTACGTACTTTTATTTCTTTAAATAAAATGCATCCTAGAATTTAATTCTTCTAAAAAACACCAACCTCCCAGCTAAAAATATTTTACTCTTTTGAAATAACAACCTATGAATTTCTTTTCTTCATTTTTTATTTCCCTACGATTCTTGACAAAATATTACTTCTTAAATTATGAAATACTTTAGTCTCAATGTAAAAATTATCTTGGCATCTTGCCATACTTGATAAAACCTATATATTCGTTTTTCTTTGCTTCTCTTCTTATTTATTCGAAAGGAGTAGATTTCACGAGATTGTTCTCGAAGCATTTGTTGCCGCGCTTTTTCCAACTCACAGTAAAATCGCTTCCATATAAGAGCGCCGGAGAAATTATTCCGAACGCGCTGATTGGTCGAGAGACTTCTTAGTAAAAATGTATTCTGGAGCGCTCAGAAAATGATATACGGCGTTTTCCCGCGTTTTGAGTCAGAAGGTTCCGGGATTCGGCGGTGTATGCAGCCCCGTCATGTACTTCCTAATCTTCGAATGTTCTCCTTGGCCGCCGATAGATTCGATAAATTACCTGCCTATACGAACCAAAGGTGTCTTCTTAATATAATAATTTAAATCATCAAGTCTTCTTCACGGTCTTAAAATCAGCATGGATAGATTTTGCTACGTGACAAGTAAAGCATAACCAAAATTCTTTGATTTTTCGAATAAAATGTGAACCGGAACGAACTGCCTCTTATTTTGAGTTCTATACGTACACAATGAAGTGGTTTTTCGGTGCTCGACTGTAAAATGCCTGGTAGAAACCCTTGCCTTGAGTATGAGTCTACAAAAAGTATGGTAATGCAAGTAGAATCGTCACACACACACACATATATATATATATATATATATATATATACATATATCACTGGCTCCCGGGTAACGGAAAAGTACCTTCTTTTTAATTCAAATGCAAACTATATTAATGGCAATATACTTCTATTTACTTCTACATATATGAAATTTCGTTCCGGCTGCTTATAACTCGAGTTCTGCTGAATGGATTTTCGTAGAACTTAAACTGTAATATAATTTTTCAGGGAAGGTTTTATTGTATAACACATCGTTCTACGTAGCTTAGTTATAGAATTATTCAGGGAAGTTCTATAATCAGATCAATCCGATTATGAAATATTAGCCTTTTTAAAAGATTTTGCCGAATGGATTTCGATGGAACCTACACTGTTAGATAATTTTCTAGGGAAAGTTTTATTATATAACATATCATTCTACGTTGCTTAGTTCTAGAATTATAGGGGGAAATTCGAAAATCGGGTGACCATTTTTTTATCAAATATTAGCCTTTTCATAATTTGATTCCGATTATGAAAGATTAGCCTTCTGAAAAAGTTCTACTGGACGGATTTTGATGAGAATTGTATTGTTAGTTAGATGCTATTTCAGGAATGGTTTTAATGTACTACATATTGTTCTACGTTGCTTAGTCAAACAGTTATGTGTAAAGGTTATATAGTCAGGTGAACCCGATTCCGAAAGATTAGCCTTTTCGAAAGTTTTTACTGGCCGCATTTTTTGCGACTTGCATTGTTAAGTAGATAATTTATAAGGATGGTTTTAGTATATTTTATATCGTTCTGTTAGTTTTAGAATTATGTGGAAAAGTTCTATAATCAGATGAACCCGATTATCAAAGATTAGCCTTTATAAAAATTTCTACTGAATGGATTTTGTTAGTTAATTTGTTTGCATTGTTAGTTCGACAATTTTTAGTGATGGTTTTAGTATACTGCATATAGTTTTATCAATATTTAGCAAACCTTAACTGTAAATGCCGAAATAAAAGAGTTGGTCCTTAACAGGTAAATTTTTGACTGCACATTAGAAAATATAATAGCGCAATCACGTCATTTTTCAGTAATGTGGAAGGATATTCCAGGTAAATATACAGATAGCTTTCAAATACAAGGTCAAATATAACGATATATTTCGTTTGAGTCAAGGTTCATTTGTAGAAACCGACCAGCGCAGCGGGCGTAGCTTGCTAGTTTAATAATAAAAGCTCAATAAAAAAGCTTATTAAAAATGAATTTGAAAATTATTATAGTGTTAAATACCGGAATTCTAGTTTGAAAAATTAATATAGAGTAAAAGCTGGAATTTACAGTTTTTTCTGCTTAATTTAACACGATATATGATTCAATTGTTAAATAATCATTTCAGATGCATTTACAAAATACCCAAAGAATGTTTTCTGTGTATCATTGTTAGGTATTAACAAGGCCGTAGTCAATGGCGGATCATCTCATCAGGGTTTGATCTTCATTCAAAATTTTTTCAGGATGACTATAAATAAGCCATTAAGTATCAATTAAGTCCGAAAATCAAAATTAAAAAAATCAACTACAATTAAAAATCTTAAATAAAAATTCTATGAGCTAGCGCTTTTTTTTTATTATGTCACGATGTTGAAAAGATGAATGCAATTTAAGAAAATAGAAAATTGGTAATAAACAATAGAAAGTTTTAAAATTCATAATTTTTTTCCTTGAAATGAAACTGTGTAAAAGCGGGATTTCCATGCTATCAAACAAATTGGTGGAATTCAAATAGATTCTCTAACTTGTTTAACTGAAACGCTGGAAGAATACAATGAGGGTCTAATTCCAAATATCCACAAATTGGCAAATGTAACCGTTTTGACATATGCTCCTGGCAATACATTTCTGACAAAAGACATTTTAAAATATATTTAAAAGGTTTAGAAATCTTTAATTTGGTTGACACTATTATTGATACATTGGCAAAGTTCAGTCACCATCAACACAGATGAGATTATAAATTTATTTGCAATTAAGAAGACTAAAATATTCAATTTTTTGTTGTGATAAGTATCGGTTACTCAAATTCACAATAGATAACTTTTAAATATTTTACCTTTTTTAAAGTATTACAACACAAATATAAAATACGATAAGAATAAAAATTTGAACCTATAAATCCCCCTCCGAAATATTTATCTGGTTACGTCCTTGGTGAGAGGTCTCCGAGACCACTTGATCGAAAGATGAATAAAAAGGCTCGATTAACTCACAATATACTGTTTATTTACTAAACTTTATGAACATGGACTATTATAAATAAAATTCACCTATCCAAAAGTCTCTAGCGATAGGACTAAGTCTCCAAACGAAAAAAAATGACGCTAGTATCTATAGTTAATCTCAAAATTACAAGTTAAACTGTGATAATTACAAAAAAAAAAAAAAAAAAAAAAACAGATGTCTGTGAGTGATGCTAGACAATCTAAGCACCTAAATCAAACGAGATGTTTGAAATAGGGAAGTCAAAATAACTAAAAAACAATAAATAAATAAACAAAATACCTAATATATATCGGTAATCCATAATTCGCATTCGCCGATCCTCAGCGTGAATACATCTTTCTTTGATAAACAAGCGAATGTTTAGTTGTCCGACTTCCGCTAATAATCAAACAATGGGATATATTTTATCCTTTAAAAATCAAAAACTTATTATAAATAACAGTAAAATTGAATACATATAATTAAAAAATACCTCATCATATTACAAAATGAATATAAATAGTTTTTCGATAGACTGCAAATTTATAATTTAGAAATATTTTCTTCAATTTAATATAATACATATATATTAAATATTAGAAGTATATAATTAATAAATACCAATCGAATTTTATACATGTAATTACGAATTTCTCGTTTTTAAAATTAAAGATAATTCTTTTTCGACCAAATGCAGATTAAAAATATGAATTGTTTGCATCCGAACAAAAAAGGAAAAAAAATTAACCATAATTTAATTTAATACATATTTTGGAATGTATAATAAACTGTTTTCGTATTTTAAAATAAAGAATCTAAATAGTTCTTCAGCCACATGCGATTGCGAAATCGCCTTTAACTCTAACCGTGATAGCCATTAGAATCCTCATTGTCGCGTAGTAAAAAGTCCGAAAAAATGTAATGTTAGTCTATGGGAAAAAGCATAGGAAAAGAGTCCGATTTTAAAACTGGATTATATAAGAAACAAGAGTTTTCCTACGTTAACGTAAAATCTTTTTCGCTTCATCTAAAACCGATTAATATAATATATTAATTTTTAAAAAATCCTTCGAGCTGTTTTGGAGATAACTGGTATGTGTCCATTACACCGAGACAAACCCCCATTTTACTTAAAAATGGACTTTCAGATCTCAAAATCTACTGCATGTAGAAATGTATAAATTTCAGAATAGAGTTAGACCGGAGATATAAGACTAATGTGAAAAAATCGGAACTATATGCCTTATATTTACTGAGATATTAAATGTCGGCGTTTCGATTTTCCTTTGATGTCCTGCTAGCTGTATATATGAGAGTGATGGAATCTTCGGTTTTGGGCTTTCGGCTTTTCGGTTTTTCGCTGCGTCACTCGAGAAACTACCGTTTCTCATGATTTAAAAGATTATCGACTGGTTTTTGAAAAGCTCATAGGAAATTATAAAACATTTGATATGGTGTAAAACTGAAGTGAAGAACCGTATGAACGTTCTTAGTGCTTTTAAGCTGATGCAAGCTAAATTTTCATTATCAGAATAACGAAAAAGTAGAAATTCAATACATGCATTGCGTTTAAAGTTGCGGGTAAGTTCATGACATAAGTTAAAGTTATTATTTAATAAGTGTATGTTTGTGATATAAATATGATATAAGTCATAAGTGAATGTAACATAATACAGGTTAACCTTTGAGACTACTGAGCACAAAGATACTGATAATGCTGAATGGAATATTGGTTTAAATACAAGTTTATTCGAAAAGTCTTAAGATTTCAGGTAACTTGGGTAATAATTTTTCCAAACATTATCATAATGAGAAACATGCTAGACAGTTTCAACATGATTTGAAATCGCTAATCACTAATTATATAAAGGCTTTCTCTTGACATAACATAGCAATAAATATCTAATTTATTACAAAACCACTGTAACATCAGTGTCACAGGAGGCTAGTGCTAATTTTATTCATAAAGTTATTGTAAGTATTGCACTAACAGATAACCAAGACGGTGAACAAATACACAGAGTGCTTAGAAAACTCCCTTTTCTCTGAAACAACTCTTAAATTGATAAAGCTAGTATAATGTAACAAGTGTCTACCTATACTAAAATGACTGTGCGCATGATCACATTAAAAATGTTTGCAGCGCTCTTGGTGGCAAAATTTGGAAGTTATTGATCTTATCTGTAAAACTGTGAGAGATGGTGAAAATATGCCAATTACAAATGTGTAGAGCGTACACGTTTCAGTATGAAATGACGTCTTACGTGTGAAAATGATTTTTTTCGAAGATTTAAAATGTAATTCTTTCAATAACTAATCACTGACTTAAATAAGTCCAGAATCGCTTTTAGAAGGGTGGCATTTTAAAGCAGATGCATATTTACAAATGACAAGATGAGCAAGGTATAATTAATTTTAGTAAGGAAATCAATATAAGTATGCTTATATTTCTCAGCATTACAAACGTGCACTCGCATTCATACACATACATTGGTGTAAATTATGGGCACATTGAGCATAATTAATGTGCTTCCCTTATTAAAATTAATCGTACTTTACTTACATTTGTTAGTTTAAGTTGTAAATATGCATTTGCTTATAATGACACTCTTCTATAAGACGTTATAGTGACTTATTAAAGGAAATATTTTTGGATATCTAAAAAACTTTTTTCATGTAAGACATCTATCCATATATAAAGCTTTGAGGCTCTGTTTTATATTATCTCAAAATTTATATTTTGAATTAACAACGTCAATTATAGTATATTTGGTGCCTTTCTGCCCAATAAAAATTGAGATCTAGCTATTATGTTTATCGCAAACAAATATCACAGCAACGCCCCTTGTGGAGTGAACCAAGACAGAATTCAAAGAACATAATTTTTAAGAAACATCTTACATATTTAGTTGGTGATATTCCAACTTATAGATGTTGAGGTGTAGCTATTATGGAAATCATGAAAACGTTAGAGTGGCATCACACGTAAAGAGATATACATACACCCAAATCTAATTAGAAACAATTATGTCAAGGTCCAACAGAATTTGGATAAAATTCCATATAATCGAGGCAGAGTTATAGCTTTTGCGGAAATAGTGAAGCAGTGCCAACTTCTTTGACTATAAACATGAAAACTTAACAAGCACCTAAAGCGCTATGGCCTAACTAAATATGATGTTTCACAAAATACCATTCCATAGAAGCCGAGATATAGCTATCATGGAAATCGTAAAAAGGAGAATCGAGCAACGCTACATGATATACACCCAAACCTAATCAACACCAATTTTTGTCAACGTTTAACGTAATATGAATCTGTATGAAATTTCGTTCATTAATTCTTGAGATCGAACTATCGCAGAGATCGAGAAAGATGAAGCATAGCAGCGCCACCTGTTGGGCAATGAAAACCCAGACCTAACCAGCACCAGTTTATGTCAAGGTTTCTGTCACAACAAATAGTCAACAGATATCCAGGCCTTTTCAAAAATAGTCAAATCGTGTTCAGGCATACCAAAACGCGTTAATCAATCAAAGCGGATATCGAAAATTTTCACGATACCAATACTTTCTTACTATGTACAATCCTAAAAAAAAGGGGGAATCAACCCCTATCAACTCTGCCTCAAATCATTGTATAAAAATGCGATTGGTACATATCTAATAATAATCACGTCTGCTAATTAATGCAGTAGTACTTAATTTTTTCTTTGAGTGTCATCTGCATATAAAAATTGTAAAAAACTTTAAAATATTTAATATTAATGTATAATTTTAACATCATAATTTGATTCCTTAATAAATGTTACTTTCGGGTAACGGGAAGTCATTCAGTCAAGTAGTTTAGGAATTACGTAGCTTTAAAGTTTTGTAATTTCCAATGTTAAATGACTTTTTAACTGTTGTAAAACAAATTTCAGAGTAGTTTTTAAGTATAAATTAAAAACTAGTTGGCGGAATTATCTGTATTTTTCGATTCTTATGTTTGAAACAATTAGAAATCGATTTTTCTTACAAATGTTATAGGTTACATTTCATACTGTTTTTGAAAAATAATTCAAATTATATAGTTTTTCGTAAATAATTTTCGAAATAAATATGAACTGTAACCTATGATTTTTTTTAATTAAATCATTTTCTAGAAGAATTAAATGTATGAATACAAAATTACAGGTATAAAACATACGAGTAGATTTTGAGCTAAATTTAAAACTGTACCCTCAATCAATTTTGTTTTTTCAACAATTGGAAATGAATTTAACGTTAGGAGTTCCAATTTACATCTATACATACTGACTGCTATACTATTTGATCAAATGACTTTCTTTAGGATTCCGACGGTAAAATTTATTAGTGAATACAAATATAATATCAAAAGTAGGTGTTAATACTAAATATTTAAAATTGGGTTACAATTTCTATATGAAGAGGACCCAATAATCAAAACAGAAGCATAGCATTACTTAGTAGACATTATTAGTAATCGATTGTTACCAGTCACATTTTTATACGATGACTTTTGGTATATTTAGTAGGGGTGATCACGCTTTATTCAGGACTCTACTATACACTATTTTACTGTACAAAGTAGAAAAAATGATGGTTAAAAGCAATGTCAGTTGATTAAAAGGAATCCGTATTTGTTAAAAGATTTTTGGAAATTAAAATTGTTAATTTTTTTTTTAGTTTGTAGGGTTGGTTTATCGTTTTTTTTTCTATGTTTAAAATAAAGTGCAGATATAAGTGATTCCATAGCGGACGCTCCGTTTAACAAACTGAAATGAAATGTGAAGTATAGGAATTTCAAGGTATGTACTCGAGATTGTGGTGAACAAGAACAATGGAGTGTGGAGAATTACGGTTACAGTGAAAAGAAATTCAAAAATTTTTAATAGCAAAATGCACTTTTTCCCATCACAAAATAATCACCGCATTGAAAAACCATAGGCGTTGGAACGGTACATGTAGTACGAAAAATGGCAACGTAGCACATGAAAATAACAGAATTGTAAACAACCAATAGCAACAGAGAGACAAAGTTATACAAGCATCAATCATAAAACACCATGCGCATATGATTGTTTGTGGAAAATCTTTAAAAAGCTGTGTGGAAAACTTGTAATCTTAGTAAAAATGTTTCTTTTCCTCTCGTCTCTCTGTTGCCGCTGGTTGTTTACAATGATGTGTTTGCATATGTCCTGCGCCGCCGTTTTTCGTGCTACAAATACCGTTAAAATGACATGTATAGTTTTTCAATGTGCTGAACATGTTTGATGAGAAAACGCTCGTGTCGCCATTCGAAAATCTCAATACTCTTCCTCTGTAACCATAACCGTGCAGGTTTCATTGTTCTTGTTCGCCAAAATCTCGAGCATATGCTATCAAATATTTCACTTTTCAATTCGGTTGGTTGAACAAAGCAGTCGCTAGGGATTTATATATCGGCAAAGTTTCTTTATGACCACCTTGCATATTATACAATCATAGGGGCGAATACAGTAACATGTCTAAATTATTTTTTTTACTGTTGGTAGAATGTTTTAACGTATAACTTTCAAGAAACAGTATGGATAACAATTGTTGTAGAAGACAGGATGTTTCCTTAAAAGTTGTTTTTGTTGACAATGCTTTTGCAGAACATGAAACATTAGTTGAAATTATCAACAGGAAGCAAGTATTCCACATATATTTGTATTACGTTACATACTCTTTTCAAATATACAAATTTGATTATAAAACTTAAATGTGGCTTTACAATATGGTATGACGTAATTAAGAGTCTAATAAGTGAGATTGCGTGTAACCCAAACACAAATATTTTATTCACTATTGCTTCTAAAAAGAACTGTTGGTTAGAAAAACATGCAAATCAACTGTGTTGCATTTAAGCACTACACTAACTAAACATCACACTATTTACTAAATATTTCAATATGAACATTTAATTCCAACATTGGTTGGCTCTCTTCGTAAGTTTTACATTATAATATCAAACGGAATACTTTTGGATAACGGGAAGTCGTCCGGACAAGTAGCTTAGAAATTAATGAATGTTTAAAGTTTTGAACTCCTAATGTTAAATTCATTTATAATCTTTGCAAAACAGATTGTAATGCGTGTAGTCTTTTAGGAATAACCCAATACCTAATTGGTGGAGCTGTGGATTTTAATTCAAATATTTGAAGCATCTTGAAATTGATTTATGTTAAAAATATATATATGATATATTTTATAATGTTTTCGAATTTTTTTATTTCGAATTAATTTTTGAAAAATATATGAGTTGTAACGTATACATTTTTTAACAGAAATTGATTTATAGAAGCTTCAAATATGCGACAGTAGATTTTTTATTAAAAAACTACCCGCATTGTAATCTATTTTGAAAGATTACACATTAGCTTAACATTTGGAGTTCCAACAATTAATGCATGGCGGATCATTCACGTACGGCAGCTAAATAGTTAAACATGACTCAAACTTAACTCTAAAACAGTTTATTAAAAGAATAATAAAAGTGGATGACAATGGTGTGATCAAAATTTAACTAAATATGATCAAATTATACGCTCAAGAACTAAACTACTAAGCGGGGGAAATACAAACCCCAAAAATTCTCTCATTTCTAATACTAACTACGGACAAGATTAGTACGTTTATTAATTTCCGGAGCCTAAGAAAAGCTTTTTGACTCACTGTTAAATATCTGTCGAAACACTAAATATATCACTATAAAAATTTCAATAAATTAAGGTATCCCTGTGGATTCCAATGTAGTTTTATTCGAAGTAAATAACGCTCAGCTGACAGAACTTCTCAGCTGAAGAATCTTAAAGCAAATTCAACCACACTGCAACGTCACGGGAAACGGATACGTGGGTGGCTCTCTGAAAGCTCAAACTTGTCTTTCTCTTCCGCAAGGGACGAAATGCAATAAAATCATTACTACTGCCACCGTATTTATACCAGCTAGTCGACCACACAAAAATAATTTACATATTATTGCATAAAATAACCACGATAATCAGATTCCTAGAGATTTAAATACTTTTTGAGAAGGCAAAAGAAATGACAGACTTGATGACTCGTTCACCCACAAATGTTAGAAGCAGAACAAAACGTTCATACACTCTACAACCTTCATAATTTCTAAACTACTTAGTCGAAGGACTTGCCATTTAATATTCGAAATTAAATTTACACAAAAAGTCAAATTTAATAACCAAACTAGCTGACCCCCGCCCGGAATTGCCCTGGCCCGTGATAATAAATTTAAAAAGAAACATCAAGAATCATTATTATTTAATATCTTTAACCGGATTTTGTATAAAATTATATTTTAAAATGAAAAATTCGCGAAAAAATATTCATATTTAGTGATAAGAGCGCTCATTTTCTTGTTTGTTTTACATAGGGTCGTCTCATAGATTTAAAATAAAAAGTTATTTTTGTCAGAACTCTTTGAAATCTTTATTGGTGATAAGTAAGACGGTTTTAGAGCCCGTGTAAAAATATGGTGAAAGAATATTGTTATCTAGTTGTAAAAGAAATGTTTTCTGCTCGCTTTTTTGTTTGTTTTTTGTTTTCACGTCGGCTTCTTTAACATAGCAAAAAAAAAAGTTCTAATTTTCCGAATTCAATTTCAATCGGTTATAAATATAACTGTATCCAAGCTATTTTTAAAATTTTGTATAAAATTATATTTTAAAATGAAAAATTCGCAAAAAAATATTGATATTTAGTGCTAAAAGTGCTCATTTTCTTATTTACGTAGGGTCGTTTCATAGTTTTAAAATAAAAAGTTATTTTTGTCCGAATTCTTTGAAATCTTTATTGGTAATAAATAAAACTGTTTTACAGCTCGTGTAAAAATTTCGTGAAAAAATATTGTTATCTAGTTGTAAAAGAAATGTTTTCTTCTCGCTTTTTTGTTTGTCTGTTTGTTTACGCGTCGGCCCCTTTAACATAGCAATAAAAAAATTGTTATCATCTTCCGAACTCTTTGACATTTCAATCTGTTATAAATATATAACTGTATCCAAACTCTTTTTAAAATTTTGCGAAAAAATATGCATATTTAGTAGTGGATACATGAGTTCTTAAAAAAAGCTTTATCTTTCAATCTCAGAGCAAAAATATATTAGAAGGTCTATGCTTTCAATGCAATGGTGACTCCATCCGTTTTCAAACAACCCTTTTCAATCCCTCTAGGCTAAACAAGTGGTCAAACAACTCTAGGCTAACAATCCATTTAGTTTACCCTTTCTGAGGAAAGGAGCCTTAAAAAAACATTGGCGCATGCGCAAAGAGACAATATTCGCGTGGAAAATTTTACAGAATGCGCTTTTAGATTTAAATATATAGTTTACGTGTTCTTTTTGAAAATTTCGAAGTTTAGTATAATTTCAAATGAATACGACTCTTAAGTTTATTTATTAGAATAAATTACTTTGGGTTCTTCTTTCTGACAATTTGTATTTTAAAATGTATGCGGTGTTCTTTTTTTGCCAACTGTAAGTTCAGTCTATGTTTACATACATTGTTTATAATATGTAACGTGTCGTCTAACTTATGCATGAACAGCCAAACTCAAAAAGTATGTTCTTATGGTAACTTGCAGAAAAGTGAAGTAATATCTCCATTTTATGTTTAAGACTTCATCAAATTAAATGTATTCTATTGTAACAATGCCAGATTGTATTTATGCTGTTTTAATTATTCACTGTAGTAACTATTAGTCATTGACATGCAAACACATCACAACCTAATGTAATTTGATGAAAAAGTATGTTTATTTCATCTGGAATTCGTAGAAAAGTGATTATTCAAAAGTTTTTATAATAACAGTCATAAAAATATAAACTGAAGGAAAGCCATGATAACAGTGTTCTTGTAATTTTTAAACTAAAAGTAATTTTAACTATATATTAAAAGTCACAGCACACTTTCTTTTTTTCTAAAGAAATACTAAACTGATTGTTCTTTTACTACAACTATGTGAATAATATACTACAGCTTCAATCATGTAAAGAACATACAATTGATTGCACAGAGACTAATATAATATTAGATAATAATACATTTCAAAAAATTAAAAAACATTTCTCTCTTTTTCATAGTTGCTTTAACATAGTTGATTAACATAGCTGTGAACTATTCCTATTTTTATTACCACTATCTTTAAATAGTAATATTTGCCATATTTGCCATTTTGATCGTAGAATTTCGTGATTAAATAAGTTAGATGTTACTATTAAAAATTATTGTTAATTAAATAGTGTAAGACGTGGCAGCGCAAAAGCTCTATTTTTGTCCATTGGTTCCCAAACTTTTCTGACTCAAGGAGACCTTTTAAAATTACGTTTTAGGGAGGAGCTTCTGAGGTCATAAATTTCCTACATCTTAGAAGTCAATGATATTTAAAAACTATATTATGGATTGGAAGAAGAGTAGAGGCTATTTTTAAAGGAAAATGTAGTGTAAACTGAAATAGAAACATATGCGCAATGTCCATTCAATGAAACTATATTTTTAGAAAAGTTTGAAATATACCAAAATACACAATTTATCCTCAAGCGTCATCAATTCTTATGATATAAATAAAAGTTAGCTATACATGAAAATTAGTCACGAGTTAAAGTAAATAATTTCATGTGTATTTTATAATTCTCTTATTTTTTTTTTTAGTTATTTTTTTTTAATAAAGTGTTATTTTTCCAGAGAGGCTTGGAAACCATGGGATGTGCACACGAAGCACTTAGTACTCCATAGAGCAACGTTTAGAAACCACTGCTTTACTCTAACTTATTAATATTTTGCATTTACTATGAAAAATGTCATTCTAGTAATTTTCAGAAGTAGGATCCAAAATAATTTCTTAAAAACTTTTTCATAATCAAAGATATTGAATTTTCTACAGAACAATTTCAATCCAAACTGATTCAAAACGGATTTTACAAATTTAGAAGGTGGTAGAGCATTATGACTAGCAAATTTTTTTGTACAATATATCAGGATCATAATTATATTTTTCACTCAAAAATACGGTGAACATAACTATGTTTCTTACTATTAACAAAAATAAAGATATTAGAAATCTATATTTAACGAATTGTCTTCTTTTGTACGAAATAGAAATTGTACCAGTAAAAAATACTAAAGCGTACAGCATTTCGGTAAGTGAAACCTTATGAACTCTTAATTTTATTCGCAAATATGGAGCATCCAGTTCAGCGTTAATTATTTATGGATTATAACCACTTTTACCATTTCTCGCTATATTCTTAGATAACACAAAAGAAAATGTCACAATTGTTCACAAATTTCGTTAAATTATTTCTATTACTGTTAAAATAATAAACATAACCGAATTTAGATTCGATTGAGATGCCTGTATTTTTGAATGATAAAATAGATTACGACTTTGGTTTACTATACAAAAATAATTTGCTGTATTCTTCTTTATCACACCTAAAAGTTTGAAAGATCAATTTTGATTCACTCTGTGTAATGAAAGATGATGCACTTTTTTTTTTTTACCGCATGCTAATTCCTTATTCGATTATTTCCCATTTATCATAGTCTCTAAACTAAATAATTGGAAAATATTCATAGATCAATAAATTGCAATTCTCATGTTTTGACAGACAAATATGAAATGGAAACTGTCATATTTCAAGGTGATAAGTTTAGCCATTTGACCTCTTTGACCTACTTTGCTCTTACGTATGGTTCTAATGATACTATTTTTTTAAAACTTATATTCGTCTACTTATAAGTATGCATATATATTGTAATGGCCTGGTAAAGGATTGCGTTTTATATTTTAAAATTCGATGCAGAGTATTTAAAAGGATTGTGGTTTGATTAATTTATATTCAATACAGATTATTTACAATTTTTATACACATTGGTCATTTTATTAACACTTTCCAACATAGTTGAAAAGTGTTTATGAATTCGGTTTGTCTGTCTGTCTGTCTGTGCTCTAACTCGCGTAAATATATATGTATAGTCATGCAATTGATATATGTTATTGAGGCTTACTGTGGCATGTTCGGTATTGAAAATGAAGTGTGTAGCACTTATAGCTTTTTTTACAGGGACACTCAAAATAATTCCGTTACATTGCGGTTGATGGGGAAAAATCATTTGCGGTTTATTTTAATGGTGTAACACAATTTCAAACATATTGAAATTGATATATATCACAGAGGCGCACTACAAGAGACTAATGGTAGAATGTGGTGTGCATAGCACTTATAGTTCCTTTACAGGGATACTCAAAAAATTCCGTTATATTATGGTCTATGAAGAAAAATCGTTTGCAGTTTATTTTAATAATGTTTCACTATTTCAGACATATTGAAATTGATATATATCACTAAAGTGGATTACAAGAGGCTTACTATAGAATATTGTGTGTATAACTTTCATCGTTCATTTACAGGGACACACAAAATAAGTCGGTTAAATAACTGCTTATTAATAATAATTCCTGGGAATGCTTTTTCAGTTGCTGAACGCGTTTTTAAGATTAACTTATTTTTTGTCTATTACTTGGTGTGTATAAATTGTATGGATTGTATGCAGAGCAGCACAAAATTTCTCGAGTACATTTCCGTTTAATGTCGGAAATTGCAGAAGGGAAATTTTAAACTTTGCTACGCGTTTTCTAACTGAACTAAAATTTAGCATTCTGTTTAGTATAGATACAAACCTATAGATCATATACAGAGCTGCACAAAAGAGTACGGATATTTTTCCGAATATTGTTGGTAATTCGTGAAATTGAATTTCTAAATATGTTATGCGTTTTCAAATTTGTTTAGTTAGATATCATCTTACACCTTACGGTAAAGATTTGCAAAATTATTTTGGAAATGTTGGAAAGTGTTACATAATCTATGCTTGACGCATGATTTTTCGTTCTTGTTGGTTATATAGATGGTATAAAAATAATTGCAGAAATTTAATATTAAATAATAATATATCAATTATAATAAGTAAAAATAAAAGTAATTTTTTTAAAATACCCGATTTTATAGACATTCTAACTTTTATCATAAAAGTCACACATAATTTGATAACTGCCATTCATGTTGTTCCAAAATATTTTCGTTAAAATACGTGAATTGGAGAGACGTTCCTAGAATATGGAAAATTCACCGCTTTTATTGACTGGATAGAAAGCGCAAACTAGTCAATTTATCAAAAAATTGTCCAGTTTATGTTCAAATTATAGCAACAAGCGGGCAAAATCATTTTTATATTACTGAAAACGTTACATTATTGTAATAAATAAATATTTAAAAATCAGTCATACGATATTAGATTTAAAAATGTTAAATTTTTGCTCCGTTTTTTTAATATATGGCAACAGGAAAAGAAAAAGCATTATTGAAACAAATTCAGTATTTCTCAACAATTATTTTTTTTAACGTATAATAGTAATATAAGTTATATTAATCTTTTAATTCATAATTAAGTTCTCAAAATGTGAAAATATTGCACTGTCACACAGCTGTGCACAATTTCTAGAACTCTAGCACATTAGAAAGTGGTTGAAAATTTAATATCAAAATTCTATTTTTTACACATTCCAACCTAGTTGAAAAGTGTTTATGAATTCGGTTTGTCTGTCTGCCTGGCCGTTCGTTCATACTCTAACACTTGTAAATATACTCAGATTGCCATGTAATTTTTACTTTCTTCTATCTATAACAGAAGATAGTATTGTAATCGAAATTTTTTTCGACTTCGGTTTTTGACGGATTTACACGTTTTAGGGTTCAGAGATTCCGAAAACATGTTTTTACAAAATGTCTGTCTGTCCGTCCTCATTGTATTATCGAAAAGTGTATGAAGGTATGCTTCGAATTGAACCACATTTTTTTCTATGTTTTTGGCTATGGCAAGCAGGTCTTACTTGAATTTGGGGATATTTCGACGAAAGGGGCACTGCTTTCGCGATTTTTGTTCGATTTTCACTATTGTATCATCGAAAAGTGTATGAAGTTATGCAAATAATTGAATGTTTTTGACTATAGATTGCCTGTCCAAGTTGAATTCGGGTATGTTTCGACGAAAGGAGGCCGCTGCGATTGCGATTTTTGTTCGATTTTCACTATTGTTTCATCGAAAAGTGTATGATGTTATGCAGATAATTAAAACAAATTTTTGTCTACGTTTTTAGCTATGGCCAGCAGGTCCTACTTGAATTTGGTGATATTCCGCCGTAAGGGGGTGCTGTGATAGCCATTTAAAGATTTCAAATTCAAAAAGATATACAGAAAAATTAGAAATCTTAAAAGTTTTTTTCGTTAAATGTTCGGCCTTGATCCGGAGAATCCGGAACAATTTTTGTTTTGCCTCTATCTTAAAAAATGGCTGAGATATAGCGGTTTGAAATTTTAGGGTAGCTGACATTTTCAAACAAAACAGCAGAATTCATCCATAAACGGGTTTAATTTATGAGTTTTTAGTTAACATTGTTTCGGCAAATTCTCTTTCATTGTTGTAACCATTGTTCCTATTCTTATATGCTTAGCACTATATATTCGCCAACGTCAAATTCTCGCCAAGCTTGGGGACAGTTGGCGACAAAAATAGGTTGCCATAAATGAATCCAACTTGGCTGTAGAGGACTAATTTGGCGGTATTCTCATTCAAATACAATGTTGACGAGAACTGGGAATGAATCTTCTTTAATTGGGTTCCACGTATTTTAGCTTCATGTTTTCCAGTAAAATTAGCTAAAATCTTAAAACCAAGGAATAGGGATGCTATCTGCTACGGTCGGTACAGGTCAGAAGGCCTTTTCCTAGTTTAGTATACATCAGTTGATCGCATCCCGGTAACACGACGATTTGCAAGAAGCTGACGTAAAATGACGAAAAACATTGATTTTATTGGCGATGTGATAGCGAATTTGAAGTATTAACATGACTGAGACAGAAGAAAGTTTTGGGATTGGCACATCCGACTAGTTATATGTTATTGTGGTTTACAATATACTGTTCGGTGATGAAAATTAAATGTGTAGCATTTATTGTTCGTTTACAGAAACACACAAAGATTTCAGTTACATTATTGTCTACGGAAAAATCTATTGCAGTGTATTTTATTGATGTTACGATAATTCAAACAATGAAATTGACATGCATCATTGAAATGGATTACAACAGGCTTCTTCAGGAGTATAGAATAAGTAGCATTAATAGTGTAATGAAATTCCTCATAATATTCTGTTAATGCGGTAAAGTGTATTATAATCTATTGTTAATGCATGATTTTTTGTTCTGTTACATGATTGAACCAAGTTAATAAAATTTTGCTATATAAATATGAAATAATGACCCGCTTTCTGAGAAACTAATTAATTTTTACATCACTTTCATAACCCTCTGATGCATTGAAATCTTCTATAACGTTGTATAAAAACAAAAACTTCGGAGAACTGTGTATATATTGGTTTTAGTACTTTATCATATATAAACCTCATATGACGTTCAATAATGGTTGTAAAATTTAACTGATGGTTCTAGGCTCGCATCTTGAACAGCGGTTCCCAACCTAAGGTCGCGACCTACTGGTGGGTTGCGGAAAAATCGAGATTTGCCACGAAAATATATCTTTTATTTGATCTGTTTAAAAAATATAGCAAATACAATATTTTACAACTGCAATATTCATAAAAGCTATTAGCTTAAGCTAAACCTTCGCGAGGAGACAATGTTTTCTTAAACAGTCAGTCGGTATTGTGTTATGACCTCGTTGTGAGATATGGCAGCAGTCGCGCAATCGTTATAGCAACACTGGATGCGCTGCTTTTACTTTCTTCCATTTTCTTGTTTTTTCTTTAAACAATAGTCTTCCTCTGCATGTGATAGTGGATGATTGTTTAGTTTTTCTTTTGATTGAGTGTAGATTTAGTGTCATTATGTAACGGTGGTTTAGGACTGGATCGTGCCGTAAAAGAGAGTATCCTAATGGTGAGGAATCTCACCCTCCACTTCTAATAAAAGTAAGTGTGCAAGTATTACTGAGTCACAGTGAAGTATTTGTAATTACAATGAAGGCACCATGAAAAAGCAAAAGACGTGTCAGCGGAAGTATAACCAGGATTATTGGAAAAACGAGTTTATGTTTTCGGGCACTGGCGTGGAGCCAATAACTCAGTGCGTCATTTGCTTTGAAAACATGTTCAACTCAATCATAATGCCATCAAAACTTGAAAGGAACTTGTAAACCAAGCATCCTGAATACACAAGTAAGCCCCTTGAATTATTTCGAAATAAAAAACAGCATTATATTTCGCCCAAATCTACAATGGAAAAGTCAGTGTCCGGTCAACAAAACAAACTACCGTATCGTATTACCAGTTATGCTTCTGAATAGCAAAGGAAGACGCTTACACAGTGAGCGAAGAAATTATTTTACCAGCTGCAAAAAAAGTATGTAATACTTTTTTTGATAAAAAGTGAAATCCCCTTATCATACACTACTGTAAAAAGAGAATCGACGAAATGTCTGATTGGTCCGAGGAAGCAATGATTTCACCTCTAGAGCAAAATGATTATATTTCCCTACAGCTGGATGAAAGCACAGATGTTGCTGGCCAGGCAAATTTATTAGCATTTGTTCGTTTTAAGTTGAATGATTCTGTTGAAGAAGAAATGTTGTTTTGCAAGTCTTTGCCTGCAAGAGCTACTGGAGAGGAGATTTTTAAGTGTGTTGATACTTTACCTAAAGAAAATGAGATTGGTTGGTCAAAATGTGCAAGTTTGACAACTGATGGTACCGTGCTTTGTCCGGCATTTATTCAAGTTAGGTTCCCAAAGTTATGCCAGTAGCCCCTTCAGTGCATTTGAGTTATTGTAGCCTTTATCGGGAGACTCCGGCAGTAAAAGGTTTAGATTAGTGTCTAAAGAAACCTCTGGATGATTCTGTAAAATTGTTAACTTTTTTAAAGCACTGCCTAAAAACTCAAGATTGTTTGGTGTCTTGTGTGACAAACTGAGCAGTGAACACAAGCAACTCCTCCTTCACTGTGAACTTCGATGGCTGTCGAAAGGTAAAGACTATCAAGATTATTTGAAATTCGTGACGAACTAAGAATGTTTTTATTGAAGCACGATACTGACAATAAATTCATAGGCTACTTTATTGAATGTTCTTGTGATAAGAACTTGCCTTGCACAATGATCTGATATTTTTGGTGCACTCAATGTAATGAACTTGACAATGCATGGAAAGGGCGTTAACAAGTTTTATGTCCGTCTAGGACAAAGTCTATGTAATGTTTAAAAAAACTCGAACGATGGGCCTGAAAAGTAAAAGAAAATATTTTTGATGCGATTCATGTCTTTCACGGCTTCCTGGAATCATACGAAATAAAAATCAACAGGGAAACGAGAAAAATCATGAAGGAGCACATTGAAGCATTCGCGTCTGACATAAGGTAGTTAAAAAAATTTCAGGAAATTATAAGTAAGTTGTGGCTTTATTTATTTTAAAATATTTATTTTTTATTACAAGTTCCTGTAAGGATTTTAAATTTTTGTACGTGGTAAAAAGCGAAATGTTTTTTATTCTTTTACTAATAAAATAAAATTGTTTTAAAAGCTACCCAACAAACACAGAACTTGCGGGACGCTGATGACTACCTTAGTCTTGGCACAAACTGTTAGAACCTATCAGGCCCTAGCGGGAACGTAAAAAAAATGTCACACCGGCCACAACGAGACCGCAACGCAATTGGCCATAAATACTTTAAGATACCCATAATTGCGCCACAAACCCTTAATCATAAAAGATAGACAGGGTAAAACTGGCCACAATTATACTTTAAATGGCTATTATTAATGAAAACTAGCCACAGCTAAGCCACTAACGATCATCGTGAATACAACCTAGCCAGAAGATCACCACAGTCATGCTACTTGCGTTTGTTAAGAATAAAAGCTAGCCCAAATCTGTTATTGCTAGCCATAATTGTTAATTTATTGGTCATTATACATGTAAACTAGCCTTAAACCAGCCATACACATGCCAGCAATGGGAATAATTAATTAATGCATGCCGAAAGCTAGCCACTTTGTCCCCATCAGTGGGCATCAATAATGAATGCAAACTAAAAGAATGAATACACACATTGATGCCACTACTGTTTATCATGAATGAAAGCTAGCCTAAAGCTGGGCAGAATTATACTGTTTATGGTCCTCAAAAAAGTTGAGTATATAGGGCCCATTTTCACTCCTTTCTCAGGGTATTGTTTTTTTCCTTTTTAAAGATATTTTGATAAACTTTACCTTCAAAATTTACTGCTTCTGTAATTTTGGTCTGAAAATTCTAAATATTTTATGTAAATTTTGAAACATAAGTTATTTATTTTTTTTATGCATATTTTAATATTTTTTAGTCATTTTTTATAGGTGCTTATAACACCAGCCTGACATATATACATGTTTCACTTTATTATTATAATCTATTTTAGTTAAAATCTACAATGGTGTTATAAGCACTGCTTATCGAAAAGTCAAAATACAATAACATCTGCTAGTTTCAGATCTTGTATAGCATATTTTCAATCTTCAAGCAAAAATAATCATAAAACCAGTAAATTTAGATTCTAAATTTTATCAAAATATGTTTATAAAAAATGTCCCAATGGAGGCAAAAATTGGCCTCATCTCTTTTGGTCGGAACAAAATTCAACTTCTGTTAATAAATGAATGTTCAGCAACATTTTGTCTCAAATATTTTTGTAGAGGCCATATGGTTATGATTTAGCTTTTAAAAATGTTAATCCTAAAAAGCTGCTAAAGCCATATTTGTAATTAATAAAGGACAGTTGATAACACAAGTCATAAAAAATATATTGAACATTAAATTATTATTGATGGTGAGAATATGAAAAAACCTTATATTCTTCATTTTTTAAATTAAGTTATAGGTTTAAACATTCTATTCAAAGAAGTAAATGTTTAACTCGTTTCAATTCATGATTCTTCAAGCTAATTCAGTAGGTGGATTCTCCGTCCATAATCTTCCTGCATTTCTATTAAAAATTGTTATATAATAATTATATTCGAAGCTTTTATAATATTATATTTTACATGCTATTTCTTACCGGGATGTTTCGTTCAATTATCCAGCTGGAAAATAAAACAAAAACAAATAACGAGAACGCAGGAATTTTATTTTATAAAATTGGCAAAATGTTTACAACATTATTGATCATTAGAATTTAATAATTTTTTTTAATGTAAAATATATATGTAAATTAGGTCTGTTTAAAAAATGCCATTTCACTATTGTATATATTATTTCTCCTGTCAACATCCCTTTTTCTAAGAAAATAGGAAACGCAGAACGACGAATGAGATACCGTATGAAAGGATTTTGAACAGACTTCTGACATAGCACAAATACATTTTCCTAAAACAGGTTTTTTGATTAAAATTTGCTGATAATTCAAAATTAAATCGGCATTGCTTTCATAAAGAAATTGCAAGGTTTTCCTCAAATTACTGTTGCCACAAAAATAAAATACTACATTATATGATGCTCAGCAACGATTATAAAAAACACCGAACGGTTTATTTTATATTTATGATTAAAAAGTGAAATTGAAATTGAAATGTTTAGATTTATATTTCTATGTCCCATGTTTTTTCCAGAAGCGGATGACGTCATCCTCTAATGCAGTTAAAATACGATTGTTATTATTATTTTTTTTTTCGCGCGTGCCTTTTGCAATCTTGAATCAGTTTTTACTCTAACTTTGATGGAATAAATTTGATGATATTCTGGCTTGACTAAAAACTAAATGTTGTTTGTAGATATTTTTATCCTTACTTTTTCTTCAGAAGTTTAAACCTGCATATAAAAAATATTACATATTCATAAAAAATATTAGATTGCAGTGCGAATTCCTCGCACGGGCCCACTGGTATACATTTCTTTGACGTATAACTAATCAGAAAAATATACCAGTATTCCCATAAAGTAATGCTGTTGTTTTAGTCTGTTATGGACTCATAGTTCATTTCACGAGCTATGGAAGAAAAAAAAATTTCAATATACATTTTTTTTTTAAACAAAATATCACTAATTAACAGAAAGCCAATTGCCACTATTATTTTCTTTTTTTGGAATTATTTAATCTCAGAATTTATATCATTAAATAAGTTTAATATTTTTTTCAAAATAGTGGTGTCACTTGGAATTCTAGAACACGGCAAATTCGCCATACGTGCACTAAAGCTTCCATTTTTTCCAAATGGACTAAAACTTTATTCATAATAATAATATTTGATTGTTTTCGTATTCTTTAAGGATCAGTAAGTAAGGAGTGCTGAATATTTTATCTTTTTAATATCTATATATATATTTCTCTTACGTAGCACCAAAATAAGGCTGAATTTGTAGCTTGCCGTGTAGCAACAACCGTAGTAGCATAAAATTAATTTGCTTTATTACATTCTACCAATTAGACGCGTGATATCACCACTGAAACTTGCATCATATTTAAAAGAAAAAATCTCCATGGTTTTCATAAAATTTAAACATATTAAAATGATACCGTTTAATTACGCACTAATCGTGGAAGATCAGAACACAGATTATTTATTGAGAAATAATATTAAGTAATCCGTGTAAATAGAATAGCAGTAAATAATCTATCGCAAAAAGTAATATGTAAAGCAAAATATTTCCGATGATTAAAATGACGTCATTAAAAAAAAGATGTATTTTCATACATGAATATATTTAACTATAACTTTTTCTGTGATGACGTCATATTTACTGACGCATATTCCTGCAGCTAAATAGACTGAACTCTTGCTGTTTATTTAAAGGTCCTTGGTATGCAAAAAATAAAATATTTCTGAAAAGTATATAATTTCCATTTAATTATAATAAATATTTAATGATACTCAGGAATTTCAAAACAATTTCTTAAATGGCGCTATAATTTAGGCAGGGATGAATAGCTCTGATGGTGAAAATGATGTCAGATTTGAAAGAAAGGCTGCATTCTCATATAGACTCGAAAAGTGTGATGGCAGATGGTAGAATTGATTCAAACAAACAACCGATTTCTGAGTAAGTTTTCCATTGTGTGAAGGAGTTACCTGCAGGAAAAGCATAGCAACAGCCAGGAAATGCATAGCAACGGTTTGTTAGGAACCCCTAATGACGTCATGATCTTTAGAGTCTATATAAAGCTAAAATATTTTAGTATACGATTGTGTCAATATGACATCATATTCACTGGACTTTAGTTTTAATTTAGCAAATCCAAATTCAGAGCGGGAGCTAATTTTAAATACAGCACGATCTTTCGGCAGATGTATGAATAGCAATGGTCATTCGTTAGTTTTACGGTTACGTGATGCATTCAGCAAAGCAGCTTTTTGATTAAGAATTTCTTTTAAACATAGCAGAAAACGTGTTGTTTACGTTTTCTTAACTTGCCAAGCGTCTGAGAGATATTCTATTTTTCATGTCGAACGAACTTTAGATGATGATTGTTGATTTATATTGAACTATCTTGCTCTCATGTAGTCTTGTGTTTCTAAGAGTTTTTAAAAATAAATTTAAGACATGCAGTTCAATATTATAGGCTCAATGAACGAAGTTTTAAATTAATTTTGTTTCCAAAGTAACTTTTTCAGTTAAATATTTTAAATTTCAGAAATTTGTAAATTTCATAATGCTCAAATGATATATGCCCATTGGTAGCACCAACTAAAAGCATTTGTAATTGTGTTTTCAACGAAGTTTTCAATGGCTTTTTTTAACATTAAAATAAGTTGTAATTTTCATATGTTAAAATGATTTATGATAGTACTCATTCTGGCTAGAGTTGCTGCAAATAGTGACGAGCGGGCGAAGCGAGCTTGCAGGACATATGTGACTTTTGACTCACGAAATTTCGAATTGATTTATACAATATTATGTGTATTAAAATTTTAATTTCAACTTTTAATTACATTATGGAAAATTTTTATTGCAATTTCCAAACGTTTTTATACAGCAATTAACCTTTAATGTCTGATATCCAATTCTGATATGTCTGATATCCGCTAATTTTTAATTAACTAACAAATTAGTATAAATATATTTTATAAGGCTGTCAGTTTCTAAAAATATTTTTAAAAATATATTTTACATAAAACATTTTTATTGAATTATATCTTAACATTCCCTTATTTTTAAAAAGTAAAAAGTAAATAAACATATATAATATTGAAAAGAAAAAAAATACACTAGAATGGATTGCCTTTTTTCACATAATTTTATTTTTTACAATAAATGTAAAACAAACCAACCAAAAAGCATTCTTTAAAATTTATTTACAAGTTGCTCAAATTTATCACAAATATTTTACAACAAAATTTAATCCTGTTATAATTAAAGATTTCTAACATAACTAGAATAGTTAAAAACTGTACATAGAGTAAAAAGTTAGTTGTAAATTCACCCCAATCAAAGCATTTATTTAAAAAAATAAAATTAACCGCACTGCTTTCTGTATCGAAGCATTTAACTATTAACTTACCCGTAAATAATCAGGTATCCTGTTATTTAATTAATAAAATATTAATATAATAATAGTTATGTTTATGAATTATAAACTATCAAATTTGTTTAGCAAATTACAACTCAAGTTAAAACTTTTAATTTAAATTTTTTCACTGATTATACACACCTGGGGATCAACTACTATACGGCGAACTCCGACTATACGGGTTACAGAATATACTGACCGGTGTATAGAACATAGGTAACATTCTTTTTAAATTGAAAACGCTAATTTATTTTTATATTTAGTATATATTTTTCAGATTGATCACCAATTAAAAAAAAAATTACATGAAAAATATATCTTGTACATTCAAATAATAAAGTTTTAAATTTACTAAATATAGTATTACTTTCATATTAGCCACTTGCCATAGGTTAATAGTCTAAGAAATCCCCAAAATTGTCTTATTTTATAACTTATTTTCTTATTTTGTGTTGTTTACATTGTTTAAGCGCGTATTTCGATTACACATCTGTTAAAATTGTGTTTTATTTAGTTTTTTTAGTGAAGTTTTATTTTCTTATGTAATATGGACGTGAAACAAATGTTGAATTATACACATTGTTTCAACTTCAAACGTGTTAATCTTCTGCAATGGGGTTAATTTATTAAGGATGATTACAAAAAAAATTAATGCATGAAAATTATTTTAAAAATCATAAAAACTCAGTAAATTAAGATACAGCTATCAAACAAATTGCAACGGAAAGTACTTTTCTTTCATTCAATGGTGTAACAATTTAATAATTTTTTCATTGTCTACCAACTATAAAATTATTTTTGTATGAAATATATTAATTATGTATTCAGAAATTAAATTCTGAAATTTAGACTAGTCTCCAAAAGTGAAGGTATAATCAGTCTTTTCACGCCATGATTAAAAGAATAAAAATATATGATTTATATGAATAATCATTAGAACGTCGTGAAACAATTACACCTAGCACTATTTTTGTTTTTTAAATTGGATACTTATATGGCAGTCGCAGTTAACTGTGAATATCTCATTTTCATAATTTTTGTCAACTTTGTTTATGCTTGTTAACCTTTAATTGCTAGTAATAAGATAGTGTTGGCCATGACTAGTTGATGTCGTTTATCCGATCCGTTAAGATGGCGGCCAATCGGATTGATGACAATCTGATTACCACACCACGCTGATGGTGCTATATGTCTTAATGTGTCTCGTATAATAGTCCAAAAACAATGGGATCAATTTGAATCCGATAATTCAGTAACAAGAAGACCTGTTGCAGGTAAACCACGGGTTACAACACCTGCTCAAGATCGCTTTCTAGCTCATTTGACCCGAAAGAGGAGGAACACTACTGCGACTCAGCTCATTTAAGATCATCGTAACGCAATATGGGTGACAATATTTGCTACTGCGGTGTACAGATGTCTGCACAATCCAGGGATCTATGGAATACGACCGGTTGTGTGCGTATCTTAATCGACGACACAGAATGACCGTTTACGTTAAGCAAGAAATCTTGTTTCCTGGATCATGTTTACCTGGTATTATGTACTCCTGACAGACGAGTTCCGATTTGCTTTGGTGAGTGATTCAGGTCGTGTGCTGATCTGGAGAGATCAAGGTAACAGATACCCCCTATGTAACATTGTTGAAAGACATAGTTATAGAGGAGGTGCAATCATGGTTTGGGGTGGAATCTCTCTGGCTTGTCACACTAACTTACTGTTTGCCATGGAGGAATTCAGACTGCTGTCAGATATCGGGGTGAGATGCTTGTTCCGTATGTCACACCACGTACTGTTCCATTGGTGAATAATTCATCAGAATGGATGATAATGACCGACCTCACCGAGCTAGGCTTGTTGATGAACACATTTAGGATCAAGATTTGAATGGCCAGCATAATCTCCGGACATTCATCCCATAGAAAATTTTTGGGGCTACCTCGGCAGACAATTGAGTGCCTTAAGTCATCCTCCGATGTATTTAAATGAACTAGAAAGAATTGTGTTGCAACATATATGGGCATTGCTTTCCATTCCAGTATATTGCAACATGATTAACGGTATGGAAAGTCGCTGCCGCCCATGTATTACAAATAAAGGTGGACGTTTTGCTTATTAAAACACATTTATTTAATTTTTTAACATAAATTTGCGATTTACTGTATTACCAAACAGTGTACATTTTCAAAAAATGTAATTATTTATTTGTAAATAAAGTTGAAATCATGTAAAATTCAATAAACAACTGTTTAAAGTACAATTCTTCTAAATTTCATATTTTTATGGCATTTGTTTTCAAACGAGATACAAAGACTTGTTATTTTAAACATGCATGTTTAAAAAGCAACCTTTATCGCAATTTCGTTTATAATCTGTCAATATACAAAGTTTCAAAGAAAGTATTTTAGCCATTTTTTTTCATTTTACAAAACAAATACATTTTTGGGTAATATGAGGAAGATTGAAGAAGTAACTCTCACCAAGAAGCAACTAGTTACAAGTTGTGGTAATGTTGCCACTTACCCTAGTTTTGCTTATTTATTTATATTACTAAAAATGGTATGTTACACTATTGTAATAAACAAATACTTAATGTTGAGATAGATTCAAAAAGTATGTTTGAAAAGTATTTAAAAAAAACATAAAAAACAGTTACTTAATTGAGTTACAGTTTCAAACAAATTTTATTTGAAAGTTTTTTTTTTTTGTTCTGTTCGCTGGTGGAAAAAATTAAATTTCGATATAGTTAGAAGCTAATATATTTGCTATGAAAGGGAAAACAATAGCGCAGGTCGTTGCCATCATAGTTCTGACGTCAGCGTTCCTCACGAACTTTATAATAATATAGATAGGGTGACTGACCTAATAATTAACCTTCTCACCTCAGTGAACTGATATTTCCGTACACTATGCTGTATGTTTCACTGCAATATGAGCATTATTTAAATTAATATAATTCTACAAATACAATGTATTTTTAAAACATTAATTAATGATTAATAGTCTCAAGAATTATATTCATATACGTAATTAAGCTTTCTATATGATGTTTATTTAGCATTAACAATATACAGAGAAAACACCATTACAAATTTGCCCTTTTGCTCGGCGGTCAGGGGGAGAATCAACTAACAATATTTTCTGTTTTCATAACTCTTCTCCCCAGCCGTGGCCAACGAAATATTTTATTCATCCAATCTTTTTTTTCCCTTTTATGCTGAATAAAACTGTACATAGTACGGTCGTTAAAGCTGCATATTTATCATGTAATTCTGTTCTAATTCTAAAAAGTAGTGTCTTGATACTGGTTGACTCCTGCGTGACTCCAAACTCTATGTCAGTGGCACTCACTGTGAGATCCATGGTCCATTTTTTTATGATAGAACTATTCTCTTTATTTAATTGCAGATTTTCTGTCACTGAACTAGATGCACATTACTTTTTGTAAATAGTAGCGTGAGATTTCTTTTTGGGAAAAGTAGTGAGTACCATTTCAAATATTATAAAAGTTCCAGAACCGCTCTAGCCAAACTCGGGCTTGGTGTAAAAGTTGTTGCTATATAATTTCCCCCTTCCTATCAAGTTAATATCCCCTTCCTTCAACACAATCACCTTCCTATGACATACTTATGCGTAAGGACAGGAATGTACAACATATGTACAAATATATGTGTACAACAAAAGGGAAACCTACATAAACAATAAAATATGCAACTTAATGGTAAAATATATTTGGTTGACAGGCCTCTTCGGTGTCAGTGGAAATCTAGAAACAGCTGACTGAAACTTTTCAGATGTGTAGCGAGATTTCAATGAATCACGTCGTTTTCTCTACCAGTTTAACTAAGGAAGTAAGTTAAGTTTTTTGGTTTAGTAAATAGCAGTATAACTAGTTCTATTCTGTTATTTTAATTAAATGAATCTTGTAGATTCACAATTCAGCATTGAAATCGCTCTTATCATATAATATTTGGAGGTTAAGCCCCTGTTGGCATTAGGAACCCCGTTATCAAGTTGATTCCTAATACCGACACTTTTGAAAGATTCCGCTGTTTTGAAAGATTCCTGTGTTTTGGAAGATGTCCTTGTTTTCGAAGAAGCCTCTGTTGTGAAAGGTGTTTCTCATGTTGAGAACCAACCAGTTGATTTGATCAAAGTTGGTGATTTTGTGATTGCTTTGATTAGTAATAGTAGGAAGAAATTAAATAATATGAGTTGAAAGCACACATGTCAAATTTGAAAACTATTTTCTGACGATAAAGCAGAAGTGCTGCCTCTACATGCCTGCAACAGGCTTAAAACTGTATTTTCGATTGGGAGAAAAACTCTGGTCACAGTATCCACTGACCAACTAATATGCAAACTCAATACTGCTTTTGGGGGTAGTAGAGGTACCAGTTTCCGAACTCATTCCCAGTAGATTGAAATGTGGTCATTGACTTGTTAATATATTTTTAATTCTTCTTATTATTATTATATATGGCTTTATTACACTTGCAATGAGACAAATATTTGTTAATAAAGAGTTTTCAATTAATTTTTCAATTTTACTTTCGAGTGCCGACAGTAGGTATGCTAGGTGTCGGCATCAGGAACATCCCCTTCTGAAAGTATCGGAATTAGGAGCAAAAACACACTTTTGAATTTTACTTATTAAAATTTGAAACCATATCAATTTTGAAAATGTTACTATTGTACTTTGTAGAGGAGACCTTGATGAACATTTTGAGCTAATTAGGATCTGTTTTGTAGGAAAATAACGAATACAGCTTGGATTATGCAAAATAATTCCTTAAAGTGTCGGGTACTTTACCGTAAAATAGCAGTTGTTCTTTGTGAAAATTATCAATAATACCGATTTCTTAACAAATGATATTCAAAGTTAAAAATAAAAATATAATCACTTTGATATAACCAGTAGTATTAGTATCATATCAGAAACTTAATTTACCTACCTCAGTTATTGATTATTGATCTTGATTATCTTAATTATTGTGAAATTAACTAGTCCGATTTCATCCCTGAAAAATGCTCAATTATAATAACAATATTATTAACTCTTAAATAACTGTCAAAACAAACCTTAATATTAAAATGTGTTTCATTAAATATCAAACATTTTTTTCTTTTTTTCCAAACGAGAGATCCTGAGTGGCTACACTTTTTGTACACCACGCTGATAACTACTACACTCTAAAAATATCCGTGAATTGAAAATTTTTTTCGTCCATTACATTTAGTTAAAATAAGAAATTTCAGTTTCGATTTGCCCATTTTCCCTGTTAATACAGAAAATTCACCAATTCAACGTAAAATATACCTCTAATCCTCCAATCTAAAGATGCATTTTCGTCAAATCACTGGAATAGTCGACGACTGTGCTACGTAGTACTTTTTTATGTTAGAAACTAAATTTTTACGTATGCCCTTTTTCTCTTAAAACAGTTGGCGCAGCTTGTCCCCAATGGGACCTTGCGCCATAAATCCCTATACAACCAGCCAACCCTTAAAACAGAAAAAAAATTCGCGAACCTAAGCTGAAAATGTCCTGAAATTCTCATGTCAAACGAGGGGAATTTCTTCAAATAACTTAAAATTATCTTTTTTTTTTTTTTTTTTTTTTTTTTTTTTTTTATAGGGATGTTTCTGCAAGTTACTGTCTGTGATTTTTACATTTTTGACGATTTTTTAAGAGTGTATAAAGCAAGCAGTGAAAACTGTATGTTAAAGAAATTATTAGGTAGGAAAATATATTAATTGATTAACTAACGAGAGATATTTCAGCTACTGGTGCAGTCTCCCTTATTTGTGAAAAAAATTATTCTCTTTTATACATATTTTCCGACATATTGAAATATATGTTGCACATACAATCTTACACAATTAAAAAGGTATCATGTATATTATTTCTGTTGTCAACATCCCTTTTTCTAAGCAAATAAAAAACGCAGAACGATAAATGAGATACCATATGAAAGTGTTTTGAAGTGACTTCTGACATAGAACACTCACATTTCGGTAAAACATGTCTTTTGATTAAAAATTGCTGTTAATTAAAAATTAAATCAGCAATTGTTTTCATAAATGGAAATGAAAGGTTTTCTTCAAATCAATGTTGCCACAAAAATAAAATACCGCATTATATAGAGCTCAATAATTATTATAAATAAATAAATGGTACATAAAAGATAAAATGAGACATTGTTGCTGCACGGGTTTATTAATTTATGATTAAAATCCAAAATTCAAATTCAAATGCTCAATTTATATTTCTTTGTTCATGTCTTTTTTTTTTTTTTCCGAAACAGATGATGTCATCCTCTAATGCAGTTACAATACGATTGATATATATATATATTTGCCTTTTTAAGTTTCTATTAGTTTTTACTGTAACTTTGATGGAATAAATGAGATGATATTCTGGCTTGACTAATGCTGATCGAAGATATACTTAATTCTTAATATTCCTTTAGAAGTTTAAACCTGCATCTAAAAAATATTAGATATTGCTAAAAAATGTTCGACTGCAGTATGAACTGGTATATATATACTAAAACAATTACTTTTTTGTTTGATATAATTTATTAACAGGTAAGCTTTCACATTTAGCAGTTTATTTACACTTATATGAACTCTTATCAAAATCTTTAAAATTCCCATGTTAAATATGGTAAACACCGATTTAAAATACATTTTAGTTATAAGTGCAAAGAACTTTAGTTTCTATAAATATCACAAAAAATTTAATAACTGTAACATAAAGTATTTAAATCATAGAATGTTAACTTTTTATCACACCTAAGAAGAGATTAACATCAAGTAAAAGAGATTATAACAACTTTTTTAATACATTGAGTTCAATCTTTAATAAGATTTTCTGCAGGTTTCAGTGACAGCAGGTTATACGTACCAGGAATGATACACCTTAAGTAAGAAATATGGGATTAATATGTTGTAAATAAGCTGAGATTAGTTGCTTAACTCAGCTCCATTCTTTTTACTTCGTAATGAAGCAAAATGAAAAATTTCCAAATGTTTTTATCGTATGTGTCAATACGAGAAAAATAGGAATTGCTTCATCTTGTGTTTTTAAAGCACAGATTATTTCTTGCATTTCTTCAAAGATACATTTATATATTAGAATAAAGATTGTGATTATAAGTAAATAAATGATTAGGTAAAAGTAGTGTGTATATGAAATAGTGAAATTTCGTTTAAGTTCATTACCCTGATACAATGATTTAGAAATTTTCTCATTCATGCATAATAGCTTTCGAACTTGCATCATTTGTTTAATGAGAATAGATTATCATATCGTGACAATTTAGAAATGTGGTATTGTTTGCTATTCATTAACTGCTTAGAAATATTTTTAATAAAGTTGAAGTAAGAAATGTGGATTCGTAAATTGATGGGAAGATAAGCATTGATTTTTGGCCAACCAATAAAGTAAAAGAAAAAGTTTTTATAAGCTGTATTGATTGTTTTAACACTCCAACGCCCATAAGTAAACTTGTACATATATATATTTTTTAATTCATACGTTGTGTTGTTTTATTTTTACTTAAACGTTGCAATAAAAGACAAATTTTATCAAAAAGTACATTTTATCAAGTAAATGCCACACAAATTCCAGATCGTATGACAGCTACAAAAAGTAATTAAACATTCGAAATCTTACACAGATTAATTCAAAAGTCAGTTAAGTCTAACATTCATCCAAAAAAAGATGATATTTATGATATTTACTGATTTTGTGGACATTTTTATCCCCAAAAAAGAAGACCAACTCAAGTCGTTGCTTGTTTCAAGGAATTTTTTGGTAGTTTATAGTATCTTACCAGAAAATCCGAGAGAAGTGAGTATTTTTTCTATGATTAGGAAATATCTTCTAGATCCCAATAAATGCGGAAACATACATATTTACTTAAAATCAAAGACAAGAGGTTCTTTCAAATACGTGTCACCTAGAGGTGACAATGGGTGTCAATTGGTTAAGAGAGTTTACGAACTATATTTACTATCTGTATGATTTAATTTTGCATGCAGATTGTTAAAATGCGTTATATAAGATCAGAAACGTAAGTTTATTTAGAAAATATTAATGTATTTCATTTATATCAATTTGATTCTTTTCCGATGCGAAGCGCCATAACAATATCATAGTTTTCCGTGTGTTAATATGTCGAGACTAAAATAAAACATATTAAAAAATATTTTATGAGTACTTCAAATCAATGTAAAATCACATTGATATAATGGGAATACATTGAAATTGGCTAAAGAAACAAAAGTTCCTGATTTTGTGTAACGAACTTCAGCAAGCTTGAAACGAAATTCAAAGAAAGAAACAGTAAATATGTATTTTTAAATGTATAAAATAAACAAAACATCTTAGACAAAGAGAACAAAATATTGATTGTATCGCGAGTCGAAAGTCAATACTTATCTATCCATCTCAATTAAAATTTAATAATAATATCTCCCTTAAATAAAAAGATTTCATCGTGTATCTGGCAAAAACATATCATTGAGTAACGCTGACAATGTATCAACGGTGGCAACGATTTAAGTAATACATTTCCACTTATATTGCAAATTTAATTACTTCTCCCATAATTTAGATTTTTACACCGTCGGATAGGCCATGAATTGTTTTTTAAAATGCATTTTTTTTAAACTGTACCTCAATCTACTTTTATCCTTCTATATATAAAAAAAAGTAATGGGTTTGGAAATGGACCAATGAAAATCTGCGTAGATATTCCGGATTATTCTCATCGCTTTTTTACTAGGGACTTTTTTGAGAAGCGATTACTTTTTTTCTAGCCATCCTACGGATTCGAAAATCATACCACCAGACGCGAAATATAACAAGCTTTCAGAAATTCAAAAAATTATCATGGTCGGACAATAAAAACTCGAAAAATCCTTAAAAATCGAGTAAAAAATCTTTAATTGAAAAGTCATTTTTTTATATTGTTGCCAATTTCTAAATAAGCGCAAAGGATTATGTTTTATCTCAAATAAAAAATGTATTTGCGCGAAACTATTAAAAACAATAATGAAAGTTTAAAATGATAATTAAATGACCACGTGTTAAAAGCAGGAAATAAAGAAAATTACGTCATAAAAATTGTGTTTACACCTGAATATTAAAAATAAAAAAGATGAATTAAATGAAAAAGCATTATAACCAGTTAAATGAAAAAGCATTATAACCTGATTACAGAAGATAGTCGCCGTTCGTGATATCATCATCATCATCATCTTTTTAAAACCGGATACATTACCAGGTTTTAAGAGGCTGTGAAATCAGAACGGGTGTTGGTGAGCGTAGCGAGAAAGGGGCAGAGCACCCTAGTGGTTTAAAAAAATATTTTTAAGCATGATTTTTTTTCCAACTATCTCTTATCGCGTGCAGCGCGATTTTAAAGAATAACCCATTTGCACTCAAAACAATATAAATAGTTCAGTATTTCTTTACAGCTAATATTTCATAACGAAATTGAAACTTTAAAATTAAATAACATAAATAAAACACAAATTTAATTAAAATAAAAAGTACACACAAAAACATGTCATTCCATTGCCTAAAAGATGATTAAAACTTTAATTAGATATAAAATTTTAAAACATTAAAATCGAGCACTTTCGGCTGTGAAACTAGCCTTAATCAGTATTTATAAAAACAGGTGTTAAAACACAAACGTCTAGATCACATTTATACAGGGTGTTTATAAAGTCCCGGACCCATTTTGATGTTTAATCTACCTATACTAATATTATAAAGGAGTAAAGATTGTTTTTATTTGTTTGTTTGTTTGTTTGTTTGTTTGTAGGGGGTAATCTCTGGAACTACCAAACCTATTTCAAAAGTGATGGTGGCAAATTGATGGTGACAACCCCTGCTCCAACATAGGCTATATTTTATGTCGGTGTCACTAACTCCAGAGGAGTGCAGGAGCGAAAAACTTTCTAAAATTGCGATTTTGTTTATACTGAAGGAGCTAGAAATTTGAAATTTGGCATTGTAGTTACTTATAAGATGTAAATGCTCTCTAAGAATAAAATTTAAAAAAAAAATCGAAATTTAAAAGGGTGAAATGAGCGAAAAGCGTTCTAAAAAAATTCTAAATTACAATTTCTATGGAATATCTGGAACTACCGAACCGATTTCAAATATGATGGTGGCAAATTGATGGTGACAACCCCTGCTCCAACATAGGCTATATTTTATGTCGGTGTCACTAACTCCAGGGGAGTGCAGGAGCGAAAAACTTTCTAAAATTGCGATTTTGTTTATACTGAAGGAGCTAGAAATTTGAAATTTGGCATTGTAGTTACTTATAAGATGTAAATGCTCTCTAAGAATAAAATTTAAAAAAAAAATCGAAATTTAAAAGTGTGAAATGAGCGAAAAGCGTTCTAAAAACATTCTAAATTACAATTTTTATGGAATATCTGGAACTACCGAACCGATTTCAAAAATGATGGTGGCAAATTGATGGTGACAACCCCTGCTCCAACATAGGCTATATTTTATGTCGGTGTCACTAACTCCAGGGGAGTGCAGGAGCGAAAAACGTTCTAAAATTGCGATTTTTTTTATACTGAAGGAGCTAGAAATTTGAAATTTGGCATTATAGTTACTTATAAGATGTAAATGCTCTCTGAAAAAAAAATCGAAATTTAAAAGGGTGAAATAAGCGAAAAGCGTTCTAAAAATACTCTAAATTATAATTTCTATGAAATCTCTGGAACTACCGAACCGATTTCAAAAATGATGGTGGCAAATTCATGGTGACAACCCCTGCTCTAACATAGGCTATATTTTATGTCGGTGTCACTAACTCCAGGGGAGTGCAGGAGCGAAAAACGTTCTAAAATTGCGATTTTTTTAATACTGAAGGAGCTAGAAATTTGAAATTTGGCATTGCAGTTACTTATAAGATGTAAATGCTCTCTAAAAACAAAAAAAATCGAAATTTAAAAGGGTGAAATGAGTGAAAAGCGTTCTAAAAACATTCTAAATTACAATTTCTATGAAATCTCTGGAACTACCGAACCGATTTCAAAAATGATAGTAGCAAATTGATGGTGACAACCCCTGCTCCAACATAGGATATATTTTTTGTGGGTGCCACTATCCCCAGGGGGGTGCAGGAGCGAAAAACTTTCTAAAATTGCGATTTTGTTTATACTGAATGAGCTAGAAATTTGAAATTTTGCATTGTAGTTACTTATAAGATGTAAATGCTCTCTAAGAATAAAATTTTAAAAAAAATTCGAAATTTAAAAGGGTGAAATGAGCGAAAAGCGTTCTAAAAACATTCTAAATTACAATTTCTATGGAATCTCTGGAACTACCGAACCGATTTCAAAAATGATGGTGGCAAATTGATGGTGACAACCCCTGCTCCAACATAGGCTATATTTTATGTCGGTGTCACTAACCACAGGGGGGGTACAGGAGCGAAAAACGTTCTAAAATTGCGATTTTTTTAATACTGAAGGAGCTAGAAATTTGAAATTTGGCATTGTAGTTACTTATAAGATGTAAATGCTCTCTAAAAGCTAACAAAGAAATCGAAATTTAAAAGGGTGAAATGAGCGAAAAGCGTTCTAAAAACATTCTAAATTACAATTTCTATGGAATCTCTAGAACTACCGAACCGATTTCAAAAGTGATGGTGGCAAATTGGTGGTGACAATCCCTGCTCCATCAGCCTCTTTAATAAAAAACTATGCGTTTCTGACGGCTGGGTTTTTCGCTAATTGTTGCCTCAGATTAATCTCGGAAAATGAAACATTTGAAGTTACTGAAAAAAAATAGTAGCTCGAAAAGTATTTGCCAGAAAATTGTTAGGCAAACTGCGTTTGAAAGGTAAAATATTGTATTTGTCTTCATATAAATTTCAAATCTAATGATTATGCCATTTTTCAAATATTGAATTTGAAAAATTACTAAATTTCACAATGGAGTACCATAGCAAAACCTTCATGCGTTAAAAGATAATGATAAAGGCGACGTGTCCTGGCGTGTATATTGGCTATAGCACGAGTCACAAATTATAGTAGCCTTATTATTCTGTTAAAATATAAAAGTGAATTATGAGATGTCAATATTTTGTTGGATTAAAAGTTCGTTATAAGAAATTGACCAGCGTAGCAGGCGTAGCTTGCTAGTAACTCATAAAATAATAAAGATAGATTAAAATTAATAACATAAATGGCTAGATAGACTCTAAAAAGTTTCATGACCCTTGTCAATGAACTTCCACGTGTGCCCACGTTTATATCTTCATTATTTTATGAGTTATTAAACATCAAAATGGGTCCGGGACTTTATAAACACACTGTATAACAGTATGTCTCTGTACTGCGAGCCTGCGGGAGAGTTCAAATCATTCACTTTAGCCAACGATCGGTCGTTAGCATTCATAGAAAAACAGGTGAGGAAGGAAGGAAAAGGGGAGAAAGTGTGGGAAAAATCACATTTTAGTGTTCCTTGATTAAATTAAGCCCTATTCTCGGAATATTGTAAGACAGTACATCATTGCACACTTTTCTATGCTTATTTATAATTTCTACAGATTCTCGAATTATTAAATCATAGTAATTTCTCATATAACATATTACTTTAGCATTATTAAAATCTATTTTAACGTTTCGGGTTTGGTGAAGTCTCGATAGAGCAGTGGATGGTTTGTTAAATTTTAGATCACTTTTATGTTCTTTTATACGGTCTTTCAATTTTCTTGTTGTCATTCCTATATATTCTAGTTGTCCATCTTCATCAGTGTTAAATGGAATGACATATACTCCGGACATTTCATCTGGTGGGATAGGATCAATCTTCGCGGCCAGTAAAGTCTTCATTTTAATTGGGGGTTTAGCTATCAAATTTATTCCATAACCAAACAGAGCGTGCCGAAGTTTCTCAAAAAGTCCCGGTATATAATTTATACTACAATATTTATTTTGCGTTAAGTTATTCTTAGTTGATTGCTTGTTACTTTGAAACGAACAAACGTGTGTACTTTTTATTTTAATTTGATAAAGATGAATTTAAGCATTCCGAACATGTTTTATAAGCAAATTTAACTTACTTGTAATCGAACTACGAGTTAAAACACAGAAAGTACCAGAATAAAAAAAGCTGCTTAAAATAGCGATTTTTGGCGATTTCTTTAGCTATTAACTTCTGGCATGCAGTAATACGAAAGTATAGTTATTAATAAATTTCAAAATTTTATTTTAATGCTTAATTAATACTTGTCATATAAAAATGCTTTTTGATGCTTTTTGAAGTGGTTAATCTAAATAAATCTTTCAAGTGCGAGTATAACTTGCGCTCAAATGGTTTCGTACATTTCTTTCGCTATTAACTTCTGGCATGCTGTAATACGAAAGTATCGTTATTAATAAATTTCAAAATTTTATATGAATGCTTAATTAATATTTTTCATATAAAAATACTTTTTGATGCTTTTTGAAGTGGTTAATCTAAATAAATCGGTCAAGTGCGAGTATAACTTGCGCTCAAAAGGTTTCGTACATTTCTTTAGCTATTAACTTCTGGTATTCTGTAATACGAAAGCATCGTTATTAATAAATTTCGAAATTTTATATGAGTGCTTAATATTTTTCATATAAAAATGCTTTTTGATGCTTTTTGAAGTGGTTAATCTAAATAAATCGGTCAAGTGCGAGTATAACTTGTATTCAAATGGTTTCGTACATTGAATTTATTAATTACTATTTATTAATTAAGACACTCTTACTACCACTAATTTTTCATAATTTAGTTTTTGTAGATTCGGAAAAATAAGGGGGCATATATTCCCATTACTTTCAATGATATCTCTGAAAATATAATACCTAAAATTAAAACAAATATATTTTTGAGTTAGATGTTACGAGATTTTTCAAACGATATCCGACACGATATATAAAAATTAAATTTATTTTTAAAGTAACTTAATTAATTTCTCGGATAATTACAGACAGTTATTTTCGAAAATCATTATCAAATATCATTTGATGATTCTGCGTCGATAGATACCACGAGCGCCCTTCATTTTTCCCGCTGACCGCCCGAAAAGTAAAGTTTGTGTGTAACGGAAAAATGCTTTTTTTCTCAAAATATATGTTACCTAGGAAAATCGCTACAGTTTTCCTGCAAGGTTTAAATAAACTTCTACTACGCCTATTTTGTTTTTCATATTTTTAGTTTCAGTATATTCGGAAATAGAGGGGGGGAGGGGCAGTGCATTTTCGACGATATCTCTGAAAATATAATACCTAAAATTAAAACAAATATATTTTTGAGTTCGGTATTACAAGATCTTTCACACCATACCTCACACGACAGATAAAAAGAAAAAAATCTTTTCTTAAAACTTAACCCCCTAATTTTATCCTAAACATATTTATGAATCGCTAATAATCTGAAAATATGTGGGTAAAAAGGCTTTATAACTTTCCCAAGTTTGAACTTTCCACTGCCCTTACTTTACAAGAAAAATGGTTCTGAGAGATGGGCAGACAGACACAGGAGTGATCTTATAATGGTTCCGTTTTTACGTCTTAAGTACGGAACCTTAAATATATATATATATATATATATATATATATATATATATATATATATATATTAAATGTAAAAACTCTATTGCAGTTTTAAATAAAAATTAATAGTTTTCACCTATGTTCTGTAACCTGGGAAGGCCGGTTTAGGTCTCCTAGTATTTTGAAAGAAGTTAATATGATAATTATCTAATTATAATATACAGGGTGTCCCAAAATTCTCCGTACAGTTTCCAAAATTTATTTAAAAAAATTAATAGGCCTACAGCAAAAATAATTACAATAGTACATAGAGTAACTTAACAAGTTTTTTTCTACTACCTTAGTATGGTTGTACATGAGATCCTTTCGTTGCACGAAGAATATCAACTCGATATTCCAATTCCATCCACGTGCGTTTCAGCATGCTAACATCAACAGTAGTTACAACTGTTTGATGAAATCCGAACAAAATTAACTAGTCTCATAGAATTGAAACAAATGATCCAAACAGCAGTAGCCACTTTTGATGTTAGCATGCTAAAATGTTCGTGGATTGAATTAGAATATCGTCTTGATATTCTTCGTGCTACGAAAGGATCTCATGTTGAAGTTTACTGAGGCAGTAGAAAAAACTTTTTAAGTTACTCTATGTACCGTTGTAATTAATTTGGCTGTAGGCATATTATTTTTTTTGTAATAATTTTTTTAAGTTGTTCGGATACTTTTGGGACACCCTATATATAGGGTGTCCAGACAAGGTGGTTACACTGTTTATTTCTGCAAGTATAAGAAGCGGAAAAATAATGTAAATTTAAAACATTTCATAGGAAGGTAGAAAATATTTTCATGTATACTTTCAACACCATGGTGCGTCTTTCCTACAAAATTCAAAATTTATTTTTCATACGGAACTCTATTAAAAATATATCCAGGTAGAAAAATATTATTTGTCCTCACTTATGAATCAAAAAAAAAAAAGGTTATCTTTAATATTCGCGGAGATACAGGGTGTTTCACAAAGGACCCCTAACTTTAAAAATCAATAACCCAGAAACGGTGATAGATAAAAACTTGAAACCAGTGGTATGTTTATTAAAAAATTCGTAAGAATCTTATACATAAACCTCAAAATTTAGTTAAAAATATCACCGATAGATGGCGCTGAGAGCGTTAAGAATCCTTCTAAAGAGAGTTCAGACGAAGATTTGGCCATTGAAATCTGACCGCGTATAGTGAAAATAATTCCGAAAGTGATGTATACCGTGGAGGGACGTGTGTTTATTGTGTTGAAGTATCACCGATTAAATCAGAGTCCTACTGCCACAAGGAGAAGTTTTCAAACACGATTTCAAGTCGCAAAAGGCCCAGATGGGAAAACAATTCGTGAGCTTTTCAAAAAATTTCAACAGACAGGCAACGTGTCCGATGCAAATTTTCACTATACGGTAATAGCGGTCAGATTTCAATGGCGAAACCTTTGACGGCTAGTCTTTCTATGCTTCTGAACTCTCTTTAGAAGGATTGTTAACGCTCTCAGCGCCATCTATCGGTGCTATTTTTAACTAAATTTTGAGATTTATGTATAAGATTCTTACGATTTTTTTAATAAACATACCACTGGTTTCATTCAGCTATCTATCACCATTTCCTGGTTATTGATTTTTAAAGTTAGGGGTTCTTTGTGAAACACCCTGTATCAATGTTTGAAAAATGAACGTTGTTTCGGGAGACAGTATAAGAAATGAGTCAAATTTAACTAGTGGTAATTTGTAATGAATTGTAATTTGTAATGGATTGTAATTTGTAATGAAACAGATTCATAAATAACTTCGACACGACAGATATTGACGATAAGTGTCAAACGATTTTCAATATATTTGCAGAAGTCTGTCGTAATATAGAAGAACCCCGACTTAGCGCGATCCGATATCTGAACTTCTGCGGTTTACACACATCCGGCGGCAGTCCACAGTCCCAATAACAGTTTTTTACCTGTTTAAAAAACAAAATCAGTAAAGTAAGAAACCAAAAATGCTTTTGACTTTTCACATATTTTCTTCCTGTATATCGCATTTACCTATTTATTTTCTGGTACCACTATACGTTCTTTAAATAATCATGTGCTCTATAATTTTAAAGAAAAAAACGCATGAAAAAACATAAAACGTAATGAATTTAGTAATTTTTTTTTGGAATTTTTAATATTGTTTAAAATTTTTTCTTACTACCAAAATCTATAGTAACATCAACATGAAAAACTCTCTGAAATAAATTACCAGCTTCTGGAAAATTTAAAAATTATCTGCGATGAGAGTGGCTAAAAGATTTTTAATTATTCAAGAAGCTGGATACTACTAAAAAATTTTATTACTGAATTCGTCTTCACATGATTATCGACTGCAACAAATATATAATGTTCCATTCTACTTCTGTTTCATAATTTTTTTTAAGTTTTTATGAGTTTACATTGAAATAATAACTACATTCACCAATGAAGAACTGTTTGAAATGGTTAATGATAAACGCTGAGTGCAACATAAACAATTATCAGACGGCAGAAGAATACGTCAATTTCCTTATTCACCGAAGAGTAATCGGATGTTTATTCACAGGATAATTAGACGTTTGAAAACGAAGGGATTGTTACAGCCTCGTGCAGGATCAGGGCGCAATCGTCAGTATAGTGACAACGAAATAATTGATATTTTAGCCTATATTGTTACGAATCTGCATGCGAGTGTCCCAAAAGTAAGTTTCATTAAAAATATTCCACGCTCTAAAATTGGAATATACTTCGTGAAATTAAATCACATCCATGTTATATACATCGCTAAAAGCATTTAACCCTTCCGATTACGCACGTCGCGTGGATTTTTGCAATTGGCTTCTAATACACGATGCTGTAAATCCAACGCCCGTATGGAATATTCCAAGGACAGATGAATGTTTTTCTCACGGAAGACGGAGCTATCAACTGCCGTAATGATTTTTATTAGAAGAATACGAACACACTTTTCGTTAAGGTAGTACATCACGTACAGCAATTTGCTATATCTGTGGGTGTGGAATATGGAACAACACATAAATTGGCCCGGTTTTTTATCAAGGAGCACTGACAGGCAATTGGTACCATGACTTTATTCTAAACGTTACTGTCAAAGATTTTATGGAAAATACAGTACCTTTAAAGGATAACAATTGTGTTTGGTTTAGACAGGACGGTGCGGCTCCTCACAAAATAGCACTCACGTAGCGAGAATTTTCATTAATATAGTCGTTGGATGGGTCTACATGGATCCACAGAATGACCACCTCGGTCACCTTTTCTAACTCCACTACATTTTTAATTGTTAAGGAGAATTCGTGCTTTGGTGTATGTTCAACGTCCACTAAATACGCACGATTTGTGTGCCAGAATAACTAATGCGTTCCGCCTGATCTCACACCATGAACTAGAAAAAGTATCACGCAATATTTTGCGAAGAGCACAGCTTTGTGTTGGTGCTGACGGCAGATACTGTGGTTTAAATAACCTTGTATATTTTTGTTTCATAAAATCAAATCTGTAAATAAATTGGTGCAGCCGAATATGATGAGCAGGTCTGTTCAATCAATAATTTTATTATGAATAACTTACTATAATTCTTCAGATAAATTTTCTCATGTTTTGTACTATTAAATTGTTGCAACTTTTTTAAAATTTCCTGTATCCACCCAACCAGGCCTTCAACTGTTATAAACATTTTGTTGAATAAATTTTCTATTTTAGTCTCAAAGCCCATTCAATAGATGATTATGTTATAAATCGATATATGCCTCTGTCAATCCTTATTACCATTTTTCTACATTTCAGTATTTACAAATTATTTTTAAAATTCAAGCATCAATGGTCGAAAACTGTAATAAAGTATGTAAAAATCTTTAATTTTTATTTTAGAGAGATAAGCATGAAAATAAACGTCATTGACCTACATGTTACAATCATAGATTTATAGACGGCCCTTAATTTAGCAAAGATTTTGCGGTTTCAGTTTTGAGGAAAGGTGAGCTAAGTCACTTTTTTTAATTTTCTATATCTCCGTGACTTTTGTAAATTTTCAAACCAAACTTTTTGGATATGAATAAGGATGCAACATAGATATTTTTTTCAATTGGGTACATTTTTATATATCGTTCCATATAAAAATTAATTTTGAATTTAGTATGAAAGACCTTTCATTGAGATGAAATGAATATTTCTTTGGAATATCTATCTTCTTATCAAAATTTTTGTAATTTACATTATTTATCTATCTCGTATACTTATAGAAATAAACCGTGTAGCCACCATTTTTGGATACCTTGTGTATATATATATATATATATATATATATATATATATATATATATATATATATATATATATATATATATATATATAATATATATATATATATATATATATGTATGTATGTATGTATATATATATTACATCTGAGGCTGCGTTACCTGTTTTTCGAAATGTATTGAATGCCAAACGTCCCAATCTCAGACTCAGGTCTATTTCTGTGTAGTAAAATACGCGTTATTGACTACAATAAAATTCAAGAAACTATTATGAATCTAAATTGTACATTTGTTTAGTAGAAATTCATTTTCCTAGTACATCTGAATATTAGTGCTCTTATTATTATATTTTCCTTTAAACGCATTTAATAAATTTCCACTCTGGGAATAAGAGCCTCATAATGGCATATCAACTTAAATTTCTCCAAAATATATTGATGATTTGAAATTCTGTGAATGTCTGGTTTTATCCCAGGGAAAATTTAAACCTTTCTATTATGAAAAGCAATACTTTGTAATAAAGTGGATGCTGATTTAATTCAATAAATTATATGTTGATAATACCAACTTATCGTTCACGAAATATCTAAAAAGATGCAAATGTTCTTATTATTTCGTACTTCAGATCAAATCATTATCTTTTAACTGTGTTACATAGATTTGTTACAGATGAAGATTTATTTTAACAAAAATAAACAAATGCTAGCATGATATCTGAGAAATCATCAATGAGAAAATGCAATTAATAGTGACCACCCTTCCATTCGAATTTTATCGCATACTGTTGCTACATTTCATCTTTTTTACAAAACGTATCGGCATAAAAAATTTTTTATGACTACTGTAACAATCTACTAAACGTACCACGAAAGCAGATTTATGTCGACTTTAATTCTATGAATAAATGTCTTTTACTAAACTTTAAATCTCAAATGTAAATAATACTCACTTTAGCAGATAGCATAGTCGTAAAATCTATTTCACAACTCCTACGGTGAGATAACCACAAAAACTTAGCAAATAATAACTGAATAAAAACAAACTACCACCGTTTATTTATTTTTTTCTCTGAAATCCATAAAAAGCAGTGGACGTTGCCAGAAAATACATCAAATTTAATAATACAACAAATAATTTTTACTGAATTTCTTTTGACACAAGACAATCATATGTGAACGCGCCATAAAACAAAATATTAAAATATCACTTCATTTTCTTTTACATTGTTCATCGCTGATCGCGTGATTTTGAACAAAAAATAAATAAATAATGCCGATTCCGGAACATCCTCCCACCTTCTGATTATCTTGTATAATCAGAACTAATTCTAAAGGTAGAGGAATTGTCGAAGTCACTTGTTATAAAATCAGTTTTTCAGGAATTTTCAGTAGCCTTCTAGCTCTGCTGTGTCTAGGAGTATCCTTGCTTGAGGATACATCCAAACTTGTAGCTTTATTATTTTCACTGGATTGTGGAAAATCGTTGGTTTCGGACAGTCAGTAGACGAAGCTAGCTCTAGTGGATATATTCTTTGTACAAGTAGTAAAAGCTCATGTCCTGATGTTTGAATTCTTATGAGTCGAACTTTCTTGTCTCTACCAGGTATAAGTTCTGTGATTGAACCTAAAGTCCAATCAATTCGTTTTTTGTTATCAGATCCGATCAATACAACATCACCGACAAATATAATTTGCTCTTGGTGTTTGTTCTTTGCTCGTTCAATTAATGCACCTAAATATTCGGACCTGAAGCAATCTTTCAATTCTTTTTGCAATGACTGCCGATATTTCAGTCTCTTGCTTAATGATTTTTGTTCCACAGTATCCAGATCTGGGAGATTGCATTCTTCTATACTCTGTAGAAACATAGATGGGGAGATAGGTTTCACAGTTGCGTCTTCCGAAAGGTATGTTAACGGTCTTGCATTTATTACACTTCCCACATCTGTCAAAATTGTGTTCATTTCTTCATAGGTGAGGTAAGCATGACCTAATACTTTTTTGAGATATTTCATTATTCTGAAAAGCCTTTCTGAAAAACCACCCCATCATGCTGCAGTTTGAGGATTAAATTTCCAGTCAATAGCATTGACCAAACTGTATTTTTGTATTCGTGACCAATCTAGGCTTTTCAATAAGTTAGCTGATCCAGTAAAGTTTGTGCAGTTATTGGAATAAATGACAGCACACCTTCCTCTCCGTGCTACGAAGCGTCTGAGTCCCATCAAAAATGCCTCTGTCGAATCAGCGGTCACTAACTCTAATTGCACGACTCTGTATATTAGGAAAATATCAATATCCAACTTTTCTCCATTTTCTTCAAGTATAACGGATCGACCATGTATATACCCGTGATCTGAAGCACGTTAGCATCCTTTATTCTATTTTCCGGTAGAGGCGCACTATCTCTCCATAAACTCTTCCTAATGAATCGTTTGCAGACAACACACTGTTCTAACACTTGTTTTACATTTATACGACCATTAAGTATCCTGTATTTTTCTCTCAATAAATTAAGTAGGATCTGTAATCCAGCGTGACAATGCTTTACATGTACGTACATGATATATGATACGTTTTACAACTTCATGCTTTGCTGGCAGGACTATAGGTTTCAGAAAATCTTCATTGTCTTTCCTGTACGTTATTTTAGTCTGTAGTCGAATCATATCTTCTTCGTCTTTCCATGTCTGTAAAGCTCTCAATCTGTTATCATTCTCGAAAAAAAATGCTTCTTCCTGAATCATACGTAGAGTCTTTAATTCAGCTTCTTTAAATTCAGATGACGTCAGGTCTCCTTCTCTTTTCACTTCGGTACTTCTGCAGTTATGCCTAAAACGTAATATCCATGCGACCATCCGTATGATTTTTACATAACTCGCGAAATATCTGTAATACCAACTATCTTGTTTAACATCAGAATTCATTACCATGGAAACTGACTTTAAGCGTTCCTTCCTAATTTAATTTTCGCCCTAATCTTGATTACTAGAGAGCGTATGTTTTTTAAACTCTGCTGAATCTCTCAAGCAAGCTGGAACCTCCCACCATCTCCTGGCAGCTAGCTGTCCTGCCCCACATCCACGAGTTTGCAAGTCTGCAGCTTTTTTATCACTTGGCACATACCGGGTGTCCCAAAAATGACTGATGGATTTTAAAATTCAATAACTAGCAAACGGTGACAGATATTTAAAAAATTCTTGCAGCAGGGTTATGTATGATGTCGGGAGTTTTTTTACTGTGATTCTTGATTTTAGTTCGAATTTTAAACAATAGGTGGCGCTGAGAGCAGTTGTCGCTCATTCGAGGCCGAAACTGACGTCACTCAGCATTGATGCGAAGAAAGGAGATTAAGGCTATGGAGTGAGTCTCATTCGCCAGTACAATCTTTTGCTCTTAGGCCCCGATTCGGAACTCATTCAATATGATTTCAATGGAATGCGTTGCTGCCATGGAAACAACAAATTCTTCGATAGTGGAATACATTGTTCAGATCAAGGCATGAATTTAACAAGCAGTATTCGAGTTTGCTGGCGATTTTACATTTATGAGTATTTATAGGAATGTTATCTAACCAATATGAAAATTCAGCCTCGCGAGATGACGGCAATGCAGGTATGTGAGAGCTGCACAGAAATCGAGTCCGTCACATCTTCATTCATTATTTTGCTACGCAATCTGCTAGTGAGTACTTTTAAAAGAGTGTACACTATTTATCGAAAATGGTTTATTTCACCTAGTAGTTTTAAAATACGATAAATAAAATATTCTTTAAATCAGGCCATAAAAAGTAATTAAACCAGGAAAATAAAAGTTCATAAATGTAAAATTGCCTGCAACTCGAATACTGCTTGTTAAATTCATGCCCTGATCAGAACGCTGTATTCCACTATCGAAGTATTTGTTGTTTCCGTCGCAACAACGCATTCCACTGAAATCATATCGAATGAGTTCAGAATCGGGGCTAAGAGCAAGATTGTACTGGCGAATGAGACCCACTCCATAGCCTTAATCTCCTTTCTTCGCATCAATGCTGAGTGACGATAGTTTCGGCCTCGAATGAGCGCCAACCGCTGTCAGCGCCATCTATTGTTTGAAATTCGAACTAAAATCAAGAATCACAGTAAAAAAACTCCCGACATCATACATAACCCTCCTGACAGAATTTTTTAAATATCTGTCACCGTTTGCTAGTTATTGAATTTTAAAATCCATCAGTCATTTTTGGGACACCCGGTATATCGATGATTGGAGGACTACTTAATCTTCTGATCTCTAGAACTCTATTTCGTGCAAATACTGACCAATTGTTATTTCTGGATATCCAAGCGAGTACTGTAGATGAATCGCTCTAATAATACCTCTTCATATTTTTCCAACCGACGGAATCTACAATAATTGCGCCAAACGAGCTCCCATAGTTGCCGCCAATAATTCCATTCTTGGTATCGTGACATTCTTCAAAGGTGAAACTCTCGCTTTGGCTGCTATGAAAACTAACTCTACTTGGCTTCCAATTTCTATTCTAAGTAATATAACTGTTGCGTAAGCATCTTTACTTCCATCTATAAATGTGTGAAGTGAACACGCTTCTATGTTTCCTGGAGTCATTTTCTTGTATCTTGGGATCTCTATATTCTTCAAAACTGTTAGTTCTTGTAACCATAGTAAAAATTATTTACGTAACTCACCAGTTATCTCTTCATCCCATTTGAAACCTAATTTCCAGGCTCTTTGCAACATTATTTTCGGACAAATCATGACTGGCGACGTAAAACCAAATATTTTATGGACAGCGGAGGATAACATACGGAGTTTAGTGATCTTTTCTGTGTCAAAATCTTGTAACTAGATTAGATTGAACTTTAACATGTTGGAATTCTTATTCCAAACAAGTCCTAAAACATTAGTTTCATTCGTGTTTGGCGCTTCTTGGCGATCACCTGTAAACTCCCGCTGTCTTAGATCAAAACTACCTTTTTCCATGAGCAACTTAGCATTTTCGTTAAATTTTTTCAATTATTCTTTGCTGTTTACACTGGTTGCGACATTATCCACATAAAAACTGTGCAACAGTCTATCTTTAAAACTTTCAGAAAAATCTGGAATCCTTCGGATGTGATATTCCATGACTGACGAAAGAAGAAATGGACGGCATTTCACACCGAATACAACTCGGGTAAGCCTGAACATCATTAATTTCTTTTCCTTTAAGTCCTTCCACCATAAAAAACGTAGGAAATTTCGATCTTTCTCACAAATACTGATCAGTAAAAAGGCTTTCCTAATATCTGCAATTACACCAAGTTTTCTTTCTCAAAAGAGTAGAAGAACATCTGGAATGATCTCAATCAAGTTGGGTCCACATTGTAGGCATTGATTCAGAGATGGATGATTCGCTAGTCTTGCTGACGCATCAAATACAGGACGGATCGGAGTTGTAATACTACTCTCTTTTATGACTGGATGATTCGACAAGTAATTGCCATACGATTTCGTTTCGCAAGAAGGAACTTCCTCTATAATTCCTTCGTTCATCCAGTTATTAAAAACATTCTCGTATTGTTGAAACAAGTTCTTGGCGATTAACTTAGTGGTGGTGCTTTCTGAACGTTTCATCGCCAAATTAAAGTTATCTGGCAGTGTTGTTGTGTCGTCAGCCCAAGAAAGGCAAATCTCATACCGCTTTTCATCGTTTATACCTTTACAGTTTCTAAGAAATGTTCCTTAGTTTGGCAATCTATCTCTTCTCTTGACTTCTTCTCTATTGGATGTGTAATCCCGATTAATTGAAGTCTCCATAGGTTAGAGATATCCACTTCTTTCACAAATATTGATGTTACTGTCATCGCCAAGTTTTCGGATGAACATGGCTTTTCACATGGTACTTTTCCCATTAATGTACATCCAAAATACGTTTCCACTGCGACGAAACCAAAAGACAATATTTTTCTTTGATCAGTTAACATATTTCCCATAACATCAGCTCCAATTAAAACTTCTATGGTACCACAACATTGATTCACATCGCTTAACATGATGCCTCTTTCCTTTCATTCTTGTAACCATGTTCCCTGTGTAACGGTTGAACATCTCCGCATATGCTAACTTGATCTCGTACTTCGAAATTGCACCGAACTTCTTCGTTCAAATCCCTAACTCTTATTTTGTAACAGTTGTGTTGGCCTCCTTGTGTGGTAATACCGCCAAACAAAGAATGGATTATCCTTTCTTGCCGAATAGCCTCATAATGCATTTCTTCCGCCACACTTTTTGATATATACGATTTCTGTGATGCCGAATCTAACAATAAACGAACAATCTTATGCTTACTTTCAGAAACTAGCTTCACCTTCAAGGTCTGTAAGAACACTTTGCTTGTATTTCTAATTTTTCTTTTTCCTTTCTTTCTGAAACAGCATTTTCTAAAACGTTCTGTACAAATTCAGGATCACCTTTATATACCTTACAATTCAAAATTAGATCCTTAAGCGTCACAAGAGTAGCTATTGGGGCTTTTTCAAGGACTTGCTCGGCTAAGAAGATCAAATCTTCTCTTTTAAAACCTTTAACCAATTTAAACATCGTGGGAATTCTTTATTTCATTTAATTCTTATTAACACTTTTAAACTAAATATGATAGATAACTTTGTTTAAACTAGTCCCTGTCCTGGACGCGGACGCCGCTAATATATATGTAAGAATCTACTAAACGTACCACGAAAGCAGATTTATGTCAACTTTAATTCTATGAATAAATGTGTTTTACTAAACTTTAATTCTCAAATATAAATAATACTCACTTTTGCACCTTTGTGCTCGCATAGTCGTAAAATCTATTTCACAACTCCTACGGTGAGATAACCACAAAAACTTAGCAAATAATAACTGAAGAAAAATCAAGCTACCAGCATTTATTTATTTTTCTTTCTGAAATCAGTAAAAAAAAGAGTGGACGTTGCCACAAAAGGCATCAAAACTTGGTTTTCCTGAATTTCTTTTAACACGAGACAATCACATGTGAGCACGAAATAAAACAAAATATTAAATTATCACTACAAGTCTTTTTTTTTTACATTGTTCATCGCTGATCACGTGATATTGAACAAAAAAAAATAAATAATGCCGATTCCGTAACAACTACCTCTGAAAAAATATTTATTCAAATATTTGTTAATTAGTTAGTTTAAAAATACACAATCTATTTATTTTTTGAAATGTATAAAATGAAGTTAGATTTATATCTTAATATTTTATTTTTTTTATAATAGGAAAGTGTGAGCATCATTATCCAGAACTGTATATCAGTAACCTGAATGGTCATTTCACCTATAAAAATAAATTGTTTAGTAATATGTTCGTAAAGTGCCGTCAAACACTGAATGCGTAACTGTTAATCTTCATATCTATATTACGAGGGACGTAGCGAAAGTAAGATTAGTCTTTTTTTTTCATACGGAAACTTTATTGCCAAAAAACAATACACCATGGCATCATGAACTATACGTCTTGCACTATTTTTCGACATTGTCACCACCGACATTGAGACATTTTTCGTAGCGTGCAATTAGTTTGAAGAAACAACTCTGTTAAAAACTCAGTGCCTGCGATGCAAAGAATTGCCACACAGCGTGCTCCACCTCAGTATATTTTTTGAAAGTGACGTCTTGAGAGTGCAGGTTTCAATGCAGGGAACAGGTGAAAATCCAATAGGGCAAGATCTGGGCTGTAGGCCGGTGACAAAATCTCTCCCATCCGAAGCGATGGATCTGATCTTGTGTGAACATTGCTGTGTGTGGTTTTGCGTTCTCGTCCAAGAGTACAACACGCACTTCCATTGTCAGTAGTATGTCTGCTATCGTGATTTGTATTCGAATACAACGGGCACGCCGGTCTGCTGCTACTCTCACTTCTTCGGCGTTCTGCTCGTGCGTCATTGTTCCCACGCTGAAGCTCCTTCTGTCGTTGAACAGCAATGGGTATGGATTCTTATGAAAATTGTTTGTTTCATCTGGTGTACCATCATATTTTTAAAAAATTGACGAAAGTTACTTTCAGAACGTCCCTCGTCTATAGGATAAACATGTCCGTGAGTAACTCTGTCGTTTTTTTTTACTTTCATAATAACTGGCGGTTAAATTTCCCTTTTATTGCAATTTGTTAAACTTCTAAACATCGTACATTTTCAATTTTTACACCGTCGAATAGGAAAAAAAATTTCTTTAAAATGTAATTTGTTTGATAACGTCGAGTCAAACCTTTTCAATTGGTTAAATTTTCCATTTTCCATCCGCTATGTCGATGATTGCTTCGCATTACTGGATTTTAGTGATATAGATATCCCTCATATTCTTTCTGTTATGCACTCTGTAGATGAGCATACACAGTTTACATCTGAATGGGAAAATAACAACCTACTACCTTTTCTTGTTTTTATAATTTACCGCGAAAATGACTCATTCCAAACCACTGTTTACCGTAAACCATTCGCAGTTTCTTTACCCCAACATTGTCTTTCATCTCACAATGCTATCAAACATTGGTTGTTTATAATTGATGAAATAACAAAGCAAATAAATAGACGAGGCCTTGGATCGAATATATATTGAGTTACGAAAGAACATTACACAATGACAAAAACATAGTAACTAAAATGAAAATTGAACATCACTTATATTTATAAATTCGTCTGGGATTCTGCAGTCATGTTCCCGGACGTGCGATAAAGCTTACACAAACGTATCATCCAATAAAATTTAAGATGTAATGCTACGATTACAATTACGATACGATATACTAACACCCGCCCATAATCTAGCATTACATTAGAAAACACAGAATAAAAAATTACAATAAACAAACATTAAAAGTATGACAGAGTTAAAACATTACTTATACAATCAGCAAAGAACCAACAATTCATAAAATTTAACTTTAGGCAATGCCTTTGTAAACATATCAGCAATTTGCATATTTGTAGGAATATATTCAATTTGATATTATTTTCTTTTACAACATTACGAACAAATTTTAGTTTTATATCTATATGTTCCTTCTACCATAACTACTTTCATTACTGATACATTTTATGCAAGACTGATTATCCTCTAAAATAACTAAATCCTTAATACTTACAATTTCACAAGCAATATTTTTGAACCACAACAGGTCTTGCAAACTTTTAGTTAAGGCAATGACTTCAGCTTCAGTTGAAGATAATGCAACTGATTTTTGTTTATTACAACACCAGAGAACAGGCATGTTACAAAACATTAAAATGTAACCTGATACTGATTTTCTATCATTTGTATTAGCCCCCCAATCAGAATCAACATACATAGAATTTAGGATCAGATTTTTGCTTTTTATACACAAGTTTTAAGGACAAAGTTCCTTTCAAATATCTTAAGATTTTCTTTAGTGCAATCCATGCAACTTCAGTAGGATTTTCCTGCATTTGACTCAAACAATTAACACTATATAAAATATCAGGTCGTGAAATATATGCTAAGTACAATAAACAACCTACAAGTTCACGGTATGGACCATTAAATGGTTTTCCATTTTTGAAATCAGATGGAGTGGATTTAGGAGAAATAGGAATATCACTAGGTTTACATTCTAGCATATTAAATGTACTTAACAATTTAATTATATAAGACCCTTGATCCATTATTAAACTATCAGATTTAAATTTCATTTGAATACCCAGAAATTCTGAAACACATTCTGATTTTGACATATGAAACTCTTTAGAGCAGGGGTTCTCAAACTATGGTACGCGTACCAGTACTGGTACGTGAAGCTCTGGCAACTGGTACGCAGAAGTCTAATACTGGTACGTGAAATAAAATACAAAATGCAGCATGTTATTATGGAATAAAAAACGGCTTGTCTTTATTTACTTGGAAGTTTAAAAAAAAAAATTCGAATGCTATTTAGGATCTGTAAACGCTTTTTCTATTTTTTTGTTACGAGAAATGTTTGGTATAGCAGACTTGCGGAAATTCGCACGCACCGCTTATCATAGAATCAGTTTTTCAGAATTAAAAACACAATTATTAGATTTATATGCATAAAAATGGAATTTTTTAATAAAGACCTAATTTTAAATTAATATATGAATGAAGTATTTTTAATTAGCTGAAGAACTGTTTTTAAACAGGCTTTATAAATGGAATTATCTGAAAGAAAAATCTGAATGCTTGGAAGTAGGTGGAGCTATTGTGGGTAGGAGGAGTTAAAACAAAATAACATTCCAAGTGTAATTTATAACCCATTGTTCTCTTTGTACTAGAAGAGCTTCTAGGAGGTTTTGAAATGAAAGTCTTATTTCAAACATAATTCCTAAATTAATTCATTGTGTTAATTGAAATATTTTTCTTCTCTTGTACAAAAAGTGTTATAGTTTCCCCCTATTTCATGGAAATCAGTTTTTAAGAGAATAAGGTTACTTAAAATGGTCAAGAGAGTAATGTTATTTAACACGTTGACAGACACTTGCGGCTATACCCATCAAAGCGAAGTTCACTATGTAGCATGACGGCAATAGCCGTGGAAAACGAAACGGTCGTTTTTAGACACTACGGCTATAGCAGCACAAATGTGCATTTACCGGCGTACAAGTAGAAGCCCAGTGTCATGTTTTGGAAACAATTTTTTAGGTTGAAGTTCGTTTTCCACCTGTTATACGAGTTGAAGCTTTAGTATGTACGTGCAGGGTGGCTAGTGGTCAGGGAAAATACAGTAAAAAAAATGATAATTACCAGAATATTCTTATAGAAATATTCAAATTAATTATTTGATCGAACAATCAACATAAATTTTTCTATAAGAATATACTGGTGTTTATCACTATTTTTAATTGTATTTTTCCCTGAGCACTAGCCACCCTGACGTGGTTGTGACGGAAGTAGTGCAACCTAATTAAAGGTGCTGAATTAATCAAAATTAAGTTTATTTAAGCAGAAAGAGTAAAACTATACTCGGATTGGAAATAGAATCAACATATGTTTTGAGGTGGTATATTCATAAATGTGTGAAGAAACTTGCAAGTGCTTGCATATACTGAGCGACATTATTGTCACATTTAAAGGTATCCAGATTATTAATACGGTTGTATTCAGCCTATGTTAAATGCGCTAACTAAGCTTTGGATAAGACATTCGTTTCTCATTTGAGACACCCTGCCACTGTTATCTCCCGAGAGAGGAAAGAAGTGAACTTATTCAGCTCTCCTCTCCTGTGATGGATTACTGGAGTCCACATTCAAAAGAATGAATGTAACATAATTTTCGCTGACGAGAATATCAGAATACCGTCTAATATCGTCAAAGTCTGTTTGTGTTTAGCACAACATACCTCTGTGAATGTGCTTTTCCCCCCCTTTGTTATATGAAAAACATATACAGGAATAAACTAAACATCGAATCTGACTTATGACTAAAACTTGCTAATATTGAGCCAGACATGAGGAAGTTGTGCTTGATAAAACACGCCCACTCTTTTCATTAGTCTTCTATAACAGTATATGAATAAATGTGCACCAATATGTACTTAAATATTAAAGTTTTTTTACTATACCAAAATACTGTATTTTGATAATTGTGCATTATTAAAAATTAAATTAATTTGATAAATGCATTATTAAAATTTAATGGTGATACTACTTTTTACTTGAATGTTATTATAAAACAGTCAATTTAGTAATGTAATCATTTATTTTAAATACAGTAAAACCTGCTATGACGGAAACACAAAACCCGGAGAGATATTGCGTTTTAGACAGGTTTTTCTATATTAGCTTTACGTTTGTCACCTGGTGGTACGCGGAAGTATGAACTTCGATTTTGCGGTACGTCGGTCTGAAAGTTTGAGAACCCCTGCTTTAGAGAGTAAAGAAATAACTACATTAGTTTCATTTAAATCTGAACCTGCTATAAGCATATCATCAACATACAGAGCAATAATTATTTTATGATCATTACTATAACGAATAAAAATACAAGGTTCATTATCAAGAGATTTTAATTTTGAAACAAATTCAAGAAACCTTTAAAACCATTGTCGTGGGGCCTGTTTCAGGCCATATAAACTCCGTTTGAGTTTACATTTTAACCCACTTTCGTCATCATAGCCTTGCGGCTGATCCATAAAAACAAGTTCATTTAACTTACCATTCAGGAAAGCTGTTTTTACATCCAAAACAAATGCATGTAAGTCATCATTTAAAATCACAAAAAGCACTAAACGTAAAGCTGGCATACTTATTACAGGGGCGAAAGTTTCACTACAGTCTAGTCCTTCTTTTTGCATAAATCCACGGGCTACAAGTCGAGCCTTATAACGTCCATCTCTTTTGATGGTATACACCCATTTGCAGGAAATAGCTCGTTTGTCAGGTGGTAATTTTTCGAGATCCCAGACGTTGTTGTCTCGAAGCTGGTAGACGGGAGGTGCTGGGTTCGATCCCAATCGCGCCCGTCGGCCTAATCGTTCGGAGTTTTCGTGGTTTTCTTCGAGCCGTGGATTTATCCATGCGTAAATACGGATTAGGTTCCCTTAGAAAGACCCCCACGAAGGGCACTCCCCCTGGGCCTATATCCCTAGTGTAGATAATTGGCCGTCAATAATCAACCCAACCCAACCCAACCCAGACGTTGTTGATTTTCATGCTTTCTATCTCTGTATCCATAGCTTCCTTCCATAAACGTTGTTCATCAACAGGGAGAAATTTGATCTCATCAAAAGATAAAGTTTCTTGTTGGCAAAGTAATGCTTCATACACCTCAGGAGCTGGATACCCAATAGGTTGTTTTCTTGATCTCTCGGATTTTCTCATTTTATCTTCTTTCTCTTCAGAATCCTCTGATTCTTCACTAGTTCTTTCTTGAGCATCTGGGTTAATTTCACAATCAGTCAATTCTGAATTTTCCACTATGTGTTGCTTTGAGTTTATGGTATGCTTCTTCTCTTCATCAAATTTGACATTTCTTGAAATAGTTATGCGTTTCGTCTCAGGATCTAGCAATCGATATCCGATTGAAGAATAACCTTTGAAGATCATATGTTTAGACCTATCATCAAGCTTCTTACGATGAACGGAAGGAACTAACATGCAGGCACTGCATCCAAAGACACGTATGTGCTTCAACTCGGGATATTCTCCCAATTTTAAGAAATACGGCGTTAAGTTCTCAGTGGAGCTGCTTGGCATTCGATTTTTCAAGTAAGCTGCGGTAAGAATAGCTTGACCCCAAAAAGTCTTAAGTAAATGTGATTCAGCAATTAAAGCCCTTCCTATATCCAGGAGCGATCTATTGCATCTTTCAGCAACTCCATTCAAAGCTGGAGTATATGGAGGAGCGGGATCAATCACTATACCAAGATCTCGAGTGAAATTCACTAAATCATTGCTTAAATATTCTTTTCCGTTATCACATCTGATTTTCTTTACTGTAGGATTGGTTTTTAAGAAAACTTTCAATTCTTCTGAAGCTTCACTTTTATGCTTCAATAATCGAACTTCAGTAAATCGTGAAAAATCATCTATGATAGTCATAAAATAGCATTCACCAGAAAAAGTTTTCGGAACAATAGGGCCACATATGTCAGAATGAATAGCAGTCATTGGGGTACTTTCTCTTTTCCTAGGTCCTCTTCCCATTGGTGTTGCACTGTGTTTTGCTAGAACACAAACATCACAAAAAGAAAGTGGTATTGGAAGTTTTATTTCCTTCAACACTTTGTTACTTGGATGGCCCATTCTGCGATGCCAAATTTCAGAATCACTTTCTTTTGATGTGAGAACAGTTTCATAATTTGGGACAAAATAACTAACATATTGTCCATTTGAATCACGTCCACCAAAACAAAAACGATTTCTTCCTTTTTCTATGAACACCTTTTCATTCTTGAAAATAACTGCATAATTTGTATTTTCGATTTTTCTAACGGAAATCAACTGTCCACTTAAAACTGGTACGTAAAGAGCATTATTTAGTGTAATTTCCATTCCGTTTGATAATTTTTCAATAATATTTCCAACACCTTTAATTTCAAGATTCGTTGTTTTCGACGCACACTTAATAGTTCCTGAAGATCGCTGTAAAAACGTGAAATATTTCTCATTAGAGCACATATGGGAAGTCGCTCCAGAATCCACTATAAATTCAGTCTTTTTAACGTTCCCCGCAACAAAAGATACCGCTGAAGAAGCAAATTTTTCCTCATTTGAATTTTTAACAGCTTTACAGTTTCGTTTAAAATGGCCAGGAAGTCCACATTTGAAACAAATAAGTTTCTTTCTACAGTATTGAGCTATGTGCCCCTTTGAATTACAGTTTTTGCACACATATTCTTTGCGAGTTGATACAAACGCGGTATTATCATGAGCAGTTTTGGACTGCACTTTTTCTTTCTTAGAGTCGAGCAGAAGTGCTTCAGCATCTAACAGCCGTTGTGTGACAAAATCTAGAGTCAAAACAGTATTCGGTTGATTTTCTAACGCAGTTTTAACATTTTCAAATTTGTGAGGCAACGACATTAGAATATAAACAATAGTATCGGTTTCACTTACTTCAGCACCGAAAATTTTAAGTTCCGAAATTAATTTATTTATTTCATCAATGTGACTTCTCATAGACGCAACACGATCCTTTTTAATAGTTGCTAACCTCTTTCTAATTAAAATTTGATTAACTGCACACTTGGTATCATATGTTCGTTCTAATTTATTCCATATCTTATGCGCAGTATTTTCTTCTTGCAATGACGCAAGAACCCCATCGCTTAAAAGCGATAATAATAAAGCATAAGCCTTTTTCGATTTTACAACTTCCGCAGTTTCAGTTGTCGCTTCATTGTCTAAAAATTTATCCAAATCTTTCGCCGCAAATATGGCTTTGACACGCCTTTTCCAAACAGAAAAATTTGTACCGTCCCCGTCAGTAAGAGCAACTCCGTATAATTCTGCCAGTCATGTTCCCGGACGTGCGAGAAAGCTTACACAAAAGTATCATCCAATAAAATTTAAGATATAATGCTACGATTACAATTACGATACGATATACTAACAATAATACCTCTGTTCATCGCGTCTTAAAGATTTGTTCATCTGAGAGTTTACTCAAAACAGAATTAGACCATATTAAATCCATTGCCATTGACCGGGGTTATTCTGTTGAAATCGTTGATTCATTTCATAATAAACTAATTAAACGTTCACATTCCAACGTTAACAATGTTTGTATGAAAATTTAATTATACTTCCAACTTTTCTGAAAATTAGTCATCAAATATCCAAAAATTTCAAAAGGTTCGATTTTAAAGTAGTTTATGCACCATTTAACAAAATCAAATTTACAGATCTCAAACATCCAATTGACAGATTTTCACACTGGGGTATTTACAGAATATCTCGCGAGTGTGATAGAACGTACATAGATCAAACTAAGCGACCTCTTAATGAAAACTATGTTAAAAATTATGACATTAAAACGATCTGCTATTGCTGACCTTTGCTGGTCTAACAATCACAGTTTTAGTTTTTCAGAAAGTTTAATATTTCAGAAGTGCTCATCGATTTACGACCTTGATTTTTGTGAAGCTTATCATATATGGAAGATTTCAAGCAGCTTAGTTAATGATATGTCCAGTACACCAAATTTTTCAAATGTCTGGCTGCCTTTCGTTTAATTCATTCTCTGCACTTCTCCCTCTCTCCTTTTTCTCCGCCGTAGTTAAACTAGTCCAGACTGGCGGAGTGCTTCTGATTGGTCTCCTCCGTCACGGGGAACTAATGACTCTGCTGTTGTTTTTAAACACTCATCACCATTCCATCTTGGCCTCGAGCGGGAGACGCAAGCATACTTATATGTCCTAAACTTTTAAATCTGTTTTTAATCTTTTTAACTTTGACACTGATGATGAAGCTTTAGAGACTCCGAAAGATCTGTTTGCTACTTTACATGTATTTTATTTGTGCTATTTTTTATGTTGATCTTAAATTTTAGTATATGACAATTTTTTCATTCATATTTTAAAGGGATAGACAGTTGTTTAAAAAATGAAAAACTGTCTTTTAATTAAAAATTCACATGTTAATATACATAGTTACTAACCAGGGGATCCAACTCGGACTTCCCAGGATGCAGAATATAGTGGAAAACCAACTTATTTTATATTGAAAACTGTAATTCTTTTTTACATTTAATATATAATTTTTTTAGATTGCCCACTAACAACATTAAAAAGCATTTTTATATGAAAAAAATCAAAAGGGTATTCAAGTAAAGTTTTGAATTTTATTAAAAGCGTTACTTTTGTACCAGGACTTACCAGGACTTACCAGGACTTAATAATAGCCATAGAAATTTTCAAAGATTTTACTACTTAGAGCAACCTTTCTGATTCTGATATTTTCCGTGGTTTAAGCGTGTAATTCGATTACATCTCTGTTAAATTTGTGTTTAATAATATTATTATTTATTATTTTTTTAGTTTATTGATGAAGTTTTAATTTTGTTGTAGAATATTAGCCGAAAACAAATATTGATCAATTTATATTGTTTTAATTGCAAACCGGTTAATCTTTCATAATCCTACTGCGATAGAGATATATTTTTAAAAAATCAAACTTTAAAATTACTTTAAAGAACCATAAAAATAAACAAATGTAGATACAGTTTTCAAACATATTGTATTTGGAAGATTTATTTCCCTATTAGATGGTGTAAAAATTGAAAATGTGCGATGTTTAGAAGTTAAAAAAATTGCAGTAAATAAAAATTTAATAGGCGAATGTTGCCATCGTCGATGTGAGGTCAACGATACTCACGAACATTTTTTTATTTATAATATAGATTTTAAGTCCCTAATAAAGCAATGTTTCAAAATGACGCACTTGTTCATTGTAGTACGATGGTGTCGCGTCAATTCGTCGCGCACAATTCATCGCAGCGACAATTCATCGCAGCGTCAATTCATCGCAGAGCAATTCATCGCAGCGTCAATTCATCTCAGCGACAATTCGTCGAGGCGACAACTTATCGCAGCGTCAATTCGTCGTGGTGTCAATTCGTCGCGACGTCAATTCGTCGCAACGAAAATGTTTTTGAAGGCTATGATGATAAAATAAAGATAATTTAGTAAAAAATATTTAATGATAATTTGTTTTTTACATATAATTGCATGTAAATTGTTAGTTATAATTTATATCTAAAAAACTAATTATCATTAAACATTTTTACTAAATTGTCTATATTTTATCATCATAGTCTTCAAACACATTTTCGTTGCGACGAATTGACGTCGCGACGAATTAACGCAGCGATGAGTTGTCGTCACGACGAATTGCCCTGCGATGAATTGTGCGCGATGAATTGTTCCGCGATGAATTGTGCGCGACGAATTGACGCAGAACCTAGCACGAGCTCCCCTGCTCAGCGTTGCCCTGACAGGTGATAATAACTTTAAATAAACATCAAATTTGTCTGATTATATATTTTTTAACCAATTTTGTATGAAGTTATATTTTTCAATAAAAAATTCGGGAAAATATACTGATATTTATTAGTAAAAGCACTCGTAAGAAGACATTTTCTTGTTTTGCACGTAGGGTTGTTTCATAGTTTTAAAAATATACAGATCTTGTTGTCCAAAATTTTTGAAATTTTTATCGATTATAAACATTTTATAGAGTTTGCAGCCCGTGTAAAATAGTCGTAAAAATATTGTTAAATAGTTGTAAAAGAGATATGATTTTTCTCGCCTTTTTTTCGTTTTCGAGTAGGATCCTTTACCATAACAAAAAACAAATAATTATTATCGAACGAACTCTCTGAAATTTTAATCGGTTATAAATCTAACTGTATCAAAGCTTTCGTTAAAATGTTGTTCAAAAATATGGATATTTAGTAATGAAAACATGAGCCAAATCCGCGCTGAAACATCCCGCGTTTTGTTGTCTTTATCAATAATTTATCAAATTTAATTTATTTGAAATATTTCTGCTCATCCGAACGTTTCGAAAGTTTTGTAGATTATGTAAATCTCGTCTGCCGAGATGTTGTAAAAGGTTATGTCGAAATAGGGACATTTAATTAATTTCAGCGTAGAAAAAAGATAGACTCAGGGAGGCGCGAATTGATCGGTGGTCGCGAATTTTTTGAAAGGGGTAAAATTCGTATATTCGGAAACCGACTGCACCGTCAAAAGGTAGAAGGTCTTAGTTTTAAATAGGTAAGTTTTTTGAATTAGTACTCTCAAAATTTAGCCCTAACGAGTGTCCCACAAAGAGAAAACAAAATCAATCGCATTAACGACCGTTTTTGAAAAAAAATATTTTCAAAGGGTTAAAAACAATATTTTTTCGAATTGATTACGACGTTTAAAACAAAAAAGTACAAAAATTAAGATTATGTCTTTTTTCTGTATCATGAATGGTTCGGCCGATAGACGTTAAGGCAAACGGCCAAAATAAAACATCATTTTGTTCTTTCCTTATACGCGCTCGGGAAAGCATGCGCGGGCAGTCCTCCGATTTTCAAAAAAAGAAAAACTTGTTGATGAGTTTTTAATTAATATTTTGGCAAACTATCCAAAAATTATAGATTTCACGTTTAGGTGCATTAGAACCTGCCTTGGACTATCCTCATAAAAATGTTCAGACCTCTGTACACAGTAGATTTTCCTCGCCATCGCCAACAGACAAAATGACACGCACACACACAGAGAGTGAAATTATATATATATATAGATGTATCAAGATTTTAGGCAATATTTTTTTATTTAATTTTTGCATTTTTATCCATTTTTGCTATTTTAAAAGTCAACCGCCCCTTTAATCACCTACCTTTCTCTGGAATTCACAAAATTCTTTTCTCTGGAAAATAGCATTCAAAATATCTTTTATTAAAAGACAATTGATACAAAGCCACGTGTCAGCAGTAAGTATTGTTAAGAAATTCCTTTGAGAACGCAATTAAGTTCGGGATCCAATTTGATTTTTTGCTAATGTCGTTACGCAGTTGACCAATTAGAGGCCTGTATGTTGTAAAAATTCTGAAACCGCGGGGAAAAAAATGCAGAATGCTTTTCCGAAATAGCAAAAAATCCACCTAGACACCTATGTCTTTCGAAATGAATTTGACGGCTAAAATTCTAAAGACATCACATTATACATCGGCTGGCAAAATGTCGTCACTAATTACATTTCTAAATTAAAATAATTAAATAAAGCACAAAAAGAAAAATGTATTACAAATAGTTTGTGATTTCACAAATGGATATAGACCGGGAGACGGCAGCACAGACAATCACCTCATCGAGTTCACGGCTGAAATTCCAGAATTAGTTAAAACTCGATTCGCATATTAAAACGCAATAGGTCTGCCAAGTCATATCTTGGTGGAAAACACGTTAAAACCCAATTTTAGCGGTTGACTCGTAGGTTTACCATTGTGTTTTCCTGCACCCAAAAGTATGAAAACATGGAGAACTGGGTGCAGGAAAATACAATGGTAAACCTAAATTATTTTCAAATTAATTACAAAATTAATTACAAATTAATTTAATGATGTTTATGAATAATTTATTATTATATTTAGATAAATAATTTATTATTATATGTAGATAAATAATTTAGGTACTTCTCTATTATCCCGTCGACCACTTTTCATAACAAAAAACTATCGCCAAACTGTAAGATTAAACGCCAAAAATGCAGTCCCATGTACTTGATGTCCGAAGTATTATACGTGTTTGTTATGTCATCAAGTGGTTTTGAATTCGATATTTGCTTGTATTTTTCATTGTTTTACTGATTTATTAGTTATTTCATTCATTAAAATAACAATTGTGTCCTTAAATTCTTATATTTTATTTTTTTTATTTTTTTGATATTCCAATGGCAACGTTCTTCCGTTTATTTGGCGTTACAGTTTGTGATATTTTTTTGTTATCAAAAGTGGTCGACGGGATAATAGAGAAGTACCATAATTTATTATACATTTATCATTTTTTTTTCAATTTATACATACAAGACAAAGTAAAAATACGTTTTTTACAATATAATGGGTAACTTTCTTTTAATAATGTCAGTATTGTGTGTGAAAGTGTTTGTAAATTAGTATTTTTTTTTATCATGTATCTGATCCCTAACGCATATATAAGCGCCTCGAGCGCAGGAAAAGCACAACAAAAAAAAAAAGCTTCGCCGTATGCAGAAACCTCGCTGTGTGGCAATCTCAAAAATGCGTGAAATTCGTCAAAATCACGATCACTAAAGCATATATAAACACTTCGTGCCCATGAAGAATAAAGTCACTGTATGCAGCAACCTTGTCGTGTAGCAATATCGAAAATGTATCAAATTTGTTAAACTGCGAAAACTAACACATGTATGAGCTTTTCGCGCCCATGAAACAAAAAAATTCCTGTATGCAGCAACGTTTCTATATAGCAATCACCAAAATGCATGAAATTTGTTAAATACGCTATCACTATAATGCATGTATGAGCGATTCGCACCCATTAAATAAAACAAAACAACAGCAAAAAAAAAAGTATGTTTATTCTGTTAAATCGTTGTAGTCTCTAAAAATATAAAATTCGTTAAAACCGTAATTACTATAACAAACAGTAAAACAAATACACATTATATATAATGCTAATATAGTTTCATATTATTTTTTATAACTTAATTAAATATCGAAGAAATAGAAACTTTCTATTTTTCATTCAAATTGTTTTTATAATTAAATTAAACTAGTCGTTGGGGGCCACCGTAATACTTACCCATCATGGATATGCATAATGTAAAATATTAAAATTAAAAATGTGTCAACTACTTATAAAATGCATTTCAATTCGAAAAAAATCGTGGCTTGATGACGTCATAAACTTTAAATGCTCTATTATTGAATTGCTTAAAATAAACATCCTTATAACTCCAAAAACAATAATCCTATTAAATAGCGATTTATTGCATCTGATTAAGCGTTTCACTTCCAATTCAAATATATCTTTGAATTGAAATTTGGATGAAATACAGGGTCATGAAAAATCGAAGAGTGTGGAAAATAGGATTACAAATATCTCGGAAACTCATTATCCGATCGACTTCATGCTTTATGCAAAATTTATGTTTTTTTATTGTCTTTTATATTCACTCCTTAAAATAACCAATTTCAAAAAATTTTATATAACTTTTATCAGAATGAATATTTCGAGAGTCCGAAAAAAAATAGTTTCGGATAACCGAGTCTACTGAAATTCATTAAGCTTCTTCGCATTATTACATACTAAGTACATACCAAATTTCAAGTCTCTATCTCAATTTTTTCGGGAGATAGAGCGTTTACAGACACACAGACGGACGGCAAAAATTTTTTTTTCTAAAAATATGTTTTTCGGAATCTCCAGTGTCTGAAACGTGTAAATCCGTCATTTTTTTTTTCGATTTTCAAAACGATTACAAGACTTACCCTATACTACGTATGATGGGTAAGTAATATTAAAAATTTTTCCATCATTACAAACTTTCCGATTTTCTCCGACTTTGGATCCGATCTCGGCTCTACAGAACTGGAGACAAATGACATACCACACAGCTACTACGCAGTCAATCCGAAATAGCTTAGAACAAAATTTTAATGCACAAAATGTACTTTATAGCGCTAAATCACGTTTATTATTTAGTAAATTGGCAGTGAACACGATTCTGAATGATTACCCAACAGGTTTAAAAGTTTAACACTTCTAATTTCTGAAAACCTTCGAAGTGCTTTATATGCCTATAAATATGTATGTAATATTAAAAAAAATTACATTGTGAATTGTAAGATGCTAAATATAAGAAAAGTGATATTAAAAAACAATGATTTTTAGAGCTGACGTTGAGGCTCCTGATATGTAGATATACTAGTTTAAGTTGATACTGATTGTGCTAGAAATATTTCAGATAGAAAATCAACAACGGGATACATCATTATGTTGGGAAATTCCTTTGTAATACGATCTAGTGTGAAACAACGCTTATTTTAACTATCTTCAACCAAAGCTAAATTCCCTGCTGTGTCTGAAGCATGTAAAAAAGGTGTGGGTTAGCACAATTATGTGACATTGAGGATACTGAGAAAAAAACCGTTTATGATTTATAAATACAATTAAGGTTGTATTGCTATGATTAACAAGTTGGAAATTGTACGTCAAACGTGACAAATGAGGTGCGTTCGTACTGTTATTATTTCAGTAAAATTAGTTATATTGTCTGTTATTATGGTATGATTAATTTCCGTAGTGCAATAAGTACATTTTAAGTTGTGAACAATTTATCTTTTGTTGACATTTACTGAAAATTAAAATGGGAAACTTAAACCTAGCTTTGAAAATTTAAGAACTTGAAATCCATATTTAGACTCCTTTTCCATTTATTTAATATCTATTTCTCCGGAAACATCTATCCAAAAAACTGTCGGTAGATTATAGAATTTCTATAATTAAACAATTTTAGTATACAAATTCGGTTTTTAAATTCAGTCATAAGGAAATAATATGACTCCATATTAAATAGAACGTAATCACCATGGAAACCTAGAATCATTACCTATCTTGTGATATCATTGAATTAATTACGCATGATAGGATTTAATAGAATGAAGAATGTGACTATAACTTACTCATAGAGGTTATAAAATGTCATATACAACGTCATATCTACCCTATATATATAAAATCCTAATGAAACGAATTTGTGAAACGATTTTCTGAAACGAATTTATGAAACGATTTTATGAAACGACTGATTAAACGACTGATTATGTTTCAAGGCTATTTTTAATAAAATATTAAACGCTTGATGGTGAAATTAATACCAATTGTTCATAAAAATCCGCGGATGTCAAAACTGGTAATAGAATTCTGAAATTGGAATTAGTTTTCGAGATATCAATTTTTTTCTAATTTTAATGACATTTCTGTAATGATGGCAACTAATTACTCAGTTTTTTTGTGACAAAAAAGGGAAAAAAATGAAAAGGTACCCGATAGGGATTATTGATTTCTTTTTATTCGTCATTTTCAAATTGAAATTGAATTTATCTTTTATTTCAATCGATAATGAAGATAAGATTGTGATTAAATTATGTTTTTCAGGAAATATTGAAAAAAAATCACATTTCTATCGTCAGGATTCAATCGTCTGTCAGCATTTAATTTAATTTATAAACTGAAAATATTTTGAATAAATTCGTCCAAATGACGTCATTTAGGTAAACGCAAAAGAAAGGGAGGAAAAGGAATTAATAGTAATTATTATTTATTGATATCATTTTGTTATTTTTTTGTAAAATTTAACTAAACGAATTTATAAAATCATTAATTCGGATATTTGAAACTAATATATAAAATAATAATTGCCCAACTGAACGGAAGAATAAAATATCCTGCTTGGTTTTCTATCCTGCTTGGTTTTTTCCGCCAAGCTTTTTAAAAAAGCGTCAAGACCCCTATAATAGAAAAGCACCAAAAGTTCATTGGGTTTATTTTCATAACTTTTGGCAACAAATCTATGTATATTAACGAATCTATCCCTTTTTGAAGCTCGAATTACGCCAAACCTAAAAGCAAAAGATCCTATAATGGAAAAGTACCCGATTTTCTTATGGACAATATTCAAGTGACAAAACATGGTGTAAAATTACCGCGGATAGCAAATTTGTTTAAATATCTCATCAATTGATGCCGAATAAATGCAGGCATGCATGCACAAAATATTTAATTAATTTTGTATGATAAATAATTATTAGAAAATTCGTATATACATATTAATTAAAAAAAAATTATTTACATATTTAAAATAACATGAAAATATGCATGATGGTGCACTAAAATAGAGAGAAAATTAAAACCTGTTACTGAAAATGTCTATAACATAGTACTTTTCAATACCGTGGTTCTTAATGTTATTCACAAGCAGATGGAATTTTTCTCATCCTTAAACGCAAAGGAAGAATAGAATAGAGATTGTTGTTATAAAAGTCCGAGAGGTAGTCACAATTTAAACCTAACCATTTTATACAAGCTGGTTTTCAAGTAGTAATTGATTTTACTTATCAATCCCGAAAACAGTCGTCAGTTGTCGCAACAGCTGTGTATGAGGCCATGATAATCGAAAAATGTCCCATTAAAATGTTAAAAGCATGGCAACCCAATTACAGATTTACCAATATTTTTAAAATAAAGCACGCTGTCATGTTTTTAGAGGCCTCGAAGTCTGAGCAGGGGTTGGCGAGCATAGCTCGCAGGGGGTAGGCCCCCTAGTATGACTATAACGTCATTCATGTCAGATAACATGGCGACACATCTCAGTCGTTTGACGATTAATCCTCGGAATCTGCTATAACAAGGTAGTACCAATTTTAAAAAAATTCAAATTACTTAATAAATATTTCTATTAATATCTTTTTTATGTTTTGATTCAATTATCATAAAATTTGAAATGACTCGACAAAATTCAGCAGCAATTATATATATTAAATTTTAAACCATTCGGTTGGGTAGTTTCTGTAATGTTATATGCAGACAGACGGACGGACGGACCAAACGACGGCTATATGTGCTACTTGTTTATATATTTAAGTTCTGATTCGATTTTCATAAAATTTGAAATGACTCGACAAAATTCTGCAACGATTATTTAAATATATCGAATTTTTAACCATTCGGTTGTGTAGTTTCTGTGATGTTATATGCAGACAGACGAGCAAACGGACGGACCAAACGACGACTATAGGTGCTACTTGTTTATATACTTACGAACGCACCTAAAAATGGTCGTGGTAGTCATAGTTCTAAGCACATCGGCGTTCATTCCTTTTTAACACTTTCCAGCCTAGTTGAAAAGTGTTTATGACTTCGGTTTGTCTGGCCGTCTGTCCGTGCTCTAACTCCCGTAAATATGCTCGGATTGCCCTGCAATTTTTATATGTTGTTGTCGTTATCTATAGCATGTTCCCTATTTCAACGGAAGTGTGTAGCACTTATAGTTTTTTTACAGGGACACTCAAAAGAATTCCGTTACATTGCGGTCTACGGGGAAAAATTATTTGCGGTTTATTTAAATAATGTTTCACTATTTTAAACGCATTGAAATTTATATATATCACTAAGGTGCATTACAAGAGGCTTACTACAGAATATTGTGTGTATAGCAGTCATCCTTTATTTACAGGGACACACAAAAGAATTCTCTACTGTATGTTAACAATAATTCCTGGAAGTGCGTTTTAAGTTGCTGAACGCGATTTTAAATTTAACTCATCAATTCTGTATTTCATATACAGGGCAGCACAAAAGTTCGCGAACACATTTCCGTTTATTGACAGAAACTCCAGAAGGACAATTTTAAACTGTGCTACGCGTTTCCTAACTGAACTAAAATTTATCATCCTATGTAGTATATATACAAATCTATAGATCCTATACAGGGCTGAATAAAAGTATTCGGATATTTTTCCGAATATTGTATATGTTGGAAATTCCTGAAGTTGCGTTTTTAAATAGGTTATGCGTTTTCCAAATTGTTTACTTAGATGTTATCTTTCAGCTTATTAAACGGTAATGATTTGTAAAATTATTTTGGAAGCGTTGGAAAGTGTTACATAATCTATGCTTTACGCATGATTTTTCGTTCTTGTTTATATATGAACTTTGAAAAGAAAGTGTATATGATATAAAGTACTCTGAATCTTATATGATTGCAGATATGTTTATAAAGTCTTTGGACAAAATACAGTTTAAGGACATGTGTGATAGAATCATTTTTAATGTGGCATCTTGAGGAAGGTGTGCGGTTGAACTATGTGTTAAGTTGCAGTCTGCTTTATAAATGATATTTTAAAGATTATTGTTTGGCAACTGTATTTAAATCCTGTTTCTGTATTAGTAGTTTATATTTTGATAAGTTATATGTAGATTTTTTATTTTACTGGATCATGTTTCTAATAAATATATATTTTTCTTATCTAATTGCGCTTTTTAGTCTGCTTACAACAATTTAAGTAGTGTGTTTTTTATATATTTTTTTTAACACACTGTTGGTACATTTTTTAAAGCAGTGATCCAGAAGTATGCTATCTCTCAAAATCATTAAAATACACATTTTGTTTTAAGTTTTTGGATTATCTAACAAATTATTTAGAATTTAATAGCATGTATAAACGTTATGTTAATTCGAAATGAAACATACTATTAAAGAAACAATATTTTGAATGAAAACTTTCCTCTTAAATAAATTTCGAAAATTTTATTGAACATTTCCGTTTTTGAAGACTTCATTCACAGAACAACAAATTATTCCAAAAAAAACATTATGGGCTTTCAAGTATATTTTAGAAATGATTTTTTTTTAAAGCATTGAATGCTCTGTGAGATTTTTATCTTTTTAATACTTTCAAACATAGTGGAAAAGTGTTTATGAATTCGGTTGATCTGTCTGTCTGCCGTCTGTCTATCTGTCCGTGCTCTAACTCGCATAAATATGCTCTGATCGTCATGCTATTTATATATGTTATTTACTGTGGCATGTTCGGTATTGAAAATGAAGTGTGTAGCACTTATAGTTTTTTTTACAGGGACACTCAAACGAATTCCGTTACATTGCGGACTATGGGGAAAAATCACTTGCGGTTTATTTTAATGATGTACACAATTTCAAACATATTGTAATTGATATATATCACTGAGGTGCACTACAAGAGACTAATTATAGAATGTGGTGTGCATTGCACTTATAGATCCTTTACAGGAATACTCAAAAGAATTTCGTTACATTACGATCTATGAAGAAAAATTGTTTGCAGTTTATTTTAATAATGTTTCACTATTTCAAACATATTTAAATTGATATATATGACTAACGTGGATTACAAGAGGCTTACTATAGAATATTGTGTGTATAGCTTTTATCTTTCATTTACAGGGACATACAAAAGAATTCGGTTAAAGTACTGCTTATTAATAATAATTGCTGGGAATGCTTTTTCAGTTGCTGAACGCATTTTTAAATTTAACTAATTTTTTGTCTCTTACTTGGAGTGTATAAATTGTATAGATTGTATACAGGGCAGCACAAAAGTTCTCGAGTACATTCCCGTTTATTATCAGAAATTGCAGAAGGGAAATTTAAAACTGTGCTACGCGTTTCTTAACTGAGCTAAAATTTAGCATTCTATTTAGTATATATACAACTCTATAGATCATATGCAGGGCTGCACAAAACAGCTCGGACATTTCCCGAATATTGATGGTAATTCCTGAAATTGGATTTTTAAATATGTTATGCGTTTTCAAAATTGTTCAGTTAGATATCATCTTACACCTTACTGTAAAGATTTGCAAAATTATTTTGGAAGTATTGGAAAGTGCTACATAATGTATGCTTGAAGCATGATTTTTTGTTCTTGTTTATTAATAAAACACCGCAATATATAGGTACTGTTTTGTTAATATTTATTTAAATTTTGACTTCGCTTTCGGTTAAATGAATTGAGTAAGTGTATATATTTTTTATTGGATGTTTTTACCATATTCATTGAAAAGCAGACATATTTATTGGTGGGTAACTAATGTTCCAATTTCGCACGCTATATTATTTACTTTTAAAACTTTCGATTTGCTAATTTTTGAATAAATTAGACTTATTTTCTCCTAAAAATTAAAAGATCTCATGCGATGCAGAAGAAAAACGCACCGGGTTGCCACCACACTTGTACATATTAAAATACAAAATTTAATTTTTTATACAAGCCTCATTGTCTATCAGTTGTATGTAGGAAAATTTTCTGCTTTTAAGAAGGGCAGTAAAAAGAAAATCCGATCTTTTAATACCAAGACTTACTAGGGATGGGCGTTATTTAACATAACAGGATAAATAACATTGTTATTGTGTTAGAACCTGTTACCGCATTAATATGTTACTTAAAAGTCCTTGTTAATTAAATAACAATTTACCGAGAAGAGCTTGCATCGTTTTGGGCTGTGGTATCCATAAATTTGGTTCAAAACACCAACTTGACATGATTTTCTGAAATAGCTTTTGCCTTTATCGAAAAATACAAAACACTAATCGACTTTATTCGATTTCAGAAATGTGTCAGAATGTAGTTGTTCAGATTTGAGAACACCCTTAAAGAAAACGCAATATGCGGAACATAATTTCTACGAAAATAACACTGTTTAGGTAAAATTTTAAGCTATATTGCCTATTTTTACAAGTAAATGTCTGAGGTCTTGCCTCAAAAAGAAAAAAAAAAACCCGCAAGTCGAAATTTTCAAAACCCACTGACGAGCGTTATATTTTCTAACCACGCATCAGGAATAAAAAGAACAAATTCTTCCTAACTTAATATTTTCCACGCAGTAACAGATAAATATGCTGCCAGTAACGGAATTGTCCGTTTAACCATCGATAACTCTTTCCTCTAAATATGATTTTTTAACCATTTGGTTGCTGTTCAAATAATCAGACTCTTTTAATTAAAATGACAGATATGTTCTTTTGAAATCCTTTTTGCAGTTCAGTTATGGATGTGAGGAAGCACTACATGTTTGTGTGAATTTTTTTCGAATAAAACAATGAAATATTCGTTTTGCAGGAATAATAAACAAATAAGATGATTTTCGTGTATGGGTGTAAAGCGGTATAATGATTCGCGCTCGCGTTGGAAGTTTTTGACAGAGTATGAAAGGAAACAGAAACAGAAACCTCCCACTCGTGGACAGCCAACCTCTCGGTATAGGACCTATGAGTCTACGAGGGGAAAACCTATATCTACCAGGAACCCCAGTGTCCAAAGACCCGGAGTCCCCAGCAAGTTTTTAAAAAAAGAAAAAAAAATAATCACACGAGCTACCCAATATTGCTTATTGCTGGGTGAGCCCAAAGTTATTACATGTATATAAGTTCTATATGAATATACTGATAAGATTACATAATAATATTAAAGATAAATATTTACAGATATTTACAATAATAATATTGTACTTAAAATTTTCAATTGTATTATGCACTAGTCTATTAAGTATTTTAAAACATAGTTTTTAAAATCTATAGATCTAGAATTTTATATGTAGAAAGGGAAAGATGGGTGCTGAAGTCCTGGATTTTTATAAAGAGGATTTAAGGCTTTTGTGTTATTTTTTCTGAACTTTTCAGGCTAGCAGTTTTTTCCTAATAGTGATTTTCTACATTTATTACTGGAATAGTAGAATTTTATTTTGTTTTAATAAATAAACGACAAATATTTTTTTAAATCTATATTTTTTTACTACTTTATAGAACTTCAAAATTATGATATTTTAAATAATATTTTCCCTTTCTTCTAAACTATATTCATTTTTTTTAATTTGAATGTGTCTACGAGATCAATAATTATGTAATTTCGTATACAGTGGGTTGCGAACATATAATCGAAAAAAATGCTGTACTTTAAAATGTTTGTATAAATGGATGCAATATTATTTTTAAAACATTTTTTAATTGTACGTAATGTAGCTTATTCTTTTTACTCTGAGTCGATTACAGGCAAATATAAATGTCCTCTGTCCCGCGGTCTGAATATTTCGGCCCATGTAGACTAGTACAATTACATGACACTACTGAACAGACGATCAATGAACAGCTGATAGTAAATTAAAATTGGACAACATCAAGCTATTTTTTAATCTATTTTTTAACACTTTCCAACATAGTTGAAAACTGTTTATGAATTCGGTTTGTCTGTCTGTACTCTAACTCGCGTAAATATATCCCTATAGTCCCGATTGATATATGTTATTGAAGTTTACTATAGTATGTTCGGTATTGTAAATTAAGTGTGCAGCACTTATACGTTTTTTATTGGGGCACTCAAAAGAATTCCGTTTCATTACGGTCTATGGAGGAAATTCCTTTGCAGTGTATTTTAATGATGTGAGACTATTTCAAATATATTGAAATTGATATACATCACTTTGAAATACACTACAAGATGCTTGCTATCGAACATGGTATGTCTAACACTTATACTTTTTTTACTGGGGAACTCAAAACAATTCCGTTACATTACAGTCTATGGGGGAAAATCCTTTGCAGTGCAGTTTAATGATGTGACACTATTTCAAATATATTGAAATTGATATACATCACTGAAATACACTACAAGATGCTTACTATCGAACATGGTACGTCTAACACTTATAATTAGTGTACAGGGAAAGTGAAAAGAATTCCATTACATTATGGTTTAATGAGGAAAATCGTTTACGACGCATTTTTAAAATGTTACACTATTACAAACATAATGAAATTGATATCAATTTCTGAGTTGCCCTAAAACATGCTTTCTGCAGAATATGGGGTGTAAGGTTTTTCTGTTTCATTTACAGTGCCACACAAAAGTATTCTTATAAATAATGGTCTACAGGTGAAAAACTGTTTGAAGCGTGTTTTAATTATGTTACGCCATTTCAAATATAATGAAATGGATATACGAGAGTTGTAAATTAAATAGTGGCAACTTAACCTAGAAACTCGCAGAAGGGCGGGCATGCGCAAATAGGATATGGGAGCGGTGAGGTGGCGCTGTTGTCGATGTGTAAAGTGCAAAAAACAATCGATCTGCTTAGAAGGGTAGTTGTTGTGTGGCGTTAAAGGGAGGAGTTTCGTTTCCATCGCTCTAAAGCATATTTTCAAAAGATGATCAGCGGTCGTGGCTTAAAATCGAGGTTGTCCGTGGCAAAAATGCAACAGAATGCTATCGAGGATTAGTGGAAGCCTGTGGTACAAATGCTTTACCGTATAGGACAGTAGCACGATGGTTCATGAAGGAACCCCTCCGACGTCACCGATTTCATGACGTTTCATCTGTACTCCATGCAGTAGGGCGCTCGGTCGCTCACATCAACAATCAACACCTTGCCACTGGTCTACAACGGCTTCCCGACATTTCGTAAAAGATTATAAGCTTTGCTGGTGATTACATAGAAGGAATGTAATGCAATTGTACTTGCTCATTAAAAGAACAAGTTCATTAAAAATTGATTTATACCTATGTTGCCATTACTTAATTTACAGCAGTCGTACATTATTGAAATTTACTACAAGATACTTGTTATGTGCATAGCATTTATCGTTCAATTGCAGGGACACACGAAATATTTCGGGTACAGTACTGTGTCCGAAGTATTGTTTATAAGCCATAATTGGAAGTAGGATTTTAGTAAGGTGTGCAAATACTAAATTTTTTATTGCTATGACGTATGTATAAATGCTACAGGTCATATGCAGGGCTTTACAAAAAAATTCGTAATCATTACGGTGCGTCAGCGTAAATTGATTAAATCGGGTTTTTAATCGAGTTATGCATTTTGAACGTGAAATATATTTAGTATACCAAGAAAAGTTTGTAGAATATAAATAAAATCGTCTACAGGGCCACGAAAAGAACTGAATACATGGCTGCTTATGTATGAAAGTTTCTGGAAGTGTGATTTCAGCGTGTATTTGCCTGAATTAAAATATATCTTAATATGTGGCGTTTATAAACAGCTTACGGTAATATACAGGGCTGTGAAAAATAATTCAAGTATGTTTCCGTCTATTGGTAGAAACTGCTGAAGAGGAATTTCCAACTGCGTTATGTGTTTTATTACTAAACTAAATTGTAGCATACTATAGAGCATATACAAATATATAAATTATACACAGGGCTGCAGAAAAGAATTGGAGTACTTTTCCAGCAGTGGACGTTAATCGCTATAATCTGGTTTTAAAAATGTGTTTTGTGTTTTTCTGTAATGTTTACTTAGATACCTCATTTACCTTATTAAACAGCGATGGTTTGTTGAAGTATTCTGTTAGTGTTGGAAAGTGTTTCATAATCTATTCTTGGTGCATGATTTTTATTTCTTGTTTCCTTTTTGGAGGTGGTAAATCATTAATCTGTATCTGACAAGTTAAACAGAAACAGAAATCAATGAAAGTCAATAGGTAACATATTTAACCGATGAAATTACTCAAGCAGTCATATTATGACAGTTATGAATGAGGGAAAGAAGACATTTTTTACCTTTTTCTACAAATCATGTTTTTAAAAATGTGTTTTTTTTATACATTTTTATACTTTATTTTTGTACCTTCTTATTGTTTACCACTATCTAATTCCTAAGCCGTTTGTTTTAGCAGTATAGTTACAATTGCTAAAATGTCCCATACGAAAATCGGTTTACATCAAAATAGCTACGTTTTAAATGGCTACGAAATTAAATATTTTATACGATGTCTGTGTCCTTAAGTTTTATTCAGAAAAAGTTTATCTTCTAACAAGTAAACCAATGAAAATTCCTTCTTCTATGACGGAAACTTTCCGAGTTATGATACTTAGAATTTTATGAATTTTTGGCATTTTATGTTACTAAAGATGGAAAAGCGTGTTTTTAGTGCCAGAAAAGTTGAAAATTCATCAAATTCAAAGTATCATAACTAGGTAAAATTTGTCGCGCAAAAATTTAATTTTATCGTGTAAACGTATTTTAATGATGCGGATTCACCTCAACAGGAAAGGACGACTCTACTTACTTCCAAAAATTATTTCAAAAATTCTGTTTAAATGACTTTTAATTAAAACGTCTGTTGGCAGCATACATAGCGATTGATTATCTGTTACAAAAATAACATGTTATTGGAACCCGTTACCAACGCTACTGTAGAACTCTGTGTAACCTGTTATCCAAAAGTAACTGTATTTCCCATCTCTAAGACTTACCGAGTAACTATGATGCATTGAAAGTTATGAAATTTCAGAGCTTTCCAGCATTAAAAATATAAAAAGATATTTTGACATGTTTTTCCAATATTTGATGCAATTACTGAAATATCTTTAAAAATATCTCAGGTATAAAGAAGGTAAGTGATATTTTTAGCGTATAATTTCTATTACATCGATTATAGCGTTGCACAAGGTTATTTTATAAATGGTATCTTTTCGTGTTATGCAACACATTTTACAAAACTACAAATGGAATAGGGCAGGAAAACTGTGACTTTAATCAACAATTTTAGAAGATTTTAAACGAAACACTAAGGAAAAGATTATCGTTGCCATGGCAATTTTTGATTTTAGAACAGCTGTAAAAGAAAAAAAAAATAATAAAAAACCTTCATAGCAGAGGCATTAAGTCGTTTTATATTGTGCAATGATGGCGTTTCAAGAAAGGATTAAAATGTGCTTTTAAAATTTCGTTAAGATTATTTTCATTGAAAAGAAAATATGGTATATGTATATATTTTTTCTTAACCTTCGTACCCTGTTGAAATTTTACTCAAAGTTGATAAAAACATTTCACACCAGAATTTGTTTTTGAAAATGATTTAACATATTTATTTAACGTAGTTCTCTGTAGTATTTATTTAACTTACTTTATGAAAAATAATTTGTTTCCAATCGAATTAAATAAATTACAGAAGTGGGTCGATGCGACCCATTCAGGGTAGGAAGGTTAATACTTAAAATGCGCCAATACTGAGAAATTATGTTTCATTACAACCTTTTACATTTCTTGTAAAATTGTACTATATTATGGGGAGTAGTATTTCTTGTCTGTAAAAATTGTCTAATACAGGATTTTAGAAGAAATAATGTGTAAAAAAAAAAAAAAAAACTAAATGATACAAACATGGAAAGAAACTCTAAACATCTAGAAGAATTCGGGCTAAGTAACTAAAACAAACGTGACCTTTTTGCATATGTGAAACATACTGATCACGTGTAAAAAATAAATATAACAATGTAACTAGTAAATCTGCAGATCATTAGCATCAACGTCAGCTCTAAAAGTCATTGTTTTTTAATCTCACTTTTCATATTATTTAGCATCTTAGAATCCGCAATTTATTTTTTTTATATTACATACATATTTATTGGCATATAAAATACTTCGGAGGTTTCAGAAATTAGAAGCGTTAAATTAAAGACAGTTTATACAATGATATTCTGAAATTCTTATGAACTTCTCATTCTTGTAACTTTTTAGATTAAAAAAAAATTGTATTAAAATGAATTCTTCATTTATGTCAATAGAATACAAAAATAATTTATTTTGATAATAAAGTATTGCAGAAAATAGTGCGAGTCACTTGAATTTTATTATTTTGATATTATTTGAACTATGGTTGCTAAGCATCTAATAAATTAAAGAGAAAAGTAAAAAGAATGCATTTTTTTAAATGTGTAAAAAATATGAAAATAAAATGTTTTCTATTTTCCGAACAGATGCAAAAAAATTTCCAATAATTTAAACATTTTCTAAATTCTAATGAATGTATCAGCGAATTTTCAAAGCCATTAGATACATTTAAAACTCCCATATCCAAAATTTAGCATTAATAATTTTACGTTTAAATCCATTATTGAAATATGCGATTTTCATTTCAGTTAAAAACGAAATTTGAAAATCGTCTGCATTTCCACAGGAAAGCATTATGACCTGAAAAGAAATGTTCTATATTTTTCGAACTAATGAATCAAATTTAACCAAAAACTATACATCTCATTCCGGGTATCTCGCCAACATGCCTACCAAAAATCAGCCTATTCGGATACCTTTGTAACAGTTATCGCGGAACAGACAGACAAACAGACAAACAAACAGACAAACAAACAGACAGAAACCAAAAACTTTTCGTGTCTCCACAGTGAGCATCAACTGACGTTTCGGCAACTGGTATTAATTAAATAATTTATGTAAACAAAGGAAATATAAATTTTCATTCATGTACCTCAAACATTTGCTGGTGATGTTGTTTTTCCACTGAATGTAGTTTCAGAACAAACAAGTATTATTTTAGCGCTCTACAATGTAGTTGAAAAGTGTTAATGAATTCAAATTGTCTGGGTGCGAGATCTCCTACCTGTCTGTCCGTAATCTAACTCCTGTAAATGTAGTCGGATTGCCATTTATTTGATATATGTTCTTGTGGTTTACATTCTGTATTGAAAATGAAATGTGTAGTATTTATAGTTAGTTAACAGGGTAAATTCCTTTACATTATGGTCTGTAGGGAAAATTGTTTTCAATGTGTTTTAGTGACATTAAACTATTTCAAACATATAGAAATTGATATTCATTAATGAAGTGCACTACAAGATGCTTGCTAGAAAATATGGTGTGCATCGTATTTATCGTTCATTTAGAGCAGGCATGTGAAACTCGTTTACCGCCGCGGGCCAAATTAGGCATTATATACAAAGCCGTGGGCCACATAAAGAAGTAGATAATATTATTACTATTGCACACAATAAAATTTGTACGTACAGGCCATGTTAAAGAAATATTCACGCAAAGTTCAGTTATTATTACACATAGTTTATTTTATCTTATTTTACGAAAAATACTCGAAATTGCTTCTTTTCAACCAAATCTACAAAATTTAGTTACATTTCCTAAACAATTTGTTTTAAAAATTGTTTGTACACGCTGATCTGTTAATCTTGATCTCACAATGGCATTATTAATAACATATATAACACAACAATTAATCTTCTGCTTTTTTTTAAAGTACAAAATAAAACTAAACATATTTAGAATCAGAAAATGTATCTAATTAAACGTGTGTGGTATTTATGCGCTATTTAATTGATTTCATTTATTAAATACATTTTCTGGTTCAAATTATCTGACTTGAATAATAACAAAAGGTTGATAGATACGCAAAGATATCGTATTAACGTGCACTACCGAAGATAGTTAAAATACGCCCAATTGCATTACTTTAACAAATCGATCGATTGATAAATAATTACAGAGATTTGGAAACTCTATATCCATATGTTTTTTCACTAATATGGAATCGTACTGAATTTTGAATATCTGCAATAATAATTTCTCGACAACAATTTCAACATCAACCATTAGATGTGAAGTAAATAGATTAAACTGATTTTCATATTCCGTGAAATTCAAAAATCTTCTTTTGAAAATTATGCAAATTTGGGTAATTTCAGCTCTGCGTAATTTGCGTAAGATCTGCGTAAAACGCGTAATTTCAGCTCTGCTGAAATTAGTATATAAATATTCACCGATACTGGGTTTGATTTGTCTCATGTAAGCCAATAGGTGTTGTGCTTATGATTGACTTTCCATCTTGTGCTGCAGTGTTGTAGCCTAGCCATATAAGAGTGAGAGAATGCTAGACCGGAATGTCGTCCGGATGGCTTAATTGGTAAAGCACTTGGTACGCTACACCAAGGGAACCGGGATCGAATCCCGGTCTGGACATTTTTTCACTCTGTTGGTTGTTCGCTATTAAATAAAGTGATATTTCACATCCTTTGTATTTCACAAATATTACTATTCATAAATTTGTAGCAATCTTACTTATAATAAAATCCAAAGGCGAGAAAGTGTCTGTAACGGTACCGGACTGTACCACTCTGATCTGCGAGACGACCGTAGTTAAACGCCATGTTAGGCTTACTGAAAAATATATGCTAACACATAATAACACTAATAATGGTAATATCTTCTACTTGAAATAACGTCTGTTCAGCATAATTTCGTATAAAACATGTAAATCATATCTAGTTATAATGTTTTAAGTTTTAAATGAAAAATAACAGATTAAACATCCGATTACCTGATGTAAATAAACGAATAATGTTGCCATTCAAAAACACAAATCCCATATCTAGAAAAAAAAGGAATGACTCTTTGAACGTTTCATTAAAATATCCAATTATGCTCTTAAAATATTTGTAAAAGCATTTTAAAGTCTTTAAATATTTAATGGATTTTCTAAAATTTATTTCTGTAAGCATTTTATTCCTGAAATCACTTTTTCAGAAATAGCGATGATACCTTTCGAGGCTTTGCGATGCATCTACCAGAATTTTAAATTTCGTTCGTAAATACAATTCTGGCGCCATCTTCTGATAATAAATACAAATTATACGTTTCTGTTAGAAAAAAAAATTAATAATACAACTTTATTATAATTTACATAATAATAAAGTTGTAAAATAATATAAAATGTACATAAGCATATTTTTAGAATAAGAAAATTCAGGATGTATTTATTTATTACAAGATCAACTTTTTTTAATGATTTAAATTATTTTTATTATTAATTTTGAAAGGGAAATATTTGACTTTGCGTAAAAATTAATGCATTCTTTTAGATTATGAAGAAGCTAAAAGATCGTTTTCGTATTATTGAGAGCGAAAATTAATACCTATAATTTACTAACCATAGTTAATTATTGAGACCTTAATTAATTATTGAGATCATTATTAGGATTAAAATTTTAATTATTCAGAAAAATATTTGGAAATTTTGAGTTGAAAAACCTTCGTAAAATTTACCATTAACATAAGGTATGGACATTCAGGATGTATTGAATTATTACAAGATAAACTTTTTTTAATGATTTAAATTATTTTTATTATTAATTTTGAAAGGGAAATATTTGACTTTGTGTAAAAATTAATGCATTCCTTTAGATTATGAAGAAACTAAAAGATCGTTTTCGTATTATTGAGAGCGAAAATTAATACCTATAATTTACTAACCATAGTTAATTATTGAGACCTTAATTAATTATTGAGATCATTATTAGGATTAAAATTTTAATTATTCAGAAAAATATTTGGAAATTTTGAGTTGAAAAACCAAAATAAGTGAAAAGATTACGTTTCGTAAAATTTATTGACATAAGGTATGTACATTCAGGATGTATTGAATTATTACAAGATAAACTTTTTTTAATGATTTAAATTATTTTTATTATTAATTTTGAAAGGGAAATATTTGACTTTGTGTAAAAATTAATGCATTCCTTTAGATTATGAAGAAACTAAAAGATCGTTTTCGTATTATTGAGAGCGAAAATTAATACCTATAATTTACTTAACATAATTAATTATTGAGACCTTAATTAATTATTGAGATCGTTATTAGGATTGAGATTTTAATTATTCAGAAAAATATTTAGAAATTTTGAGTTGAAAAACAAAGATAAAGAAAAAAATTACGTTTCCTAAAATTTACCATTAACATAACTACCATTAACAGTAAAATTTACCATTAACCCTCTATATTACCTAATATTACCTTAACGGTTCAGGTCAGTTTTCCCTATTGTCGATAAACAGTATATGAATATTTTTATCAATTATTTAAAATTTTAACTGAAAACCCCAATTTGTACCCACCGTCCTAGGACGGGCATTTACACTAGTATGAATAATAATTATAAAAAATCCGCTCAACTGGCTATACATATCTTTCTGATGTTTGCTATCTCTAAAACCACGGCTGGTGTAAATGTGTTTGTACAAAATGCATATTTAGCATGTGTGTTCGAACAACTAAATTAAATGGCAAAGGCTTGGCGGGCCACAGATAAGTTGTAGGCGGGCCAGTTGTGGCCCGCGGGCTACGTGTTTGACATGCCCGATTTAGAGGGATACATAAAATAATTCGGTTACTGTACTGCTTATGAGCAATAATTGCAGGGAATGCGTTTTTAGTTGTGATATGCGTTCTTATACAATAAAGCACTGATTAAACGTCTCTCCTGAGACCGTTCTGAAAAGACGTATAACTGAGAAAGACATATAATCGAAATTGTCGTCGGCTGAAATGGAAAAATCTTTGACTGTAGAAATATAATGCTACAATCATCTATCTATATACTTAAAACGCTAAGCGATTTCTTTCGACAATCCGTCAGAACAAACTACTGCATCAAATCACACCATTCTTTTTTTAAATGAAAGATATTTGGACACATATTTGTTATCGTGCATTCGTTTGTTCGAAAATTTAATTAATTAGCTGTAATTTTCAATTAAACATTTACTTCTGCTTATGACGTCATAAAGTCGACAACTCCCACTTTTGAGGGCATAGAGTTTATTCCCTGAACTCTGTGGTTCGCCAATCTTTTGACATTAGCTAATATAAACTAGGTAATATTTTAACATTGTAGTATAAAATCTTTAAAAAAAACTTAATTAGCTAGAATATAATCATAATAAAATATTTAAACGTAAACATATCAATATGAATAACAAATCTCACGTAAAATGTTGCAATTTAAATGGTTCCAATTGAAACAAGATTTGGAGAGTTATCCTTGACGCCCAGCTAACATAAAAGTACCTATTTTATTTTATTTATTTACACACATATTCCAATTTATTATAAAACACCAGGTTGCCATACAAAGCAAAAATCATCATTTAGGCGCCAAAAAATAACCCAGGTGCGTCTGCGATATATGTACTGATTTAATCAAAATTATTTTGGTTGCACCGCATATTGCAAAATTAATTAAATCCATGATTATTGCTTCTTTCTCTTTAAAAATAAGAAAATCGGCACTTCTCTATTATCCCGTCGTCCACTTTTCATAACAAAAAACTATCGCCAAACTGTAACGCCAAATAAACGGGAGAACGTTGCCATTGAAATATCAAAATAAATAAATAAATAAAATACATGAATTTATGGACACAATTGTTATTTTAATTAATGAAATAACTAATAAATCAGTAAAACATAAGGAAAATAGACGCAAATCTCGAGTTAAAAACCACTTGATGACGTAACAAACACGTATAATGCTTCTGACATCAAGTAAATCGCACTTCATTTTTGGTGTTTAATTTTACAGTTTGGCGATAGTTTTTTGTTATGAAAAGTGGTCGACCGGATAATAGTAAAGTACCAGAAAATTTTATGTTTAACGAAATTCAATTATTTGATCGATCGCGAATTTTGGTTCTTTACCGTTATACCGACACCATGCCATACATGTAAATACATGCTTGGTGACAATGGTGTCCGTATATTGGAAAAGTACTCAATTTTTTCTTAGTTCGGGCTATACCAAAAACAAACATTTTACAGGTAACAAAAAATCGCCGAAAAAGGCTGCTTCATCAGCTGTTATGACAGCAAAGTTGGATAAAATCTAATAACCTTAATTTTACAACGTTTATGCGAAACACCACAGAGAACACACGCTATTTTTATATAAGTATAGGGTATATTTAAACGAATAAGAAAACTAACAACCTTCAATAATATAATGCATGAAAAAGTAAACAAATAAGGGATTCAGCAAATCATAAAATATGTATTTCTTAATATAACTATAAAATACAGAAAAATATTCTGGTACCATCAAAAATATTCATTATCCCGTCGAAATTCCGTGCATTATCCCGTCGTCCCATTAAGAAAAAAAAACTATATGCAAATTAGGTACTTTTCGGTTAGCCGGCGCCAGTAATATATATATATATATACATAATAATAAACTCCAATGGAAAATTACTTGCAGAATCATTATCAGAAAAGCCAACCAAAATCTATAAACCACATAAATTCAATACAAAACTATATACATTATATATATTTGTATATATGTATGTATATACTATATATATATATATATATATATATATATACTTCATTGGCGCCCTGCTAACCGAAAAGTACCTCAAATAATTCGCCAAACTGTAGCGCCCAATAAACAAACGGAAGAATGTTGCCATTAAATCTCAAAAAAAGAAAAATAATAATAATCAAAAAAAATAATTAAGAAAAGCCCCATTTACTAAAGTATCATTTATCAGTAACTTTTAACAATAAAATTTACAATATATTAATGAAAACTGAATCAAAAATAATTTTGGATATTTATTTATTTACATTATTTCTCTTAATTATGGAAAAGGAATAATCATCCTGATTATGTAAAGGAATGAAGAAACCATACAAATAAATTACACTTGAAAACATTAAAAATCTCCTTATCTGCAGATTGATTTATTATTGTAAAAAAAAATTCTTCATCTTTACATAAAAATTGATTAGCTTAAAACAATGGATGCGTTTCAGAAGATATGGATTTGAAACGAACAATGATTAAAGAAGACACTTTAAAAATTTTGATCAAAACATTTTAAAACTTTTTTAACGTCGAATTTCGACGGTGCGTTTGGGGAGATGCAATGCACATGCGCATTCGGTTGCATTATCACAAGAGGGGAATGTGTGCCTTATTTAATATGTTCTTTTATTGAGTGAATATGAGATGAACGTAGGGATATGCTATTTGTATGATACTTCATAGGTTCAGGAAATTTTCTTTCTTGCCGTGAGGAATAGGGTGGTAATGTCAAACTGATTTCCATTTTGTTTACGGATTGTTTGTTTAGAGTTTGCATCGGAAATAATAACGTAATTCACTGGGCGAATTTTTTTAAAAATAAAATATTTGAAAGATTGTTTCATAAGCACCCCTACTTATGTAATAAAGAAGCTTATTTTACTAATATTGTTATTGTAATTTTTTCCGTCAAGTTTTGACGGGTGCCATCTAGTAAAAATTTAATTTTGATATCATTTTCGGTTCTTAAGATGCACTATATATTGAAAGAAGGTTAATGCATTGAAAAAATAAATAAATAATTATTTCTAAAATTGAAAAATAAAAGTATGAATTATCAAACCTTACATCAGTTGCCCACCTTGAATTAAACTTTTTTTATTCTATTATCGAACGTAACAACAGATTTAATTAAAATAATCTTTAATCGTCGTCTGACACTCATCTGACAAATTCTTTTAAAATTTCAATTTTCTCTTTTAATGAAAGTGCCTTTCGTTATCGGGCCATTCTAGGAACACAATAAATATTCAAAAAAGAACCTCCCCCCTCCCAACTCCCCCCCGAAAAAAAGAAATTGCGCTCACACGTGGTCTAAATTGCAACGAAATCAGGAAATAAAGCGACGTTTACTAATCTCAAATTTGCTTCGTGAGCAGTCCACCCTTTGTTCATTCATTTCGTTCCCCCCCCTCCAAAGATTCAACGAATTTGAAATAACCATACAGGAAGTGTTTTAAGATGTCTATGGAAATAACCACTGCAGCAGTCACTCATGTTTTTTGTCCTTCTTCTTTACGAAAATAGTGCTAGCAAAAAAGAAGAAACGAACCGCGCTGGGGGGGGGGGGATATTTTGAGAAAATCGGTTACGGCATGAAAGAAACGACGTATAACCGAAGTTATGCGTCGTATAAAGGAAATATTACAACATTAAAATACATAGAGATTAATTGGGACCGTACTGAAACGACGTATATGCAAAAAACGTGTAAATGAGAAACGTATAAACGGTGCTTTACTGCATTCAACTAATGTTTGCATAATACTTGGTGTGTATAAATTATATAGATCATATAACTGGCTGAACAAAAGAATTCAAACACTTTTTCTTATAAACAGAAATTGCAGCAGGGGAATTTTCAACTGTGTTATGCGTTTCCTAACTGAACTGGATTTTTGTATACTATGTAGTATATACAGGGTGTTTCCCTACCAGACCGTTAAACTTGCAGGAGGTGTAGAGGGCACAGAGATGATCGGAATCACATAGGAATGCAGGATCGAAAATGCCGTAGTTGCGAGCTATGGTTCAAAGAAGAACAGAAAAAGAACAGAAACAGCAACACATTAATGGTGCCTCGTCGCTTGAATATCTGTAGCTACCGGCAGGATACGCGACACACCAGGAATCTTCCAGAACGTAAGTGAATCCATGCGACACCACTGTCAAGCCTGCCAACGACTTCTAGTAGTAATTTCGAACACCCTCTGTATACAACCTTTCAATAAAATTATGTGTCCATTAATGTGTTGTTGTTTCTGTTCTTTTTCTCTGCTTCTTTGAACCATAGCTCGCAACTACGTCATTTTCGACCCTGCATTCCTTTGTGATTCCGAGTCGTCTCTGTGCCCTCTACACCGCCTGCAAGTTTGTCGGTCTGGAAGTGAGATACTCTGTATACAAACCTATAGATCAGATACAGGACTGCACAAAATAATTCGGATCGGCTATAGGTGGTAATTGCTGATATTAAATTTTCAAGTATGTTATACGTTTTCTAATTTGTTTCTTTGACATTATTTTTCACTTTATAAAACGCAGCTGTTTTATTATAGTATTCTGAATGTGTTGGAAAGTGTTTCATAATATATGCTTGATTCTTGATTTTTCTTTCTTATTTTTAAATTGTTTTCCGGTCTATCCCAGTTTCGAATAGATATAGTATATATACATATATTTTCTGACGTTCTCGTAACTTTCCATATAACGTTGTAGACGTATTTTGTAAAAGGTTTTAAAGGAAAAGCTATCCTTGAAATAATTTTTTAACACTTTCTAACATAGTTGAAAAGTGTTTATAAATTCAGTTTATTTGTATGTCTCTCCATGCTTTAACTCCCGTAAATATATGCAGATTGCCAAGCAATTTTCATATGTTATTGAGGATTACCATATAATGTTCGGTACTGAAAATGAGTGTGAAATATAGCAATTATAGTTTGCTTAAAGGACACACCTAAGCATTCAGTTACATTATGGTCTATGATAAAATAAAAAGCGTTTCCGATGTATTTTAACGATATGGTGTGTCTGCATGCATATGCCTACCTACACGCAAACCTATCGTAGTGTAATGAATATCATATAATAGACTGTCATGTTTTCTTTTTCTGATATTCAATATCAGATTCGAAGTAACATTATATATAACGTTGCACTGAAAATGCCCATCAAGGTTCTTGTTCTCTTAGCCTTAATAAAAATACAAATATCTTAAATTATATTTATTACTATCCGACCCGTTCAGCGTTGCCCGAGCCCGTCATAATTAATTTAAATATACATAAAATCAGTGTACGAACCTAATGTTGGGGCCTCCACTACCTTCGGAAGCGTATATACCCTCGAATTTCTATGATTTTATATTTTTAAATGAAAATCTATCTAAACAATCTAAGTGTCCCTCGTTACAGGGTATGCCTATTTAATTACGAACGTTTAGATATATTAAACTTTCAATTCTGACAAAAAGATCTCTAGAAAAAACTAAATAATATAAAACGCCCACCTCCCGTCCCTCTATTAAAATTCAAAATTATATATTTCACTGTGGAAATTGTACAGGTTTCCCAGAACATGCGAGAAACGAAAATCCCTCCAAAAATGTTCTAAAACAAAATTAAAACGGGAAACTAAGTTATTAAAGTAATTAAATATATCTTCAAAGACACTGAGAGAGAGAGAAAGTCTGGCGAATTCGTAAAAGGACATGCATTTTTTTTTTTTTTTTTTTTTTTTTTTTTTACTGTAAAGTAAATATTAATACTTGTTTTAACCGAAGACGTCGTTAGGAAGGAAAAGTGAGTATTCTGGTTTAGTGAGTATTTTTATTTGGGAAACGGTTGCTGATTTTTAAAAATTGCAAAAAAAAAAAAAAAAAAAAAAAAAAAAAAAATCTGGAAACGGCATTCGAAAAATATTTTTGAAATGATTAATATTTTTATTTATTTTTTAAAAATCACACTGTGGTCACCAAAAAGGTACTCGGAATAAGTGGATATTTTTTGTTTTTTCGTATTTTGATCAGAAAAGCGCATGCCCACTTGTAAACATACGGAAGGGGAAAAAAAACACGAATTCCACGTTTGAAGAATATTTTTTTGAAAGGGTATTTATTAAAAAAAATTAAGCAAATACATCGATAGAAAAGTAAAGGTACGAACCATAAGGGGATATTTTTGTTATCCGTATTTCGTTCTAAAGAGTGGATTCGGTTTTGTAGAAAAGGAAAAGAAAAAAAAAAGGCGAGACATTTTGCGATGGTTACAATGATCTATAATTAATATCTCCGTTAAATATAGAACAAGTGGGTAAGTGTGATCGAAGATCGCTCAAAGGGTTTCGTTTAATATTCCTTTCAAAACTTTTTATCCTTTCTTTAATAAATCCAAATAAATTTCATTTAGCAACCTAAAAAAAGTTATGTTTTTTATAAAGTAAAAATTTACCGGTCTATTTTTCTCGTTTTTTCGAATATCTAAACCAGCCCGATAGCGGGCGAAGCCCGCTATTATATTCTGTCATAATAATGTCTGTCATGTGGACTCAATGCGATATTTAAAAAAAAAAATTCAAAATTAAATATGTTGTACACCTTTAAAATGTTAAAATATGCGAATATTTCCATAGTCGGGTTTTTATCATGATTCAATACGCTCCTCAAACTCATATATTTACTATTCTCTATTACTCATATTGATACTCGCTTTGTATTATTCTGAAACATTTAAAAAATCCGTTAAACTTCCGATATGACATCAGATTTTCTTTTTACTTCTCTAATGACGTGATATGAATACACATACTCATACTCCTTGCATTATTGAGAAATCTTTCCGTTTTATTACCACTATGACGTCAATCAATTTTATTTCATATTAATCTTTTTTTCAGTTGGCGAAACTTTGTATTTCATTTTCATTTTTCACGTGGAAATCGTCTGATAGAAAATTAATTATTGTAGAAAGAATTTCATCGTGGATTTTTAATTGTTGGCATCTGCTATAATGAAAAATGTTTAAATTTAATAGGAAAAGGCTGTTAGAATTTTGGTCTTTTATCTCTATTTATTAAAATAATATGAATTTTTCAAATTTTAATATTTTGAGCTCTTTATAGGTGATATTCAGCTTTATACACAAAGTTTCAACTCTGTAAGTTACATAGTTTTTGAGAATAGCTCTGTGACGGACAGACAACGGAGCGGGAGTAATAGGGTTTCGTGAGATGAACGAAACCCTAAAAATGAAAAATCTGATCCACAGATGCATCCGGACTCCCTTTCGTGTATCCTCATCCAAATTTGCAGATCTCTGCGTTCGGTAGGTTTAACTAATCATCGCGGACAGACAGACACACATACACACACATGGGATCCAACGCAGGCTTCCTATGTTACAGAAATCATTACTCGGCGGACATATGTAACGGACGTACATACATTTAATGTACAAAATACATTTTGATGTACATACATTTAAGTACATGTGGAATCCAAAATGAGTTTCAAATTACGTTATGTTTTCTCTATTGTCAATAAATACTTTGTATGATGGATAAAAAAGCCCCTTTTCTGCAAAAAGCAACGTCACTTTCACAACGGGAGCCTTTCGTAGTTTTCAGATTAGCACCGAAAGTTAATATTTGAAAACATTTCTATATAACGATGGAAATTTTCAGGGTTATAAACTCAATAAATATTAAACATTTTAACTGGTGAAAAATACATGATGTTAAAAAATTGTAATATCTCTTATAACTTTAGATTTTTATAAATTGTCGTGAAATAGTTTCACCAAAGTTTGAAAAAAATGCTGTCGAAAGAAAATTCTTTAAATTTCTACATTGTTATTAAAATTTCTGAGACTCAAAAAGCTATGAATGGTTTTCGTGGTGTCATAATTAAAATGCTTCGAATTCATGCATGAATTCTTTTAAAATGTGACTCAAATTCAACGATTAAGAGCCTACGCTAGTCAAGCGAAGAAACGCTCAAGCTAATGTTAAGTCTATGGGAAGGTTCTTGGTAGATTTCTCGCTCGCATTTTAATAAGTTTTTTTTTGCATAGGATAGCTGAAGTCCATAACGTTGTTAGTTTTTACTTTTTTTGATTTTGGTTACTGTTTTTTTATAAGCGGACATTTTAAATTTTAGAACTAGATGGAACCGGTTCAGAAAGTGAAAGTACCCTTATATAAAAAAACTGGAACCAAAATCGAAAAAGTAAAAACTAACTACGTTAGCGATCGACCTCTGCTATCCTATGCAAAAAACATCATTTAAAAATATTAAAATGCGAGCGAAAAATCTGCCAATAACCTTCCCATAGACTTAACATTAGCTTGCGCGTTTTTTTTTTTTTTTTTTGCATGACTGATGTAGGCTCTTAAGCCTCTTTAATTGTTTCATAGCTTAGCTTAGTTTATGCATGGAAATTAAATACCTTTTCTTTGTGAGGTACTGCTTTATTCTTAGTCTAAATTTAAAATAAAAATGCAAAATACATCATCTTTCAATAATCACTGTTATATGCTTCCCTTTTATGGAGAAAATTTTTCCGATATACTATTACATATGTCATTCTTATCATTGGAAGCGTTGCGGCTTTCTATTTTTTGAGTTTATGGCAATTTTTTTTTTTTAATTCTCGACCGACTGAAGAAATGGTACGCTGTTAAAAATTTTGTCCTAAGTTGAACCAACTTACGGTGATACAGTCACTGCAACCATAAGACGGTGAAATCTCGTTCCAACATTTGAAGCTCTAATTGAACCAAAGCTCCAAATGTTGGAACGAGATTGCAGCATTTTATGGTTACAACTGCTGCAGCACCTTAAGTTGGTTCAAACAAGGACAGAATTTTTAACAGTGTATATTGCTAGTATTATATAAGTTACTGTGTAAGGTAAAGCTAGGAGAGTCTGCGCACAATTCAAAAGAATAGCAATAAAAAATCTAAATATTAATTTTTTGCTAAACTATCCGTGAATAATTTTTACTGCATTTGTTTTTTATACATTTCCATTGTTATTTTGTTGTTATGTTGCAATTTAATAGAACAGTTGTAATAAAACCAAGAAAGTTATTTTGCGCTATCTGTCCTTACATGGTTGGTGTGATTGCGCACATGGGTAGGAGAGATTGTTACTAATAATAACTACAATTAAATTGTTAACAATAATAATCTCACTTAAATGACATTGTTGTAAGGTTTTTGTGAACAAATATAATTGTATTAGGAGTGAATATTTCAACCAAATGATTAAAGAATCAGAAAAAGGAAGTCCTGATAAGATTACAAAATAACATTAAGTTACTTGATAACACGTTTCACTTAAAATTATTCCATTTTAATTTTTCATTTTTTTAGGCAAATTTACCAATAAGCTGCTTAATCTCTCCTAGCATGGAAACTAATGGAAACAGTGCGCCATCTCTCCTAAGTAGCAGATGCGCAAACTCTCCAATTTCAGTAGGAGAGATTGCGCAGCCTTTTATATAAAAATAGTCGCTACTAAAACAAACCGTTGATGTTCACATTGTTAGTCTAGATTAGTAGCTTATGAGAAATCGTTTAAGTTTAAAATATTTTGTACTACTGACATTGTATAGAAATTCTGATGAATAGCTATGAAAATTCAAGCACTTACTCTGGGAAAACAAAACAAAATAGCAATGCTTTATCTTAGACACTCAAAACAACCAACGTGCACTTTCAAGTAGACACTCCACTACTGCTGTTATACAACTACCTGGAGTCGCTGCGCGCTCACTCTACTCCTTCCCCCCAAACCTCTATGTGCGCAATCTCTCCGACCGCTCCATTTCTCCTGGCTTTACCTTGTGTTTTAGAGATGAAATGAATTAAAAACCTGTTTTTATTATTAATATTATTAATCGTTTTGTATTCATTATTGTTTTTTACAATTCGTGAAACATCCTGTAACGTGAATAATTACATAATTCCCCTTTTAAGACTTTATTAATTGCTAATCTAGTATAGGATTTTACACATATTTAATAATTATGAAGTTACTTATTAACACATTATTCCATTGTCTATGTCCACACGCAATCTTCCATAGTTGGGGTAGGTAAATAGGAGAGTAATTCCTCGGGGGTTATTGACAGCGATTTACCAATCATATGATTATAATCATATGATTAATTATAATTATAATCATCGTGCATTCATGCGAAATGCAATTTCATTTAATTGTTATCTAAATTTTGTGTCCAAAATTTATTAAAATGTTATACTTACAAACTGAAGCGCGTTCAATTCTCCAAGAGAATCATCACTAATGTTGAAATATTGGATGGACATGGATGGGCAAACTATCAAACTAAAAAACTAAATTCATATTCACTTTTTAAGCAACACAATAAGAATTCACAAAGACTGAAATATTATTATAAATCCATTAAAACAAATTTTACTCAGTAAATATCCATAGGCTGCAACTAACAAACTGGATTTATATTCACTTTTTAAGCAATATAATAAGACTTCGCAAAGACCAACTTATTTTTATAAAGTCATTAAATCCCAGTTTTCTGCATACATGTACGTACATGGGCTGCAATATATTTGACATCTTTTGAGTGTAAACGAACCGTAAATACTACAATGCCGCTTTACAATAGGAAGTTAACTGTAACATATCATAATATAGTAAGCAAATGACATTTGTTACAACTGTTAGTCCATTTAGTATTTTTTGCTCTGTCTACATCTACAGTATATGGTTACATAAAACTACCAACGTGTGAACTATTCATCAAAACAAATAAAATACAGCAAACCACGTAAAAATCCGATAGTTACACTAACCCCGTCAAAAGATTTGTGCTGAACAAGAATATAAAAAAGAACGAAAAATCATACGTCAAGCATAGATTATGTAACACTTTCCAACGCTTCCAATATAATTTTACAAATCAATACCGTTTAATAAGCTGAAAGATAACATCTAAGTAAACAATTCGGAAAACGCATAACATATTTAAAAACGTAATTTTAGGAATTCCCAACATGTATTTCCAACATATACAATATTCGGAACATTTTCTGAATACTTTTATTCAGCCCTGTATATGATCTATAGATTTGTATATATACTACATAAGATGCTAAATTTTAGTTTAGTTAGGAAACGCGTAGCACAGTTTAAAATTCTCCTTCTGAAGTTTCTGTCAATAAGCAGAAATGTGTTTGCGAACTTTTGTGCTGCCCTGTATACGATCTACAGAATTTATACACACCAAGTAATAGACAAAAAGTGAGTTAAATTGAAAATCGCGTTCAGCAACTTAAAACGCACTTTCAGGAATTATTTTTAACAGACAGTAGAGAATTCTTTTGTGTGTCTCTGTAAATGAACGATGACTGCTATACGCACAATATTCTGTAGTAAGTCTCTTGTAATGCACCTTAGTGATATATATAAATTTCAATGCGTTTAAAATAGTGAAGCATTATTTAATTAAACCGCAAACGATTTTTCTCCATAGACGTAATGTAACGGAATTCGTTTGACTGTTCCTATAAAGTAACTATAAGTGCTATGCTCACCCTATTCCATATTAAGCTTTTTGTAATGCACCTTAGTGATATATATCAATTACAATGTGTTTGAAATTGTGTAACATCATTAAAATAAACCGCAAATGATATTTCCCCATAGACCGTAATGTAACGGAATTCTCTTGAGTGTCCCTGTAAAAAAACTATAAGTGCTATACACGTCAGTTGAAATAGGGAACATGCTACAGATAAAGACAATAAAATATAAAAATTGTAGGGCAATGCGAGCATATTTACGGGAGTTAGAGCACGGGCAGACGGCAGACGGCCATACGGCCAGATAAACCGAAGTCATAAACACTCTTCAACTAGGTTGGAAAGTGTTAAAAAGGTGAAAACTGCACTTTTAAAATCGCATATTCCAAAAATCTGTTCGTCGGATTCCGCTTTACTTTTTATTACTTAGTCACTTGACATGCCCTATTCCATAGTAGTAAATAATTTTTCTATGATAAAAAGAACGCGGGGTATAGAAGTGTCGAAATTCCATTTTGTTCAGTCTGAAAAATATAAATCAGACAGAGTAAGAATTAATCTTGTAAAATCGTTTGGCATCAATTGGAGTAAATTCCTTTCGTTTGCTGTTCATTGCATTGTTGTTGACAAGTAACTCTCTTCAATTTCAATCATAAAAATCAAAGATAAACTTTTGTTCGGCCTGTGCGAAATAAATAAGTTGCAATTGTTTTAAAACCTACAAAAAATAAACAATAGGCACATTTCGTCACCAAAAAATATGTAACGATTGCATTGACCCTAAATATTATATAACCTGAAATAGATATAATACAATTTTTAAAAAAAATACAATATATATATATGTTATATAAAAATTTATTTCCTTCGTATCCTTCCATTTTATTCGCATTAATATTTTAAAATTAATCTAACTTCTGTCATAGTCAGTATTTCCTTAATTCTTAATAATATCTATTCCTATTTAAAGTTCTTTTAAAAGTAAATATCCGTATATTAATAATTATTTTATTCCAAATCTTAATCTAAAATTTAAGATCATTCGTAGCTTTTATCAGTTCCCCAATCTATAAAATTCTGAGACGCGTTCTCATTTCGAATGTTTTTTAAAAGCCATTTTCTTTTTATTATTATTATTATGCTAAATTTTTCGCGCGCTGAGGTAGTTTCACTCCAAAATTAATCCGCTACCAGGTTCGGAATTCTTTACCGTCTTAGCTCCTCCTTCGCACCTCATTTGCTGGGCTGGAGCTAGCCTCTCGCTCATTGGTTTGTACGCTCGTGACGTAAAATACTGTATGTCTCCGCTGAAGGAACAAAACCAGGTCGCATCGGTCGGAGCACTAGATTTTTGACGTTTTTGGAAGTCTAAACAAATATGTGTCTGGTGTTTTTATGTCCGTAGAATATTCAACTGGCCCAGTAACATCTTAATTCAATGAAGTGAAGCAACGTTAGCCCGAGGGCTATAAGTTTTAGACCTTTGGGAATTGTTTCTGTGTTGTTCGTCTTCTAATAAAATTATTTGTCTGGAGATTGGCTGGATTTATTGGAAAACTTTGGTGGACTCATTTCATTGCCTTCTATTTCGCCATACTCGCTAATATCGACTGCAACTTGCTATATCGTTGAAGGACTGCCATTTTTTCATCGAATGTTATTCATCGTAATATCTTAACCTCGTCAAAATGCTACATATATATATATTATTTTCACTATTGTAAAGCTATTTTCATAATCTTATCGACCCTAATCCCTTTCTAGTGATATTTCAGGGAACCAACACCCACACCTACACATATTTATTTTTATAATGCATGAAAAACTCTCGATTTTGAAATATGTTTGTATAGTTTTAAAAATGTCATTTTCAAAAATAATAATAAGGCTTCTCCACTTCTAAGAAGGAGAGAAGAAATGAAATAATAAGTTATCAGATTCAAGTGGGAGTTATTCGCACAATTTACTTCTTATCAGATTTTACTTTAAGAAAAAGCTAGACATGCTAAAAACCTTCTATATTTTTTCTTCGCACAAAACGGGGAAAGTTCTAAAAATTGCATTAAAAAATGCGAATATTAAAAAACGCTGCACAAACTTTGATTACACTTTATTGAAAAGATGTCAAAATTTACTATTTTGGGCTGGAAGATTAAAGCCGGATTCCTTTAACTAATGTGTGAAAATCGCAGCAAAAAAACACCAAAATTTGCATAACAAATCGCTAAAATTTAAAAATCGCAGAGGACAAATTTTACTACATCGAGCTGAAAGACTAAAACAGTTTTTTTTTTTAAATTAATGTCGAAAAATCGCCGAAAATGAGACAAAACTCTTAAAATTGCTTAAAATGTTGCGAATTTTTCAAAAATCGCTGTACGTGTTCCGAATAAACTTTATTGAAAAAAGTACAATAGTAACAGTACAAAAGTAACTTGCAGAGGACAAAATTAACTATAGTGGGCTAAAACATTGTAACCGACATTTTTTTCACGAATGTCAAAAAATCTCTCCAGGACGCAACACCCCCCCCCCCCCTCATAAAAATCGCATAGAAAATCGCTTAAAATTCAAAAATTGTGGCGAAAAAATTCTGAATTAGGTTCAAAGTTTGAAACCGAAATCTTTTTACGAACGTCACAAATCGCCGAAAAACTTGAAAAAACTCTAAACATATTATAAAAAAAATCACGGGAAATTCCAAATAAACTTTATGAAATGTATCGTTTTCAAGGGTCTTACGATAATAAGATTTTATAATGTATCGTTCAAATTTGTAAATCATAACATACTGTATTGAAATTTGTAAATTGAGTTATTAGATATAAATAGTAGTAAATTGTAATGTAAAGAGCTAAATATTATAATTAAAGTAGAAAATAGTTTAGTTGTAAAAAGTATATATTTTCAACAAACATTTTTTTTGTGATTATTTAAACTTTATGCAACTTTAGCCCTGTTACAAAAAATGTGAATAAATTTCAATATGAAGACCGCAAACACTTTTCCATCTACATTGAAGTTATTTGAAGATTTAGGTTGTAGGCACTTTTTACTCCGTATTGAAATATTTATCATTGTTCTAAATAAAAGCATTTTGAAAATATCATTTTTACTAATAATAAAGTATTTACTAATAATAAAGTATTTTTATGTGCAGCTGTGCAACAATTCACTGTAAATACCGTATTTAGTCGTGTCGGCCGCACATTCTTGTTACGCGCTTCCCGAATTTTAATACATTATTTGGAGAAAAAAAAATGTATGAGAAAAATATTTCAAACAGATTTTATTCTATTAAATGCTGACAATCATCATATATATTATTTCTCCTGTCAACATCATTTTTTCTCGGAAAATACGAAACGCAGAACGACGAAAGAGATGGCATATGAAAGGATTTTGAACTGGTTTCTGACATAGCACACTTAACAATTCGTTCAAACATGTTTTTGATTAAATTTTGCTAAAAATTAAAAATTAAATCGGCATTGTTTTCATAAAAGAAATGAAAGGTTTTCTTCAAAGTATCGTTGCCACAAAAATAAAATACCACATTATATGATGCTCAGCAATTATTATAAAAAACACCGCACGGGTTTATTTTATATTTATGATTAAAAAGCGAAATTGAAACTGAAATGTTTAGATTTATATTTCTATGTCCCATGTTTTCCCGAAGCGGATGACGTCATCCTATAATGCAGTTAAAATACGATTGTTATTTTTTTTTTTCTCGCGCGTGCATTTTGCAATCTTGGATCAGTTTTTTCTCTAACTTTGATGGAATAAATTAGATGATATTCTAGCTTGACTAAAAACTAAATGTTGTTTGTAGATATTTTTATCCTTAATTTTTCTTTAGATGTTTAAACCTGCATCTAAGAAATATTACATATTGATAAAAAATGGTACTTCTCTATTATCCCGTCGACCAATTTTCATAACAAAAAACTATCGCCAAATAAACGGGAGAACGTTGACATTGGAATATCAAAATAAATAAATGAATAAAATATAAGAATTTAAGGACAAAATTTTTATTTTAATGAATTAAATAACTAATAAATCGGTAAAACATAATGAAAAATACACGCAAATGTCGCGTTAAAAACCACTTGATGACATAACAAACACGTATAATGCTTCTGATATCAAGTAAATGGTATTGCATTTTTGGCGTTTAATCCTACAGTTTGGCGATAGTTTTTTGTTATGAAAAGTGGTCGACGGGATAATAGAGCAGTACCTAAAAAATATTAGATTTCAGTGCGAAATCCTCGCACGGGCCTTCTGGTTATATTTAATGTTGTACAATATTTGCAAAAATATTAGTTCATAATTTCGTACATTGCAAAAAACATTCGTACATTGATAAAATAGTTTATCAATGTTCACATGTACAGTGCGTCGCATAAATATAAAGGCACAGATGTTTTTTTAAATTACATTGTATTAATTCAGTATAAGAAATTAAATTTTACACCTCATATTAAGAACAATGAAATTAATTTGTTATCGGCGTTTAAATTTGAACAAAATAATTTCGACTCGAATAGTAAAAAAATATATATAAAATAACGCTGTCTCATAAATATCAAGACAATTTTGAAACTGCTTTATGAACAATTTTTTTTCGAATGCGCGCGTACAGAAATAATGCGCACGCGCAGAAATACGCTATAAGTGACACAAAGGAGCAAAGTTGTTTGACTTGTTTCAATTGCAAAGATGCCGCGGAACTTTGAAATTTCTAAAGATGAGATTTGCAAAATACGTGGATTTAAAGCTAATGGCTTAACAGTTTCTCAAATATGTAACAAAACTGGGAGAAGCAGAGTTGCAGTTTATAAAGTTTTATGAAAAACATGCAATTTAAATTCGAGAAAACGATCTGACAGACCGAGAAAGATTAGTGAAAGATTCGATTGCAAGATCATGCGACTTGTTTCGTCTCAAAAAACGTTACTCCGACAAGTTTTTCAATGAGTTGATGGTATGGTCTCAAAGGACACAGTACATCCTTGTATAAAATAAACCAAAAATATTGTGTGCTGGCATATGTGCAGACTTCCTTTACTGAAAAAAGAACGCAAAGAACGAAGGCTACTCTGGGCTAAAGATCATATGCATTGGGAGGACGAATGGATGCAAGTCATTTTTTCACATGAAAAGAGATTTAACTTGGATGGCCCAGAGGGTTGGAATTCCTACTGGTACGATTTAAGATGTGAACTTCGAACCCTCTTCAGTAGGTCGAAAGGGGGAGGTTCTGTGATGGCTTGGGCTGCCTTCTCTTTTAATGGAAATACAGATATTGCTTTTCTGGAAGGTAAACAGACATTTAAAGAGTATACAAAAGTACTCGATAGTCACTTGTTGCCAATTGCTGAAACTCTTAGGGGTCGTAATTATTTGTACCAATAGGATAATGCGCTGATTCGCACATCAAGACTCACAAAAAAAAATGGTTTGCTGATAACAAGTTCACGTCATGGTGTGGCCCGCACGTGGCCCTGATTTAAATCCAGTTGAGAATCTTTGGGGCATTCTCGTTCGCAATGTATATGCATCTTCATTGGAAGACAGTTTTCAAACGTTCTTGAGTTAAAGAAAAAAATCGAACGAAGTTTGTTTGATATAAAGACAGAAAACTTGCACAACTTAATAAACCGCATGCCAGCTAGAATATTTGCTGTCATTAATAAAAATGGATCTATTATTGGACGGTAACTCAAAAGCATGTAAGATATCTTTATATTTATGAGACAGCAAAATCGTTTCCATTTATCAGTTTTGAGTTGAAATTTTGTACTTTAATTTAATTAATTGTAAAATGTTTTTAGTACATGCTTTTTGTTATATACATAAACATATTTTTGAATACTGAATTTTTAAAATATTATTTTAAAAATATCTGTGTCTTCATATTCATGAGACGCACTGTACGTGTACCTAGGCCAGTGATGATATCATCGGATGAGAAATTCCACAGATGAATCTATAGTTAAATATTACCAACTATTAGAAAATGGCCCATTCACAGAGAGATAATCCATACAAATATTATTTCTAAAAATTAAATGTATATTTTTTACTTACATTAATTTTCACCGTCGCTGTCGCTTTCCCTGCGGCGGTTTTCAAGTATCAAATTCTCTTGTATCACTCTCCTCCCCGATCTTTAAATAATTTTTTGTGTAAAGAAACCGCAGAGCATACACGAGTGCATACTTGCATATGGTAGTTGTAAAACTCAATGTAATTTTTACTAATTTCGGTTTTCCTCTACATTGTATTTTCTTGGCCGCGACCATGGTTCGGTATCACCAGTAGTTGATGGATTACTGGACAACTTCTGTAACCACATAACCAATAAGACTACGTTTGAGATCATGGTTCGGATGTGCCAGTACCAGTTTATTATTACATACGAAGTAGAAAAGAAATGTAAATCAAAATTCATTTATTAAAAATTATTGTTATCACTGAAATTCAAAAGACTATAGTCAGTTTCACAACAAAAAATATATTTTAAGCTAAAATAAATTAATCATTTCAATTAGTAGACCCTTCTTCAGAGGTAACTAGTCGTTGGGGGCCACCGTAATACTTACCCATCATGGATATGCATAATGTAAAATATGAAAATAAAAATGTGTAAACTACTTATAAAATGCATTGCAATTCAAATAAAATCGTGGCTTGATGACGTCACAAACTTTAAAGGCCCGATTACTGAATTGCTTGAAAGAAACATCCTTATAACTCCAAAAATAATAATCCTATTAACTAGCGGTTTATTGCAGCTGATTAAGCGTCAAATTTCCAATTAAAATATATATTTGAAGTGAAATTTGGATGAAATACAGGGTCATAAAAAATCGAAGAGTGTGGAAAATAGGATTACAAATATCTCGGCAACTCATTATCCGATCGACTTCATGTTTTATGCAAAATTTATGTTTTTTTATTGTCTTTTATATTTACTCCTTAAAATAAACAATTTCGAAAATTTTTATATACCTTTCATCAGAACGAATATTTCGAGAGTCAGAAAAAAATGTTCCGGTTAATCGAGGTTATTGAAATGAAATAGGCTTCTTCCCATTATTACATACTAAGTACATACCAAATTGCAAGTCTCTATCTCAATTTGTTCTGGAGATAGAGCGTTTACAGACACACACAGACACACAGACACACAGACGGACGGCAAATTTTTTTTTCTAGAAATATGTTTTTCGGAATCTCCAGTGTCTGAAACGTGTAAATCCGTCAAAAAAAATTTTCGATTTCCAAAACGATTACAAGACTTACCCTATACTATGTATGATGGGTAAGTAATATATTTTAAGCTAAAATAAATTAATCATTTCAATTAGTAGACCCTTCTTCAGAGGTAAAAGTATACAAATATGTAACTGTTGTTGATGGAAAAAAGTGATTGCTAAGTAGAGGTGTCCGATATTCGGGAGCGTCTGTTATGGACATTTTACCATAAATACGTATCGTAAAACTTCCATTACGGTCAACCCCGAATAGAAGACATCTCTATTCAACGAATTTTAAAGCAGGATTGGGTATTTCCCAGGACCTGTTTACAAAATAGACAAACTGGGCTATGTACCGGCGGATGTTGTCCGCTAGTCGGAGGTATCCACTTTTCTGAGGCAAAAATATACACGTATATATATGTTGTTGAATTGAAAAAGGTGCGTATTCTCTAAACAGAGGTGTCCGCTAATTGGAAGCATCTGTTATGGAGGTTTACTGGAAATGCTCCATAACAGATACTCTCGAATAGTTGATTCTTCCATTTAGCGAGCACCTTTTTCAATCTATAACACATACATATTCATATACTTTTACATCTAAATAGCGGAAAAAATCCCCGTGGTGTCCTCTATTGAGAGATTTTATTCTATTTAGATAAATATATATATATTTTAAATAGTTTTCTATTCTGAACGCTCAAAATATTAGTTATAATCAGTACAATGTTGGAAGAGATTTAAAATATCAGCTCTACGAAAATCGCATACCAGATTTGGGAGGGAGCTAAAATCAGATGAGGAAATGTGCCATCGCCCAGTTTTCTCATGCTTTAATCAGGCTCTGCTTCTGGAACAAACCCCAGCTCTTATTTATGGTCAAATATTTCCCCATTTATTGAGGATTCAATGTGGTCAAACAAGGATGCGTTTAATACTTATAAAAAATTAAATTAAAAATTTCAGAAATGGTTGCCTATTATCGACAAATCACAGGGCAAAGATGTCCGCGATTCAGACGTTTCAAATGTCTGAAATTCAACCGAAAACAAGTGTCCAAAAAATAAGATACACTTAAGTGTCTAAATTTCAGACACTTCATTTTACAACCTACTCTTCTTAAAGTATGTTTCATTTTTTCTTAGTTGTCAAAGTTTATTTCCAAATTTAAAAAAATGTGTATTCGTTAGTTTATTTCCAAAATATATGCTTAATTTAATATTTTATGTGTATTCGGCAGGCATTCAGTAAGATTATAACATTTGGAATAAAATTAATTAAATATTTTAGAAAAATTTTGACAACTAGGAAAATAAGTGGCATCAATTAAGAAGAGTATACAGAAAAAAGACGTTAAAATATTACTTTTCAGACGTGATATTTTAAATACACCAATGTATTCCACGCTCATAGGTTTAACATTAGCGAGAGTAATTGGGGATGACTGACAAATGGCCTTATGCCGATTCAGATTTAACGGCAATTCCTATTTTTACCTTATTAAACAGCTCAGTAAGTATAGTATATAAAATGCATTTACTTCGATTTAACTGTTTTTAGTGATGTATACTATCACGCAGCAGCGTGGCCAAGATTTTGTTTCGGGGAATAGGTGTAAGCTGAGCAGAGATAATCTTACGTGTATCAATGGAAGTGTACAGAATGCATACAAGATTAGATTTCATAAATTCTTAATGTCGGTTGTGTGTGTGGGTGGGGGATGTCTCCATCTCCCTCGTACACTCTCAGCTACTCCCCTGTTGTCACTGCTTACTTATTCTGTTGTACAAAAAACTGAAATTCTATATGTTTCTAGAAAGTTTATAAAAATGTGTAAATATGATTACATTTAAAAGTTACATTATAGATTTATGCATACAACTTATTTCACCTTAATGCATAGCATATAAATGGGTGATCCTTGTGCTCAGGGACACCAAAATTGATAAACCGTAAATGTATGTATACAATAATAATAATAATAATAATAATAATAATAATAATAATAATAATAATAATAAATGTTATTACCTATGGTCTAATATTGCCCCATTGTTCTGGAATAGCGAATTTTAACTCTATTGAGCTAGTTTTATACGGTGCAAGAATCAAAATGTTTTCCAATTGTTATCTTGAGATTTTCATATTACAACTGTTTTAACTCCTTTTCTATTACTTACGCAATGCGGAATAGAAAAATGAGAGATTCCCTGTTCGTTGAACTCCAGAAGTCTTTCATAATACTTTGACAGCACACCGTTTGTGCCGAAAAATCAGACCGATCTCAAATTTGTGATCTGTCGCGTCTGTAACAAAGTACTTAAAATCCGAATTTCTAGTTACTTTGTAAGTAGAAAATTACTCTTTTAATACCTATGTGGACATTTCCTGGAATATAGAAACTACTTTGTTAAAAGGCGATTTCCAAATTTTTCTTTAATCGTTTTGTTTAACTTTTGTACAACAACGTATCACTTTGAGATTATTTTCATTAATACTAAAGAATGTACAGTAATAGGGATTTATAAAAGTTAATAGTTTAATTTTGTATTTGTTCACAATTATGAATGATAATTTATATAGATTAGCAGAGTAATGTTCGATAAATGATGATTAATTGTTAAAAGGCGATTTCTATAATTTTTCTCTGCTCATTTTATCTAACTTCTGTATAACAAAGTATCAGTTTGATATTGCTTTCAATAATACTGAGAAAAGACATATAAATAGGATTTATAAAAATTAATAGTTTACAGTTTTATTCTTTTACAGTTACAAAGAATATTCGATATAGCTTAGCAGAGTAATGTTCGATAAAATATGATTAAATGTTTATATTTAGCTATTTTACATCTTCAGTAATTTAACAAATTTATTCAACAGAAGATTGAAAGTAAAGCCTTATTAAACAGTAGAAAATACTATTATGAAACATTAATACTATTTCAAATATTTACTGAGACGATTTATAAATTAAAAAAATACTCAAAATACAGAAGGTTTTTAATTGTTTATTTTTAAAATCAGTATAATTTTATTATCTGTTGCAGTTGTTAAATGCAGATTATCAATTACTCATGTCAAAGTAACATTTAAGTACATCTTATGTATTTTTAATATATTAATATTAATATTTGGTATGCAACTTATGACTTAGTTTTATTAAATAAGAAAACTTAAACCAATATTAAAGGTCATTTTGTTTTATAAAGATGTATAAAGTTAAAAATAGATAAGGGAGTTAAAAAGTATTATAACAGAAATTAATTTTTGTATTAAATTACCTAAGCTGTTTTATAAATTGATAAAAATTATATTTGAGGGAATTAAATGTTTCTTTATCCATCCATCGCTAAACACTAGTAAACTGAGCTTTCTCTTAAATGAATGTATTACTTTACTTTTTTAACTTAATTTCTTTTAACATGAAAAATTTAACTTAATGAAAACTATGGATGGTCACATTAAAACATACCTTTCCTAATTTACAGTTTGAAGATTTATAAACTATGCAGGACGTAAAGAAACACTTTTCGATGTGGATAGTATGATTAAAAGGGTTTCATCAAATTTTATAAGTTATAAATGCAAATTTGTAAAAAGTTTAAAGTAATAAAACGAAAGTTCGAAATGTTCTAGACGAATTTCGAACTAATTAATATTTTATCAAAAGTTAACATTTTATACAGACACACATTTATGCTTGGCTTATGACGGTGTCTAGCTAGTCACGTATGATGGTAGCCTAGTTTGTGAACGTCTTGTCCGACATCTAATACGTGTGAAAGTGCCATATCTCCGTCGTTCCCCTGATCTTTGCAGGTCTGATTGTGCATCCTTCAATTTGAGTTTGACGGTTATTTTTGTATGGTTATATGTTAATTCTCTTACTGTGGTCGACTGGTGAATATAAATACGCTGGATAAAGTTAGGATGAACGGGTTGGGCAAGTACAGCCTTTCAAGGAAATCTAGACCGGAGTTTCTTAATTTTGAGACTTGGAGTGCGCATTGCTGCCACGTGCGCTGAGATATTGTCCTCTCGTGCTATCTCAGGAATTTGCCTCTTTGTAAGAAATTTAATCTACTTATATCAATAAAGTAAATTTTCGAGTCCACGGGATTCCGGTTAGTCAGAGATATTCTATTGATTAAAATGTTTTAAGCTATAGTGCGTTTCAACATAACAGACTTCTGGGGATACGACCATCCATTTTCCTTACGTAAGCTGAGTTTTCGCATTCGTACATTTGCATTATAGCTTACTAGCTGTTACCCGTGACTTCGCTCACGCAACATTAAATAAAGAATAAATGCATTAATTAAGCAAAATATTTAACGCCCGATAATTAAAAACGTAAATAATTAACTAACTCTTTATCATATTTCATAGGAAACGATACGGTATTTCTTTGTTATAGGGACCTTGACATAACTCAGTCTTAAAAATGTGAAAATGTGTACCAAATAATCGCGAAAATGAAAATGCAACCAATTAAATATGGAGGGCCAAATAAAATCGTGGAAATCGACGAATTTGGTAAAAACAAATGTCAATTTTACCTGATAAACCATTTTACTTTTAACGCCTTTGTGAAACATTTTAACAGCCGTCCTTCAAAAATATTTAATTGGAAATAGTATATGCTTTTTCTTTAAATTCAATTCTGCCTCCTTGATTTAATGTACAGCTGAAACAAATCTTGTTTTCTAAATGACAATATGTTGACAGACGATTTTTGTTCTGCAGAAAGAAAATGATTCTTGAAGTTTGAATTTGTGAAAATATGTTTTTATTTTTCGGATAATTTATTGAAATCAAGATTTTTTTTTTTCTCACTATCTATTCAAATTGAAAATAAATTTTGTTTTCAGTTTTAATGAGAAAATGGCGTAAAAAATATATTGATCTGTTTTATTTCTCCTTTTTTATCCACAAATATGGAGTAATTAACTTGCCGATTTTAGAGAAACTTCGTTAAAATTTACAACAATAATAATAATAATATCTCGGAATCTAATTAAATTTTTTAAATTCTGAGAGTTTGTGTGACATCCAAGGATCAATGATAACCTATGTTAAGTAAATTGCACTGCGTTCGGTAGTCTAAGAGATTAGTTGCGAAATACAAACAGACGGTCAGATTTAATATAATAGATTGGCGTTCATTTTCTTTTCTTAAAATTACGATGTAATTTTAGAAGAAAACTCTCATCTGTATATAACTGATAATCATGCTTAATAATCAGTATAGATAAAAAAAAACATTTCAAATTTTCGTTTTAAATATGGCGTGAAACTCATCTACTTTCTATACTTACTGATCCTTGTATTATTAATGTACGGAATTGATTCACGCTTCTTTTAAAACCTATTTGGAAATTCATGTTCTATTTCAAATATGACGCCACTTTTCCCCCCCGATAAATGTATTTTTATTAATGATATAATTCTTAAAATCGTGGTTGTACGCTGTGCAGTAAAGTCATAATTCACATCCTTTGTATTTATATAAATCTTGTTAATTTTCTTTTCCTGGCAATCGTGATGTAAATTTTAGCAGAAAACTCACATCTGTATGTAACTGACATTCAAGTTTATTATTAATTAGTATCAATAAAAAATATTTCGGCTTTCATCTTAAATATTACGTCCATTATCTATCTACTTTCATTACATACTGATATTCATGCTCCTTGTATTATTAGGAATATTTAAAAATACATGGTTTTATTTATGACGTCACATTTGTCCGAGCCAAAGAGGATCCTTTTCATTGTTCCATGGTCCAAGCGAAATCTTTTCTTAATAATATAATTCTTATTCATTTTTCTATCTAATTATATCGATGTCTTTAACAGAAAATGTCTTCTCAATGTAACCGATATTCATACTTCATGTATAACAACAAATACTCCTTATTTGCTTTCAAATATCATGGCAATTCATCATCTTTTGAATTCTTTTGAATTTTCCTTTTTAACACTTTTCAACCTAGTTAAAAAGTGTTTATGACTTCGGTTTGTCTGGCAGTATGGCCGTCTGCCGTCTGCCGTCTGGCCGTCTGCAGTCTGGCCGTCTATCGTCTGCCGTCTGGCCGTGCTCTAACTCACGTAAATATGCTCGGATTGCCTTGCAATTTTTATATGTTATTGTCGTTATCTATAGCATGTTCCCTATTTCAACTGAAGTGTGTAGCGCTTATAGTTTTTTTACAGGGACACTCAAAAAATTACGTTACATTACGGTCTATGTGGAAAAATCATTTGCGGTTTATTTTAATGATGTTGCACAATTAATTTCAAACACATTGTAATTGATATATATCAGGAATGTGCATTACAAGAAGCTTAATTTGGAATAGGGTGTGCATAGCACTTATAGTTACTTTACAGGGACAGTCAAAAAATTCCGTTACATTACATCTATGGAGAAAAATCGTTTGCGGTTTAATTAAATAATTTTTCGCTATTTTAAACGCATTGAAATTTATATATATCACTAAGGTGCATTACAAGAATATTGTGTGTATAGCAGTCATCGTTCATTTACAGGGATACACAAAAGAATTCTCTACGGTCTGTTAACAATAATTCCTGGAAGTGCGTTTTAAGTTGCTGAAAGCGATTTTGAATTTAACTCACTTTCTGTCTATTACTTGGTGTGTATAAATTCTGTAGATCATATACAGGGCAGCACAAAAGTTCGCGAAAACATTTCCACTTATTGACAGATACTCCAGAAGTAGAATTTTAAATGTGCTACGCGTTTCCTAACTAAACTAAAATTTAGCATTCTATGTAGTATATATACAAATCTATAGATCCTGTACAGGTCTGGATAAAAGTATTCGGATATTTTTCCGAATATTGTATATGTTGGAAATATGTGTTGGAAATTCCTGAAATTACGTTTTTAAATATGTTATGCGTTTTCCAAATTGTTTACTTAGATAATATATTTCAGCTTATTAAACGGTAATAATTTGTAAAATAATTTGGAAGCGTTGGAAAGTGCTACATAATCTATGCTTGGCGCATGATTTTTCGTTCCTGTTTACGTGGAAATCGTTCGATTGAAAAATAATTGTTGAGAAATAAATTATTATTCCAGGTTTTGTATTTATTGGCAATGGTAATGCTTAGCAGCGTAAAATGGTTAATTAAATTTTAAAGAAAAAATATTCATTGATTTTCTATGAAAATAACGAAATTTTTAATTAATAAGAAAAATATTTAAAAAGAATAAATAAAATCTAGCCTATATTTATTTCTGGTTTATAATCCATCTATATGCAAAGTTACAGGACCATTAAATCCTCCGTTTTGACGAATACTTCAGTTAAACATTTACACACACAATCAGATTTATAATATTATTAGGATTTGAGAGTTAGCTGAATCCAAATTTGAGCATCATGGTTAAATTTTGTGCACTCCACTGCAAATCTTTTTTACTTATTCTTTAAATAAACTTGTTTGTTTCGTCATAAACCTTGTCTAAATAGCTACTAATTTAGTGGTCGGGCCCGAGGGTTCCGCCACAAACTTTAATATATATCACTCATGATTGGAAATTTTAGATATATTTCTTCAAAATCGGCATGCTTATTCGATTTCTTGTAGTACTATTGTATTTGTTAGATTATTTTAATCTGCTTGCTATTCTTTGCATTCTGACTTTTTAGCAAAAAAACAAACAAAAATATAGTTAAAAAATATAAATTAGCTTGTAAAAAAAGATGGGCATGAGATATATGCCATTTATTATTTGCAGGTAATATTTTATAATCATGTAAAATTCTTAAAAATTTACAAATTTATATCATATTCATTATATAATGCATTATTGTGAATTTAGACATTTCGACAATTTATCTAAGAAATCTTTGAATTGTTTGGGTGTTTCTTTCTAAAAGTGGGACACACCTTTACATCGACTATTATTTTATATTAATAATTATTTTTGCAATTATTTGCATGTAGTAATGATAGCATATGACCTTACATTTACTATTATCATTTAATTTCTATTTCAGCATTTAGTAGGAAAACAAAGAAAAATAAATGTCCTTTTAAATTGCTATACAACGTTGGTGATGGTTTTATTTCAAACATGTGTTTCATTTTTTAAATCTAAAATAAGAACTATTTCCCCAAACCAATAATATGTAAAAAATATATAAATACTGAAAAGTAGTTATGTCTTATTAATGCTGTTGTAATGCGACATTTTCCAAACGTCTTCCAAAATTCTTTTTTAGCCTATTGCCTCATTAATTATCATGCAAAATATCTATTGTCTTTGGATTTAAATAAATGCCATATTCGTCAAATTTTAGTAACCCAAATGTCAACCTATTGTCAACTTTTTGAATCTGAAAGTAATCCCCCCCCCCAATAAATAAAATAAAATAAAATAAAATAAAATAAAATAAAATAAAATAAAACAATAAGGCGAAAAAGGACAAAAAACGGACCCGAAAGAGTTAAAATAGATCTTATTTTTTTACGAGCTTCTTTGTAACGGCGACTTTTACGGTTCTGTCATTTTCCTTGGTATTGATTATTTTCCACATAATTTCAAACTCAATTTATATCAGCTACTTTCTATATTTTACTTTTAAATTTCACCACTTAAGAACCACTTATGAAATTTTTTATCTTACCACAAGTCATGCAAAACATATTTAATTAATTAAGAATAAATATGTCGGGATCTCTAAATCCCATGATTGTAATTTAAACTTATTATTTAAACTTTTATTTAATGCTCATTATAACAGATTACTGAAAAAAAATTAAAATGCATACAATAATCCAGTATATAAATTTAGATTTTTTAAATACTAAATTAGAAGAATTTACTTTATACTATTGAAAATATAGATAATAAAAGGTATATAGATAGTATGGAAAATAAATTCGTAAAAAGGTTTTCATAAAAATTAAAAATACTAACTTTTTAAAATTTAGAATGGATTTTTCACTTTTCAAAATTAGAAAATAATTATCATATCTTCATTACTGTGATTCACTCAAGATAAATAAAATTCTTTAAACAAAATTTTTATTAAGATAATGAATAAAATTCCTTTCTGCCTGTACCGGGAGGAAAATGTAGCTTTCATAGTCCATTTTTTTTAATTCATCTCATTTTACTCAAACACTCGAAGCTAAATTGCTTGGAACCAGATTATAGAAGATTCAATCCCGGATTTTGCTAATAATGAATTTGAATGCGAATTTTCGTATGATAGTTATAGCATAACAAAAATCAGATTGTTTCAAAATGTCAGCCCCCCTCGAAAATATTCATTAAGAATTTATGTATTAGGATGGGAAAACTGAAAATGTATGTTATACCGATAACATAGTTTTTACTTTTCTTCTTTTTTATTCTCTTTGCACACAGGTATTTTATTTTATAGTAACATTTAATACATTTTTCGTGAATGAATGACCCTGGTATTTTTTACAGTCAAAATATTTAGTTTATTTTTCTAAATATATGCATAAATCATTAACACATTTTTTTTTTGTTTAGTTCACATGCTTGTGGGTAGGTATATTTGCATGAAATGATATACTTTGGGTAAATGTAACTCGATACACCGATCTACAGTAATGTATAGTACCTGGTACACCGAGCTCGGTCGGTAGCTTTTTCAACATTCATACTGTATTTGAGTAAAAACAAATTTTGTAATTCCTTTCTACGTGCAAATATAATTTCTAGATTATGAAAATTGTATAACAAATGCTGTCAATTCATTTTTTTGCGTTCTTTAACACTTTCCAACATAGTTGAAAAGTGTTCATGACTTCGGTTGGTCTGGCCGTTTGCCATCTGCCACCCGGCCGTGTTCTAACCCTCATAAATATACTCGGATTGCCCTGATATTTTTGTATGACATTGTTACTTACTTATAGCATGATCCTTAATGGAAAATTAAGTGTGTAGAATTTATAGTTTATTTACAGGGAGAGTCAAAAGTATTCAGTTACCATACGGTTAATTGGAGAAAATCGCTTCGAGTAAATTTTGATGATGTTACGCCATTCGAAACATGATGAAATTAATATTTAATTATGTAGGGCACATTATGCTTTTTCTAAAATATGTTGCAAAAAGCATTTATTATTCATTTACAAGGTCACACAAAAGAATCTTCTTACATAATGCTCTACAGGGAAAAATCGTTTACGGTGTAATTTAATGAAGTTTCAATATTTAAAACATAATGAAATTTATATGTATTACTGAGATGCTCTATACATTGCTCACCGAATAGTACGGTGTGCATTGTGCTTATCGTTCATTTACAGGGACACACAAAATAATTCTATTACAATCTTTGTGCAATAATTACAGTCCATGTGTGATAAGTGCGTTTTCAACTTTGGTTGGGGTTTTTACGTTTAAGTAAATTTTTGCATTGTACGTGGTGCATATAAATTCTGTTTCTCATATACAGGGCTACACAAAGGAATTCCTAAGTATTACTGACTATGGGAGTGGATTGATTCAGGGTATATTTTTAATAGTGTTACGCATTTTCCTGCTAATCTTTATTTAGTAGACTATATTATAAGTTAGTGAAATATAAATAAATTTATATACAGGGCTACGAATATAACAGTATATATTGTTGTTTAATGTTGGTAATTGCTGGAAGTGAGTTTTAATTTGCCTTATGCGTTTTTTACGTGAATTTAATTTAGTTTAATGTTTGGTGTGTACAAAAGTCTTTATATAATATACAGGCCTGCATGAAAGATTTCTAGTGCATTTTCGTCGATTGTCAAAAATCGCTAAAAGTGAATTTTATTACTGAAATTTATAGTGAAATTTATAACTGAACTAGTTTTTACCATGCTATGTAGTACATATCCAAATCTATAGACCATAGACAGGGCTGCACAAAATAATTTGACGACATTTTTGACTATGGAAGGTAAATGCTAAAATTGGATTTTTAAATGTGGTATATGTTTCCTAAACTGTTTACTACATATCTTCTTTCATCTTATTTAATGGTGAAGTTACGTTACAGTTTTCTGGATGTGTTGGAAAGAATTTCATAATCTATGCTTGACGCATGATTTTCCGTTCTTGTTGTATATATATATTACGATCAGAGAAGACCGAGCTCGGTCAAAGTTAGCTTTGAGTTTAACTCGATATATTTTTCTCTCTGTATTATTACAATAATGCCTTATATTTTATAAAAATAGCTTGACCCATAATGACCCATAATCAAAATTACCCCCCCCCCAAAAAAAAAAATAATAATTAGCTTGACCCAAAAATGACCCACTAATCGAATTTTCTCGAGCATGTGACCTAGCCCAAGGATTTTCTCGTGCCTTAAAAAAAGTAGAATACAAAATTTAATTCAAATGGTCTGAGCCGTTTTTAAGATAAAAATAGCTTGACACATAATGACACATGACCAAAATGACCCACTAATCGGTATTTCTCAAAAATGTGATCTATCTCAATAGCCTTCTCGTTCCCTAAAACTGTAGGATACTAAATTTAGTTCAAATCGTCTGAGCCATTTTTAAGATAAAAACAGCTTGACCCATAATGACACATCACAAAAATGACCCATAATCGAATTTTCTCGAACATGTGACCTAGCCCAACAGTCTTCTCGTGACCGAAAACCATTGGTTGCAAAATTTAGTCTAAATAGTCTGAGCCGTTTTTTGGATAAAATTAGCTTGACCCACAGTGACCCAAAAATGATCAACTAATCGAATTTTCTCGGACATGTGACCTAGCCAAATGATTTTCTCGTGCTCGAAACTCGTAGGATACAAAATTTAATCAAAATCGTTAAAGCCGTTTTATAGATAAAATTAACTTGACCCACGTTGACACAAAAATGACCACTAATCGAAAGTTCTCGAACATGTGACCCAGCCCAATAGTCTTCTCGTGCACGAAAATGGTAGGATACAAAATTTAGTCAAAATCGTTTGAACAGTTTTTTACATACAATTAGCTTGACCCAAAATGACCCACTAATAGAATTTTCTCGAACATGTGATCTAGTCCAATGATTTTCTGGTGCCCCAAAACAGTAGGATACAAAATTTCGTCAAAATCGTAAGAACCGTTTTTAAGATAAAATTTGCATATACATATATAACCACGCACACACAAGATTTGCTCGTATTAGAATATATGATACTCTATCCAATTGCTCCATGTTATCGAGATATAAGTTATGATTTTTTGTTATATATTTCCGCAGTTCTAAAATACCAAATTGATTTATTGTCGAGGAATTCAATATTTTTTCTACATATAACATTGTCAATTAGTGCAATACTGGTAACCATGTAGAAACTTTCACATATCCAATGTTTTATCCAAAGGGTTCAGTCAACCAAAAAAAAAATGGAAAGACATCCCATATATTATAATCACCAAAATTTTTTTTGCAGAAAACGGAAATAGCCATTCGACTGGAAAATATCTCTTCTTTCAATTTATGTTTAAAAAATATTCTGTTGGAGGGTTTGGCAGAAAATGTTATTTAGTTTAGCTTCTATTAGTTTAGCGCCAAGAAATACATGTTGTATTACACCAGTTGTCGAGGACCCCAATTACGAGAGTAACAATCACATTTTTTTATTGCTAATGTACATTATTAACAATACAATAATTTATTTTGTTATAATTTAATTATAAATTCATACATTGATTTTAAGGCATTTTTCAATTAGCCCACCATAGCGATATATCGCGAATATTCTCTGTAATGCGTGCAATCGTATGGAAGTTGAAGAAAAAACAATGAATTTAATTATGCGCCGACAAACGATCCGCAAAATGTTCCAAAGGGCTGCCATAAACTGTAACAATATAATATTTTAACGGCTAAAAATTAAAAAAATAAATTATACATAGAAAATTACGAATGTGATACTTAAAAAAATACGCCTTTATCAAATAATTGTTTAATATTAAATTATGACTATCGGTAAGAAATCAATTTAGAAAATAAAATAATGCACACGCTAAATTTTCCGGGATAAACATGAATTGCATTTAAAAATTTAGGCGTTGATTTTCATGATAAACACTGAATGATTATAAAAGAATGTTTAAAAAAAAAACTATTTTTGCTTTTGTACTTATTTCAACATTGTATTTGAGTAAAGAGAAAATTTTATTATTTATTTCTACATGATTCATACTGTATTCGATAAAAGCCAAATATTTATTATTAATCTCTACATGCAAATAACATTTCTAGTCTCTAAAAGGGATGTAGGACGTAGATTTTCCGAAGCGTCCACTCAAATAAGCAAAGAACATTTTTTAAAGTAAAAAAAAAAAATACTTTGTATATAGCAGGTAATTCGGTTTATACTAAATTATTATTATTTTAGATTATTGATATTTCAGGCATAATTAAGAGTTCCATTTTTTACGTTTTTTTTTTTTTTTTTTTTTTTTTTTTTTTTTAATTTAAATGATTTTTCACTCGTTGTTCAAGTCAATATTTCGCAACTAACATGAGTTCGGCAAGATGTGGTAATTTTGGTAGACAAAAATATTTTTGCTTTTAAAATTACTGCCAATTTTGTGCAAGGGTGTATCGCCAGCGCATCAAACTATAGCGATGTTTGTAACAATATGGTAGTGGGTTTAAACATAGCAAAAATATAAGTGCAGTTATCTATTCAGAAATGTTAGCATATTTACAGAATGTTTATGAAAAAAATTGATACTTTTATGTTAGACAGGCGCATATCTCACCTATAGCATTTTTTTTTCACGTTTGTAATTTAGAAACAATGCGTTGATGTTGAAATAAAATGTTTTGGTTTGTGGTACTATTTCGTCTTATATAATTTTAGTTTGGGTATTTCAAAAGAATTAAGGGGTGTATTTTAAACGTATGCAATATATGTATTGTAAATGATTGCATTTTAAATGAAAGGAGCGAAAGGTTTGCTTTTTAAATAAAATGAATGCATTACGAATGATGGTGAAAGAAGAAAAAACATTATTTGTCGATTCATCACCTGCGCCCAACTAACGTAAAAGTACCAAATATTTAAACTCACTAAATCAATATTTGATAAAATCTATTTGATTTAGCCAGTTAACACCAACTTTACCGTATTCGAGATAAAGGCAGGCCATTATTTCGCGCTCGATTTAACATAGAAGATAAACCGCTAGCGCCACATACGAGGTCATCCTTTTTCGGGTTAAAGATAAATGACCAATTGTATTTGGGACAATTCAGATTACGGAAGATTAAATGTAAAATAAAAAGCTTAAACCTATCGAAACAAATTTTTCCGAAGTTGGATGGTTTCTTCGTATTCGAATAGGCTTATTTCCTAAAAATTATCGGAATAGTTTCCGATTAATACCATCATTTTGACTAATGAGTGTATTGGTTCTGCGTCAATGCGTGGTCGTGCACAATTCATTGCTGAACAATTCATCGCTGAACAATTCATCGCGCACAATTCATCACAGCGACAATTCGTTGCGGCATCAGTTCGTTGCGGCGTCAATTCGTCGTGATGTTATTCGTCGCAGCGAAAATATCTTTGAAGGCTATAATGATAAAAGTAAAGACAATTTAGTAAAATTATTTACTGATAATTTGTTTTTTAGATTTAGAGGATTATAACTAACAATTTACAGGCGATTTTTAGAGGAATTTCTTTTTTTATATTTGATTTTTGTGTTTCTCTACTGAGAACATGAAAGTTTAATGAATTAGAGCAACTCATTTCTTATTAAAATTAGAGATAGAATAAATATTGCTTTAGATTACCGGAAAAATGGCGGAAAATTTAGGCTAAAATCACACAGATCATGAAAAAATACCGAATAAAAATGCTAGAAAAAATTGCAAAAATAATTTAAAAGACGTACACAGGGTACAAGTGAGACCGCACCCTTCCTTATATTTGAAAGAATTAGGAAGTAGAAAAAGTATTTAAAGATGTAAACATAAAAACTTTCGGGATTGTGATTGAACTGATCATGAATGCAATTTTATTGTATGATATTTTGGTTTTAAAAGTTTTCCATTTATTTCGTCTGTACTAATAAAAATAAGTTGTTTGTCTGTCTGTATTATCTGTGTCTGTGTGTGTGTATGTGACGGCTAGCGAAATCTACCCCATGTAGAAATATGAAAATTTGAATGCGGAATTTGCATTCATGATAGCCTTCAAAGACATTTTCGCTGCGACGAAATGACATCGCGACGAATTGACACCACGACGAATTGACATCGCGACCAACTGACGCCGCGACGAACTGACGCTGCGATGATTTGACACTGCGGTGAATTGTTCCGCGATGAATTGTGCGCGACGAATTGACGATACACCGAGTTTATTTTAACAATATAAAACGAATTGTCCCCAGTTAGAGACCTAGGTAGATAGCATTCTCGTGCCCGAATTAGTATAGGAGTTACGTGTTATGAAAATTGTTTTAGCCATTTTTGAATTATAGCAGCATTTTCATTGAATAGTTGAGTTTAACCTGTCAAAACAAACTTTCCCGAGATCGGGAGCTACCTAGATCATTTTCTGGTGCTCGATTTAGTATAGGAGGTAAGTTTCGTGAAAATCGTCTGAGCACTTTTCGATTTAGAGCAAGAGCATTTTCAGCGCTGAGTTCGTTTTAACCTGTCAAGAGTATTTTTCTCTAATTCGGCACCTAGCTAAATTATTTCCTCGTGCTCAATTTAGTATATTAAGCAAGTTTCGTGAAAAAAGACCCAGTCGTTTACAATATCATCCGTAATCTGAAAAATTGCTTTCTCGTTTAATATATATTATACACACACACACACACACACACACACACACACACACACACACACATATATATATATATATATATATAGATATATATATGTATACATACATATGTGTGTCACATATTCACTTCACAATCACTCCACCTTCCGTAAATCAACTCAAGGCCAGGGGTCTCCACTCAGGAAGTTTTCAGTCGTACGCCGAACATGATACGTCGTTGGTGCTTATTGAAAAATAAATAGGCAGTCAAGTGCACTTCAAATTTTATTAGGATCCCGAGAAACTTTGGCTATGCTTCTAGCTCTAATGATAATTCAATGCCGTAGAACCAAGGAGAAGCTTCGTATCTCAAATACCATTCGAAGAAATCAAAGCTGTTAAGGGGCGGCATTTTAGATTATATCGGCAGCTACGGAGATTTTATTCCATGATCGCGAGCCACGCGTCGGACTTCCACCTACATCCTGCGCCCAGCAAAATCTCTCTCCAAAGCGGGAAACCCGGTGTATATCTCTTCTCTAACGCTCACGAATACAGAGCCTTTAAAACAATCCGTCAAAACAAGCCTGAAAAAATTTAAAATTTGTTTCATGTATATATATATATATGGTTCACCAGGTGAATAAAACAATCGCCATAAGTATCCACATCCATTGCTGGTAAAAGGACGGAAGGAGCGTCAGCGGAGGCCAACGGCGAAAAAAATTAAAATTTGTTTCGCTCCTCCCAGAGAAGGCGACCTGAGCGACCTCGGCTGGGCGCCTCGGTGACTCAAAGCGCTCTTCGTTCAAACGGGCAATTCTCTTCTCTGAACGACCCTGAGGGCGGCTCACAACTACCCCAGCTACAGAGAGACTCACAAGGGACGTTCGGGATAGACACCTTCCTCCTCTCCGTCACATCTACGTTCTACCACCTGCACGTTGCAGTGGGACGCTGCATGCCCTCTACTCCCAATAACAGGCGTCACAATAGAACTCTTGCGGTCCTTGTCATACGGAGTCAGACCTCCCCTTCACCTTGCCTTAGACAAAGGTGGTGACTGTCCTATCCCCGTTCGCTTGCCTTTGCCCTCACATCACCATCCAAGGCGGCAACACACAGTCAACCGCCTAGGTGCGAGGATTCAGCCTATGCGGCACTTTTAGCCCCCCGGCTTGCCCCAAGACTCCGCGGAGACGACGCTCTGCACTTGGGATCTCAAAGGACTTACCAAAGCCTGAAGCCCCCTGCAGCCGAGAACCGGCCCAAAGGGGGGGGGGGACAACCCGAGGAATGTGGGTTTCAGTTTCCCCAGCCCTCAGTGAAGTTGGCTATTCCGCTACCGCTTTACCACCCGCTCACCACGCTGAGGTGGGGACTCGTCAGCCACCGGCTCCCGTCGTGTCGACGCTACTGCACGCAATGCCGAGCTCCCGATCATCTTCCCAACTCAATGGGCCGATTCAGGACCACTTGGAGGAGCGGAGCGGGTACATACTGGGTTATATCTATTGTCATATTAGGCCAATAATAGTTTGGATAAATTAAATTTAGCATTTTGTGTATACCCAAATGTCTATAATTAGCATGTGCAATATGTAATAATCTTTTTCTTAAAGCTATTGGTACTACCACTTTTCGAAATCCGTGTTTTTTAAGTATAATTATTCCATTCTCTGATCGATATTTTCTATCATTTACATTCTCCTTATTCGGCATCTCTATTATTTAATCTTTATCTAACAATAAATTAATATGCTGGTTGAAAAAAGTTACAGGGTTTCAGGACAACATGTCGGCTTCGACATTTGTTGACCCTTTTTCATACTTGATTTCATACTCAAACATACTTAATTTTAAAGATCATCTGAATAATCTTCCTCTAGGATTCTTAACATTTTTTAACCAAACTATAGATGCAGAGTCAGTATGGATGGTAAATCTGACTCCATGGAAATAATGATGGAATTTATCTAGAGTGTCAATAATTGCTAAACACTCTAGCTCTGTAATGAAGTAATTCTGCTCATAACTCTTCAAATTCCTTGAATGGTAAGCAATTGGATGCAGAAACCCCTCTTTATCTGGTTGTTTAAGTACTGCACTTACTGCCATCTGTGAGGCGTCAACAAACATATGAAGCTGTAATTTAGCATCATAAATTTTAAGAATAGGTTTTTGGATTAAAGCATTTTTCAATTTATTAAGAGAATCCTGGCATTCTGGAGTCCAATTCCATATTGTATTTTTTTAAAGTAATTTATTAAGAGGTTGTCGAATTTGAGCATATTTATCTATACATTTATAATAAACATTTATTGATCCTAGGAAACTTTGCAATTGTTTAATATTTGTTGGGGGTTTTAATTTCTTTATAATTTCAATATTTGCATTTGCAGGAGTTAGAATTCCATCATAAATTTCATATCCTAAAAAGTTAAGCTTACTCTGAGCCAATTTACATTTGGATAAATTGAGTCAAATGTTTTCTAATTGGCAAATTTTGAATATTTGATTTAAATGGTCAAGATGTTCTTTTAGAGAGGAGGAGAAAATTATAATATCATCAAAATAGTGGCAAGCAAAATCTATTTTGTATTTATTTAGGATTCTTCTAATAGTTCTATTTAAAATGGGGTGTCCCGTTTTTATACCGAATGGGAGGACTAGCCATTCGAATAACCCAGAACTAGTAGCAAAAGCTAATTTTTCAGTATCTGCGGGATGTATGGGTATGTGCCAGTAGCCAGAGGCTAAGTCCAAATTTGAAAAATACTGAGCACCACTCAATTTATCCATGATCCCATCGATACGAGGTAATGGCTCGGCATCATTTTTCACTATTGGATTTAATTTTCGGTAATCAATACATAACCTAGTCTTTTTGCCTTCCTCTCTTTTCATAGCCAAAGTGACAGGGGCCGAATAAGGACTGTTGCTCTCTTTAATTAATCATGCTTCTAACAATCCTTGAATTTGATTTTGAATTTCTTTTTCCTCCGCTGGTGAAGTTCTATAAGGCCTCAGAATTTTGGTAGGTCAGATTTAAGATAAACGCGTTGCGGTTCAATATTAATTCTACCCACATCATATTTATGTTTAGCAAAAATATCCATGTAATCTTGAACTAATTCCCTGAAATCCCCATTTTGAATAAAATTTATCTCCCCCATTAGTTCGCAATTAGAATTATTAACTTCGCGAGAATTTTGAGGAGCCATGAGTCTTCTATAATCTGGTTGCACTTCGTAGTCATTATTTTCCTCATTTGACTGCATAATTATATTATTATCCAGTTCTCAAAATTTAATTGTTCATCATGATAAAGATCCAAATCATTATGCTCTTCATTGTTTTCAAAATTGTTATTCACTTGATAAAAATTAAACTTGTTATAATGGTCATAATTATTTTCAAAATTACTACTCTCATTTTAAATTTTTATACCTTCATTATTCACTTGTTGTACTTTATTAACATCAATAATATGAAAATGGAGAGCTTTCTCATTTTGTATGGCTACACCTCTATTTACAATTCTTTTCCCCTGTTTGACAATACCATGTTTACAATTAATTGTTAAATCAAATTTTGAACACTCTTTTAACCCCAATATGGTGTAATTTAGATCTATATTACACACTAGGAAATCCACCCATTTACTAATTTTCACAACCGTGATGAGCACTTTACACTTCTGATTAATTTCCATAAACCCTTTTGCTTGACCAATAATAGTACTCGTAGTATTTTCTCAATTTTAGCATTAAGTTTTACTACAAACTTTAATGGTAAAATGGCAATTGTGGAATCACTATCCACAATACAAGGTAGTTTATAACTAGGGGTGTACCCATACAATATTAATTGTCATTCATTACCGGGATTACAAGCAAAAGAAAAAGCTTAGGAGTTTCAGAGGGAGTAGTATTACTTCTAAAATCACACTCTCTTTCCCAATGGTGAGCATTTCTGACCCCCTTATTGGTGCAAATTCTGCATGGTCTGCTTGGATAAAGGTTCTGAAAATGATTGTTTTGTACAGGATTCCTATAATTAGAAGATCTCTGATTAAATTGTCGTGCTGGTAGCCATTTCCAAAGAGCATATTCTTGCCTAAGTGGTCGGAAAGGCTGATAATTTTGCCAAAAAGATTGCATTGGGAAACGGGGAGCAGAAAAATTTGGCTGACGATGGTTGATTGATTGGTTGTCGGGTATTTGGTGGTGGAGAAACTTCAACAAATTGTTTGACAATTCTATACCAGTCAGTGGTATTTTCAGGATGATTTACATTGATGGAATTTTGATATTCTGGTCGTAATCCATCAGTCACTCCTTGTAACAGAATGGCTTCACTTAAGTTTAACTGCCTACCTATCTCCACCTTTTTTCTAAAATAATTTTCTAAGTCACTCAATTTATCCAGTTTGAGTGTAGTAAAATCAGAAAATTTTGTTCACTTTAAGTCAATAAACCTCTCTATTAAAATATATACAACTTGTTCATAATCATCACAATTTAAAACATCATTAACATACACTTTAAGAGCTTTCCCCCTTAAGATATTGAGACATATGATTAAATTTTCATTCCTCATTCTTATTTTCTCTTATACAAATGTGTTCGAAACACTCCAGCCACTGCTGAATCCCCATTCCCGAATCAGGGTCAAATGCAATCATTTTAATTTCATCCATTTTTCTGTTATTTCTATTTGTATGAATATAAGAAAATATTCTATTTTCTTTACAAAGTCCCGATCTTAATAACATTTAAATAACAACAGTAGAATCTAAATCTTAACAATAAAATAAAAACTCTTATCAAAATATTCGAACAGCATAAAATCAACAAAATAAAAATATCAATGAGAACAATAATAATAATAACTTTTTAAACTGTCGTATTTCTGCTTTTCACATTTTATTAGGTTGTATGTCAGTATTATTTATTACTAAAATCTCCCTTAGCTCAAAAAGAACAAAAACAAATCAACAAAATTAAAAATATCACTGAGAATAATAATCATAAAAATCAAACTTACAACCTTCCGTTTGTCTTCTGTCTCCATTTACCAAATCAATATTTTTACAATACTCTATAATAAGTGAGAATTATACGTTGGCACTCCATACGTTGGCACTCCATTGCACTCCCTACGTTTGCATTTTGTCGAATTTTCCAGAATAGCTGTGTAATCCTGCTCGACTTATCTTGTATACGTCACATATTCACTTCACAATCACTTCACCTTCCGTAAATCAACTCAAGGCCAGGTGTCTCTACCCAGGAAGTTTTCAGTCGTACGCCGAACATGATACGTCGTTGGTGCTTATTGAAAAATAAATAGGCAGTCAAGTCCACTTCAAATTTTATTAGGATACCGAGAAACTTTTGTTATGCTTTTAGATCTCATGCTAATTGAATGCCGTAGAACCAAGGAGAAGCTTCGTATCCCAAATACCATTCGAAGAAATCAAAGCTGTTAAGGGCAAGGCTGTTATCAAAGCTGTCTTAGTTTATATCGGCAGCTACGGAGATTTTATTCCATGATCGCGAGCCACGCGTCGGACTTCCACCTACATCCTGCTTCTAGCAAAATATCACTCCGAGGCGGAAAACCCGGTGTTTATCTCTTCTCTAACGCTCACGAATACAGAGCCGTTAAAACAGTCTTTCGACCAATCAGCACTACGGAACTCAATTTTCTGGGCGCTATGATTTGGAAGAGATCAATCTGCAGGCTGAAAAGCGCGAGAGAATATTCTAGAATTGTTCCGGAAAAATCTGATTTCTTCGAACAAATAAGAAAGAAAAAAAAACGTAGGTTTTACCGAGTGTGAGCAGAATGCCAAGATAAAAATTTTACATTGAAACTGAGATTAGCTTTTATATTTTGATAAATAATACTTTTTTGCCAGAAAACATGGGGAATTAAAAATAAAAATACATAGGTTGTTATTTCAAGAGAATTAAAATATTTAGCTGGGAGAGTAATATTTAAAAGAATTAAATTTTTGGATGCGTTAATTTAATGAAATAAAAAGTGTGTAATTTTAACAGAACAGCACATAGCGCCATTTTTTAAAGAGAATGAATTTAGAATAAAGTATTTTTAGCTAGGCGGGATTTTGACAATCTAAATACTAGAACGAGAAAATAATTTAGAATAATGGGATTTAAACAGAATTATAGCTTTGATGAGGCCAACGGCGAAAAAATTTAAAATTTGTTTCATGTATATATATAAAAAAATATAATATATATATATATATATATAAAATGACGAAACTTTATTTCGGATCACTCTGATATATATATATATATATATATATATATATATATATATATATATATATATATATATATATATATATATATTAGAGCGATCCGAAAATAAATTTCGTCTTTTTTTTAAAGAGAAGATGATTCACCAGGTGAAAAAAACAATCGCCATAAGTATCCACATCCATTGCTGGTAAAAGGACGGAAGGAGCGTCAGCGGAGGATGAATGGCGCTTCCGCAGAGCGCCGAAGAAGAGAGAGTAGCAGCAGATCGGCATGCCCGGGGTTATTTGAATACAAATTTCTCCAAACTCAAGTTTGTCATTCGACAAAAGAGACCAGTTCTCTTGAGTGTAGGTGTTATGCTCTTGGACGACAACGCAAACCTACACACAGCAATTCTCACATAAGATCAGATTCGTCGCTTCGGATGGGATAGGCTGGATCACCCGGCCTACAGCCCCGATCTTGCCCCATGGGACTTTCAATTGTTCCCTGCATTGAAAGACGCTCTCTCGGGACGTCACTTCCAAAACAATGCTGAGGTGGAGCAAGCTGTGCGACAATTCCTTGCATCGCAGGGCACCGAGTTTTTCCAGAGTGGTTTCTTCATAATAATTGCACGCTATGGCAAATGTTTCATTGTCCGTGGCGACTATGTAGAAGATCAATAGTTCATGATACCATGGTGTACTTTTTTGGCAATAAAGTTTCCGCGTGAAAAAAAATGACGAAACTTACTTTCGGAACGTGCCTCGTATATATTGACTCTTGATTTTATTCAGTTTAATTCTTGCAGTATCCTTTCCATTTATTTTTAAAATATCCCATCATTTTCACATGCGTTTTCATTTATATATATATATATATATATATATTGCTGCCATATGAAACAAATTTAAAGTTGGTACAATTTTCAGTATGCAGACTACCTCTAATTCAAAAATGCGTTCATATTTTGAACGAAGAGATAACTCTAAGAAGACATGCATTCCGAGCCTAATGACATATTTGTTCTGATTTTATGGTAAATGATTTGCGCATAATTTCTATTATTTTTTGAAACACACCGTATTTTATCAGAGATTGATTAATATATTTTTCTCTTTTTCATGAGTGTGTGGGTGTATATATTATCAGCAAGATAAATTGAAGAAGTGCATTGGTTTTAAGGAAATCATGTTATATTAGTGAACTAATATAGGTTCACTCTTTTGCCCTTTTATTTAAATGTTTTACAATGAAAATACATGCATTTCTTGTTGAGAACAAAATTAAAACAGAAATTATAGTTATTATCAATCCCCAACACTACTGAAAAGTAATTCTCATTAAAAAAAATTGAAAGTAAAATATTAGTTTTCGTGAAGGGAGCGATGGATTTTGAAATTAGGAAAATGCGACCTAAAATACCATTTTTTGCTTTTCTTTTATTAATTCTAAAAACAATTATGTTGCCATATACTTTACAGAAAATGTTTCAATATTTCTTAAAGATAAATAATGAAAATAATATATCATAATGTATTTCAATTGCATTTTGCCGAAAAAAATATTTTTCTTTTGCAGCTTATACATAATGCTCCATTAATTTAATTTATTAACTTATTTATCATAATGTCTGAAAGATAGTTTTTGTGTGCATACTACATCAAGTCTGCGCATTCGTTTTGGAATGTTTGCATATTAAGCTTATTAATAATAAAGTCATTACATTAAATATATGTGATTTTTTTTATAAAAATGACTTTCGTGTTAACTTTTTATATGTTGTTTTAACTAATGATTCGTTGAATTATAAAATTGATGTTGAAAATTTCGAATTAGGTTGAAATTTTTGAAGTCCTTTTAAATAATAAAATGAAATAAAAAATGGAGAAAATCTTTTTTAATTTGAAATAATGGAGCATTTTAGATTTTTAATCAAATTAATATAATTAAAAAATTTTAATTGCCTTAATTTTGTTTACTTCATTTTTGAATTCATGTAACGGAACACTTCATAAAACAATTGATTTTTGGAAAAACAATTAAAACAATTTTTAAGTCAGACGTCCCTTTATATCCAATTATTCTAAAAAAGATTCTATGAAAACAGATACACGGTTGCCAGTTATTATGTAATCACCGTACAGAAAAAAATATATATTGAGCCAAAAACTACTTCGTCTAAATTTTACATTCTCAAATATCCTATATATGTATTCTGCGCATTAAACATTTTTTTTGACACATAAATTATTATCAGTTTCAAAATAAATTAAAGTAGAGAATATGTCTCATTATTGTTTTTCAAAGAATCAAAATTGTCGCTCGTTTCTCGTAACATTTATGTATTTTTTCCACAATACGGATAAACCTATAAGATATTGAATTGCTTCATTTAAAGAATTACATATATTTCTAATACGGCTCGCTGAGCACAAAAGTATACGGAAAAACTGAAATCTTCTCCGAGAAGAAATCTGAAATTCACTTCCCTCTCTCTCTTTCTTCCGTCTGTTTGCTTTGCAAACAAATTGAAAAAAAAATAATTTTTCTTATGAATGTTGAGAATTTTTTTTTTACAGTTGCGGGAATACGATTTCTTCTAACTTTATGATATTTTTTCTTTCATTATCGGAAAACAAATTCTTGTGTGTCTGTGAATTTTGTTTTAAGTCACAATGTTTAGTTCAAATTTATTTGCTTTAAATAGTTCCAAGAAAAAGATCTGAAGAATATGTTTCCCATAAGTCTTTGCATTTCAGTGCTGTTATTTTCAAATAGTAATATTTGCCTTATTTAAAGGAAGAAATATCTAAATAACACTGTTAAAATATTGTAAATTCACGGGCATTCTCCATGAATTGCTGTCGTAAGTTTACTGGAAATGCTACTTTTTCCAATTAAACGGTCAATTTCCGTAAATTTCATGTTTTTACGGTATTATGTTACGACGTTTATGTAAGAACGAAGCTCGTTTATCTAAGGACAAAACCTGTTTTCTTATGGACATTGCATTGAATCTCTGCTGCCGTAATTTTACTGCAGCAATTTTTTACAGTGAAGGAGCATATTACTATTTATAAATATCAGTACTCAGGTTCAAGGACCCTTAGAACCTGAAGATAAGAGACATTAATCGTATATATTATTTCTCCTGTCAACATCCCTTTTTCTAAGAAAATACGAAACGCAGAACGACGAATGTGATACCATATAAAAGGATTTTGAACAAGCTTCTGACATAGTACACTTATATTTTCCTAAAACATGATTTTTGATTACAAATTGCTGTTAATTAAAAATTAAATCGGCATTGTTTTCATAAAAGAAAGGTTTTCCTCAAATTAGTGTTGCCGCAAAAATAAAACACCACATTATATGATTCTCAGCAATGATTATAAAAAACACCGCATGGATTTATTTTATATATATGATTAAAAAGCGATATTGAAATTGAAATGTTTAGATTTATATTTCTATATCCCATGTTTTTCCCGAGGCGGATGACGTCATCCTCTAAAACGGTTAAAATATACAGCTGCAGGCTTGCCAAGTCTCCGGCTTTTTGAAAACCAGTATTATTTTAGAGAAAATGTTGTTCTTTTAAATCGCAGAATGTTCCGATTATATAAAACAACATTTTCTGTATTAAAATACTGGTGTCCAAAAAGCCGGAGACTTGGCAACTCTGCAACTGTTAATTTTTTTTCACGCGCGTGCCTTTTGCAATTTTGGATCAGTTTTTACTCTAATTTTGATGGAATAAATGAGATGATATTCTGGCTTGCCTAATGTTGTTTGCAGATATTTTCATCTTTAATTTTTCTTTAGAAGTTTAAACCTTCATCTAATAAATATTACATATTGATAAAAAATATTAGATAGCAGTGCGGTATATTTTAAATTTCCTACTGTACTTTTTAAATGAATACTGCACCTTACAAGAATAATTAAAGATCACGGAAGCACAAAATTAGGCTTAAATCTTCGTATGCTTTTAAAAAGTGTAGTATAGTCGATTAAACTCAACTTTTATATTTGTACATTTGAACTTTTTCTTATAAAGATTTTCCTTTCCAATATCATTCGATATAAGAAAATTATAAATCGCTATTAATTACGCTATTCATTTGCAATAAGTTTTGGAGTAAAATTTTTCACATTTATGATAAATGTTCGTCTACCGTGAACATCCATGCTTACAAATTCAGATGACATCTTGTCCATTAAGCTTAAATCTCAAATCTCCAGTTAAAAAAGATAATGAGAGTAAAAAAAAAAAAAAAAAAAAACAAGGAGACACAAATACCATCATACCCCATGTTTTTTCGTGTATGCTGCGCGGTTTTTATTACAAAAATTACTTTGAAAAATTGGTGGTGCGCGTGATACTTAAGAAATCTATATTTCAATATCGCCGCTATATTCGGAGCGTAATAATGTATGTAATTCACTGATAAGTAATGTAGTTAATACAAATTACATTTTTAATATTATTATTGTTATCATTTGTTAATAAAATTATCAATGGATAATAATGTTATTTGCATTTTTTTTAAATTTCTTTTTTCATTCTTATTATTGTTTGTAACATTGAATTTCAGTTTTATCTGCGATTCTACCCATAGCGTTCTATGCCTGTTCCGTTACGTCATCACTAGCCTCTGTATACATGATCCTTAGACAGCTAGCCCCACCAGCGGCTGAGAGGTTCTGCTCTCGAAGCTGGTAGACGAGAGGTGCTGTGTTTAAACCCCCTGTCGCGCTCGTCGACCTAACCGTTCGGAGTTTTCCGTGGTTTTCTTTGAACCTTGCCGTAAATACGGGTTAGGATCCCTTAGAAAGACCCCCGCGGAGGGCACTCCCCCCAGGGCCTATATCCCTCGTGTTAATATCCGGCCGTCATACAATCAAGCAACCAACCAACCAGCTATTTTCTGTTTCAATATATGTAACCATGAACCAATATTTTGCAAATATTGTGCCATGTTAAATATCATTTTTATATTTTAATAGAATAAAATCTGTTTGAAATCTTTTCTCATATTTTTTATTAGATTTTTATTATTCAAATAAGGTATTAAAATTTAGGTACACGTGGGCTCGACAAACACGAAAAAAAAACTGTAAAATTTTAGAAATAATTCATAAAACATTATTTTGAAATAAGTACGCACCCAAAATATGAATTAAATTAGTCCAAAATGGTAGATAAATATTCCGTTGGATTTGTTTTATTAAATGGGATATAAGTAATAGCATTTTTGGTAATTGATTGTTGTCACGAAAGCTTTACATACTGTGAATTTCATCTGAGAATTGTATTTTCAGTGAAGCTAGGAGGCAAATTTTATAACATTAGTAAAGCGGATACTTAAAAATCGAATGCTAAGTCAATTTAAGCATGCTTATACGAGAAGTAAGAATAAATATACATATAAAATCGTTTGAAAATTTTCAATTTTGAAAACTTTTTATGTTATAGTATGTTATAAAGCTTTAAGTATTATGAATTGGGAAATAGAGCGTGAGGCAGAATTAATTATTCAAATATTATGGGCTGATAGAAAATACTTTAGGAAGCAATTTTTTTTCGTAGGAAGCAAGGCTCATAATTCACTTATTTACTGAAAATAACTAGGTGGTTCACTTCAAAGCGAACTCGGATGTTTATTCATAACTTTAATAATAATGAAGATAGTTTTAAAAAAAATTTGGAACACATTTCCCTTTTTTGTCTGCAGTGTAATGATATAACGAGAAGTGATAGAAGTGTACACATCCACATCCAAACAGCGTGATCTTATTTACATATGTAATTGACATTACATACAGTTTCACTTACCGATGTATTGTATATTTCACTTTTAATTATGTCATTTTATTTTGCACAAAGTAACGTATGTCTCTTGTGATTTTATTTAAAATATCTTAAATTTTTTAAACGTTATGAACGATAGTTTTGTTGGAGAAAGATAACAGTACGTTTGGATAAACAAATGGATTACGACACTGATATTGTATAGAAAAGTGTCTGATGTAGTATTCTGTATAAGCCTTTAAAGATTGAACGATCAATTTTAAATTAACTTTTGCTGAGCTTTTCCTCACATTTTTTAACGATTTTGTTGTAAAATATCGGAAGTTTTACATTAAATGTTCATCTTTTAAATTTTTTATCAAATGACTCTTTTCTTGACTATCATTCTGCACCGTAGTTTCCAAGACAACAATGCTTTTTTCAGCGTTATATGAGGTACTTTGAACCAATCCTCGTCAACTGCTTTCCATTGCCAAGGAATTGTTTTGGGTCCGCGCTTGTTGAAATCTCTTTTCTGAAGGCCAAATCCACAAAAATCCATGGGCGTACACCTGAGGACTTGGTAGGACAGTGACCAAAGGGGATAGACCTGATTTCAATATTTAGTTTTTCATTTTGTTGAGGGATTCGCCATTATATTTATAAAATGTCACTGTTATTTTTCACTAGTCAGGTGAAGGTCTCGTCACCTGATCAAGGTTCTAAATTACGAGACCAAATAATTTATCTTCCTTAATGTTTGCCTTTTTTTAAATCTGTCAATTCAACAAAGTTAAATAGAAACCTTGAACCGGCAAACAAAGATAACTGTAGCAAACCACTTGATAACAAGAACAGCAGCGATGCCAACAAAGCTATAGTCAGGTGGATCACAGCCATGCTGTGGTCAGGCGATTCCCGCTCCGCTCCCAGATACTAACTCGTCAAGCTAGGCACTCATGCCGGGCAGGTAGGGGCCTGGTTAGCGGTATTAAAAAAATATCACTGCTTCTTTTGACCTGATGGAGTTTGTTTGTTTGATGACACTGTCAGTGCAGAAATGGTCCTTCATCATTGAATATTGAAATAAAATGTATTTCTGGTAATACATAGAATTAATTTGAACATTTTTGTCAGCTCTCCTTATTTTTAACTTGTCGTTATATGAGGATCCAACCACAATCGTAAATGTCTTACTTAAATTTTGTTTTGATTCTCTGAATCAAATGTTTACACTTTACTCTTCTCTTTTATGGTAAAAATTTGCAATTTTTGTTACAACAATATATTTATCATTTAGTAATCAATAATAAATTGCTATTGTTTTTTTTTTACAATAACTTATAATCAAGTTACATGAAGTATCACTACATTTTTCGATTTTTTTCCAGATAAATAATTCTTATACAGAAGTCTGCATCGTGTTCTTCGCTCAGCGACATGTCTCTGGAAAAGGCGATGAACATTCATTTTTTGTTTATTTTTCATTTAAATCAGTGTTACTAACTTGATACCTAACTTGATAACTTAATACTAAAAATCTTACATTTGAAATATTCCGCTTACTCTTGGGATACTTGTTTAGGATTCTTTTTCCTGTTAACAGCATGGCTTGGAGTTTTTTCTTTATTTCTAACACTGTTACTAATTTGACCTTTAGAAAATATTATATATACGTTCAAATCATATATATTATTTCTGTTGTCAACATCCCTTTTTCTATGCATTTACAAAATGCACAACAATGAATAAAGCATCATTTGAAATGTTTTTGAATGGATTTCTGACATAGTACGCACACATTTCGTTAAAACATGTCCTTCGATTAAAAATTAAATCTGGATAGTTTTCATACATGAATGGAATGTTTTTCTCTAATCAATGTTTTTACATATATAAACTACCGCATAATATCGTGCTCAACAATGATTATATAAAAAAAATTACAAAAAGATAATGGGGGACGTCTCTGCGCTGACTTATTTTATATTTAAATTTAAAAAGCAAAATTCAAATTCAAATACATAGAATAAAAAGACACCATCTATTGATAGAAGCAGTGATATTCCACTTGCAATCTAAAATGTATGTTTTGTCATATGAAATTAAATTATATTTTGTCTATTCAATTTATTTTTCTTTGTCTTGTGTTTTCCCGAAGCGTTATCCTCTAATGCAGCTAAAATACGATTGTTTTTTTGTTTGTATTTCTCGCGCTTGCCTTTACTGACTTGAACAGTTTTTACTGTAACTTTGATGGAATAAATGAGATGATATTCTGGCTTGACTAATGGTGCTTGCCGATATTTTTAATCTTTAAATTTTTCTGTATTATTATACACCTGCATTAAAGAAAATATAAGATTGCAATGCGAAATCTTCGCACTGGTGCACTGGACCTATTTACTGCTGATAATGAACTTTTCATTGACTTTTCAACAGTTCTTTGAGTTTCTGGATCTTCTTTTTGTACTAAAGATCTTACTTTTGAAATAGTGCGCTTCTTCTTGGGATATTTGTTTAGGTTTCTTTTTCCTGTTAACAGCATGGTTTGGAGTTTTTTTCTTTATTTCTAACACTATTACTAATTTGACCTTTAGAAAATATTATTCCATTGCAAAACTGCACCCTTTCATGCGGAACCTATTTACACTCGCTCTTTCGTAAACAAGAGTAAAATTTAACGTTCCAGACTATAAATTACGTAAAAATTATCGATGCCACAGTGGGGAAAAAAAGACGATTACATTTTACACTTCGGAAAAATCGTTTTAAAAATGATGAATTTCTGGATTTTCTTTTAATACTAAAAATCTTACATTTGAAATATTCCGCTTACTCTTGGGATACTTGTTTAGGATTATTTTTCCTGTTAACAGCATGGCTTGGAGTTTTTTTCTTTATTTCTAACACTGTTACTAATTTGACCTTTAGAAAATATTATTCCATTGCAAAAATGCACCCTTTAATGCGGAACCTATTTACACTCGCCCTTTTGTAAATAAAAGTAAAATTTAACGTTCCAGACTATAAATTACGTTAAAATTATCGATGCCGCAGTGGGGGAAAAAGACGATTACATTTTACACTTCGGAAAAATCGTTTTAAAAATGATGAATTTCTGGATTTTCTTTTAATACTAAAAATCTTTCATTTGAAATATTCCGCTTCCTCTTGGGATACTTGTTTAGGATTCTTTTTCCTGTTAACAGCATGGCTTGGAGTTTTTTTCTTTATTTCTAACACTGTTACTAATTTGACCTTTAGAAAATATTATTCCATTGCAAAAATGCACCCTTTAATGCGGAACCTATTTACACTCGCCCTTTTGTAAATAAAAGTAAAATTTAACGTTCCAGACTATAAATTACGTTAAAATTATCGATGCCGCAGTGGGGGAAAAAGACGATTACATTTTACACTTCGGAAAAATCGTTCAAAAAATGATGAATTACTAGATTTCCTTATACTAAAGATCTTACATTTGAAATATTCCGCTTCCTCTTGGGATACTTGTTTAGGATTCTTTTTCCTGTTAACAGCATGGCTTGGAGTTTTTTTCTTTATTTCTAATACTATTACTAATTTGACCTTTAGAAAATATTATTCCATTGAAAAAATGCGCCCTTTGATGCGGAACCTATTTACACTCGCCCTTTTTTAAATAAAAGTAAAATTTAACGTCCCAGACTATAAATTACGTTAAAATTATCGATGCCGCAGTGTGAAAAAAAAGAGACGATTACATTTTACACTTCGGAAAAATCGTTCAAAAATGATGAATTTCTGGATTTTCTTTTAATATTAAAGATCTTACATTTGAAATATTCCGCTTCCTCTTGGGATATTTGTCTAGGATTCTTTTTCCTGTTAACAGCATAGCTTGGAGTTTTTTTTCTTTATTTCTAATACTATTACTAATTTGACCTTTAGAAAATATTATTCCATTGCAAGAATGCACCCTTTAATGCAGAACCTATTTACACTCGCCCTTTTGTAAATAAAAGTAAAATTTAACGTTCCAGACTATAAATTACGTTAAAATTATCGATGCCGCAATGGGGAAAATAAGAGACGATTACATTTTACACTTTTGAAAAATCGTTCATAAAATGTGCAAACAACCACTTTATATTGCATTGCTTTATTTGTTTGACAAATATGCAATAGTAAAAGTAAATAGCTGGTTTTTATTAACTAACTTCAATATTTTCTGTAGAAGAAATATTTATGCTAAACATACATTCATTGAAATAAATAAAGTAACTATTTTCTGAAAATTAGAACATTTGATAAGTGACACGAATATAAATACTTCATTCAGCATTACGAATCGGAGACTATTACATTTTACACTTTTGAAAAATCGTTCATTAAATGTGCAAACAACCACTTTACATTGCATTGCTTTATTTGTTTGACAAATATGCAATAGGAAAAGTAAATAGCTGGTTTTTATTAACTAACTTCAATATTTTCTGTAGAAGAAATATTTATGCTAAACATACATTCATTGAAATAAATAAAGTAACTATTTTCTGAAAATTAGAACATTTGATAAGTGACACGAATATAAATACTTCATTCAGCATTACGAATCGGGCTTCAAAAGGGTTTTTTTTTTGTTGTTGTTGCTACTCAACACGCAAGGAAGCCTTGATTTGTGATATTAATTCGGTAATTCTCCTTCTTTAGAAAAAGTGAACTTATTTTTTATGTGCGGCAATTGATTGGAGCTAGTTTTTTTTTTTTTTATGTGTATTCAATTACGGCCTCATTTATCTTCAGCAAAAAAATTTCTCAACTACTGTAATCAATTTTTTGCATTACTGTCATCAATCTAATAATAAGACTGCGAGTTATTTTGCGGAGTACCAAAATCAGGTGGTAATTGATTATCACACACAGGTGTGTACATACAACCGCACACACACATATAGAGGATAACTAAAAATAATAAACGTTTAGGAGAGATAGATATTATGAAGATAAGTACAGATCATCATATAATGCATAGTTCTAATTGAAAAGATAAAGCTTGAAAGTGGTTAGTTTTTTTTATTAGAAAATTTGCATTCGATTATGACTTCAAATAGCGTAAGCAAACAAGCATTCTTAAGACCCGTAATCAATTTTCTCATTGCTGTAATCAGTTTAATAACAACTAAAGTAAAAACTTTACGGCGCGTTACTATACATTAAGAATCCTAGCTGACAATGCCTAACTTTGCTTTCTATGTAGAATTGGTCTCGGTCGGCTGTTCAACCTAACACGAAACCCTGAGTGTTTAGTTCCCAAACAAGCTTCGTACTCAGTATATCGAACATGAAGGAAGGAAAATTGGAATGAAATTTGCCCAAGTCCGGAGTCGAACTCTACACCTGTAGCGTGCCAGCCCGAGGCGCTTGCCACTTACAAGCACACATACACACGCATACACAAGACGTTTCAAAATTAGAAGCTGTTAAGAGAGTTAGACCCAACCTAGAGAAGAAAAAAAAACACCAATGAACAATATACCAAATTTTCCTCCAAATGAAGCTTGCTAAAATTCACCAATTGTGGTCACAATTTTGGAACTTCCCCCGAATTTTCTCTTAGTCAGATAGTCAAACTGGTGTCCAAGATTGCCTCTATTCTCTGTTACTGGACTTAAATATTATGGAGTATTTTTAAATAAGATTAATCATTCGCAATTGGGTACACAGCCAATGTTATCGTAAATATGAGCAATGTTCGCAACAATGTAATTTCATGTACATATACCTCACAACATTAGTTACAGTCAACATTAGTATGTGGCAAACCACGCACACTAAAAAATGTCACTATCTGTGGAACACAGAACGGAAGTCCTCTTAAAAATATATCATAGACTCTTGTGTGTTCTTGTTTTTTAGACTGATTAATTTTTTGAAATGGGTTTTCACAGTCAAGGTTGTCGTTAAATGTCAATGACTTTGGATACTATTAAGTATTTGCCTCACAGAAAAAAATATCCTAGTTGCAACACTTTAATTACTTTTTTTCCAAACCACGCCAATAAAATACGCCAATTGTCTGTTGACCGGACTATTGAACTTTTCTATATAGCTCTAGAACTGAGAAACGTATAACGATGTTTTAAATATTAAAAATATACACAAAACATTACTACCCTATAAGCGGTTGATACCTTCCCAGCATTTTCATAAAAATGCTTACAAACGCAGGTTAAATTGAAATTTCTTTCACATTGTGGTGATAAAACAAATTTCATATCCTTCTATAATATGCCAGTATATATATTAAATCAAAATTGTATTAACAATATTTCTATCTACAACCAATTTAAGTTTTATTTGAGGAAACAGAAAAATTACGGGACTGACACTTAAAGCATTAACTAACAGCTGTTAGTTAATGCTTTACCTGACAATATTGTCCTCAGCATCGCACCACCTAACAATCTTTATAATGGCCTCATCATCCTAAGTAAAGTGGCGTCCTTGAAGTGAATTTTTCAGTACAGGAAACAAAAAATAAATGTTTACTTGAGAATTGAGAACGTCAAAAGAAATATATATTCCGTGTTGAGAAAACTAAATAATGCACTTAACACAATAACACTGTTTAACACTGTTAACACTGGTTAACACAATAACACTGGTTATAAGGCATCGGTAACTGCTCGGAGACGTTTCCGAAAACCAGCGGGAGCAAAAGAAATTCTTCTTTAAATCTCGAAATTATATTGGTTTCCGCTTTTCGGAATCGTGGATAACAATTTATATTTTAGGTCGTGGTTATATTACATTTTGCTAGATTAAGAAAAAAAATGTCTTTTTCTTCAGCTCAGTGTAAGGAAATTATCGTAATCATGATCTATATGTGTGTGTTTGAGTGTACACGATAATTCCCAAACGATACTTCTGATAGCACTACCAATTGGTAAATATGTTATAGACGACTTTCGAAAGAACTGTATAGCTTTTCGCATAAATCAGAAGAAAGATTAGGTACTTAATCTATTTTTTAACCCTTTGCAAACCATTTTGTGATCGATTCTATCGGAAAAAACACCAAGAAAACGTAACAGTTTGTAAGTGATAAACATGCCAGTGTTGTAATAGAGCATTAATGGAGCGGAGGTAAAGCCTCTAGTTTCAAAATCCGACGTACAGCGTTCGAGTTCAGTGGATTCCATTGTGTCAGGAATTTATAAAATTCACTTTTGTGGGTGCGTTCGTAATTATATAAATACATAGCACCTATAGTCGCGTCTAGACCGACCGTCCGTCTGTCCGCATATAACAGCGCAAAAACTACCCAACCGAATGGTTTGAAATTTAATATATATAATCGTTGCAGAATTTTGTCGAATCACTTCAAAATTTATGAAAATTGAATCAAAACTTAAAAAGAAATTAATAAACGTTTTCTTCCTTCTATTAAATCCTATCATACGTAATCTATATAATAAAAACGCAAGTCATGTGACTGAGGAAAACAAATACGGGCTAACCACATCTTTTTCCGTATGCCAAACGGCCGTTTTTATTCTAAATTATTTTTCGAATAAAATTGCGTAACAGTTAAAGTTTTACAAAGATTGTTCAAAACAAATGTTTGCTTGAGAGATGAGTTAAATTAAAAAATGCATATATTCTGAGATAACTTCAGTGAAAATTAGGTTAACAGCCGAATATCTCACTCCATTAAAGTAAATAAACAAAATATTCATTCATCGTGAGTCATAGAAATATTAACCATAGAGGTAATCATTCGCAATCAAGATCTCCATGGTGAATTGACAGCGCTGTCTGGTGTCGAAATATAAATTCGCATCTGTAAACATGGCATACGTAATAAGAAAAAAAAGGCATCGTCATTCCGTTCATAGCAGACGATATAATTTATTTCACTGAAATAATAACAATGATTTTTTACATTGTAAATCTAGTTATAGCAGGAAACGAACGCACCTCATTTGTCACGTTTAACGTGCAATTTTTAACTTCTTTTTTATATTTACATACCGTCGTAAAGCCAAGTGTGGTCACACCAGAATTTTTTTATTATAAAAACCTAAAAACAATAACTAATACCTGTAGAACTCAATCGGTGCTTTTAACTATCATACCTAAAAATTCAAATAAGTGAAAAAGCAGGTAAAATTTTCATAATATTGCATTAAGAGAGAATTTATAATGGAAAATAATCTTCATTTAAAAAGATGTGAACTCTGAAATTAATATAAATATTTGCTTTTAATTACATAAAATGACTTAAAAAAACAATTAGCTCGATTTCTTTTTATTAAAACTCTATAAATTGATAACATTGTATACTACAAAAACCTGAATTTTGTTCCAGTTTTATAGTTAAAATATTATTTTATAATTGAATTTCGGAGGTGCAAATACTTCGGAAACACCTAAAACAAACTGGATTTAAATAGATTTTCTTAGAAAATGAAGTTAATTATTAATCAGTATTTAGAATTAAATTATCTCTTCAAAATTGTCTTTAAAAATTTCTTCGAATCATTATTTATTAGTTCGAAAAGACCTTGATTCAATTTAATTTCATTTATTATATAATGCTCAATGGGTAGCTGAACATAATAAGAAAATTATTCTAAGAAGAGACGTCAAAAATTAAATTATCTTTTGCAATCAGAAAAATAGTGTAGCATAAAATAGTGAGTATAATAGTTAATAGTTACTAAAATAGTAATATTTTCTTTATAATAACATTCACAAACGCATATGTATAATTTTAGTGCTAAAGAACACTAGAAATTCATAAAATCAAAGTAACATAAATAGGTAAGTTTTAGCCGTAGAATAATGATTTTTTTACTGGTTTACGTATTAGAGCATGCATAAAAGGTTTCTGAATATAACATATATAACCCATGGACCGTATAAATATTAAAATAACTTCAAGGGGATACTCTATACATATAATATACATAGATATACAGGGCACAAATTTGAAGTTTAAAGGCAGTCCCCAATCTAAAATTCTGGCCGCTACATTTTTTTACCAGTTAAAAATCTATTACTTATCATATGACAATGTAATACAGACCTTTTTTAAAAAGTTTCCAACACAGTTTAAAAATGTTTATAACTTTAAATTGTCTGTCTGTCGTCTGCGTCTGTTCGTTCTCTAACTCTCGCAAATGTGCTCAGAATGGCATATAATTGACGTAAGTCATTGTGCTGTACTAGTATATCATGTTCGGAATTCAAAATGAAGTGTGTAGTATTAATTCTTCTTTTACAGAGACACAAACGTATTTCGTTAAGTTATGGTGAATAGAGAAAAATCCTTTACAATGTATTTAAACTAGTAAATCTGCAGATCAGGAGTCTCAACGTTAGCTCTGAAAGTCATTTTTTTAATCACATTTTTGATATCATTTAACATCGCACAATCCAAAATTATTATGTTTTCAATTGCATGCATATTTATAAGCATATAAAATTCTTCGAATGTTCCAGAAATTACAATCATTAAATTAAACACGGTGTCATACAATGGTATTCTGAAATTCTGATGAACTGCTTATTCTTTTAATTTTTAAAAATAAATAGGTAATCATCCCCCCTTAGTCTCATTAAATTTACATTCGTTTTGATAAAAAAAAAAAAAGGATATTACACTAAAATAGCGTGAGTTCCTTGAATTTTATTATTTTACTAGCTGTTACCCGTGACTTCGTTCACGCAACATTAAAAGAAGAATTAATTAATTAATTAAGCAAAATATTTCACTCCTGATAATTAAAAACGTAAATAATTAACTAACTCTTTATCACATTTCATAGGAAACAATACGGTATTTCTTTGTTATAGGGATCGGACATAACTCAGTCTTAAAAAGTGAAAATTTGTATAATCACGAAATAGTCGCAAATAATCGCGAAAATGAAAATGCAACCAATTCAAAATGGAGGGCCAAATAAAATCTTGGAAATCGACGAATTGGGTAAAAACAAATGTCAATTTTACCTGATAAAGAATTTTACTTTTAACAAATTTGTGAAACGTTTTAACAGCCATCCTTAAAAAAAAAAAAAACTTTAATTGGAAATAGTATATGCTTTTTCTTTAAATTCAATTCTGCCTCCTTGATTTAATGTATAGCTGAAACAAATCTTGTTTTTAAAAGACGATATGTTGACAGACAATTTTTGTTCTGCAGAAAAAAAATTTATTCAGGAAGTTTGAATATGTGAAGATATGTTTTTATTTTTCGGATAATTTACTGAAATCAAGATTTTGTTTTCACCATCTATTCAAATTGAAAATAAATTCTGATTTCAGTTTTAATGAGAAAATGGCATAAAAAATATAGTTATCCATTTTATTTCTCCTTTTCTATCCACAAATATGGGGTATTTTAATTGCCGTTTTTAGAGAAACTTCGTTAAAAATTTACAGTAATAATAATAATATATCGGAATCTAATTCAATTTTTTTAAATTCTGAGAGTTTGTGTGACATCCTCGAATCAATGATAACCGATGTTAAGTAAATCGCGTTGCGTCCGATAGTCTAAGAGGAGTAGTTGCGAAATACAAACAGACGGTTAGATTTTAATATAATAGAATCGTGTTCATTTTTCTTTTCTTAAAATTATGATGTGATTTTAGCAGAAAAATCTCATCTGTATATAACTGATATTCATGCTTAATAATTAGTACAGCTAAAAAAACATTTCTACTTTTCGTTTTAAATATGGCGTGAAACTCATCTACTTTCTTTACTTACTGATCTTTGTATTATTAATGTATGGAATTGATTCACGCTCCTTTTAAAACATATTTGAAAATTCCCTTTTTATTTACAATATGATGACGCCACTTTTTCCCCAGAGAAATATCTTTATAATGATATAATTATTAAATTCGTGGTTGTACTATGTGCCGTAAAGTGATAATTCATATCCTTTGTGTTTATATAATTCTTTTTAATTATCTTTTCCTGGCAATCATGACGTAAATTTTAGAAGAAAACTCACATCACATGATATTCAAGCTCAATCGATCTCAGTATCGATAAAAAAAAATATTTCAGTTTTTTATCTTAAATATTACGTCCATTATCTATCTACTTTCATACTACTATATACTGATATTCATGCTTCTTGTATTATTAGGAATATTTGAAAATACATGGTTTTATTTATGACGTCACATTTGTCCAAGCCAAGGAGGATCCTTTTCATGTTCTATGGTCCAAGCGAAATCTTTTCTTAAAAATATAATTATTATTCATTTTTCTATCTAATTATATCGCAGTCTTTTACAGAAAATGTCTTCTCAACGTAACCGATATCCATACTTCATGTATAAAAACAAATACTCCATATTTGCTTTCAAATACCATGGCAATTCATCATCTTTTGAATTATTTTTGAATTTAATTTTTTACGTGGAAATCGTTCAATTGAAAAATAATTGTTGAGGAAAAATTATTATTCCAGGTTTTGTATTTATTGGCAACGGTAATGCTTAGCAATGTAAAATGATTAATTAAATTTTAAAGGAAAAAAAAGTCCATTTATTCTCTATGAAAATAACGAAATTTTGATTTATTAAGAAAAATATTTGAATAAAATAAACAAAAACCAGCCTATGTTCATTTCCGGGTTATAATCAACCCATATGCAAAGATACAGGATAATTAAATTCTCCATTTTGATGCTGGCTTCAGCCTAACATTTGCACACAATCGGATTTATAATATTATTAGGATACTCTTTGAAATACGGTTATTAAGCAACGAATAAATTAAAGTGCTAAGTAAAAATAAACGATTTTAAAAATTGTATAAAATATGAAAATAAGATGTTTATATTTCCCGAACAGATGCAAAAACGTTTTCAAATATTTTAAGCAATTAATTTCTAAATTCTATTAAATTTATAGGCAAAATTTTAAAACTATTGGAAATCCATATAGAAAATTTAGCATTCATCATTTTACGTCTATATCCATTATGCAAAATATTCTATCTTCATTTCAGATAAAAATGAAATTTGAAAAATCGTCTGCATCCCCATAGGAGAGCATTATGACCTAAAAAGAAATGTTCTATATTTTCCGAACGAATGAACCAAATGTAAATAAAACCTATACAACTAATTCCAGGTACTTCAACAACATACCCACCAAAAATCAATCTAATCGAACGTTTTTTACGGCAGTTATCGCGGACCAGACAGACAGACAAAAACCAAAAACTTATCACGTCTCCACATTGAGCTTTCACTCACGTTTCGGCAATTATGTTTTGCTATTTCAAATCTAATATGATTGATATATATTTCTGAGATGCACTAAAACTTGTTTTCATATGAAGGGAAAAGATTTTATCATTCATTTACAGGGTTATACAAAATAATTTCGTCACATAAGGTCTAAGGAGAAAAATCTTTTGTAGTGTGTTTTAATGATGTTACACTATTTAAAACATACATAAATTGACATAAATTACTCAGACAATTAATACCAAGTTCACTGTAGCATATAGTATTCATAGCGTTTATTGTTGATTTACAGAGGCACAAAAAATAATTCAGTTACAGTACTCTCTATGAGCGATAGTTGTTGGAATTGCGTTTTCAGTTGTGATATGCTTTTCCAAGTTTAACAATTTTTTGCATATTATGTGGTCGTAAATCGTACATAAAAGAATTCATATGCATTATTGTCTATGGGTTAGAGCTTATTAAATGTGTTTATTATTGTGCTACGCATTTTCCAGCTGAACTATACTTGGTATACTACTTGTATAATCTAAAGAAATTCATATGCTGGACTGCGCAAAGAACTATGCATTTCCATCTATGAATGTTAATTTCTGGAAGTGCGATGTTTGTTGAGTTTCACTTCTTACCTGAATTAGCATTAATCTTAAAATATGGCGTACATAAAAATCTGTTCATAATATACAGGGCTGTACAAAAAAAAATTTCGTACATTTCCGTTTTTTGGTGGAAATTGCTGAAGTTGAATTTTTAAAATTTTCATATATTTTTTTATTGTACGACATTTTAGCATACTGTGTATAATGTATATACAACTCATAGATCATATACAGAGCTTCACAAAATAATTAGTGTGCCTTTTTATCTATAGACGGTAATTGCTGAAATTTTGTTTTAAAATGCTTTACACGTCTTCTAAATTATTTATTTACAAATATTCTTTCAAGTTATTAGACGACGGAATCTCGTTACAGCAATCTGAGAGTTCTTCTTTCTTGTTTTATTTGTTATTTATTTATTGCAGTTCACATGACTGCAATGCTTGCTATATATTGAAATAAAGTAAAAGGTAAATAAACAATTATCTACTAATAAAAATTTTGGAAGTTATATCTATGATTTCATAAAATTATGTAAAATTTTGAATAACGTCTTAGAAAGAATCATGACTTTCGTGCTGACATATACCACCATTAGATTAAAAAAACTGCATTAATAATAATAAATAAAAAAACGTTTTTTTATTTATCTGCGGTCTGCAAATTTTGTGCCGAATACACGAAGACAGGTTCTAATACTCCCGAGGTTCAGATTTTCGATTTTGTGGTTAGATGTTTTTCTTATTTTATGTTGAACGGATCGATTCACGTATTTTCCCAAACTTTCAAGTGTTAGGGTGATTTTTACCTACTAATAAGATAAATGCAAATTCGATCTTTATCTCCTATATAGTAAATTGTAACCTCTTTTCAATATAGTTTATTCGGAATTCGTACAGCATTTTTTAAATTTTTCGCTATATTCTTTAAACTATCCATTTCGTCGAAAATGAGAATTTTTTTATGAGCCAATTTCTATTTGATATTAATCCAAGCTTACATTTTATACCACTGTGTGGTGCAGTCTTTTGAAAATCGATTTAAATATACTATACAATACATATGTGTACAGATAAACTTGCTTTATGAAAATATATTATTGGAGTATATTTAACGTCATCGACTTCAGTGCATGAAATGTAAGAGATTTTATATTGTATTCCTACTGAAAATTTTCTTCACTCTCCCGCCTTTAAAAGTCTGGAAGAAGATGTAAATCAATTACCAGTGTTAAACACCGGAAAGAAAATCGTAAATAAAACTTCATTATTGAGCTCGATTTACCGTGCATGAATTTAATAGATGGATATTTTTTTTATGAAAAACTGTTTTTAACAGCATAACTATCACTATTGAGTTGAGTTTCACTATTGAGCACAATATCTTCACTCTCCCTCCTTTAAAAGTCTGGAAGAAGATGTAAATCAATTATCAATGTTAAACACCGGAAAGAAAATCGTAAATAAAACTTCATTATTGAGCTCGATTTGCCGTGCATGTATTTAATAGATGGATATTTATTTTATGGAAAACTGTTTTTAACAGCATAACTATCACTATTGAGTTGAGTTTCACTATTGAGCACAATATCTTCACTCTCCCTCCTTTAAAAGTCTGGAAGAAGATGTAAATCAATTACCAGTGTTAAACACCGGAAATAAAATCGTAAATAAAACTTCATTATTGAGCTCGAATTGCCGTGCATGAATTTAACAGATGGATATTTATTTTATGAAAAACTGTTTTTAACAGCATAACTATCACTATTGAGTTGAGTTTCACTATTGAGCACAATATCTTCACTCTCCCTCCTTTAAAAGTCTGGAAGAAGATGTAAATCAATTATCAATGTTAAACACCGAAAAGAAAATCGTAAATAAAACTTCATTATTGAGCTCGATTTGCCGTGCATGTATTTAATAGATGGATATTTATTTTATGAAAAACTGTTTTTAACAGCATAACTATCACTATTGAGTTGAGTTTCACTATTGAGAACAATATCTTCACTCTCCCTCCTTTAAAAGTCTGGAAGAAGATGTAAATCAATTACCAGTGTTAAACACCGAAAATAAAATCGTAGATAAAACTTCATTATTGAGCTCGATTTGCCGTGCATGTATTTAACAGATGGATATTTATTTTATGGAAAACTGTTTTTAACAGCATAACTATCACTAATGAGTTGAGTTTCACTATTGAGCACAATATCTTCACTCTCCCTCCTTTAAAAGTCTGGAAGAAGATGTAAATCAATTACCAGTGTTAAACACCGAAAATAAAATCGTAGATAAAACTTCATTATTGAGCTCGATTTACCGTGCATGAATTTAACAGATGGATATTTATTTTATGAAAAACTGTTTTTAACAGCATAACTATCACTATTGAGTTGAGTTTCACTATTGAGCACAATATCTTCACTCTCCCTCCTTCAAAAGTCTGGAAGAAGATGTAAATCAATTACCAGTGTTAAACACCGGAAATAAAATCGTAAATAAAACTTCATTATTGAGCTCGATTTGCCGTGCATGTATTTAATAGATGGATATTTATTTTATGAAAAACTGTTTTTAACAGCATAACTATCACTATTGAGTTGAGTTTCACTATTGAGCACAATATCTTCACTCTCCCTCCTTTAAAAGTCTGGAAGAAGATGTAAATCAATTACCAGTGTTAAACACCGAAAATAAAATCGTAGATAAAACTTCATTATTGAGCTCGATTTACCGTGCATGAATTTAATAGATGGATATTTATTTTATGAAAAACTGTTTTTAACAGCATAACTATCACTATTGAGTTGAGTTTCACTATTGAGCACAATATCTTCACTCTCCCTCCTTTAAAAGTCTGGAAGAAGATGTAAATCAATTATCAATGTTAAACACCGGAAAGAAAATCGTAAATAAAACTTCATTATTGAGCTCGATTTGCCGTGCATGTATTTAATAGATGGATATTTATTTTATGGAAAACTGTTTTTAACAGCATAACTATCACTATTGAGTTGAGTTTCACTATTGAGCACAATATCTTCACTCTCCCTCCTTTAAAAGTCTGGAAGAAGATGTAAATCAATTACCAGTGTTAAACACCGGAAATAAAATCGTAAATAAAACTTCATTATTGAGCTCGAATTGCCGTGCATGAATTAAACAGATGGATATTTATTTTATGAAAAACTGTTTTTAACAGCATAACTATCACTATTGAGTTGAGTTTCACTATTGAGCACAATATCTGCACTCTCCCTCCTTTAAAAGTCTGGAAGAAGATGTAAATCAATTATCAATGTTAAACACCGAAAAGAAAATCGTAAATAAAACTTCATTATTGAGCTCGATTTGCCGTGCATGTATTTAATAGATGGATATTTATTTTATGGAAAACTGTTTTTAACAGCATAACTATCACTATTGAGTTGAGTTTCACTATTGAGCACAATATCTTCACTCTCCCTCCTTTAAAAGTCTGGAAGAAGATGTAAATCAATTACCAGTGTTAAACACCGGAAATAAAATCGTAAATAAAACTTCATTATTGAGCTCGAATTGCCGTGCATGAATTTAACAGATGGATATTTATTTTATGAAAAACTGTTTTTAACAGCATAACTATCACTATTGAGTTGAGTTTCACTATTGAGCACAATATCTTCACTCTCCCTCCTTTAAAAGTCTGGAAGAAGATGTAAATCATTTATCAATGTTAAACACCGAAAAGAAAATCGTAAATAAAACTTCATTATTGAGCTCGATTTGCCGTGCATGTATTTAATAGATGGATATTTATTTTATGGAAAACTGTTTTTAACAGCATAACTATCACTATTGAGTTGAGTTTCACTATTGAGCACAATATCTTCACTCTCCCTCCTTTAAAAGTCTGGAAGAAGATGTAAATCAATTACCAGTGTTAAACACCGAAAATAAAATCGTAGATAAAACTTCATTATTGAGCTCGATTTACCGTGCATGAATTTAATAGATGGATATTTATTTTATGAAAAACTGTTTTTAACACTATAACTATCACTATTGAGTTGAGTTTCACTATTGAGCACAATATCTTCACTCTCCCTCCTTTAAAAGTCTGGAAGAAGATGTAAATCAATTACCAGTGTTAAACACCGGAAATAAAATCGTAAATAAAACTTCATTAATGAGCTCGATTTGCCGTGCATGTATTTAATAGATGGATATTTATTTTATGAAAAACTGTTTTTAACAGCATAACTATCACTATTGAGTTGAGTTTCACTATTGAGCACAATATCTTCACTCTCCCTCCTTTAAAAGTCTGGAAGAAGATGTAAATCAATTACCAGTGTTAAACACCGAAAATAAAATCGTAGATAAAACTTCATTATTGAGCTCGATTTACCGTGCATGAATTTAACAGATGGATATTTATTTTATGAAAAACTGTTTTTAACAGCATAACTATCACTATTGAGTTGAGTTTCACTATTGAGCACAATATCTTCACTCTCCCTCCTTTAAAAGTCTGGAAGAAGATGTAAATCAATTATCAATGTTAAACACCGGAAAGAAAATCGTAAATAAAACTTCATTATTGAGCTCGATTTGCCGTGCATGTATTTAATAGATGGATATTTATTTTATGGAAAACTGTTTTTAACAGCATAACTATCACTATTGAGTTGAGTTTCACTATTGAGCACAATATCTTCACTCTCCCTCCTTTAAAAGTCTGGAAGAAGATGTAAATCAATTACCAGTGTTAAACACCGGAAATAAAATCGTAAATAAAACTTCATTATTGAGCTCGAATTGCCGTGCATGAATTTAAAAGATGGATATTTATTTTATGAAAAACTGTTTTTAACAGCATAACTATCACTATTGAGTTGAGTTTCACTATTGAGCACAATATCTTCACTCTCCCTCCTTTAAAAGTCTGGAAGAAGATGTAAATCAATTATCAATGTTAAACACCGAAAAGAAAATCGTAAATAAAACTTCATTATTGAGCTCGATTTGCCGTGCATGTATTTAACAGATGGATATTTATTTTATGGAAAACTGTTTTTAACAGCATAACTATCACTATTGAGTTGAGTTTCACTATTGAGCACAATATCTTCACTCTCCCTCCTTTAAAAGTCTGGAAGAAGATGTAAATCAATTACCAGTGTTAAACACCGAAAATAAAATCGTAGATAAAACTTCATTATTGAGCTCGATTTACCGTGCATGAATTTAATAGATGGATATTTATTTTATGAAAAACTGTTTTTAACAGCATAACTATCACTATTGAGTTGAGTTTCACTATTGAGCACAATATCTTCACTCTCCCTCCTTTAAAAGTCTGGAAGAAGATGTAAATCAATTATCAATGTTAAACACCGAAAAGAAAATCGTAAATAAAACTTCATTATTGAGCTCGATTTGCCGTGCATGTATTTAATAGATGGATATTTATTTTATGAAAAACTGTTTTTAACAGCATAACTATCACTATTGAGTTGAGTTTCACTATTGAGCACAATATCTTCACTCTCCCTCCTTTAAAAGTCTGGAAGAAGATGTAAATCAATTACCAGTGCTAAACACCGAAAATAAAATCGTAGATAAAACTTCATTATTGAGCTCGATTTGCCGTGCATGTATTTAACAGATGGATATTTATTTTATGGAAAACTGTTTTTAACAGCATAACTATCACTATTGAGTTGAGTTTCACTATTGAGCACAATATCTTCACTCTCCCTCCTTTAAAAGTCTGGAAGAAGATGTAAATCAATTGCCAGTGTTAAACACCGGAAATAAAATCGTAGATAAAACTTCATTATTGAGCTCGATTTACCGTGCATGAATTTAATAGATGGATATTTATTTTATGAAAAACTGTTTTTAACAGCATAACTATCACTATTGAGTTGAGTTTCACTATTGAGCACAATATCTTCACTCTCCCTCCTTTAAAAGTCTGGAAGAAGATGTAAATCAATTACCAGTGTTAAACACCGAAAATAAAATCGTAGATAAAACTTCATTATTGAGCTCGATTTGCCGTGCATGTATTTAACAGATGGATATTTATTTTATGGAAAACTGTTTTTAACAGCATAACTATCACTATTGAGTTGAGTTTCACTATTGAGCACAATATCTTCACTCTCCCTCCTTTAAAAGTCTGGAAGAAGATGTAAATCAATTACCAGTGTTAAACACCGAAAATAAAATCGTAGATAAAACTTCATTATTGAGCTCGATTTACCGTGCATGAATTTAATAGATGGATATTTATTTTATGAAAAACTGTTTTTAACAGCATAACTATCACTATTGAGTTGAGTTTCACTATTGAGCACAATATCTTCACTCTCCCTCCTTTAAAAGTCTGGAAGAAGATGTAAATCAATTACCAGTGTTAAACACCGGAAATAAAATCGTAAATAAAACTTCATTATTGAGCTCGATTTGCCGTGCATGTATTTAATTGATGGATATTTATTTTATGAAAAACTGTTTTTAACAGCATAACTATCACTATTGAGTTGAGTTTCACTATTGAGCACAATATCTTCACTCTCCCTCCTTTAAAAGTCTGGAAGAAGATGTAAATCAATTACCAGTGTTAAACACCGAAAATAAAATCGTAGATAAAACTTCATTATTGAGCTCGATTTACCGTGCATGAATTTAATAGATGGATATTTATTTTATGAAAAACTGTTTTTAACAGCATAACTATCACTATTGAGTTGAGTTTCACTATTGAGCACAATATCTTCACTCTCCCTCCTTTAAAAGTCTGGAAGAAGATGTAAATCAATTATCAATGTTAAACACCGGAAAGAAAATCGTAAATAAAACTTCATTATTGAGCTCGATTTGCCGTGCATGTATTTAATAGATGGATATTTATTTTATGGAAAACTGTTTTTAACAGCATAACTATCACTATTGAGTTGAGTTTCACTATTGAGCACAATATCTTCACTCTCCCTCCTTTAAAAGTCTGGAAGAAGATGTAAATCAATTACCAGTGTTAAACACCGGAAATAAAATCGTAAATAAAACTTCATTATTGAGCTCGAATTGCCGTGCATGAATTTAACAGATGGATATTTATTTTATGAAAAACTGTTTTTAACAGCATAACTATCACTATTGAGTTGAGTTTCACTATTGAGCACAATATCTGCACTCTCCCTCCTTTAAAAGTCTGGAAGAAGATGTAAATCAATTATCAATGTTAAACACCGAAAAGAAAATCGTAAATAAAACTTCATTATTGAGCTCGATTTGCCGTGCATGTATTTAATAGATGGATATTTATTTTATGGAAAACTGTTTTTAACAGCATAACTATCACTATTGAGTTGAGTTTCACTATTGAGCACAATATCTTCACTCTCCCTCCTTTAAAAGTCTGGAAGAAGATGTAAATCAATTACCAGTGTTAAACACCGGAAATAAAATCGTAAATAAAACTTCATTATTGAGCTCGAATTGCCGTGCATGAATTTAACAGATGGATATTTATTTTATGAAAAACTGTTTTTAACAGCATAACTATCACTATTGAGTTGAGTTTCACTATTGAGCACAATATCTTCACTCTCCCTCCTTTAAAAGTCTGGAAGAAGATGTAAATCAATTACCAGTGTTAAACACCGAAAATAAAATCGTAAATAAAACTTCATTATTGAGCTCGAATTGCCGTGCATGAATTTAAAAGATGGATATTTATTTTATGAAAAACTGTTTTTAACAGCATAACTATCACTATTGAGTTGAGTTTCACTATTGAGCACAATATCTTCACTCTCCCTCCTTTAAAAGTCTGGAAGAAGATGTAAATCAATTATCAATGTTAAACACCGAAAAGAAAATCGTAAATAAAACTTCATTATTGAGCTCGATTTGCCGTGCATGTATTTAACAGATGGATATTTATTTTATGGAAAACTGTTTTTAACAGCATAACTATCACTATTGAGTTGAGTTTCACTATTGAGCACAATATCTTCACTCTCCCTCCTTTAAAAGTCTGGAAGAAGATGTAAATCAATTACCAGTGTTAAACACCGAAAATAAAATCGTAGATAAAACTTCATTATTGAGCTCGATTTACCGTGCATGAATTTAATAGATGGATATTTATTTTATGAAAAACTGTTTTTAACAGCATAACTATCACTATTGAGTTGAGTTTCACTATTGAGCACAATATCTTCACTCTCCCTCCTTTAAAAGTCTGGAAGAAGATGTAAATCAATTATCAATGTTAAACACCGAAAAGAAAATCGTAAATAAAACTTCATTATTGAGCTCGATTTGCCGTGCATGTATTTAATAGATGGATATTTATTTTATGAAAAACTGTTTTTAACAGCATAACTATCACTATTGAGTTGAGTTTCACTATTGAGCACAATATCTTCACTCTCCCTCCTTTAAAAGTCTGGAAGAAGATGTAAATCAATTACCAGTGTTAAACACCGAAAATAAAATCGTAGATAAAACTTCATTATTGAGCTCGATTTGCCGTGCATGTATTTAACAGATGGATATTTATTTTATGGAAAACTGTTTTTAACAGCATAACTATCACTATTGAGTTGAGTTTCACTATTGAGCACAATATCTTCACTCTCCCTCCTTTAAAAGTCTGGAAGAAGATGTAAATCAATTACCAGTGTTAAACACCGGAAATAAAATCGTAGATAAAACTTCATTATTGAGCTCGATTTACCGTGCATGAATTTAATAGATGGATATTTATTTTATGAAAAACTGTTTTTAACAGCATAACTATCACTATTGAGTTGAGTTTCACTATTGAGCACAATATCTTCACTCTCCCTCCTTTAAAAGTCTGGAAGAAGATGTAAATCAATTACCAGTGTTAAACACCGAAAATAAAATCGTAGATAAAACTTCATTATTGAGCTCGATTTGCCGTGCATGTATTTAACAGATGGATATTTATTTTATGGAAAACTGTTTTTAACAGCATAACTATCACTATTGAGTTGAGTTTCACTATTGAGCACAATATCTTCACTCTCCCTCCTTTAAAAGTCTGGAAGAAGATGTAAATCAATTACCAGTGTTAAACACCGAAAATAAAATCGTAGATAAAACTTCATTATTGAGCTCGATTTACCGTGCATGAATTTAATAGATGGATATTTATTTTATGAAAAACTGTTTTTAACAGCATAACTATCACTATTGAGTTGAGTTTCACTATTGAGCACAATATCTTCACTCTCCCTCCTTTAAAAGTCTGGAAGAAGATGTAAATCAATTACCAGTGTTAAACACCGAAAATAAAATCGTAGATAAAACTTCATTATTGAGCTCGATTTACCGTGCATGAATTTAATAGATGGATATTTATTTTATGAAAAACTGTTTTTAACAGCATAACTATCACTATTGAGTTGAGTTTCACTATTGAGCACAATATCTTCACTCTCCCTCCTTTAAAAGTCTGGAAGAAGATGTAAATCAATTATCAATGTTAAACACCGGAAAGAAAATCGTAAATAAAACTTCATTATTGAGCTCGATTTGCCGTGCATGTATTTAATAGATGGATATTTATTTTATGGAAAACTGTTTTTAACAGCATAACTATCACTATTGAGTTGAGTTTCACTATTGAGCACAATATCTTCACTCTCCCTCCTTTAAAAGTCTGGAAGAAGATGTAAATCAATTACCAGTGTTAAACACCGGAAATAAAATCGGAAATAAAACTTCATTATTGAGCTCGAATTGCCGTGCATGAATTTAACAGATGGATATTTATTTTATGAAAAACTGTTTTTAACAGCATAACTATCACTATTGAGTTGAGTTTCACTATTGAGCACAATATCTGCACTCTCCCTCCTTTAAAAGTCTGGAAGAAGATGTAAATCAATTATCAATGTTAAACACCGAAAAGAAAATCGTAAATAAAACTTCATTATTGAGCTCGATTTGCCGTGCATGTATTTAATAGATGGATATTTATTTTATGGAAAACTGTTTTTAACAGCATAACTATCACTATTGAGTTGAGTTTCACTATTGAGCACAATATCTTCACTCTCCCTCCTTTAAAAGTCTGGAAGAAGATGTAAATCAATTACCAGTGTTAAACACCGGAAATAAAATCGTAAATAAAACTTCATTATTGAGCTCGAATTGCCGTGCATGAATTTAACAGATGGATATTTATTTTATGAAAAACTGTTTTTAACAGCATAACTATCACTATTGAGTTGAGTTTCACTATTGAGCACAATATCTTCACTCTCCCTCCTTTAAAAGTCTGGAAGAAGATGTAAATCAATTATCAATGTTAAACACCGAAAAGAAAATCGTAAATAAAACTTCATTATTGAGCTCGATTTGCCGTGCATGTATTTAATAGATGGATATTTATTTTATGGAAAACTGTTTTTAACAGCATAACTATCACTATTGAGTTGAGTTTCACTATTGAGCACAATATCTTCACTCTCCCTCCTTTAAAAGTCTGGAAGAAGATGTAAATCAATTACCAGTGTTAAACACCGAAAATAAAATCGTAGATAAAACTTCATTATTGAGCTCGATTTACCGTGCATGAATTTAATAGATGGATATTTATTTTATGAAAAACTGTTTTTAACACTATAACTATCACTATTGAGTTGAGTTTCACTATTGAGCACAATATCTTCACTCTCCCTCCTTTAAAAGTCTGGAAGAAGATGTAAATCAATTACCAGTGTTAAACACCGGAAATAAAATCGTAAATAAAACTTCATTATTGAGCTCGATTTGCCGTGCATGTATTTAATAGATGGATATTTATTTTATGAAAAACTGTTTTAACAGCATAACTATCACTATTGAGTTGAGTTTCACTATTGAGCACAATATCTTCACTCTCCCTCCTTTAAAAGTCTGGAAGAAGATGTAAATCAATTACCAGTGTTAAACACCGAAAATAAAATCGTAGATAAAACTTCATTATTGAGCTCGATTTACCGTGCATGAATTTAACAGATGGATATTTATTTTATGAAAAACTGTTTTTAACAGCATAACTATCACTATTGAGTTGAGTTTCACTATTGAGCACAATATCTTCACTCTCCCTCCTTTAAAAGTCTGGAAGAAGATGTAAATCAATTATCAATGTTAAACACCGGAAAGAAAATCGTAAATAAAACTTGATTATTGAGCTCGATTTGCCGTGCATGTATTTAATAGATGGATATTTATTTTATGGAAAACTGTTTTTAACAGCATAACTATCACTATTGAGTTGAGTTTCACTATTGAGCACAATATCTTCACTCTCCCTCCTTTAAAAGTCTGGAAGAAGATGTAAATCAATTACCAGTGTTAAACACCGGAAATAAAATCGTAAATAAAACTTCATTATTGAGCTCGAATTGCCGTGCATGAATTTAAAAGATGGATATTTATTTTATGAAAAACTGTTTTTAACAGCATAACTATCACTATTGAGTTGAGTTTCACTATTGAGCACAATATCTTCACTCTCCCTCCTTTAAAAGTCTGGAAGAAGATGTAAATCAATTATCAATGTTAAACACCGAAAAGAAAATCGTAAATAAAACTTCATTATTGAGCTCGATTTGCCGTGCATGAATTTAACAGATGGATATTTATTTTATGGAAAACTGTTTTTAACAGCATAACTATCACTATTGAGTTGAGTTTCACTATTGAGCACAATATCTTCACTCTCCCTCCTTTAAAAGTCTGGAAGAAGATGTAAATCAATTACCAGTGTTAAACACCGAAAATAAAATCGTAGATAAAACTTCATTATTGAGCTCGATTTACCGTGCATGAATTTAATAGATGGATATTTATTTTATGAAAAACTGTTTTTAACAGCATAACTATCACTATTGAGTTGAGTATCACTATTGAGCACAATATCTTTACTCTCCCTCCTTTAAAAGTCTGGCAGAAGATGTAAATCAATTACCAGTGTTAAACACCGAAAAGAAAATCGTAAATAAAACTTCATTATTGAGCTCGATTTACCGTGCATGAATTTAACAGATGGATATTTATTTTATGAAAAACTGTTTTTAACAGCATAACTATCACTATTGAGTTGAGTATCACTATTGAGCACAATATCTTCACTCTCCCTCCTTTAAAAGTCTGGAAGAAGATGTAAATCAATTATCAATGTTAAACACCGAAAAGAAAATCGTAAATAAAACTTCATTATTGAGCTCGATTTGCCGTGCATGTATTTAATAGATGGATATTTATTTTATGGAAAACTGTTTTTAACAGCATAACTATCACTATTGAGTTGCGTTTCACTATTGAGCACAATATCTTCACTCTCCCTCCTTTAAAAGTCTGGAAGAAGATGTAAATCAATTATCAATGTTAAACACCGGAAAGAAAATCGTAAATAAAACTTCATTATTGAGCTCGAATTGCCGTGCATGAATTTAACAGATGGATATTTATTTTATGAAAAACTGTTTTTAACAGCATAACTATCACTATTGAGTTGAGTATCACTATTGAGCACAATATCTTTACTCTCCCTCCTTTAAAAGTCTGGAAGAAGATGTAAATCAATTACCAGTGTTAAACACCGAAAATAAAATCGTAGATAAAACTTCATTATTGAGCTAGATTTACCGTGCATGAATTTAATAGATGGATATTTATTTTATGAAAAACTGTTTTTAACAGCATAACTATCACTATTGAGTTGAGTATCACTATTGAGCACAATATCTTCACTCTCCCTCCTTTAAAAGTCTGGAAGAAGATGTAAATCAATTACCAGTGTTAAACACCGAAAATAAAATCGTAGATAAAACTTCATTATTGAGCTCGATTTACCGTGCATGAATTTAATAGATGGATATTTATTTTATGAAAAACTGTTTTTAACAGCATAACTATCACTATTGAGTTGAGTTTCACTATTGAGCACAATATCTTCACTCTCCCTCCTTTAAAAGTCTGGAAGAAGATGTAAATCAATTACCAGTGTTAAACACCGAAAATAAAATCGTAGATAAAACTTCATTATTGAGCTCGAATTGCCGTGCATGAATTTAAAAGATGGATATTTATTTTATGAAAAACTGTTTTTAACAGCATAACTATCACTATTGAGTTGAGTTTCACTATTGAGCACAATATCTTCACTCTCCCTCCTTTAAAAGTCTGAAAGAAGATGTAAATCAATTATCAATGTTAAACACCGAAAAGAAAATCGTAAATAAAACTTCATTATTGAGCTCGATTTGCCGTGCATGTATTTAACAGATGGATATTTATTTTATGGAAAACTGTTTTTAACAGCATAACTATCACTATTGAGTTGAGTTTCACTATTGAGCACAATATCTTCACTCTCCCTCCCTTAAAAGTCTGGAAGAAGATGTAAATCAATTATCAATGTTAAACACCGGAAAGAAAATCGTAAATAAAACTTCATTATTGAGCTCGAATTGCCGTGCATGAATTTAACAGATGGATATTTATTTTATGAAAAACTGTTTTTAACAGCATAACTATCACTATTGAGTTGAGTATCACTATTGAGCACAATATCTTTACTCTCCCTCCTTTAAAAGTCTGGAAGAAGATGTAAATCAATTACCAGTGTTAAACACCGAAAATAAAATCGTAGATAAAACTTCATTATTGAGCTCGATTTACCGTGCATGAATTTAATAGATGGATATTTATTTTATGAAAAACTGTTTTTAACAGCATAACTATCACTATTGAGTTGAGTATCACTATTGAGCACAATATCTTCACTCTCCCTCCTTTAAAAGTCTGGAAGAAGATGTAAATCAATTACCAGTGTTAAACACCGAAAATAAAATCGTAGATAAAACTTCATTATTGAGCTCTATTTACCGTGCATGAATTTAATAGATGGATATTTATTTTATGAAAAACTGTTTTTAACAGCATAACTATCACTATTGAGTTGAGTTTCACTATTGAGCACAATATCTTCACTCTCCCTCCTTTAAAAGTCTGGAAGAAGATGTAAATCAATTACCAGTGTTAAACACCGAAAATAAAATCGTAGATAAAACTTCATTATTGAGCTCGATTTACCGTGCATGAATTTAATAGATGGATATTTATTTTATGAAAAATTGTTTTTAACAGCATAACTATCACTATTGAGTTGAGTATCACTATTGAGCACAATATCTTTACTCTCCCTCCTTTAAAAGTCTGGAAGAAGATGTAAATCGATTATCAATGTTAAACACCGGAAAGAAAATCGTAAATAAAACTTCATTATTGAGCTCGATTTGCCGTGCATGTATTTAATAGATGGATATTTATTTTATGGAACACTGTTTTTAACAGCATAACTATCACTATTGAGTTGAGTTTCACTATTGAGCACAATATCTTCATTCTCCCTCCTTTAAAAGTCTGGAAGAAGATGTAAATCAATTACCAGTGTTAAACACCGAAAATAAAATCGTAGATAAAACTTCATTATTGAGCTCGATTTACCGTGCATGAATTTAACAGATGGATATTTATTTTATGAAAAACTGTTTTTAACAGCATAACTATCACTATTGAGTTGAGTTTCACTATTGAGCACAATATCTTCACTCTCCCTCCTTTAAAAGTCTGGAAGAAGATGTAAATCAATTATCAATGTTAAACACCGGAAAGAAAATCGTAAATAAAACTTCATTATTGAGCTCGATTTGCCGTGCATGTATTTAATAGATGGATATTTATTTTATGGAAAACTGTTTTTAACAGCATAACTATCACTATTGAGTTGAGTTTCACTATTGAGCACAATATCTTCACTCTCCCTCCCTTAAAAGTCTGGAAGAAGATGTAAATCAATTATCAATGTTAAACACCGGAAAGAAAATCGTAAATAAAACTTCATTATTGAGCTCGAATTGCCGTGCATGAATTTAACAGATGGATATTTATTTTATGAAAAACTGTTTTTAACAGCATAACTATCACTATTGAGTTGAGTATCACTATTGAGCACAATATCTTTACTCTCCCTCCTTTAAAAGTCTGGAAGAAGATGTAAATCAATTACCAGTGTTAAACACCGAAAATAAAATCGTAGATAAAACTTCATTATTGAGCTCGATTTACCGTGCATGAATTTAATAGATGGATATTTATTTTATGAAAAACTGTTTTTAACAGCATAACTATCACTATTGAGTTGAGTATCACTATTGAGCACAATATCTTCACTCTCCCTCCTTTAAAAGTCTGGAAGAAGATGTAAATCAATTACCAGTGTTAAACACCGAAAATAAAATCGTAGATAAAACTTCATTATTGAGCTCGATTTACCGTGCATGAATTTAATAGATGGATATTTATTTTATGAAAAACTGTTTTTAACAGCATAACTATCACTATTGAGTTGAGTTTCACTATTGAGCACAATATCTTCACTCTCCCTCCTTTAAAAGTCTGGAAGAAGATGTAAATCAATTACCAGTGTTAAACACCGAAAATAAAATCGTAGATAAAACTTCATTATTGAGCTCGATTTACCGTGCATGAATTTAATAGATGGATATTTATTTTATGAAAAATTGTTTTTAACAGCATAACTATCACTATTGAGTTGAGTATCACTATTGAGCACAATATCTTTACTCTCCCTCCTTTAAAAGTCTGGAAGAAGATGTAAATCGATTATCAATGTTAAACACCGGAAAGAAAATCGTAAATAAAACTTCATTATTGAGCTCGATTTGCCGTGCATGTATTTAATAGATGGATATTTATTTTATGGAACACTGTTTTTAACAGCATAACTATCACTATTGAGTTGAGTTTCACTATTGAGCACAATATCTTCACTCTCCCTCCTTTAAAAGTCTGGAAGAAGATGTAAATCAATTACCAGTGTTAAACACCGAAAATAAAATCGTAGATAAAACTTCATTATTGAGCTCGATTTACCGTGCATGAATTTAACAGATGGATATTTATTTTATGAAAAACTGTTTTTAACAGCATAACTATCACTATTGAGTTGAGTTTCACTATTGAGCACAATATCTTCACTCTCCCTCCTTTAAAAGTCTGGAAGAAGATGTAAATCAATTATCAATGTTAAACACCGGAAAGAAAATCGTAAATAAAACTTCATTATTGAGCTCGATTTGCCGTGCATGTATTTAATAGATGGATATTTATTTTATGGAAAACTGTTTTTAACAGCATAACTATCACTATTGAGTTGAGTTTCACTATTGAGCACAATATCTTCACTCTCCCTCCTTTAAAAGTCTGGAAGAAGATGTAAATCAATTACCAGTGTTAAACACCGGAAATAAAATCGTAAATAAAACTTCATTATTGAGCTCGAATTGCCGTGCATGAATTTAAAAGATGGATATTTATTTTATGAAAAACTGTTTTTAACAGCATAACTATCACTATTGAGTTGAGTTTCACTATTGAGCACAATATCTTCACTCTCCCTCCTTTAAAAGTCTGGAAGAAGATGTAAATCAATTATCAATGTTAAACACCGGAAAGAAAATCGTAAATAAAACTTCATTATTGAGCTCGATTTGCCGTGCATGTATTTAATAGATGGATATTTATTTTATGGAAAACTGTTTTTAACAGCATAACTATCACTATTGAGTTGAGTATCACTATTGAGCACAATATCTTTACTCTCCCTCCTTTAAAAGTCTGGAAGAAGATGTAAATCAATTACCAGTGTTAAACACCGAAAATAAAATCGTAGATAAAACTTCATTATTGAGCTCGATTTACCGTGCATGAATTTAATAGATGGATATTTATTTTATGAAAAACTGTTTTTAACAGCATAACTATCACTATTGAGTTGAGTATCACTATTGAGCATAATATCTTCACTCTCCCTCCTTTAAAAGTCTGGAAGAAGATGTAAATCAATTACCAGTGTTAAACACCGAAAATAAAATCGTAGATAAAACTTCATTATTGAGCTCGATTTACCGTGCATGAATTTAATAGATGGATATTTATTTTATGAAAAACTGTTTTTAACAGCATAACTATCACTATTGAGTTGAGTTTCACTATTGAGCACAATATCTTCACTCTCCCTCCTTTAAAAGTCTGGAAGAAGATGTAAATCAATTACCAGTGTTAAACACCGAAAATAAAATCGTAGATAAAACTTCATTATTGAGCTCGAATTGCCGTGCATGAATTTAAAAGATGGATATTTATTTTATGAAAAACTGTTTTTAACAGCATAACTATCACTATTGAGTTGAGTTTCACTATTGAGCACAATATCTTCACTCTCCCTCCTTTAAAAGTCTGGAAGAAGATGTAAATCAATTATCAATGTTAAACACCGAAAAGAAAATCGTAAATAAAACTTCATTATTGAGCTCGATTTGCCGTGCATGTATTTAACAGATGGATATTTATTTTATGGAAAACTGTTTTTAACAGCATAACTATCACTATTGAGTTGAGTTTCACTATTGAGCACAATATCTTCACTCTCCCTCCTTTAAAAGTCTGGAAGAAGATGTAAATCAATTACCAGTGTTAAACACCGAAAATAAAATCGTAGATAAAACTTCATTATTGAGCTCGATTTACCGTGCATGAATTTAATAGATGGATATTTATTTTATGAAAAACTGTTTTTAACAGCATAACTATCACTATTGAGTTGAGTATCACTATTGAGCACAATATCTTTACTCTCCCTCCTTTAAAAGTCTGGCAGAAGATGTAAATCAATTACCAGTGTTAAACACCGAAAAGAAAATCGTAAATAAAACTTCATTATTGAGCTCGATTTACCGTGCATGAATTTAACAGATTTATATTTATTTTATGAAAAACTGTTTTTAACAGCATAACTATCACTATTGAGCACAATATCTTCACTCTCCTTCCTTTAAAAGTCTGGAAGAAGATGTAAACCAATTATCAATGTTAAACACCGAAAAGAAAATCGTAAATAAAACTTCATTATTGAGCTCGATTTGCCGTGCATGTATTTAATAGATGGATATTTATTTTATGGAAAACTGTTTTTAACAGCATAACTATCACTATTGAGTTGAGTTTCACTATTGAGCACAATATCTTCACTCTCCCTCCTTTAAAAGTCTGGAAGAAGATGTAAATCAATTATCAATGTTAAACACCGGAAAGAAAATCGTAAATAAAACTTCATTATTGAGCTCGAATTACCGTGCATGAATTTAACAGATGGATATTTATTTTATGAAAAACTGTTTTTAACAGCATAACTATCACTATTGAGTTGAGTATCACTATTGAGCACAATATCTTTACTCTCCCTCCTTTAAAAGTCTGGAAGAAGATATAAATCAATTACCAGTGTTAAACACCGAAAATAAAATCGTAGATAAAACTTCATTATTGAGCTCGATTTACCGTGCATGAATTTAATAGATGGATATTTATTTTATGAAAAACTGTTTTTAACAGCATAACTATCACTATTGAGTTGAGTATCACTATTGAGCACAATATCTTCACTCTCCCTCCTTTAAAAGTCTGGAAGAAGATGTAAATCAATTACCAGTGTTAAACACCGAAAATAAAATCGTAGATAAAACTTCATTATTGAGCTCGATTTACCGTGCATGAATTTAATAGATGGATATTTATTTTATGAAAAACTGTTTTTAACAGCATAACTATCACTATTGAGTTGAGTTTCACTATTGAGCACAATATCTTCACTCTCCCTCCTTTAAAAGTCTGGAAGAAGATGTAAATCAATTACCAGTGTTAAACACCGAAAATAAAATCGTAGATAAAACTTCATTATTGAGCTCGATTTACCGTGCATGAATTTAATAGATGGATATTTATTTTATGAAAAATTGTTTTTAACAGCATAACTATCACTATTGAGTTGAGTATCACTATTGAGCACAATATCTTTACTCTCCCTCCTTTAAAAGTCTGGAAGAAGATGTAAATCGATTATCAATGTTAAACACCGGAAAGAAAATCGTAAATAAAACTTCATTATTGAGCTCGATTTGCCGTGCATGTATTTAATAGATGGATATTTATTTTATGGAAAACTGTTTTTAACAGCATAACTATCACTATTGAGTTGAGTTTCACTATTGAGCACAATATCTTCACTCTCCCTCCTTTAAAAGTCTGGAAGAAGATGTAAATCAATTACCAGTGTTAAACACCGAAAATAAAATCGTAGATAAAACTTCATTATTGAGCTCGATTTACCGTGCATGAATTTAACAGATGGATATTTATTTTATGAAAAACTGTTTTTAACAGCATAACTATCACTATTGAGTTGAGTTTCACTATTGAGCACAATATCTTCACTCTCCCTCCTTTAAAAGTCTGGAAGAAGATGTAAATCAATTACCAGTGTTAAACACCGGAAATAAAATCGTAAATAAAACTTCATTATTGAGCTCGAATTGCCGTGCATGAATTTAAAAGATGGATATTTATTTTATGAAAAACTGTTTTTAACAGCATAACTATCACTATTGAGTTGAGTTTCACTATTGAGCACAATATCTTCACTCTCCCTCCTTTAAAAGTCTGGAAGAAGATGTAAATCAATTATCAATGTTAAACACCGAAAAGAAAATCGTAAATAAAACTTCATTATTGAGCTCGATTTGCCGTGCATGTATTTAACAGATGGATATTTATTTTATGGAAAACTGTTTTTAACAGCATAACTATCACTATTGAGTTGAGTTTCACTATTGAGCACAATATCTTCACTCTCCCTCCTTTAAAAGTCTGGAAGAAGATGTAAATCAATTACCAGTGTTAAACACCGAAAATAAAATCGTAGATAAAACTTCATTATTGAGCTCGATTTACCGTGCATGAATTTAATAGATGGATATTTATTTTATGAAAAACTGTTTTTAACAGCATAACTATCACTATTGAGTTGGGTATCACTATTGATCACAATATCTTTACTCTCCCTCCTTTAAAAGTCTGGCAGAAGATGTAAATCAATTACCAGTGTTAAACACCGAAAAGAAAATCGTAAATAAAACTTCATTATTGAGCTCGATTTACCGTGCATGAATTTAACAGATTTATATTTATTTTATGAAAAACTGTTTTTAACAGCATAACTATCACTATTGAGTTGAGTATCACTATTGAGCACAATATCTTCACTCTCCCTCCTTTAAAAGTCTGGAAGAAGATGTAAACCAATTATCAATGTTAAACACCGAAAAGAAAATCGTAAATAAAACTTCATTATTGAGCTCGATTTGCCGTGCATGTATTTAATAGATGGATATTTATTTTATGGAAAACTGTTTTTAACAGCATAACTATCACTATTGAGTTGAGTTTCACTATTGAGCACAATATCTTCACTCTCCCTCCTTTAAAAGTCTGGAAGAAGATGTAAATCAATTATCAATGTTAAACACCGGAAAGAAAATCGTAAATAAAACTTCATTATTGAGCTCGAATTGCCGTGCATGAATTTAACAGATGGATATTTATTTTATGAAAAACTGTTTTTAACAGCATAACTATCACTATTGAGTTGAGTATCACTATTGAGCACAATATCTTTACTCTCCCTCCTTTAAAAGTCTGGAAGAAGATGTAAATCAATTACCAGTGTTAAACACCGAAAATAAAATCGTAGATAAAACTTCATTATTGAGCTCGATTTACCGTGCATGAATTTAATAGATGGATATTTATTTTATGAAAAACTGTTTTTAACAGCATAACTATCACTATTGAGTTGAGTATCACTATTGAGCACAATATCTTCACTCTCCCTCCTTTAAAAGTCTGGAAGAAGATGTAAATCAATTACCAGTGTTAAACACCGAAAATAAAATCGTAGATAAAACTTCATTATTGAGCTCGATTTACCGTGCATGAATTTAATAGATGGATATTTATTTTATGAAAAACTGTTTTTAACAGCATAACTATCACTATTGAGTTGAGTTTCACTATTGAGCACAATATCTTCACTCTCCCTCCTTTAAAAGTCTGGAAGAAGATGTAAATCAATTACCAGTGTTAAACACCGAAAATAAAATCGTAGATAAAACTTCATTATTGAGCTCGATTTACCGTGCATGAATTTAATAGATGGATATTTATTTTATGAAAAATTGTTTTTAACAGCATAACTATCACTATTGAGTTGAGTATCACTATTGAGCACAATATCTTTACTCTCCCTCCTTTAAAAGTCTGGAAGAAGATGTAAATCGATTATCAATGTTAAACACCGGAAAGAAAATCGTAAATAAAACTTCATTATTGAGCTCGATTTGCCGTGCATGTATTTAATAGATGGATATTTATTTTATGGAAAACTGTTTTTAACAGCATAACTATCACTATTGAGTTGAGTTTCACTATTGAGCACAATATCTTCACTCTCCCTCCTTTAAAAGTCTGGAAGAAGATGTAAATCAATTACCAGTGTTAAACACCGGAAATAAAATCGTAAATAAAACTTCATTATTGAGCTCGAATTGCCGTGCATGAATTTAAAAGATGGATATTTATTTTATGAAAAACTGTTTTTAACAGCATAACTATCACTATTGAGTTGAGTTTCACTATTGAGCACAATATCTTCACTCTCCCTCCTTTAAAAGTCTGGAAGAAGATGTAAATCAATTATCAATGTTAAACACCGAAAAGAAAATCGTAAATAAAACTTCATTATTGAGCTCGATTTGCCGTGCATGTATTTAACAGATGGATATTTATTTTATGGAAAACTGTTTTTAACAGCATAACTATCACTATTGAGTTGAGTTTCACTATTGAGCACAATATCTTCACTCTCCCTCCTTTAAAAGTCTGGAAGAAGATGTAAATCAATTACCAGTGTTAAACACCGAAAATAAAATCGTAGATAAAACTTCATTATTGAGCTCGATTTACCGTGCATGAATTTAACAGATGGATATTTATTTTATGGAAAACTGTTTTTAACAGCATAACTATCACTATTGAGTTGAGTTTCACTATTGAGCACAATATCTTCACTCTCCCTCCTTTAAAAGTCTGGAAGAAGATGTAAATCAATTATCAATGTTAAACACCGAAAAGAAAATCGTAAATAAAACTTCATTATTGAGCTCGAATTGCCGTGCATGAATTTAACAGATGGATATTTATTTTATGAAAAACTGTTTTTAACAGCATAACTATCACTATTGAGTTGAGTATCACTATTGAGCACAATATCTTTACTCTCCCTCCTTTAAAAGTCTGGAAGAAGATGTAAATCAATTACCAGTGTTAAACACCGAAAATAAAATCGTAGATAAAACTTCATTATTGAGCTCGATTTACCGTGCATGAATTTAATAGATGGATATTTATTTTATGAAAAACTGTTTTTAACAGCATAACTATCACTATTGAGTTGAGTATCACTATTGAGCACAATATCTTCACTCTCCCTCCTTTAAAAGTCTGGAAGAAGATGTAAATCAATTACCAGTGTTAAACACCGAAAATAAAATCGTAGATAAAACTTCATTATTGAGCTCGATTTACCGTGCATGAATTTAATAGATGGATATTTATTTTATGAAAAACTGTTTTTAACAGCATAACTATCACTATTGAGTTGAGTTTCACTATTGAGCACAATATCTTCACTCTCCCTCCTTTAAAAGTCTGGAAGAAGATGTAAATCAATTACCAGTGTTAAACACCGAAAATAAAATCGTAGATAAAACTTCATTATTGAGCTCGAATTGCCGTGCATGAATTTAAAAGATGGATATTTATTTTATGAAAAACTGTTTTTAACAGCATAACTATCACTATTGAGTTGAGTTTCACTATTGAGCACAATATCTTCACTCTCCCTCCTTTAAAAGTCTGGAAGAAGATGTAAATCAATTATCAATGTTAAACACCGAAAAGAAAATCGTAAATAAAACTTCATTATTGAGCTCGATTTGCCGTGCATGTATTTAACAGATGGATATTTATTTTATGGAAAACTGTTTTTAACAGCATAACTATCACTATTGAGTTGAGTTTCACTATTGAGCACAATATCTTCACTCTCCCTCCTTTAAAAGTCTGGAAGAAGATGTAAATCAATTATCAGTGTTAAACTCCGAAAATAAAATCGTAGATAAAACTTCATTATTGAGCTCGATTTACCGTGCATGAATTTAATAGATGGATATTTATTTTATGAAAAACTGTTTTTAACAGCATAACTATCACTATTGAGTTGAGTATCACTATTGAGCACAATATCTTTACTCTCCCTCCTTTAAAAGTCTGGCAGAAGATGTAAATCAATTACCAGTGTTAAACACCGAAAAGAAAATCGTAAATAAAACTTCATTATTGAGCTCGATTTACCGTGCATGAATTTAACAGATGGATATTTATTTTATGAAAAACTGTTTTTAACAGCATAACTATCACTATTGAGTTGAGTATCACTATTGAGCACAATATCTTCACTCTCCCTCCTTTAAAAGTCTGGAAGAAGATGTAAATCAATTATCAATGTTAAACACCGAAAAGAAAATCGTAAATAAAACTTCATTATTGAGCTCGATTTGCCGTGCATGTATTTAATAGATGGATATTTATTTTATGGAAAACTGTTTTTAACAGCATAACTATCACTATTGAGTTGAGTTTCACTATTGAGCACAATATCTTCACTCTCCCTCCTTTAAAAGTCTGGAAGAAGATGTAAATCAATTACCAGTGTTAAACACCGGAAATAAAATCGTAAATAAAACTTCATTATTGAGCTCGATTTGCCGTGCATGAATTTAACAGATGGATATTTATTTTATGAAAAACTGTTTTTAACAGCATAACTATCACTATTGAGTTGAGTTTCACTATTGAGCACAATATCTTCACTCTCCCTCCTTTAAAAGTCTGGAAGAAGATGTAAATCAATTATCAATGTTAAACACCGAAAAGAAAATGGTAAATAAAACTTCATTATTGAGCTCGATTTGCCGTGCATGAATTTAATACATGGATATTTATTTTATGAAAAACTATTTTTAACAGCATAACTATCACTATTGAGAAAATGTTTGCCAGATCAAATCTCGATTTTAATGTCTATAACACTTATATTTTGAGCTATAATTTATGAATAATTTCTTTGATTATTCTATTTTAAACACAAAATAATATTAAATGTCAAATTGAAACATTAAGGAAAAGAAAACATTAAGCAGAGTTTATTTTGAAATCATAAACCATTTTATGAATTAAAAATTTACATTTAAAATTTGTGTATTAAAATTTGCAAATAATGTTTCTTCTTGAAAATACAATCTTAGAGTGTCTTTCATATCGTTGTCTTCAGTACATGAAATGTAATAGGTTTCGTATTTTATTAATAGCGAAAATTTATTTCATCCCCCCCCCTACTTTAAGTCTGGAAGAAGATGAAAATGAATTCGGAGCATTTAACACCATAAATAAAATAAGAAATAAAGCTTCATCTTTAAGCTCGATGTACTGTGTATACATTTCGTAGATGGATATTGATTTTAGGAAAAGCTGTTTGTTACAGTTTTACTGTCACTATTGAAAAAGTATTTGGCGGAACAAATCTTAATTTTAATGTTTACAACACTCATATTGTGAGCTAAAATTTATGAGTAATTTATTTGATTATTATATTTTAAATAAAAATAAAAATAATAAATGTAAATTAAATACATTAAGAAGAAAACAAAACTTTTCTGACTACAGATAGGAAGGCACTATACTGTGCACTGTCGTATGCACTTTACTGTGCTCTGAAGTAAGACGACATTTTACTCATGGACTGTCAGTTTTGCGACACACACTTCCGATGTCGGTTGGTAGCGGCGTATATATTTTAAGCTTTGCTGGATGCTTTAGCTTTCCGAAGTGCGCGATCTTGCCTGGACAATGTTTCGGTTGATGGATGGCAGCAATTACAACTACAGTGGAACTCCAGTTATGCGTTTTGCTTGGGACCGAACAAAAAACATATAATTCAGTAAAACGTATAACTAAATTAATGGCCTACCAGAACTTTTTAAAAAAATATATCGTGAGAATGTTTCGTTGAGGTATGTATTGCCTTTTATACCGAAAACGGACGTTTCGAAAGTATTACTGCACCCATGACATGAATTCGCGGAAATGGAACAGAGTAAAAAAAAATTACATAAGAAAAGTACACATGAGGTTATTTTATCATAAAACATTTATTAAATATACTTTTTGACACGCATTGGATACTTAAAGGAAGTCATTGAAAACGCTTTGCTTTGTAAATCATTTCAGTAGTTTACTGAATCTTATTGAAATACGTAATCATTAATCTTCGATTGTTCTTTTTCGGCAAAGTAAGGCCTCCATTCTCCCCTCTCCTGTGCTCTGTTTCGTACGTGGCGAGTTTGGTTCCCAGAAGCCCCAGAGCGGTGGTTAGCAGGGATGGAAGGCAAGGCATAGAAAAGGTTAAGAAAAATTATTTTCTGCAAAAGGTATAAGTGAGACAAAATTTCTCCCGGGGGCGCAGAAACGTAACATATAACTGAGGGAAATGTACAACTCAAAAACGTATCACTCAGATAATTTTTAATGGCAAACGGCCGGAACCGCTGAGTTGAAACGTATAACTGAGGCAAACGTACAACTCAGGTAACATATAACTGGAGTTCCACTGTATCTTTATTTTCGCAAAGGTTTGTGATGAAGGAAGATAGACACCCGACGAAACACTCAGCCATCTCCCGGAATCCGCTTGTTACAACATATGAGGGGGTTGGGTCAAGAGAGTGCCAAGCCACATTTTTGAACTTCTGAGATATTTCAATTTGAAAATTTGATCAAATACTCAAACCAAGATATATATAACCTAAAGTTTTTTTCCCAATGTCTTAATAACATTTGAAATATTATGAGTAAAAATATGACATTACTTTAATGATATTACTATTACGCTTTTTGTAAATGAGCTACCTTCATTGGGGGCATAAACATCTGGGACAAAAAAGAAACCTGTGACATTAGAAACAAATTATATGTTGGATATTATAATTTACAATATTAAGCATTAGATTACAGTGTTAGATTTATTTCACCAAAAATGTGGCTTGGCATTTTCTTACCCGACCCCTTCATATGTTGTTTTGTAGAGCCGAGAATTGTATTTTTTACATTGTTCTTCGTTAGGATTAAAAACGTTTGTTTAATATCTGCAATTCACGTAGTTTAAGCTAAATATTCATGTCACCACTATTGCACAAGCAAAGTATTTTAAGCTATAAAGAATTGTTTCAGCGATAAAATTCGGGTCATATTGCTCTCCACCACCCCATCCCACACATTTTCTGCAATATAAACTGATTTATAAGTTTATCCAATCATGAACCATTTTATGAATTAAAAAATTATGTTTTAAATTTGAATATTAAAATGTGCAAACAATGTTTATTCATGAAAGTTCTGTCTTAGAGTTATATTTCATGTCATTGACTTCAGTGCATGTAATGTACGAGATCTTCATAGTGAAAATTTACTTCATTCTTTTCTTTAAATCTGGAAGAAGTTTTAAATCAGTTATCAGCGTCGGGTCATATTGCCCTCCATCACTCCCACCCTCCACTTTTTCTGCAATATAAACTGATTTATAAGTTTATCTAATCATAAACCATTTTATGAATTTAAAAATTATGTTTTAAATTTGAATATTAAAATGTGCAAACAATGTTTATTCATGAAAGTTCTGTCTTAGAGTTATATTTCATGTCATTGACTTCAGTGCATGTAATGTACGAGATCTTCATAGTGAAAATTTACTTCATTCTTTTCTTTAAATCTGGAAGAAGTTTTAAATCAGTTATCAGCGTCGGGTCATATTGCCCTCCATCACTCCCACCCTCCACTTTTTCTGCAATATAAACTGATTTATAAGTTTATCTAATCATAAACCATTTTATGAATTTAAAAATTATGTTTTAAATTTGAATATTAAAATGTGCAAACAATGTTTATTCATGAAAGTTCTGTCTTAGAGTTATATTTCATGTCATTGACTTCAGTGCATGTAATGTACGAGATCTTCATAGTGAAAATTTACTTCATTCTTTTCTTTAAATCTGGAAGAAGTTCTAAATCAGTTACCAGCGTCGGGTCATATTGCCCTCCATCACTCCCACCCTCCACTTTTTCTGCAATATAAACTGATTTATAAGTTTATCTAATCATAAACCATTTTATGAATTTAAAAAATATGTTTTAAATTTGGGTATTAAAATGTGCAAATAACGTTTATTCATGAAAGTTCTGTCTTAGAGTATATTTCATGTCATTGACTTCAGTGCATGTAATGTAAGAGATCTTCATAAAGAAAATTTACTTCATTCTACTTCCTTTAAATCTGGAAGAAGTTCTAAATCAGTTACCAGCGTAAAACACCGGAAATAAATCACAAATAAAACCTCATCATTAAGCTCAATTTATCGTGTATTCATTTCATAGTTGGATTTTGATTTTATGAAAAGCTGTTTTAACAGCATTACTATCAATTAGAGTGAAAGCGTTTGTCAGAAGAAATCTCAACTTTAATGTTTACAACACGTATATTGTGAGCTAAAAGTTATGAATAATTTCTTTGATTATTCCATTTCAAATAAATATAATAATAAATGTCAAATAGATGCATTAGTGGAAAAAAAATATTCAATCATACACCATTTTCTGAATTAAAAATTTGTGTTTTAAATGTGGGTATCATTTGGACATAATTGGGTATAATTTGGACATTTTAAAATGTCCAAATAATGTTTCTTCATGAATGTACAGTCTTAGAGTACATTTCATGTTCAGAGATTTTGTATTTTATTGATAGTGAAACTTTACTTTATTCTCCTTCCTTCAAGTTTGGAAGAATATGTAAATTATTTCCCAGGGTTAATCACCGGAGGGAAATTCCGAAATAAAACTTCATCATTAAGCTCAACTTTATGTATTTGAGAGGTAAATATTGATTTTACGAAAAATTGCTTGTAAGAGCTATATCATATATTCTAATATGAGCAAATCTTGTGTGTGTGTGGTTATATATATATATGCAAATTTAATCTTAAAAACGGCTCTAACGATTTTAATGGAATTTGTATCCTACCGTTTTGGGGCACCAGAAAACCATTGGGCTAGGTCACATGTTTGAGAAAAGTCGATTAGTGGGTTATTTTGGGTCATTTTGGGTCAGGGTCAAGCTAATTGTATCTAAAACACGGTTCAAACGGTTTTGACGGAATTTTGTATCCTACCATTTTCGCGCACGAGAAGGCTATTGGGCTGGGTCACATGTTCGAGAAGTTTCGATTAGTGGGTCACTTTTGGGTCAACGCGGGTCAAGTTAATTTTATCTAAAAAACGACTCTAACGATTTTGATTAAATTTTGTATTCTACGAGTTTTGGGCTAGAGAAAATCATTGGGCTAGATCACATGTCCAAGAAAATTCGATCAATGGGTCATTTTTGGGTCACTGTGGGTCAAGCTAATTTTATCTAAAAAACGGCTCAGATTATTTAGACTAAAATTTGCATCCTATGGTTTTCGGGCACGAGAAGACTGTTGGGCTAGGTCACACGTTCGAGAAAATTCGATTAGTGGGTCCTTATGGGTCAAGCTATTTTTAAATTAAAAAACAGCTCTGAGGATTTAAAATAAATTTAGTATCCTACAGTTTTCGGGAACGAGAAGACTATTGGGATAGGTCACATAATCGAGATATTTCGATTAGTGGGTCATTTTGGTCATGGGTCATGATATTTGAACTCAAAGCTAATTTTGATCGAGCATAGCTCGGTCTTCCATGCTCATTATCATTATTGACTGTTTGTTAGAATAAATCTCAATTTTAATGTTCCCATCATTCATATTATGAACAAAAAAATAACATACTTTAATTATACTGTTTATTATAAGATTTAAATCCGTTTTTGACATACGTTTCTTTGTAATTCTGTTTTTATAAGATTTATTTTATTTAAACACTAAAAAAAAACAAATGAAAAATATAAGTTAAAGGCATATAATTATCCAATTAATGTTCCTCTTATAAGTGTGTGAATGAACCTAAATATATGTTTTATGCTTGCTGATGTGCAGAAACAGAAAGCTGAAACTTTTCATAAATAAAATGCACAAATAAATGTCAAATAGATATATTACGAAGAAAAATACTTTAAACAGATTTATAGCTTTATCCAATTAAAAACCCTTTTAGAAATTATATATTTATATTTTAAATTTGATTTAAAAATTTGTAAATAAAGATGTTTCATGAAAATACAAACTTAGAGTATCTTTCAGGACATTGACTTCAGTGCTTGAAATGTAAGAGATTTAGCTTTTTATTCACGATGAAACTTTATATAATTCTCCTTCAATTTGTCCTCTAAGAAGGTGTAAATCATTTAACAGAGTTATTCATCAAAGATAAAATGAAAAACAAAACTTCATCATAAAGATTGATTTTTGGTGTTTGCATATGACGAATATTGATTTTACGAAACATTGTTTGTAACATCTTTATTATCATTATTCATAAAGTGATTTTCAAAATAAAACTCAGTTTTGATTTTAAAACCATATATATTATGAGGTAATATTTAAGGTTAGTCTCTTCGATTGTATGGTTAATTGATTATAAGATTTATATTACTCTGTTTTTACATGACTTGAATCTGATTTTTTTTTAAATCAAAGACAAAACTTATTCATTAAGATCGATTTTGGAGTGTGCATATTATAGATGAATATTGATTTTATGTAAATTGTTTGTAACATCTTTATTATCATTATTGACAAAGAGTTTGTCAGAAAAAATTTTGATTTTTCTACCATAATTTCTACTAAAAAAAATAAATAAAGGGCTCGAATTAAATATCAAAATGTCCGGGTCATTTACACCACATAAAACTTGAATAAATTGAAATAATGGTAAAATATATACACATTGGTAATTTGATGTATCAATTTAAAAGATATACAAACTACATTAAAAACACATAACTAAAAGTTTCGATCTACATCTGAGGCCATCATCGGGATAAAAGTCAATCACAAGAAGTTTCTGACAGTACTGTCGTTGAGAATTCCAAGATCCGTACGCTTAACCAATCAGCTTCAACTTCACTAAACTGTATACCAACGCCATCTATTAGTTAAAACTATTATTAAATGTCAGATTGAGGGAATAATCCGAGAAAAACAATCGACCATAAAAACCCGAAAAAATGTAAACCATAAAAAAACAACAATCCAACCCTCACTTTTTAAACTAAAAAAAACACCATTTAAATCTTTAACAAATCTAACCGAATTCTTGAAATACGGTACGAAACATTATCGTTGCACACAACCCTCTCCCTCTTAAAAAATCTGATGGATTTGCCTAATTAAACTTCTTTGCACAAAATTTCATAGTACAATAATTTTAGTGTTATTAAAATCAACTCTACACCCAATCTTATTAAGATAAAATAATAGGTTTTTTCGGTTAAAAAGTGGTTGATGGTTTGTTGTTTTTTCAATGGTTTGACTTTTTTCCTGTCTTTATAGTCAATTGGTTTTCTCGGATTACTCCCTCAGTCTGGCATTTAAGAATAGTGTAAGTTAATAGATGGCATTGACTGTCTAGTATAAAGTTTAGTTAAGTTGAAGCTGATTGATCAAGTGTACGAATCTTGGAATTCTCAACGACAGCACAGTGATGAACATTTTGATTGACTTTTATCCTGATGATAGCCTCAGATGTAGATCGAAACTTGTATATATGTATTTTTAATGTCGCTTTTAGGTGCGTTCGTAATTATATAAATACGTAGCACCTATTGTCGTCTTCAGATCCGTCCGTCTATCTATCCGTCTGTCCGCATATAACAACGCAAAAACTACCCAACCGAATGATTTGAAATTTAAGATATACAGGATGGTTATAAAATTAAACTGACGGTACTCAGAGGCTCATAAATCCGATTCTACTGAACGGATCCGAATGAAACTTCAGATTAATGTTATGTAGATCATGCAACGGAGGTTTTCGTAAAAAAAAAAGTTTCAAATTTTGCCACCAGGTGGCGGTTTAACAATGTAAAATGAAAGATAATGATTCAAAAATCAAACAATAACGGAATATTTTATTTATTTACACACCTCTGTGCTCTATGTGCATGCCTTGTCGGTCAAAAATATACTGAAAGCGTACTACCGCGTTATCAATGGCCGCACGCAACATATCAGTAGGAATGAGGGAGACATGACGTATGATGCTAGCTTTCAAGTCCGCTAAATTAGTTACACGTCCTTGATAAACATGATCTTTAAGAAAACCCCACAGCCAGAAGTCACATGGTTTCTGATCTGGTGACCTTGCTGGCCAGTAAATCGGGAATGACACGTTCATCAGAGAAGTTGGCTTGAATTACATTCTTTACACATCTCGCCGCATGAGCAGTTGCTCCATCTTGCATGAATATTGTGGTAGTCAAACATCCTCTTTGATTTAACGCCGGGACAACATGATTCTCCAGGAGTCTGCTGTATCGGTCACCTGTTACTGTACGCCTAACAAACCCGTTCCTTGTGACTTCCTCGAAATAATACGGGCCCAAAATAAATTTCGCCACGAATCCACACTAAGCCGTGACGTATGGGAAATGTAGTGGCTGTTGTTTCACGGCATGAGGATTGGTGGAACCCCATATGCGGCGGTTCTGGGTGTTCACAGCACCATTTAAATGAAAATGAACCTCTTCTGTCCCTAAGATGTGCGGTGGTCAGTACTGATCCACTTGCATCCTCGCCAGAAAACGCAACGCAAAATCAAGACGCACAGAGTGATCTTGCGGTTTCAACTGTTGCACGATATGCATCTTGTAAGGGTAGAGCTTCAGAATTTTGCGTAAAATCATGTCCATGGAATGTCCAATGCTCGTGCTATTGAGCGGTCACTTACAGTAGCATTTGAAGAATTTGCAGATGCATCAGCTGTTGCAATCGCAACTTCCTCCACAATCGCCGACTCAGTTGCACGTCGTCCTCTTCCCAGTGCAATATCCAGTGAACCAGATTTTCAAACTTACGAATCATGCATTTAACTGCATTTACGAACATGGGTCCTCTCCTTAAGTTTTTCATCCGTCGATAAGCACGGAGGGCTGCCGAAGCATTGTTCTCATTCTAATAAAAAAGTTTTACGATCAAGGCGCGTACCTTCTTGTTCAGCGCCATGTTTACTGCGGACAAATGATTTCTTTGAACAATACGTTCCGCTTTTATAGCGAAATTGCACTAACTACTCATTTGGTTTTTAGAGTACAGCACCATCTAATAACAAAATTTCAAACTTTTTTTTTTTTAACGAAAACCTCGGGCGCATGATCTACATAACATGTTTCATTGGGATCTGTTCAGTAGAATCAGAGTTATGAGCCTCTGATTACAGTCAGTTTAATTTTAACCACCCTGTATTATCTTTGCAGAATTTTGTCGAGACATTTAAAAATTTATGAAAATCGAATCAAAATTTTAGAAGATATTAATAAAAATATTTATTAAGAAATTTGAATTTTTTTTAAAAATCGGTGCTTTCTTATTATAGGAGCTTCCGAGGTTTAATCGTCAAGCGACCGAGATACTTATTTTATTGCAAAAATTAATCTGCAGACGATCTAATTCATTTCACAGAATTAAAAATCATCAAGACCTGAATATTTATATAACTAGTTAGAGTACGAATTCACCTTATTTGTCACGTTTGATGTACAATTTCCGACTTGTTATATATTTTAAAGTGATATATCAAATTATCAATGTGTATCAATTTTACCATTAGTTCAATTTATCAAATTAAATAGTTTTTTTAAGGGGACGGTGGACGTTAAAATTGAATTATTTTATTTTTCATCATAGATATATGAAATTTTGTCCATATATAGATTTCACCATACGTATATAGAATACCTTAAGGATATTTCATAATCTTAATATAATTTTAAGATTTAAAAAAAATAATAATTTATAAACCAAATTTTAAAATGCTCATTGCGTCTTAATTTTTAAGATATTTCCCCGATTTGGCATTTGGATCACTTAAAACTATATTACAGACAAATCTGTGTATTAATTTTTAATCCCCCGAATAGTTAATTTTTGAGAGATTTTTTTCTAAATTCCATTCCGATTTTCATCAAAATTTAGCATTTTAATAAGTTATAAATCAAATTTAATTATCTTAACGAAGTCTAATTATAAAATGCCTACACAGTTTCTTTGTAAACAGTATCAAGATTCGTCTTTATCAATTTCATGAATTTTGAACCAAAATTAAGACGCATGGAGCACTTCAAAAATTTAAAGAACGTGTAAAATCTGTATTGAAAAAAAAACATGTATAAAGTTTACTAAAGCACCAAAAAATTCATTGTGTACATAATTCAAACGCTTGTAACTATGCGAAAACTTAACGCAGCTGCATGAAGTTTTTCTCAAATGGTTCAGTACAAACTGAATAATAATAATACACATAAAAATAAATTTAGATTTTTGGAGTGATTTTTGATCAAATAAAGGTCCACGGTCCCCTTAAGGAACATATTGTCAAGTATCATAATAAAAAGTTCAAATTAAATAAGCTTTTATAAGGAACAGGCTGTTTAATATCATATATTATATTAAAGCGGTTATTTGCAACAGAATTAGTTGGGGGGAATAATTTTTTTTCTAGGACTCTATCAGAAAACATATACAGGTTGCCGACAAAGTCTCTTTAGAAATTCGAGCATTTATTACAAACACAAATGATTAGATGCATATGTAGAAAGTAGTACAATACTAGCGGTATACATTGAAATTTATTTTGCATCATTTAATAAACCTCTATATGGGCACCATTTGTTGCACATTGCACGTCAAGGCGATAACCATCAAAGTTTTCCTCTGAAACCCACTTTTTTAGGTGCGTTCGTAATTATATAAATACGTAGCACCTATAGCCGTAGTTTGGTCCGTCCGTCCGCATATAACAGCGCAAAAACTACTCAACCGAATGGTTTGAAATTTAATTATATATAACCGTTGCAGAATTTTGTCGAGTCATTTCAAATTTTATGGAAATCGAATCAAAACTTAAAAAGATATTAATAAAAGTATTCTTCATTATGTTAATTCCTATCATACGTAATCTATACAATAATAAAAACGCAAATCATGTGACTAAAGAAAGCAAATACGGGACTGACCATTTCTTTTTCATATGCCAGGAGGCCATTTTTATTCAAAATTATTTTTTCGAATAAAATTGCGTAAAAGTTACATTTTTAGAAAGATCATTCAAAAAAATTGTTTATTTGTGAAATGAGTTACATTCAAATATGTATAGATTCTGAGATAACTTCAGTTGAAATTAGGTTGAAGCCGAATATCTCAATCCATTAAAGAAAATAAACACAAGGGATTCGTTCATTATGAGTCATAAAAATATTAAACCATAGAGGTAATCATTCGCAAAGCAAGATCTCCATTGTGAATTTTGCAGCGCTATCTGGTGTCGAAAAACAAATTCGCATCTGTAAAGTTGGCATACGTAATAAGAAAAGAAAAAGTCACGATCATTTCGCTCATAGCAGACGATATAATTAATTTCACTTAAATAATAAGGATGATATTTGTACATTGTAAAACTAGTTAGAATACGAACGCACCTCATTTCTCACGTTTAACATACAATTTTCAAGTTTTAATTCCAATTTTGCTTTATTCAATACTGAGACGGTCTCAGTGAATTTCTTGTACCCACATCCATAAATTCGTGAATGGCACAATAAGTTCAGGGTGACCAGCTCAGTTTTCGATAAATAAAGGAGTGGACGAAAAAGAGTATCGGAGGAAAACGTCGACGAATATCGCCTTGACGTGCTTCGTGCAAAAATAGTGCATATATAGAGGTTTATTAGTTGATTAAAACAAAAAATTCAATATATATCCCTGTAATAAAAGATTGAAATTATAAAGAGGCTTTGTGGACTCTATATATCGCATGAATATTTTCTTCTTGTCTAAACTACTAAAACTGTAAGAAAACCAATGAGTGGATCAATAAATAAACAAATGAATAATAGATACTTCTTCATTATTCCGTCGACCACTTTTCATAACAAAAAGCTATCGCCAAACTATAGGATTTAACGCCAAAAATGCAGCCCCATTCGCTTAACCTCAGAAAGCATTATACGTATTTGTTATTTCATCAAATGATTTTTAATTCGACATTTACCTGCATTTTCCATTATGTTTTACTGATGTATTAGTTGTTTCGTTAATTAAAATAACAATTGCGTCCTTAAACGGCAGTGCCATGATATTAAAAGAGAAAAGGCATTGGAAAAATGTTGCGATACATAGTTACTGCAATAGGCCAGTTTTAACTGACGTCACAAACATTTTATTCACCAGCCGAGAGGGATAATTAAGAAAAATAATGTAACTAAATAAATATCCAAGATTATTTTTTTTCTGTTTTCATTAATATATTGTAATTGTTTTTTATTCAAACTTGCTGATAGTTAAAACTTTGGTGAGTGTGGCTTTTTCGAATTTCTTATATTTTATTTATTTATTTATTTTGATATTTTAATGGCAACAATTTCCCTTTTTTTTTTTATTTGGCATTACAATTTGGTGATAGTTTTTTGTTATGAAAAGTGGTTGACGGGATAATAGAGAAGTACCGAATAATATTTACTGAACAGCATGTTCCGTATAAAAATTCCTTAATTCGTCTTTTTATTTCTATTTAAAAATAATCAGATTTAATTTTTTATAAAAACAGAATAATCAAATAAACTATTTTTTTTTTCAAACTAAAAAAAAAAAAATACCAATTAACACATGAATTCCACACTATTGCAAATTCGCACCGTCCAGAATTTCAAATGTCGGCATTTTTTTGAAAACATGATTTCATTAATTTGAATTTTTCATTAACAAAATGAAATTTTTTATAAAAATAGATATCACACTTCAATTTCTCATTCAATTTCGTATAGGAATCATGTGCTATATTTCATTAACAATATGCACTTATATGCAAATAAAATTGTACATTCAAAATAAAAAAAACAGATCATTGACTTCAGTGCATGAAATATAAGAGGTTTTTTCTCCATGTATATTGAAAATCTACATCTTTCTTCTTCCTTTAAGTCTAGAGGGATATAAATCATTTCACAGTTTTAAACATCTAAGAGAAAATCAGAAATATACTCCATCATTAAGCTCAAGTTTTCGTGTATGCATTTGATAGATGGATATGGATTTTTTCATACAGTCTGATGCTCTTTACTTTAACTTGTTAACACTATTTCTTATTTTTTTCATTAATTGGTTTCTTTCATATATTGTGTATTTTTATGTTGATTAATGTTGTTTTTAGGTGCGTTCGTAATTATATAAATACGTAGCAGCTATAGTCGTCGTCTGGTCTGTCTGTCCGTCTGTCTGTCCGCATGTAACAGCGCAAAAACTACCAAACCAAATGATTTCAAATTTAAGATATATTGTCTTTGCAGAAATTTGTCGAGACATTTCAAATTTTATGAAAATCGAATCAACACTTTAGAAGATATTAATAAAAAATATTATTAAGAAATTTTATTTTTTTTTTAATTCGGTGCTTTTTTGTTATAGTCGCTTCCGAGGTTTAACAGTCAAGCGACCGAGATACTTATTTTATGACAGAAATTAATCTGCAGACGATATAATTCATTGCACAGAATTAAAAATCATCAAGATCTGAATATTTATATAACTAGCTATAGTACGAACGCACCTCATTTGTCACGTTTGACGTACAATTTCCAACTTTTTATTTATTTATCTTAGCATTGCATATTTCTTTAACTGCAAAGTTATATAGAAAACGTAGAAAAATGGAGTGGTGTAAATGCATATGTATAGATTTTCATTTCTAATTGTAATTATAAAACGTAATTAGTTTAACTATAATGTTTTAAATTAGAACCTTCTTGAGTTTAAAACTGTACATGTGCAGAGAAATACACAGTTGTTAAAATATGACAAATTATATCAAATAATAATATATCAAATGTAAAACTGTACATGTATAAGTGAATGTATTTGAATTGTAATATATGTTGTTTACCAGGCATGCACTAAATATATAATGCTAAAAGGCTTAGTTCTCTGGAGTGGTCATAGATTTATGTATTTACAAAAAACTATTTGTAACAGCTTTACTATCATTATTAAGAAAATGTTTGTCACAATATATCTCAGTTGAAATGTTTCCACTACTTATATTATGAGCTAAGATTTCATTTTAATTTCATTGATTATTCTGTTAATAATATAAGATTTAAATCTGTTTTTAAGAACAGTGTCCTTGATTAAAGTATATTTATAAAATTTATATCTGTCTATTTTATTTTCGAAATAAATTAAGAGAACAATTAAACAATTTTTATAAGAAACAAGCTTATTAACTAATTGTTCTTTTTACACGTTTTAAAAAATATAAAGAGAAACACATTCGATACACATATTTTGTGGTAAAAAGTTATATTTCCATATTAATTCTGCTGTAAATAAACAAAAAATTAAAGTATCAAAGGACTGAGGAATAATGTCTACTATTTAATGCTATGTATATATATGTTGTTTCCGGGGAAGTCTACGTGCGAAATGTTGTGTCAACGTTTTTGTCAAATAATAAAACCAAATTTTGACTTTTGTGTTTTAAATCCTTATAAAAATTATAGGAAAGATATGCAGTTTATCCTTTCTTTTATCTTCATAGAGTTTGAAAATGTAAAAATGTGAGATGCTAACATTGAATTCACACGACAAAGTTTAATTTATATCTTCCCACAAAATTGCGTGATAAAAATATTTCTTTTTTAATGAGATATAATGAATGCACCTAAACAGAATCTAGGCATTGTTTTTATTAAAACACATATTCTTAATTAACAGAACCAATAATTAATTTATATCAGAAAATATGAAATTATGATTTACATTACTTGTTTTACAGTAAAACATCTGAAACATGGCTATGTGAAATTACAGTTAATTTCTATCAATAGATTCTTGACATTGAAAAGTTCTACTATTCGATTGTGCCTCCATGAAAAAAGAAAATCTTAGATATTTACCAGAAACGTTTTATAAAACTTTTTAGTTCATTTTAGATTAAGATTTTTCGAAAAAAAATTTCCAGTGACTAAAGGAAAGAACCTAATACTTTAGCCTATAATATGTTTTTTTTTTCAAACAGTTATCACAGTTTTTTATATACCTCTGTGAGAAATTAAGAAAAATGGCATAAACTACATGCTTTTCTGGGTTGCTTTGATCCAAGAAATTCAAATTAAGTGTTAAAAGTTTGTGTTATCACTTAAAAAAGCAAGTTTACTCAATTAATAATATGAAGACTCCCATTAAATGCTAGTTTTTGCATATAATTTATAGTAAGCATTATTAGCAATCGCATTAGCAAGCTTCAATTGCTAATAACGATAATTATCATTTGAAATTATTAACATTTTTTTCCTTATAAAAGCTCTTTAATGGAATTTTAGGTCAACGACAAAAAAGCTTTACAAAAATAATAAGTTACCTATTGCAGCCGTTCGGAGGCAAGTAATTCCTGAAACTTTTGGTATATTTTCACCGATCATGGCCCACAGACCTGAAAACCACCCTCCATTCAAATGTTGATTTATATATGTTATATATATATATATACACTGGTTTCCAAAAATTAAGGAAAATTCACAAAAATAGCGATAACTCGTTTAAAAGGAAAGCAATCCGTATGAAATTTGCATATATTGCATATATGAATAAAAGATGCTGAATAAAAATACCAAATGCAAATTAGTGGCGCTGTCATCTGTGAGGAACTTAAATATGCACGTTAGAGAGTAAGGCTGCAGTTGCCGCTGTGATAGTGATATTATAAATCTTGGATAATCAATTCCTTACAATGACCTCGAGGCATCATTTGCCCGGTGAACTGTGATTTTGAGCTATTAAGAGATTGAAGGCAAGACAAAGTCAGACAGAGGTGGCTAGATAGCTAAATCTGAGTCCTTCTGTGGTTCATAAGCTTTGGCAATAATTTCAAACCACTGGTTCGGGCACAAGAAGGTTCAGCCAAGGGTTTCGACCAGCGCCGATGACCGATATTTGCGGTTACGTGTACGAAAGAATAGAACCGCAACCCCATATCATATTAGAACTTTTCTTGCTGCAGTCACTGGAAGGTTGGTATCAATATATTCTGTGCGTACAAGATGAACTTTAAGCGAGGCGACCAGCAATTTGTGTGCCGCTCACCTCACGTCACCGGAGGGAAAGTTTGATGAGAGCACATCAACATGTCCACTGGACGGCTGATCAATAAGGGCATGTTCTCTTCACGGATGAGTCCCGGTCTAGCATCCAAAGCGATTTTAGGTGTTGTTTGATTTGGAGAGAACAGGGAACACTTAATCATCCATCAAACATTCTTGAAAGAGATTCATACGGAGGAGGATGTGTCTGCGTTTGGGGTGGTATCTCTTTGGGTGGACGCACAGACCTCCATGTCTTCCTACGTGGTACCGTGAATGATTACGTCTATAGAGATGACATCCTTGATGCTCGTGTGTGCCGTTATGCCGGCGCAGTAGGTAATGATTTCCCGTTACAGGGCGACAACGCGAGCCCGCTTAGGGCCCGCATAGTGGTACCTTTAGCACCAGACTATTCAGCGCAAGGAATGGCCAGCTCGATCACCGCACTTGAATCACATCGATCATGTTTGGGATGATTTAAGAAGACGTGTTATTGCTCTCAATCCCCCTCCTCAGGCACTTACCACACTTACAACTGCTTTACAAGAGCAATGGCTTGCACTTCCCAGCGAACTCATCGACCACATAATTGACAGTATGGCACATCGCTTTATGTGATGTATTGCTACTAGGGGTGACCAAGCAGCATATTAAAGATACTTTTCTTATACCAAACTGACAAATTGATTTTGCTAAATATATAATTGTTAATTTTTGAAACAACATAATTGTCTGGCAATTTTTTTTCGTGTTATTTTAAATCCATACTATGCGTTGTATATTGTGGCCGAGTTCCATTAATATCTACATGTAATATTTTGAGTTATCGCTATTTTTGGGATTTTGACTTAATTTTTGGAAACCAGTGTATATATATATATATCTGACATTTGCCATGCTGTAACTCTCTAATTTATAAACCGATTTGGATTTGACTGAGTATGTGGTAGGACATACCAAGGTTTCGCCCGAGTTCGTTGGCCAGCTACATCCACCCTATTGTTTCAAAATGGCGGTAAGTTAAAGTTTTTACTTTTTTTAAAAACTCAAAAATATGTACAAAAAAATTTTTAATTAAAAAAAAGTTTCTGTTGAATGTTAGATCACGATAAAAGGATTTCGAAGAATTTTTTGTTTTGGCTTTATCTTAAAAAATGACTGAGATATGGCAGTTTGAAATTCTAGGTTGGCTGATATTTTGAAAGAATTTGATTTCTGTTATGGTGTAACTCTCATGCTGAAATTCGCATTCGAGTTCAGTATTAACAAAAACGCAGATTGAATCTTCTATAATCGGATTCCAAGCATTTTAGTTTTGGGTGTTTGAGTGAAATGACCTGAATTTTTAAAAACATGGTAAATGGAAGTTATCTTTTCCTCTGGTACAGACCGGAAGGATTGTAGTAGACTAGGTAGCTTTCAATAGAAAAAAAGTATAAAGCTACCTATTGCAACCGTTCGGAGGAAAGCAATTCCGGAATATTTCGGTATATTTTCGCCGATCATGACACCGAGACCCCAAAACAACCCTTCCTTCAACTGTTGATTTGTATATATATATATATATAATTGATCTATGTCATAATATAACACTCGTATTTATAAATCAATTTGGATGAAACTAATTGTGTGTATTAAGCTCATCAATGTCTGGACCGAGTTTTTTGGCCAGCTTGGTCCGCCTTCTTGTTTCAAAATGGCGGCCACTGAAATATTTAGAACTAAAGTAAATATGCAAAAAAGTTGAAGATTCAAATTTATATTTTATATAAGTGTTAGGCCTTAATACAAGGATTCCGGGGATTTTTTTGTTTTACCTCTTTCTGAAAAAATGGCTGTGATAGAGCAGTTTGAAATTCTAGGGTGGCTGACATTTTTAAACAAGACTGCGCATTACAAATATAAAGAGAAAACTTGCCAGTTAAACTGAGTGCATTGAGCTCTCAGGCTATTCACACTAATTGTATATTACACTCTTATTTCAAAGAATTTCAAATAAGCACTTGAAAAATAAAGAAATTGACAATATATTAACGGGGTTATCATCCCCCGTCCCCCCTTACAATTAACTAATGGACCCCACAAACTAATCAGGAAATCGCCTTATTACAATGAATATATATCCAAAATATGAAGCAAATCAGATAATTCTGCATAAAAAATCCATTTATCTAAATTAAGGGACGATTAAACCCCCGTATCCCCCTTTATACTTAATCAATGAACCCGCAAAACTAATCAGTAAAGCGCCTTATCACAATGAACCTATATGCGAAATTTGAAGAAAATTGGATAATTGTGCATGAAAAACTCATTTAACTAAATTAAGGGGGGTTATCCCGCTTTCTTCCTTTATACTTAACCAATGAACCCCCAAAACTAATCAGAGAAGCGCCTTATCACACTGAACTTATATACAAAATTTGAAGAAAGTCGGATAACTCTGCATGAAAAACCCATTTATCTAAATTAAGGAGGGGGGATTAGACCCCCTTTCCCCTTTTATACTTAACCAATGAACCCCCAAAAGTAGTCAGTAAAGCGCCTTATCACAATGTACTTATATACAAAATTTCACGGAAATCGGATACTTCTGCATGAAAAACCAATTTATCTAATTAAAGGGGGTTAGACCCCCTTTCCCCCTTTATACTTAACCAATGAACCCCATGATAAATCAGGGAAGCGCCTTATCACAATGCACCTATATACAAAATTTGAAAAAAATCGGATAATTCTGCATGAAAAACCCATTTATCTAAATTAAGGAGGGGTTAGCCCCGTTTTCTCTCTTTATACTGAACCAATGAACACCAAAATTAATCAGGGAAGCGCCTTATCACAAGGAACCTCTAAACAAAATTTTAAGCAAAACGGTTAGTTTTATCAAGAATTATCGCTTTACGTACATACATACGTATATACAGAACCGGCAGGCACATAAGCTCTCAGGCTTTGATAACCTGTGAACTAAAAACGAACGATTAATTTATGAGTTTTAGTGAACGCGATTTCATTTATTATTATTTGTTGTAATCCTTTTCCCAATGATACGCATAAAACTATATATTCATATCCGTTAGAGCCAAATACCGCCAAACTTGGCGACATTGTCGAAATATTGCCAAATTCGGAGATAAAAATAAGTCTTTATAAATGAAGCCAACTTGGCTATAGTTGACTAATTTGGCAAATTTCTTATTCAAATTCAGTGAGAACGAATCTTTTGTAATCGGGTTCTTTGTATTTTAGCTTGCTGTTTCGAGTTACATTAGCTAAAATTTTAAAACGAAGATATAGGAAAGCTAAATTTTCCTCCCGGTACAGGCGGTAAGGACTTTTTTTATTTATGTTTGAAAAAAAAAAAAAAATTCTTTGATTATTCCGTTTTTATAAAATTTAAATCTCTTTTTTTTTAAGAAAAATGAAAAGACCAATTAAATTTTTTATAAGGACCAGACTGTTTAGTTTCCCCCCATTTTCTACACGTTTGAAAGATTCGGCGTTGTTTTACAGTAATTTGTAGTAGAATTTGTAAGCGGGATCACTTTTTTTCCACCACTTTACATCAATTTTCTCACAGTTCTAGTATTTAGAAGACCTTTCAATCATAACATACGAATAACATTTATAGTACACATGATCCATTTTCAATTTCATAACTTCACAATCAATAGCTATAAAGGAATTATTTTTATTAGTTCCGACCACGAAATATCCTACCTGAAAAAAAAATGGAAATCGATTTTCATTGTATCTCCACCCATGGCATAATTTAACCTATTTATTTTTATCAAAAAAGTCATGAACACAACATTGTCAAAATTATCGGGGACTGCAATAGGTACTTTATAGTATCCAGCATTTGACAGTTGGTCATAAATAGAAACAATAAAGGATAATCATGCATAAAGCATAGATTAGGAAACACGTTCCAACACTTCCAAAATAACAAAACTTTGCTGTTTAATAAAGTAAATAAGATACCTAACATTTTAGAAAACACATAACACGTGTGAGAGCCAGATTTCAGCAATCAACGTCACTAACTGTAAAATTACTCTAATTATTTTTGCAGCCCTGTATGTGATAGTATACTAAAATTTAGTTTAGTAATAGAACGTCTAACACATTTGAAAATTCACCTTCAGTAACTTCTACGAATAAATGTGAAAATATTTTAATTATTTTATATAGCCCTGTATATTTCCTAAAGATTTGTGTACACACATATTTAGCTAAAGTTTAATTCAGGCAAAAACACACTGTAAACTACTGAAATCACACTTCCAGAAATTATCATACATCGGTGGAATTCACCTAGGTGGCAATGAACATTCACCTTCAGCAATTTCTACCAATAAACAGAAAGATATTCGAATTCTTTTGTATAGCCATGTATATTACCTACAAATTTTTATACACGCCACATATTAAGCTAACATTTAATTCAGGCTCAAACAAGCTTAAAACTATTGAAATCATTTTTCCAGAAATTATCATCCCTAGGTGGCCGTATCCAGTTATTTGCGTGGTCCTGTATATGATTTTATCTCTATATTCCTAAGATAATTTAGTTTTTTTAAATGTAATCGAGCAGGATCTATAGTAGCATTTCTTAAACTTTGTGATCTCGCGGACCCCTTTTGATGTGATATGCACACATTTCTTTTCCTAATATAAGATAAGAAATTATTTTCATGTATGTACCTTATGTATTGTTCATTGTACATAATCTGTGTTTATTTACTGCAAAAAAATCAGTTGCTTTAATAAGAAAATTAACATATAGTCAAAATATACCAACTTACTATTCCCTATGAGAATGATGCTGCTGCTTTTTTTGCTACTAGATGTGCATTGTCTTGTTTAATGTTTCAAACATGTATCCGTAAATCTGGTTCGGCATTTAATCGATTTCTATATTTGTTTTTCATGTGCACAAGGCTGGAGACGGTCTTTTCACACACATATATGGTGCAGAAGTGAAGTAAATGTCTGATAGCTTTTTCTGCTAGTCCTGCATATGTATTTCACACGCACAACCAAGAATTAGTAAGGCTGTTTACTTGAAAAGCAATTTTTATAGAACCATGATAATTCCGCATGTTTTTCCTGCTCTACGTATGGCAAGGTTTTGATTTCACTAATTTATTTGAAATAAAATGGATAATGGATTCCTCATCCACTCATGTTGTGACTTTGTGGGAGGTGTGACTTTGTGTAGAGGTTTGCAAGAAATCGAATAATGTTGTGAATGATTCAAAAATATTATTTTCAAGTCGATTTGCCCACAAATAATTTTTTTTTATTATTGCTTCTTCTTTGTCCTTGACTTTGAAAATTTGTTGTCATATCTCTTGTTATCTTAAATTCAGCTCATTCAGAAAACTAAAAATATCTGTCGAATACGTCATCTTGTCAAACCAGAAGGAATCACTTAAACGATCTATCAAATGGAATGTGGAATCCATTAAAAACAGTCTTACGTCATCACGCGGTGCAAAAATGCGATTTAAAACTTTTCCTCGTGACAGCCATCTAATTTCTGTATCCAAAGTTTTGTATTGACTACCAATTTCATCACAGAAAATTTTTTAAATGTCTAGAATTCAATGGACGAGCTTTGATATAATTTATTACAGAAACAACTTCGTTGAATGTAGACTTCAAATCTTCAGGCATTTTTTTTAGCAACTAGTGAGTCACAGTGAATACGACAGTGTGTCCAAACTACATGTGGTACCAGTGCCTGCTTAGCGACTAGGCAAACTTCTACCAGTAAATTTACGTTGCATTTTTTAGCTTATTTAAACACCTTATTCCTGCAGATTTTCTGTGAAAATTAAGGCAAACATATCTATTCGTTTTAACTGGTGGAAATTTGTCCCACTTGTAATCAGGCCCTATGTGGTGGTTTAGCTTTAGCCAAGCTGATAAAACCATAACAGAGTTCCACTCATAGCGACAACAGCAAGACTGAAAGAGGAAGTAATTACTTTGAAAAATAACGAACCGATTTTCATTATCTATTAAAAACTAATGGACTACAAGAATTTCATACGTTATCCAACGTCACGATGGCACTTTTCTTTTATATAGTTAATCAAAGTCCCAATTTTCCCCACAAGCGTTAGCCCAGAGCCAATCAAATATACTAGTAATTCCCCACAAGCATTGTGAGCTCCGCTCAGTTCGTGTTGTATGTTAAGTTTCATTTTTCACGCTTAAATCCTCATTTTGGGAAAAATGAAAATTCTTACACATTTAGAAAAACAAAAAGTTTGTGAAGTTTGTTTTAAATCTAAAATTATTTTCTACTTTTGGGGAAAAACTCTAGTTTTGTAGATTTTAAAACTTTATTTTTTAAATAATGGAATTCACATGTTCGTAGCTTCGTCGATTTTTTTTTCATAAATTTAAAATGAAGATTTCTTCTTTTCTAAATCCCCAAATAATTGATAAATATTGCTTACGTAATTTTTTATGATTTTGTTTAGTAATAGTAGAGAACTTTTATTAAAAACGAACTTTGCTTTCACCTTTCTTGATAAGCTGACGTATGGTCACGTGAATGCTACTATGGCAACGTCAAACAATATGTATATTTACGCGAACTGAGGTGAATGTTAAGTTTATACGCAACTAGGCAGTCCATTAAGATGCCTACGTTGTTCCAATGTTCCAGAAAAAAATATTTGGTAAAAATATTTGGCTTGGGAAGAGAGGAATCCAGAACGCGGCTCTTGCAGGTGGGGAATCCCTTTCTCGGGAAAAGAAATGTTTCTCCCGAAAGATTTATGTGTTTATGTCATTGACTCGAAGTTTTAATCCTGCAATTCCCTCTTCCCCCAAGCAGCTACAAAAATTCCTGCCGAAAAAAAAGTCGGAATCCAACACTGGGCTTGAGGACCCCCAGGGGTCCACGGACCACAGTTTAAGAAGCGCTGATCTATAGCATTTATACACACTACTCAGTATGCAAATATTTATTTAAAAACCCCTGACTGTCTTGCAAATAGGCAACATTTTATTGTAGTTTTCTCTGTATTTTATTGCAAATGCTAAAAAAAGATGATCATTCCAACATTATATACAAAACTTATTTATATATATACGAGGGTCGATCCAGAAATAAGGTTCCCAAAGAGCTCCAACCGCACGGGAAGGTTCGAGGCGAAATACGGCAACAATGCTCTGCGCGGCTGTTCCCGCACTTGCGATCCCCTCGGGCACGCTTCGCTGCGCCGCTCATTCTTGGCTCAGCAGCCGTCTGAGATTGAGGTTCCTATTGTCTATCCCGCCAAGTGCGAGATTCTTTCCGTAATTCGTTTTTTGCACGCCAAAGGGACTCCACCCGGGGAAGAACCGCCGGTGAGGACGACCGACAGCCGGTGTAACCTTGCTTCACGACAACGCCCGACCTCACGTCTCCCGTCAAATCCAGGAACTTTTGACACAATTTGGGTGAGCTGCCATGCGCCACCCACCTTGCAGTCCGGACCTCGCCCCTAGTGATTATCCTCTTGAGACCCCGCGTCCATTCTATTGGACATTTTTATTTTTATATAAAATAATTAATTTCAGTTCGAACTTGTAAATACTTGCTGTCCATTATACTAGATAGTCTAGTGCTTCTATCTGTGCACCGAAATAATAAAAAAAATTGCAGTTAAATATGTATTTTAATCATTTCAAAGTAGCAGAGAACAAGAAACAGTCTGTTGAAGGTAAGCAGACAGTTTTAACTCTTATTTTATATATTTTATAAAAGTATTTTGAAATTAATGCTACACAAATCTAATTTTAAATGTTGTATCAATGAAATGACAACGCAGTTTAAGTAATTTAATGTATATTTTAGAGAATAAACCAAAAAAAAATTAATGTCCATTCTATTGGACGTTGGGTGTTCATCAGTTGTTTTTTTTTTTTTTCATATTAGACTCTTGTTGTATACTGAAGAAACGCATTAGTTTTTACTTAAAAATCAATACAGTATTGAAATAAATAATAGATACAGAAGTAGATATCATATTTTCTTAATTAAATAAATAAAAAATATTTAGTGAAAGATTTTTTTGCAGCATTTGGTAAATGCAGATACTTAGAATTAAGCTTTTATTATGTGTTAGTCTTATTCATTGTAACTATTTTTGGTATTATTTTTCTGTTACTATGCTATTCGTAATTGAATTAATAAATTTAGTCATATTTAAATAACAACAAAATTTTAAAGACAATATATTTAAAGATAACAGTATAAGATTATAATTAAGCTCATTTTGATTTCTTATACATTTCTTCTTGGGTCTTGGCATTTACTTGTCAATTGTGATAGCTGTGCCACTAATTATTATAATTCTAACAAACAAATGACTGGTGTTGAGAGAGTTAAAAAACAAAATAAGATATTATTATTATTATTAATATTATTTTGAAAATTAGTACACTGATTAACACGTTTCGTACTTAAAGTACACTTTTTCTATTTAATGAAGCAAAAATTGAATTTATGCGATATTTAGAAGTGACGTATAATCGATAAAAACACACTTCTGATGATAAATATGTTTGTAGAAAAAAGAACTTGATGCTGTTTTTTGAGTGTTTTGTTTATAAATCTGTTTTTTTTAAGCCTATGTAGCGATCTTACCTATGTGCGTATGCGCACAACCTTATTTTATATTATAATACTTATCATCTTACTTTATAAGTATTACTATATAAAGTAAGGTTGTGCGCATGAAATTCAACTTGTATTCGTATATTCGTTTAACTATAATTAATAATTGACTTGCAGAAGCATATTTATAAACTACTGAATTTCAGGTTGATCTATTTATTTTTTACGGGTAATGAACTTTTTAAAACTCTTATTAATATTATTTGGTGTCTAATTAAATTTTGTATCATTATTTTATGTAGAATTCAATTTTGTGTCATTATTTTTTCTCAAATATTAAGAATTTTACATTTGGATTCATCTAATTCAATAGCAAGTTTTTTACTGGACTAATACCCAATGTCCATTCTATTTGACACGCTAAAAAACAAAGCATTTTAATTTATTTTAAATAAATGAAAACATGTATTGTTTTCTAGACTCAAAAGAAACAGAAATCTCAAAAATTGTAAAATTTGCTCAAAAAATATAGTCTCAAGAGGTTAACACTTGTTACCCAAGTTAAAGGAAAACTTGGGTGGCCAACGCTTCCAGAGCGACGATGACGTCAAAGAAGAGGTGAAACCCCTTTCTGAAAGGGTTGGCGGCGGAGTTCTACGACAATGGGATACAGAAATTGGAGCACCGTCTACAAAAATGCGTAGAAAAAAATGGCGATTATGTAGAGAAATAGAGCAAACTTTCTTATTTTCAACGATGTAAGTTTCTATGAGAAAAAACAATATTGTATATTTGTAAATTTGATGGAAACCGTATTTCTGGAATGATTCCTTGAGCGTATTAATCATTACTCAATGTATTAAAACTGCATTATATCCGTAGAACTATATTAATTTAAATAATGCTTGTATCGCAGTAAATCCTGGAGCTTTGTGAACGTATTAACACGAGCGTGTCAGCGAGAGGGTTAAATTTAAAACTGCATATCATAACTAAAAACGTACTTCCAGCAATTGCCGCTATAGTCAACTGTATTTAGGATGCAGTACTGTATCCGAAATCTTTTTTGTGTCGCTGTAAATGACGATAAATGCTGTGCGCATCATATTCTACAGCAAATATCTTGTAGTAAACCTCAGTAATGTGTAACCAATTCCATTATATTTAAAATTGGGGTACATAATTAAAATACTGCAATTTTTTTAACTTTGAAACTACGTATAATTTAAATTTTTACACCGGCTGAGAACAAATGTTATTTCAAGTATAAGTTGTTTGAAAACTGTATCTAAATTTACTATTTGTTTTATGTTTAATTTCTTAAAATAAGTTTCAAGCATTATTTTTAGGTATATTTCGTAAGAAATACTAACTAGTACATTTTCACCCATGTTGGAATTTCTAGAAAATTTTTACAGATCTACGCCGATCATGATATCCCCCATGATTTCCCTAAACCACCCCCCCAGTTCGAAACTTTATCTATCTATATCACTTTTTTATGGACACGATAACTTTAATAATTCTACAGAAATCTCTTCCAAACTGATACATAAAATCAAGGGTCATAAAATCTCGGACAAGTTCGTTAATGGGCAAAATCAAACCAAGGGTGTGAGGAATGGGGGGCTTTTTGTGAAAATAGAAAACCCACATAACTTCTTAATTATTATACTTATCGAATCCGTTTAAAGTTATTATTACTTCTAGGAAAATGGCCGAAAATTTATGTATGGTAGTTTTTTGATGTCATTAAAAATGATCTCAAGGAGGGGGGGGGGGAATAGGGGTTTAAGAAGAAAAAAAAATTATAATTTTGTCAATTCACAAGATATCATATCCGCTTAAATTTATTATAAATCCTCTTACAACTATTATATTGACAAGCTTTTTTACAGGACCAACTCTTACACCAAAAACAAATAATAATAACACCAAAAAAAATTCATGCCGGCTCCGCCTATAGACACAGGTAGATTTCGAAGTAGGCGGTTCCAACTCCCGCATCATGGCAAAAAGTTCATTTCTTCTGCAATTGCCAATAAAAATGCGCCCCACGGTCTGCGTCTTCGAAATCTACCTGTGTATGTAGACCGAGCCGACATGAGTATTTAAAGATCGGAGCTCATATGTTTCTTTTCTGGATACAACTATTTCCGAATAATAATCTACGTGATGAACATTTACAAATAATTTTACCATGAAAATTGTTATTTGGGAATAGTGGTAGCCAAAAAAGTGACCAGCTGGACCTCGGAGATTGATTTCACTTAACAAAATGTCAAATGTATTTGATGTAAAAATTATCTGGAATAAATAAGAATATATGCGAAGAAAAAAAAACACTTTTAATAAAATCGAAATATTTATCTTCTATCATTTCATAAAAGCTGATACAGAAAAGCAAATTTATCTAAAAATACTGTGTTTGTTATGTGTTAACTGGGAAAATGAGATATCGTTATGACTTAACGTTAATTAAAATGAGTGATAAGAAAAGATTATTAGTACTAATTAAAATGGATTTACCACAAATTTGTGAACTGTGAAAAATAATACTGCTAATAAGGATTTTATATTAATTATGAAACTGGATCTTCGTGGCAAAACAAAACATTTGAGGGGAAAGGGGGGGGGCAGGCACCAACGTTACCCACATTTATTGCAAAAGTCTTACTTTTAGATTAATTGCTAATTTTATTTTACTTTTAAGAGTATTAATTAATAATTCAAGGTTTAGGTCAAATTGCAAGATTTAAAGGTTATAAGTCAATAAATACAAATAGGAGATATGGAAAACATGGAAGATAAGTTAAAAAACTTAAAAATGAGAGTATCACTTACATATCTATATTATACAGAAAAAACATGCTCGCGCCGAACACTGAAGTCATATTGACGGTGGCAATATTTGACCAATAAATTCGCTTTTACTGTAATTTGTTTAAACTTCTAAACATCGCGCAATATCATTTTTTACATCATCAAATTAAAGGGAAACTAGTCGTTGGTGGCCACCATAATACTTACCCATCATGGATATGTATAATATAAAATATGAAAATAAATCATGTGTAAACTATTTATAAAATGCATTGCAATTCGAATAAAATCGTGGCTTGATGACGTCATGAACTTTAAATACTCTATTTCTGAATTGCGTAAAAGAAACATCCTTATAACTCTAAAAATAATAATTCCATTAACTAACGGTTTACAGCGTCGGATGAAGCGTCTCATTTCCAATTAAAATACATCTTTGAATTGAAATTTGAATGAAATACAGGGTCATGAAAAATCAAATATTGTGGAAAATAGGATTAGCAATATCTCGGCAACTCATTATCCGATCGACTTCATTCTTTATGCAAAATTTATGTTCTTTTATTGTCTTTTATGTTCACGCCTTAAAAGAAACAATTTCGAAAAAATGTATATACCTTTATCAGAACGAATATTTCGAGAGTCCGAAAAAATAGTTCCGGATAATCGAGGTTACTGAAATTCATTAAGCTTCTTTCCATTATTACATACTAAGTACATACCAAATTTCAAGTCTCTATCTCAATTTGTTCGGGAGATAGGGCGTTTACAGACACACGGACAGACAGACGGCATTTTTTTTTTCTAAAAATATGTTTTTCGGAATCTCCAGTGTCTGAAACGTGTAAATACGTCAAAATTTGGGTTTCGATTTTCAAAACGATTACAAGACTTACCCTATACTACGTATGATGGGTAAGTAAAATGTGTTTTCAAATGCAGTTTGTTTGAAAACTATATTTGACTGATTTTTCATGGGTTTTAAAAGAATTTTTAAGCATGATTTTATAAAAATCTATCTCTATATCGTGCAACTCGATTAAGAAAGATTAACCCACTTTCACGCAAAACAATATAAATTGTTCAGCATTTGTTTCCGGCTAGTATTCCATAACAAAATTAACACTTTATCAGTAACTAAATAAAATAATAAAACAGTATAAATAAAACACAAATTTAACATACATGTAATCAAAGTATGTGTTTTAACGACTGAAGTTATTAGAATCAAAATTGCTGCTGTAAGTAGCAACCTTTGGCGATATCTTCGGGCCCCAAAGCAGAATATTTTGCAATGTTCTGCAACGAACCTTCAGCTGATCAAAAATGTTCTGCGGGAATAAAAAAGTAAGACACAGGGATAGTTTCTTGTATATGTAGGAGTGCAATTTCATCTCGTATAGAAAAGCTAAAGACATTTCGTAAAACGCTAACACACACACAAACCAAATGACGAATTTTGCAATTTTACTTGGATCGAATAATGAATTTCGTGTTTTTTTTTTTTTTTTTTTTTTTTTTTTTTTTGTAATCGATTGACGATTTTTGCAATATTCTTTAGATTTTTCTTTCGGGTAACATTCTACCCATGATCGACTGACAAATTGCGCGAGCTCTTCCTGCGACCTATTGATGAATTTATTAATCTTTTTTAATGAACAATTGAAGAAGTTTTTCCGGTGATTGGTAGATGAATTTACTGCTTTTTCCAATGAATAAATGAATGGTGGATTTTGTTGAAAATGAGAATTTGAAATGTTCTGCAGAGAAATTCATTGTTCTGCGACGTACGTCGCACTTTTAAGCATATTCTGCTTTGGGGTCTTCGGGTATTAGCTCCTGGAATACGGCTAATACAGAAGTAGCGCTTTTAATAAATTTCAGAATTTTATTTTAATGCATTGATAATTTTTGATATACAAATGCTTTTTGGCGTGAAGGAATGTTAAATGTAAAAAATCATTTTGAGTTTTCAATTAAAAAAAATAATAAAAAACGGTTTTCGCCTAGTCTCTGTAATCCGGGAATCCCGATTTTGAACTCTAGTATCAACAATTTTTGTTTTATTGATGTTCCAATTTCACTGTTGTTTGGAAGAATTACCCTCATGGATATTTAAAAACATAACAATATTTTTTTCCCTACTTATTAAACATTTTAAATTGCGCTACCATATCTATGTAAGTATAATATGTCTTTCATATCCAACTTCCTATATTTCTACCGTATCCATTTTTACAAGCAAATTTCAAGGATATTATTTTCATATACATTTTATGTTTTGAAACTCTGAGGATCAAATCATATTATTTACGTATCTCTTAATGCACATTTTTCGTAGTGTAATAATCTAAAACTCTCTACTGGTTGTTACTTTTCGATATTTCTTTGAAATAAAAAGTGTCTGAGATTATGATAAAAAACATTGTGCAACGCACAGAGGGAGAAAGAAACCTTGACATTGACCGTGAGTAGAGATATTGAATATCATGCTCGGCCACAGGAAAAAGAGAAACATATTATACTATTCATTCTTGGTGATATCACCTAGCTTGTCCATTACCTGAGAATAAGTATATATGGTCCAAACTCTAAGGTAATTTAAGAGAATGTCGACGAAAGAAAAGAAAATCTTGATTCTTTAGGCACCAGCTTTTATGCGGTCTCAGCTCGCCACTTTTAGCAGAAATTGTAGCTAGAATAAGTATCATCATAAATCTTTTTTAACATATGGAATTTATAATTTTTTTAATGTTTAAAGAAAATAATTGAAAACTTCGTTGAAAACACAATTAAAAATACATTTATTTCGTTCTACCAATGGGCATAAATCATTTTAACATATTTCTTTTAAATGCTAAATGGTGTAAACTAAAAAAACATAATATACAGTAAAATAACTTTTATTAGGTTGTTTGATATGTTTTGGCTCACTCCGAGCCATTTTCAAAAACAAATGAGAATGTTCCATAATTGCACGGTCTTTGAAGTTATTATTTGAAATGCTATCATTTAATTTTCATGTACTTTTAAAAATTCCTCACGTAATCTTTTATTTTTACTTGGTTGTTTATTTCCATATTTGTAACCATGGAAAAACTAGTCGGATGTGCCAATCCCAAAACTTTCTTCTATCTCACACAGATTTCGCATGCACTAAAAAGAATCAGCACCAATTTATATCAAGATCTAACTGAATCTAAAGTTTTATTAAATTCTGTGCATTAGTTTTTTAGATATGACTATCGCTAAAATCGTGCGAATCCTGCAAAATGCAGCATAGCAGCGCCACCTTTTGGGAGATTTAGACCAAAACCTAATCAACAACAACTTATGTCAACATACAGTTTGATGAAAATGAAGTTTGATGAAAATCCGTGCATTAGTTCTTGAGATATATTTATCGTGATCGTAATGAAAAAAGTAGCACAGCAGCACCACCTGTTGGGAAATTTAGACCAAAACGTAAGAATCATCTATTTATGTCAAGGTCTAACAGAATCTGAAGTTTGATGAAATTCTGTGCATTAGTTCTCGAGATATAGCTATCGTAAAAATCGAGAAAAAAGTGGTATAGCAGCGTCATCTGTTGGAATATTTACACCAAAACGTAAGCAGCGTCTATTTATGTTAAGGTCTAATTGAACTTAAAGTTTGATGAAAATAAGTGCATTAATTCTTGAGATAGAGCTATTGCGGTAATCGCGAAAAATGCAGCACAGCAGCGCCACCTGTCGGGCGATTTTCTCCAAAAGCTAATCAGCATCAATTTATATCTGGGACTAACTGAATATAAAGTTTTATTAAATTTCGTGCATTAGTTCTTAAGATAGAGCGCCCACAATATTTTTGTCACATACATACATACAGACAGACAGACAGACAGAGTCACTGACAGAGTCACAGACAGAGTCATAGCCAAACATTTTCGAAAAACGGTCAAATCGTGTTCAGTACCTTCTAAAACGTATAAATCCGTTGAAAACCGGAAGTCAAAAATTTTCATGAATCCAATAATTTCTTCTTGTAAAGATAGAAAATAGTAATAAAAATAAAAAATAACGTGCGTAATTTTAAAAATCACTTGAATGTCTCCTTCTTTCATTTTGGTATATCAGTTCCACTTTTAACATCCTTTGTTACCACATATCTCTTTACAATATGCGCTGCAGAAACTATACGTCAGATCAATGGTTTTTCTGTTTTTAGGTAGATTTCGTAAGAAATACTACCTATTACATTCTCACCTAAGTTGGAATTTTTGAAACATTTTTGCAGATCTACCCCGATCATGACTCCCACAACCGAAAACCACCCAGTTCAAAAATTTATCTATCTATCAATCTATCTATCTATCTATCTATCTATCTATGTCACTTTTTTATGGACACGATAACTGCAATAATTCTGCACAGATCTCTTCGAAACTGATACATAAAATCAAGGGGAATAAAATCTCGGTCAAGTTCGTTAATGGGCAAAAACGAACCAGGGGGGGGGGGGGAGGTTGGGGGGGCTTTTTGTGAAAACAGAAAAAAACCCATAGTTTCTTAATTATGAGACGTATCGAATCCGTTTAAAGTTATTATTACTTCTAGGAGAAGGGCTGAAAATGTATGCATGACAGGTTTTTGATATAATTAAAAATGGCCCCAAAGGAGGAAAAAAGGGGGTTTTTAGAAGAAAAAAAAATCATAACTCCGTCAATTCACAAGATATCAAATCCGCTTACATTTATTATTAATCCTCTTAATATTATCTAAAACTTTTATATTGACAATTTTTTATAGGACCAACCCTTATAGCAAAAAAAAAAAAAATCCCTGCCGGCTCCGCCTGCAAACAAGTTATTTTTCGAAGTAGGCGGTTCCAACTCCCGCATCTTTTGGAAACTGATACATAAAATCAAGGGGCATAAAATTTCGGTGAAGTTCGTTAATGGGCAAAATCGAACCATGGGGGGGATGGGGGGGCTTTTTGTGAAAACAGAAAAAACCCCATAATTTCTTAATTATGATACGTATCGAATCCGTTTGAAGTTATTATTACTTCTAGGAGAAGGGCCGAAAATTTATGTATGACAGATTTTTGATATAATTAAAAATGGCCTCAAGGGGGGGGAAGGGTGTTTTAGAAGAAAAAATTCATAACTTCGTCAATTCCCAAGATTTCAAATCCGCTTAAATTTATTATAAATCCTCTTAATATTATCTAAATCTTTCACATTGACAAGTTTTTATAGGACCAACTCTAGCAAAAAAAAATAAAAATAAAAATAAAACCCTGCCTGCTCCGCCTGAAAACAAGCTAGGTTTCGAAGTAGGCGGTTCCAACTGCCCCATCATGGCAAAAAGGTCATTTCTTCCGCAATTCCCAACAAACAGGCGCCCCACGGTCTGCATCTTCGAAATCTACCTGTGCCTGTAGGCCGAGCAGTCAGGGATTTTTTACACATTGTTAAACTTTATATGGATTTTCTGCTCACCTTGTATCTCCTCTAAATTAATACACTGCTCAAAACAATTAAAGGATATTTGAAGTTTTATATAAAATAAAGATATAATCGAAATTTTTTTTGCCGAAAATAGAAGAAGAGAATCACAAATGCAAATTTTTCTGGTTTTCAAACTGTGGAGTATGCAAATTTTTAGTTCGACGTCAAAAACGTCGCTTCAGCGGCAGCGAATGAAATTTGACTTTCAACTGGATAAAAGAGAATGAAGACAAGGATGATCGGCATTCAGTGATTGCTTTGTTTCGATGAGTACGATGTCTCAGCGAAGTCATTTGACAGATTCAGAAGCTTGGAGAATTGTTGGTAGGTTAGAAGAGGGCCAAACTCAAGCCGAAGTAGCGCAAGCCATTGGAGTGTCACAAAGTGTCATTTCCAGGATCTGGAACCGTTTTTTGGAGAGTGGATGTGCAGGCCGAAGACCAGGGCAAGCTCGTAGACGGGCAACAACGCCCAATGAAGATCGGTATTTAGCGTTAACAGCTCGGAGACACCGAAACATGAACGCTACTCTTCTCCAACAACACCTTCGCTCGGCTACAAGCACCACGATTTCAACTCAGACTGTCCGAAACCGGCTCCATGCTGTAGGTCTGTATGCTCGCCGACCGATGGTATGTGTTAGATTAACATCAAGGCATCGTCGCGACCGCAGGGAGTGGGCAACCGAGCATGTCAACTGGAGGAGAAATGAATGGAGCAATATTCTGTTTTCTGACGAGTCCCGTTTTTCTGTGCATCCGGATAATAGGCGTATTTTCATCTGGAGGGACCGTGGCAGTAAGAATAATCCTGCGTTCGTGCACGAAAGTGTCAGATTTGGCAGTGGAGGAGTGTTGGTGTATGGTGGCATCTCCATTGACGGGCGCACTGACCTCTACATCATTCGAGATGGAGCTCTAACTGGTCGCCGATATAGGGATGAGATCCTCAGACCTATTGTAGTCCCTTACGCTGCAGCAATCGGAGATAACTTCATTTTAATGGACGATAACTGCAGGCCACATCGTGGAAACCTGGTGGAGGATTTCCTTTTCGAGGAAGGAATCGTTCGAATGGAATGGCCAGCGTGTTCTCCAGACATGAATCCAATCGAGCACGTTTGGGACGCTCTAGGAAGACGAGTTTCTGGCCGCCAACAACCCCCACAAACTCTCCAAGAACTGGAAAGAGCTCTTCTGGAAGAGTGGGGCAGAATACCCCAACTCGTCATTAATAGCCTCATTGAGTCCATGCCTCAAAGGTGTTCAACGTTGCTGGCAGCCCGTGGAAACCATACCCCCTACTGAAAATGATTTTCTTTGAAGAAAACATCTTTTCTTATTCTTTTTTTTCTCATATGCACAAATTGTGTTTTTTTCCTTTTGTACACAAATGCGCAATAAAATGCATTTTTTTCTGCCAAACATGTGTAATTTATTCTCGTATAACCTACTATGTCTGTCGACCATGTATCAATCAGCTAAAAAGTTTCCCAGATACAAAATCCACCTAAAACTGCAATATCCTTTAATTGTTTTGAGCAGTGGATTTCACTCAAACAACGAATCGACACTTTTCATCCAGAATCTTTTTAGATTTAAATGCTACTTCTCATAGTTTAAAACTTACGTTTTTAAGTTACATAGCTTGAAAATGATGCTTTTAAGTCACATAATTTAATAATTACATTTTCAGTTACATAATGTAAAAATTACGTTTTTAAGTTACATGAGTTAAAAATAAGTTATCTTCAGATAGTTGCTGAAGAGCATTGTAATTATTATATTTGCATCCATTAACATAAAAATGCGTCATTTTTAAAACACTTTCCAACACAGTTAAAAAGTGTTTATGAATTCGGTTTGTCTGTCTGTCCGTGCTCTAACTCGCGTATATATACTCGGATTGCCTTGAAATTCATATATGTTATAGGAGTTTACTATAGCATGTTTGTTAATGAAGTGTGTTGGATTTTCAGCTATTTTACAGGGACACTCTAAATACTTCCTTTACATTATAGTCTATGGGGGAATATCGTTTGCGGCGTATTTTAATGATGTTACACAATTTTAAACATATTTAAATTAATTCATATCACTGAGGTGCACTACCAGGAGCTTACTGTAGAGTATGGTATGCATAGAATATATCGTTTATTTACAGGGACACGAAAAAAAATTTGGTTACAGTATAAAGGACAAACGTGTCCGTACGTAAGGCTGACGTCATTTTGCGAATGGCAACACTTGAGGATGAAATTTCGGTTTTGCAATTTTTGCTACTACAATTTTTTTTAATTTATAAGATTTGCACATTTTTAATTTTTACACCGTTATATAGGGAAAAAAATCTATTTTCAAATGTAATTTCTTTGAAAACTGTAATTTAATTGACAGATTTATTATAGCATTTAAATTAAATTTCCAACATGATTTTTAGGGTTTCGTTCATCTCACGAAATCCTATTACTCCCGCTCCGTTGTCTGTCTGTCACAGAGCCATTCTCAAAAACTATGTAACTTACAGAGTTGAAACTTTGTGTATAAATCTGAATACCAACTATGAAGAGCTCAAAATATTAAAATTTGAAAAAATCGTATTATTTTAATAAATAGAGATAAAAAATCTAAATTCTAACAAACTTTTCCTATTAAATTTAAACATTTTTCGTTATAGCAGATGCCAAAAATTAAAATTCCACGATGAAATTCTTTCTAGAATAATTAATTTTCTATCAGACGATTTCCACGTGAAAAATGAAAATGAAATAAAAAGTTTCACCTATTGAAAAAAGATTAAAATGAAATAAAATTGATTGACGTCATAGTGGTAATACGAAAACGGAAAACGGAAAGATTTCTCAATAATACAAGGAGTATGAGTATGTATGTGTATGTACACAAAGCAGATTAATATCACGTCATTAGAGAATTAAAAAGAAAATCTGACGTCATATGAAGTTTAACGGATTTTTCAAATGTTTCAGACTAATACAAAGCAAGTATCGATATGAGTTATGGAGAATAGTAAATATATGAGTTTGAGGAACGTATTGAATCAGGATAAAAACCCGATTATGGAAATGTTCGCTTATTTTAACATTTTGAAGGTGTACAACATGTTTAAATTTGAAATGAATTTTTTTAAATACCGTATTTAGTCCACATGACGGATATTATTATGACAGAATATAATAGCAGGTTTCGCCCGCTATCCGGCTGGTTTAGATATTCGAAAAAACGAGAAAAATTGACCGGTAAATTTTTACTTAATAAAAAATGACTATTTTGTTGTTGTTGTTGTTGCTAAATGAAATTTATTTGGATTTATTAAAGAAAGGATAAAGTGTTTTGCAAGGAATATTAAACGAAACCATTTGAGCGATCTTCGATCACACTTACCCACTTGTTTTAAATCTATCTCTATTGCTTGCAGACGATTACAAAATATTATTCCGTTTTCACTTTAAACAATATAAAAAGTTCATCATTTGTCTCCAGCTAATATCCAATAACGAAATTAAAATTTCATTAAGCAATAAATAAATTAGTATAAATAAAATACAAATTTAACAGACATGCGCTTAAAACCGCTGAAATTATCAGAATAATAATAATAATAATGATAAACTGCTCTACAAGTAGATAACGAATTTTTTTAACGATTTCTTCTTCTATTAACTTCTGGCACAAGGCCAATACGAAATTACCGCTTTAATAAATTTCAAAATTTTATTGGAATATATTATTAATACATTTCATATAAAAATCTTCGGTGTTGTTATTAGGCAACCTAAAATAAAATCATTAAATGCAAAAAATCTATTACAGTTTTCAATAAAAAAAATAAATGTTTTTCGCCTATATCCTCTATCCCGGGAATCCCGGGTTGGATGCTCTAGTGAATAATAATTGCAGGTAGCACATTTTCAGTTGTGGTAAGCGTTTTTATATGTAACTAATTTTTTGCATATAAATTCTATAGATCATATACAGGGCTGCTCAAAAAATCTCACGTACATTTCCGTTTATTGAAGGAAATTGCTGAAAGGGGATTTTCAATTGTGCTATGTATTCCCTAGCTGTACATTTTAGCATACTGTACAGTCTACATAGAAATATTTAGATACTATACAAATCTACACAAAAGAATTCGGATATTTTGTTTGACTATTGATAGTTATTGCCGAAGTACATTTCAGCATACTGTACAGTCTACATAGAAATATTTAGATCATATACAAATCTACACAAAAGAATTCAGATATTTTGTTTGACCATTGATAGTAATTGCGGAAGTACATTTTAGCATACTGTACAGTCTACATAGAAATATTTAGATCATATACAAATCTACGCAAAATAATTCGGATATTTTGTTTGACTATCCATATTATAAAGGACAAACGTATCCGTGCGTAACGCTGACGTCATTTTGCGATGGCAACACTTGACGATTAAATTTCGGATTTGCGATTTTTGATACTGCAATTTTTAAAATTTCTAAACACCGCACAGTCTTAATTTTTACACCGTTATATAGGGAAAAAATGTACTTTCGAATTCAATTTGTTTGAAAACTGTATCGTAATTTACTCCTTTATTATAGTATTTAAATTAAATTTCAAGCATGATTTTTTTTAAATATATCTCTATCGCTTGCAGACGATTACAAAATATTATTCCATTTGCACTTTAAACTATATAAAAAGTTCAGAATTTCTTTCCATTATATTCCATAACGAATCTAAAACTTCATACAGCAATAAATAAAATAGTATAAATAAAACATAAATTAAACAGGAACGTAATTGAAATATGCGTTTAAAACCGCTGAAGTTATCAGAATAAAAACACTTTTGTAGATAACAAAATTTGAAGCGATTTCTTAGACTATTAACTTCTGGCACGAGGCCAATACAAAATTACCGCTTTTAATAAATTTCAAAATTTTATTTGGATATATAATTGACATATTTAATATAGAAATGCTCTTTGGTGTTATTAGTGGGCAATCTATAAAAAGTATTAAATATAAAAAAAATCTATTAGAGTTTCCAATAATAAAAAATAAATGGTTTTTACATATATTATCTATTCCGGGAAGCCCGGGTTGGATGCCCTAGTTGATAGTCATTGATGAAATTGAGTTTTCAAATGTGTTATGCATTTCTAAATTGTTTACTTAGTAAACTGTTTTTTTTTTTTTTACAGTGTACTGAATGTGTTAAAAAGAGTTTCATAATTTATGCTGACGCATGATTTTTCGTTCTTCTTTATATTACAACAGAATGCACGAAAAAATGTTGCCAAAAATATTCATTGGTTATTTTTTAAATTGCTACATGGAAAATATGAATTGATTTAAAACCATAAGATTTTTTGGTGGGATAGGGATTTTCATTTCTGTTTAAATAGTGTTGCATAAAAGGCAAAAAGTCCTTCCGGCCTGTACCGGGAGGAAAAGGTAGCTTTCATAGTCCATGTTTTTAAAAATCCAACGAATTTTACTCAAACACAAGAAGATAAAATGCTTGGAACCCGATTATAGAAGATTCAATACCGGTTTTCGTTAATACTGAATTTCAATGCGAATTTCAGCATAAAAGTTACAGCATAACAAAATACAGATTTTGTTAAAATGTCAACCACCCTAGAATTTCAAACTGCCATATCTCAGCCATTTTTTAAGATATAGCCAAAACAAAAAATGTTCCAGAATCCTTGTATCACGTTATAATACTTAACGGAAACAATTTTTTCAATTTAAATTTTTTGTACATCTTTTTTATTTTTTTTAATTCAAAAATATTTAACTGGCCGCCATTTTGTAACAAGATGGCGGATAAAACTGGCCAATGAACTCGGTCGAGAACTTGGTATGTCCTATACACATACTCAGTCACATCCAAATAGGTTCATAAATAAGAGAGTTACAGCATGACAAATGCCAGATATATATATATATATATATATATATAAATTATTTCCTTCGCAAATCCTTCACATTTATTTCGCATTAGTCCTTTAAATTAATCTAACTTCTGACATAGTCAGTATTTCCTTAATTCTTAATAATATTAATTCTTATTTAATGTCCTTTTAAAAGTATTAACCCGTATATTAATAATTATCTTATTCCAAATCTTAATGTAAAATTTTAAGTTCATTCGTAACTTTTAAAAGCTCCCCAATCTATAAAATCCGTGAGATGCTTTCTCATTTCGAATGTTTTTAAAAAACCTTTTTTTTTTATTATTATTATTCCATGCTCTGATTTCGCGCGCAAGGGTTTTTCACTTCAAAATTAATGCGCGGCTTCGAGAGGAATTCATTCGTGTTAAAGCTTCTCCATCGCGCCTCATTCGCTGGGCTGGAGCTCGCCTCTCACTCATTGGTTTGTGCTCTGGTGACGTCGTATTTCTGAATCTCTACGCTCCGTGAACAAATCTCGCTGGCATGCCTTGGAGAGCAGATTTTTGACTTGTTTGGAAGTGTAAACAAATGGGTATCTGGTGTTGTAGTCTCGTAGAATTTTCATACAGCTCTTTAACATCTATTAAACGAGGTAGTGAGCCATCGTGAAGCCTGAGGGCTATAAGTTTATACCTGTGGAAACTGTTACTGCATCGCTCTTATTCATAAATAAACTATTTGTCTGGAAATTGGCTGGTCTTTACTGGAGAAACTGTTCTGGTGTCTTTTCATTGCCTCACCTCTTTGCCATGAGTGTTGATATCGACTGCAACCTTCTATATCGTTAACAAACTGCCATTTTCTCGTGGAATATTACATCTCGTGGTGTCTCATCTTCGTCAAAACGCCACACACACACACACACACACACACACATATATATATATATATATATATATATATGTATGTATAAATCAACATTTGAACGGAGGGTGGTTTTAGGATCTGAGCGTCATGATCGATGAAAATATACCAAATATTTTTGGAATTGCTTTCCTCCGAACGGCTGCAATAGGTATCTTTTTTGTAATGAAATCTACCTAAAATAAAATTTAACAGATATCGTACGGTTATATTAGAAATTTCTGAAAGCATTTTTATGGATAAATAGCTTTAACACATTTTGACTAATTCTACGTCGATTTATTACGTGAATTTTCCATAATCGGGATTTTCTTAAGCGTCGTTTTAGGCAGTAAGTTTTTATTGCATTCAGTTAGAAGCTCTAATTTTTTATACAATGAAACCATGGACTTTATTACTTGATATTAATTTAAACGTGATATCCTCGGCCGTTCCTCAGAAAAACAGTCTTGTCAGATAGATGGACAACAAAGCAATCCTATAAGATTTCCATTTTTTAGTTTTGAGGTACGGAATCCTAAAAAGTGAAGTGATTTGTTTTAATTAATCGAAAAACTGTTTCATTAACAAAATCATATTGCCTACTTTAGTTTGAATACCTTTTCGTATTTACATTATCTACTTATCCCCAACAGATAAAAAATTAAAACGCGTTTCAATATTTCTAGGATACCGTATTTTATTAGGTGCGTTCGTAATTATATAAATACATAGCACCTATCGTCGTCGTCTGGTTGTCCGTCTGTCTGTCTGTCCGTCGGTCCGTCTGTCCGCATATTACAGCGCAAAAACTACCCAACCAAATGATTTAAAATTTAATATATATAATCTTTTCAGAATTTTGTCGAGTCATTTCAAATTTTATAAAAATCGAATCAAAACTTAAAAAGATATTAAAATAAAAATATTTATTAAGAAATTTGAATTTTATAAAAATTGGCACTTCTTTGTTATAACAGCTTCCGAGAATTAATCGTCAAGCGACCGAGAGCATTCTATTAAATCCTATCATATGTAATTAATTCAATAATATCATATGATTGGTAATGATACTAGGTTGCCATGCTGATTACGTCCTATTTAAAATGAGTCATATTATTTCCGTATTACTGAATTTAAAAACCGAATTTGTATAATTAAACTGTGTAATTATAGCAATCCTATAATCTACCGACAGTTTCTGGATAGATGTTTCCGGAGAAATAGATCTTAAATGGAAAAAAGTCTAAATATGGATTTCATGTTCTGAAAATTTCAATGCTAGGCTTAAGTTTCCTATTGGAATTTTCAGTAAATGTCAACAAATGATAAAATGTTGGCAACTTAAAATGTACTTATTTTATTACGGAAATTAATCATATCATAATAACAGGCGATATAATTGATTTCACTGAAACTAGTTATAGTACGCACCTCATTTGTCACGTTTGAGGTACAATTTCCAACTTGTTATTGATTAAAATTGCTCAATCTTTTTAATAGGAATAATATTAATTAAAAGTGTATCAGATAACATTATTTACAAGGCTCGTTTCCTGAAATTTTCCACTTGATATTTATGTTGTTCCAATGAACAAAAATGTTCCTTAAGTAATTAAATTTCACGGTTACTTTTCAACTTCACAATTTTCAACGCAGGTAAAATACTATTACTAATTTTAATTTGTTATAGCATTGACTTTTAATTACCGAAAGTGTGTTTACGGAAAGTCTCAATTTTGAGTAATTTGAATCTTTCCGACAACATCAGAATAACATGTAAACAGCTATCAATGAATTAATGATTTGTTAAATAGGGATAGCAATTTGACCTTCAGAATCATCAAAGTTTATTAGACATTCTCAACGAGTTAATTCCCGAAACGTCCCAGTTGACGCTCGCTGTGGAGACCCGAACATTTTTGTTGCTTCCGTCTGTTTGTCTGTCTGTGTGTTTGTCTGTTTGTCTGTTACACTTTAAGTTGTTTGTCTGTATGTGTGTTCCGCGATAACTCCCGTAAAAATCGTCCTATTCGGTTAGTTTTTGGTGGATATGATGTTGAGGTACCCAGAATTAGCTGTATAGTTTTTTGTTACATTTGGCTCATTCGTTTGAAAAATATAGAACATTTCTTTTTTCATCATAATGCTTTTCAATGGGAAGTCAGACGATTTTTTTTAATTTTAACATTCATCGAAAAGAAAATGTCGCATTGGGATAATTGTAAATGCCAAATTAACGAAATGGAGATCTTAATTAATCCAATTGCTTTGAAAATTTGCAATATATTTATTAGAATTTGAAATTAATTGTATAAATTATTGGGAAATTTTATGCATTAATTTGAAAGATGTGAAACATTTTAATTTTTCATTTTTTACAAAATTTTCCAATGCATTTTTTTTCTCTCTTTCATTAAATGGTTGCTAAGCAACTATATTTCAAAGAATATCAACAAAGGAAAATTCAAGTGAATCGCATTATTTTTACGCGAAATTTTATTAACAAAATAGCCAATTTTCGGGTGATTTAAGTTTTTAGTATGCTTTTTTTAATGAAATAGATGAGAATTTATTTTAACTACTAAAGGTAGATTATAAATCGGTTTTCTAAATGAAAATAATAAAAACGTTGAATGTGTAAATTGAATATAGTCTAATAATAGGAATTTATATTTGTATAAGTATATTTTATACACGAAATTTTATTCAATTTCAGCAAAAAATGATGTTAAATGGTTGAAATATAAGTATTCTTTTAAGTATAGGATAAAATCTCTTGTACGTGAGATGGTTATTCTAATGAAATTAAAATAGTAAATACATTCAGACATATACTCAAGAAATGAAGTAGCACAATTACTGGAAATTGAGAATATAAAATTAAAGCGACAATGGGGGGTTAAGTGGCGCGGAATCACCGGGGCAAGATGACGAATGTCTTAATTTTTCCGTTATCAACTAGGTTGCATCATCAACCGGACATTACTGGCTCTCCTATCGGCCGTTTGTTAAACAATAGTATAGAGATGCTGAAATCGCCATTTTTGTGTTAGTTGTGAAGCTTTGATTGTCCACCGCTGCCACGTTATAACTTTTATGCATGTGTAAATAAGCTCTGCTAGAGATACATGTAAGATATATCGTTTCTTTTTAATATTTATGAGTAACTTAGTTTAAATACTACCTATTACCATGAATAAATGCAAATTAATCGCCTTCCTTCATGGCAATGAAAACGAATATTTTTAAACAGGCAGTCCGGACAAGATGACGAGCTCGTCATCTTGCCCCGTTTTTTGGAATTTTTTTAACTAACTGTGTTGTCCATTCTATTTAAATCCTGTAAACGCTTGTTTGTCTGTGTGTTTGTCCGCGCGACCTTGCGCTTCTATCTCCTCTGCGGCTAGGGCGCATCGGATCGGGGGAGGTGTCGTTTGGAAGGGGGCGACCAGAGGAAGACATTTATGCCATCCGCTAAGCCCCCCTAGCCCCCCCGAAAGAAAAAACCTTTCGGGGTCCGTATCTCCGCTTCCAAGCGTCCGATCGGTACGAGGGGGGTACCGTCCGACGGGGTTCGACCTCGGGGTCAAGAACTCCTCCTCCCCCCCAAAAAAATTCAAAAAAGCGTTTAAGGCCAACTACCGGCATTCCTATTAGAGACAGAGCATTTTTACCAATTTTATGGGTCACCACCTTCCCTTCGTATAACTTCACGTCGGCAAAAAAAAAAAAAAAAAAAAAAAAAAAAAAAAAAAAAAAAAAACCTTAACATCTTCGATTCTAACAGTGCGATTCCTTCACGACTGGTACCGTTCGATTGGGTTTTGCCTCGCCAACACTTTTCGAAGTTGCAGACTACGCCCGCAATGGTGTCGTTTTTAAAACATGTTTAAAGTGTCATAACTCGGTAAGTTTTTGTGCTATCAACTTCCGGTTTGCACCATTGGATAGGTAATTAGATTTTCTGAAGCGCATAAGCGATCCCCCCCCTTCCCCTTCAAAATAAAAAAAAACGTTTTCTGGCTTTCTGGTTAGAGATAGAGCATTTTGGGTCACCACTCCCTTTTCTTAAAACTTTAGTGTCCGGGGGTTAGTCTAGTTATTAATGAACTTTGTTGTTATTAATGAACTAATATTTAAAACTAACTAATTGTTTATTAATGACATAGGTATATAATATCCTCAAGAGGAGAATGGGGGAAAGAATCTATGGTCTCTGCTCTAGAAAATGTTAAAGAAGGACGTATGGGTTGTTTGGCTGCTGCAAATGCGTTTAACGTACCTGAAGCTACACTTCGTTGCCGCTTGAAAAAAATTTAAAATGTAAGGATAAATAATATAATTTTTAATAGGCTTTAAGAAAAATATTAATTTGAACCTAGTAATTAATTGACCTTAATCTCTTGTTTTAAATACCGTTATTAAATCTGTACTCAAATCTGTAAAATCTGAGTCCTGAAACTTTTTTCACTAGAATGCAAATTTTTAATTGAGGAGATGCCGATTCATGGAGGGAGATTTAGAGAAGTCTTCAGTGCTGCACAGAAAGAATATTTAAAATCCTACTTCACAGCAATGGATAAAATGTTATTTGGCTTAACAAAGAAACAGTGTAGAAGACTGGTTTTTGAATTTGCTGAGGAATGTGGTATTTCGCATCCGTTCAACAAGGATATAAAGATGGCGGGAGAAGATTGGCTGGCTAATTTTATGAAGAAACATAAATTAAGTATACTCAAACCAGAAGCAACATCCATTGCCAGAGCAATGGGTTTCAATAAATCAAGTGTAGACAGGTTTTTCAACGTTTTAAGGGAGCAACGGGAAAAAATAAATTTCCTGCTTCTTCAAACTACAATGCAGAGGAGTCAGGTCTGTCCCCTGTGCCCAATAAGCTACCCATGGCTGTCAGACCTCCTACAGGATCTAGAAGAGTTTCCAAAATTGTTTCAGCAGAGAGAGGAAGGAATGTAACAATAATTTGCTGCATTAGTGCTACTGGATTTTACCTGCCACCTTTTCGGATTTTTACCAGAAAACAAATGCTTCCTGAACTTGTAGAAAGAGCCCCACCAGGAACTGTAGGCCACTGTAGTGATAACGGCTGGAGCTATGAGGGCAACTTTTTCTCTTTTTTGAAGCACTTTTATCTTCTCGTGAAACCAAGCAAAGAATCTCATGTTCTGTTGATTATTGACAATCACAAAACTCACATAACTTTACAGGCTATCTTATATTGCAGAGAGAAAAACATCATCATGGTTGGGTTGCCGCCCCACACATCACATCGTCTCCAGCCCCTTGATGTGTCATTTTTTGGCCCATTAAAAACCTACTATAGTCAAGCATGTGACAACTTTATGGTCACTCATCCAGGACACACTATCACAGACAAAAATATTGGTGAGCTTTTGAGCACCGCTTACTTCAAAGCAGCTACAGTTGGAAATGCCGTTAAAGGGTTTTAAGAATGTGGGATCGAGCCTCATAATCCTCTTGTGTTTAGCGAACATGACTTTGCTGCTGCAAAAACGACTGAGCATGATGTTGTTGGCGATGAAACTGAAAATAATTGTGCTAATTCTAAGACCCTGGTAGTAGAAAACCAACGTATAAACCCTCCAGAAGAACCAGAACTTATGGCAAATGCTGATTCCAATGCACCAAAGAAGCCTGTTAGTGTTTTTGTTTTCAAACCATTGCCTAAAGCAACACAATGTGAGAAAAAAAGAAAAAGCAAAACACTGAGCAAGCATTCTTACAAGCACACCCATCAGAGAAATGTTAGAACAAAGGGAAAAGCAGAAGGAAGAACAGGACGTTTAAAAAAAAACAGAGAAAAGAAGCTCGTGAACCTAAAAAGGGAGTAAAAAAACTCAAACTAAGTTCCTGTAGGTCTATGTCTATTAAATCCAGGCCAAAAAGTCCAGTTGCATCAACTTCAAAGGATGGTGTTTTCAGATGTCCTGCTTGTGATGAGGAATATTGTGACCCACCAACAGATGAATGGATCCAGTGCTGTAAATGCCAAGAGTGGTGGCATGAGGAATGTTCCAATTATGAAAATGACATTTTTATTTGTGACTATTGTTAGCTGCACAACTAAACACTTCAACATTACGTTACAATGCATTATGCTTAGTTTGATACTTTGTAAGATGTAAAAACACAGTTATCATTTGTTAAACCATGTAACATATTCAAAAGATAAAATATGTTCAACTTTTTTCAATGTTGTCATCTTGCCCCAAGGCCAAAGTCACCTTGCCCCAGTTCTGGGGCAAGATATTTGTTAATGTTATGAAAAAATAAAATTATCCTTTATTTTTTTATTTGAAAAATTAAATGGTAATATATCTAATACTACAAAGGGATACTCTAACAGTTCATGCAAAATTAATTTTACTGTACTTAAAAATAAATTAATAAACAACAAAAAATGTTAACATAGTCATCTTGCCCCGGTCTTCCCTACATTCAGACATTTAGTCAAGAAATGAAATAGCACAATTACTGAAAATTGAAAATATAAAATTAAATCTGAAAAAATGCAGTAATAAGTAATTTATCCTATAATTACATAACATTGTGTTTAATGCGATACCGTTAAAATTTCCGGAAATTTCGATAAATTTTATATTCTTATAAATGTATAAATAACTTCAAAAAATTGAATTTTAAAATATCAAATATTATGCAGATAATGTTAAAAATTAGTGAGATTAATGAACAATGATTTGTAGAGCTGACATTGAGGCCTGTGATCTGTAGATTTACTAGTTTTTAAACATAACTTATTTTAATTGAAATATATAATTCAAATAAATTTAATTAAATTTTTCATCAGAGATGAAATTATGCTGGATATTAATGAATATAACAAAGGATGCGAATTAGCACTTACTACACATCGTACAACCAACAGACAGAAAAACTGTCCAGAGCGGGAATCAAAACGGAACCTTTGGTATCACGCACCGATTCTCTACCGTTTGAGCTATCCGAACGACATACGGAGTGAGAAATTCTAGAGTGGATGTCGTCCGGGTAGCTCAAATGGTAGACCATTGATGCATGGCACCAATGGTTCCGGGTTCGTACCCCGGTCTGAACATTTTCTCCTTCTGTTGGTTGTACACTGTGTAGCAAGAAATAATTTGTTATATTTACATAACTTATATACATACGGAGTGAGAAATTCTAGAGTGGATGTCGTCCGGGTAGCTCAAATGGTAGTCCATTTGTGCATGACACCAATGGTTCCGGGTTCGTACCCCGGTCTGCACATTTAACGTGTCTGTTGGTTGCACACTGTGTAGCAAGAAATAATTTGTTATATTTACATAACTTAAATTATGTTAATTAAAATCACGTTACTCGTTTGGTCTGCTTTAATTTGTATTTTATATCTGCAGATTTGTAACAATTTTTGCTAGTTCTTCATTGCAGAATTTTGTCAAAAGATATGGGGAAATTAAAAGGAGAGGTGGCGTTGTACCTCTCGCTAAATTAAGATCTGTTTTGTAATTTTATGGTGAAAAAAGTTGGCTATTTGATTTTTAACGGAAATCACCATTAAATAAGTTTAAATAACAAATTCTATATAAATAAATTATCCTGTCTAGCAAACAGCTCACAAGAAAGGTCTGCATAAACGCATACTCAGAAAAATTTGAAAAAAAATGCTGAATATTCTTGTTATGAAGATATATATGTCTATGAAAAAAATTCTGTAGAACCTCGATATAGCGCCCGCAGAACAATTATGAAAATTTCATTTTTTGTCGATTTATCGTTATCGGTTGGCGACACAATGAAATAATAAAAAAAAATGTTTTTATGATAAAAAACTCTTTAAGGAAAATATTTTTCTCCACTTCATATTGAACTAGTTTAAATAAGTTTAACTTAAATAAATACACTTTTAAAACTACAGTTTTGTCATATACATTTACATGTATATATTATGAAGTTTAACCATCGTATTATACAGTTTAAAACAAAATATAAATGAATAAATATTAAAAATATAATAAATATACAATACATTATAATACATTATAACACCTATTAATAATATATTGCTTTTAAATGCGGAAAGGTGTAAACTAACAACATAATATACAGCAAAAAAACTTTTATTAGATTGCTGAGATGTTCCGGCTCACTCCGAGCTATTTTCAAAAACAAAAGGGAATATTCTATAATTACACGGTCTTTGAAGTAATTATTTGAAATGCTATCATTTAATTTTCATGTACATTTTAAAAATTACGCACCTTACCTTTTATTTTTACTTAGTTGTTTATTTCCATATTTGTAACCATGCAGTAATTCGAGACACAATTTCAATAAGTTAAAAGAAGCTTTTCTCATTAAAATTTATGCGAGAATCAATATTGTTTAAAGCTTAAAATTATGGTTCTGAGCACTTTTAATTCGGATTCGATATTTTTAATGTAGGTGACAAGAGAACAGTATGGTTGCCCTGGAAACAACGAGTTATTCATTTCAAAATTTATAAAGACAGCACTTTTAATCAGGCAGCTACTTTTAAAATAAACTTAAATTTGATCTAGCCGGAGAAACCGTATAAAATGTAATAACTGCAGATACAGGCAACTTATATACGTATATTATATAAAGTTATAGAAATAATAATAAACTATTTCGCCGTTTAAGTTTGAACTCATTAAAATGCGCATTTAAACACTCATTTAACAAGCAATTTTCAAATGCATTAAAATCGCTTGCATTTGGCTTCGAAAAATTGTTGCTCGCCAAATCGGGTATTTTTGCGCCAAATCCTAGAAAGTATGTTATTTTTTTACAGATGTTCTACCGGGATTCTGTAGCTGAATTTGATTGTTCCTTTATAACGTACGTGAGTAGTTCATTAGTATTTTTTTCAAAATTTTTTGAGTATGCGCTTTAAGGAAACCTTCCTTGTCAGAACAGAAAAATGTTTCGTTGTCTCTTTTGTGACTGGTGGACATTTCTGCTCATTAACGGTAGTTCAGAAACAAACAAACAAATAAACAATATTTGAAGCATTTTAAAATGAATATAGGAATCTGGCAAACAATTCTTTGCAAAAAAAAGTATTATCATTATTTTTCTTTTAGGTAGCTTTCAATGCAAAAAAGTATGAAGCTACCTATTGCAGCCGTTCGGAGGAAAGCAATTCCGGAAATTTAAATATTTTTCACCAATTATGACCCCCAGACAACAAAACCACTCTTCGTTCAAATGTTGATTTATATATATATATATATATATATATATATATATATATATATCCACTCTTAAAACTGTGCCTCTGATTTAAGAGGTACATTCTGAATTTCTGTGCCTCTGAATATTAAGAGGCACGTGGTGCCTTTGAAATTAAGGGGTACATAGTGCCTTTGAGATTCAGAGGCACAGCGTAAGTGGCCTTGAAATTAAGAGGCACAGTGTGCCGCCGAATTTATATATTCAAGTGCCTCTTATTTAAAAATACATTCTGTGCCTCTTATAATGGTGGCACATGCATGTGCCACCATTGTAGCACACCATTGTGGCACAGAATGTAATTTAATTATATTTTATATTATATTTTTATCTTTACAGTAAATTCTGTCTGCTGCAGAAAGATTTTCCAGTATGGCATATCCAAAGACATAGATTAAATTTTGTCTAAGGCAGAATACTATCTATAGTAGAAAATTTTCTCACTCCCAATTTATTGAAATAAATTTGAAATAAATATTAAAATGTGTGTCCATGTGACCTAAGTCAGTTCTGTGGTTCAATATAGAACCTTGTCAACATATCACTTTATTTTATACATAACAAAATACATAAAAAGGCATAAAAGCTTTATTAAAAACAAATAATACAAACATTAAAAATAATCAGTGTAAAATAATCATAATATTGATCTTGTGATAATGACAACAATTAATTTCAAAAAGTAACTCTTATCACAAATATTTCATTACTGGTATCCTAAATGTTAAATTTATTTGAAAATGACTAATTTGTTTCATTAGTATATATTTTCCTTACATTGAATTCTGATTCCAAATAAAATACGATTATAAAAACAATATATATTACTTTTTGTAGGATGTCCATTGTGTTTTGATTTAATTTTGATTAAATTTCGATTACAATGGGAAATGTAGCTGTGATTAGTTAAATACCGTTGACAGATTAAAAGCAGACATTTTTCTCCGGGAGGGATTTTTGCGGCTGCAGGGGGGGGGGGTTGCACTTTTTGTCCATTAAAAAGAATAAAATCTCACACTTTTCGGGTTGGGACATCATTGTTCCGGAGAAGGAATCCCCCCCCCCCCCGAGCCACTCCCTGAATTCAACACTGATTAATATAATACAAAAGAAACTGGACTTTAATAGCTATAACTATTAATTAAAAAATTAAATTTCTCAAGCGAATGATACATTTACCCGGTATATATATGTGTTTGTAACATAAAACATTTATTTTAGAGTGTCAATTTTTATACTACACATTCAAAGAAAATAATCAAATACTAAACTAAATATGCTTACTTATTGCAGGCTTTTCTATAACTTCATCATGATCCGCAGGTGGATGATTGCAATAATGACACCATCCATTGTACGTAATGTTATGTTTCCTAACATAAATTCATTGCATTTTCCACAAGAACATTTACCTCTGCGGCGTCGTTTTAAATCGTAGGAAAACATAACTCCTATAAACAGCGATTAATATTGTTGCAATCCTGAACGACAATAATAACAAGAGCGTAATTAAACAAGAACGAAAAATCATGCGTCAAACATAGATTATATAACACTTTCCAACGCTTCCAAAATAATTTTACAAATCATTACCGTTTAATAAGCTGAAAGATAACATCTAAGTAAACAATTTGGAAAACGCATAATATATTTAAAAACGTAATTTCGGGAATTTCCAACATATATTTCCAACATATATTTCCAACATGTACAATATTCGGAAAAATATCCGAATACTTTCATTCAACCCAGTATATGATCTATAGATTTGTATATGTACTACATTGGATGCTAAATTTTAGTTTAGTTAGGAAACGCGTAGCACAGTTTAATATTCTCCTTCCGGAGTTTCTGTCAATAGACGGAAATGCGTTCGCGAACTTTTGTGCTGTCCTGTATATGATCTACAGAATTTATACATACCAAGTAATAGACAGAAAGTGAGTTAAATTTAATATCACGTTTAGCAACTTAAAAGGCACTTCCAGGAATTATTGTTAACAGACAATAGAGAATTCTTTTGTGTGTCCTTGTAAATGAACGATGACTGCTATACACACAATATTCTGTAGTAAGCCTCTTGCAATGCACCGTAGTAATACATATAAATTTCAATGCGTTTAAAATAGTGAAACATTATTTAATTAAACCGCAAACGATTTTTCTTCATAGAGGTAATGTAACGAAAGTCTGGACGGACTGTCTAACGGACTGTCCCTGTAAAGTAACTATAAGTGCTATGCTCACCATATACTATTCTGCTGTCCTCTAAAAAAACCCAGTGTGAAATGTTTCCTAAAAAAAAACCCACCCTAGTATTTTATCAAATGTTTCACTGGAGTCAATTTTTGGTTTTGTCCTGTTTTTATACACCATTTGAAACAGTAAAAACATTTGATAATGCCTAAGAAGTTTTTATTTAGTTTAAAAAGAATTTAATCTAATAATGCAGAATTTTGGCAAATCATGAGCTTCATTTTCACATATTTGCTTGTTATAATACGTTATGTTAGAATGATGTACATGAATTTTGAAATGTTTTTATGTTAAATCATTAAAATGTGAATAAAATGTTACATTTTCAGCTGATTATGTCATGTAGGGCTCCGCTGGCGACCTTTGAAAATGGAGCTAAAAAAACCCATGCTGGAGTTTAAAAAAACCCATAAATAAATGATATATATTTTTTCATAAATAAATGATAAAATATAAATTTTCTTAAAAAGACATTTCTTCTTAAGGAACGTAATTAAATTATACAAATTTAATGCATATTAAAGGCACTTCTAAGGATTTTTTTTAATGTTATAAAAAAAATCCATGTTTTCAAAAATAAAACCCATCAATCTTTTTTCCATACACATACCCTTGTATTTTACACATTATTGTGATGTTTTCAAACTTTTATTTATTCACTCTTTTAATTTTTTAATACAAAATATTTTACTTAAGGTAGGAATAACTAATATAGATGCATAGCTGCTAATTTGTACGATATCTCTTCTAAGCATACAGATGAACTGTATGTTTGTGCAGTTTTGTGCAAAATACAGCAAGTGAATTGCAAAATATCATTTTGTCTTTCGCATAAAAGGTAAAACTTGAAATCTGATGCATTCCCCTTTTCTTATGTAATTTAAAATATACCACAAAAGAAAATCGTAATACAATTCAGGAAGGAAGTGGCAGCAATTTAATCAGCAAATCTTCTTTCAAGAACAAGAGTGCACCCTTTCTGTGTCATCGATGAACTTCATTATCTTTGCTTTATCATCTGAGAAGATAAAGCCAGAGTTGTAATTTTGATCAGTTAAAATTCATTTCAACCAGGATTGTGGTCAAAACTGGTTTTAACCATTTAAAAGTGGTCAGATTTGCTTCAACCACTCAAAAGTAATTGAAACTCTATTAAAAAAGACATTTGACATTTTTGGATTTCATAATGCTTCTGGTGAATTGTTGTGCAAACTCTTCAGCAATAAAGATAATTTTAAAAGTTTGATCTGAGTTAGCCTTAATACAGCAAAAGTTGTTACTTGATAAGTAACACATGTTGTATTAAATTTATTTTAATAAAATAAATTTTAATCTCTTTTTCCAACTCAAATTAAGTCTTAATTACTGATGATCAAAACATACTTTGACTAGGAAAGTTAAAACCGTTATTTTCCATGTTTAAACCAATACAGCCCTGGTTAAAACCAGGACTCATAATATTAAATAAAAGGCAAAATTGGGAAATTTCATTAGTGGCCAGTGGTAGCAGTTTTATAAGTGGCCACTAACTTTAAACTAGTAGCCACTTTTTTATTTAAAAGTGTTAAACAGTTAACTTTTCTTAAAATTTTTATTAGTAATAATCTAAAATTAAATAACCCAAATAAATATGTTAATATAAACATATTGCAGCCAGCAAAATTAGAATCCTTGATAAAATGCAAGAAAATTTTACTCTCTCCTTGTGGGAAAAATGCCATAAGGTGGCCGCTGACAGACGTAATTAGATATTAAAGGGAATGGAAATTTATTTGTGTCAAATATGGGCCAAAGGTTCAGATATGATAGTATGACTTGATACTTGCTGTTCCTAGGGAAAAATGCTCAGCATTAAAATCTTAGTCAGAACAAGCCGTGAAAATACACCTATGTTTATTTTTTTTTATTCCTTAATAGATTTTATATAAAGATAAATTCAAAAAATGTTTTTTTTTTAGAGAACAGCACAATATATTAGGCTTCTTGTAATGCACCTTAGTGATATATATCAATTACAATGTGTTTGAAATTGTTTAACATCATTAAAATAAACCGCAAATGATTTTTCCCCATAGACCGTAATGTAACGGAATTCTTTTGAGTGTCCCTGTAAGAAAACTATAAGTGCTACTTTTTTTCAGTTGAAATAGAGAACATGCTATGGATAACGACAATAACATATAAAAATTGTAGGGCTATCCGTGAATATTTACGGCAGTTAGAGCACGGACAGACGGACAGGCAGCCATACGGCAGACAAACCGAAGTCAAACACTTTCAACTAGGTTGTAAAGTGTTAAAAACGAAAGCACAAAACCTCTTGAGTCAAAATAATCGTCTTGAAAAAAGGATATATATATAAATTCGGTTTGCGTCGTCAGGTGCCGCCATTCGAATAATCTGCAAGAGACCACGCCAGACGCCATTTCTTTTGTCAAGGGTCCATTCTTCCTCCAGCCCCATATCCCTCATTGAAAGTAAATATCCCGCTCAATGCATCATGGGTTAAACATTTGTACGCATGCGCGCTTCCTCACTGTACCGCTGAATAAATGACCGTTTTTTTTTAAAGCACACATTTAGCTTGGTTCCTCTGACAAAATTCGTTCTGTCATCCTTGCCTCTTAAAGATTTTGACACAGTCACCTGTGCCTTTCATTTCTTTGTGCCTTTGATGTTTATCGGCTTATCAGAGGTACTTTGTCTGTGTGCCTCTCATATTAAAGTAATAGAAGGCACGATTCGCTGGTGCCTTATATATCAGAGGAACAGTTTTAAGAGTGTATATATATATATATCTGATCTATGTCATACGATAACCCTCGTATTTACAAATCAATTTGGATGAAATTAACTGTGTGTATTAAACTCACCAATTGCCTCGACCCAGTTCGTTGGCCAGCTTGGTCCGCCATCTTGTTTTAAAATGGTGGCCACTAAAAGATTTAAAACTAAAATAAATATACAAAAATTTAAAAATTCAAATTTATTTTTTGATTAAGTGTTAGGCCTTGATACAAGGATTCCGGAGCATTTTTTGTTGTACCTCTATCTTAAAAAATGGCTGAGATAGAGCAGTTTGAAATTCTAGGGTTGTTGAAATTTTGAAACCAGACAGCGCATTACAAAAAACCAACGATTAAGTTATGAGTTTTAGTGAACGCGATTTCTCGCAAATTATTATCTTTCATTGTTGTAATCATTTTCCCAATCATACGAATATATTCATATCCGTTAGCGCCAAATTCTTACCAAATCTGGCGCTATTTGGCGAAATATCGCCAAATTTGGCGACCAAAATAAATCTTCATAAATGAAGCCAATTTGGTTATACCTCAATAATTTGGCGAATTTCTTATTCAAATTCAGTATTAACGAATCCTCTGTAACCAGTTTTTTTGCATTTTAGCTTGCTGTTTTCGAGTAACTTTAGCTAAAATTTTAAAACGAAGATATAGGAAAACTTCCTTTACCTCCCGGTACAGGCCGGAAGGACTTTTTTACTTTTGAAGTAAATTTTTAGAAAATAAAGCCCTTAACATTTTGTTAGAGGTTTGCGTCGTCAGGTGCCGCCATTCGAATAATCTGCAAGAGACCACGCCAGACGCCATTTCTTCTGTCAAGGGTCCATTCTTCCTCCAGCCCCATATCCCTCATTGAAAGTAAATATCCCGCTCAATGCATCATGGGTTAAACATTTGTACGCATGCGCGCTTCCTCACTGTACCGCTGAATAAATGACCGTTTTTTTTTAAAGCACACATTTAGCTTGGTTCATCTGACAAAATTCGTTCTGTCATCCTTGCCTCTTAAAGATTTTGACACAGTCACCTGTGCCTTTCATTTCTTTGTGCCTTTGATGTTTATCGGCTTATCAGAGGTACTTTGTCTGTGTGCCTCTCATATTAAAGTAATAGAAGGCACGATTCGCTGGTGCCTTATATATCAGAGGAACAGTTTTAAGAGTGTATATATATATATATCTGATCTATGTCATACGATAACCCTCGTATTTACAAATCAATTTGGATGAAATTAACTGTGTGTATTAAACTCACCAATTGCCTCGACCCAGTTCGTTGGCCAGCTTGGTCCGCCATCTTGTTTTAAAATGGTGGCCACTAAAAGATTTAAAACTAAAATAAATATACAAAAATTTAAAAATTCAAATTTATTTTTTGATTAAGTGTTAGGCCTTGATACAAGGATTCCGGAGCATTTTTTGTTGTACCTCTATCTTAAAAAATGGCTGAGATAGAGCAGTTTGAAATTCTAGGGTTGTTGAAATTTTGAAACCAGACAGCGCATTACAAAAAACCAACGATTAAGTTATGAGTTTTAGTGAACGCGATTTCTCGCAAATTATTATCTTTCATTGTTGTAATCATTTTCCCAATCATACGAATATATTCATATCCGTTAGCGCCAAATTCTTACCAAATCTGGCGCTATTTGGCGAAATATCGCCAAATTTGGCGACCAAAATAAATCTTCATAAATGAAGCCAATTTGGTTATACCTCAATAATTTGGCGAATTTCTTATTCAAATTCAGTATTAACGAATCCTCTGTAACCAGTTTTTTTGCATTTTAGCTTGCTGTTTTCGAGTAACTTTAGCTAAAATTTTAAAACGAAGATATAGGAAAACTTCCTTTACCTCCCGGTACAGGCCGGAAGGACTTTTTTACTTTTGAAGTAAATTTTTAGAAAATAAAGCCCTTAACATTTTGTTAGAGGTTTGCGTCGTCAGGTGCCGCCATTCGAATAATCTGCAAGAGACCACGCCAGACGCCATTTCTTCTGTCAAGGGTCCATTCTTCCTCCAGCCCCATATCCCTCATTGAAAGTAAATATCCCGCTCAATGCATCATGGGTTAAACATTTGTACGCATGCGCGCTTCCTCACTGTACCGCTGAATAAATGACCGTTTTTTTTAAAGCACACATTTAGCTTGGTTCATCTGACAAAATTCGTTCTGTCATCCTTGCCTCTTAAAGATTTTGACACAGTCACCTGTGCCTTTCATTTCTTTGTGCCTTTGATGTTTATCGGCTTATCAGAGGTACTTTGTCTGTGTGCCTCTCATATTAAAGTAATAGAAGGCACGATTCGCTGGTGCCTTATATATCAGAGGAACAGTTTTAAGAGTGTATATATATATATATCTGATCTATGTCATACGATAACCCTCGTATTTACAAATCAATTTGGATGAAATTAACTGTGTGTATTAAACTCACCAATTGCCTCGACCCAGTTCGTTGGCCAGCTTGGTCCGCCATCTTGTTTTAAAATGGTGGCCACTAAAAGATTTAAAACTAAAATAAATATACAAAAATTTAAAAATTCAAATTTATTTTTTGATTAAGTGTTAGGCCTTGATACAAGGATTCCGGAGCATTTTTTGTTGTACCTCTATCTTAAAAAATGGCTGAGATAGAGCAGTTTGAAATTCTAGGGTGGTTGAAATTCTGAAACCAGACAGCGCATTACAAAAAACCAACGATTAAGTTATGAGTTTTAGTGAACGCGATTTCTCGCAAATTATTATCTTTCATTGTTGTAATCATTTTCCCAATCATACGAATATATTCATATCCGTTAGCGCAAATTCTTGCCAAATCTGGCGCTATTTGGCGAAATATCGCCAAATTTGGCGACCAAAATAAATCTTCATAAATGAAGCCAATTTGGTTATACCTCAATAATTTGGCGAATTTCTTATTCAAATTCAGTATTAACGAATCCTCTGTAACCAGTTTTTTTGCATTTTAGCTTGCTGTTTTCGAGTAACTTCAGCTAAAATTTTAAAACGAAGATATAGGAAAACTTCCTTTACCTCCCGGTACAGGCCGGAAGGACTTTTTTACTTTTGAAGTAAATTTTTAGAAAATAAAGCCCTTAACATTTTGTTAGAGGACATGTTTGTAAAACAAAAGATGCATTTTAAACAGAAATTGAATAATTTACCAGATATGTACATGCCGCATGAAGCTTCACTATAAACTATAACTATAATAACTAACACTATAAACTATATGTCGCAGATTAATTAATAAATATTTCTCAATACCCAACAGCTTAAAACATCATTTTGAGAAAAATGCATTTAAAAGTTTTGGAAGAGGTGTTGACGGTACAATAGACGACTCAAACAACAGCCTGCAGAAGCGCTTTTTAACTATTTCCAACATCCTTGAAAAGTGTTTATAACTTCGGTTTATCTATCTATCTTTTTTCCGTGTTCTACCTCTCGTAAATATCAGGTAACCAAAGAAGTTCTGTCGTTTTTAGGTGAAAGAAAACAAACAGAAAAATGTATTGGAAAGAATACAATTTATTCATAAAAATAACCACCCTCACATGCAATAACCTTTTCTCAACGGGAAACAATCTTATAAATTCCATTTTTATAAAATTGATGATCTTTGGAGTTGAAAAAAGTTCTCTAACTCAGTTTCCATAGCCTCTCGACTTCTGAACTGTCGATTGCGCAGATTATTATCGAGGCCTAAAAATAATGATAGTCAGAAGGGCTAATGTCAGGGAAATAAGGAGAGTGCAAAAGCAATTCCCAGGCAAGGGTCTGAATTGTGTCAGAGGTCACACGCGTGACAAGTGGCCTAGCATTAGGAAAAACGTCTTTACGGATCACCAAAGCTGGCTTTTTTTTTTAAGTGATTGGTGAACTCGACGGAGTTGCCCACTATAGACATTCGCAGTAATCGTCTGACCAGATGATAACAGTTCATAGTGAACAATTCCATTTGCTGTCCATAATAAGCACAATAACACCTTCTGTTGATGGATCTTGGATTTGGTGGTCTGTGCCACAGCATCAGTGGCTGACAACCAATGATGCAATCTTTTGGGATTGCTGTACAACAGCCACTTCTCATCACAGGTTAATACACGGGCAAGAAATGGTTCCGTTTGATGGTGATGCAGCAACCTCAAACAAATGTTCGGGTGCTCGAGCTTCTGGGCAGGTGTCAATTGATGAGGTATCCATTTGCGTAGCTTGTACACTTTCCCCAGACGATGCAAATGTAAACAGATAGTTTCATCACTGACCGCGAGCATTTATGATAACATCTGACAGGTTTGAGTGGAATCTTCTTCCAATGCAGCCTGTAATTCCTCATCATTAATGACATATGGCCACCCTGCTCATCTTTAAGCGACTCATCGCCAGTAGCAAATTTTCTAAACCACCTTTAGGTGGTGCGAATGCTGACACAACCTTCTCCGAAAGCTTGGCATATTTTTGGGGCTGTGTGCACAGCATTTTTTCCAAGTTTAAACTCATACAACATACAAGCACGGATTATACAGTTTGGAGTACTCTTGTTCACTTCTCTACTGGTACTAGATAACGTATCCAATTTTCTTTATATATGATGACTCTACATTACATCTTGATTAACATATTTCGGTGATTGTAGCGCCATCTATTATTCAATGCGTGTAACATTCTTTAACGTTTGTCATTTCATGAAAACGACAGAACTTTTTTGGTTACCTGATATAATCAGATTCTCTTGTAATTTATTTAGGTTATTGATTGTGTTTACTGTGGAAAGTTTGCTACTGAAAATGGGGTGAATAGTATTTAGAGTTTGTTTACAGGGTTAGTGAAAAGATTACGTTTACATTATGGTTTATGGGGAGAAATCTTTTGCGGTGTATTTTAATGATGTTACACTTTTTCAAACATAATGAAATTAATATGCATTTATGAGAGTCATTAAAACATGCTTTCTATAGAATATGGAATGGAAAGAATATATCATTCTTTTACAGTGTCACAGAAAAGGATACGTTTACATAATGGTCTACGGGGAAAAATCTTGTGCAGTATATTTTAATAATGTTACATTCGTAATGAAATTAATATGAATTTGTGAGGTGCACTAAAAATTGCTTTCTGCGGCATATGTAATTCAAAGAATTTATTATTCATTTACAGGGTCACACAGAAGAATTCGGTTACATAATGGTCTATGGATCAAAATTGTTTGCAGCATATTTTAATGATGTTATACTCTCAAACATAATGAATTTACATAGATTATTGAGGTGCAGAACAAGAGGTTTACTGTAGCGTATGACGTGAGTAACAGTTATCGTTCATTTACGCAATACACAAATTATTTCCATAATACACTGTAAAAAGAAATTGTTGATTTTACATTATAATACTAGCATCCCATCTGCCAGTATTATACCGTAAAATTAACAGTAATAAGCAGTAAAATAAACAGTAATAAACAGCAAAATAAATAGTAATATGCTGCCACCCATGTGCGGTAAAGCGTTGCGTTGTGTTGGCAAGTGGTGCTTTGACAGCTAGAACCTCCCCTTTATTTCGAACAAGAGGAGTCATTCTTTCGTACATTTTTTCCTTAGCATTTTTCAGCTAAATGCTGTAAAGCACCAGAAATTATTAAAAAATACACAAAGCGTTCTTAATTTATAGACCTTTCTAAAATTAACGTGATGTATATATTTATTAAAGAAATCAATGTGTATTAATATAGTGCATACGAGTTTCTTTAAATGTATAATGCGATATCAATTAATTAATGAAACAAGTTTTATTTTATGAAGCATTTTTCATATATGAGTAAGCAGATTTTTCCATTATAAAGAGTTTTTTTTTTTTAATTGACAAAATCATTTAAAAATAAATATACATTTATATATATATATGGAAAGGTATTTTTTAAACAATTGAGAAATTACACATTATGATTTATTACATTTTGAATTATTTTTTAACATTATATATATATATATATATATATATATATATATATATATATATATATATATATATATATGGCACAAGAATTGCACGTCGCACATGGAAAATAGGACAGCTAAATATTTATAGAATAATCTGTATTATGCATGTTTATGCATGCATTTAATATGTGTCAGTAACAAGTTCATTACTGCTAAAATACATAAATAATTTAATTTTGCTGAATCAATTATAAAAATATTTGGAATTGCTTTCAGAATAACTACTCCATTAGCTTTCAACTTGATTCTTAAAAGCTCTCTTACATTGTTTCATTAACACTACTGACATTTATTTTTAACCTCAGGACACCATTTTACTTATACATAAACGAAAATTCAATTCTTGGGATCCACAAATCAATTATTTTAAAACAATGTCATTTGAATAAAATTTTAGCTTCCTTACACATGCAGTATCTTTGACAAAGAAAAATATTATATACTTATTAAACAACATAGAAAGGAGTAATTGTCCAAAATGTATTTCTAAAATTTCAACACAATGAAAAATGCAGGGTCGTAAAAATTACATGCGGTGTGGGTAATCTTGAATGTGGTCCAAATATTAACATAAAGTCATAATAATTGCTTGAAGTTTTGTAAAAATCTCACTGTTTAATAGAGATAAGGCGGCTTGGGCTCAATTTTTATGCATGTCTTGTGCTTCAATTCTAAATAAAAATTTATTTGCCAAAAAAAAAAAAAAAAAAAAAAAGTTAGCAAAAAAGTATAGTCTAAGTTTAAAAGTTTTTTAAAATTCTTTAAAAATCCGTTTGGAAGGAAACTCAATTGTTATTGATGCATATAAGGAGCAATATTTTATCTGATTTTGAAGACTTTGGATGGTCAGTGCCAGTAATATAAATAAGCCGTAGGATATTCCTTGTCTATCGTCGCTATCTGTTTGATCTTTTACTAGAATCAACACTGCAACTCTATTTGACGCCTGGGACAAAAACACCTCATTAGTTTTACTACTGATAATAGTTCCATGAATAGCAGTTTGTGTGAGTGCCGATTAAACCTATCAAAGCCTATCCTAACTGATGGCGCCTGGTGCGGGAACACCACAGTCCCCAACCTTGCTACCGATCTAACCAGAATTACCAGAAAACATAACCCATACATTTATGTTGTGCCGTACTTGTGCTTCAAAAATTTAAAAAAAGAATAAGTATTGTGACTTTTGGAGATTTCTGCTAGTGGTTGGGTACAAATAACAAATTTGCTATTTTAAAGAGATTTTTAGGAGTATAAAACTCATGAAATGTTGTACAGAAGTATTACGCATCTTGAGATAAGGATGTTTTCAAAATGAGAAAATTAAACAATTTTTAAATGTTATTACTGCGCACTTTAGGTTTCGGTTGGTTGGTTGGTTGATTTATGACGGCCTATTATCTACTCGAGGGATATAGGCCCCTTTCGGTTTCGGATTGAGGCTCCAAAAAAAGAGCCCGAACTCATGTCTAATGTGCAACGATCTTTTGTTTGAGTAACAAAACTTGTAAAATTCGATAGAATGCATAAATATTGTGTTCATAAATGTTGTGTTCTACACTTTACCTTGTATAGAAAATACTCGTTGTAATCATTACGGACTTTTTGATGCATAATAAAAAATACTCAGATTAAGATAATTAAAGACATTATTCATGTTATAAAGATCAATAAAAAAATTAGCACAGTTATTAATTGCATTGCATTTTATTATCATACGTATTTTGTTTGATTTTTTTTTAGATTTTAGTAGGTGATTTAAAGAGATAAACGAAATTTCTCTTTTAAATATTATCACTGTATATTGAAAAAATAGAGAATCAATACAGTATCCAACAAGTTGGAAATTGTACGTCAAACGTTACAAACGAGGTGCGTTCGTACGCACGTTTTAGAATTAAATTCATGATATCCCGTGCGTAGAACGGGTTAAACAGCTAGTTAAGTATATATTTTATGACACTGTTCATACAAATATCTTAACTAGTTATATAAATATTCAGATATATATGTATCAGCTAGTTATATAAATATTCAGATCTTGATGATTTTTAATTCTGTGAAATGAATTATATCGTCTGCAGATTAATTTCTGTCATAAAATAAGTATCTCGGTCGCTTGACGATTTAACATCCATCGGAAGCTCCTATAACAAAAAAGCACCGATTTAAAAAAAAAAAAATTCAAATTTCTTAATAAATATTTTTATTAATATCTCCTAAAGTTTTGATTCGATTTTAATAAAATTTGAAATGTCTCGACAAAATTCTGCAAAGATAATACATTTTAAATTGCAAACCATTTGGTTGGGTAGTTTTTGCGTTGTTATATGCGGACAGACAGACAGACGGACGGACAGACAGACGGACAGACAGACAGACAGACAGACGGACGGACAGACGGACGGACCAAACGACGACTATAGGTGCTACGTATTTATATAATTACGAACGCACCTAAAAAAGAGATAACTTACCATTTACTGAGCTGCAAAATTATGCGATTTAATTTAGACGAAAATTTCTTTTGAAATTATTTGTATCCATAACCTCCCCACCCCCCCCTCTACGTACAGCCAAGTTCAAAAGCTGATAAGAATAAATGCAAGTCAACAGAATCTAGTGACATAAAAGGCTCTCTTGCTAATAGTTTATATTTATAAATTTGCAACTGCTCGAAGTTTTAAATGTTGAAATTATTTTTTTATATAACTTATAAAAAAAGAAGTGGAAATCAAATGAAGTGGTGAAGCAAAAAAAGAAAAAAAAAATGCTTGAGATTTTCGTTTCACGACTCGTGTTTCAAACAAAATCCATCTACTGCGATATTTTTTCTCACAACTCGATCAATGAGAGTATTTGAATCCTCCAATTTTGAAAGGATAAATGCTCGGAGCAATGTTTTTGTTTCCATTTCCTACCGTATATCAAAGATAGTTTTCAGGTAGACCGATAAGACCACACAGTGCGCAGTGCACCCCATAGGAAGTAATTTCTCTCCCACGATTTCAAATCTCTTTTCTGCAATACTGTGTTAAACAGAAAGTTTTTTAAACGCAAGCACAGAAATAAATCTCTTGTTATAATCTTTTAATTTTCTGACAAAATCAAAAACATAGTTCAAAAGTCTTAATAATTATAGATTTGCAACATGTCAAAAACAATCGAATAAAACACGTAAATATATCATAAACTTCTTTAAAATTCTTGTATGAGAAATAGATGTTTGATTTACATAAATTTGCAAATTGATCATTAGATTTGTTCAAGAGAGCAATTTATAGTGCACGTCAGTAATGCATGTAATTTTCATTATGTTTGAAATAGTGAAACATCACTAAATTACACTGCAAATGATTTTTCCCCATAGAACAATGTGTCACAAAATTCTTTTGTTTGACCCTGTAAATGAATAATTAATGCTTTGTACCTCATATTCTGTAAAATGCAGGTTTTAATACGCTTCATAATTATATATCAAGTTCATCATGTTTTAAATGACGTAGCATCATCAAAATGCACTTGAAACGATTATTTCCCATTGACTGTAATGTAACGGAATACTTTTGACTGTCCTTGTAAAAAATGTATAAGTGCTACACACTTCAGTTGAAATAGGGAACATTCTATAGTAAACGACAGTAACATACAAAAATTTCAGGGCGATCCGTGTATATTTACGCGAGTTAGAGCACGGCCAGACGGCCAGACAGCATACGGTAGACAAACCGAAGTCATCAACACTTTTCAACTAAGTTGGAAAGTGTTAAAAAAGAGGGAAAAACAATTAGTATTATATAAGCCTTTTTAATAAAAATAAATTTGTATGAAAATAGCATGAAGTGCGTCAGATAAATGCATTCTTAAAATAATCGTTGCATTGACATTAAATGTTTGACATATTCTTATGTAATATTATTCTAAGATAAACATAACATTTTATTAAATGATATAATGTAGTGTTATTACATGAGATAAACATTTTTAAGGATGTATTAATCTACAATTCCATTTTTTTTTTGTTTTATCAATGTGGTTATATTAAGAAAATATTTTTGCATAAAAATTAATTGTAATCATTTAATCATTAAGTTTTCTCTTATCTGTTATCAAAACTACTGTAATGTATTTTCTTAAATAATAAATTAGCCGCACAAGTTAACAACATAAATGCAATTTAAAGAAAGCATTGATAATTCAGTTTTTTGATAAACATTTTAAAAAGTGGATTAGCCTACAATTCAAATATAATTTTGACCAATCAATGTGATTATATTGTAAAAATAGTCTTGCATAAGAATACTACAAGCTGTCATTTAATTATTAAACTTTCTCTTATTGATCAAAAACACTATTACTTATTTTTGAAATTATAAATGTCCTACAAATTAACAACTTAAACATAATTTAAAGAAAGTGGCAGCAAATTTTAAAGATAGAAATTCAAAAAATGTAAAAAGAAATGTGAATTTTAGGTGTTCTACATTATTTTGATTCAAAACAAACAGTGTTAATATTGTTAATATGTCTATTCAATATTAAACAAGGCAAATTCCATCGGCATGATTGAAAATATTAAAACCATAATAGACATTTATATGAGAGAAGAAATATACTGAAGTTAACATATTTTTCTTGTGTTAAAAAATGTTAAAATTTTTAAATGTACTAAAATTCGGGATTAAAAAATGGTTTAAACCAAGCTATTTATTTATAATTTTTTTTCAAAGTATGTGTATCATCGAGATTTAATTATCTAAAATCAAGCTATTTTGTATTAGATTCAAAATCTGTTCCAAATCATTTTTGCAATGGATTTTTGTAATAATGCTAAATAATAATTTAAAATAAAAATTTGCGATTTTAGAGGCAAAAGTAATTTCAACCGTGCACCTTTTCACATAAAAACTTATAAAGTAAAATTCTCAAAGCGTAATCGTATATGTATAACTTAAAAATGTATACAACGTACTCTTGCCTTAAACGGAAAATTTGTATTGTCCACATATTGTAAGGATGCACTGACATTACAATACATGGTGTGCCATCTAAAAAAACTGTCTAAAACGAATTTTTTCCTGAACTTTGCAAGAGTCTTTGCAGAATTAATTGTATACATTAAAATCTGACTTTATGTATGTACTTTATACACATGCATTTCTTGGAGATTATTTGATTAGTCATGGTGAATAGGATGAATCGCGATTAGAAGCGAACATCAATTATTCACAAGAATACAGCTATATTAAATTTGCTCTCAAAACTTTAAATTTTAAATTAATGTCCGAGATTATTATTGGATTCAGAGTTTTCAATAATGATGTTTTCATGATAAATTCAAATCGTGACAAATATTTTATGCTATTTTGTTAGAGGAAAAGGCAATAATAGGGATTATGATATATTTACTGATGCCATTTTCTCAATAAAAGTAAAAATAAACATATTTCTTATATGAATATATCATGTTTAATTGCCTTCAAGAAGAATATCTTGTCCGATAAAATTTACATCATTTTAAAAACCAAGCTATAAAATTCAAAATATTATTCTATAAATTGGTCAAAATAACATTTTCAAAGACTTTTCATTTTATCAGCTTCGATATTAGGCATTCAATTATCAGAGAAAAAATGGTGTCACTTATAAAAACGTCATCAGTAACAATGTGCATTGTTATTTCGAAAACTGCAAATTATTAATATAACTGCATCGAATAAAACTGATCAAAATGTAAATTTCATAATTTTTCTATCAACATTGAATATAACTTATTTTTAATTGCTAAAAGATGTAAAATAAAAAAATCATAAACAGTAAAATAGGTTTTATGAGACTGTTGACGTATGTTTCAGCTCAATCTGAGCCATTATCAAAACAAACAAAAATATTAAAAAATATACGGTCTATGAAGTTATTTGAAACGCAATCATTTAATTTTTACGTACTTTTTAAAAAATTACGTAAATTATTTAAATTTTTTTTTCTTGGATGTTTATTTCCATATTTGTAAGCACGGAGTAACTCGAGCGACAATTTTGGTAGATTATGGATAAATATTATAATAATATAAAAATTATGAAATAATTTACCAAAATTGTGGCTCAATTTACGCCATGGTTATCAGCAGATATGCAACAACAACAAATTTAAGAGACCCTATCTACTAGGTATGTTCAAATGAGAAAGTACGAAACGTCCTAAAAACCAAACCGGTTGAAATTTTAATGGGTAACGTAGTGAGACGTTTTGTGGCGCGAATGGAATGTCAGGCGTGGTTGTGCGCATGCGCGGGCGCCCACGAACGAAGGAGAAGTGAAGCAGTCAGTTGGTTGTCCCGTCCAATTGACGCGGCAGTGCATGTATCACTTCTCACCAGATCGTTCACCTTGTCCATGAGTTCGGTCGTGATTACCGTGTTTGCCTAGCCTGGTCTCGGGTCATCACTCAAACACTCCCGGCCTTCACTAAAACGGGCACTCCACTCACTGACTTGTCGGACACACAGTCACCCCCGTATATGGCCACCATCCGGCGATGAATATCGACTGAAAGAAATCTAATAACACCTTTTCTGCTCTTCAATCGTTGATGTTTGCAATGGGAATGCCATGATGTCTCACACGCACTACCAATTGGACGGGACACACAACCGCCTGATTCTCGACTTCTTCATGCGCGGGCGCCCATGCATGCGCACAACCACGCCGGACATTCCATTTGCGTCCCTAGATGTCCCACTACATATCCCAAAGCGGCATATTCAAATTTCAACCGGTTTGGTTGTTACGACGTTTCGTACCTTTTCATTTGAACACCCCACAATATAATAGTTGAAAATCTATTTACTGTTAATTCATAAACTAAATAGAAACCTATTTTTTTTCATCATCATTAGAATTTCCATGTTTAAAAATCCTCTAATACAAATTTGCTTTCACTTCTGATCATAAGTTGTCAACTTATCAGCAGATATGCAACATCAGCAAATTTAAGAATCCCTATCTAATATAATAATTTAAAATCTATTTACTGTATTTTCATAAACGCTAAATATAGAAAGTAAACCATATATTTTCAGATTTCGTGATGAATATTGTTATTCACGTTGTTTGATCTTCTTACTGCAACCGGCAGCCATTTCAAATGTAAACAAGAACGAAAAATCAAGCGTCAAGCATAGATTATGTAACACTTTCCAACGCTTCCAAAATAATTTTACAAATCATTACCGTTTAATAAGCTGAAAGATAACATCGAAGTAAACAATTTGGAAAACGCATAACATATTTAAAAACGTAATTTCAGGAATTTCCAACATTTATTTCTAACATATACAATATTCGGAAAAATATCTGAATACTTTTATTCAGCCCTGTATATGATCTATAGATTTGTATATATACTACATAGGATACTAAATTTTAGTTTATTTAGGAAACGCTTAGCACAGTTTAAAATTCTCCTTCTGAAGTTTCTGTCAATAAACGGAAATGTGTTTGCGAACTTTTGTGCTTCCCTGTATATGATTTACAGAATTTATACACACAACGCAATAAACAAAAAGTGAGTTAAATTTAAAATCGCGTTTAGTAACTTAAAACGCACTTCCAGGAATTATTGTTAACAGACAGTAGAGAATTCTTTTGTGTGTCCCTGTAAATGAACGATGACTGCTATACACACAATATTCTGTAGTCAGCCTCTTGTAATGCACCTTAGGGATATATATAATATTCAATGCGTTTAAAATAGTGAAACATTATTTAAATAAACCGCAGACGATTTTTCTCCATAGACGTAATGTAACGGATTTCTTTTGACCATCCCTGTAAAGTAACTATTAGGGCTATGCACACCCTATTCCATATTAAGCTTCTTGTAATGCACCTTAGTGATATATATCAATTACGATGTGTTGGAAATTGTGTAACATCATTAAAATGAATCGCAAATGATTTTTCCCCATAGACCGTAATGTAACGCAATTCTTTTGAGCGTCCCTGTAAAAAAACTATAAGTGCTACACACTTCAGTTGAAATAGGGAACATGCTATACATAACGACAATAACATATAAAAGTTGTAGAGCAATCCGAGCATATTTACGGGAGTTAGAGCACGGCCAAACGGCAGACGGCCAGACGGCAGACGGCCAGACGGCAGACGGCCAGACGGCAGACGGCCAGACGGCAGACGGCCATACGGCCATACGGCCAGACAAACCGAAGTCATAAACACTTTTCAACTAGATTGGAAAGTGTTAAAAACGGCTTATGGTCCCGTCCTTCTCGACCGACTGATCAAAGAGTGAATCCTGAATGGCTCGAGTTTGACCCGCGACCAACGAAATACACGTCCGATTCATGACGCTTAAAACATCACACGGAGTGGATCATCTTTACACAGAGATTGGTATAAAGTGGCGCACCCCTCGTTTTATGCCAATTGCCGTGTAAAGATGATCCACTTCTTGAGACTTTTAAAAGTAAAAAACCGTCCATGTATTTCGTTGGTCGCGGTTCGGCACCGTCCCTCGGAATTCGCGTGGCTGATGGTTCTGCAAATAGTTTTCAATCCAGCATTTAGCAACAGTGTGGATTGTTTACCTCATTTGATTATGCAAATTGTACGATGTTTTGTAGTTTCTCCTGATAGGGGAAGTTCGTATATATTCTATAGTTTCTTGTTAGTATTTTGTACGTGATGTTTTACTAATATAGTCATAAAAGATCAGCTGGAATCCTTGAAGTGAATAATTTTTATAAAGTGATAAATTTGCAGTGACTTGGCATCCCTATGTTGAATTTAAAGCTATGAGACAATAAGAAAGTTTTTCATACATTTAGTTTATTTTGTGATCCACGATATCTGATTTTATTTGACCTTAATTTCATTTGAATTTAATTTTTCTAAAGAAATTAATATTTTATAGATACATTTAGTTGTATTTAAGAGCTCTTCAGACATTAAGAGTCACAACCAATAAATATGCTTCAATATTATATCCAATGGTAGAATCTTCTTTTACTGCTGGATTTTTGAAAGCGCGGAATAAAACCGATACGTCTTCTGCTAGTTCCGATGCGAAAGAAAGCCGGGATGTATTATTGAAGTTTCTCAAAAATGAAATCAAAGAAGGTGAAAGAATTAATTTGGCAGTGTCATGTATTGGCTTGGCGAAAAAAAAATGATATAAACTTTAGAAAAAAGAAAAGTTACACTATTTTTGCTAAACATTTACCCACTGCTGCTACTACTCTATGAACAACTTCTTCAAAGCAAACTTTGACACACAATTTCGTTTTTTGCAATGGTAGACATCTGATTACAGAATGTTTTTCGGCACGGAAGATGAGTTTTACTAAGAAGCAGGATAACGTGAAAGACAAAAGGTGCTGTTTTCTATGTTTGGCAACAGGCCATACAATGCAACAATGCAAAGCCATCCTGAAGTGTAATCCTGAAGTTTTAATCTGATTAAAACATGCTTCTGAGACGTGGCAAATTGTCGATAAAAACTTGGAAGAATGATACATTTTTTGCTCAATTCCCAGCGTAAGAAGGAAATTCGTTTTTCAAAGTCACCAAATACGTTTCGAACACACTATTAGAAAATCCACCACTCTCAAGCTGTATATATATATTAGGGTGTTCCAAAAAAATAAATTTTTAAATATTTGGATTCTCACCCCTTAAAAAGTTTCATTTGGGGTACTTAAGATCTCCTTAAAAATTTCAGCTGTAAAAAAAATATATTTAGAGGTCCCTCAATGTCGCCAAAAAGTTTAAAAAGTAGTTTTAATTCCATAATAATTATCAGTTACTTGCCAAACTATTATTTTTTTAATATACATATATATTTTAAGTTACATGCATTTAATATGTTGTTTCTAAAAAATGGGCTCTATCGGTAATATTTAGTATAAAAATACAAGAAAAAATATGAAGAAAATGACTAAAAATGAATATTCAAAATTACAAAATGCAATGTAAAAAAAAAAAATGTTTTACAGCAACATTCACCTGTCAAGTTTATAACCAGACAATAAAGAGGAAACTATTGCATAACGTTATATAAATAACCTAATTAATCATTTTTACATATCTTGAAGATCTTTCTATGCATGTCAACTACCTGCAATAAATGCTGTTTTTGTTCACATTTTGTTGCATCATTAAAACTTTCAATTAATGCTATGCCTCGCTCAGCACAATCATTAACACACGGCAAATGTTTAACAATTTCTCTAGCTTCTTTAAAAGATTGTGTTTCTGGCCATTTCTCAACAGGCAGGCTTAGGAAGCGGTCGTCTATTTTTCGGTATGAAAGAAGCTGTGAGAGATATTTAAGTCATCAAATTTTAAAGGAAGTTTCTTAATTATGTGGAAATTCTTTTTATCACTGATTTTATTAACATATATTTCTCTTTGGCACTCCGAAGTTTTGAAAACAAAGAGTGGCAATTTCTTCGCTTAAATACTAAGAGTGACGTAGAATCATCTTCAGCTCTCATTTTCGTAGTTGTATATCATGCAATCTTTGTATCAGTAAAATGTGGTTTATTGGTGCAGCTACAATAGACTGACATCTGTACCATTATTGAATGTATATGCATATACAACAAACTGATTGAACCTTTGAATGCCTTGAAATTGTTGAGGTGTAAATTGCATTATAGATTCATATCCATCAAACAGTAGTTCAATTTTTAAGGAATAAATGACTTTTGCCTTCCATTGAGCTCTGTGGAGAGCACCTGGTTTCCAAATTATATTGTTCACATCTATTCCAATCATAAGAACGGAAAGATTTAATAGTTCTCTGTAATCATCTCTAAGAGAGTGTTTAGCAACTGTCTGAAGTTGACTCATAATAAAAGTTTTCAAAGTGTCGGATGCTGCTATTAATCATGTTTTTTGACATTTTAGAATGTAGTGGTTCAATTCAATCCATTTTTCTCTAAGTCTTTTAAACATAATAATTTCAGCTCCACTCGACGATCCAACATATACATTAAATATATCTAAAAGTATCACTTCAAATATGATGTCTATAGGCATAGGAAGAAGGTTTCTTCCAGTTTTATATTAAAAAAGAACACATGTTCCTTTGAACTTACCTGTATTTGAGAGAGTTGTGTCGAAACACATATCAATAACCTGAGAATCACATTTTCCTGTCTATAAAAGTTCAGAAGCCGCATTAGCTGCTGCTTCTCCTGTACCAGATAACAGCTTAGGAATTCGAAGAATTTTTGTTCTACTATCTTTGAGAGAGGAAACTAACACTCATAAACGGTCTGCCTTTCTTGTTTCACTTAATAATAAATCAGGTAATAACTTTCCATCCCAATGAACTACTCATTTTGAAGCATTAAACTCCAGTTTTATCTGTTGCGCAGTTTCATTACGTAAGGGTTGACGTTCAAGGTGAACAGTACTTTTTGAACAGTCTGCTTCACTATCACCAGCAGCAGCCATGTTCAAGACAGATTCAAGTAACAATGTTGACTTTCTTGTACTGATATTATTCCTGTCAAAAGGAGCTGCAACTTTTGGTATTATGACAGACCTTCATCTTCGTTCATCTTTACCTGTGTGCTTCTAATGTAAATTTTTTTCTGGTTAATTTTTGCAGCATATTCATCATCAAAGTCTTCTTTAGAGTTTTTACTTTTAGTCTTAGTCTCATCCATTGTTGTTGTAAAAGATGCAGTTGATAAAGCAAAGGAATTTTGAGATGAAGCAGCTTCTTTCGTTTGCTTTGCAATTTTTTTCTGGCGTTCACCTTAAATTTTCTCACGTGTCGAAAGCTTTCTGTCCAGAGATCCAATACAACCTGTCCTAGTTTCTTTTTTGTAGTCCGAGAAATGACCGATCCAATTCATTTTTAATAAGCTGTTCCGAATTAGTGTGTGACTTATGTCAAATAAGATATCCAGATTTTCGCTCTTTGATTCTTTTGGTCTTTTGCCTTATTCCTTCTTCGAATTCTCATTAAGCCTACTTGTTTCCCATATAAATCTTTTACTTTTATAAGATATGTTGCTTATGTCTTATTGGCAAACTTAATTTTCCCCAATGTGGTACAATGTTATTGTATACAAGAACAGCACTATCACTTATTGAAAGCTTCTTAGTAGGTACGGTGAATGTACATAAAATTAGCAGGTGTGCAGCTTTTAATTATGTTTTTATATTAAATCATGCTTTTTATTTTTTTTTTTTGTTAAAATAGATACTAAAAATGTATTAATAATGGAAATAAAATACATAATTGATCAACACTTACACTTCTGATTAAAATTCCATATTTTTACAAAAATCAGTGAAATTGTGTGACCTTGAGGGACCTTTTAATCTTTTCCAACTGAGCTCTAACTTCATATATTTTAATAATAGGAGTAGAAAAAACTTTTTAGAGGGTGAGAAGCACCCTTTTAAAAAAAAAAAAAACATTGAATTTTGGGACACCCTAATATATATATATATATATGTATATATAATATAAATTTTAAATCAAATTATAACTTACAATCTCGTATAACAAAAATGATCGAAATGTACATACATATATATATATATATATATATATATATATATATATATATATATATATATATATATACATGTCTGTGTGTGTGTTATTTTTTTCTTAAAAATTAATTGTTATTTACAGTTTGTCTCAAAATTTTAGGTACAACCAGAAACTGTTATTTATTAAACAATAACAAAATTAAACAAAAACATATTATTTACATATTAGATTCTATAAAATAATTCAAATAAATCATATAAAAAAGAATAAATGGGTACATTATCCTAACTTAGATAAAACAATTATAAAAATATGTATCTACAGGGTGTATCTGAAAAAGTGGGCAAAACTTTACGGGTGATAGAACGCAGCTATACGAGCAAATTTTGTCATAGAATGTCTGGTCGGAACGCAAGCGGTGAGAAGTTAAACGGTACGTTTCCACTGTCGCAGTTAAAGAATTAACACAAGAATGAGAGGAGTTACATCAGAAAAAAAATTATTAACAGCAATGTAATTAATGTATATGCTCAAAGAAATTGCTCAAAAGATCTTCCGCCCGTTGTAATGCACGCTTCACACCTGCGGGATAGGGACAGACGCACATTTGCGAATACACCAGGCATTTCCCGAATATTCCCGGCAACAACGGCAATCCTTGCGACTAGATCCATATCGGTTTCAATGGGGCACTCGTAGATTAGCTTTTCATATGGCCCTACAGGAAAAAGTCCAAACACGAGAGATCCGTCGATCTTAGTGGCCAAGCTATGGGATCACCCTGACCAATCCATCGCCCTGGGAACGTTTCATCTAAAGTGTTCCGCACATCCCAGGCAAAGTGTGCAGGCGCACCGTCGTGTTGAAACCACATTCTTGACCTGATGGGGGTTGGAATCGGACGCAGCAGATCCGGCAACACCTCTCGTCGGAATGTGTCATACCATTTACAACGCCACCTAACGGCTCCCGCGGCCATACATTCTACGACAAATATGCTCGTATAGCTGCGTTCTATCGCCCCGAAAAGTTTTGCCCACTTTTTTCAGATACCCCGTGTATGCATTGTCTCTCCAATCCACAAGTGCAATACTTCATTTTATAGGTCTTCAAGTGGCCTTTCCATTCCCATAAATTATCATTTTTGCGCCCCTGGCCCCTCTTTTAAACTTTTAATTAAATCTTTTAAATCTTCAATCTTGCCCTCAGCATACTCGAGTCGCATATTGTCATGTAGGTAATTACAATCTACATCTTCCAGTATTACTACCTTACTCATCCAGTGACTCAGGGGCGCAGGGCGCCTTCTCTTCCCGTCCTCGGGCCAGGTCTTTCTTTAAACCTCAATAAACTCTAATTTTAAATGCTCAGATCGCCCTGTCTTCCCTATTCGCATGGATTTTTTGCGGGCTTTCCGATTCCGGAGCCCAACTCAAGCTCAGACCATCAGGGAGGGCCCTGGGGCCCCCTTAGGGCCAAATTAAAATTTGCTCCAATCCACAAGTGCAATACTTCATTTTATAGGTCTTCAAGTGGCCTTTCCATTCCCATAAATTATCATTTTAGCGCCCCTGGCCCCTCTTTTAAACTTTTAATTAATTAATTTTTTTTTTTTTTTTTAAATAAACATCATTATTGCCCTCATCATACTCAAGTCGCATATTGTCATGTAGGTAATTACAATCTACATCTTCCAGTCTTACTATCTTACTCATCCAGTCACTCTGGGGCGCAGGGCGCCTCCTCTTCCCGTTTTGGCCCTTGGCACCACTTTTAATCTTTAATTTAATTTTTTTTTAATCTCAAATTATTGCTCTAGCATACCCCAGTAGGATATCATCTCAAAGGTACTTTTATTTCACACCTATTACACCTTTTATTAAAATCCTTTTATCATTTTCCAAGCCCCAGGCATCATTTTAAATCTTTTTATAAATTCTTAAAGTTCTTTTGAACTATTTTCACTCATACAAGTGCTGCATATCTCCGAAAAGGACTTTCAATTCCTCTTCCATTATCATTGAACAAAACTTTTCTCACGCCACTACCATAATATTTTCATGTTCAAGCCCCAGTTCCCATTCTTAAACTTTTTTAATCATTTTAAACTTTTATCAAAAATTTCTCAATTATCAAGAGTAGCATATCTCCATAAAGGGAATTCAATTCCCCATACATTCATCCTGGAACAAAACTTTTCCACACATTCTACGGGCGCAGGACCCCCCAATTATCTTCCTCATTTGATCTCCATCCGACAACAACTTGTAATAAACATCTCTACCTCCTCTCATCAATTCTTACCGATCATTATAAATTCGCATAGATCTCATAGTAGACATCCCACTCCGTTACCACTATCAATTTACCTTCATATTCAAGACCCTGATCCCATTATTAAACTTTTTAAAATTTTAAACTCTTTTTCAAAATTTCCCAATTTTCAAGAGAAGCATTTCTCCATAAAGGAAATTCAATCCCCACCCATTATTCCTGGTACAAAACGGTTTCACCCATTCTAAGGGCGCAGGGCGCCCCATTCATAAAACTTATTATATATACCTATAAATATCAAATTCTCTCACCATCCCTAGTAAGATATCTTTATCACGGATATTATTTTATAACTTATTCATTTTATTGGCAATCTCTGGCTAAATGGCGGACACTCCTCATTCTACATTGTCACAAAAGGGCATTGACTATCTTCTAATTTCTCAAATTATCCCTATCTCTTCCAAAATACTTACAGGCAATTGTTAAATTTAACTCTCATCCCTGCAAAATTTTACCTAACATATCTCATGTCTCATCGACATCGTACAAATATTTTATCACCATTAAGCTGGGAAACACCCAACAATATGGCAGCTCCCTCCATAATCAATGCCCTTTTCTCATCTCTTCAAACTCAATTCAATTAGCTCATGCCTCATCTATTATACATAACCTCGGCTGGTTCATTTTCCTCATCCAATCTTAAGCCCATAAGGCACTCTTTCCTTCATAGTATAGTTAATGTCAATTACCACCTCCTAAGAGTATCATACTCAATTTAAAAAAAAAAAAAAAAAAAAAAAAAAAAAAAAAAAAAAATTCAATCTTATTTAATCAATGTAGCCTTCAAGGCACTCTAGTACTAATTGTTGCTCACTAGATCTCATAGTTTGTTTTATCTAGTCATTCTCCCCAACCCTGTAGAGTTTTCAAACTCATCCTCATCTTAATTACCTATTTATTTCAGTTACATTTTCCCCTTGTATTTATGCCCCACCAGTGGCTGAGAGGTTGTGCTCTCGAAGCTGGTAGACGGGAGGTACTGGGTTCGATCCCAATCGCGCCCGTCGGCCTAATCGTTCGGAGTTTTCGTGGTTTTCTTCGAGCCGTGGATTTATCCATGCGTAAATACGGATTAGGTTCCTTTAGAAAGACCCCCACGAAGGGCACTCCCCCCGGGCCTATATCCCTAGTGTAGATAATTGGCCGTCCATAATCAACCCAACCCAACCCCTTGTATTTACCGGAGAGAGCCCCCCCACAAACCTCTAGCTCTATATTGAATTTATTGAATATATTATAAACTAGTCTATGATAAGTAATAGTACAGAGTAAAAAGGTACTAATAGTTAAGAATGTCAGCATCAAATGACAAAAATAAAGGGAGCGACTCAGCTGATCGTGATTCCTCAGATCACATAGACAGTGATACGGACAATATCACATCGGAACAAATCTCAAATAAACCAGAAAAAATAAAATCAAAATCAAGAAAATCTCTCAAAAAAGAATATCCAAAATACCAACAATCTATGGCAAAGTACATGTCACCGTCAGATCTCTTCCAAGTCTACATAGCATTCACCAAACGGAAAATAGCTGGAGATGCAGAGGAAGCAAAACACTATGCCGATGAACTATTTGACAGACTGGATCAATTAGAAGGAGACGTAGCAGATCTAACAACGGAGCTCAATATTCACAAAAATAATGAAAAAGAAAAACAAAAGAAAATTACAGAACTCCAAAGACAACTAGAATTAAAATCGCTGCTGGAGGAAGATATTGGAGTTAACCGGGAAAAGGAAGTTGATAAAAATCAACTACAAACAGCACAAACTACAATCAAACAAATGACAAGACAAATAGAAGGGCAAACAATCGAAATCAAAGAGATATACTCACAATTAACGGAGAAAGATAAGTTACTAGAAGAACTGAAAAACAAACTAATAAGCGAATCAGAATAATATCTGAAATATAAGGAAAAGTTGAAGAGATTGCAAGAACAGCAAACAGAAGAAAAAAAGAAAACAGAAACCACACAAGCAGAAAAAGAGAGAGAATTCCTAAAATTACAAGAGGAAATAAAGTCAATGTCAACAACAATGAAAAGATTAAAAGACCACCTAAAAGAAAATGTAGAAGCAAACCGCTCATTGACAGACGAGATCAACAAACAAAGAGAAGAACTAACTAAAATCACGGAAGAAAAAGAACAACTAACAATCAAGCAAGCAACAATTCATAAAAAAGCAACAAATCTATCAGAGATGGAAGCGGGAACAAGAGACAGTTACATAATACATTTACTGCAACAAATGGAATTACAGTCTGAAGAAATTAAATTAAAGGACAAGTGGCTGCAAGACAAAACCGAAAACCTAAATCTTATTAAAAACATGTTCCAACACATACAAAATAATACTCATCAAGCACAAACAGAACAGCCAGATATTTGCCCACAAATCCAAGAACAACATCCCGTCACCTCGCAAAACGAAACTCATCACGACCAACCAGCAGAAAACGGAACACTCCCACACTCCAGAACAGAAAGACTTTCAAAATCTGCAGTTATTGTCAAAATAAATCAGAGCACAAACTTAACAATATACACAATCAGAGACATGCTCAACAGAAAACTAAAAAACAAAATTGACACTAGCAACCTCGTATGCTCCCTGAATAACAAAAGAACATGCCTGATAATTCAAAATAAAACAGAAGAAGATATCTCACTATTAGCAGACAAAATAAACGAAATAGAAGGATTCCATGACATAGCGACTGCAGAATTCAAGGGCCCAAAGAGAATCAAAATAATAGTCCTCGGAATTCCATCAATATGCACAGAAAAGGAAACCATACGCAAGATTGAAAAGGAATTCTACAAGCCACCGGAAATGGAAATCTTTAAATCGACCCGCGACAGAAATCAAAAAACTTACCAAATCACAATAGAACTTGAAGAACCATACGCACTATCACTAATAAGAAAAGGCCACATACTCATGGAATTTAACCAATGCAAAATAAACAGATACTTCCCCATAATAAGATGCAATAAATGTCAAAGATTCGGGCATGGCCACACCTCATGCAAGAGCAGAGAAACCACTTGCGCATATTGCACAAAAAACCATGACTCGGAATCATGCCCAATTAAAAATAATCCCAGACTACACAAATGTATAAACTGCAGTAGAAACCCAGAAAACAGAAACAAAACTATACCTCATCACGGCGCCAGCTCCAACAAGTGCGAAATCTTTCAATATTATCTACAGCAGAGACACTCAAACAACAGCTCCATCAACATAAATTCTAACATTCGACATACCACCAGACAATAACACCTACTACCAAAATAACCCTACATCTAAACAAGAAACAATAAAAATAACGCAAATCAATCTCAACCACTCCAGTGCTGCCCACAGCCAACTGCTAAAGTACACAACAGAAAACAACATAGATATTGTACTAATTCAAGATCACCACCGAACAAACAATAAATTCACAGGTCTGCCAATAGGATATTCATTTTACAGCTCCAGTGAAAACACAGCAGGAATCCTCATCTGCAACCCAACAATAATACACATAATGATCAAACAATTCCCAAATAGCGTATTCATCAACATCAACACCAAAGAACACCACATCACCCTAGGCTCACAATATTCTGCCCCCTCCGGTGACATGGAAAAGGATATGGAAGACTGGACACAAACATTCCCCTCAAACCAAAACCTGCTGATAGGAGGTGACTTCAACGCACATCTACAGGCATGGGGCTATAGAAGGAACAACATGAGAGGAGAAATCCTTCTTGACTACATAGCCCTAAACGAGCTATATATAATTAACGATCCGGACGCCGAACACACATTCTATCAAGCGGGCAAAAAGGGCAACCCTGACTTAACTCTATGTGGAAATAATATTCGAGATTCCATAGACTCCTGGACCGTAGATATCGACAACCCATCACTCAGCGACCATAGATATATAAACTACACAATTAAAGCAGAACGATCCCTACGAAACCAATACAGATACAAAACTAAATACAATAGCTGGAAAAAATTCAATGATATCTTCAAGAACTATACAGAAAACCTAATTCAAGCCCTACAATCAATACATACAGCAGAAGAATTAGACAACTGGCTAGAAGATTTTCACAATATAATATCAACAACAATGCAACTAACATTAAAGAAAAAACGCCTAACACCCGAAATTAAAATAAGATGGTTTAACCAAGCACTCAAGACTCAACGAAATAAACTAAAAGCACTACAACGACAACATCTCCGTAATCCAGAAGACACCAACATATCCAAAAAATTCAAACACGAAAGAGCAAAATATAAAATAAATCTAAAAAAAGCAAAATCAAACTCATGGCAGACATTCTGCGAAAACACAAAATCAAACTACGGCACAGCATTTAAAATAATAAAAGAAAAATACCTAAAAAACACAGACCTCATACACACGGTTCTCGAATCGTCTTCCTACACAGACAACTTCCACGACATCCAAAGATCGCTAATCGAACACCATTTCGGCGGAAACAGACCGCCAAAAATTCACAGCTTCATCAACAAAGACACAATCTCTGAAGAAGTGTAAAACAACTACAAAATAACCCAAAGGGAGCTCAAATTCTGTGTTCACCAACAGGACAGTAAAAAGGCCCCCGGCTTCGATTTAATAGATGCAAGAATCATAAAAAACCTGCTAAAAGAATTTCCCAATCTCCTCCTACAAATATACAATAAGTGCCTGTCCATGGGACATTTTCCCTCTATCTGGAAAAAAGGAGTCCTAATCTTCTTCAGGAAGAAAAATAAAGACCCAACAGCTCCAAAATCATACAGACCCATCACATTATTACCAATGATGGGAAAGGTTCTGGAGCGCATCATCAAACTTAGAACGATGACAATATTAGAATCACAAAACCAACTACACAGTGCACAATTTGGCTTCCGGGAGGGTAGGAGCACGTCAGATGCCCTCCGAGCTCTGGAGACAAAGATCAAATCATATAAAACAACTCACAAATACTGCGGAATCATCTCTTTTTACATAGAGGGAGCCTTTGACTCCATCGACTGGCTAATAATCTCAAAAATTATCGACGACTCCCCTCTCCCACAATATCTAAAATATATTTTAAAAAACTATATAAGTGAAAGATTTGTTGGCATGAACGGATATGACTTTATCGAGTGGATCTCCACATTCAAAGGTTGTCTCCAGGGATCATGTCTTGGACCAATGCTGTGACTATTGATAGCCAACCATATAATTAAAAATTTTAGTCCGTTTGACGAGGACATGGTCGTATATGCAGACGACTTCATGATCCTGGTTAAAGAAAATACCCGTGCTGCATTAGAATCCGATGGAAACAAAAAAATTAAATTATTCCAATCCCTCTGTTTAGAACTAGGCCTAACTATCTCAGCTACAAAAACAAAAGCAATGCTATTTGGAAAAGACAAAAATTTACTAACTAACCGCCACCCTATATTTAAAATCAATCAAACTAGCATACAAGTAATTAAAAATATAACCTACTTAGGCCTAGTTTTAGATTCTAAGCTTAATTTCTCTGATCATTTAACCCAACTAAAGACAAAAATAAACAACTTCATTCTAGGTTTTAAAAGACTAAAATTCTTTAATGGGGGCATTCGACCACAAATTCTAAAAACTTGGTATAAAACAGTCATACTACGACAAATAGCCTACGCTAGCGACATTTGGTTCCCCAACTTAAAATACCATGGCAAACGTCGATTGGTCTCAATTCAACGATTAGCCTTACTAGGCATAATCCGAACATACAGAAAAATTTCAAACGACGCCCTACAAATACTAACAGGAGTGGCCCCAATCAATATCTTTATACAAAATGAATTCCATTACAACGAAGTAAAAAACGGAAACAGAAACTTACAAATTGGGGAGACCCTTTATCAAAAAGATAATCTCATGCTCAAGACCCCCACCTACGAATTCCCTAACTATTTTAAACTCCAAAACTTAACAATAAACGACAACTTAGACCAAATACAGGAACAAAACTATAAACTAAAAATCTACACAGACGGCTCACTAATGACGACAGGCACAGCCAGTGCATTTACAGTACTACTTAACAACCTTTTTATCCATGACCACTCCATTCGCCTTAACGATAATAATTCAATTTATCAAGCAGAACTATATGCCATTAAAGAAGCAATAGATTGGTTTTCAAATTCAAACCACACAGAAGCCCTAATCCTAACTGACAGTAAATCATCTTTAGACGCGTTAAAACTCCAATTCCCCCGCAACTACATAATCCAAAAAATTTATTCATCCCTTTTATCCATGCCAACAAAATTAATAACAATAACATGGGTTAAATCCCACATTGGAATAAAAGACAATGAAAGAGCAGACCAACTTGCTAAAAACGCGGTAGAGTTAGACCATTATGAGGAAAAAATAAACCTTAAATTTCCAATTAGCAAGATCAAAAACTTTTTCAAAAACAAAACAATAACTGACTGGCAATCAGCTTGGGACGCCTCACCCAAAGGAAAAGACACTAAATTAATAATAAAAACAGTCAATCCTAACTTTATTTGTAATACCCTCACAATGGCCTATTACCTGAGTGGTCATGGCAGCTTTCCAGCCTACTTATTTAAAATTAACAAAAGAACTTCTCCTAACTGTCCCTGCAATAGGGGCACAGGTAATGTCACTCACTATATATTTGGTCAATGCCCATTAATGCCACACCATTTTAAATTCAACAAAAACAAAACTTTAAGAACAAATCTCAAAAGCACCATCCTTGACCCATCAAACAATCAAAAACTAACAGATAACTATAATAAACTAAATGAATTATTCTCATTTATTTACAAAAAATTATAAAGCCCAAACTACCATAACTCCAAGTATAATACTTATGTCAAACCCATGGTTACTGCGTAACCATAGGGTACATTATTGCCCAACTAACCGATACCCAATATTTGTAGTGCTCACATCTCACATTTCAATGTACAATATATCAAGTATCTCCAAGAACCAATAGGCTCGCCCGAATGCGGGCAGTCTAATGTGCATTATTGTAAAAATTCACTATTCTTTATTCATCATATCTCATAATTTATGTATTAAAAAATTACATTTCATAGGCCCCCCCGAATGCGGGTAGGCTAATGTGCATTACTGTATCTAACATACTATTAATATATTTTGAATAAATCATCACAGACGGTCGGAGGACTGACCACTTACCTCTCATGCTGTTCGAGGGCCTTGACAGAGTTACGCTTCGAGGTTTTTTAAGCCTCTTCCATTGCTTTCGGGGCCCGGCCTCTGGCTGAGACCAAGCTAGTGGTGGATTTGTTCTTTACCCTCTGGACATTCATAGCTCTAAGCCGAAAGGCGGGTTGTCCGGAGTGGGAGATTACTGTATGCATTGTCTCAAAAGTTTTGGCACTTTGGGAAACAACACATTATTTAACAATTGGGCATGATGTTATTTATTAATAGTATTTACTGGTTTCGGATAACTTTAAATAATCGTATTTCCATTGAAACAATTATTATTGAAATATTATTGGTGTCTTTTGTATTGGCCACTTTTATCTATATTACCCTTTGTCATATATTGCTTCTCATTCTTGTATAGTTAACATGTTAAGATACTCCAAATGTTCTCAATTAGGTTTAAGTCTGGACTTATCTGAAACATTAACATTTCGTGCGTAAAGCTACTGTTTTGTATTACGAGAGTTGTGGATTGAAGTACTTTGATGCTGAAGTCTTCACTCAGAACATACTATGACGTCACCAATTGGAAGTAGATGCTACTCTAATATCTCTTGATACTTTTTTTAATTTTGTTTCTCATGGGAATCCAAAAAAGATTTGGCCATTAAAACGATTGCCCCTCCCCCAACCATCAGATACATACCACCTTGTTGTCTACTAAATAAAGTATGTGGCTGTTTCCTGAAGTCATGCCAGTAGGAATTACAGCCATCAGGATATCCATATTCCACTTATTTTCGTCACTCAATAATACGGGTAACCATTTGTTCCTGTGCGACATCTACTTTCAAAAGCTCCATTCATTCTCTCCTGTTTATGGTGTGATTTTTGGCGCGCTTAAAAAGAAACTTCTTGCAGTCTCTTATGCGTTTACACTATAAAAAAATATTGCAGAATGACAGAAAAAAACTGTCAATTTTGGCGCCAGTGGAAAATCGTTTAATTTACAGATAATATCTGTATATTTTCATTAAAACAATTTTTTCTGTAAAAAATATAGATCGTGTCTGTCAAAATTACAAAATCAACTTCTTTTTACAAGAAAAAAAACTGTTTTTCTTTAAAAAAAAAATTTCTGAAAAAAATACAATAAGTTTCAGTCAAAATTACAGTTTTTTTCTTTACAGTTTTATTGTGTCCTTTGAGATATTGACAGTGAGATTAGTTTTTATTTAGCTTATGGTAATGTTTCGTTCTGATACCAAATCTTCAAATTTTTAAATAAATCTGAACACTTGTTACGCGTATCCACTCGCATTTTTGTTTTCGGATGAAATTGTTATTTCTAGCAAGTACCCGGTCTATTTCTCACTTTGAAAGATTTAAAATTCCGGAATTTTCAATAACGGGCTTAGTTTTCGCTTTCAGCTTAATTTTGTTTTTTATTTCCTCTTTTGTGGATTCCGTAGCTAATTTTCGACACATTAAATAAACAACTGAAATTGAGTATTCGCTGTTATATTGCTCAGGTAGAAGGGTTGATTGGTTAGAATGGTTGCCTGGTCAGAAACAATCCAGAATTTGTTAAAATTTGTATAATGTGCCAAAACTTTTGAGACAGTTTTTTTTTTTGTTTAACAAAAGTCAAGAAATACGTATATTTCAAATAAATAGTGATGATGCAAACATTCTAATATCTCTACTAGGTTTCATTCCAATTACATTTTCAGCATTTATTATGAAATTATTCCAGATATTTCTCCTTAAAATTTTATTATCATATTTCTTTGTGTGCCTAAACTTTTGAGACACAATATATCATCTCACTATTAAACTCTACATACTAAAATAATGAAAGACGCAATTATGTGTATTTTAAAAACATCCCCAATTTATGTTTATTACACAGTAACAATTCTTTTGTTTCTCATTTATACCGTCCAAATCTCTTATTATATTCACCTTATATAACTGCCTTCAACACAAGTATTCAAGCAATATCAATTTATCCTAACAGAATATTTCTGGAATATATTGAAATTCAAATTGATCCACATTCTCAGGATAAAATCTTTATTCCATGAATTGTCACATCTTTCGAGTGAATACTTTTAAGGCTTTTCACACAAATATTTCTATAGAATGTGAGTTATTTGAATAATAAGTCCCGTTTTTCTCAGAATAATTCTCACAGAATAGAATTAAGATGGAAACACATTTGAACGGTAATTTTCAAGAGGTAATACACTGCTCAAAACAATTAGGGGAGTACATGGTTTTAATGAAATTACACAAATGCTTACACCAATATGTAACTTAAATTAAAACATCCATAATTTAAAGCGTAGCAGAAAACCGAAAAATAAAACTTCATATGCAAATCATAGTTCATGGTATAAAAAAAAACAGAAAAAGGAGATAAGTGCAGAAATCAGGATTTCGCAGAAATGTCTGTTTCACTGTCTCAATTGCGAAATTCAATTGCTCAGATTTTGTTTTGAGAAAATGTGATTTGAAAATGTCACATCAACGCGATTTACCGGAATCCATGACTTGGCGTATTAGAGAGAGACTTGAATCCGGGCAAACACAACGAAGTGTAGCGGACGTTGTTGGAGTTGCATGAAATGTCCTTGCAAGGCAGTGGAATCGATTCCAAGAAACAGGAAATGTTTGATGTCAACCAGTGCAAGATCGATCACGTGCACCACAGCAATTGGCGACCGATATAGCCTGTTAACAGCTCGTCGAGACGGAAAAGGGGATGCTACTCAGCTGCAAAGACAGTAGCTCTTGGCAACACGACGAAGGGTGTCCAGCCAAACAGTGCGAAATATGCTTTATCAGGGTGGTCTCTACGCACGTAGGCCAATGATCTGTATTCCGTTAACCTCAATCCACCGTGCGGCCTGAAGAAGGTGGGCTGCTGAACATCAAGATTGAAAGCAATGGACTGGAGTCAAATGCGGTTTACAGACGAGTCCCTATTCAGTCTGAAGTGTGACACTCGACGTGTTTTGGTATGTAAGGAAAGGGGCACTCGAAATAACCCCACATTCGTTCATGACAGATCACATTACAGATGAAGTGGGTTTATGGCATGGGCTAGAATCAGCATAAGTGGGCGTACGGACCTGCATATCATTTGAAATGGCACTGTGCCGACCCAAAGGTATGCAGGCGAGATACTGAGACCTGATGTCGTACCTTACGCTTCATCCATGGTTATTCCTTTGTTTTCATGCATGATAATGCCAGACCGGATGCAGTTCGTCTGGTGGAGAACATGGTTGAAGCTGAAACAATACAGCGTATGGAATAGCCAGCATGCTTTCCTGACCTGAATCCGATCGAGCATGTTTGGGGCACACTCGGACGACAAATTGCAGCGAGACGAATGCTTTCTTTTATTGTCTGGGACAAGGATATTGAAATTCTTGAAGAGTAGAACAGTATTCCCCAAAGTCTTATCGATAACCTCATCGCATCCATGGAAAATAGGTGTGCAACAGTCTTACCTGTTCGAGGGGAACACACGCCGTATTAAACAACTTGCATCATTGATAAACAATACTTTTTTTTGTCATTTTCATGTAAGCAAATTGTTCCCCTAAACCATCTTTTCATGTTCTTTCCATACTTTCAAAGAATTAAAGCTCCCTTACAATTTTTTTGCGTCTTTTTTTTCTGTATTGCGCATTGATACACGTGTACTCTCCATTTTATACCCATGCATGGCTGTCTCGCACGGTTCTCTTCTCTTCTTTTCTTGCTCCTCTAATTATTTTGAGCAGTGTATTTAGAGGTAAGAAGAGAAAATATGCTATTGTACTCTCAGAAATTGTTGATAGTGAAATTACTACTAACATTTAGAGGAGATAGTGTTTCCATGATATAATCTTATTATTAATTAAACCATCATCTACTGATAATTTAAAATTGCGGTTGTTAGATGGTAAACCAGTCTTAAATATTTGGAATGGCGAGAAAAATGTTTTTTTTTTTGTTATTTTTATTTTATAATCTTTGAAACTTTAAGAATGCCGTACAGTTGTTTCGATAGAAAAATTCATAATATGGCGGCTTTGCGAACCGCAGACGCAGACCTGCACGGTAATAACTGCGAAGGTAAAACTTTTAACACAATTCTCTCGAAACACTGTTTTTCAACAGTGTTTTCACGATACATTTTCAACACAGTAACGGATTTACATATTTTTCTTTTAAATAAAGGAAACCAGTGAACCCATGTGAGGATTTCACACTGCATTCTAATAAATTTTAGCTATATCTAATATTTTTAAGATGCAGGTTTAAACTCCAAAGAAAAATTTAGGATTTAAAATATCTGCAAACTACATTAGCCAGAATATCGTATCATTTATACCACCAAATTTACAGTAAATGCCGATCGAAGAATCGAAGATAGCAACAGACACGCGCGAGAAAAAATAAATAAACAATCGTATTATAACTGCATTAGAAGATAGCGTCTTTCGCTTTTTTAGAAACATATAACAAAGAAAAATAAATTGGATGAATTTAAAATACAATTTAATCTAATATAACAAAGCATACTTTTTATTCTACACGTCAAATACCACTGCTTCGATCAATCGATGGTGTCTTTTCTTCTAAACACTTCAATTTCCAATTTTCGTTTTAAACATAAATATAAAATAAATCCGTGTGGAGAAATCATACTTTATCTCTTTTGTACTATTTATTTTTTTATAATAGTTGTTGAGCATCCTATAATGCGGCATTTTATTTTTGTGGCAACACTAATTTGAGGAAAACCTTTCATTTCATTTATGAAAACAATGCCGATTTATTATTTAACTAACAGCAATTTTTAATCAAGAAATATGTTTTATCGAAATGTAAGTGTACTATGTCAGAAGCCGCTTCAAAAACCTTTCGAATGATACCTCATTCGTTGTTGTGGGTTTAGTAAATTCATAGAAAAAGAGATGTTGACAACAGAAGCAAAATATAGGATTAAATTCTCTACAAATTATACCTAAGAAACAAACAAACACATTTTTTTTCAAGTTATAATAAAAAGTATGCTTAATTTTTAGAAACTTTCAATTATTTGTATTATTTTTATTTTTTACAAATTGTTGTTTGTGTTTTCAGATATAGTAATCGAGGTACAATGTAATAAGCAGTATGAAAAAGAAATCAAGACCCAAAATTTAGAACATGGACTTCAAAATTGTGGCGAAACTAGTTTTGCAAGATAATTTTTGTTATTTTTATTATTATTATTTTTTTATTATTGGATTTTTTTTCTACAATTAAAAAAAAAAAAAAAATTATTTCTATGAAATACAAATAAAAAATTCAAAAACAATTAACAGTCCAAATTAATTAAAATTTCCCTAATCCCCGATCAAATGTCAGATAATTTTCGTCATTTCAAAACTTACTGGTACATTTAATGAGAAGACACTTTGAAAAAAAAAAGTATATACATTTAAAAGGAAGTACGGACCATTTCGGGATAGGCCATTCTTTTATTTTTAATAATATTTATTACTTTAAAAATAGATCTATCACTTTTTAATATCATACAAAGTCATATTTATTTTTATTAATAATAAAGTGGATAATAAAATAATAATTAAGCAGGCGTCATAATCTTAAATACACAACTTGTTTCACGTATTTAACTATCTGCTAAGTCAATGTTTTGAAAAGGAAAGCATTATATAAAAAGTTACTGTAATTACCACCCAGATATAAATAAATTTCATCAAACATTATAAATTATAAGTAATAAACTACGCAAATGGAAACAAATATTAGCAAAATTTTTATTAAATCACAGATTTCGAAATTATCCATACATGTAAAAATCTGTCGAACCCAAGTAGCACAAAAGCGTTGGGCCAACGTTGGCTAATTGTTATTCCACGTTCGTGTACAGTAAGAAATGTCCGCCTTGCCGTACCATTAGCAAACAAACAAAAATTTGCCAACAAAGGTCCAATATCTAAAAAGGGTGGATTTAACTTTATGCCGTTATATTAAAAATAAATTAACAACGTGAAATAGCACAAATAAAAATATATAAATTGGCAAACAGCTGTTTCGGAGCCCCTAAAGCCCCCTCATCAGTGCCAATTCAAAAGATTAAAACCCGATTTAAAATTTTAAGCCTTGCAAATATGCGTCTTTCGCATGCGCCAAGATTGAATCTTGGCGCGTGTGAAAGACGCAAAAAGCATATCGTCAAAAGCATACCGTTTTAAAAAGCATATCGATCACGATTACCTAGTTTATTTTGCATACATTATTATCAAGTATATGGCTTTAAGACTATTGTAAACCATTAAATATTTTACTACATGCATTCATTTATTAAGAAAATACAAAATAAACATCAATTACATTCTTTTTCGCAGTATTTTTCAAAAAGACTATTTGTACAAAACTGTAAATATTTTATTTTTCAGCTATAACCTAAACGTTTTGAATCTAAAACATTAATTTGAAAATTTGGAATATATTTCAATATATTTTTTAACTTAATTTATAAAAATCATTCAAAATATTTTTCAATAAAAGTTGACACTTTTATGGAATTGCCCTTGTGCTATTTCACGTTGTTCATTTATTTTTAAAAGGTCCAATAGTTGTCTAACCGTTCGCTGCTCAGAATCCTGATCAGGTACGCTCCAAATTAAAGGGATCTCTACACCTACCATGTCTCAGCTATTCCCTAACCTTCCATTCCCTATCCTGCCATTTCCCAGTGGTTTCCACAAACTGCCAAAGACAGGGAAACAAACAGTGCTACTTGGAAAAATTCGAACTGTCATTCTTTGCGCACCGAAAAAAATCTGCAGCACTTGATCGACAGATTTTAAAAGCTGATAAAATGTTTAAAGTAAATTTGCGTCAAATTCGTAAACACAAAAACGACACGCTGTGTTGAAAGTGGAAGGAGGCGGCACGTGCTGAAACGAAATTAATGATGGTTTATAGCAGAGGTTCCCAAAGTGTGCTCCGCGAGCCCTTGGGGCTCCGCCTATACTTTTCAGGGGCTCCGCGGCGTTCCAGGAAAAAAAAAAACATGAAAGAAATTAGCATATTACAAGGGAAAATTTTTCGAAAGTATGTAGGAATTTTTGTGTGCTTGTGTGTGTGTGTGTGTGTGTGTGTCAAAAAATAATACATTTAACACTGGGTTTAAAAATATTATACATATACTTTTTAAAATCATATAAAAATTTGCATTATACATGTATATATTTTCTATATAATATTTTTGGTTTGAACTACTTTATTTTATGTTTCTGCATTTAATGGGTTTTAAAAATTCGATTCAAAATACGCTACAAGAAATAGTATTCTGAATTGAATGCACAGCGTGCATCGAAAGAGCAAAGGCACGCCAGTGCTAATATCTCGGCTTGCCGAACAAGGGAGAACAGTTTTGTTCTTTGGAGCTCCGACTATTCATATGTTTATACTTAGTTCTTTTTTGTTTAGTAACCAGTGCAAAACAATTCAACCACATTTTTCACATTAAACTTTTATACGTTATTGCTCGTCACACTTTGTGCAGAATTAAAAAAAAAACTATCTGCATTTAATATTTGTATATTTTGTACTACTGTGGGCAAAAAATAGTAAGACTTTGTTCATAATTTTAAAATTCTTAATTTATTCTTCCAAATCTATTTCGTCCCCTTAAAGTAATCCCCCCTGGCCCCAATACACTTGTGCCAACGTTTCTTCCAATCCTCGAAACAGTTGTTAAAGTCAATTTCCGGAATAGCCTTCAATGCGCGTAGCGATTCACGTTTAATGTCTTCAATTGACTCAAAACGGAGTCGGTCGTCTCAAACGACCGCTCCCCGGAGCGGTCGTTTGAGTTTGGTGAATAGTCAGAAGTCACACGGAGCAAAATCAGGCGAATACGGTGCTTGCGTCACGATATTGGTTGAAAATTTGGCGAAAAACTCACGAAGAATTAAGGCAGTATGCTACGGTGCATTATCGGTTTATCTTTCAAAATGGTTTTCACTGATTCTTCCGATATTCCAACGATGCCAGTAAGGTCTCTGACTGTTAATCGTCGATTCTCAAGCACCAATTCCTTGATTTTATTGACGTATTGATCATCAGTTGATGTTGATGGCCGTCCTGGACGTGGTTCGTTGTCAACGCGTTCTCGACCTCTTTGAATAATTTGTACCAATCAAAAACACTTGCTCGCGACAAACAATTATCACCGAAGGCCTTTTGCAACATTCTGAACGTTTCGGCACCAGAAATTTGATTCCGCACACAAAATTTTCTTTGTTGAATAATTTCACTCATTGTAAAAATCGTCGAATACACTTTTTGTACTTCAGAAAGACAAGTGTATACTAAACACTAATTATTATTTTGATGTGACATTTGGCACAGATGTCACTGACAGTCATACCAACCTAGAAAAAAAAATATTTCGAGGAATGGGTTTTCGCGCGAAATTTAAATTAAACAGTCTTACTATTTTTTGCCCACAGTAGTATATGGCAGGGGGCAAAAATCTAGGCGCCAATGGACCGATTCCCACCACTAAATTTTAGTATTCTTCGCCTAATAAGATTACTGATAAAATTTATGCGAAGTATACTAATGAAAGTTGTCGAAGAATACTAATAAAATTAATGGTGGGAATCAGCCCATTGGCACCTAGATTTTTGCACCCCTGGTATATGGTATTATTTTTATTTTTGGAATTTTAATTTCTTTAATATGTTTACGTTATCTATATTAATTTTTAGTTATTTAAATATTTTATACTGTTTTTCATAGTAAAACAATGTTTGTCGCTTAAAACATCTTTTTTATAACATCTTGTATCATTTAAAGCCCCTCATTAGATTTATTTTACATTTGTGTATATTGTATATATATATACCGGGTGATCCAAAAGTCAGGACGAAATTTAAAAATGAATAGTTCGAAAACGAATAAAGATACAGAGATACGGTAAGCACCAAACAGATGGAAAAGCAACCGGGTTTTGTGTGGCAACGAAAAAAAATAGTTCTGTTGGCAACCAGCAGATGGCGCTATAGTGTTTTATTGCACCAAAAGATGATTTAAAAATGAAAAAAAAAATTGACAACTTACAAGTCAGCTTAATTACAGTTAATTAGTACTACAGTAAATGTTCAATGTACATTCATCATTCAGAAGTACAGCTGTGAGACGAGGCACCACACCGTTCACAGCATTTAGTATCATTTCTTGCGTTATGGCAGACACATTTTGGCGGATGGCATCTTTCAGTGCTGCTAGTGATGCCGGTTATTCGCGGTACACTTTTCACTTCAAGAATCCCCACAGCCGAAAGTCACAGGGTGTCATATCGGGAGATCTTGGAGGCCATGCGTGATTAAAGTAGCGACTAATAATGCGATCCTCCACAAATGTTGAACGTAGCAGGCGTTGCACAGGCAGAGCAATATGAGGTGGTGCTCCATCTTGCATAAAGGTGACTGTTTGGAGTGCCTGTTGAGCTTGCAGTTCAGGAATAATGTTGTTCTGTAACAGTATTACATATCGCTGACCAGTGACAGAAACTGTTTTGAAACCGTCTGCTTGACTTCGTCGAAAAAAATGGACCAATTATGAAATCGGCAGTGCAGCCACACCAGACTGTCACTTTAGGCTGTTGCTAGGGTACCTCAACAAATGCATGTAGATTTTCTATGGTGAACACTCGACAATTGTGGGTGTTAACAGCGCCAGAGAGTGTGAAATGCGCTTCATCTGTCCAAAGCACAGTGTGAAGCCAGTCGTGCTGCTCTTCCATCTTATCGAATACCAAATTCGCAAAATCTCGGCAAAAGTCGAAGTCAGGAGGTTTCAGTTCTTGGTTATGTTGCAACTTGTAGGGATACCGTTGCAAAGTTATTTGCAGTGCTCTCCAGACAGTTCCGTACGACACTCCTGTCTGCCTCGAAACTTCTCGAGCACTACACTCCCCATGTGCAGCAACCGCCGACATGGATTGCACCGTTTGCTACACTGTCGCGGCAACAGCAGCGGCTGTTGAGGGACGTTCACTTCTTTCGCCAAAGAACCTGTAACTTCAAATTTCTTCTTCATTTTGTTCAATGCAGAAGACATTATTAGTCCTTTGTAATCTCGCATACCCTTCATGTAGCGATATGCTTGCAATGCCGCAATCGCACTTTCCGAATTCTTATAATACAGTTTAACTAAGAGAGCTTTCTCAACTATGGACAGCATTTCGATGCATACAAGCTTCGACTACCATTACCTGCTGCAGTTGCTCCTGTTTATATCGTTTGTTGCTTTGCATAATCCTACATCAGAAATCCGACAGCGCCATCTGTTGGTCGCCAACAGAACAATTTTTTATTTCGTTGTCACACAAAACCCGTTTTTTTTCTTCCGTTTGGTGCAAACCGTATCTTTGTATCTTGATTCGTTTTCGAATTATTCATTTTTAAAGTTCGTCCTGACTTTTGGATCACCCGGTATATATATATATATATATATATATATATATATATATATAACTTTAATTTCTTTAATCTGTTTATGTTATTTGTATATTTGAATTTTATATACTGTTTTCAATGTAAAACAATGTTTGTCGATTAAAATGCCTCTTTTCTGTAACATTTTGTAACATTTAATAAACCCCTCATTAGATTCATTTAATATTTGTATTCGTTGTGTATATAGTTTTCATTTTTGTTTTTGTAACTTTAATTCTTTTAATCTGTTTATTTTATTTTTATTAATTCCTAGTTATTTAAATTGTCTATGCTGTTTTACATATTTGTACTTAATTTTTAAAGCAATGTAAGTTTCTGAAAACGCATTTTTTAAACATATTGTATCACTTAACAACACCGCTTTAAAATTTTCTTTTAATTGGTCTCGGCACTGGCTAAGATTCTTATGTTATGATGCCACATTTTCCTATTAGAAATAAGGCTGTAGCAATTAATACAAGGTTCGCACACTCCTTATATTTTGTAAGGAGTCTGGCACCACTATTAATGATAAGAAAGTTTCTATTTAATTTTTTAAACACAGAATTCGTAACCATCGCGTTTATTCACAGAATTAGCACTATTTTCCCGCAGTTAAATAAAGGGAAGAAAACTGTTTAAAATTTGTGGTAGACTTGTGCGAACCGTGTAATATATATATACATTGATTCTTTACATTTGTCATCACACTAACAATCTAAACTTTTGCTCAGCTTCAACTCTTGCTTAGCCTTTTCGTCAATGAGTACCCGCCCTGATATAAATTTAACCCCACAAATATATTCCGTTTTATTAGTAAAGTTTTCTACTAGTTGCAGTTCTTTTAACATGTGTAGTTTTTAACTGTATATCTATTTTGAGGCAAAAACAATGGTTAAAGGAAGTTTCTTTCAAAACTATAGTTAATAGCTAAATACTTCAAATAAAACATCCAAAAAAAGTGAACGATGCTGCACTTAGAAATACAGGCTATAGATTTTGTTTCGCCCACTTAAACACTAAAATGATGATCTACTTCTAAACGAATTTTAAAAAAATGGTTCAAAAGAAGGAGCTCAGAGGCGATTTGTTTTCGTTTCCTGTTTAGAAGTACTAGAAACGTAAAGAAGTACGAAAAAAGAATCCGTAATCACAGGACCGTGCGAAGAGAAAACTGCGCCCAGGGCAAAGTTTCAATTTGGCGCCCCCCCCCTCCTCTTCTTTTTGTGACAGGTAACACAAAACCGATAAAGTACAGAAACAGAAATAAATTCAATGGAATAAACATTTCGCGTTTATGTTGGCACTTAAAGGTTTATTTTAATTCAGAAATTGCAAACATCTAAATAACATAATAGAAAAATGCATTTATTTGTTGGAGAGATCATGATATTTTGAGACAGAAAAAAAAAGAATGATGAAAAGAGAAAAAGAAATTCTCCAGAAAATGATCGATGACCAAAAAATGAATAAATAAATAAATAAAACCGTGGTTGGTAGTATAAATTTGGCGCCCCCTCAATTTCTGCGCCCGGGGCGAAGGCCCCTTTCGCCCCCCCCCCACACACACACACTCTTCGCACGGCCCTGCGTAATCGCATGATTCTATTACGGGTAGACGGGACTAGCGAAAACGTGTTGTACAAGGTGTTTCTAAATGAATATCGGGGTTTTAATGCTTTGTAGTATCTATTATAAAAAAACTTAAAATTATATACTTAATACATAAAATGAAAGAGCAACTCAAACAGTTTTTTGGTATCATTGCATGCACATGCGCACGCAATGTTTCTTCCGTCATCCGTTAGAAAGCGCTAGTATAAAAAATGGCGACTAGTGAACAGAAAGCATTTTGTGTTCTGCAGTTTGCAAAGACCGAATCTGTAGGATCGTGTGTATGTGCCTCCACTACCAGCTGACCTACCCGACCTAAGAAACAGGATTGAGTGAGCTGTTGCAACAATTACCCCACTTATTAACACTACACTTACAACATTACAAACACCACACATTAGAAAGACTAATTAACGTTTGGGAAGAACTGAGCTATCGACTTGATGTGTGCCGTGTGACAAAAGGTGTTTACATTGAACACTTGTAAGCTTGTAGGTAAATTGTTTGCGTTGCTCTTTCATTTTATGTATTAATTATAATTTTAAGTTTTATGTAATAAATACTACCAAGCGTTAAAACCCCGATATTCTTTTAGAAACACCCTGTATAATTACTCATGGGCGACTAGGCCTACGCAATTTCTTTCTTTTCGCGAGTAGTGTATTGGGATTATACAGAAGTCTCTCTTAGCTAACGAAAACTGTGCAACTTACCTTTTTTTCTGTGTGTGTGTGGTTTTCGCCATAATTAATAATAGTTTCACGTAAGCCCCAATGCAAGGGTTACCATTTTGATCTTTAATTCCGAGTTCATACTGGAAATCCCGAAAGAATATTTTTTATTTTAAAAACGGATGTCATTAACCCCTTAACAGTATTGCTCGAATGTTGCTCGGCTAAGAAAAGTTTGATTTCTTTGTTACTAAAAGCTTTCAGAAATCACAAATTTTTAAGTATAATTTTTGATGTATTTGGAGGATATATCTCGATTATACAAGGCAGATATTTTAATACAAAAAAGTGGTTTTTAGTCCTAATTTTTAATTTAGTTTGTCCAATAATAGTCATATTAAATAAAACTGTTTAGGGGTTAAATAATACAACATTTTATTTTCAAAATTTTTAGTATGAATTCAGAATTTCTGTATGGTAAGTAAGAAAAGGGCAAAACTGAGAACCTTGGCCACATGTTGGTAACTACTGGTTCGGACTCATATCCAGCAGATCTTTCTCTGCTCCATAGGCATAAATAACATTAATTTGTAAACCATAGAGTACCGTAGGGTTAAGGGGCTCCGCCTTAGAAATTTTTCCCAAAAAGGGCTCCGCGAGCCCAAAAGTTTGGGAACCACTGGTTTATAGGAACTCCCGACATTCGAGCTGCTACAGGTCAACATATTTATGATGTCAGGAAGTTTTCAAATACCTGTTCTATGCCAGTCGAACTTTGTGCAGATTTCAGAAGGTTATATTTTCTATTTCTCCTGCAGTATTGCAATGGGAAAGGGAACCCAGCTATCAGAGTTCAAGAAAGGCCAGATAACAGCTTTTAAGGAAGAAGGCCTTTCTCATAGACAAATATCTAAGCTAAAGAAAAGATCTGAAACCGTAATAGACAATTTTGTGAATAAGGGCAATGCGTACTGGTATAAAAAATGGAGGTATACATGCAGAAAAATGACTTCCAGGCAAGAAAGAGATGTTATGCGTCGTCTTTCACGAGGTGGTATTTCTCTAAGACAATTGTCCAAAGAGGATAACATCCCTGTGACACAATCAAACCTGTCACGTATTGTAAAATGTACAAGCAACTTGCAATATAAAAAAAGAAACAGCAGCCCATGTTGAAATCTATCCCCAAGCAAAGAAGAGTCGATTGGACCAAGTATCATCAAACCTGGAGGGACCAGTAGCATCGTGTTATATTCTCAGATGAGAAAAAAATTAATTTGGATGGCCCAGACGGTCTTGCCTTCTATTGGCATGACAGGAGGAAAGAAGAGGAATTTTTCTCCAAGAGACAGCAGGATGGAGGCTCATTAATGATGTGGCGAGGCTTCGGCTGTGGTGGTAAACTTAACCTGGCTTTTCTCTCAGGCCGCATGAAGGCTACCGATTACAAAGAAATGCTAGAAACCCATTTACTGCCATTTGCAGAGAGAATTGGTGGCCTAAGTTGGATTTTCCAGTAGAACAACACCCCCATTTACGTTGCAAAATCTTCCTGGCAATGGTTTTTGGATAACGGGGTGCATGCCATTGAATAGCCTGCTCTTTCCCCTGATCTTAATCCTCAATAAAATGTGTAGGGTTCCCTCAGTAGGGCTGTATATGGAAATGGCAGACAGTTTCAGTCTGTGGCAGAATTGAAGGCCGCCATCACTGAAGCCTGGGATAATATTGATGCTACTGTCATCTAGGGACTGGTAAATAGTATTCCACATCATATATTCCAAGTCATATATAATCATGGCGGATATATTGACTATTAACAGTAGTAGCTTTATTTCGGCGGGACATTCCCCCCCCCCACCTCTTTTTTTTTTTAAACATTCATTTTTTTCTGCCCAAGTGGGGCAGGGAGTGAGTTACTCCTTGTATATATGTATTTGTATACATACTTTCTTAATACATTCGTTTCTATCTTACTGGTTTGTTTCATGTCCAGTTACTGCACACAATCACAGTGGCTTTATTTCGGTGGGACACACCTTACTTTATAATGGAACAAAAACACAAGTAGACTAATTAAAGAAATCCTAAATTAAATGAAATGATTTGGTGTGAAATCCCAAAAGTAAGAGCAAGGCTTGCTAATAATGGTATTTGATTGACAAAAAGCACGGCACGTTATGTTTTTTCAAAATAGCAAGGTATAATGGGCGTATAACTCGAAAGAAAATTTTTGTTTCCGAAGCGAACTGAAAGAAATTCATACAATTTCTAAAATACCATGTAAACTAAGGTCCTGAGTTTTAGAATAAAATTATTTTCTCTGATGAGAGTAAGCTTAATGTCTTTGGATTTGACTAGATGGTAAGAAAAAGTGTGGCGTAAGCCAAGTACGAGCTTTAATCAAAACACTTGTATCCAATAGTCAAGCACGAAGTTTGAAAAATGTTAATTTGGGTATACATGAGTGCGGTGTACGTTGGAAAACTGGATTTTATCGGAGGAAAGTTGAACAAAGAATATATATAACATTATATATATTAAATATAGTTTTCAAACCAATTTTATATTTTAGCAAGACAATAACCCAAAACAAAGCTGGCTCCTTTACAAGACACCAGTACGGTTTAATAGCCCTTCACAGTCACCAGACATAAATCGGATAGAACATCTGTAGAACACCCTGAACTCTAAAGTAAGAAAGCGACAAATATCTAACAAAAAAGCTATTTAAAAAGCTTTAGTTAAAGAATAATCTGCTATTGTGCGAGTGATTTCTAGAGAAAAGTGGAATAAATGTCAGACTAAATAAATGCTGTAGTTAAAAACAAAGATAACCCAACAAAGTATTAAAAATTACATTAACATTGTTTTTCTTGATAAACTCTCTGTACAAATACTTTGACTTGCTATGTATGTGCTTATATTTTCTTTTACATTCGTTAACTTGTAATAATATATGTACATAAATATAATGTTTTAATGCTACACATGTGTGAAAGAGCTAATGTTTTTAAAACTTTTCAACATAGTTGAAAAGTGTTTGTAACTTCGACTTGTCTGGCCGGCCTACTGTTTGTGCTCTAAGTCGCTTAAATGTACTTGAATTATCATGTTCTTGGTATATGTTAATGAGGTTTATCACACGAAATTCCCTAATTAAAAAGGGATGTGTAGCATTTAAAGTTCGTTTACAGGGACACACAAAATATTTTGTTACATTATGGTTTACGGTGAAAATATTTTGCAGCGTATTTTAATAACGTCCCACGTCTGTTTCAAACATACTGAAATTTGTATAAGTACAACATTCATTCTGAAGAATGTGGAGCGCGTGGAATTTATCATTCATTTTCAGGGATACACGACATAATTACATTGCATTATGGCCTATAGAGAAAAATCATTTTCGGTGGGTTTATATATTTTTTTTATTTTCACTATTTCGAACATAATGAAAGTGACTTGCATTGCTGAGATTCCCCAGAAGTTGATTACTGTATAATATGAGCATTTATTTACATAACATTTATTTGTTCATTTACAAGAATACAAAAAACTGAGAAAAATGACGCTTTCAAATCTGCGTAAATCGATATTTTCATTCGGTTATGACACTTTTTGTTTCAATCATGACGACCCAATTCTTTCAATTCTGAAATACCAGCAATACTCAGAATATTGAAACATGGACATACTCAAAACTGAGCACATAGAGGTCAGTTCATACTCATTTTTGAATCATGGACATACTCAAATATGAGCACATTATGTTTTATTATTGAGTGTGTGCATGTTTTCAGAAATGAGTATATATGCTTCGGTCAATATGATTAATCCGGTCATTATTAATAATAACCACGATTATTATTAATAATAACTGGGCATTATGGCCGGTCATTATTAATAATTACCGGTTATTATTAATAATGACCGGATTAATCATATTTACCGTAACATATACATGTTTCAAACTTGAATAATTTTGATTCGGAGCCATTTTGACTATGCGACATACTCAGATTTGAGTATTTTTTTCTCAGTTTTGAAAACGTCGTTTTTACAGAGAATTTGGCTACAATACTGAGTATAAGCGATAATCGCTTGAAGTTTCAAATGCAGTAAGTTCTGTTATGCGTTTCTTGACAGGATTAAATTTTAGCTTAATATTTGGTGTCATCTTTAGATCATATACAGGGCTGCACAAAATATTTTAAGTCATCATATATGGTGGCAGATGAGCCGGTCTCCTTGCAATTCTTGTGTCCACGTCCATTAAATTGTGAATGGCACCAGAAATTCACGGAGACTGGCTTGACGTGCTTCTTGCAACCAATGGTGTGGTGTGCATATAAAAGTTTATTATTTGATGTAAAGAAAATCTTCAATATATACTCTTATTATTGTACCAATCTCCATATATGTATCTGTTCACTTGTATTTCTAATAAAAGCTTGAAATTGTAAAGATACTTTGTGGACGCCATGTATATGTTTCGTTTTATTTTTTTTCTTTTGTAAAAACAAAGCTATGTAGAACCGAAGTTACATATAAGCGAAATATATACTAAAACAATATGAGTATGTGTGTTTTTGAAAATTAAGACATATCTTTGAGAAGGTATAAGCCGTGACACATGACAGTACTAAAAACTGATTACATTTGGCTTATTTGTACCCAATTCACCTTTCCCTAACATAAGTTAAAAAGTGGTGGAAGAAGGAAGTAGAAGTAAGTAGAGTGGTTTGAAAGCTTCTTCTGACTAACTTTTACTTCGAATGACTTCTCTAAAGCTTTCAGATTTCATGTACGGCTTCAATATTGTTATAATTTTTGATAATATATGACAGCACAAGATATTCTTTACAAAACTGAAACTTTACACTCCAAGTCTTTCAACATTCGGAAAGCTGAACAGATAATTAGAATCAGGGTTGTAAAAAACCCAGGTAAAAAAAAAAACAGCCCGTGTGGATAGCCGGGCAGCTACCCACTACAACCGTTATGTTTGTAAAGCACCCGGGTTAAAAAAAACCCGGGCGGGTAGCTGGGCGGTTACCCGGCCAGCTACCACTATAACCCTGGTTAGAATACTGAACAGCTAATTAAAAAAAGCTAATTAGAAAAGTAATTATTCATTTTAAAATATTTTGCTTTGTACAACGAGTCCTCCAAATGTATAATGCAAATACTTCTGACATACATAATGTTCTGATTTTAGAGCAACTAATAATAAATCTTTAACCTTAAGCTTGTGTATTCTCACTTACACTATAGAAAGAGTTTGACATTGAAAAGCTTTTAGCATGCTTATATTTACAGTAAATTTAGTACAACGTCTTATGTAAGAGCTTTTAGCGTTATAGTTATTATCAGTGCACGGTCACTTTCAATCACCATGTTTCATTCTATAGAGTTCCTTATTTTGGACATTCACGCAGTAAAAAGTTTAATAGACAAACATTTAAATAAAAAAATCACAAAAATATACGGATTAGTAGGATGATTGTTTAAAAAATGGAGTTTTGAATACTTTTATTCAAAGTTAAAAAATCCTTTTATAGGTAGTTATATAAAGGCTTAGAATCTTTAAATATTTTTTTAAGCATTATAAATATCCCTGTTTAAAATGCGACAATTTAGAAAAATGCACAAAATTCTTTCTAAGGTTTGATAATAAACTAAAAGAGCAGCCAATGAAAATTGCACATTAATTTTTTTTATTTATTTAAACTACTACTATGAAAAAAAAATACTGAGAAACTCTTTCAGTCTAAATTTGAAAATTATGCCTAATATGTTTAAGTGTTAAAAATATGCGTTTAAGTATCTGAAGATGGTACACCTATGAAAAACATCCTTATTGTTTCTTCTTATCTTATAAGTTTTAATGTTCAAACTTAATGTAAGTTTCAACGATTTTTTTTTCTGAATTTAATTATTTATCTTTAAGCACTAATTCTTTGTTTTCGATTTAAACAATCCTAATTAAATATTCCAATCATTATATTAACCTTACTCGCTGAAAGCACATAAGTTTGCTGTAATCCTGACAATCCAGTTTTTCTATCTTTTCTCAAGTGAAACTTTATCACAACTTCCTCAACACATAAGAAAACAGTGTTTTTTGTCAATGAAGGTAGAATTTTAAGAAACTGATTAGTTTTTTACGGTCGTTTGGGCAGTTCTCGGGAATTTCTTTGAATTCTGTTATTGATGATCAAACCCTTCACAGAAATTCGATAAGATTACACGTAGTTAACGAATTTAGATATATTCACACCAATCTTCGTGTTTCTGTATGTCATTTCCGTTAGTTGCTTGTAAAATTTAATTTCAAATGTGCTCCAAAACACTGATATCTTATTTTGTGGAAAACAAATGATTTGCTGTAAAGCTGAATTTTTCAAAGTAGTGACTGTATTTTGTAGTTCTTAATTTGCTACATATGTAGATGTAGTTTTAGTCGTAATAGTAGTACTAGCACTAATACTATTACTGCTGAGGTAACAGTACAGTATAACTCCAATTATCCGAACTCCGACTATCCGAATCGCTGATTATCCGAATCGCTTTCAGAATTTCAGAAAAAAAGTAAGATGGAAACGGACTGCGATTCGTAAAATAATGATTCTGTCTACGAGCGCTATTGTCCTTCCCTCCGCGAATCTAGTGTAGGCGCAGCACGAACATTATTGGGATGATGAGTCACCGTCTCATAATGCTGTTCGATTATTGGCTGTCGTCCGTCGACAGGTGGCCGGCCCGGCCCACATGGGTTTCGGACCCTGAGTTTCAAATTCTAAATGATGATGAACTTATTGAAAGTGTGAGCGAAGAAAGTGTCAAGGAAGAAGATGACCTTAATGTCGAAGTTGAAGCAGACACGGGACCATCAGCTAGTGAAGCATTTGCCGGCCTTGAAACTGCGTTTAAGTGGATGGAGCGTCAGCCTGATTGTGACCACATGCAACTTCTCACTGTCAAGCGGATGCGTGACTTGGCTGCTCGAAAAAGGATGAAGACTGTCAAACAGCTTACTTTGACCGAGATGTTCAGCAAACATTGACTTTCATTTACAGTACGGTACGTACATACTGTACTGTACAACACTTGTAAGTACGCTGAACATGTAAAAGTGTTGCCTTTTCATTTAATTGATTAAAAGATCTTTTACTTTAAAAATAGTTTTTTTCTCGCATTTTCAACATACATACAGTAATTAATTAAAATAGACCTTTTTATGGGAAAAAATCCAATTATCCGAATTTTTGATTATCCGAATAGGATCTGGTCCTGATTGATTCGGATAATTGGAGTTCTACTGTACTACTATTACTGCTGCCACTAGTAGTAGTACTGCTAAGTATTAGTGGTAGAATTAGTACAAGTAATAGCCCAGTCTTTTGTATATGGGCTCAAATGTCTAAGAAATTAATAAATAGATTTCAATAACGGCGATTTCAAATTATTATGTAGCTATCTAACTACTACTACTACTAACATATATGCATGAAATAATGAGCCAAGATATTCATTGTTAGAAAATCGTTTACCGGAAAAGTGTAATTCACGCGTATTAATTATTGAGTGTTATTTAAGTGTTTGATTTGGTACTAAACCATCATTTTGTCGGACATGCATGAGTATAATGGACATTTGATTTTTAAAAAGCAGACTGTGATTGACGAAGCGTGGGGAGAAAAGAGCACCATAACAAGTTAATTTTTCAGACGCTGCTGACGTTAAAACTTTGAAATGTGTATGATTGTTTAATGAATAGCAGAAGGAGAATCATTGGTCTTCCACGATCGATGAACAGTATTAAACGTTAGCGATTGTCATATCTAATGAAAACAAATTGGCGCATTCCAATTTCACAGCTTACAGGTAAATACAGTACATGCCTAAATGTATAAATGTATCTCAGCGCAAACTTCATTGGGCAATGTTAGATATAGTACTCTATAGAAGCAACTCTTCTCGTTTAAAACCTGTGTTAACCCATCATCATCGATATCTACGCGTACATTGGACTTGTGAACACCATGGTTGGATCATACAGAAATTTAAAAGAGTTAATTGATTTCTTAAAACACGTTCGCCTTGTTTGTCAGAATATACCGATTGCAAGTAAACAGCTGCTCTTCTAATGAACCCTGGATGGTACATATGTCATTGGTGAAAATATTACGCTTTCTGATACGTTCGCATTTGCATCCCATTGACCCGTTTTGTTTCAGATCACATAAACAAATTTGCTGACTATCTTAAAATTATCTTAGTACACTATCTTACTATACACTTTTATGTGTTATGTCATCCGTGTCGGAGATGGAGTCTTCCAACAGAACATTGCTGTTTTCAGAAGGTGCCCGTATTCTGAGACACAATTTTGCGAAACATGCTGATGAGCAGAAGTTGAAGTCATTGTTTCCTTAGACACCGACAAAGTCAAGGTCAAACCAGGCGGGAAGGACTACCTTTCGGCTTAAGCTCAACCAGCCTCGCCCTATTAATATTATTTAGGTCATTTAGGATTTCATGACTGTCATCTCCAACAAAAATAGCCACTCACAAGTAATCAAAAGAAAATATCTGCCGTTTTGTTACGAATTTGTTAAAACATTTCTTGGGACACTCACCAAAGGGTTATTGGATAAATGAAGCAATGGACATGTTTAAACTGTTTTGCGTGCGAGATGTAGAGAAGCAGAGATTTAAGATGTGTTTTTAGCTCACAGGCTATCAAAGCCTGAGTTTCAGTATGGTACGCATGTACATAACGCGATAACTCTTGATAGGATTATCCGATTTTCTTCAAAATTTGTATATAGGTTCATTCTGATAAAGTGCTTCCCTGATTAGTTTTGAGGGTTCATTGTTGAAGTATAAAGGGGGAACGGGGGGCTTATTCTACTCCTTAATTTAGATAAATGGGTTTTTTATATAGAATTATCTGATTTGCTTCAAATTTTGTATATAGGTTCATTGTGATATGCGCTTCCTGATTAGTTTTGTGGGTTCATTGGTTAAGTATAAAGGGGGGAACTGGAGCCTAATCCCACCCTTAATTTAAATTAATGGGTTTTTTCATGCAGAATTATCCGATTTGCTTTCAATATGGTATACCGGTTTATTCTGATAAGGCGCTTTCTTGATTAGATTTGGAGGTTCATTGGTTAAGTATAAAGGGGAGACATGGTAGATGTAATACCCACCCTCTTTTAATTTAGCTAAATTGGTTTTTCATGCAGAATTATCCGATTTGCTTCAAATTTTGTGTATAGGTTCATTTTGATAAGACGCTTCCCTGATTAGATTTGGAGGTTCCTTGGTTACGTATAAAGGGGGAAACGGGGAGGCTACCCCCCCCCCTTTAATTTAGATAAATTGGTATTCGATGCAGAATTTTATACTTGTGTAAGTATAATATACAATTAGTGTGAATAGCCTGGGAGCTCAATGCCATCAGTTTAATTGGGCACGTTTCTTTTTTTATATTTTATTTCATTAGTCTATACTTTCACGTTCATGTACATGCATTATTACAACGGATTTAAATCAGATTGCATCTAGTTAACTTGCAGAAATTCAACAGCTATTCTTTTGGTCTGTATACCTATATAGGAACACTGTAAAGCCGTAAGTCCTCGGACGCATTCGTTTTTAGACGTTTTGCAAAATACCAAGAGAAATACTTCACGAACTGTTTTTGAATTTCGAGGATGTAAAGAACACGAGTTAAGTCCAATAAAACACAATTTATATCGATGACATATTTCGTTTCTTTTATTTTTGAAGACGAATAGTAGTTCGTGGGAAAAGTTAAGAATTTTAACACATGTGACAAAAATGTAAATCTGTATTTAATTAACAGAATGTTCGTGTAATTACTGTCCCGTACCATTTTACACATAATTGTTTTGTTAAATTTATTCAATGTTTTAATTGTATCTTGACGCTTGATTTGATTAATTATGAAATTACATTTTGTATAGGAAATCAACTAATGGAGATGAGGGGATCGCAAACAGTGACTGAATTTTAAGTTGCTGCAAGCGACTGTTCCAGTTTTTGAAAGAGAAGACTCCAGCAAAGAACTCTTGGATTACAAGAAATATAAATAACTCGGTTTAAATCCTGGACAGAAATCGCATTTGTTTGCACAGATAATTTTGGAAATTTCTAAAATATGGAAATTTTTAAATATTTTTGATTCTATAACACTGTTCTGACCAATGGCAAATGGCATCTTTTAAAGTTTTTATTTCTGCTTATTTTACTTGTAAATTTTAAAACTAATAAGAATAAAAATTTTAAGGTATTAAAAATGATTCGTGATTCTTTTAATCTGAAAATTACAAATAAATTTACCATAAATCGGAATCTTTAATAAATTGTTATTTGACACAGGTAGAAATAGTGTTAAAATCAGAAATACATATTTTTGTAAATGTAGATAGCTATTTCTAATGAATGATTGCTTGAAACATTAAATCTAGATGGCAGGTAATTATTTAATTTTAATTTTATTAATATTTTTTCGTATAATACATTTACTTGCCTATATACTTAAAGTTATTGTTTCGCTTAATTTATCATTTATTTTTAAAATAAATATATTTTTTAAAGCAATTGTTGTACATAACCAACTTTTTTAAATTTTAATTTGTAATTCTTATATATAACATATTGTTATTGCTAATTTGATAAATGATTTTAATTACTTTAGGCAGTCATATTTTAATAATTGGTAAAAAGAATGTTAGTTTATGAACTAAGGAGCAAATTGGTTCTAACACAAAATCAATAAAAATGTACTTAATTTTATTTTTACTTCAATTTAATAAAAAGAAAACTCTTATAATGTACTGTTATATGCTGTTTATACTTAAATTAAATGAAAGTAAACATAATAATTTTATATAATTGTTTATTTCCATAAAATTTTCCAAAATGCCCCAAACTCTCGCATTTATAATTTTTAAGGGGCTTTTTCTTTTCTATTTAAGATCGCTAAAAGTGGTGTTTTCAGCCCCTTCCAATTCAGCCATTGGTTCTGATCCGCGCTTCGCCATAGAAATCAAGGGTCAAAATAAATTAAGGGGTTTCATCAGTTCTGCGGTACCTTTAATTGCAAGATTCTTTTATTTTATTTTCATGTATTACAGCGTATTTAGATTTATTCCACTTAAACCTACTAATATTTTTAGTCTAATTATTACAGTCCAAGATCCACTAATATCAATGAATATGACACGGAAAATATTCATTCTTTGTTAAAAAGAAAAAAACAGTTTTAACATAATTGTAACCTTGCACACTGAAAAAAATTACACCTTCAAATCTGAGTAAATCTATGTTTTCATTTTGTTATGAAACTTTTTGTTTCAAATATGACAACCCCATGCTTTCATATCTGAAATACCAGAAATACTCAGAATATTGAAACATGATTATACTCAAAACTGATTCAAATCAGTTCAAACTCAATTTTGACACATGGACATACTCAAAAATGAGCACATAGAAGTCAGTTCATTCTCACTTTTGAAACATGGACATACTCAAATATGAGCACATGTTGTTTTATTCTCGAGTGTGTGCATGTTTTCAGAAATGAGTATATACATGTTTCAAACTTGAGTAATCTTAATTCGGAGCCATTTTGACTATGCGACATACTCAAACTTTTGTATTTTTTGCTCAGTTTTGAAAATGTCGTTTTTAGAGTGCAGCCACAAAAAATATTATTACTTTCAGATTTGTGTTTTTATTCATGTAAATTAGTTAGATATAAACCTATACCTAAAGGCTTGATTATATAAAAAGTACTTTAATGGAGAATAATACATAATTAAATTATAGAAAACATCACATTTAAAAACACATTATAATCACAACTAATTAAATTTACATCACATATTTTATAAAACAATAGTTCTAGGTTTTTATCTAATGTATTAACGACAGCTCAAAAATGAAACAAAGATTTACTTTTTGTGCCTGTATTGTTGCGCGCAACAATTGTATTAAAACTTTTTTAAAATAATTATTTGCCGTGTTATAAATGCCCCACCAGTGGCTGAGAGGTTGTGCTCTCGAAGCTGGTAGACAGGAGGTGCTGGGTTCGATCCCAATCGCGCCCGTCGGCCTAATCGTTCGGAGTTTTCGTGGTTTTCTTCGAGCCGTGGATTTATCCATGCGTAAATACGGATTAGCTTCCCTTAGAAAGACCCCCACGAAGGGCACTCCCCCCGGGCCTATATCCCTAGTGTAGATAATTGGCCGTCAATAATCAACCCAACCCGTGTCATAAATATTTTTTTTCATTGATATTAAAACTGATCATGTAATATAATATCGAACGATCAAACTGTAAAGAATAATTTATGAAGAGTTGGTTTAAACGAATAAATCTAAAGAAAAATATGATACATGCAAAATGGGTTAAAAAAATGCAATTAAGGGGACTGTAAAACTGATAAACCCCTTTAGTTGTAATATCAGAAAAAGGTTTAATTCAAACAGCTAGCTTTATCTTTCAACATGTAACACATGAAGATAATATATAATTATATCTTTATTTTCATATATGATTTCTACTTTTATTTGAAAGATTTGAGAAAAATGCAAAATCTTGTAATTTCTTCAAAAATTCAAATTATAATAAAACAGTACTTTTATGTGCACGATTGCATAACTATAATATGGCGTTTCTAACTTTAAAAAAATGAAAAACTGCTATTTCTAGAATCGGCCTGTTAACATACCGTCATTAACAATCCGTATGTTTTCAGATACATATTTACCTAAATCCAGAAAGGTTTATGTTTTATCCATTGATTTATCACAGTGTTCATTATCAAAGAGAAAATACATACATTTCATGCAGTTTTAAAAGTCTAAAAGGATGGATTTTTAACTCTAAATTGTTTTCATTATTTTTGTAGATATTGCCGTTTCTAGTTTAATTATATTGATTCTGACGATATGAATTTTAATAGAGTACGAAAACAATTTTTAGGCCTTTTAGACAAATATGCACTCTGCATGTTTTGAACGATATTTCTTTAAAGGTGAATGTCAAATAAAAGTTTATTTAGTTTAATTTCTCATCTACACAAGTTTGCGATTATGTGTGTGTTATGTGCGCGCCAACGTGTACTCTATGATGCTCAATAATTTATTTAAAGTATCAAAAAAATATATCTGGGTAAATTACTAAATATGTTTTCATGAAAACGAAATAGTTTGTATTTTCTCCTATTGGTGAAAACTTTTACTTTTGCCGCAAAAGAGCGGATTTTTTTACAACTCTTTTGTTTAATTTAACTTGTTTTTTTTATGTAAAGATGGAATTTTATAATAGTTTTTTTACCCCCTACCTGATATGACAGCCAGGATGTAACTTGCCCCTGAGTGAGAAAGGTCCAACCCGAATGTAGTTAAAACAAACAAACAAAAAAAAAAGATTAAATTTCACAATACATTGGAAGAATCATAGGCCTAATTATGTTAGTTTTTATGCAATAAATTATTGTAATCAGGGAAAGACTTTGTAACCACCCTGAATGTAAATTGGTTATAAATAAAATTGTTTTTTTTTTTTTTTTTTTTTTTTATATTTCCATGAACTTCAGTGCCGGACTCCTCCCAAATAAATGAATGTGCTATAATATCATGCTACTTTTAAAGCAAAATATGTCTGCAACGGCATTTTTACTAAATAATATACCAATATTTATGAAATAAAAGCATTATTTATGTATTTTAGTAATTAAATAGTTTTAATTAACTCTTAAAGAAGCTGAAACACAGAGAAACGTTTTGTAATCTTATTTCTTATTTTGTAGTGTCACAGCATCAATTCAATAAAATCTTTTGGGAAAAAGAACTATTGTTATTAATTAACAGATTAACTGAATGTTAATTCTATGAAGATGTTTTTATTTATTAGTCATTAATATATTCAGAAATATAATCTTTTAGTAAAAATATAAATTATGTTTCAGCAATATTTAATTATCTCTTAGAAATATATTTTAATAATCTTAATAATTATTATTTCAAATTGAATTAAGATAGAAACTAATCTCTTTACCTTGTGGGATGATTTGAACGAAGGAAGTACACTTGTCTTTAAATAATGCCACCCATCAACGTTTAATGTTATTGTTTTTGAATTTTCAAGAACTTTTGTTTAAGCGAAAGAGTTTAAGAGAAATTTGATAAGAAAATAAATTAATGCTATATCTTGAAAGTTTTAAAATAACCTATAAACTCAGTTAGATATTCAGTAGAGACTAGTAAATCCTCTGTAAAGTGTATTATTTAATAATTAATAGTCTTACCATAAAATACAATTTTTAGTTTTCTAGTGGTTCATTTTAAATTTGGTAATGCATTCCAGATTCTTGTTTATGATAAAGTTAGGCTAGAAATGAATTGGGATTTCTGTTTCCACAAATTATTTCAAATGAACAAGTGGAAATTGGAACAGAAGTAAATTCCACTGTGGTCTTCGAGCATCTGACTGTTACTGAAGAATTTAAAACTGTTAAACAATATTCGCCATTTTCTTATTTTGTTAATGAGATTTAAAGTCTCCTAGGGAAAATGTTCGGATGCAGAAAATGCGAAGAGCCTTCTTCGAATGTCGCAAAAGTAAAATAATGCTACCGAAATAAATTTTATAGGAGGATTAAGACTGTTTTAAAGTGTTATTTATAATATAAGAGGAAATATCAAATTACATTTCAAATTTCTCTTTCCAGCGATTATTTTTAGATTATAAATTCATTTACAGCTAATTGTTCTTAAAAATTATGTTTAATTTTTATTTTAATAAACACAAATCCACAAAAATTCTTTTGTTAAAAAAAGCATCGACATTTGAATTATCTTCACGGTACATATTCTAATCTATACTAATAAAATAAAGTTGTTTGCCTGTGTGTAATGGCTAGAAAAATCTACCGCATGTAGAAATCTGAAAATGTGGGTGAAGATAGTCCAAGGCAGGTTCCAATGCACCTGAGGCTAAAAATTTACTTTTTTTGTTTAATTAGCCGAGATATAAATTAAAAACCGCTATTTAAAAAACGTCTCGCAGACATCAGTGCAGCAGGATTCAGCCGATCGCATATCTGGAGCGCCGTAGTATTAAAGAAACTGAAGCTATATTTCTTCTGCTTTCGTAACGCGGTACGACTAAACCGTTCAAAATATAGAATAATGGATAAAATATTCTTAAATGTTGTACTTTTACGTTTACAATTCCGGAATCCGATCGAAAAAAAATATATATTAACAATTCCAAATTATTTTTTTAAAGGTTCGATTTTACCATTTTATTTTTCTCTCTATCGCCCACACTCCCATCAGGCTCAATTTTAGAGATAACGGTAGAGATTAACAAAATATACCCACTTAAAGCTGAGACCATATTCTTTTCGACGGTGCAATTACTTTTAAAAAATAGAACATTAACCCTCTCAGAAAAATTCGAGACTGCTAATCACTTCGCGTCGCCCGGCGATACCTTAATCCTAGTTAAAAGTAACTAAACGTCGGTATTTCGATGAAATCTGTTAAAAGGTTCTTCGCACATTGGATTTACATCACCTACAAAAGTGTTGAAGCGTTCGAACGACCAATAGTATTTAAAAAATATAAAATCTGCGAAATTTTTGCTCAGAACGCGAAAACGCGGGAGGCTTTGGCACATATTTTGATGAATAAATATACTATTTTTGCACGAAATTTGTACACAGGCTTTGAAACCGTTATATTTGTAACCGATAAAAAATTTCAAAGAAATCGGGCAATAGAGATTATTTATTTTAATGTTAAAGGACCCAACACGAAAAAGAAAAAAAAAAAAAAAAAGCGAGAAGTAAACATAGTTCATTTACAACTAGATATGAATATTTTTTCACTAATTTTTTTACACATACTACAAAACTGTCATATTTATAACCGATAGAAATTAAAAAGATTTGGACTATAAGAACTATTATATTTAACTATATGAAACGTTTGCAGCTGCAAAACAAACGTTAAAGAATTTTTTGCATTCTCTTGAGCGACGAAAATATTCTATATGACACAATAAAATAAACAAAATATAGCGGCATATTACTTCAATTTATATATTGTTTTTCAGGCTAAAAACTAAAACAAATAGCGGATCAATTTCTATAAAATCCTCAATTTTATTTTTTAAAATTCCTTCCGGTGTGGACCGGAAAGGAAAAGTAGCTTCATTTTTACATGATTTTAAAAATTCTGCTAATTTTACTCAAACACTCGAAGCTAAAATGCGTGAAACCCGATTATAGAAGATTCAAACCTATTTTTCGTCAATGCTGAATTTGAATGAAAATGTCGCCAAATTAGTCAGCTGTATTCAAGTTGCTTTCTTTTAAGGAGATTTATTTTCGGTCACGAAATTTGACGATATTTCGCCAAATATCGCCAAGCTTATGAGAATTTGATCCTAGCGGATATGACTATGTATTTTTAGTATGAGTTTTACAACAATAATTAAAGTAAATTTTCGAGAAATCACATTCTCTAAAACTCATAAATGGAACCTGATTATGGTAAAATCCACCACCCTAGAATTTCAAAAGCTATATCTAAGCCATTTTTTAGGATAGAGGTGAAACAAAAAATACTTTGGAATCTTTATGTCAAGGATAAAAACTTAAATAAAGGAAAAACGTTTCTAATTTATAATTTTTTGTACATCTTTTTGAATTGGAAATTTTTAAGTGACCACCATTTAGAATGAATATGGCGGATGTCTGGCCATCGAACTTTATCGAGACCTTGGTAAGTCCTATATATGTGTTCAGTCACTTCCAAATCGATCGATAAATACGAGTTCTATTGAATGAGAAAAGTCAGATTGTTGTAAAAAGTCAGCCACCAGAGAATTTCAAACTGTCGTATCTCAGCCATTATTTAGGATAAAGGCGAAACAAAAAATGCTCTGAAATCCTTGTATCAAAGCCGAAAACGTGAAAGAAGAAACTTTTAGAATGTCTATTTTGCTGTACATCTTTTTGAATTTGAAAGTTTTATGTAGCGGCCATTTTAAAACAAGATGGCGAATGAAGCTAGGCAACATACTAGGTCGAAATCTTGGTGAGTCCTATATACATGCTCAGGCACATCTAAATCGGTTGATGAATACGATTACTATAGCATGACAAATTTATTTATTTATATTTTTATTTATTTATATTTGTAAGTAAAATTACATTTTGTCAGCAGCAATTTTAACAGGAACACTGTGGAATTTCGATGGAAAAATTACAATTAAGCATAAAATCCCCCGAAATGTCTCCTGGGTCCATACCCTGAATTTGACATTGAATCACATTTTAGATTTGTAAATTACAACTGTAGGTTAGGTGAAATACTCTCGATATTAACTGAGAATAATGAAGAAAACATTCCGATGGGAATTTCATTCTGGCGAATGTCAGAAAATCTGCTTTCGAGTTCCACCCTGAGATTTGAAGTACATAGACCATAACCTGTAGTTTTATTCAATAACTCAGTTTATGTAGGAAAGTGAACGGAGTTTTAATTTTTCAGCTTACGTTTCCATAGCATTAATTTTGACTCATATGATTTCACACAGTCATAAATATTATAAACATCTCGAGATTTTCCCAATAAACTACAGTTCAAACTATTGATGTGGCTAGTAATGTGTACTAAAAATGCAAAATCTCTTAACCACTTCTCATCTTGGAACTCTCAAATGTGCTTGCCTGTGGGTCCCATAAATCATTGAACTTCATTCTTCAGTAAAAAAAAAAGCCGTTGGGACATTTTTCCTCGTTTAAACTAATAAACTTCAATATACTAATTAATATCATGTTATTCAGTTTCCATATCATTCAGGAGCTTATGAAACTGTCTGTGATTACACTCTTTTGATGGAATAAGAGTAATAATTTTTTCAACAACAGTCATCACATGATCAAAACTGGATAGGGACTTCTTACACAAATTTTCTTGGTGAATGATAAATACAGTGGTAAATCATCATCTCAACATTTTCGCTTTCTTTCGCATCATATTTCATTATTACTCTTGATCCCGTTTTTTTTTTTGTACTATCGTAGAAAGAGCTCTAACAGTAGTTATGGCATATCTAATCTAACTCACACTTAGCCAGAATATATTTCAAACAGGTATACAAATCAAATCCCCGTGTTGTACATTTAAGTGCAACAATACTAGTTAAATGTTCTACAATTTTCAACAGCACGACGAATGGAAATAGCCCCATGCGCATTATCTGTAGCATCTGTTGATTCGTTCAGCGCTACTGAATAAAATACAAAGTTCTTACTTTTACGTTTTAATATATTGAAAATATCTTATGCCAAATCTTGTACGCTACTGTTACCGCAGACAAACTAATATTCTTAATATTTTTTCGACTTATATGGACAAACCGCATCAGTTGTACATTGAATAGATTCTTTAATTTATCCATCAGTGAAAGACCTACGTCGTTTTGCAATTTTTTCGGCTAGCATGTAACTAACACGAACACTGTTTTCGTGCTGTACTGGAGAATACAGATTGGTGATAATTCAGCTACGATTTTAATTCATTAAGTTTATCATTACGAAAATGTCCAACCAATCTTAATATTTTTGACCCTCCTCAGTTTCATAATGCCTCCTAATACTGTATTCCTTAATTACCGCTACACTTTCTTTGCAGTTAAGAAAATCTGCCTTATTTTCATATTCAATGAACAAATTTACAGACGACCACTTTCCTTGAAATAAACGCACCTTTTCTACTTTCCATTTTTTTTTTTTTTATCAGAGCTCTCCATTTTGCATACACACAAAGATTATACATTTCTGAAACGAAAAACCTAACTGAACTTAGTATATATTTCGCAATAGCTTGGAATTGTAACGGAATAATTAATTTTTTACAGGAGCGTAAAATATTCAGCAGAGGAATTATTCCTGGCCACGTTGGAAAATTTTATGCCTTGTTTCCAAGCATTCGTAGGACGGTCGCCTATCAGTCTGTGCTACAATCGTTAATCCTTTACAATATGAGTGTGTACAAATACAAACAATGGTACTAATACTCATCTCAAATGTAAGAATAATCTGCAGTCGTATGTAGAGACCTCTCACTTATACTCTATGTAAAGTAATTATTTTTTATTACCATTATTTCTGAAAAGTAACATTCGTTTTGATAATTGTACGATTAAATAAAGCAAAATTATTATTCAGAAATAATGGGCTGCAAAATAATGATACTACACCCGTATAAAGGAGAGATCATTGTCTATGTCTGTTTTCAATTTTGCGGAAAATTTTTATTTTTCAATATTATAAATGACATGGCGGGCCACTAAAATATCCTCGGTGGGTTACCCATGGACTGCGGGCCTTGGGTTGAAGACTCCTATTATAGTGTTTTCATGACATAAACTAAACCGTCTTTGAGATCAGTGATATCAGATATGTTATATATATATATATATATATATATTGCTTAAAAAAAAAGGTGTAAAAATATGCAAATTATGTGCACCAGGCGCAAAGCAGTTCTAATGAGCACACAAACTATATAAACATTTCAATACAAGATGACAGATTATGAAATTTAATGAAATTCAGGTACAATTACAAAATTATTTTTTTTAATACAAAAAACATGAACAATAAACCACAATTAAGAATAATTAACAGTTTTTAGCTCTTCATAAGGTGGAGGGAGCAGAAATAAAAAAAAAAAATATTTGGTGCCTATGAGGTTACGCAAGGTAACGCAAGATTGAATACTCCAAAGTATATTAAAACAAGAACGAAAAATCATGCGTCAAGCATAGATTATGTAGCACTTTCCAACGTTTCCAAAATAATTTTACCAAACATACCGTTTAATAAGCTAAAAGATAACATCTAAGTAAACAATTTGGATAAGGCATAACATATTTAAAAACATAATTTCAGGAATTTCCAACAGATACAATATTTGGAAAAATATCCGAATACTTTTATTCAGCCCTGTATATGATCTATAGATTTGTATATATACTATATAGGATGCTAAACTTTAGTTTAGTTAGGAAACGCGTAGCACAGTTTAAAATTCTCCTTCTGGAGTTTCTGTCATTAAACGGATATGTATTCGCGAACTTTTGTGCTGCCCTGTATAGGATCTACAGAATTTATACACACCAAGTAATAGACAAAAAGCGAGTTAAATTTAAAATCGCGTTCAGTAACTTAAAATGCACTTCCAGGAATTATTGTTAACAGACAGTAGAGAATTCTTTTGTGTGTCCCTGTAAATGAACGATGACTGCTATACACACACTATTCTGTAGTAAGCCTCTTGTAATGCACCTTAGTAATATATATATATTTCAATGCGTTTAAAATACTGAAACATTATTTAAATAAACCGCAGACGATTTTTCTCCAGAGACGTAATGTAACGGAATTCTTTTGACTGTCCCTGTAAAGTAACTATAAGTGCTATGCACACCCTATTCCATATTAAGCTTCTTCTAATGCACCTTAGTTATATATATAAATTTCAATGCGTTTAAAATAGGGAAACATTATTTAAATAAACCGCAAATGATTTTCCCCCATAGACAGCAATGTAATGGAATTCTTTTGAGTGCCCCTGTAAAAAAACTATAAGTGCTACACACTTCCGTTGAAATAGGGAACATGCTATAGATAACGACAATAACATATAAAAACTAATAAACTAAACATCATTTCAGATAAATTAATAAAATTCGAATAAAAATTTCATAAAAACACAACCTTTTAATAACAGTAATATGCATACACTATATGGCCAATGATTACCGGTCACTTGTGATTTTAGACGTTTTGTTAAATGTATAGAAAAATGCATGAGGAATTATCATGAAACTTCAGGCGTGTAAACAGTATAGTAAATGTCATATATTTCCACGAAGAATTTTCCCCGAAATTCCATAGGAGACCGTCAACAATTTAAAGAAAAACGAATATATTTTCGATAACCCTGTAAAAACGAACTTCGCAAAAGCGTTGAAACTTTTGCACATGATTAATCGTTGTGGCTTCGTGTAATAAACTGTGTTCATTTTTATGAGGATAGTACGTATACACGTGGAGAAAGTAAGGTTTTTATAAAAAGAATAAAAAATTTCACCAAGTATTTACTTAAAATTTGCAGACTTCTTAATATAAAAGAATATTCTTTTCAGGAACCATGACAAATGACATTGTACAAAATACCCTGCAATCAGAAGAAACAAATAAAAAAGATATTGGTTGAAAAATGAGCAGGTTCACTAAATAATGTTGCATTGCATTGTTACCAAAAGGAAGCAAAAAAATGAGGGGCTATATCGAAATATAGCAGTACTTACAATATTGTGTACACTATATTAGCACTAATAAACGGAAACCCTCCGAAATGAAAGCAAATCATCCTAACGTGATAAATGACGTTCGCATGTGGATAAAAGGAAAATCACTGCTCGTGATACGTTTATAGAACCTGCAGCAGTAAAATGAGCGGATGACACGAATTGAGGGAAGCCGAAAGGGGATTGACCATTGGAGCCCACCGTTTCGGGCATTCGAATCAACAAATTTTCTCCAAGTTCCACATTCCACAGGCTACAGTTAGTGATGTTGTGGTTACGTGAAGAAGAGCAAAAACCCTGAAAGCGCAACTCCGACGAAAATTATCGGAGATGGACCAGCGATGTCTCAGCCTCAAGTCCTCGTCAAGTCCAACGGCAAACGCCGTTGGGCAGCATAGCCGCGCAGTTCCGAGTGGCATCTAGAATTGAGAGTAGTAAACGGGCAATTCTTTGAGAGCTGCATGCCATGAGATTTCATGGCCGAGCTGCAGTCCATAAGCCCAGAATCACAGCCATAAACGCGCGCTGGTTATTACAGCGGTGTACAACACGGCGCAACTGGGCACTGGACCAGTGAATAACATAATGTAGAGTGATGAATCACGCTTCACGTTCTGGCATTCCGACAGGCGTGTCTGGACCTGGTGAATGCCAGGTGAGTGGTTTTTGTCGCAATTCGGTGTTCCCACTGATAAATCTGAAAGCGGTAGAATCATGGTTCGGTCTTGCTTTACATGGTTTGGACCATTAGTTTTAGACCTAGAACACTGAATGCCGAACGCTATGAAGAGATTATAGACAATTATGCACCTCCTACCCCTTGGCAAATGTTGGCAGTGAAACGTATGCATTCCAGCATGTTAATGCCAATGTACTTATACATACGTTATAAAATGTACGTTAATAAATTTGTAATCCTAATGTACGTTATAAAACAATTGTTTTGGGACATGGGGATCGAAGAGCTCGATTTGCCAGCCCAAAGTCCTGATATCAATCCAATTGAACATCTTTGAGATGAGTTGGAACGCCAGTTGAGGGCTTGACCACAACACCCCACCACTAAAAGCGAACTCTTCGCCGTATTACAGGAAGAATGGAGGGCAATTCCAGAGGCAACCTACAGCACACTCGTAGAGATTCTGCCTAGATGTATCGAGGCTGTGATTAGAGCGTAAGGCGGGCCAACGCCATACTAACAGCGTCCAGCGAACAGTTGATACTGGTGTATCCTTTTCAATTGTAAAATCGGAATTACATTTTATTTTACATGTAAAGATAGTACATGTGGTTTATTTCATTTATATTTGTAAGAGTTTTCTAAACTATCACTAAATACAAACTTTTTCAAAATGTAACTCATTGTAGGTACTGTTTGAGTGCTTTAAAGTATCATGCTGTGAAAGAAATATTACAAATTTACCCATGTACTCGCCACTCGGAATTATTTTATAAGATATACAATATTTGGATACAGACCATCATCCTTTTGCTTCCTTTTGGGAACAACAGATTTCGAACTCATTCTATCGACAATCACTTTAAGAATTTTTAAGCTATGTTTTTGAGACTTTCACAAAATTTGCTTTATACATTTAGCTAATACATTATGCACATTATATTTTGATTGCATTTGCAGTGAAGCATTATTTAGTCAACCTGCTCATTTTTCATCCAATATATATTATATTTTTATTCTGATTGCAGGGTATTGCGTACAATGTTGTTTGTTATGGTACCTGAAAAGAACATTTTTTTTGTATTAAAAACTCTGCAAATTATAATCAAAACGCTGAAATTTGGGATTGTTTTTATAAAAACCTTAATTTCTCCACGAGTATATGTGCTATCCTCATAAAAATGAACACAATTTATTAAAAGAAGCCAATCATGAGCTAAAGTTTCAACGTTTTTGTGACATTAGTTTTTACAGGATCATCTAAAACATATTCGTTTTTCTTCAATTTGTTGACGGTTCCCTATTAGATTTCAGGAAAAAAAATCTTCTTGGAAATATTTGACGTCTACTATGCTATTTACACGTCTGAAGTTTCAGGATAATTCCTCATCTCTTTTTCTAGATATTTAACAAACGTCTAAAATCGCAAGTGACCGATCATCATTGGCTATGTAGTGTATGTGTAGTAAAAAAAAAACATGACTGTAGTATAATGTGTACTGAAATGGAAACAATATAAAATTTTAAACTAATCAAAACTGGAACAGAATTTAATTATACAATAATTTTGTGATTGTAATAAAATGGAAATTTAAGCCGTTATGCCCTCACCTAGCCCTGACAAGCCATTCCTAAAGGATACTGCATACAAACAATCTTGACTCCACGACATTTTCGGCTGGAACGAAAATAGGCATACGATTTTTAAGCCAGTATAAAACAAATTTGAATTGTCGGTCTGTCTGTCCAAACTCTACATATCCCTTCCTATCTGGTGGTTTTCTTGTCAATGATGAACATCTAAAACCCTGCCTGCGTTCAAGGATGGGCTTTTGGATGAAGTCCTTGAAGGACTTGTATTTGCATTTTATTACAATAAAAAAATTATGATATAATTAAATTCTGTTCCAGTTTTTATTTGTTTAAGGCTGTATTCAAAAAAACATTTTTCCACGCTCAACAACTCAAAATTTTGTGACACATTCTGAGACTCATTTTTAAAAATAAAAACATGAAACTTGGCGGCGTGATTTATGAAGAGATTTACAAGGGCCCTATGTTTTTATTTTTCGTTCAATTAATTAGAAATTGATTTACAAACAATTATTTTCCCAGTACGATAATTTTTTTGTTTCCAGCGCAATAGCTTCGGGAAATTCGGTTCAAAATGTCCACTTTGACAGCATTTTTTGAAATATATTCTGCCTTTATAAAAAAAGCGAGACAATACGGACATTATAAAGTTTCTGAATAAGAGAACCTGCCAATTGGATGCATTTTAGAGCAAAAATGAATTTAAAAATGTGTCTCAAAATAAGCAGTTTGGATTTGAATACACCCTTAAACTTTATACTTCACTCATGATTAGTTTTAATACACATATTTATATTATTTGGATTAAAAAGTTGTGTTTTTATAAAAAAATTATTTAAATTTTATTAATTTATCTGAAATTATGTTTAATTACTTAGTTTTTTAATATACTTTGGAGTTTGCAACCTGGCGTCGCCTTGCGAAACTAGATAGGTTCCAAATATTTTTTATATTTCTGCTCCTCCCACCTTTCGAAGAGACCTTGTAAGGGATCGACTACTCTCGTCACGTGAGTAGGCGATGTTTTGAATGAGATTGTAGTTTTTGTCCACTAACCGGCCATGTGCGTAAAAGTTATATCAATGCTCTCTTTCTCTAACGTTCGATGGATGCCTGAATCTCGGTAATTGTGAGTTGCTGTTTTCTTTCAGTTATGCGAATTTTTTGGAGCTGGTCAATCGATACTGTGGAGTATATAAGTGGTGAATTTTCATTTTAGAGGAGACTTAGCCGAGAGGCAGAGAGACTGAGACTTAGCCGAGAGGCAAAGTGAGGAGAGACTTAGACGAGGTTGCCCTTGAGACTTGACATTGGGATTTAGCCTCGAGACCTCGCATGGAGTCTTGAGATTGATATTTGACCTCGACATTTATAGTTAAGCTTTACGCTCCTGTTAAGTTGAATTAAGCCTGTATCAGTGCTTATTAAGTTTGAAATATCAAATTGTTGCATTGTGAATTTGAGCCTTGATAGTTTAATTTTAATTATTGTATAGTTTTGATTTTTTACGCAGCTTCAAGTCGCAAGCTAAAATCTTTCTTTTTATTAAAGTTAGGAAAAAACAAGTGGAGCTCGCTCAACTCCCTACCTGTTTGGTTTTAATAAACTGGTTTTAGTCTTAAAATAGACATATTTGTGTATCCTGCTCTACCACACGGCCTGACAACAAAGATGGTCGTCACAACCTTCCTATCAAGAAGCTGTTAATTTTTTGAATTGTGGTTTGCTGTTCATGTTTTTTATATTCATTTTTTTAAATCTTGTTATTGCACCTGCATTTCATTAAATTTCATAATCTATGATCTTGATTAAAATATTTATGTACTATATATAAAGAACACACGATTTTTATTTCGCAAATCATATTTTAAGTTGACACAAATAAAAGGCTACCCTGGATTATGTTAAAAAATTGTGCCTGAATGAAGCCTGGATACATAAGAGATATAATTTTGAATGAAATTTAGGTGAAAACGTTTTTTAAAACACTGCGCTTTATAATTTAAATTAAAAGCATCATGTGAGACTCAAATGGTCGAAAGAGCTGACCTTCAAACACTCTCCAAAATTTCATTTTTTATCAAAATACAACAAATATTGAACAGCCAATCAGAATAAATAGTTTTACGCGCTCTCAAACTGTTACTTCAGGAGTCAAGAGACGTTAGGGTAGACGTACTACAAGTCAAGAGATGTTAGGTTCGAATCCCTGTCTAGCAGTGTGTCGAATCCCTTTTCTACATCGAGATGGTATTATTAACTTTGCACGAAACATTTATCAGTGCATTTAAAACATAAACAAAGTAAAATCATGAAACTATTTTTTTCAAGCGCAAGTGAATTCAGAAATAAGCATTTCTTCTAAAATGAAAAGTTTATTTTGTTTACAGTTTCATGAGAAGGTGTTATTTTTTAATGTACTTGTGTAAGACTCTCGTAGCCTATTTATCTTTCAATATTTTATTAATTCATTCTTCAACATTTCACCTACACGAAGTCCAACATTTTAACATTTAGTGGTTCCATCTACACATGTTTAGGGGAGAACATAAAAACCTTTTTAAATGCTGTACAAATTCATTCTTCATGTAAAGCGCGAAATCATGGTAACAACTTTCTCCATCTATTAATTGCAACTACTGGAACACCGAAGTTTTGTTTAATTTAGCACGAAACATTTAGCAGTGCATCTGAAACAAAAACAAAGAAAAATATTGAAACTATTTTTTCAAGCACAAGCGAATTCAGAAATAAACATTTCGTCTAAAATGAAAAAGTTTATTTTTTTTTTTTTAAGTTTTTCACGTTGTTATTTGTTTTAATGTACAAAAAACAAACGTTTACATATTTTGCAGTTAACATTACATATTTTACAGCTACCTCTAAAAAATTTTCAAAGAAAATTCCTATTACCATTCTGAAATACAAAACTAAAAAATAAGATATAATGAGAAAAAAATAACCTTTTCATTTCATTCAAATTTTTAATTAAATTTTGACGTAAAGAAAAATCTAAACTTCTTTGATTTTTCACGGTAGACCTTTGAGAATTAACGCTAATGCGATAAGTAATAAATGATTAAAAAATAATAATTAATTTTTTTCCATTGAAAATTATATTTGTATTCCGAAAATGTATAAGTTCTTTTTTACTAGAAGTATTGGTTGAAATATTTTCCTTTTACTTTCTGTACCACTTCAGTTATTCAGAGAAAACGGAAGATGAATATTTCCTTTTAAATATTTATTTTTAGGTGTTTACATTTTATGTCTGTTCAATTCCTTTAATGTTTTATATCTTAATGTATGATTTATGAATATTTCATCTACAAAGGTACTTTTCCTGGAAATACGTTAAAAGATTGGCGCAATCGTAGAAAGATTTCGTCTATTAAAATCTTATAGACTAAATATCTTTGGAGGTTTTGTTGAATATTTACAACTGTACTCAAATCATCTCCTTGAAATATTGTTTTTCTTGTTTTATATAATTAAAAAATATATTGATGTAATAGACTTTCAATATAAATATATATTCTTTTTAGAATTGAAACTTCCCACTTTATATTTTACAACAATAAGAGAGTTGAAAGGCTATAATTGGAAAATAAATTACCCATTTAAAATCATCATCCTAAATTATGTTACGTCGTATTATTATCCTAATTTGTATTCGATATGTTTAGTGAATTAAGTTTTTTTAATGTACTATTAGAAAATAAACAGTTAAATTCGCTCTTATAAATATAATTATAATACTAACAAAGGATGTGAATTTTCACTTTTCTACACAGCGTATAAGCAACAGAGCGAAAAATGGCCAGACCGGGGATCGAACCCGGATATCTTGGTATAGCGCACGAAGTGCTTTACCATATAAGCTACCAGGACGACATCCTGTCTAGCATTTTTCACTGTTATACGTTGGCAAGGCTACAACTTCGCAGCACAAGATTTAAAGTCACAAATGAACACATAATTTTAGTGGCATATATGAGACAAACAAGTTCCTAGCACATCGGAGTATATTTTTTTTATCTAATTAAATTTTCAGATGGGCTGAAACTACGCAATAAATTAATGACACTAACAAAGAATTTTCACTTGAATTTTCACTTTGCTACACAGCGTACAACTAACAGAGTGAAAAATGTCTTGGTTAGGGACCGAGTGGTAAAGCACTTGGGGTGCTATACCAAGTTATCCGGGTTCGATCTCCGGCCTGGACATTTTTCGCTCTGTTGGTTATACGCTGTTGAGCAAAATCATTTGTTAGTGTTATTAATTTCCTGCGTAGTTTCAGCCCCGCTGAAAATTTAATTAGATATAAAATATTATTATGTTTAAATTTTTAAGCGTTATTTTTTTTATATATAAAAAACAAAAACTTTTATTGAAAATCGATACATTAAATATGACAAACCCCTATATTGTTAAAATGCCAAATTAAAAAAAGAACTAAACAATTATATATTTTTTAACGTATTTTTTGTTTGGCTTGTTTCAATAGAAACTGCTCTGAGAAATATTTCACATTGTGAAACATTAAGGAAAAGCGAGTCCTAAAGTATATTTTTCAATAAAGATGGTAAAAATGTGGGGTACTAGATAGTTAATAGATGTAAGTTTTTCAGATGTAGGCTTTTCATGATTAATAGATGTGAGTTAATAGATGTTGGCTTTTCAGATTTTTTATGCAAAAAATAGTTAATAGATGTAAGTTTTTCAGATGTAGGCTTTTCATGATTAATAGATGTGAGTTAATAGATGTAGGCTTTTCAGATTTTTTATGCAAAAAATCTACATATTTCTACCTTGTCCCTGAACACCAAGAGCACTTCATTAAGTATGTTTATTTTTTTAGTCGAAATCTTCAATGTCCCTATTAATCGACTATTACAAATTAATTTCTCATATGTGGGGAAACTGTTCGTTGGGGGTTACCGTAATACTTACCCATCATTGATATGCATAGTATAAAATATGAAAATAAAACATGTGTAAACTATTTATAAAATGCATTGCAATTCGAATAAAATCGTGGCTTGATGACATCCTACACTTTAAATGCCCTATTACTGAAATTCGTAAAAGAAACATCTTTATAACTCTAAAAATGATAATCTTATGAACTAACAGTTTACTGCGTCGGATTAAGCGTTTCTTTTCCAATTAAAATATATCTTTGTATTGAAATTTGAATGAAATACAGGGTCATGAAAAATCGAAGGGTGTGGAAAATGTGATTAGAAATACCTCGGCAACTAATTATCCGATCGACTTCATTCTTTATGCAAAATTTGTTTTTTTTATTGTCTTTTATATTCACTCCTTAAAATAAACAATTTCGGAAAATTTTATATACCTTTTACCAGAACGAATATTTCGAGAGTCCGTAAAAAATAGTTCCGGATAATCGAGGTTACTGAAATTGAATAAGCTTCTTCTCATTATTACATACTAAGTACATATAAAATTTCAAGTCTCTATCTCAATTTTTTCGGGAGATAGGGCATTTACGGACACACAGCACACACACACACACACACGCGCACAGACGGACGGCAATTTTTTTTTTTTTAAATATGTTTTTTGAAATCTCCAGTGTCAGGAACGTGTAAATCCGTCAAAACTTTTGTTTTCTATTTTTAAAACAATTACAAGACTTACCCTATACTACGTATGATGGGTAAGTAATACCCTATACTACGTATGATGGGTAATTAATACCCTATACTACTTTTGATGGGTAAGTAAAAACTGTAAACATAATTATCTAAATTTTACATTTTGGAGACCACACATCATTAAAGAAGACTACAGAGGATGTTTACACATATTGGGAACGATTTTGATGTTCCCAAAACAGTGTTAAAAAACAAGAGAAACAACAGGGGAAAAATCAAGCAACATGTAATAACGTGATAACTGAAATATTGGCTGCTATGAAAAAATATCGTCTGTTACTGAAACGGCCCGCGAAAGAAGCGAATGGCTTGAAGGTTATATATTTGCACTTTCGGAAAAGAATTATTCATATTCCGTTATATGAAAATCATTTAGCAGGTGATAGGTGGAAAAAAATCGTCACAATATTGATTAAACGTTTCATTTAAGGTTTATTTAAATGACTGTAATAGAAAAAGATCGATTTATTATCAGAAAAGAGGCAAAAAAGACTTTTAAAAACTTTGGTTCAAGCACTGCAAAGAAAGTTTCTCTAAAGGATTTATGGTGATTGCTGGAATCTCTTACAACGAAAAATTAAAAATCAGAAAAATTAAAAAAAAAAATTCAAAATAACTCTACTTATTGTCAAAACAATGTTCTAATTCCTATTTTTAAAGAAAAAAAATCAAAAACTTTATCCTACGGACGTTAAAAGTGTTGAGTTCCACACTATAAAAAAATTTCCGGAAGGTTCCGGAAAAAAGCCGTGGCATTAAGATGCCACGGCTTTTTGCTGTTACGTTTCACAACAAAGTAGTGAAACATTCCAACTTTTCAGAAACATTCCGTAATATATACTCCGAAACCTTTCGTATCAAAATACTAAAATATTTCAGCGTCACGATACGCTTTCTTCCGGAACCTTTCATATCAAAATACTGAAATGTTCCAGTTTCACGAAACGTCTTTTTTCGGAACTTTTTTTTTTTTTTTTTTTTTTTTTTTTTTTTAATTCTGAAAATATTATTTTTTATTTATCAGGTAACAAAATCGAAGCTGTACAACAAAAATATATTCATCGAAACTCACGACTAAACATATAAAACATATTTGCTAAAACTGAATTCCGAGCTCGGACTTGCACGAGTAAATAAAGTGTAAAACTGTTAATTATATTTTTAAAAAATTTAAACATTATTTTTATTTTTTTATTAAAATTATAAGTTTTTAGAAAATATAAAATTTCCCTTTAATCAATATTTTTCTGATTTAATAATTTACATTCTTGCTAGAACATTCGATAAGCAATACAAAAGATAAGTATAAAACGTCCAAAAACTACTTTTATGTGTTAATTTTTTTTCCAAATTTTACATAATAAAATGAGAGAAATAGTACATTACACTTATTTTACGTATATCATATTTTATAAATAGGAAAAGCGGGACATTAAAAATTCTAAAATTATTTCACTTGTCCCTAAGACACAAATTTATTAAAATAATTTTGTTTATAATTAATTAAACGAAAAAAAAGACAATATATTGTTCTATTAACGGATAAGATATTTGAAAACAATTTACATATAACATAGGCTTAATGATGTATTCAAAAGACATTTTTATTAATTTATAAATTAAAGAAAGTACAAAAACTGATTAATAAAATTTATAAATTTTTGAAAGATAACAAAAGTTGAACATGGACCTGATTTTATCTGGCGGCACAGCAGTGCCTCCGCCAAGTCGAGAGAGCATAACTGTAAGCATCCTTTCGTGGAAGCAACTTAGGGTACTTTTGCCCCCCCCCCCCCCGCCCCATATCTCTGCGCTGGAGTTTCCCAAAAACCCAGAACTTCGTTTTCCTATAGTATTTGGCACACAGAATCAAAATTTAAAATTACAAGTTTCTGTCTTTTCTAGTTCAGACGATATATGAACTCAAACATTCGAGTATTGTCACTCACTCACTCACCCATTCACGCGTCATCAAAAAGATTAGGTAGATCCCGTAGCTCTAGAAACATGTCATTTGGAAAAAGGGTAGTGTTTAGGATACAAAGAAAGGAAAAATTACAAAATCCGGAAAATTCGAAAAAACATTCGAAAATTCAACAAATTCCATCAAAATTGAAAATTGAAAATAATACGATCTTGTAGTCTTAGAAATTTAAAATTTGATTTGAAGGTAGTGTTTAGCATTCACAAAAAGAAAACATCAAAAACACCAAAAAAATCGAAAGCAAAATTGAAGAAATCGAAAAAATTAAAAAAAAAACCAAAATTTGAAGACAATCCGATTTTGTTGCGCTAGAAACTTCAAATTTGGATTAAAGGTAGTATTTAGGATACAGAAAAAGAAAAAAAAAAAGAAAAAAAACCCCAGAAAATTCGAAAAAGAATTCGAAAAATTCGAAAAAAATTGAAAAAATAAAAATAATTTGATCTTTTAGCCTTAGAAACTTAAAATTCGGCGTAAATGTAGTGTTTGGAATTCAGAATAAGAAAAAATTAAAAGCAGAATAAAAATCGAAAATAAAATTAGAAAACCGAAAAAATCGAAAAACATCGAAAATTTGAAATTAATTCGATTTTATAGCGCTAGAAACTTGAAATTTGGAATAAAGGTAGTATTTAGGATACAAAACAAGAAAAAAGAAAAAAAAATCCAGAAAATTCGAAAAAAAAATTCAAAAATTTGAAAAATTCGAAAATTAGTGAAAAAAAAATGGAAATAATTTTATCTTTTAACCTTAGAAACTTAAAATTAGGCGTAAAGGTAGTGTTTGGAATTCAAAATAAGGAAAAATTAAAAAACACATTAAAAATCGGAAATAAAATTTAAAAATTGGAAAAATCGAAACACATCGAAAATTGGAAAATAATTCGATTTTGTAGCACTGGAAAGTTGAAATTTGGAATATAGGTAGTATTTAGGATACAAAAAAAGAAAAATTAAAAAAATCCAGAAAATTCGAAAAAAAATCAAAAATTCGGAAAATTCGAAAAAAAATGAAAAACTGAAAATAATTTGATCTTTTAACCTTAGAAACTTAAAATTCGACGTAAGGTACTGTTTGGAATTCAGAATAAGGACAAATTAAAAACACAATAAAAACCAAAAATAAAATTAAAAAATCGGAAAAATCGAAAAACATCGAAAATTTGAAAATAATTCGATTTTGTAGAACTAGAAACTTGAAATCTGGAATATATGTAGTACTTAGAATAGAAAAAAAAATTAAAAAATCCAGAAAATTAAAAAAAAAAAATTCGAAAATTTGAAAAAATCAAAATTTTTTTTTTTTGAAAAAAGATTGATTTGTTGGAAGTTTCCTGAATTTTTAATTTTGTATCTGGAGGCCTCGCCAAGTCGAGAGAGCATAGCCGTAAGCATCCTTTTCTGGAAGCAACTCAGGGCACTTTTGACCTCCCCATAGTTTTGAGCTGGTGTATCCCAAAAACCAGAAACTTCGTTTATATATAGTATGCGGCAAATAAGACCGAAATTTCACTCACGCGTCATCAAAAAGATTAGGCATTCAATTCCTGTAGGCTTAGAAACTTCAAATTTGGAATAAAGGCTACAAAAAAGTTTAGGTTACAAAGAAAGAAAAAATGATAAAATCCAGAAAATTCGAAAATTCAACAAATTCCAACAAAATTGAAAATTGAAAATAATAGTCGTAGTCCCATAGTCGTAGAAACTTAAAATTTGGTGTAAAGGTAGTGTTTAAAATTCAGAAAAAAAATATCAAAAACACAATACAAATCGAAAATAAAATAAAAAAATCGAAAAAATCAAAAATTTGAAAATAATCCGATTTTGTTGCGCTAGAAACTTGGAAGTCGGAATAAAGGTAGTATTTAGGATACAAAATAAGAAAAAATTAAAAAAACCGGAAAATTCGAAAACAAAATTTAAAAAAAAATCAAAAATTGTAAATAATTCGATCTTGTTAGAGACTTAAAATGTAGTGTAAAGGTAATATTTCCGATTCAAAAAAGAAACTTTCAACAATTTGTAAAATTTGAAAATAAAATCGAAAAATCGAAATATCTGTAAAAAATCGAAAATTCGAAAACAATTCGATTTTGTAGTTCTAGAAACATGAGTTTTAAGATAATTGTCCTACCGCCCGTAATTGTTTTGTTTTTTTCCCCCGTATTATGCTGTTTTTTTCTTTTTGTTTACGAATTTCGGTATAGAAAAGTTCTGCTATAGACCGGCTACGCAATGGGTGGTTCCTTTATAGAGATGTTTGTTTTCTTTCACAGGTTATACTCTATTTAATTTGCATATGAAATATGGATTGTTAAATGATGTTAGCACCAAAAAAAATCTTCACAGCTCCCCCTATCCTCCCGACATTACTGGCTGGTTATGGCTTGTTAGCCCTTTCTAAATAAAATCATGGTGACTCTAAGATTATCTTGATTTATCTTTAAATTGAACCTAAATGATCCTAAGAAGACGGATCAAAGAATTACTATATTGGCATGACAATCAGGAAACTTAAAAGTAAAATTGAAAAATCAATAAATTTATAAAAAAGTCGAAGGTTTGAATATAATTCGAGTTTGTAGTCTTACCAGCTTGACATTTGGCAGAAAGGTAGGGTTTAAATACAAAATAAAAAAAAATTTAAAAATCCGAAAAAAAAGAAAAAAAAAACTTCGAAAAATCAAATAAAGTTTGATATATTGAAAATTTCCAAAATTTTTAATTTTAGCTTTCTTTTTATCCTAAACAGTACTTTCGTGCTAAATATCAAGTATCTAGGCTGCGAGTAATATCTCAGATGGATAACACCTTTCCTGGAAGCAGTTGAGAGTACTTTTGACTTCCCCCCCTCCCATAACTTAGTGCTTGCCTAGTTACCTGAAATTCCTTTAAGGTAACTTCGTCGAAAATCAGTGGATGATTTCCAAAAAGAGCCCAAAATCAAGAAAAGGAGGATTACTTGAAAAAGAAGTGGAATCTCATCAAAAAATCACCTGTAAAAAATGCAGCCAAGTCTCGTAACTCACTCACCTTAAAAAGTACTGAGATCGTATAAAGCCAAGTTTAACTATCTTATTAACTCTGAAATTTTCATTCACAAATCACTCCTAGTCTCTACATCTGTTGTTGTTTATTATTTTGTGACTTGGCAATTACGTATCACGAGAATGCGATGTATATAGTTAGTCTTAATCAAATAATACTATAACATATTAAGGTGTAATAACTTCCCTGTACGGATATAATTTGCCTTTATTAAATTATCCCATCCCATCCCATAACATAGTAAGGTGTAATAACTTACTTGTGCTGCGTAATTGCCAAGTAACAAAATAATATTTAACGAAAGATGTAGAGACTCGGAGTGATTTGTGAATGAAAATTTCAGAGTTAATAAGATAGTTAAACTTAGCTTTATACGATCTCAGTACTTTTTACGGTGAGTGAGCTACGAGACTTGGCTTCATTTTTTACAGGTGACTTTTTGATGAGATTACTCATTTAAAAAAATACATAAATAAATAAATAAATAAAAACACTTGTAACATTTCCATGATGCCAAATGCATTAATCCTTTGAAGGACAGCGATACATGTCAAAAGTACGATGTTTTACAAGTAGTATTTTTCTATAATATTTTTTACGCGTAAAACCCCCAAAATATAAAAGCAAAAATTTCTATTCGAAAATACATGTGGCAAATTTGGGAATTTTTAGTATTTGTGCCATGCAAACGGCACCCGTCAAAGGGTTAAAAAAGCTAAATTTCAATAAGCAATACAAACATTATAAAAACCGTTTGTGAAATATTTAAATATGCTTTATTTCATAAATTATTAAAAATATTCATTTTTAATAGCATAATTGAATTTGATTATACTGCAATTCTATGAAATTTTTAAAATAAAATATGCTGTTTAATTTAAAAAATAAATTTTATAACATGTTAAACTTACTAATGCATTACTCGTATTAAATGATACGAAGCTTATTTCGAAAGAAAATTTAAAAATATTACTTATCTATACATTTTAATAAAAAGCATTTTCTCAATTGGCAGATACATTCAGTTTTTATTACAAAGAATAATTATTTCATAAATAGACATTATAAAAAATAATCAATATACTTTTTTTATTCAGTGTCTTATTTAAGCAATTAAATTTTAAAGTTTCGTATTACAGATAAAATGAAAATTCAATTAATAAAGCATAAAAAGATTTAAATTAGCTACTTACTTTATCGTTTGATATCCAAACAAAGAATGGCATCTGTTCAGATTGCATTTGTCTCTACTTACCTAGGCAGCTGTTTTTTTAGTTTTCTTTAGTTATCAAAATGGCTAATGGAACATAAAACATGGAGCACGCATGCGCAGAATGTAGTTTACGGAAAAGTTGAAACCTCTCAAAAATATTACACGAATTATTGCCGTAATTGACATGAGACTTAAGAAATTCGAAATTCGGTAAAATATGCGAAATGTTTCGGGATAATTTTCTGAAACGTTCCGAAATTTTTTTACAGTGCACCAGGATAAAACGAACAGCCATACATCCAAAAATACAGTCACATTTCTCGAAAAACTGACAAGAGAATATGGAATCAAGTGTATATCTTTTAATAATATTCTAACCAAGTCCCCAGATGTTTCACCAATGGATTACTGTGTCTTTGGACTATTAAAACAAGCTCTTGCGAAGCGCCCACCAACTACACTGTAAAAAAATGTTTTTTTGGTAAATTTGTATTCCACATAATTTTTTAGTAACTGGTATTATAAACCGGAATCGTTGCTAGCTGTTTTCTAGTAATTCTTACATATTTTCTTGTAACTAAGTATGAATACAAAACATTTTTAGTAATTGCAAGGATAAATGAAAAAAAACTGAAATGTTTTTAGTAGATCGACCCATTTTTAACAGTGTACGTTCAGTGGACTCTGGAAATGTGCGGTGGAGGAATGGAAAAAATTCCACTTCCAGTTTTACAAAAAGATCTGTTATCTTGGAAATCCCGCTGTAATATGATAGTACACAACAAGAGCTATCAGATAAAACCTATTAAAAAATAATTGTTTTAATTTATGTATTTTATTTTTGTTGTCAAAATCGTTCCCAATATGTGTAAACACCCTCTGTATTATCTAATTTAAATGTTGTCTTCAAAAATGTATTTTTACGTAAACAAAGATATTTTTCATTTAATAGAAACTTTATGTCGTAAATCAGTGAAGCTTATTGCAAAGTTCCGATAAAAAAATTGATAAATATTTTTCCCAATGACAATAATATGTCATGCACTTCTGCATTTCATGCGATCAGAGATATTGCTACACTGTTAAAAATTTGCAGCAAACTGTCCAGTCATTCGACCGCTTTTTTAGAAAACGGTTGCATAACCGTAATTTAACTCTTTTATAACCATATTATTGCCCATATTATGGTCAGAATAATAGAGTTTAATTACGGTTATGTAAATGTTTTCTGTAAAAACGGTCGAATCACTGGACAGTTTGCTGCAAATTTTTAACAGTGTAGAATTTTTATCCTTGAAGTTAAAATACTTCATAAATTTGTTTCTATGTGTGAATATATGTTATAATAAATCTGTCAAATGCGAGTATAACTCGCGCTCAAAGGATTCCATTCATTGAAATTATTAATTACTATTTATTAATTAATAAACTTCAACTACGCCTTAATTTTTTTCATAATTTTAGTTTCAATAGACTCAGAAATAGGAGATGGGAGGGGGGGGGGGGCATATTTTTCAAGTATACTTTCAACGACATCTCTAAAAATATATTACCTAAAATTAAAAAAATATTTTTTTTTAGTTTGATGTTACGAGATCTTTCGCAATACCCTACAAAATACACAAAAATATTTTTTTTTTCACGTAACTTAATTATTATCATGGCTAATTACCGACAATTTTTTTCGAAAATCATTATCAAATATCTTTGGATAATTCAACGTTGATAGATATCTCGAGCGCCCGTCAACTCCCCCGCTTACCGGCCGAAATATTAAATTTGTATGTAACGGAAAAATGCGTTTTTCTCAAAAACTACGTTACCTAGGTAAGTTGCTATAGTTTTCCTGCAAGGTTTAAATAAACTCCTACTACCCCTAATTTTTTTCCTAATTTTAGTTTCAATAGATTCGGAAATAGAAGGGGGGGGGGGGCATATTTTTGCAGTGCATTTTCGACGATATCCCTTAAATTATAATACCTAAAATTAAAATAAATATATTTTTGAATTCGGTATTACGAGATCGCAATTACCGACCAGTAGGGGCGATATAAAAAATAAAACTTTTTTTTTAAGTAACTTAATTAGCCCCCTAAATTTTTCTAAACATATTTTTGTATGGCTAATAAATCTGAAAACATGTGGGTAAAAAGGCTTTATAACTTCCAAGTTTGAACTTTCCATGTCCTTTAGTTTACGAGAAAAAGTGCTCTGACAGACGGACGGACAGACACAGGAGTGATCTTATAATGGTTCCTTTTTCGCTTTTTAAGTACGGAATCCTAAAAAGTACGAAAAAATTTATAATAACATACATGAAAGTGGGCAGTGCAGAAAAAAAGCTAAACTTTCAGACGTAGGAGGTGGGGAGAAGAAAACACAAAAACCTACTGTTCTTTTTTTTTTACTTCTTAACTTATTCAATAATAAATCTTATTCAACCTTATCAATTATACGTTTATTATCACGAGACGACCAATTTTAATAACCCCATTTTCTTTCATCTATCTTTTATATTATAATCTAATATCAGAATCTCGTATAAATCCTCTTACAATAGTTTATAAGTTGGAAAAATCACTCCTCCATAAATCTTTTTTTTTTTACGTATTATATTAAAGAAACTGTATTTAAAAATGCACATGATTAATTTTTAACGGATATATTTTTTTAATTTAATAGGTGAAATTCGCTTTCATAAGCGCTGAAAATATCTTTGCTTTGTATAATATTCTCTGAACATTAATTTGGACAAAAAAAAAATCTTCTGACTTGAACATTAATGAAATTTCATTTTCGGAACTGTTTCCAAAAATAGATTTATTTACACATTAAAAAAAAAATTCTATTTAAAGTCAAACTGGAAGTGCTTTCATTTCTAATTAACTGAAAAATTTCTTTTATATGCATATTAGCGATTATTTATAATGTACTCATAAAAACTCAATTTTTCCAAGAATGATACTAACATTTCTTGCGTTTCTGGGAACGATTTCAGATGATAAAAAATTCGTTTGATTTTAAATGAAATTTTATTATAAACAGTGGCAAACTGCGATCGATTTCCATTTCTACGGAAAAGAAAAAGTTTAAAAAAATTACAAGAAGTATATACTTTTAATTAAAGGAAGCCACATTCTATTATAATTCGAAGAATTAGAAATTTCTGGTAAAACATTAGCAAATTTTTATTAATATCTCAAACACTTCTGCGTTAATTGTGACGATAGTTCCTGGACAATAATTCAGGAAATAAGCTTTTGGTCGAATTTTTATAAAATCTCATTACCATCCATACTGGAAAAGAAAGATTAATTTCTTCGTTTGAAAAAATATTTTCTTTATATCAAAATAAAAATGTTTTTTAATTACAGAAAAGCACTTATATAATGCGCATTGCTGTTTTTAGGTGCGTTGGTAATTATATAAATACGTCGCATCTATAGTCGTGTCTGGTCCGTTCGTCCGTCCGTCCGCATATAACAGCTTAAAAACTGCCCAATGGTTTGAAATTTAATATATATAATCGTTGCAGAATTTTGTCGCGTCGTTACAAATTTTATGAAAATCGAATCAAAATTTAAAAAGATATTAATAAAATTTTCTTTATTCTATTAAATCCTATCATATGTAATCTATATATTAAAAACGCAAGTCGTGTGACTGAGGAAAATCAAGTACGGGCTACCCACATATTTTTCCATATGCCAAGCGGCCATTTTTATTCAAAATTATTTTTTCGAATAAAATTGCATAAAAGTTACATAATTAGAAAGATCGTTCAAAAAAATTGTTTGCTTGAGAGATGAGTTTCAGTCAAAAATATATAGATTCTGAGATAACTTCAGTGAAAATAAAGTTAACAGCCGAATATCTCAATCCATTAAAGTAAATAAACAAAAGATTCATTCATCGTGAGTCATAGAAATATTAAACTATGGATGTAATCATTCGCAAAGAAAGATCTCCATGGTGAATTTCACAGAGCTGTCTGATGTTGAAAATAAAATTCGCATTTGTAAACATGGCATACGTAATAAGAAAAAAACAATCATCCTCATTTTGCTCATAGCAGACGATATAATTTATTTCACTGAAATAATAACGATGATTTTTTTACATTGTAAAACTAGACGAAACGAACGTACAATGTCACGTTTAATGTACAATTTCCAACTTGTTTTTCCTTTTTTTTTTCATTCCAATATTCCCATAAAAACGGTAAGAAACACTTAGCTGAATGATGCTACCGCCAAGCACTTCCGCGTTTCTTGGTTCGATATTCCCTGAACAATATTTTCGGACGAAAAAATTCGTTCAATATTGAATAAGCTAATTATTGTAAACAGAGAAAAAATTAAATTGATTTCTATGTTTACAAAACAATGCTTTTAAGCAAATTAGAAATAACAATAAACCACCGTTTATAATACACATAAGCGAAGAATTTTTTTTAAGTTCCGTTAATTACTTTAAGATATATTTTACGGAATGATCTTAACAACCCAAACACTTCAGTGGTTTTTGAGACGATGGTTCCTGAACAATGTTTTATACAAAAAACGTTCTTTCGAATTTGAATGAAATCTCATTATTCTAAACATCGGCAAACTGATATTGATTTCTACTCCAAGATTATTTCAAGCCATACAAATATTATCACAGTTTACGCATTGCCTTTTCCCCCATTTAAATCTTTGTTTATCAGTAATAAATTGCTCGCTGAATTTAGTAAACAGCTGACTGAATTTCAAAAGTGATTGCAGAAAATGCATTAATTTTAAAAGAGGTAGATTTAAGTCTCCTAATGAATACTTCAATATTAAAGAAAGACAATTAAATTATCTCTTTAATTCTACAAACAAAACAGTAAGAGCTGTTTATAGGTTAATTAATTAATTTAAGTTTCCTGAATCATAAGTAGTTATTCAATTAAGTTTAAGCATTTACATAATTAAGAATAGTTGTTCTCTGAAAACTAGTATTTAACACATGACAAGAGAAAAAATCATTTTTACAAATTATCATTTTTTTTTTTAGTTTTAATTTCATACTAAGGATGTAAATAGTATAAATTAATTTTTTTTATGGGAATACAAACATGAAGAACATCTTTTGTAAATTTTCCAATCGATTTCTAAAGAAATGGCTTATTTCGGAAACAAGTTGAAAATTATTATTATTTTTTGTTATGTTCAATTTTTTTATAATGCAACGTAACTTTGGATTTGAAAATTGAACCAACAATTTAAGAAAATTTGTAAAGTTATTTCAGTTAATGTATAATTTCTTGTATAATTTTTAAACTCTTGAACATCATCAAGGAAGCATAGCTTGACATATTTGTTGAATGATAATTCTATGTATTTGCTTTAGCTATTTCCTATTTAAAATTTATCATTATTATTCAAACTTCTTTTACAAAATGCATGAAATTTTATAACGTGTCATTTTTCAATAATTAGTATTCTCATTTAATGGAAATGAAAAAAAAAATATGTAAGATTATTTTAAAAGTAAATACTTGAACTCTTCAGTTGAGAGGAAAAGATATTTTAATCTTTTCAGAAGTGCGTTTTTTTTTTTTTTTTTTTTTTTTTTTTTTTTTGTATCAAATAACGTGACTGTGTTTCTTTCTTTTCTTTCTTTCTTTTTTTTTCGTTCAAGCACAGCAACAGTCAAGAAATTTCTGCATGCTTACAACATTTTAACAATGTTGAACAAGTTGGAAATTGTACGTCAAACGTGACAAATGAGGTGCGTTCGTACTATAGCTAGTTATATAAATATTCAGATCTTGAGGATTTTTAATTCCGTGAAATGAATTATATCGTCTGCAGATTAATTTCTGTCATAAAATAAGTATCTCGGTCGCTTGATCATTAAACTTCGGAAGCTCCTCTAACAAGAAAGCACCGATTGTTTTTCTTTTAATTCAAATTTCTTAATAAATATTTTTATTAATATCTCCTAAAGTTTTGATTCGATTTTTAGAAAAATTGAAATGTCTCGACAAAATTCTGCAAAGATAATATATCTTAAATTCCAAACCATTCGGTTGGGTAGTTTTTGCGTTGTTATATGTGGACGGACGGACAGACAGACGGACAGACAGACAGACGGACAGACAGACGGACAGACAGACAGACGGACGGACCAAGCTACGACAATAGGTGCTACGTATTTATATAATTACGAACGCACCTAAAAACTGTGTTTAAAATGCTGCACTAGATGTGTGAAATAAATTTCACTAGCTCCATCTAAACTTCAAATACAGTACCCCACAAAAAACCCAAACGATAGTCATTACTTCAATTCTAAAATTTCCAAAATAAATCTGTTTCTACAAAAGCTCTATAGAAAAAAATCTTCAAATGTCGTCTCCATAGTGACAATATATAAAACTTTAAAATTTCCAGTACTAACACCTAATTTTGGCATCATATGTCAATTTTCGGTGAATTTTATGGAAAAAATATATACTTTGGAATTAATTTATGAAAGCAAAATATATATCGTAACACAGGAATTTTTTTTTTAAACAGGAATCGATTTCAAGAAGCGATTACGTAGGCGAATCAAGTATGTGTCAAGTATGCGAATCCAAAATTACAGTCATTCTGCCAAGTATTTTTTGAAATACTACTCACATCTAAATCTGTTTTGCAATGATTAAAGATAAATTTTATTTTCATTCTAAAGTAGTTGCACGATTTAAATATCCATAATTCCGAAAGTACTTGACAGAATGGTTTCTAGTTTGGTATTCAAATGTAAAATTTGTCGGTGAATCCGAATATTATGCCAAAATTGGGTGTTGTATTAAACATTTTAAAATTTGATATAGTGCCAATTGTAGACGACCCCTCAAGCAAATTGCAGATATAGCAAACAAGGCGCTTTGGGGGAAATGGATTTATTGTGCGACTTTTATAATTAGAGTAATGGCCATCGTTTGCATTTATTTCATTTTTGAAGAGAGGGACATTTTATTGTACATCGTGCATATGCGCTTTTATTCCCATGCAATAAAGTTATGAAAACGTCTTTGTACATGCATGCTCCCTAAGTCGCAGAAAAAATTCCTATATAATGTATCTTATTATATTAATGTACATATTCTTATATAAATCAAATGTGTACTAACTGAAAATATTAAATTTAATGCGTATACACGAAAGTCGCATTCAGTAATCATTTGTTGTCATAGAACAATTAGGATATATTAGAACGACAACGCAACAACAAAAAGAAAATATTATAAGTAAATATCTGAATAAATATGCATTTTTTTTAAATCTCGTGTATCTGCAGATCAGGAGCCACAACGTCCAACGCGCAAAACACATTTTTATTTTGATCTTGTTTTATGTAATATAAAAAATCATATAATCCTCAATTTATTTTTTTACATTACATATTTAACACCATATAGATTTCCTAAATGTTGAGGAAATCTAAATTACGGAATTGTAACATTAAACACAATTTCACTTCATAAAATTATTTTACTGTAAAATAAATTTTCTTATAGACATTTTAAGATAAAAGGTGTTTTTCTAACCCATTTACACAATTTCTTATAAACCAATAAAACTTCACATCATCTTTAAAAGAAGCAGTAAACTATGAACATGTGTACAATCTTTTATTGTTGATGAATGGATTAAAACAATACTCATATCTCGTAAGTCTTGTTTCCGAAATCGATTTCTGAAAATTAGTATATTTTCAGATTCCAAAATGAAAAATCAAAAATATTCTTTGCGCAAAATTATACAACTTCAAAGTAAGATTTTTTATAACAAAACTTTAGTCATTTTCAACTCAAAAGTCCGCCTTAAATGGCAAGGGGCTCCCTTATACTAATATGGTCAAACTGGACTTTGACTTGTAAAAAACATAACCCTCCGCCTATCATCTAGAAAAGGTTATATAACATAAATTTTCTTAAAAAATATTCCAAAGAATTACTTAAAGCATATAATATGTTAAGGTAAAATTGTAAAGCTTCAATTGTATATTTGTTATGAAAAAAAATTCGAGTAATTTTTCCTTTGTCCAATCTGCACGATGCATAGTGAAACTCGCCCTAACGCAACACTTTTAAAATATTTTAAAGAACTTATTTTATTTAAACATAAAATTGTTTAAAGCAAAATTACATAATTTCTCATAAACTGATAGCACATCGCAGAATCTTTTAACGAACCTAAGAACTATGAGCATGTGTATAATATTTCATTGTTGATGGAGGTATCAAAATAATCTCCTTACCTCAAGTGTCTCATTACCGAAATATATTTCCAAAAATTAGTTTATTTTCATGACCCACAATGAAACATTGAAAGTGTATAATTTATTTGCATAAAATTACGTGACTTGTGCAGTTTTTTAAAACTCGAGTTACTTTCCATTCAAAACTTCCCAAAAAGACTCCTCTCCTATGGAAATATTGGCAAACTGGCTGAGATTTAGAAAAAAATCTGATTCTTATATTCTAGAAAGAATTATACACCACATCTCTCTTTTAATATGCTTTAAATAATTACTTTAAGTATTCAAATCTATAACGGAAAATTACATAATTTCTCATAAAGCAATACATTATATTTTAAAGAAGCTAAGGAACTATGAGCACGGTATAACCTTACATTGTTGATGGTTAGGTCGAAACAATTGCCATACCACATGCCTCTTGTTATTGAAATCGATTTCCGAAAATTAGCTCTTTTTTTCTGAACCCACAAAGAAAAGGAAAAAATACATAATTTCTTAGCACCAAATTATATAACTCCAAAATGAATTATTTTGTAGAAAAAAAAGAAAAAAAATTAATAATTTTCTTTTAAAAGTCCTCCCTATAATCTCTCATATAGAAATATTGTCAAACGAGACGATGTAAATGTTCAATCCCATAGCCTACCGTCTAGAAAGTATCACATAACACGACGTTTTCTTTAAAAATGTTCCAAGAGAATTACTTACACTATAATATTTTAACGTATAATTCTATAGCTTCAAAATGACAATTTTTTATAACAAAAATTCGAGTTAAAGTTCTTTTTTGCCAAATTGACCGAAGCCCAATAAAACTCCCGCCCACATATTCTAGAAAGTATATTACAACATGGCATTTTCTTTTAAAATATTCCGAAAAATTATTTAAAACACAATATTTGAACGTAAAATTCTATACTTTTCTATAACAACACTCTCAGAAATAAAACACTCAATTTTGACGATTCCGCAATCCTCACGCCTCATTTCGTTATTTTTGACAATCATTTCGTCACAGAGTCACGTGGTTTTTGACGAAACGCGAATCCTCAAATATCTTGACGAAACTGTTTCCTCGCTGTCAAAAATAAAACTCTCACTTTTGACGATTTCGCAATTCTTGAGCTATATTTCGTCATTTTTTGACAATTATTTCGTCTCAAAATTAAGTGATTTTTAATGAAATGGAAAATCTCAAATATTTGACAAAAATATTTCCCCATTCCCGGCCAGATTATTTTTGTTACAAAATCGTTCAAAAAAAAAAAATTACACGAAAGTATTAAATTTCGTTAAAAACTCTTAAAAAATTCTTCTAAAGTTACAGAATTTCGTTAAAAACGGTTAAAATAGTAAAATGCGAACATCATTTGGTCCATTTTTGATCGAAAGCATCAACATTTTTCCAATGGTTTAAAAAAAAAAAAAAAAAAAAATGACAATTTTAGGAGCTTTTTTTTTAATATGGGGAAATATATTCATATAACAATCAAATTTAAAATATGTATAACTGACCCCCCCCCCCCCCCTCTACAAACAGTAATCTTATCCGCTAAAATTGATGAACTCGCCTCCAAAATATGCACTTCAAAATTAATTATTTCTGATCAACAATTAGACCATATTTTAATTATTCATTGAACAAAGGAAATTTCTCTAATAAATTATATTAATCAAGCCATTTTCTAATTATTTATTAACCATAGAAAAACCATAATAATAAACTAGCCTTATTAATTAAAACATGCAGAAAGTATAACAGCACCGATAAAAATACAATCTGCTTTCTAAAAATATAAACACACATCAACATCCCATAAATACATTTAAAATCAAATAATTCCGAAGTCACGATAGCGAAGTGGTTAGAGCACTTATCGAAGCTTAGTAAAACCGAAGCTTAGTAAAACTTGCATTTTATAGTCTAGAAAGTATTTTATAACACGGCGTTTTCTTTAAAAATATTCCAAAGAATTATTTAAAACATAATATTTGAACGTAAAATTCTAAAGCGTCAAAATTCTATTCTTTTCTATAACAAAAATTTGCGTAAAGTTCCCTTTTGTCAAATTGGCCGAAGCCTAGTACAACTTGCACCCCTATATTCTAGAAAGTATTTTATAACATGACGTTTTCTTTAAAAATATTACAATGAATTACCTAAAACATAATATTTGAACGTAAAATTCTAAAGCGTCAAAATTGTATACTTTTCTATAACAAAAATTTGAGTAAAGTTCCTTTTTGTCAAATTGGCCGAAGCTTAGTAAAACTTCCACTTCTATATTCTTGAAAGTATTTTATATCATGACGTTTTCTTTAAAAATATTACAATGAATTACATAAAACATAATATTGTAACATATAATTGTAAAGCCTCAAAATATTAGAATTCAAAATTTTAGAAAACTAAAATTCGAGAAAAGTTCATTTTGGCCAAATTGGCCGAAACCTAGTAAAACGTCCGCCTCAGTGTTCTAGAAATGATTATATAACACAATGTTTTATTTTAAAATATTTTGAAGAATTTCTTTTTACCTAAACAGATTTTTTAACGAAAAATTACAAAACTTCTCAAAACCCAACAACACATCCTTCTAACTTTCAAAGAAAGTAAGGGATTATGACCATGTGCATAACCTCGCATTGTTGATGGAGATATCAAAACAATTCCCAAACCTCGTGTGTTACTGAAATCGATTTCTGAAAAATAGTTTATTTTCAATACCAACTATGAAACATTAAAAGTACATATTTTCTTTGCATAAAATTTCATGAGTTCAAAGTGCACTTTTTTATAACATAAAGTCGAGTCACTTTCTTTCAACAGTCGTCTTCAAAGGCACATCTCCTATGTAAATATGGCAAAACTATCCGAAGCTTAGTAAAAATAACAATTCTATATACTTGAAATGATTATATAACATAATCTTCTTTCCAAATACTTTGAAGAATTATTTTAAACATATGAACTTTAAAACCCAAAATTAACACAATTTCTTATAAGCAAATAAAACTTTACGTTATCTTATAAGAGAGCTAATGAAATATGAGCACGTGTATAATCTTGCATTGTTGATGAAGGTATCAACACAATTACCTTGCCTCCTGCTTTTCGTTACCGAAATCGATTTCCGAAAAATAGTTTATTTTCTGAAACCACAGTGATACATTGAAAAAATATAATTTTTTCCAAACAAAATATGGGACTTCAAAGTGCATTTTTAGGTGCGTTCGTAATTATATAAAAACGTAGCCCCTATAGTTGTCGTCTGGTCCGTTCGTTTTACGCATTTAACAGCGCAGAAACTACCCAGCCGAATGGTTTGAAATTTAATATATATCAACGTTGCAAAATTTTGTCGAGTTATTTAAAATTTTATGAAGATCGAATCAAAACTTAAAAATGTATTAAAAAAGTTTTATTTTTATTTATTCTATTAAATCCTGTCATACGTAATCTATATAATAAAAGCGCTAGTCATGTGACTGAGGAAAACAAATAAGGGGTAATCACTTCTTTTTTCATATGAAGGCGTCTATTTTTATTTAAAAAAATTTTTGGAATAAAATTGCATAAAAGTTACATTTTTAGAAACATCGTTCAAAAAAAATGTTTGTTTGAGAGACGAGTTACATTTAATATGTAAAGATTCAGATATAACTTCAGTTGAAATCAGGTTGACAGCCCAATATGAATATATCAATCCATTAAAGTAAATAAACGCAAGAGGTATCATGGAGAATTCTGCAGCGCTGTCTGGTGTCGAAAAAAAATTCGCATCTGTAAATGTGGCATACGTAATAAGATAAAAGGCATACTCATTTCGCTCAAAACAATAATAATATAATTCATTTCACTGAAAAAATAACGATGATTTTTTAACATTGTAAAACTAGTTATAGTACGAACGCACCTCATTTGTCACTTTTAACGTACAATTTCCAACTTGTTTATAACATAAACTCGAGTTTCTTTACTTTCAAAAATTCTCCCCATAGGCACATCTCTCATGAAATTACAGCCAAACTGGCCAACGGTTAGTAAAAATCTCATTTCTTTCTTCTAGAAAGAATTGTGTAATACAACCTTTTTTTTAGCCACACACAGGTTGGCTTATTCTTTCAATCTCTATCATTTTTCATGTTTATGAAAAGTCACAGCAATCCATCGTTGCCACAGATTAATCTCGGAAAATGAAACATTTGAAGTTACTTAAAAAATTAATAACTCGAAAAGTATTTGTCACAAAATTGTTTTACAAACTGCGTTAGAATGGTAAAAAATTGTATTTTTTTAATATAAATTTCAAATCTAATGATTATGTTGTTTTTCAAATATTAGATTTCAAAAATTACAAAACTTCACAATGGAGTACCGTAGCGAAACTTTTACGCGTAAAAAGATAATGATAAAGGCATTGTGGCTCGACGTGTATCGTGTATACTGGCCATAGCATGAGTAACGAATTATAGTAAACTTATTATTCTGTTAAAATATAAAAGTGAATTATGTATATACATTTTTAAAAAATAAAGAAAAACATTTTATCACAAACATCAACAAAAAAATTTCTTCTATTTATTTCCTTATTCCAAAGATATCGTTTTATCGTCTGCTGCCATAGCACATGAATTAAATTTCATTTTAAAAAATTGCTCAGTGGTAGAAAAATATATTTCTAAATCGAATGGTTATTGAACAACTCAACACATTAACAGGGGAATTTTTATTTGTTATTTAGATATTTTAAAATTGTTTGTTGTCATTGCGTTTTTATTCTGAGTTACAGCTAGTTTATTTATTTTTTAAATAATAGCCGTGTGTGGCAATCTATATTCGGCCTTATAGCAGAATTTTCCCCTCTTGTTTTTGTATTGTTTTAAGAATTACTTTAATCATATAATTTTTAACGCAATATGACATAACTTCTCATGATTCAATAAAACTTTAAAATTATATTTTAAAGAAGCTAGGGAACTATTTGCACGTGTATAACCTTGCATTTTTGATGGAGGTATCAAAACAATGGGCATACCTCGTGCGACTCGTTAACGAAATCAATTTCCGAAAATCAGAAACCACAATTACTCCATACCACAATGACTCTCCCACAATTACACATTGAAAAAATATAATTTTGTGCATAAAATTATGGATTTTAAAGTGCATGATTTTTTATAACATAAACTCGAATTTCTTTCCTTTCAAAAATCTTCCCCACAGGCACCTCTCTTATGGAAATGTGGCCAAGCTGGCAAAGGGTTAGTAAAAATCTCATTTTTATATTCTAGAAAGAATTACATAAAACAACTGTTTTTTAATAAATTCATTGAAAAATTACTTTAAACATATAAATTTTTAACGAAAAATTACATAACTTCTCATAACCCAATAAAACTTTACATTATATTTTAAAGAAGCTAAGGAACTGTTTGCACGTGTATAACCTTGCATTGTTGATGGAGGTATCAAAACAATCGGCATACCTCGTGCGACTCGTTAACGAAATCGATTTCCGAAAATTAGTTTCTTTTCAGAACCCACAATGAAAAATTAAAACGAAAAGTGATTTTCCGAAATTTAGAAGCGTGTGCGCATTCGAAAATTAAGAAGTCCCTCCCTGTCGCTATGGAGATGATGAGATGATCCCACCTTAGGACGATTCCTCTCCACATCTTTCTTGGCGCTCCTAGAGTACTCCGGTTCAGAAATCGTCCAGATTTTGATGGTGCAACATGTGAAAAGTTGATCGTCCTGCATTCATATAGTACGATAGATTCCGTCGTAGTTAATATAGTGAGCAGTTTTGGAGGACTTGCGTTTATCCAATTGGACTTGTCTTCGGACTTTATCCTGAGTGGAACTTTCGTTTGATTGACAACTTCTGATTTCTCCTGAAGCTATAACTTGTAAGTTAACTTTTAATATATTATGGAATAATTTTTTTTTTCAAATTCTTTAAAATTTAAAATTAGAAAAAAATTAGTAAATTTTTTTAAAAAAATTTTGAAACTTGTTCAAGTTAAACAATCAGATAAGAAAATGTTATCTTGACTTATTGTCATTTAAAAAAAAAAAAGTATTCTATTTTTTTAAGTTCGAAAATTTTTAGAGTTGCGAAATCTTTATAATTTAATAGCTGTAGTTTCATTTTTAAATCTCAGGAAATAAAAAAACATATATTTTTTATTATTTTTTTTTCAATATATATTTTTTAAATTCTCACTCTAAATTATGTAAATAAGTTATACGTTTTTATGTTATCATAACTGGATATTTTAGGCATTTTTTTTGCGTTGTTCTTTAAATTAATTTAAAATTTGTGCATATCTTAAAAAAATAAAAAATAAAACACAAAGAGTTCGGTATAGTTTGATTCTAAAAATTTTTAACAACCAGGTAAGAGAGTTTTTCGTAACTTAAACTCATTTTGGAGTTAGAAAATTCAGTACTTTTCGTTTCGCCGGGTGCCAGTGATATATGTATATATATAAATATATACATATATATATATACAATACATATATATATATATATATATATATATATATATATATATATATATATATATATATATATATATATATTCATACATGTATGTGCATATATGTATATTTATGTATAGTGTAGACATATGTCTATATATATCACTGGCACCCGGCTAACCGAAAACTACCGAAAGTTCTTTGTAACTTAAAATAATATATAAAAAAGTTAAAATATATTTCATGTTGAAAAATAGTTTAGAGTTTCAAAGTTTGCATATCTGAATCTATAAATTACATATATTTTTTACATATATTTTTTTACATATATTTGTATTTAATTATATATATATTTTTTTAATCGGACAATGTTCCGTATATTTCGAAGTGTCTTGATTATGTAAATCTTGAAAATGTTGATTTGATTTTTTCTTTTTATAAATTTAAGTTATGGACATTATTACGTCATAATGTTATTTTTTTAACTCTTATAATTAAAAAATAATCAAAAATGTTATAAATTAAAATCCTAAAAGGAGACAAAAATATTTCTGTATATTGTGATTAGAGAATTTTTATACTAGCTGATAAAAAATTTGCTAGAAACTTACATTTGTTATAAAATGTTTAACTTTTTTAACCATTTACGAACGAATGCCGTCATATTCGCGACACCGAATTCTTATTGTCCAAATCTGTTGTTTTCGATTACTGTTGTTTTGACACCGTTTTTTCAGTCAAACTTTTTTTTCATTATTTATTTGCTAAAATTTTGAGATTCGATAATGCGAAATTTTCCGTGCAAAAATACTGGTGTACAATTGAAAACAGCGCATTTGGACAATAAAAATTGATTGTCGCGAATATGGTAGCTTCGTTTGTTAAGGTTTAAGTTTAATTTTTTTTTTTTGAGCTTAGAATTTTCTTATAAGTTAAACATTCAGTAATCTCGAAGAAGGCTTTAGTATATCATATATATTGTATTTAGTATATCATATATATTTATGTTGTCAACATCCCTTTTTCTATGAATTTACGAAACGCACAATAACGCATGACGTATCATTCGAAAGTTTTTCGAAGCGACTTCCGACATAGTACACTCACATTTTGTTAAAACATGTTTTTTGATTAAAAAGTGCTGCTAATTAAAAGTTAAATCGGCATTGTTTTCATAAATGAAATGAAATATTTTCCTCAAATTAGTGTTGACACAAAAATAAAACACCTCATTATATGATTATCAATAATGATTATAAAAAAAAATAGTACAAAAAAAGATAAGTATGATTTCTCCGCACGGATTTATTTTATATTTATGGTTAAAAAGGAAAATTGAAATTGAAATATTTAGAAGAAAGATACATCATCGTCGATCAAAGCAGTGGTAATTCACGTGTAGGAGAATAGGTATGCTTTGTTATATTAGATTAAATTGTATTTTAAATGCATTCAATTTATTTTTCTTTGTTTTATTTTTTTTTCAAGAAGCGGATGACGGCTTCTTCTTCTTCCAATACAGTGAAAATACAATTGTTATTTTTTTTCTCGTGCGTGCCTTTTGTTATCTTCAATCAGTTTTTACTGTAACTTTGATGGAATAAATGAGACGATAGTGTGGCATGACTAATGTTGTTTGCAGATATTTTTATTTATATGTTTTCTTTAGAAGTTTAAATCTGCATCTAAAAATATTAGATGTTGCGAACAATTATTAGACTGTCGTGCAAAATCCTCGCATGGGTCCACTGATTTATTTATATCTGAATTATAGAAGTGTTAAAGAAGTTAATTTGATTTTTATTCATTTAAGTTATAAAAATGTGTTATAATCCATTAATTGAAAAAATATTCTTTAATTAATATATATTTGTAATTCATAATTTTATAGTATATGATAAAGACTGAGTATATTGGTTGTATTATTTGAGTTATAAGAAAAAAAAATCATATTACCGTTTGAAACTTCTTAAGAAGTATTTAATTCAAATGTATCTATTAACATTTAATAAATAAATTAATTAATAAATTGAAATATTCGAGTACTGTTTTGTGTATTCGACGTATATCGTAACGCAGATGTATTTTATATAAATATACAATAAATTACTTAATGCATATTTAAAAAAATATATATATATAAACAGGGTATTAAAACAAGAAAAACAAACTACATGCATTTATGTAATTTTGATGTTTTAAAATTAGTTATTAAATTATTACTTTTTTTTATAAATATACTTGTATGTGTTACTAAAAATTGGGATATGAAAATCTACATGTATTATTTTTCTAAAAGATAAGATCTTTTGAAATGGATATATGCTATTGTATTATATGATAATCTAAAACTTACAAAACATATATCTTAATGGTATTTAATATTTTCAAACTAATGGAGTAATTTGCATTAACAGAAATACTAATTTTATTTTTTAAAATGTTTTAATGCGACTTTTAAGGTAACTGGATATTAATTTTAATGTAACTGGATATTAATTTTAATGTAACTGGATATAAATTTTCAATTTGTTTTTATTACAATTATTATGATGTCATATGTAAACATTTTCGGAAAACACCTCAAACAACGCTTTCGGGACGATTTTCCTAGTTTCAAATATTCCAGCTATATGATAAAATGGCCATCATATTAGCTTATATTTTTTCTGATTATAATTTCAATTTGTTTTAAATATTTATTTAAAATATTTAAATGCGCGACTAATAAAATTATAAGTGAGATATATTTATATCTTATAAACATATATAGGGTGTCCCAGATAAGATGTTACAAATTTCGAGGGGATATAGGGTACACCTAGACGACTCGGAATCATATAGAAATACCAGATCGGAAACGCCTTCCTAACCCAGTAAGGGGGATCATTTTAAGAATTATTTTACGAAAAGGTTCGTAAAATGATGAAATACAGAGGGTGTTCGCACATTTTTTAGACGATTTCGGCGTTGTTTTTTTAACGTTTAAAATATGAATATTGCTTTCTGAAATAATCTATATGATAAGCTTGTTTCTTGATTCCAATTCTGCGTAATGCTTTCAATGGTAGAAGGTTTTTTGTAAAATTTACAGGGTTATTGTTTCCCATGCCTCGTTAAAAACTTTCTAGATTCGATCAATCGTGGTGGTTTTGCGCTTTGAATGAGCTCTTTTCAGCAGACCAAATGCACAATAAACCATAAGAGAAACATCAGGTGACTTCTTAAGAATATGTTGAAAGGTATAAATGCAATACCTGTGTGAATTTTTAATGTTTTCAACGAATGCAGCGGTAGTTTTTGAAGTATGAGCGGTAGCTTTGCTTTGATGCAGTTTCACCCTTTAAAAGTCGTTGAAATAAAGAAATAGCATTTTTTCTGTAAATATCAGATGTAACACATTCTCTTAATAATATAATGAATTGATTGTAACATTTTTGTCCAATATTCCTATTTTTATTTTCCCATTGTAAGATAAATTTCCGACAGTCATAAATCCTTACCTGAAACTTCGTTTTCAGGCTTGAAATGGGCTCTTTTTTTCCCTGTTTTTTTTTATATATATCTGGTATCTTTTTACTATGTATACGTACTGATTTTTGGGATAGCACTTTCTCATCAGTAGTTATGTTTATTTCGCACTAAAAAGTTTTTATATTATGTGCTTTGCATTCATTTTAGATTGTCGAATTAGCATACTTCTGTTCTGAAAAAAAAAAACCCGCATTTTCCCATTCACAGCTTTTTTGCATGTGCAATCTTGAAATAAGAATAAATTTGAAAGTATCAGACGATAATATAAATTACACATGATAAGTTTGTTTTTTCTCTAATTTTTCCTCTAAAAGCAGAATTTTTCCTCTAAAATAATTCCATTTTTTAAAATCATTTATCAAATTTGTCTAAAAAATGTGCGAACAGGCTCTGTATTATATGAAAAGGTTCGTAAAATGATGGAATATTATACGAAAAGGTTCGTAAAATGATGAAATGATTGACTGACACCAGAATTTACAAATGAACTTCTTCGAAAGTAAAAACTTGTATTTCGAAGGATTCACTATAAACGCAAAATTTTATTAATATATTCTTGGTGTCGTTTGTAACATCTTAGCTCTGTATATGTTACAGTGAAAACCCGAAATCAATCAAAACCCGAATTAACTAGGGACAACGCGTTTTTCTTAGCTCTCTACGCTAGAACACGTTCTAACTGGAATAAATCAGTTAAAACACGTTTTAACTGATATATATCAATAATTTTTTATAGATACAAATAATATTGTCTAACAAATCAGTCAAAACTCGTTTTAACTGGAACGCTCAGTTAGAACGCGTTTTCCCTAGTTAATTCGGGTTTTCAATGTAACACAAACACATACACACACACACACACACACACATATATATATATGTATTAATTCTTATTTAAATAAATGTTCCTTAAGTATATTGTATTAACTTTTTCAGAAAGTTATTTCCGTTTCGGAAAACCAGTTCGTACCGGAAAATTCTGCCCGTCAATTATTAGACATTAGATATCGGAATTAATGTCTGATAATTAAATGATAGAATTTTCCGGTACGAACCAACTTTCCCAAACGAAAAGAACTTTCCGAACAAAAAAATATTTCTGTTCCATATTTGCGTGAAAAGAATAAATAAAATTTTTTGGATGAATTACTTTGAAGAGGAAATAATCTATAAAAAATATGTCTTAAATTCCATCAGCCAAAAACTAATTTTTTAAATAATAAATAATTGTTTTTTTTAATTCCAACGCGTTTAATATTAACAACGTACGACATCAATCTAGATTTTATTAAATGAGTAATTTTCTGAAAGATAAAACTTATAGCGTGTAAAAACGTTTTCAAATGATTAAGAATTAGAGAATAATCTGCTATTAGTCTAAAATCTAGAGATGTTTATAACCGTTTCAAATTTTAAAAGTTCTTTCATAAACAAACGAAAACAGACGATGAAACGCAAAACCACTTGTTGAGCGAGAGATTTATATCGATCGAAAGAAACCTCTGAAGAGCAAACTGTTTAAGAATATATTAGGAGGCTGAAGGGAAAAAGAGAAGTATTTTTATCAAAACATTTAACGGAGCGATAAACGATATAAATGTTACGAGGCGTGAACACGTATGATTTCATTATCTATCAGTATGATTGAGTTGAAATAATCATATATATTATTTCTCTTGTCAATATTCCTTTTTCTATGCATCTACGAAACGCAGAACAATGAATGAGGTGTCATTCAAAAGATTTTTGAACCGGCTTTTGACATATAACGCTCACTAAAACATGTTTTTTTAATTAAAATTTGCCGTTTATTGAAAATTAAATCAACATTGTTTCATAAATGAAATAATAGGTTTCTTAAATCAGTGTTAAATATGCATTTGTCGACTATCTCGTATTTTCTCCTTTGATTTACTATATGATATCTATCAAAGCCATTTCTAATTCCCTTTATCAATTGTTATTATATATTTGACCTGTAAATAATACAAATAGATGCAATTTCAATGGCTATTTTTGTTTTCATTTGATTGTTATTGTTTAGCACACTACAATGTGCATTTAGCAGTGCAGTAATATTTCTTTCACATATTTCATACACAAGGCTTTCAAAACTATTATTCTAACGACAAATTGTGAAAAAAAAATGTGAGTATCTACCGTTTACAAGACAAAATAAATGTCTATAAAGTGAACTATGAAAATTTTTATGCTTGTGATTGTTGTAGTTTCGCACACTGAAGTGTCCATTTGACAGTGAAGCAATATTTCTATTACAAACTTCATACACAAGACATTAAAAAATATTTTACTAACGATAAATTGTGAAAAATGTGAGTAACTACCATTTACAAATTATAATAAGAGTCTAAAGCGTACGAGAAAATTTGGGAAAGTTTTAAAAAGCATCTGGTTATAACAGCAAGTGTTAATTATGGGAACTTAAAATATATATTGAAAAATATAAATAAATAATCAACTTTAATCAAATAGAGTGTTTAAAAATCTATTACAACTACATATTAACTTCTAGTCAAAAAACAATTAAAAGTATACCAAAGTAGCACAAAATGGTTGGACCAATGTTGGCGGATTGTTGTACCACGTTCGCCCACAGTCCACCTTGCCGTACCATTAGTCAAAGAGTCATTTACCAACAAAGGCTCATTAGTGGTTCAACCGTTAGCTGCTCAGATACGCTCTCTTTTTGTTGGTATATCAATTCTACTATTACCCAATGGTTTCCGCAAACAGCAAACTAAGGTCCAATAATCAGTAATATTTGGGTTAGTCTTTTTATTTATTTTTTTACCTACCTTAAATGAATACGTGATATAATTATATCTTGGATTAGGAATAGTTGGTAGCATTTTTACTTATTATGTATAGTCATCAACAATAGTTTAAGCTTTAAGCCCACTTGATGCTTATGACAACATTTATGACCACTTGCTATTCACGATGACAATCTAAGTTGCCTGCTTAAATGCTTTCATCAAGCTTACATTTCTTCCTTCCGCGATGAAAGCTGCCTTTATTTTCTTACAGGAACTCCTAAGCGAACATACAGCTATTCGCAGTATGATATGGCTGTCTCGAGACGTTGTTGCTCTTGGTCGACCTGATCAGTCTTTTGCAGTAAATATCTCATCTAAAACTAAATTTAAGGAAGACTGTTGTATACATAATGTGACAGTAAAGCATGAAATAGATGGGATACTTACTGCAATTGAACTATCAGGTCGACCAAATGCAAGAACGTCTCGAGACGGCCATATCATACAGCGAATAGATGTGCGTTCTCCTAGGAGTTCCTGTAAGAAAATAAAAGCAGCACTTTTCCATTGAAAAATATAGTTACACGTGTGAATATTAAAAAATAAATAAAACATTAAAACAAATAAGTTATCATGTGCGAAAAGCCTTAATTTGGGGGGAAAGTAGGTCATATTTAAACAATATCATTAAAACGTCATATTTAAAAGGATTTTCTTCTAGAATCTAAAGAAAAACTTTATTATAAAAATCTGGGAGGGAGCAACATTTTTTACTTAAAAATATTATACAAGCTAATTTTCAAATGTATGGAATATCTTACTTAATAAATCTCGAAAAGAGCCGTCAGCGGTGAATACGGACTTGGGTGCTGAAAACTCAACAAGTCAAAGGAAAATGAATGGCAACCCGATTACAGAAGATCGTCACTTGTTGTAATGATATTTTTAAATCTTCCGTAAGCGGATAATCTTGTTAAGACAGAGCAAATTAGAGAGCAAAATTTTTTACTTAAAAATATTATACAAGCTAATTTTCAAATGTATGGAATATCTTACTTAATAAATCACGAAAAGAGCCGTCAGCGGTGAATACGGACTTGGGTGCTGAAAACTGAAATATGAATAAAAATGAATGGCAACCCGATTACAGAAGATCGTCACTGGTCGTAATGATATTATTAAATCTTCCGTAATCAGATAATCTTGTTAAAACAGAGCAAATTAGAGTGTTTTAGAGCTGCAGGATCTAAAATGGGGCACAGTGGGGCGTTTTGATGATTTAGGTGGACAAAATTCATTTTTCCGATATTATCGGAATTTAACAAGACCACATATTCTGGTAGCTGAATGTTTCTTTTGTCGAGATCCATACAATTTTTGTCGAAAAAATCCGTGGTGTCGATTAACTACGACCGTAAAGAAGACATTTGCGCAATTGTTTTTGAGAGTGTTTCAACGGTTGCATTTATTTCCCTATGTTAGAAAGCACGTCTTAACTATTCTGTTTAATGTGAAAGCTCGAGTTTACTGAAAATATATTACATATTTGTCAAGGTAAGATTTAACCTACACTGTTAAAAATTTGCAGCAAACTGTCAACTGAACATAACCGCAATTTAACTCTATTCTGATTATAATATGGGCAATAATCTGCTCAAACTAGAGTTATATTACGGTTATGTAACCGTATTCTATAAAAACGGTCAAATGACCGGACAGTTTGCTCCAAATTTTTAACAGTGTATTGTTGTTTGAAAATAAGCGCCATTTAACCAGTTTAAGTGCTTTTATTTTCAGAAATTGTGTTTTTGAATGATCCATGTTGTTATTTACAAACTTTATCTTGACTTTTAATACAGTATTAAGCATTATTAAGCAATAAGATTTTTTTAAAAATAAAAGTGGCATTCCTAAAGTATTGGAAATTTAAGAAAACGCCTGCGAAAGATTGCGAATCACAAAGACTTTAATGATCCGATTTATCTGAAACTTTGAATTCTTCTGTACTTTTCATGATAATACAATATTATTATAATTTGACGAGCGTAGACGTTATACTCTTTCTACAGGGTTACAGAAAAGTTTAGTTTAAATCTTTCAAGTTATTTTTAAACCTCTTTCAATTATTCGATTAATCGAAAACTTTCAATACATGTGTAGTTTCAATGACAATACAATATTATTGTACTTTGTGGAAAGTAGAAATTATACTGTATCTACAGGGCTACACAAATTTTAGTTTAAATCCTGCAAATCAATTTTATTCCACTTATAATTTTTGGATTAAGCTGAAACTTGGCTTACATGTGTATTTTAGATGATAATTTAATTATATTATAATTTGAGGAACTTAGCAATTGTGCATTTTTTACAGGCCACACAAAAGATCCTGGAAAGATTGCTATTTATAAACACAAATTTTAATTCAATTTCAACAAAATTAATCTAGATTATAGAGATGCACAATATCATTTCATAAAGTGAAAATAAAGTACGCAGCAGTTATATTTCTTTTAAGGACCACACAAATAATTCAGATACATCACCGTCTATAACCAAAAACTTTATTTTAAATTCAATAAAGTTATTGATTTACACAACAGCATTTTTTCAACTGAAAATAATTTGAGTATCATTCATATGTATGGAATAATTTTTATAATAAATTTTATAATAATATTTTTTACAGAGTCACACAAAACATAAAAGCTTATTTTTAAAATATGATTTTATTTTTAAACTTTTATTTTTCAAGATAACTACACAAATTTCTTGAAATTCTGTTGTTGACTTATAGGTTACCAACCCAAAGGAAAGCAAATTCGAAGCTGTCCTTTCATTTTTGTTGGAAAAACTGGGGAATCATCAGTTAACTGAAGACATTTTTAATAGCCTGAAATCACGTGTCCGGACATTTTGTTTTAAAATTCAACAGAAAGGGTTTAAATTGGAAAGAATTAGACAACATTTTTACCAATGTAATTTTGCCTTGTTTCAATGAACCTTTCACCTACCGGATTGCGTTATTCAAGCAATAGTAAACGAAAAAGTCTGAAATAAAATCCACCCTGGTAGAACAGTGAAACTTTATTATTATTATTTTAATTATTAGTTAATCGTTAATTTATAATAACATAGAGTGTAACTATGTATGTTTTGTTCAAATATTGCTAGTCAATTTTAAAACACTTTTAATTATCCGATTAAGCTGAAACTTTGAATATATGTGTAGTTTTCATAGCAATACAATATTATAAAATAAATAAATAATAAAATAAATAATAATAATAATATAAATAAAAATAATAATGATAATAATAATAATAATAATAATAATAATAACAATAATAATAATATAAATAATTAAATAAACTATATATTTATCACTTTTTAAGAATTTTATTAGTGATACATTCGAAAAACCAGCAAAACCTAATTAAACTTCAACGCAATAATTTTGTCCACCTAGGTCGTCAAAACGACCCACTGTGCGGGGTTTGGCGATCGTAGCTCGTAGGAGGCAGAGCTCTCTAGTTTAAATAAACATTAAAAATAATAAATAATGAATATGCACATTTATTATATTTTCTGTGCTGTGAAAATAAAAGAAATGTACTTTTCAATAGTTTGAATACATTGAATTATAAAATTATATATTTACAGATATTTCTTTCCTTCAAATTTATAATCATATTAAGTAATAAAAGTAAATTTACTAGACAATTATCAGAAATATTTTAAGAAAGAACGTGTGAGGATAATAGAAAAGAACAATACTTTTTTTTAATAAGGCAATAACAATATTCTTAAAATAATAGTTTGATTACATCGTCAAAAGATTTGGAATCTTCAATATAAATTAATTATAAATTTGTGGAATTATAAAATGCCTTTATTTTACTCCTTTTGCGTTATATATAATACACATAAAATTGTTTTAATGTATACATATTTCAGTAATACTTAAAATATTAGCATCTTTAATTAAACATAATATACACTCCTTGAAATTTCTAAGGAGTCTGGCACCACTTTGTGAGATTAGTATTTTTAGATTTAGTATTTTAATCGCAGAAATTGTAATCGCCTCGTTTAATCACTGAATTATATAACATTTCTGCTATTAACTGAAGTAAATATGTCTATTAAAAAAATCTTTCCGGCCTGTACCGAGAGGAAAAGGCAGATTTCATAGTCCATGTTCTTAAAAATTCAACTTATATTTACTCAAACACCCGAAGCTAAAACGCTTGGAACCCGATTATAGAAGATCAATCCCGGTTTTCGTTAATACTGTATTTGAATGCGAATTTCAGCATGAGAGTTACAGCATAACAAAAATCAGATTATTTCAAAATGTCACACACCCTAGAATTTCAAACTGCCATATCTCAGCCATTTTTTAAGATAAAGCCAAAACAAAAAAATTTTCCAGAATCCCTACATCACGTTCTAACACTTAACAAAAACATTTTTTTTTTTCAATTTATAATTTTTTGTACACCTTTTTGAAATTTTAAAAGTTACAAATTCTTTTGACTGGCCGCCATTTTGAAACAAGATGGCGGATGAAGCTGACCAACGAACTCGGTCGAGAACTTGGTATGTCCTAAGATACATACTCAGTCACATCCAAATCTGTTCATAAATGAGAGAGTTACAGCATGACATATGTCAGATATATGTATATATATAAATCAACATTTGAACGGAGGGTGGTTTGCGAGTCTGGGGGTCATGATCGGTGAAAATATACCAAAATGTTTTAGAATTGCTTTCTTTCGAACGGCTGCAATAGGTAGCTTTTTGTAATGAAAGCTACCCAAAACAGTAGTAAACTTGCACGCACCCTGGTGAGATTTATTCATTTCACCATGGCGCAAATATAATAGTCCTTCCGGCCTGTACCGGGAGGCAAAGGTAGCTTTCCTATATCTTCTTTTTAAAATTTTAGCTAGTGTTACTCGAAAAAAGCTAGCTAAAATGCAAAGAAACCGTTTACAAAAGATTCATTAATACTGAATTTAAATAAGAAATTCGCCAAACTATTGAGCTATAGCCAAATTGGCTTCATTTATGAACACTGATTTTGGTCGCCAAATTTGGCGATATTTCGCAAAATGTTGCCAAGTTTGGCGAGAATTTGGCGCTAACGGATATGAATATATAGTTTTATGCGTATGATTGGGAAAATGATTACAACAATGAAAATTTTTGTAATGTGCTGTCTTGTTTCAAAATGTCAGCCACCCTAGAATTTCAAACTGCTCTATCTCAGCCATGTTTTAAGATAGAGGTAAAACAAAAAATGCTCTGGAATCCTTGTATCAAGGCCTAACACTTAATTAAAAAATAAATTTGAACTTTTAACTTTTATGTATATTTATTTTAGCTTTAAATCTTTAAGTGGAAGCCATCTGGAAACAAGATGGCGGACCAAGCTGGACAACGAACTCGGTCGAGACATTGGTGAGCTGAATACACACAATTAGTTTCATCGAGATTGATTTATAAATACGAGCGTTATCGTATGACATAGGTCAGATATATATATGGATATATGTATATATATAAATCAACATTTGAACGGAGGGTGGGTTTGGGGTCTGGGGGTCGTGATCGGTGAAAACATATCGAAATTTTCTGGAACTGGTTTCCTCCGAACGTCTGCAATAGGTAGCTTTATACTTTTTTGTTATGAAAGCTACGTAATAGTCATTGCTCCCGCTTATAAAAGAATTTTAAAATCATGGAAATAATTTAATTATACCAAAATGTTGAATAAACTGGTGTGATACAGTGGCAAAAAAACTTATTAATAACACCATAAAATAAAGAAATGAGCAAGGCCTTTCCAAAGAACATTGTCTTTCTTCTTCAGGTGCAAAGATGACGTGCTAACACTTTGAACACGGGAGCAAGACTGATTGACAAGTGCTACTCCTGTTTTCAAAGTTGTAGCACGTCTTCTTTACACTTGAAGAAGAAAGGCAAAGTTCTTTCGAAAGACCTTGCGCATTTCTTAATTATATGCTGTTATTAAAAAGTTTTTTTTGTCTTTATTTAATTTAATTATAATTAGTATAAATAAAGGAAAAGCATTTTGTCAGCACATCTTAAAAATAAATAAAATGATTAGAACTTTTAAATAGAAAATTTTAAATTAAATTTTAAATTAAATATTTAAAATACGGCTAAAGATAATTCATTGGGAGAGTTATAATAGAGAGAAATAGAGAGAAATAATGTCATTATAAAATGAACACGATATCAAAAATTATCAAAAAGTGTCTTGAAAAAAAAAAATTAAAGAGATAATAGAAAGATATATGTGAGATTCATTTATAAACTACATTTTACAAACTAAAACTTTAAATAAGTAGGTTCAAAGATAATTCACTGGGAGATTTAAAAGAACGACATTTTAAAGTAAACGCATTGCCATAAAATAATCAAAAAGTATTCTAAAATATGGATTTAAATTACAAAAACAATTTGAAACAGATAAAAAAAAAAATGCATGTTAGATTCTTGTATAAACTGCATTTCCTTCCGATAGTAACCTAAATAAACCACAGAAAAAAGAAAGTAAATCCGGATTTTTCCAGTTTTTCCCTGGTTGTTTATGTCTAACAGGGGTATTAATTTCATCCTGTGCTGTAACAGGCTAGGCGTGATCAGACAGAAAATCCGATTTCTAAGCAGGCACCGTTTCTCTTTCCCTCCACCCCACGATATCGGGATAAACAGTTCTCATAATACGCCACTCAGAAATATATTCTCCAATTCTCATTCATTTAAAAAAAAGATGTTAGAAGACATTACTTATTGGTCTATTTTGCGTTATTTGAAGTATCTTCATCAATAACCTTATAAAGGGACTTATAGATGTCCCTGTAATTGTTTAAAACCCGAAAACAGAATGCAATTACAAACTTTGACTATCTGCTAATAGTTTTTAGGTGCGTTCGTAATTATATAAATACGCAGCACCTATTGTGGTCGTCTGATCCGTCCGTACGCATATAACAACGCAAAAACTACCCAACCGAATGATTTGAAATTTAAGATACATTATCTTTGCAGAATTTTGTCGAGACATTTCAAATTTTATGAAAATCGAATCAAAACTTTAGAATATATTAATAAAAACATTTATAAAAAAATTGATTTTTTTTTTTTTTTTTTTTTTTTTTTTTTTTGCAAAAATCAGCTCTTTCTTGTTATAGGAGCTTCCGAGGTTTAACCGTCAAGCGTCCGAGATACTTATTTTATGACAAAAATTAATCTGCAGACGATGTAATCCATTTCACAGAATTAATAAATCATCAAGATCCGAATATTTATATAACGAGCTATAGTACGAACGCACTTCATTTGTCACGTTTGACGTACAATTTCCAACTTGTTATAAACAAAAATTGGTACTTTTCGGTTAGCCGGGCACCAGTGATATATGTACATATAAAAATACATATGTATATATATACATACATACATGTATATATGTGTGTATGTATATATATGTATATATGTAGATATGTGTATATATGTGTGTGTGTATATATATACATGTATATATATCACTGGCGCCCGGCTAACCGAAAAGTACCCAAAAATTATTGCCGAAACGTCAGTGAAGGCTTACTGTTGAGACCCGAAAAGTTTTTGGTTTCTCTCTGTCTGTTTGTCTGTCTGTCTGTCTGTTCCGCGATAACTGCCGTAAAAATGATCCGATTAGGTTGATTTTTGGTGGGTATGTTGGTGAGATACCCGGAATTAGCTGTATTGTTTTTGGTTAAATTTGGTTCATTCGTTCGAAAAACAGAGAACATTTCTTTTTAAATCATAATGCTTTCCTATGGGACTGCAGACGATTTTCAAATTTCATTTTTAACTGAAATGGAAATCGCATATTTGAATAATGGATTTCAACGTAAAATTATGGATGTTGATTTTCGATATAGAGGTTTTAAATATATCCAATAATTTTGAAAAATTGACGATACATTTATTAGAATTGAGATATTAATTGTTTAAATGATTGGAATTTTTTTTGCATCTGTTCCGGAAATATACAACTTTTATTTTCATGTTTTTTACAAATTTTAAAATGCATTTTTTTTTACTTTTCTCTTTAATTTATCAGTTGCCTAGCAACGATATTTCAAAGAAGATAAAAATAATAAAAGCAACACGCACTATTTTGTTCCAATAATTTATTAGCAAAATAAATTATTTTTGTATTCTATTGACATAAATGAAGAATTTATTTTAATACAAGGTTTTTTTTTTTTTTTTTTTTTTTTTTTTTTTTAAATCTATAAAGTTACAAGAATAAGAAGTTCCTAAGAATTTCAGAATATCATTGCATAAACCGTGTTTAATTTAACGTTTCTAATTTCTGAAACCTCCGAAGAATTGTATATTGCCTATAAATATGTATGCAATAGAAAAAAATTAAATTGCGGATTGTAAGATGCTAAATAATATGAAAAGTGAGATTAAAAAACAGTGACTTGAGCTGACGTTGAGGCTCCTGATCTGCAGATTTACCAGTTTTAGGAAATTTCATCAATTGCAAGCAAATAATAATAATAATAAACGTATATTGAGGGTATTGTGAGATAGACGGGAAAAACTAAATGGGGGTTAAAAATGAAAAAAACGAACAAAATTTAAAAAAAAAAGAAAAGAAAAGAAAGAAAAGAAAAAAAAGCAGGTGTAATGGTATTAAGAGAGCATGATGGTTATATACAGTGTCTCACATAAGTGATGGGACACTTGTGCTTTACAAAAGGAAACTAATCAAATAAATTAAAAAAACATGTACACATTTTTTTTGTGGGTGTGTTTCATACTTAAATTTAGTAAAGATTATTACATAACATACATTTTGTCAAAATATTAAAATATTAATTTAATAAAAATACAAATGTTTAGAACGGAGCAAAAAATAGCTCACATAAGTGATGGGACACCATTATATATGCAACAAAAATCGCCTGAAATAAGCAATAAAAATATTTTTTGGGGTTTTATTTTTACTTAAAAGCAATTGGCAATAATTTATAAAATCGTCTGCAGTATTTCTCTCCAGTTTGTTTTGGAATTTTTGTGTTTTTTAGCTCTGTGTAGTCATGAATGCTAAACGAAAAGAAACTTCGCCTGAAATTCGAAAATTAGTTATTAATTTGCATATTGAACGTGGAAAATCTATTAGAAAAACTGCTGAAACAGTTAACTTGAGTCGTTCAACAGTTTTCAATATCATTAAACGATATAAAAAGAATCATATGATTCAGGATAAAAGAAGACCTGGCTGACCATCAAAGCTATCCAATGGAATAAAGCGAATTATCGTTCGAAATATTAAAAAAAATCCAAGAATTAGTGCTTCAAAAGTTGCTGCTGATTTACAAGCATTATATGGAATAATTGTTAATCCTGAAACTATTAGAAGGGTAATTCGATCTGCTGGATATCACGGTAGAGTAGCCAGGAAAAAATTCTTCGTAAGTGAAAAGAATAGAAAACTCAGACTAGCTTTCGAAAAATCCAACATAAATAAGAATTCTGATTACTGGAATAAAGTTATATTTGCTGATGAGAGTAAATTTAATATATTTGGTTCTGACGGTAGAATCTTGGTGTGGAGAAAACCCAGGGAAGAACTTCGCAAACAGAACTTGGTACCAACAGTAAAACATGGTGGAGGAGGAGTTATGGTATGGGGGTGTATGTCGTCCGCTGGAGTTGGTAATTTTGTTTTTATTGACAGTATAATGGATCAGTACAAGTATATTGATATTTTAAAGCAAAATTTGAAATTTTCAGCACGAAAATTGAACCTTCATAACGATTTTAAATTCTACCAGGACAATGACCCCAAGCACACTGCTCTGAACGTTAGACTCTGGCTGCTATATAACTGTCCTGAAATAATAAAAACACCACCACAATCTCCAGACTTAAATCCCATAGAGAATATTTGGCAAGAATTGGAATCAAGAATTCGCAAACACACCATTTCTTCAAAACAACAACTAAAATCGGTGCTTCAAGAAGAATGGGGTAAAATCACTCCAGAAATCACAAAAAAAATAGTCGAATCCATCCCAAAAAGATTAAATCATGTTTTAAAAGTAAAAGGAAATCCAACAAAATATTAAAACCTTTTAAAAAGTAAAATTTGTGGATAAATATTTGATGGAAAAGTAAGTGTCCCATCACTTATGTGAGCCATTTTTTGCTCCGTTCTGAACAATTGTATTTTTACTAAATTAATATTTTAATATTTTGACAAAATGTATGTTATGTAATAATTGTTACTAACTTTAAATATGAAACACACCCAAAAAATTTTTGCACATGTTTGTTTATTTATTTTATTGCAGTTTCTTTTTATAAAGCACAAGTGTCCCATCACTTTTGTGAGACACTGTAGTCAATCAGTGCTCAACTTTTTTTTTTTTTCGCGGGCCGCAACACAATTGTATAATAATGTAAAAACATATAGATTTCTATTGCAAATGCCGCGAAGATTGTTGTTTTGAAATTGTGGTATAAAACTTTTAGCTGCAATTTTTTCTGCGACCAATATTTAACCCAAATAAGCCTTATTAGCTATATGATAAGAATAAAACGTAACAATGCAACAATTCTTCCCAATTCTCAATATATATATATATATATATATATATATATATATATATATATATAAAGGGATCTTTTCTAATAAAATCAGTTTTTATCTCAATGCAAAAACTTTTTTTTATTATTATTAAATGTAGAAATATATAGTGAAAATTAAATTAATTTGGAATAATGTTTTTTTAGTGTTCAGAATTAAGAAATGTATACACTACTATAGCACAAGTAAAACCACATGCAAAAAGAACTTTGACTAAGGAAACGTCATTTAAGATATTTTAAGGTAATGTTAAATTGATAATTATAAATAAGAAGAAATTGTCTTCCCGTGAAAATATATAAAAGAGCAGTGAAAATAACATTTTTTTTATATACACATTTCAATTTAATTTTATATATGGATTAACAATTATGTGTCTCGGGCCGCACATGAAAAGTCCCCGGGCCGCAGGTCGACTATGGCTCGTCTAGGTAGTCAGCCAATATACTTGAGTTCATACTTCAGATTTGCACAAATCACAAATATAAGGACGTGTCTTTGCGCCACCATAATCATGGAGTTTTATGGGATATTGGTATTCCATATACAGTGTGTCCGAAAAGTCTGGAAACGGTCAAATAACTCGAGAAATATACATCGGATTGAAAAACGGCAAAATGCATGTTCAATATTTTTGAAAAATCTATTTAGGGATATGAAAGTTGCCCCCCCCCCATCTCCCCCCCGGGGTGACAGGGGGGCAACTTTGACATCTTAAATGATGACCCCCTTTTTTTATTGCAGATTCGGATTCTACGGGAAAAAATACGTAACTTTTGTATTGAACATTTTCTTCGAAACATTGTAGATGGCTCTGTAATCGAGTGCAATGCCGTGTTTTTCGTTACCATTGCAATGTCTGGAAACGCTCCAATAACTCGAGAAATATACATCAGATTGAAAAACGGAAAAATATGTGTTTAATATTTTAGAAAAATGGCAACTTTGGTATTCTTAAATAGATTTTTGGCAAGAAAGGCGAAACACGGATAATAATACACGTGCAGTTGACTTTTAAAAAAGATATTAGTTCTTGAAAACTCAACAAAAGGAAAAATATTCTAAGTGTCGAATTTTGTTCAGATTGTTCCTATAAAAAAGTTAAAAATTAGTAGTAGGTAAACATTATTAAAACAATCTTATTTCTCATCCCATCTTGATCTCTTTTGCAAATTAACTGCCTACTTATATCCAAGAGGTAAGAAAAAATAGCAAGTTTCAAGCTTCTCTGGACAATTTGTGTATATGTAACTAATAGTGTAAAAATTAGTTGTTGGAAAAGGGTAAGACTGAACGCGTTATTCTATACATTCATTTATGTATACATACTTACATACGTTTATAGATTACATAAAGCAACATACGTACTCAAAAGAACTCGATAATTGAACAAATCTTTTCGTTGTATATAATTCGTTAAATCACGGAAATTTCCGCTTTAAATTTATCATCTTCCTACAAAAGTCAGAAAATGCACCAATCTAATTTAAAAATTACCCGAAATCCTTCAGTCTAAAGTTATTTTTATCAGATCACAGAGATGTTTCGTATATATATATACATACTTACATACCTTTATAGATTACATAAAACAACATAATACGTAATCAAAAGAACTCGATAATTGAACAAATCTTTTCGTTGTATACATTTCGTTAAATCACGGAAATTTCCGCTTTGATTTGATCATCTGTCTACAAAATTCAGAAAATGCACCAATCTAACTTAAAAATTACCCGAAATCCTCCAGTCTAAAGCTATTTTCATCAGATCACAGAGATGTTTCGTCATCTGTGCTAGATAGTACACTCTAGAAAAAGACACATGTTTCTTCATCTAGAAAAATATAATGTAACGACGAACTAAAATATACGTTAACATCTTCCGAAAAGCGTTCTTTATATTTAGTAATCTCAGAAACAAATATATTTTCGAGATTTAAAGAATCATTTATAAAAACTGATTTCTTGAATAATTTTTATAGTGTATTAATCAGTTTTTTCAACCCGGAATGCAGGTTTTAAGAGCCTACGCTAGTCACGCGAAGAAACGCTCAAGCTAATGTTAAGTCTATGGGAAGGTTCTTGCGCGATTTCTCGCCCGCATTTTAATATTTTTAAATGATTTATTTTTGCATAGAATAGCTGAGGTCGATCTCTAACGTTGTTAGTTTTTACTTTTTTTGATTTTGGTTACAGTTTTTTTATAAGCGGACATTTTCAATTTTGGAACCGGTTTGAACCGGTACTGAAAGTGAAAGTACCCTTATGTAAAAAAATTGGAACCAAAATCGAAAAAGTAAACACTAACAACGTTAGAGATCGACCTCAGCTATTCTATACAAAAACAATCATTTAAAAATTTTAAAATGCGAGCGAGAAATCGCGCAAGAACCTTACTTAATTTAACCAAGACTTAACCAAGACTTAACAAGACTTAACATTAGCTTGAGCGTTTTTTCGCGTGAGTGATGTAGGCTCTTAAGGATTCTATCAAATCTGAAGTAAACATTTTCATGTTCAAGAAACATTTTTTTTACGGATAAACATACTAAATCAACAGCATTAATATTAAATATAATATTACTTTGCTACTTTTACATCTATAAATGCAATTACGCAGCTGAAGATGTTTAATTGAAAAATAATAACATCCTCTAAACCAATTTTCTTGTTTGAGAAAACTGACTAAAACACTGTAACCGTTTCTGGAAATCAGCCGCAGCAACAGATACTTTATTTTTATAAATGACTCTTTATATCTTGAAAATATATTAGTTTCTAAGGTTTCTAATGATTAAGAGAGCTTTTTGGAATCATGGTTAATTCAGATGAGGTTATTGTGTATTTTCGTTTGTGGTTATATTATACTTTCGTAGATATTTTTCAGTGTAACTCTTTCGTATTAGAAATTAAATTTTTCCGTATGCAATTTTCACCTCAAACACAAAAATTCGCGAACCGAAGTGAAAAATTTCCGAAATTATATAGTAAAAAAAAAAAAAAAAAATCGGAAATTTCTATGAATAACAGATAAATCGCTCCAAAATACAGGAGATTTCCGATAACTTACTGCCACTATGGATATGTACCACCAGAGATATGTACACTGTAAAAAAATGACCGATGTTTCTTATTTTATGAAAATATACTATAACCACGAACGAAAATATAATATAATCTTCTGAGTTAACCAAAATTCCGAATAGCGTGTTCCATTGTCTTTTGAATCCCCAGAAACCAATACATTTCCAAAATTTAAAGCATTATGTATAAAAACAAAGTATTTTTCGCTGCCCGTATTTCTCAGAAATGTTTCCGAAAGGTTTTTATAGTGTATTAATTAGTGTCCTCAGTCTGGAATACACTGTTTTTCGAATGTCATCAATTCTCAAGTAAACGTTTTCAGTAGCATAAGTAAATTTATACATGAAAGAGTAAAGAAATAATCTTAATTTTAATGATATTGTTAACGCTGTTAATTTTCCATGTTTGTCTGTTAAACATATTTTTTGAGCATGAAAATGTTTACTTGAGAATTGATAACATTCGAAAAACAGGTATTCCAGGCTGAGGACACTAATTAATACATTATAAAAACCCTTCGGAAACGTTTATGAAAAATACGGGCAGCGAAAAATACTTTGTTTTTATAAATAATTCTTTAAATTTTGGAAATGTATTGGTTTCTGGGGATTCAAAAGAGACAATGGAACGCGCTATTCGGAATTTCGGATAATTCATAAGATAATATATTTTCGTGTGGGGTTATAGTATCTATATATTTAAAACGCTAAGCGATTTCTTTCGACAATCCGTGGGAACAAACTACTGCATCAAATTACATCATTCTTTTTTTTAAATGAAAGATATTTGGACACAGATTTGTTATCGTGCATTCGTTTGTTCGAAAATTTAATTAATTAGCAGTAATTTTCAATTAAACTTTTTCTTCTGCTTATGACATCATAAAGTCGGCAATCGGATTAACGCCCACTGTTGCAAGGCACATAGTTTATTATCTGAACTCTGTGGTTGCGAGATAATAGAGAAATAATATTAAAAGCACGTGGCTTTTAGACCGAATTTTTTAATTTGCAAGTTAAATTTCGGTAAAAATATTTATCCGCGTGTTTTATAAGCGACTAAAAATTCATATTTATTGTGATGTCAGGGAATATTGTTCATTGGGTTTATTTTATTATTATGCATTATAACTTTGTTGATGCCATTTTTCATTACAATTAAATACAAATATATTTTGATTTGTATACATGGTATTTACGCATAAAAGTAACATATACAAAGTAAGTGTGAAAAGTTTGCGCCGGTGAAAATGACGTTATGTTTAGCTTGAAATGCATTTTAACATTGATAAAACTACAGAGAAAAATTTATATGATTGTGTCAACATGACGTAACTTTAACTGGTTTTTCCATTCTTAATTAGAAAGATTAGAATTGGAGCCTTTATTGATTGCTTCATCTTGATTGCATGTTACCAATTACTTTTTTTTTTAAATTATAGGTTAGAAGATTTCATTTTTTAATATAAAAAATTCCCAAAAGTAACGGATTTCAGGAAAATTAAAATTATTAAAAATAGTGTAATGGTAGAAAAAAAAAACTTGAAATAATGATTGTAATTTTAGCTAGAATAAACAATGTAAGGCTAATATTTTATAGAAATTATTTTGGTAGGTTTATTATGAGTTCATTTAACAGTTCCGTATTAGCGGCAAAGTCATATTTCTTTCACTGTGAATTTCTCTTACGATGTCAAAAAATGGTAGTCTACTTTTGGAGGTCAGCGAAAACACAGTGGCAATTTTTAGAAATGTATAACGGTTATGACAACAAACGGCGCTGTCGCCTTAGCTTTCATCGCGCTTACATCACTTCTAAATACTACAAATTTCAATTTTTTACTACATTTTATAATTTTAATTCTTACATCATGAATTAGAAGAAAAAAAATTAGCTTTCGATTGAAATTTATTTGAAAACTGCCGCTTAATTTAACGATTTTTTAAATAATTTTCAAGCATGAAATGTTTCTCATTTCTGTCTTAACAATGACCATCAGTTTGCTTCAATGATGTAAAATAGTCCCTGGGAAAGTTGCCACAATTGAAAATCGATTTCTCTAACCATCATAAAAAGTGAAAAAAAAATAATAATAAACCCTGATAAATCATAAGATCAAATTATTCATAAGATAGAGCATTTTGGCGCTAAACTAAAATCTGTCAAAAAAAGAAAAAAAAAACTATTTTGAGTTTATGTTTAACATAAAATTGATATGTTGAATCTGCTGATGTATATGTTGCATCAGAATATGCTACGAATTGTATTTTTTAAAAAGATCCATTGGGTATTTAACTGTACAAGAGGTAAAAGATCCCCGACTGTGATGGGAAAGTGATAATCATCTTGATTATGTAAAGGGACGGAAGAAACTATATACAAATAAATTACACTTGAAAACATTAAAAATCTCCCTCATCTGAATATTGATTTATTATTGTAAAAAAAATTCTTCATCTGATTACCTTAAAACAATGGATGCGTTTTAGAAGATATGGATTTGAAATGAACAATGATTAAAGAAGACATTTAAAAATTTTTAATTTGAACATTTTAAAACTTTTTTTAACGTCGAATCTTGACGGTGCTTTTGTGCAGATGCAATGCACATGCTCATAGGAGCTCATTCGGTTGTATTATCACAGGAGGGGGGAGGGAGAGAGATGTGTGCTTTATTTACTATGTTCTTTTATTTACTGAATATTAGATGAACGTAGGGATATACTATTTGTATGATACTTCATAGGTCCATGAAATTTTCTTTCTTGCCGTGGGGAATATGGCGGTAATGTCAAACTGATTTGCATTACACAGTTGTTTACGGATTGTTTGTTTGGAGTTTGCATTGGAAATAGTACTGTATTTCACTGATGAAAAAACTTTTTAAATAAAATATTTGAAAGACTGTTTCATTGCACTCTTCTTAAATAATAAAGAAGCTTATTCTACTGATATTGTTATAGTATTTTTTTTCCCGTCAAGTTTTGACGGGTTCCATCTAGTATTTTCATAAAATAAGAAACATTGGTCATTCTTTACAGTGTACTTCTTACGCTTTTTAAGGATTTTTCTTTTTCTTTTTACCCTTTTTTTTCTTTTTTTTTTTTTTTTAGAGTGGAAAAGTTTAGTTTATAATCACCTTTGAATAACAAAAAAATATTTTTTTTTTTTTTTTTTTTTTTTTTACAATAGGTTCTCAATCTTGAGGGACCAGAATGGAAACAGCAAATTCAAGTTTCGAATCTCTTAATGGTACAGATTTCCCATTAGATCTGAACAAAACAGAGACATGGGTTTTACCTGACGTTGTAACAGTATGTCTGAGCTTATTTGGAGTCTTAGGCTGTATTATGAATATATTTGTTTTTGTAATGTATTGGAGCAAGGAGAGTCTCAGAACGTCAGCAAACACATTTGTTTTAAGCCTGGCATCAAGCGACATACTTCGAAGTGGTAAGTTCCTGAAGTTTTTGCGTTTAGTTTATGTTCCTTTAAGTTAAATACAGGGTGCATCAGAAAAATGTATACATGCGCTTTTTAACGGGTCATGACTTTCTAATTTTTATTTCTTTTCAAAGTGTAACTATTTGGAAATAATGAGTGGACCAAGATTAACTTTTGAAAAAAGAAAATTTATTTTTTAAAGCTATTGTAAGTATGAAAATGTAGCAGAAGTACAAAAACAATATCGCAGGTAGTTTCCGGCAGATCCACCTATGGGTCATTCCATGGTAACTTACGTTACATTTAGAATAATTGACTTCAGTAATTTTAGTAATATAATACTAAAAAATATTCAAAATGTAATGTTTATATGATTTGTTAATTGAACCTATACAAAGATAATTTGGAAAAAAATTACTTAAATTTAGTGCTATTTCTTAAACGCTAAAAATTATATTTACTATGGTAACTTAAGTTTCTGACAAAAAGAACGTAAGTTACCATAATAAATATAATGGCCAGTGTTCAAAAAATAGCACTAAAGGTAGATAATTTTCATCCAAATTTCGCTTTGGATAGGTTTAATTAATAAATCATATCAACATTACATTTTCAATATTTTTCGGTGTTATATTATGAATATTATTAAGGAAATTTATTCTAAATGTTACGTAAGTTACCACTGAATGACCCCTATGTGACTTGCAATTCATCGGATAAAAGATAAGTTTGAAACAAATGGATGTTCATTAGACAACGTTCCGGAACCGCAATTGAGCAAGAATGCGCCCAAACACCAAATGAAATGTTTGTTGAAGTTTGTAAATCAATAGCCCACCGTTATAAGCAGTGTATTGACCAGAACAGTAACATTTTTGAACATCTGTGATAGGAGGAAAAGTTATACATTTTATGTAGATTCCTTTTCAATTTAAATATTAATTATATGTTAATAAAAACAGGAGCACACTTTTGGTGTCAAAGTGTGTATACAGTTTTATGACGCATCCTGTATATTATATGCCAAGTCACCATTCAAAAACAAAAGCTATTCTAAGTAATGGATAAATTTTGGTATACGGTAATTTCCGGCATATAAGCCGCGTTTCAAATAACTCTGTTTCCTACCACAAATTTTGTTTAATGAAATTTAACTTATTTCTATTTGGTAATTATTTGATTATGTTTATGAAATAAAATTCGTGGTTTCCAACGGACTGGACTTACTTTAGCCACCGCTTATACGCCAGAAATTGCGATATGTATTTATCAATCACATAAAATACTGAAAGTTTTTAGGAGTTGTGTCGTTTGGAATAACACAGAGTGTCCTCTCTTACCGTTTTCCAATAGTTAATTCTTAATCGTTACTTTTAGACAAACGTATTTTTTCCAAATATAGATATAGTACTTATTACAAAAATTTCAAATGTTGTTCTTCGTCATATTAAAAGCCATTTTATACAAATATGGGCAAAAATCTGATAAGTGTTATTTTTGGCTGATGATATCTGATTTTTAAAAGTCTCATATTATGCTCATTTTGAATTTTTAATAACCACTCATATATTGCAGAATAATAATTATTAGATGGGTAAACACGTTATTGAAAAGTAAATATGAGACGGCAGTTTTTATCAGACAAAACAAAAATTGTAAGGGACAGAAGTGACAGGGATGTTAGTGACATTTATTGCAATTTTACAACTTTACGTTAAAAAGACCACATTTGGCAGGTTGTTTCCACTATTTTCAAGGACATCTCAAACCTACGACTAAATGGCTAGATATTGGTTAATCTATAATGTTCAATATTTTAATTAACAATGGCGACCGTAGTGATGGTTAATAAAGGTACGCTTATCTTTCCCCCATTATTTTCAATCCAGAAAATCTTTTTTATGAAAAAAAACAGCAAGCAATGGCAAATTTTTAAGAACAACATGTGCTCCGCTACTGAAAACAATGCTGAAATTAACTGCATACTGCCATCTGGTGGAAATATGAGAAAATTCAAACACCGGGACAGTAGTGACCAGAAAAGTGAGGGACACATCTTTAAACTTAACAAAAACAAATATTACACATTTCGCTCATATAAAAACTATAATATTATGCTCCATGATTTATATTAAATGCATTGTTTTTTCAATTTTTTTAAAATAATTATTGTTTATTGATGGTTTTAATGATCGAGTTATGGATTTAGAACAGGGGACAAAGGTGACTTTTGAGATATTTAATTTCAATTTTAAAGATTAAAATACAAATTTTCACAGTAGAGGTAAAATAATGTTATAGAACTATCATAGAAAACCTTTTAACATTAATAAAGAATTTATATTGTAAAGAAAAGCCGAGGAATATAATAGAGACTGGGAAACCATATTTATGAGGTTTTGGTCCATAATTACAAGCTGACGATAATTAAACTGACAATATTCAGCGTGTTCTGTAGCTCAATTTAATTGCGATAATGGTGGCAATTTTTATAGGATGATTAAAACAGACGTGAGACAAAGGATTCCGCGAGAGAAATAGTTCCAAAATTACCCGCTATGGATTTGTGGCGCTGTTTTTTTTCATAGAATCCTTCGTCTCCTGTCTGGTTTAATCATCCTAGAAAATTATGCTCCATTCTCACATTTAGATCACGCTATAGAACATGTTGAGTACTGTCAGTTTAATTATGGCCGCCTTGTACACACATATATATATACATGGTGTCCCAAAAGCATTGATCTCGGCTTTGATTCCTTACATATTTATCGTAGACGTATATTATAAATTACTTCGTTACGTAAAAAAAGGTACAGCATTTTATGAAATCGATTAAAATTTTCAGGGGATTAAATTTGAAGAAATGCAAAATTTTAATTTTTATACGGCCCCTGTACAAAAAAATTCCCAGTGAGTAAAATGTGCCTCATATACTAATAAAGTCCTGTACAAAATTTCAGAATTTTATCATAAAAAGTCGCAGATATATGAAAATACATAAATGTTGATTTAAACCAGTTTTCGATGCCTGAATATCAGCTCGCAAAGGGAAAAAAATTATATCTCATGATCGCGTTTCATGGGTCGCACACAAATTACGAAAGAAAACTATCATTGCATAAATAAATAATAATTGTGATATTTATTGGTACAAAAGTATTTAAAATGTGTAGAAATAATAACTTTACGCAAAGATTAGAAACCTTTTTCAAAATGTTCCCCATCCATGGCAAAGCAGAGCTGCATTCGTCAGATAACACTTCTGTTATGACGTCTGTTCTTGTTCTGATCATGTTTTTGTTCGGTGATGGTACGACAAGAATCTATAATGCGTTGTTGCAATTCTGCTTAATTTAAGGGAGGTGACAAACAAACAGCTGTTCGTAAACGACCCCACAAATAAAAATCCACAGGCGATTTAAATCAGGCGATCAAGGGGAAAATTCCCTTGGCCCATGCAAGCCAATCAACTTGTCTGTAAACTCGTTATTTAACCAGTATTTCACAACTGTAGTTTGATGAGCTGGAGATCTGTCCTGTTGAAACCATGTGGAAGTTCTGTTAGGAGTAGTTCATCCATAAAGTCAGGAATAACCCCATTCAGAATCTCATTAACATATCTCTCCTCCGTCAACGTACCATCATGAGTCCAACCAAACGGTTTCTGAAAATACCACACCATACATTCACGATTTGTAAATAAAACTAAATATAAGGGCCATACTTTCTTTACTGATGATCCATCTCTGCGTCGCGTCATCTGCATTCTAACTGTAAAAATTTATATTTTAATTTTTGATTATCGCCTCACCAACTTTGTTTAAACATATCTCTGAGACTTTTTAAGATAAAATGCTGAAATTTTGTACATGACACTGTTAGTGTATGGGTCACATTTTACTCATTGGGGAAATGTTTTGTTCGGGGCCGTATAAAAACTTAAACTTTATATTTTTGAAAGTTTAATCCCATAAAATTTTAATCCATTTCATAAAATTCTGTACCTTTTTTGACGTACCTATTTAATTTATAATATATGCCTATGATCAATATTAAGGAATAAAAGCCGAGGGTAATGTTTCTGGGACACCCTTTATATATTAAAATTTACAAAATTTAAATGGTGTATGATTTCTGGGTTTTATAAATAGTTATATATAGAACATTTCCCCAAGCTTTAACAAGTAAACCTGTTAAAGTCCTTCTTCTGTGTGATTAACCAAGTAGCACAGATAGTTGAGCCCTCGTTGTGAGTTTATGGAAACTATGATGCAACTATGAAGGAAACTATGATGCACTATGAATTTATTATAATAAAAACTTATCGATTTATCTACTAGATACATTTACTTGAATCACTAATGATTATAGAATTTGAAAATTGTGATATATAGTTGGAAAAACATATTACATAAATTTTATTTTAAATGATAAACATGTAATAAAAAACTTGCAATTCTAAACATGTCTTTCTTAAAACTTGCTTCTAAATTTTACTTTTCTTGATTAAAAATTAAAGAGTATGTTTGTTTGTTTTTTATTTACAGTTATCTTTTGTCCCTTCTGCATCATATTCTTCAAAAGATGGATTAATGGAGTAGTTTGGTGCAGATGTTTCAACTTCTTCAGTCTTTTCATCAATCTCACAACAGCTATATCCATTGTGGCTATCGCTTGTGACAGAAGGTGTGCTGTGAAAGATCCTCTTCATTATGTAAAAAACAATTCGAAAAAACGAGCTGCAATGTACGGTTACTGCGTATGGATTTCCTCTATATTATTGGCGATTCCGATCCCTTTCGGATTTCCTGAAATCGATTACGATACATGTGATATTAAAGTCTCCTCGGCGGAATCTATTTTTGATCTCGCTGTCATGTATGAAGCTACAATCGCATTCGCAGCATTTATTGTGCCACTCTCAAGCGTAGTTTATTTGTACTATGGCATGCACAGGGCAGCTCGAAATAATACATCTCGAGATGAGAGGTATAGCTCAAGTAGCTATGCTTCCAGCGACGTAGTCGTAAATTTAAAATCTCCTAGAAGTTCTGGAGATAGCGACTATTGTCTAAGGCGTCATTTCTATATCCGTGAAGGCGAAAATTCCCAGCAGAGAAATCACTTCCTCAAAAAGCATAGGGCAGCTGTAACTGGCCTCCTTGCTGTGATGTCATTAATTATTTGTTTGTCACCGTACTTTATCGTCAGATTTTATCAAAAATTTAGCGTGGTGACAATCCAACTCCAATTATGGGTCCACTTGAATACATTAATGTCAAGCATTGTAGATCCGTATATATATTTTTATCGTAATCGAAGTACATGGAACTACACAAAAAAACTCGTTTCAAAAATATTTCATAGAAAGAAGTCTTCGATGTATCTTTCAAACAACATAAGGAGCAGGGTTGCCGATGTTAGACATCTCTATAATATTTCAACTCGTATATCTCAGACTGTAGCAGAAAATCAGTTAAAGGTAAATAGAAATTTTTGTCGTTTTTCCAAGAATGAGCAGGACGCTGAAGTGCAGGTCACTTTACATAATCAGGATTCTCTGCAGCAAATAAATGACACTAAATCTACAGTTACAAGACAGTTGGTGCATGAAGACTCTGCCTCAAGTAATTATAATAGTGACTTCTCTCCAACTATTGTCAGCAGTGACTTTTCTAAAGTTATGCCTATTCAGGTACTTACAGAGAAATTTTCCGACGACACGTCATCTGAATAACCACATTAGACGTTGTGCCGAAAAACTTTTAAAAAGCGACCTACATAAACTCCAGCCAGTCATATCACATTTGTATGATATTTTTTAATGCTTCAGTTTTAATTTGGTGGTAAACGGCAAACAAGCAATCAAAGAATCAATCATTTTAATCAATTGTCTAAAAATTCATTTGTTACATATTCATATATAAACGTTGATGAAATGTCGCATAATTGAAAGCAAGAATTTGGAAAGATACTTTATACGCTTGATTGATTCTTTGTACGAACAAGTAATCATATAATTAATCATTTTAATCAATGGCCCAAAAATACCTTTGTTATAAATGTATTTTTAATAAACGTTGATGAAATGTCGCATATTAGAAAGCAACAATTTCGAAATATGCTTAATATGTTTTAATTCAAAATGGAGCTTGAGACAAATTTAACCTCAAAAATATTATTTCAAGTTCATTTTGGCACTTAATTTTCAACAAAGAGTTTAATTTATTTAATACTAAAGGGTTCCAACCCGAGCTACTTGGGTTACAGAATAAAGATGAAAACTATGTTTTTTAATTGAAGACTATAATAGATTTTTTCTAATTAATACATTTTTTAAATTGTAAAATAAGAACAAGCATTTTTATATCAAAAACAAAAATAATGTATTCAGATAAGTTTTGAAAATTCGAATAAGTTTTATTAAAGGCGATAATCTCACATTAGTTGCAAGCCAGGAGTTAATAGCTGAAGAAATCCCCAAAGATCGCTACTTACAGCAGGGCTTTTGATTCTGGTAATTTCCGTGCTTTAAGCGCGTTGTTCGATTACATGTCTGTTAAATTTGTGTTTTATTTATATTATTTTATTATTTTATTTATTTATTGATGAAGTTTTAATTTCGTTATTAAATATTAACAAAAACAAACGCTGGACTATTTATATTGTTTTAAGTGCAAACGGGTTAATCTTTCGTAATCCGTCTGCACGCGATAGAGATAGATTTTTTTTTAAAATCTTGCTTTAAAATTATTTTAAAAATCGGTAAATTGAGATACAGTTTTCAAACAAAATGCATTTGAAAGAACATTTTTTCGTCTGCTCGACGGTGTAAAAATGAAATGTGCGATGTTTAAAAGTTTAAAAAAAAATCAGTATAAGCGAAACTTATTGGTCTGGTGTTGCCACCGTCAAATTGACGTCGGCATTAGTCACGGACATTTTTCTGCTTTATAATGTAGATTTGTAGTGACATTATTGGTAAAAAATTGAAGTAAGCATAATTAAAATATTTAAGAATCTTGAATTAATAAATGCTTTTAAAAAAATTAAAATATCTTGTTCATAGCATGAAAAGCCTCGTTCTGCAATTAAACATGATTCTGTGAAATTTGTGCGAGAATCTAGTGTATATGTTAATTTTTATAATCAACGCTTATTTAAAAAAAAATTTCCCTTTGTTCATTTTATCTTGTGTTCATGTGATTATAGCACACTATTATTGCAATTTAAAGGTCATTTATATAAAAGAAATATACATACCTCCACCACTCACACAAGAAATAAAAATTGTCATTATAAGATGCTTTCACAAGCTTAATATTTTATAATATTTATTTATTTTTTGATAACGAATTAATTTTCTTTAAAATGCATTTCCATATATTCACAAATATATGGAACCTGCGTATTTAAATTCAGATTAAATTTAGATTATATCATACAGTTTTTAACCTTTTTAATATATTTTTTCATACATTCCGTCACATTTCCATTCATTAACAAACATTTAAAATATTGACTGCGGTTTTAAATTTAGATTATCACATACAGTTTTTAACTTTTTCAATATATTTTTCAATTGTACAAAAATGAATCTAACTTGTCCACAAATATGTAGAATGTATGTTTAGTGATTGGCAAAGTTTATTTAAGAGTTCAGTTCTCCATGAATATCTTACTAATTTTGCCTTTAAAGTGTAAACACGTATAGATATAAATGGTGCTATGGAATGTGTTATTGTGCTAAGAAACTAAGTACAGAACTAAAAATAGTAAGTGTAATTACTGAGGTAAATTAGCCATGAAATTGTACATAAAGTATTTTGGTCAATGAAAGCTTTTGTTACTCAACGTAACCCGATGATAGATTAACAGTGAACGGGAAGTAATTTTTTATAAATATTTAACTACAATGATTATTTTTAAAAAATAAATTTTGCTTTTAAAGAAAACTAGAAGAAGAATGCCACTGTTCCTAAGATTTTAGAAAGTAGAATAAGGTGAGTAGAATAAGTAGAATTGACTTGTTTTATAATAAGAGTTGTGTCTATGTAACTAACTATAGAACTAAAAATCAGAAGTGTAATTAATAAAAAGAAACAGATACCAAATTGTACTTAAACTATTTTTTACAGTAAAAGATTTTTTTTAATCAATTTACCTTGAATCAAAAGGGAAAAGAAAGTAGTTTTTTACTAAATAACTACAAAGGCTATTTTAAAAAATGAATTTTGCTTTTAAAGAATACCGTAGAAGAATTCCACTGATGTTAAGATTGTAGAGAATAGGGTTTGAAGATTAGAGTAATTTACCTGTATAAAAATACATGTGAGAGTTTATAGAGTAAGCAATGTGTCCTTAAATACTGGGACCTGATCTGATGATAAGAAAAATAAAGAAATGAGCTTAGAATAATTTTTTATTCGTGATTGTAAAAAGTTGCGCACAAAAATGCATTGTTTGTGTCAGGAAGAGAATAACCATTTATATTTTTTATCGGCATAAAAGATATTGTATAAACAAAAATCGACATAAAAAATAAAGTAAGGCTGATATGAAAATGATAGACAGAAAATTTTCTGTATGCAATGTAAATAGTAATGTACATGTGAGAGTTTATAGAGTAAGCAATGTGTCCTTAAATACTGGGACCTGTTCTAATGATAAGAAAAATAAAGAAGTGAGCTTAGAATAATTTTTTATGCGTGATTGTAAAAAGTTGCGCACAAAAATGCATTGTTTGTGTCAGGAAGAGAATAACCATTTATATATTTTTTTTTTTTATCTGCATAAAATATATTGTATAAAGAAAAATCGACATAAAAATAAAGTAAGGCTGATATGAAAATGATAGACAGGAAATGTACTGTATTTAATGTAAATAGCATACACTACATGTGTAAAATAAAATTTTAAAAGAGGTTTTTATTAAAAATAAAAGCCACAGTTTTAAAACTTTATTTTTCATTTTTAAGTTGATGTACAAAAAAAAGAAAATTATATTAATTAATTAATTAATTAATTTCAATTTATCATTCTTAATTATAAATGTTGTATTAAATATTAAATTAAATGTATTCATCTTAAATCTCTTATTAAAAATCTTTAACTAATTAATTAATTAATTAATTTCAATTTATCATTCTTAATTATAAATGTTGTATTAAATATTAAATTAAATGTATTCATCTTAAATCTCTTATTAAAAATCTTTAACTAATTAATTAATTAATTAATTTCAATTTATCATTCTTAATTATAAATGTTGTATTAAATATTAAATTAAATGTATTCATCTTAAATCTCTTATTAAAAATCTTTAATTAATTAATTAATTAATTAATTTCAATTTATCATTCTTAATTATAAATGTTGTATTAAATATTAAATTAAATGTATTCATCTTAAATCTCTTATTAAAAATCTTTAATTAATTAATTAATTAATTTAAGTAGAATATTTTTATTCGTTATTGTAATCTTGTTACATTATTTTTGCTAATATTTTCTTTTATCAAGAAAATGTTTACAGATACCTTACAAAGTTTATTAATAATTTTGTTTCATTTTCTATTCCCGATTGTCTTGTTGAAGATATTGTGGATAATTCGATTTTTTTTTATAAATGATATTACATACTTGATAACAATTGAGATAGTGTTGAGGTTGAAAGGTGAATATAACTTCAAAATATTTATGATGATACATAATAATGAAGAACTTAAACTGCTGATATTTCTGTTTGATGATATTACTCGTCGGTGTTTTTCGTGATGATAAAATAAATTAATTGTAATTGTGATATGTGACATCGTTCTGTCTGATTTTGAGAGCAGTGAGATACGTATGCTAAAACCTTAACGGTTGCTAGCTTCACTTGCCGAACCTGTGTAATATATGTATTTGTGTGATGTAGAACTGATGTATTTGTACAATAATTGACTGATTAAGCATTAAAATTAGATAAATGGGTTTAATTCGTATATTTACTAAATATATGCCAAGAACGTACAAATAAGTTCAGATATGTCATTTCCTTAAATGACATTCATTAAAAAATACATATATCCTTAAATGTCATTTCATTAAAAAAAATTCATTGTAAAAAAATTAAAATATTTTGTATTAAAATATATATATATATATATATATAAAGGACTTTCTTATAACTTTTCCGGCATTTTATTGAATAAAACTTGCCGGTATGAATAAAGGCTAACATACAGAGTTTAAAATAGTGGTTTATGAGCTAAAGAAAATATAAAGAGTTTAAAATAAAAATAGTGAATCATTGCAGTTATTGAGTTCTTTCAAACAGAGCAAAGTTATTTTTTAGAAGTTGTCTCTTAGTTTTCAATAAAATATCTAATTCCAGTGTTAAATATTCCATTATTAAATATTTTATAATAAAAATTTCGAATTTCGTCACATACTTTAAATTGATAGGTAACGAACCCATTTTTTAAAATTCCGTTTCTTTTTCCGTTTAAAATTTTTAGACAGAACTATAAATTATAATAAAACATATGAGTACACAATGCTTAATGAGTCAATTAGATTTTGTTTTGATATCGAAGAATAACATGTATTATGTGGTTAATGTACACATGTGTGTGGTAAATGTAATATATGTGGTGTATGCACAAATTGTGTAGGGATATTCACACCTTCATTGCTCATATCTGGCATGATATGTACAACATTCTGAATAAATGTTGTTACAAAATAATCTGTTCTAAATATAATGTAATTCGTGTATGATTGTTTAATATAACAGTTGTTATTCTAATCTGTCATCTATATTCGAGTTTTAACGTTAATCATAGTTGTATAAAAGTGTTAATTGGCTGTTTTTATCATTAATGGTGAAATTGTATTCATTCTATGTCTTAGTGCAAACAATTTGTTTCTTGTATCACAAATGATGATATATACGTATTACATATGCTTAAAATACCGTGCAGAAAATATTAAAATGTAACTTTATATATGGATTTCATCAGAGAATAGACTGTTGAAAACAGAAAATTGCGATTATGTTTAGCACTAAAATTGATGTTGTAAATTTGTAAATCATGTTGTGAATATGTTGTGCTATATTAATATTGTGTTATTTATGAAATTCACTATTTAAACTGAATATATGTAATTTTCATATTGTAAATTGAAATTTCTGCATTAAAATACTGAAAATATGTCTGTTCAGCTTTATATATAACTAATGATTAAAGCTTGTTAAATATGTATTTCGTAACTTTAAAATAATGCTATGATATAAAAGACATGTTTGAGAACTTAAACCAAACTTTTTATATATTTATATAAAAAGTACTTTAAAATATTTGAGCATGCATATTTTGTCGAAAAACTGGAAGCATTGAACATTTTAATTATTAATGATTACTCACATTATTCTGGAAAATTTGCGAATTTGTATCTAATCTTGTAATTCAAACTTTTTAGAAATTAGAAGCTTTGCTTTTTATTTTCATTCCGTTATAAAACTCATTTATATTTCTCTGAATCAATATGTCTAAAACTGATTACAATAGAGAACTGTCTTTTTAAAAATATATCATTCGTCCAAAGTTTCCTGTGGTAACTTTATATTTTACATTTTATGAAGAGCTTAAACAGATTTTATCCAGAGATGTCAAATTAGATATTCTAAAATAAAATTTCTAAACATACCATCATACATACTAAATAATAAAACTTCAGGCCATTTGATAAAACGTAATATGATTGCTCAAAGAGGGGACATTTTTTATTTCTTTTAATATTAGTTTCATTGCAAACCAATTTTACTGTAATATTGGCAATTTTTTTTTTTGCACAATATTCGGTTAATATTTCAGAGTGATGAGATATTTACAAGTCTTATGTCTAAATCCTATATTCTTATTAACATAGGCCCAGAATTGCCGAATTTTATGTAACGCTAAACAATAATTTGCCAATGAAATGTCAATATTAAGGAAAAATTTAGATTAATTTGTTACATTTCTTATAAAAATCTCATACTTATACAATAGCTATATTCCATTGTAAATTTTAACAAAAATAAAATTGTTTTTCAAAACGAAAAAAAAAAAAAAAAAAAAGAGATACAGTTAATTGGAGCAAAACAGTGACAAAGTTGGTTTGCCATGAGAACATATAAACACACTGTTTCTTTTCATCAATGATTAATTGATGATAATAAGGGACAGTGGAACAAACTAAAATCCTTGATACTGTTATGTTATCAAGAAATCTGTCTTGTTTTCATCTATGATTTGAACTTCAGTGCCAAATTAAGATAACATTAATTTTTTTTTCTCTCATTGTAAAAATAAATAAAAAATCCCCTCAAATATTAAATGTTCCAATTTGTGACATATATTTATGTATGTGTTGTGACGTGATATTGTATATTGTTATGAGATTTTACTTTCAATACGTTCGATATATTTATACAATTGTTGAAATAAACTCGATGTGAAAACACATTTTCGAATTGTTTATTTTGTTTTGTGTTATTCCTTCATAAATGATTAACCCTTTTCGCTCTGGTCGGTAAAATTATTCCCACTTAATTTAATCCCCAATGTCTCAATGCCACCAGAATTTAGAAGCAAAATTTTCCGTTTATTATGTACACGAACAAATGCATTTACCTATTTTCAAATAAATTTTATAAAAAATTCCGATGCCATTGGGACATTTGGAGATTAAATTTAAGTGGGACGAAATTCAACCACCAGAGCGAAAAAAGTAGACCAACAAGTGTTTTAAAATGGCCGTTGTGACATTGAGATATTTTTTTAAGTATATTATTGAACAAATATTAACTAACAATACGCAATAAAAATATTTAAAGAATACTGAGTAAATATCTGCAAAGTGTATAAAAATGACATAACATAAATTTATACTACTATAAAATTATTTGGGTATTGACACTACTGAAATATAATTTATTTAATGGTATTTCAAAAATATAATTTTATGTGTATATATAAAAATGAAATAAACTATAATAAGATAAATGATATTTATATGGTAACCGAAAGTGTTCTTTTACTTAAATATGGATGAATTCAGAAACCAATTTCATTTTAATGTTAAAACTCCTTATCAGTCTTTTCGGGGCACCCTCTTTTAAAATGTAAATTAAAAAAAAAATTAATTTAATTTTTTTTTTTTTAATTAAGAACAATTAATTTTAGCCATATTTAAAAATTGATATACTTAATTCTTCTGAATAAATAACAATATTTGATTTTTTTTTTTTTTTTTTTTTTTTTTTTTTTTTTTTTTTTTTACATTTCTTGAGTGCAGAAAACATATAAATATTGTCTTCCGAATTTACATAAGCATTCATTTTAAAAAGTTTACAACTATTCTAAGAAGAGGTGTGTCATTTTCATAAGTATTTTTACAACGAAATTCATATTTTAATATGTCGTCTCTACCATGTCAAACTATCGAATGTGAAAAAAATGCATTTTTCATTACATTTAAAATGGGCCAATTGTCACTAGTAACTTTTAATAGTATTTTGAAACAAGGGCTGCCTGTTTGGCCTCCTTTTTTATCCAGAAATTCCGAATTCATACCCGAAATTACAAACAGAAATTTTTGCTTTATTTAATGGAAAACATTGCGTTATTACATAAAGTAAAAATTTTTCTTTCAAAATTTCTGGTATGAATTCGTCATCTCTGAATAAATAAGCAGGCCAATATCTGAATAAATAAAGGCAACCCTGTTCTTCACAGAAATTTCATTAGTATTCTTACTAGGCGAGGAATTCTAATAAAATTTAGTGGTGACAATCGGCTCATTTTTAAATGTAATGAAAAATGCACTTTTTCACATTTGATAGTTTGACATGGTAGCGACGATATCTTCTCAAAACCAAAAAATAAAAATAAAAAAGATGGAGATAATTTAATAATTATACATTATCAACGTTAGATCTCCAATTCGTGTTTCTAGTTTGATTTTAATTTAATATCTAGATATGACATAGACTTTACCATGATTCAGATTTTATGTAATTCCAGGATACTTAAACCACAAACTGTTTATTAAAACACGTTTTCTTGCAATTATGTTTCACGACCGTATTAATAGCTGATCATTTTTTCATATAAAACAATAATATCCTTTTCAGGGGGACTCCATCCTCCTGAACTCCGCATTGTTACATTAATTTGAGAATGTTTCATATGCAGAATTTTTACCATTTAAGTAATCTACAATGTCCCAGAACTCTGGCAAGTATTTGTATATGCATTCTAGAGGTCTAAAATTCGAGTCAGTCAGTTCATTTAGATCACCTTTTTGATAAAATTCAATATAGAAAATAACTAACTTTATACATAAATTGGTCAGAATAGAGAAATTTATGTAGAAATTGTATGATATTTGTGCTATGCACGTAATTGGATATTATGTCTAAATGTTTGCGTTTGAAGCATTTGTCGTAGATTAATAAGATACTTCGTAATTCTTATGAAAATAATCATACTCTTGCACAAATGTACTTAATCATGCATGTGTAATACACGCAGTTTTACACTATCGTTGTATAATATGAGGAATTTAAGTGCCGAAAAATAATTGAAAAATTAGTAAATATTTTTATACTGATTAAATGTTACAATTTATCAATTTTAAATCGCTGTCCAACTAAAGATAGATTTAATTCTTTTCCATTATTAACTGAAGATAAATTTAAGGGGTCAGGTAGGTATCCTTTGGACTCACAAAATACACGAAAAAATTACCTCTATAAAAATTGCAGTAACTCCGTAGCTAATTGACCTAGAATTATAAAATTTAAAACACACATTAATAAAGGTTTATTGTAGCAATTAAAATTCTTAAAAAATGTATATATTCACATAAAGCTTTATAATTTATTTTAAAATGGAATACACTTTTTACGAAAGAATTATTTTTGCATACATTGCGCGCATTATTTTTCACAGTTGAATGGCTAAAACCAGCCAAAACTTTTTTAATGAGTACAACTATAATGTGTTCTCAAAATGACTTACGATAAAAAAAATAAAATGTGTAGATCCTGAGAATTTTTTTTTTTTTAGAGAGAATTCGAAATATCGAGTTTTTTTTTAAATAGAAAAGTACTCATGAATTCTAAACTTGTTACTTGGGAAACATAATAATAGGTCATTTTGTGCATCTGTATGGTTCATACATTCAACCAAAATTGCATGAAATTCTAACCAACCATTTTTCAGAAATCGTGCGTTCAATGACCAATTTCGTCGTTTTGAGAAAATTGACTTTAAAAATGATACTACCCCTTGATCATATAGAAAGAGCTCAGACCTAATTGGAGACATAACTCCATTTCTAATGCAAAATTTTGCATAGGGTTTATTTTAAAATGTTCCTGTAGAATCATATTTATTTATAAGTTAATAAAAAAAAAAATCGAATTTTTGACACATTAAGGGGTACCTGAACCGTTATGTAATTTCGATCTTTAAAAGAAACGTAAACAGAAGAGTAATATTCTTCAGCGGAAGTTATATCATAACTTACTTTTTCCTTAATAAGATAAGATTTTTATTCTTATTACATCAGAGTAACGTATTTTTATTTAAATATTATAAATTATCTATGGAACTCTGCCTTCTGCTCCCTTCGTGCATCAAGACCGGACTTACAACAGATTATAAACTTGTTCTTAATTCATGCATTTGTAGAATTACGTTGTAATTCTCAACATTATCTATATAATAAAAGCGCAAAACATGGGACTGAGGTAAACAGTTACGGGCGGACCGCTTCAAAAAGAATTGAATTGATTGTGATTTTTATCGTTCTCAAACCACGGTTCATACTCCAAAAGAATTCATACTTTATATTGATACATACTTCACATTCAATTCATACTTCAAATTCATTCGCCAAATCAAGAAAACCTTTGACCTCTATCTCCTATGAACCAATGAATTTAGTTTTAATTTTAGATGAATGCCAAACATTTTGAGCTTGTTATTCGTTGAAAATGAATCATTTTATTATCTGGGAGCACGGCAGTGCGTCCGCCAAGTTCGCACAGGCCGTAGCTACATTTTCCCTGACCATTTCGGCCTACTTTTCACCCCCTCATAACTGCGTTTTGGTGAGAGCTAGAGAGTTTTCCTTTTTAACACACATTAATATAATGAAACTGAACTAGGTTCCAAGATTTCTTATTTCTGTATTTAATATTTTTCGAAATATGAGATTCCGAAAAAGGGCTTTTTGTAACTGACTCACAGGGGATCATCAAATAACTAAAGTTGGTGATCATCAAATAACTAAGGTACTTCTAACAGTCGTAGAATCATAAAATTTGACAAGTAAGTAGGTTTTGTCACACAATTAACCATAAAAGTCTGAAAACATAGAATTTCTGCCTTTAAACCCTTCAAATAGGGGGTGCTGATTTGGCTATATACAGTTCGTAACACATTCAATTAAATTAATTACATTGTTGCAACCATTGTGTTTTTTGTTGTACGATAAACATTTAAGTAATAATAGTTGCATAGACAATCATTTCCTCGCTCATATTTGACGCCAGAGTTGGTCGTCAAAGCCTGATTACAGAAAATTAGTCTGAGTTTGAAGGTGAACAGGTAAGGTTTGTAAGGTGTTACGTGGTTTCAAGCAGAATGAATTTTTTATATTCTTTACCGAAAATGTTTGGAGGGCAAATCTTTTAGTTTATCTGTCCGTTTTTCTATTTTTTACTTGTTTAAAATAAATTTTATTATAAATGTCGGTATTCTAATCGCATTAGCACTCAGTCAATCTGGCAAAATTCCAGTGGGTTGTTAGTTCTCTAAGTGCATTTTAATGATGTTAATTAACTTTATATATATATATATATACACTGGATTTTATTTGAAATATATATATATGTATATATATATGCATATGCATCACATATATAATACATATGCATCATTATGACGTCCACATAAACAGGGAATTTTTGTCGCCAAATTTGGCGATATTTCGTTAAATGTCGCAAAGCTTGGAGAGAACTTGACGCTAGAGGCTATTTTTCATTTCGAATTTTTAGGGCGAGTAATCACCTATTAATATTATGCGGTTAATTAAATGGCATAATGCACGAATGTTAATAAAGTTTCAATCTTTCGTCACTACACAAGACCTCTGCCCTTGCTATTATATTGTACTGTTATTATACTTACTCTTACAATATTGTTAGTCTTTACTCTTAAAAGTTTATTATAGAAAGAGAATTTTCAGAATTAAAGCATCGAAACTGCCAGTTCTAGATTATTATAATTTTATAACATATATCCAGTTTATCAATATGTACGTTAGAATGAATCTTCTATAATGGGGTTCCTCGCAGTTTAGCTTCAGGTTTTCGAGTGAATTTAGCTAAGACATATTGACATATTATCTAAGACGATTAGATGAGAATAATGGTAGATTTTGTAATGGAAGTGCGTCCGTAGATTTTCTAATCTTCCTTAATTGTTCCAATGCTAGAATGAAATGGAAAAAAAAAATAGCATCAATATGGTTTACTGTAAATATGGATAGCTTAACAGGCGTTTAACAAGAACCACTTCACTTCAGTGTAAATTACAGAAGATTACTTAAGAGGATTAAAAATGGGCTCTTATTGGCGATAAATGTTTGATGTGGTTGTTGCGATCTGGTGAAAATTCTTCAATCATATCCACATTTACACTGTATCCATATTGTTTCTATAATATCTTTTGGTACTTTTCGGTTAACCAGCTGCCAGTGAAGTATATATATACACACACATATATATATACATACATATATATATATATTTCACTGACTCCCGGCTAGCCGAAAAGTACCTCAATTTTTGTTTCTCGCTAACATTGTCTGTAGACTCGATTACGGATTATTAGAAAATCTATCATTATTATCATCTAAACGGTCATGAATACTGTGCCATAATCAGGCTGCATATTATTACACATAATTTTCATGTATGGTTTGGTAAAACATTGAACTTTAAATTCTGTTAAAGACTGCATTTTATCTCGAAAAGGTGGACACCATGTTACAAAGTTATGTGGTTTGAAACGATCAGAAAATCAAACTTGAATCAATGATTATAATCCCGCGATTTTGTTCATGGGAGCCGCCAATATTGACATCCAGTTTTTTGGAGAACCCAGTTTTGTGTTAAATCGTTACATTACGCGTTATATAACCAAACCGGAAAAAAAATCGTAAGGAAGAGATTTGGAAGACCATTGACGAAACCAAAAGTCTCGGTGCTAGATTACGCGCTTTTGCCAGATAAAACTTGATTAGTCGAGAAACTGGAAGTTACGAAGCCGTAGACAAAATTATTGGCCATAAATGTTTCTATTCATGGGATGCTGTGCAATACTTAAATACCAGCATGAAAAAAGACCGACGAAGAAAACTGAAAGTCACCATGATTTGGTTTTATTGGCAAAAGAGGATGAACGATCTACTGAAATTTACTGTCGGAATATGATTCATGATTATTACCCGAATCGACATCACAAATTGGAAAACATGTGTTTATACGAATTGGCCACTAGGTACTAATACGAACAAAATAAACCAAAGTCTGTAGAATATTACTAATTAAAAAAGAACCTCAGTTGGTTCAGAAAACGATTGAAACCAGTTGTTTTGAAAACTCTGTATCATAACACAAAAACGGACGCTGGAATTGAGTTGTACTATCATCATTCTTTGCTGATGTTGTTCAAGCCTTGGCGAAACGAAGAAGACCTATTAGGAGAATTTAAACTTTACCGTGAATCCTTTGAGCACAATGTGAAAAAAATTTCAGAGATGGAAGAATGTCGCGAAACAAAACAACGATTACAAGCTGCAATCGACTTGGCTGAAAAGTTGCAACAAGAAAGGGATTTGCACAACCAGCTTTAAAATATCGAAGAACCAAATTAAGACGTTGATATGATAGCCGCAGATTCTGATAACATTGAAACTCACCAGGAAATTGTTTTTAATGAAGATAAATTGAACAAAAAAAAATGAATACTGAAAAAAGGAAAATATTCTAATCAATTATAAAGCCCATAGAAGAACAAAAGAAAGACCCGTCTATTCCACCCAAAAAACTGATTGTACGCGTAGTTGCTGGTAGAGGAAAAAACTTTCTAATTTAATTACACAGTCAAAAAGTTCGTTTAATGAGTAACCACAATAATGATGCTGCTGCAGTACTAGCACCAACGAGAATTGCTGCCTTCAGCATTGGAAGAAGTACAATTCACACGTTTTTCAAATTGCCCTTCCAACATACGAATGAAGCAGAATAATTTAAGCTTGATTCTGACGATTTGAAATTATTTAAGCAACAATGGAAGTCATTGGATTTAGTAATTATCGATGAGTGCAGTATGGTTTCGAATGTACTTTAGCGATGATCAGCTTACGATATGGCGAATGTTGTAAACACAAGCGAGATTACTGTTTTGGTGGCAAAAACATTATTTTGTTTGGGGATTTATTGCAGCTAGCACCCGTAAAGGCCCAATTTTGATTTCAGAAACTGTTTTTAAACAAAGTGAAACAATTGTTTGGTGATGTTGGTACATTGAACTTTTAGTACGAATTTGAATACAGTGAGCTAACAATGAACATTGTGTTATATACATAAAAAGTATATATCGCGGCATAACTTTCTTAAATAACAGTCTCATGCACCAAATAACGATGCAAATCAAAACTCAATTTTTATAGCATCATCACAGAACTGATCGTTAGTGTAATTATCAGAACCTAATATTCGGCCCCATTCAGCGATTTTAAGAAATACTAAGAAGAGTAGTAAGGAAAGATACCACTGAAAAAACAACTCAGCCTATAGCAGGCGACTTCAGTGCAGCAGAAACAGTCCTTGGACACGACCGAGACAATGATAGAATCTAGTTTCTTTATGAGGTAATAGCTATGGAAAACCACCATTTAATTATTAATGTGACGATCCCCTGACATTTGAGAGAGCAGGTAGACATGAAAAAATGCTACTTTGGCGATGAACAGTCAACGATTTGGCGAGTGTTGTAAAAACAATGTAACAATAAAATTTTGACAATAACAAAATTTTTTGCTTTTTAAGATATTAAAAAAACTTTAGTTTTTATCAAAAAATTTAAATGACTAGTATTAAAAAATAGGTTAATATGTTTAAGTATGAAAAAGGGTTGGACAAGTGCTTCTAATTGAGCATGAGAAAGGAAAGGGATTCCTTCTTGGCTTCAGCTCACTGACAATGCCAACTTTTGAAAAAATCATATTCGTGCTTTTTCCATATAAATGAAATCACTCACAGTTACGATAAAAATGTATAGTTTAAAGACGTAGCCAGTAAAGACGCAGCTTGATTAGACATGAATATAAGGTGACATAGTACCAAAAACCTTAGTTCCTGCAGCGTATCACACTCATGCAGTGCTACCAAGCATGCTTGCAGTGTAGAACTGACTTGATAACAGAAAATTGATTTGTATTGCAGTGCAGAGTGTTGCAGCATTCTGAACAGGAACAATTTCACATATGCACGCATTACAGTATAATGCATTCATTGATTGAAATTATATGCAAGTGGCGGTGGCTGTGGCTCCACAATGCAATATGCTGTACAGCAATGCATATGTAAGTTTTAAACGAACATTAAGCGCATATGCCTTTAATACGGAAGTACAGTGCGGATGTGCACTGAGGCTCAAAAGTATAATAGGAGTGTACAGTGTAGTATAGTCTGTAGAGCAATAATGGTAGACAGTGCACTGTACAAAGTTGCATTGCAGACGCACGCCCAGTACAACAGCAGAACAGTGCAGTTGACATATTGTTATATACATATTGTTGACATTGTGTTATATACATAAACTAGTCGGATGTGCCAATCCCAAAACTTTCTTCTATCTCAGTCATGTTAATACTTCAAAATTCGCTATCACATCGCCAATAAAATCAATATTTTTCGTCATTCTGTTGTACGTCAGCTGCTTGCGAATCGTCGGGTTACAGGGATGCGAACAACCGATGTATACTAAACTACGAAAAGTCCTTCTGGCCTGAACCGACAGGAACAGATAGCCTCCCTACTCCTTGGTTTTACGATTTTAGCTAATTTTACTGGAAAACACGAAGCTCAAATGCGTGGAACATAAATAAAGAAGATTCAATCCCAGTTTTCGTCAACATTGAATTTGAATGAGGATATCGCCAAATTAGTCCTCTACAGCCAAGTTGGCTTCATTTATGGTAACTTATGTTGGTCGCCAAATTTGGTGAAATTCCGCCAACTGTCGCCAAGTTTGGCGAGAATTCGACTTTGGCGAATATAAATATATAGTGATAAGCATGTAATAGGATGAATGGTTACAACAATGAAAGAAAATTTGCCGAAATCATGTTAACTAAAACTCATAAATTAAACCCGTTTATGGATGAAATTCCGCTGTCTTGTTTGAAAATGTCAGCCACCCTAAAATTTCAAACAGCTATATCTCAGCTATTTTCCAAGATAGAGGCAAAACAAAAATTGCTCCGGATTCTCCGGATCAAGGCCGAACATTTAACATAAAAAAGTTCTAGGATTTCTAATTTTTTTGAATTTGCACATTTTTTGAATTTGAAATTTTTAAATGGCTAACACAGCGCTCCTTTTCGTCGAAATATCCCCAAATTCTAATAGAACCTGCTTGCCATAGCCAAAAACATAGAAAAAAAATGTGGTTCAATTTGAAGTATAACTTTATACACTTTTCGATGATACAATAGTGAAAATGGAACAAAAATATCGATCACAGCGCCCCCTTTTGTCGAAATATCCCCAAATTCTGATAGAACCTGCTTGCCATAGCCAAAAACCTAGAAGAAAAATGTGGTTCAGTTTGAAGCATAATTTCATACACTTTTAGATGGTACAATAGTGAAAATGGAACAAAAATATCGATCACAGCGCCCCCTTTCGTCGAAATATCCCCAAATTCTGATAGAACCTGCTTGCCATAGCCAAAAACCTAGAAAAAAAATGTGGTTCAATTTGAAGCATAACTTCATACACTTTTAGATGGTACAATGAAGACGGACAGACGGACGGACGGACAGACGGACAGACAGACATTTTGTAAAAACATGCTTTTCGGAATCTCTGACCCCTAAAACGTGTAAATCCGTCAAAAAACGGAAGTCGAAAAAAATTTCGATTACAATACTATCTTCGATTATAGATAGAAGAAAGTAAAAATATATATCGCGGCATAACTTTCTTAAATAACAGTCTCATACACCAAATAACGATGCAAATCAAAACTCAATTTTTATAGCATCATCACTGAACTGATCGTTAGTGTAATTATCAGAACCTAATATTCGGCCCCATTCAGCGATTTTAAGAAATACTAAGAAGAGTAGTAAGGAAAGATACCACTGAAAGAACAACTCAGCCTATAGCAGGCGACTTTAGTGCAGCAGAAACAGTCCTTGGATACGACCGAGACAATGATAGAATCTAGTTTCTTTATGAGGTAACAGCTATGGAAAACCACCATTTAATTATTGATGTGACGATTCCCTGACATTTGAGAGAGCAGGTAGACATGAAAAAATGCTACTTTGGCGATGAACAATCAACGATTTGGTGAGTGTTGTAGTTGTAAAGTTTAAAAGCAAGTTGTAAAGTTTTACTACAGTACCGCAAATTTCTTTTATATGAAAAAGCGCGAATAGCATTTTTTCAAAAGTTGGCATTGACAGTGAGCTGCAGCCAAGAAGGAACCCCTTTCCTTTCTCATGCTCAATTAGAAGCACTTGTCCTACCCTTTTTCATACTTAAACATATTAACCTTTTTTGGTGCTCTTCAGAGCATTTTTTAATACTAGTATATATATATATATATATATATATATATATATATATATGATTTTTCAAAATAAAGGCTATTTATGTAATTAATGTATCAGTTAATTGTAATTGTTATTTGGCTTAGTTAAATTTTGAAAATAATTTATTTATCAAAAAATTTTTCTAATATTTTAAAAAGAAACATTTATTAACAAGCAGGTCTTTGCCCGTCTAGCCGGTCACTTCCATGTGGGGCCAAGTTTCCTTCTGCAGCATTTAACCCGGACTTCGCTTAGGAACCAGTAAGTGCATTTTACATGCAAACAGAAAAATATAAATAAAATACTTTATTTTAAACTGTATGAAAATAACTAAGATTATTAAACTAGTCGTTGGGGGCCACCGTAATACTTACCCATCATTGATATGCATAATGTAAAATATTAAAATAAAAATGTGTAAACTACGTATAAAATCATAAAATGCATTGCAATAAAAAAAAAATCTTGGCTTGATGACGTCATAAACTTTAAAGGCTCGATTACTGAATTGCTTGAAAGAAACCTCCTTATAACTCCAAAAATAATAATACTATTAACTAGCGGTTTATTGCATATGACTAAGCGTCAAATTTCCAATTAAAATATATCTTTGAAGTCAAATTTGGATGAAATACAGGGTCATGAAAAATCGAAGAGTGTGGAGAATAGGATTCCAAATATCTCGGCAACTCATTATCCGATCGACTTCATGCTTCATGCAAACTTTATGTTTTTTTATTGTCTTTTATATTCATTTCTTAAAATAAACAATTTCGAAAATTTTTATATACCTTTTATCAGAACGAATATTTCGAGAGTTTGAAAAAAATAGTTTCGGTTAATCGAGGTTATTGAAATTAAATAGGCTTCTTCCCATTATTACATACTAAGTACATACCAAATTGCAAGTCTCTATCTCAATTTTTTCGGGAGATAGAGCGTTTACAGACACACAGACGGACGGCAATTTTTTTTTTCTAAAAATATGTTTTTCGGAATCTCCAGTGTCTGAAACGTGTAAATCCGTCAAAAAAATTTTTTTCGATTTTCAAAACGATTACAAGACTTACCCTATACTACGTATATTGGGTAAGTAAAAAACACGTAAGTAAAAATTTCGTGACAAAAATGATAATTTTTTTTCATGAGCCCCCTAACAAAGTACTGCTCGGCCCTGCGTGTGATTATCTAAGGGGAAGGGAGAGCTTTTAGATAAAATAAAGAAAAATGAGATTGGCTAAGATACATGCAGTGTGGTTTCATGCCCATAAATTGTTAATGTCGTGGTCAAAATTACAATGACCTGTGTTTTTCTCATCCATATATCGTTAATATAGCGATCATTATAAAGAGCTTCAGTCATTATGCGTGCATAAATCGTTAAAATGAAATTATTTTAACAGAGCCTTTTGGGTTGCACGCCTGTCAACTGATCATACAACAATCACTGTAACGCAGCCTTGTGCAATTGTGCATACCCGAGCACATAAATATGGCGATTAGAATTTAAATCGTAAATCTTTAAATCCAAAAAATATATTTTGAACAAAGGAGGAAATGTATTCTATTTTGTATCAAAGTTTTAATCTTATTTTTAATTTAATTTTAATATTTTAATTAACTTTTAATTTTAAGACAAAAAGCGCAAAAATAATTTATAAAATATGAAAATAAAAAAAACGTTTCCTGGGAAAAATACCACGCAAAAATCTAATAAAAAATCAGCTATAGCTGTCTTATTCGTCTAATCTTCCATGATCGGGTTCATAGTCGATGTTGGCGACAAACTCGCTTCAGCTTAAATAGCTGAATTACGTGTTTAACTATTTTTTAGTAGATTTGTAATGCTGGAATTTCACGCTCGTACTTAAAACTGCAGCTGAGAAATGGCGAAATGATCGAAAGCGTTCAACCGCGTTTAACCCCGTTGTTGGATGAATATTTAAAATCGCTGAAATATCCATTTAAATATTTTTAGTACAATTGTTATCCTTAATTTCACGCTCCTACCTATAACTTCTCTTGAGTTATGGAAAAATGACTTAAAACATTCGACTCCCATTAACCCCCCCCCCTCCCCCCACTTAGTGGCTGAATTTCTAAAATCGCTGAAATACGTGTTTAGCTATTTTTTTAGTAAATTTTTTATCCTGAATTTCACGCTCCTACCTAAAACTGTTGCTGATATATTTCGAAAAGACCAAAGGACCTAAAACGTTTGACCCCACCCCCTTTAACCCCCTTAGTGCTTGAACTTCTAAAATCGCTGAAATAACTATTTTTTAAGTAAATTGGATAATCTGAATTTCACGCCTCTACCTAAACCTGCTGCTGAGATATGGCGAAAAGGCATAATCACCGAAAACATTCGACCACCCATTTAACCTCTTTAGTGATTGAATTATTAAAATTGCTGAAATACACGTTTAACTATTTTTTTAGTAGATTTGTTATCCAGAATTTCTTGCTTCTACCTAAAACTTCTGCTGAGATAAGGCGAAAAGACGAAATGACCTAAAAATTTCGACCCTCTATTTAACTTCCTTAGGGTTGAATTTTCAAAAATCCTTTCTTAGTGGGTGCCTACATTATGTAAGGAACATGTCTTCCAAATGTCATAGTCCTAGGAGCAGCGGTTGAAGCTCGGCGTTGATTCTGAGTCATCAGGACATGTTATTTTATAAGTATAGAGATTTATGAAATCGCCAAAGAAGTGAGAAAAGAGCAAAACAAAAACTCCATGGCGTAAATTGTCAACCGTTATGTTTATTTAATTTCTCCCTTATTTTTTAAGTAATATTATAATTAGTGTTTATTAATATTCGCTTTTAATTTTAAATAATATACAATATATAATATTTTCTCTTAATTTTCTGAATAAACTTATAGCGGCTAGCAAGAAATAGGCAATGTCAACTACTACTTTTCAAGGTCAATCGATCATTTGTGGTTTTTAAATAATATCGTTCATAGCATGTTCTCACTGTTTTCGAAATGAAATTTATTTGCTTTGGCTAGTAATGGAAAAACGTGTGTTTTTTGTAGCGATAATCAAGGAATTTTTTTTTCATTGAAGACACGTTAATCAAGCGTAAGAAATATTTTATTTAAGCATTTATTTCGACAAATCATATATATATATACTTTTATAGAAAACAAGGATCGTTGCTTTGGCAACAATCATGGCTTGGCTGTGTATTGAAAGTAGCCAAAGCACTACAAAAGCTGCCAACTCTTCTAATAGGCGCTTTTTCTGCCAGATATAAATCGGCGTCTGGCAGTAATTTAGCAACAGAATTTCGGTTTGGCAAATTAATTATGGCTTACCTGATAGCCAAAGTATAACATACTAAAATTACAGCTTTGCTAAAATGACGTGAATTTGACACCTTATTTTGCCTATAAATTAGGGTCTGGCACGGTGTTGGCAACGTTAAAACGGTCTGGGAATAATGACTTAATATCACAAATAGTGAGCAGAAACAAGTTTTATAATCAAAATTCATGCTAAAATGACGTAATTTTGTCACCTTTTTACGTGCATTGCCCCTCCCCCCACAGGTAAACGCAACCACCTCCACCAGCCAGACCAGCCGCATTCGTACTACACAATAAAGACGGAGAATATATAAAACTAGTCGTTCGGGGCCACCGTAATACTTACCCATCATGGATATGCATAATGTAAAATATTAAAATAAAAATGTGTAAACTACTTATAAAATGCATTGCAATTCAAATAAAATCGTGGCTTGATGACGTCACAAACTTTAAAGGCTCGATTACTGAATTGCTTGAAAGAAACATCCTTATAACTCCAAAAATAATAATCCTATTAACTAGCAGTTTATTGCATCTGATTAAGCGTCAAATTTCCAATTAAAATATATCTTTGAAGTGAAATTTGGATGAAATACAGGGTCATGAAAAATCGAAGAGTGTGGAGAATAGGATTCCAAATATCTCGGCAACTAATTATCCGATCGACTTCATGCTTTATGCAAAATTTATGTTTTTTTATTGTTTTTTATATTCATTTCTTAAAATAAACAATTTCGAAAAATTTTATATACCTTTCATCAGAACGAATATTTCGAGAGTCCGAAAAAAATTGTTCCGGTTAATCGAGGTTATTGAAATGAAATAGGCTTCTTCCCATTATTACATACTAAGTACATACCAAATTGCAAGTCTCTATCTCAATTTTTTCGGCAGATAGAGCGTTTACAGACACACAGACACACACACAGACACACAGACGGACGGCAAAATTTTTTTTCTAAAAATATGTTTTTCGGAATCTCCAGTGTCTGAAACGTGTAAATCCGTCAAAAAAAATTTTCGATTTTCAAAACGATTACAAGACTTACCCTATACTACGTATGATGGGTAAGTAAAATGAGCCTTGCTAAAATCACGTGTTTTCTGACGTTGAACTCTTAGACTATAAGGTTTTTAAGCTTAACTAAATTTTTGCATAGTACGTAGTGTGTATAAATTATGTTGATCATATACAGGACTACACAAACGATATCGTAAATAATACTGCCTATGGTCTAAAAGTAGTTTTTAATTGCGTTATGCATTTTCCTGCTGAACTATATTTAGTGTATTAATAGAAGTTAGTAGATTATAAATAACTTCATATACAGGGCTACGAAAGAACAAGATTACATTGCCTTTTATTGTTCGAGATTACTGGAAGTGCGTTTTAGTTGTGTTATGTGTTTTTGACCTGAATTAAATTTTGGCTTAATATGTGATGCATGCAAAAATCTTTAGATAAGATATAGGTTTGTTCAAAATAATTCGAGTGTATTTCCATCTACCGGCAAAAATTGCTAAAAGTGAAATTTTTAATTGAACTAAATTTTAGCTTGTTATGTAGTATGTATGGAAATCTATAGATATATACAGGGCTGCACAAATAATTCGGCTACTTGTTTGACTATAAAAAGTTATTGCTAAAACTGGACTTTTGAATGTGTTATATGTTTTCCAAATTGTTTACTTACATGTTTTCTGTCACCCTATTTAATGGGGAAGTTATGTTGCAGTTTTCTAGGTGTGTTTTTTGGGGGGGAGGGGGGACGTTACATAATCTATGCGTGACGCATGGTTTTCGGTTCTTGTTATTAATGCAGTGCGTCAGAAATTGCTGAAAAATATTTCAGTTATTTTAATTATCCACCAAAAAATTTTTCTTTTTCTTTTTACTTTTTCTTTTTTTCTTTTTCTTTTTTTTATATATGTGGTATAGAGATGAGACGTTTAATGTCCTTTATATTGATTATTCATGCTCGTATTTATCATGAGGATATCCTTGAAATAGGGGACATGCTATAGTAAACAGCAATAACATACAAAAATTTCAGGGCGATCCGAGTATATTTACGCATGTTAGAACAGACGGCCAGACGGCCAGACAAACCGAAGTCATAAACACTTTTCAACTAGGTTGGAAAGTGTTAAAAATGATCTCATAAATAAATATTGTGATATTCTATGCAAAAGAAGTGTGAATGGGGCATTTTAAAATATGACGATATGACGATTATTTGTTACTTTAAAAATTTAATTAATTAATTAATTAAAAACTTATTATTGTAACACAAAATTTTGAATATATCTATTTTAGCTTGTTATTTACGAGCCTGCCAATTTTCAAATTAATCCATTGAAAACTGTAGGATTTGGGTTTTAATGTCCACTGACTCCTTAAAGAAAAGCACTCCAAAATTATGTATTTTGGTTTGACTTAAAAATCAGCATATACATAGATAGCGTTAAAAATAAATAAATAATAATAAAAAAAATAATTGAAGTAGTACACATTGTACTATTATATACACAAGTTTTAGCACTTTAAAAAAAATTAATCGAATTTTCGGATTTTAAATTTTAAAAATGCAGCATTACAGTATAAAAATTGTGCTAAAAACCAGACAGAATTAGTTGGAGTGTTTTCGCAAAATCCAAATATAATTCAGTGAAATTATATAAATATAATCATATCTGAAATTCCAGTTCTTGCATTAAACTATAGTAGCATCACAGTTTTATTCTTCTGGCCTGTCCTTTTTTAAAAAAGTTACTGTAAACTAATAGCTACAGCACATAACATTTTTTTAACTTTTACTCATAAATTTTGTTCCAGCCATACCCCTTTAAAGCTCAGAGATTAAAACATATATATAGATATATGGATACAATACAACCTTTTAAATAAATACTAAAGAAAGTTGCGAGAAATGACAGACAGCCCGCGTACTATGTGCCAAGGGAGCGATAAAGGACTGCCTGTAGGAAACCGCTTACCAAGTTAGATGCAGCATTTAATGCATATTTTAGCAAAGCGTAAACATTTTCTCCTACCTTTTTGCTGCGTGTAAAGTTGCATGATGTGCTTAAAGTTGCGCGTATTGTCCGTGTCTGATTGAGACTTAATAAATCCAGTTTTATGTATACTAAAGAAAATATTTTATAAGATTTTAGATAAGATTTTTATAAGATATTTAGTGAAATTAAAAAGTCTGGAAATGTCCAAAAATATATTTTTCATAAAGGTAAGTTAATATATTTTACGATTTTGAATTAGAAAATTTACAATAATTAGGATAAATGTGTAATTTTCTTCTTGTTGCACATATGAAACAAGCACCGTTTTGTCAATATATATACTTTTTTATGTTCTATTTTTTTTTTTTTTATTATTATTATTATTATTTTACATGCTTGAAATACTATATTCTAACATCTGAATATTTTTTTCAAATCGAAGTTGTTAAGCTACAAAGGGTTAATATATTATTCTACCCAACTCAGACTCTGAGATTCTGCACTCATCACAATATTGTAAAAATATGGAACCTAATGGAACCTATATGTGTATTTCAACTAACATAAATTTCGATTAAACTACATTCGCAGAAATGGTCAGAAAGGTAGACCACAAATTAAATTAGTCGTTAGGGGCCACCGTAATACTTACACTCTAAAAAAAATCCGTGAAAATAAAAGAGATTTTCCGTAACATTTTACGGAGAAGTTTCATTTTTCTAAAACAACAGTACAATTTCCGTAAATGACGTTACTTCCGTAAAAGAGATTTCAAATCCGTAGATATGCAGAAAGTTTTCCGTAAATTTGATGGATTTTTTTTCAAAACAGTGCAATGTCCGTATTTCCCCATTTCCGGAAATATCGTTCAGAGGTTGGTATACAGATATCGTCTTGTTTGAAATGCGAATTAAGATTGTTGTATTTACTAGGGTCCAGGGTCTTCTAGGATCCAGGCCTAGACCGGTCCTACCCATGGCCCTATTTTCTGTCATTAGACTCGGGCCAATAGCTCATTCTAACAGGGCCCCCGTGTCTGGACGGTAATTTTTTGTGAAAATAATGATAGTTTTTATTTTTTAGTGATATCTTTAGAAATTTACTTTATTTATATAAATTACAGACATTTTTTTTGTTTTAAATCTACTTTTTTTTCTTTATAGTGCTCCAAATTATAAATTTTTTCACTGACATTTTAAAATTTTATTTTAATTTTATTAACGTGAGGCAATATTAGGGGTATTAGTAAGGTTATTAAAGGTTTCGTAAAATAATATCTTTGCAAATTATTGGTATTGAACAAAACTGATTTGTCTTATAAATTTGTGAATTAACCTGAAATTTATTATTTTAGAAATTATAATTTTAGAAAGTTTATATATTTTTCTTTAAATTTATAAAAGTAATTAATGTTTTTTTCTTTACTTTTATAAAAATGAAGTTTATAATTTTAAAAAGTTTATAATATATTTAGTTAGTTTATAATTTTATAAAGTTTATGATATATTTAGCTAGTTTATAATTTTATAAATTAAACTAAATTAATTTAGACTAAATTAATAAATCGAAATTTAAATATACCTATCCGAAGGTCATTAATTTCAACATTTTCGCTAATAATCTATTTTTTTATTTTTTTTTATTTTTAAGGTTTCATAAAATAATATTTTTGCAAATTATAGGTATGTAGGTGTTAAACTAAGCTGATTTGTCTTAAAAATTTGTGAATTAAACTAAAATTTATTATTTTATGAATTACGATTTTACGAAGTTCAAATTTTTTCTTTAAATATATAAAAAATAATTAATAACTTTTTGTTTACTTTTATAAAAATGAAGTTTATAATTTTATAAAGTTTATAATTTATTTCGTTAGTTTATAATTTTATAAATTAAACTAAATTAATTTAAACTAAATTATCAAGTCCAAATTTAAACTTACCTATCCTAAGGTCATTAATTTCAAAATTTTCTCTAAAAATCATTTTTTATTTTTATTTTTTAAAATTATTCAGTTTAACAGAATCGTACACAAAAGCTCTCAGTAAAGATTAAATATAATAATTTAATTTATTATAAAATTCTTTATTCACATAAGTTTTTAAAATAAGAGATAAAGAAAATTTACTTTAATAGCATGTAATAAATATACGTCTACTTAAGATAATTATTGTTTTTAGAATTGATAAATAGATCAACAGACAAATAATTTTAAAAAGTATATGTACTATTGCAAAAAGAAGTAATCATTAGTTTTAACACAATGTTTTACGCATATAACACATAAAAAGTTAAAATTTATCTGTTATAAAGCATCAAATAATAAAGCAAGATATTAAAAATTATGAAAATAAAATATTGAAAAAATCCATCTAACTATAAAACCTTTAAGTTTTTACATCATTAAAAGTATGTAAAATAAATAACAACATTTGAGGGAACGAAGTGTCCGGTCTTAGCGTAATGGTACAGCCCGCCAGTTTACTACACAAAAGTTTCCGCGTTCGAACCCCTTCGTGGCAAGTGTTGGTTATTTACTGAAAACTCGCACAGAAGTGAAAGTAAAAAAATAAAAAGTGTTATAAGATGTTCCTTGAGAAATATATACATATTTTTTTTGGTCCAATAAAATTTATTTTAACGATATAAAAATATCTAAAAAATACGGAAGATATCTGTTAAAAAACGGAAATTTAAAAACCGATATTTCAGAAATCACGGAAAATTTCCTGGAATTTACGGAATTTTTTTTCCGTTAAAATACGGAAATAGTACTGGCGTCTCGATTGCCAGTACAATTTCCGTTTTTTTTCAGGAAATTTTTTTTACAGTGTACCCATTATGCATATGCATAATATAAAATATGAAAATAAAACATGTGTAAACTATTTATAAAATGTATTGCAATTCGAATAAAATCGTGGCTTGATAACGTCATAAACTTTAAATGTTCTATTACTGAATTGCGTAAAAGAAACATCCTTATAACTCAAAAAATGATAATCATATTAACTAAGAGTTTACTGCGTTGGATTAAGCGTCTCATTTTCAATGAAAATACATCTTTCAATTGAAATTTGAATGAAATACAGGATCATGAAAAATCGAAGAGTGTGGATAATATTATTACAAATATCTGGGCAACTAATTACCCGATCGAGTTCATTCTTTATGCAAATTTATGTTTTTTATTGTATTTTATATTCACTCCTGATCCGGCGATAGCTCGGGTAATCTTTGGACTGTATATTTAGGTAATAAAACTAATTAAATCACTTCGTATTCAATAAAAACTTGAATTAAAACTTATCAAATGGTATTTATTTACATTTAGAACAAAAGTGACAGGCAGCGGTTGGTACGGCAGCGCCCCCTGGATAACAAAATGTTCTACGGAAGAAACACTCCCTCGGGGATTCAAATGCAAATTTCAATATACATTCACATATAAATTTGCAAAAATTATCATATAAGAAAAAATTATAAGATATAACAACTTACATACACAATAATAATACAATCATAAATGCACTATAATTCTACATTACATACAGAAATAATATATACCTTAAAAATTGCTTAAAGAAAGAAAGGAAATCTGTTACTGAACTGGTAATATACAGACATCTCTGAAATTTCTCTTAAAAATTCGCCCGTCTGGTAACCGCAAATTTATCGTTCGTATTATATTGTCCCTTCCCTTAAAAATTTCAACTATCCTTCCAACCTGCCATTTGGTGGAAGGTAAATTTTCTTGCTTTATTAGTACTAAAGTTCCTTTCTGTACATCATCCTTTTTAAATTTCCATTTCCCCCTCTGCTGCAGATTATTTAAATAATCGCGCTTCCAAGTCTTCCAAATTTGCTGACTAAATTTGGTGATTCTCTGCCATTTTGCTAATCTATTTTCATTAATGTTATCTAATGGTGGTTCGAAGATCGAAGTGATAGGTCTACCGATTAAAAAATGAGAGGGTGTCAAGGTTTCAAAATTTTCGAAATCTGGGGACAGCGGGGTAAGGGGACGGGAGTTCAAAACGTTCTCAATTTCCGATAGTATAGTAAGAAACTCTTCTAAGGTTAATTTTTAATCACCTATTACCCGTTTTAAATGAAACTTGAATGATTTTACAGCCGCCTCCCTGAGGCCACCAAAAATCGGGGATTTGGGGGGAATAAATTCCCATTTGATACCTTCATGGGCTAAAAAATTACACAATTCCTCATCTGGGAAACTAATCAGTTTATGCAATTTTTCAACTCGATGTAGGCTCCGATGAACGTTTTTGCATTATCCGATAGGATTTTTGCACATTTCCCTCTTCTGCCAAAGAAACGTTTTAGACTAGCTATAAAAGCCTGAGTTGTGAGATCTGAAACAAAGTCCATTTGTATTGCTTTGGTGCATAAGCATACATAAACAACGACATAAATTTTATTCAATACACCCTTCCTTTGATTTTTAAATTTAATAGAAAATGGGCCACAGTAATCCAGACCTGTCACCGAAAATACAAAATTTGGTGTCACACGTTCGCCCGGCAGATCAGCCATCAATTGGGAGCTGACAACAGGTTTATTTTTGAAGCATGTCACACATTTGTGAACAATGCTTCGGCAATTATTCCTGCCATTAAGTGGCCAAAATTTTTGTCTTATATGGAAAAGCAACGCTTGTGGGCCTAAATTAAAGTATTTGAGATGGAAGTAATTTAAAATAATATCCGTTAACTTATGATTGGCAGGCAAAACAATTGGAAACTTTGAGTTAAGCGGCAAATCTGCATGTGCTAAACGGCCGCCAATTCTAATTAATCCATCCTCTCCTACAAATACGTTTAAGGAAGATAATCTACTTTTATTGTGAACAGGCTTACCTTTTTCGAGACATTTTAATTCTTCCCTAAATTCCTCCCTTTGTGCTGACCGAATTAGAAACGATTCAGCCTCTCTCACCTCGTCGAGGGATAGTGGTCCACTTCTTCTCTTCAATCTATTACGACAGTTGAAGGTGAATCTAAAAATAAAACTCATTATACGAATTAATTTTACAAAATTATTAGTACATGCAAAAATATGGTCAATTAAAAGTTTTTCGTGGGAAATAGTAAATGTAATAAAGTCATCGTTAATAATGTTCACGGAGTCTCTTTTTACTTCCTTTATATAGATCTCCTGATCTGGAATCACTAGAGATTGTTCCTTATCGCACATATCTAAGTCTTTCAGAAACATCGGACCAGTCCACCATATAGGATTGTGAATAAGGATTTCACATTTAATACCTCGTGTCAGCAAATCTGCAGGATTCTCGGACCCTGCACAGTGAAACCACCTGGATGGGTCTGTCAGAGCTTGGATTTCCTTTACACGGTTCGACACAAATGACTTCCACCTGTTTGCGGAGCCTTTGATCCAGTACAAGACAATCTGCGAATCTGTCCACAAATACATAGAAGATGGTCCCTTGCGATCTAGTACCTTTTTTACTTCACAGGTTAAACGTGCAGCAACTAATGCTGCTAAAAGTTCAAGTCTTGGAAGTGATACTTTTTTCAATAATGCCACTCTGGATTTAGATGTAATCAAATTTATCGAAGATTCACTTAGCGAATTAATTTCTAAGTAAACGGAAGCACCGTATGCTTTTGGACTGGTATCGGCAAAGGTATGCAACGTTAGGGTGTAATTGGAGTCATCGGGAAACTGAAAAATTTTCCTTTGAATTTTTAGGTTTCTCAACTGAGGAAGTTCGGAACGCCATTGTTCCCACGTCTTTGTAATATCGGAGGACAGTTCTTCATCCCATGTTAAATTCCTACTCCTCAGTTCTTGAAATAAACATTTAATTCGTATTGTATACGGAGAAATTAGACCCAGAGGGTCAAATATTCTACCTGCAACTTGTAATACAAAACGTTTTGTATTTTTTTGCGTTACGCAAAAATTCGAGCAAATTATCAATATCTATCAAAAGTATATCTTGCTTGGGTTGCCACGATATCCCCAAAACTTTATGTACTGTACTATCCTCAAAAGGTTGTGGCATAGTACTAAATCCACGAGTATCCCATATTTCCATTAACAGTTCGTTATTCGAAATCCACTTCCGTAAATTCATGCTAGCTTCCTTCATTATTTTATGAGATTGTTCCGAAATGTTCACCGCATCTTCGACTGTGTCTGTCCCGGTTCTTAAGTCATCCACATAAATACAATTTTGGAGTACTTCTGTCTCTATCGGATATTCCGTTTCGAATTTATTAAGGTGATGCTTAATTGTAGCAGATAGCAAAAATGGACTTGAGTTCAAGCCAAATGTTAGGCGTAAAAATCTGTAGACGATAACACTAAATGCGTCACTGTCGACAGGATTCTTATCTATAAACAGGAATCTAAGAACAACTCTCTCCTTTTCGTTTATGGCAATTTGTAGAAAAGCCTTCTCTGTATCTGCTAGAAAAGCAATTTTGTTTAGTCTGAAAAAAATCAATAAATGAAAAATATTAGGGTTTAAATTAGTTTCTTCGTCAAGACAGTCATTCAAAGACAATTGTCCTGCTTCATGGGAACTTGCGTCAAAAACTATTCAACATTTAGTATAAACACTATCTTCTCTAAATACTGTATGGTGCGGTAAGTAAAAAACTGGTTTATCTGAAGGTTTTTCTAAATTAGGTACACTTTCAATTATGTTCATCTCTAAATACTCATTCAAAATATTGAGATATTGTTCGTATAACTTTGTATCACGTTTCATTCTTTTTCTAAGACCTGTGAGTCGCGCTTCGGCGGTTTTATAATTATTTTCTAAATGGTTCCAATCCCTCGTCCAAGGGAGACTGATTTCATATCTGGTATTTTCAAAACGCACAGTTTCATGAAATTTTTCTACAATTTTCTCGTTTTTAACACTGTTTGGGTCATCTTTAATTCCCAACGTCTCTAAGTCCCAAAAGGTTTTCAAATCTAATTCATCTTGATTTTCTATTAAATGACACGTAAATTTACTTTCATTTCTATCTTGTATTGTTCAACCCGCGATCCATCCTAAATGAGAGTTTTGTAAAATTATAGAAGTTTTAGGAATTTTCATAAGCAGGTTTCGAAAAATTAGCTCCATGAAGAGAACTGTGATGGTTGGAGTAACAAATCCTACACTTATTATTTAATTTATTACATCGATTAACAGCGTGAGATAACGATAAGCAGTTATAACATAACTTCAACTTCCTTACTTGGTTCAAATTCTCTTAAACCGATAAATCTAAATACTTTTGACATCGAAATATCATATGAGGTTGTTTACAAAATGCGCAATTAAATTTATCATTCTGTAATACTAAACTTTTTTTGTTTCTGAGTAATTTCATACTTAGGTTTCGTAACGGTGTTGCTTTTTTGTAGGTATTCGAGAGCTTGAGCCCTTTTCAGTAAAAAAATCAATAAAATATTCCATTCAGGCAAGTCGTTACAGTTAAGACTCATTTCAAATGCCTTTCTTGACTCATCATCGAGTCTTTGTAACACAAAATACATTAAAATTGATTCCGATAAGTTATTATTTTCTAGTCGTAATTGTTTCAGAGCCCTCAAATGACTCAATAAATTATCTACCAGATTGCGTATTTCTTTCGCATTTTAAATTTTTATTTTGTTGTTACTCAATAACTCTGAAATATGAGAATTTACAATTAACCGTTTGTTTTCAAATCGTTTTTTTAAAGCTTCGAATAAGGAAGCATAAGAATCATCAATGTTTTGCAATTGTTTCACAGGGCCTGTTAAAGCCGATAGTAAATAATATAATGATTGAGCATCATTTAATTCATCGTTGCTATCAATCAAGGTGGTGAATTGTAGTTTAAAATTAAACCACTATGGGTAACGCCCCGAAAATTGGGGTAAATTAATTGACGGCAGTTTAATTTTTGACTCATTAGCATTAATTCTATCATTATTATTTTGACTTTCAACATTAGAAACACTAGGCTTTATTAAATCAAGAAGACTTACTTCGAGAGTTTCTAACTGTTCTTCTATCTCCGTCAAGGAATTTTCAAATTCCGGTAAATCATCTTCCGAAATTATAGAATACGACTTGTTACGTAATTCATCTGTCTTCTTTTTTAACGTCTGAAGAGCATTTAACTTTAGTTCTAATTCTTTCTGGCCAAGTTTTGATTTTATAGCATTAGATATTCGTGTAACTTGGCCGCGCATGTTTCCGCGTTTCCGATTGAGCACCACAGTACCTGAAATAGTAGCCATAATAATTCTATCTATAACTATGTACATAAAATCCAAGGGCGATGATTCTTCACAGTGTTCTAAATGAGCGCTGCGGCTCGGAGGACCAAAACATGATAAGGCGATAGCTCGGGTAATCTTTGGACTATATATTTAGGTAATAAAACTAATTAAATCACTTCGCATTCAATAAAAACTTGAATTAAAACTTAACAAATGGTATTTATTTACATTTAGAACAAAAGTGACAGGCAGCGGTTGGTACACTGCGCTTACGTCTCCAAAAACACATCTCTACTGACGGCAATCCGCTCCGCGCATCCACCAGTCTTGAGCGCTCGGCAGCGCCCCCTGGATAACAAAATGTTCTACGGAGGAAACAACTCCATAAAAAAATAGTTCCGGGTAATCGAGGTTACTGAAATTCCACAAGCTTCTTCTCAGTATTGCATTCTAAGTATATACCAAATTTCAAGTCTCTATCTCAACTTGTTCGGGAGATAGAGCGTTTACAGACACACACACACACAGATAGACGGACGACAATTTTTTTTTAAATCTAAAAATATGTTTTTCGGAATCTCCAGTGTCTGAAACGTGTAAATCCGTCAAAAAAATTTTCGATTTTTAAAACGATTACAAGATTATTACCCTATACTACGTATGATGGGTAAGTAAAAGGAGAGGGGAGGATAACACAACCTATGCAATAATTAGGAAAAACAGAATATCATAAAGCTGTGATCGTTTAAATTTGAATTTTCCATTTTAGGGTTTCGTACTTAAAAAGTAAAAACGAGCAATTATAGGATCACTCGTGTGTCTGTCTGTCCGTCTATCACAGAGGTTTTTCTCGTAAACTATGGAATGTGGAAAGTTCAAACTTGCGAAAGTTATAAATCCTATTGACCCACATATTTTCAGGTTATTAGCCATTCACAAATATGTTTAGGAAAAAATTAGGAGCGCTAATTAAGTTATTTGAAGAAAAATTCTCTTTTTATATTGTCTGGGGTATCGTGTGAAAGATCTTGTAACACCCAACTCAAAAATATGTTTGTTTTAATTTTAGGTATTATATTTTCTGAGATAACATCGAAAATCACAGCAAAAATATGTTCCCCCATCCCTCTATATCTGAATCTACTGAAACTAAATTTATGAAAAAATTAGGGATAGTAGGACTTTATTTAAACCTTGCACGAAAACTATAGCGATTTTCCTACGCCACATAGATTTTGAGAAAAACGCATTTTTCGTTACACACAAATTTTCCTTTTCGGGTGCTCAGCGGGAGAGTTGAGTAATACTCAAGGTAGTTATCGACGCAGAATTATCCCAGAATACTTGATAATGCATTTCGAAAAAAAATTCTGTAATTAGCTGAGATATTAATTAAGTTACTTGAAAAAATTATATATATATATATCGTGTAGGGTATTGTTCAAAAGATCTCGCAATAAGAAACTCAAAAATATATTTGTTTTAAATTTAGGTATTATCCTTTCAGAGATATCGTCGAAAAAGTACAGCAAAAATATCTCCCTCTTCCCTTATTTCAAAATGTACTGAAACTAAATTTATGAAAAAATTAAGGATACTAGGACTTTATTTAAACCTTGCAGGAAAACTATAGCGATTTTCCTACGCCACATAGATTTTGAGAAAAACGCATTTTTCGTTACACACAAATTTTCCTTTTCGGGTGCTCAGCGGGAGAGTCGAGTGGTACTCAAGGTACTTATCGACGCAGAATTATCCCAGAATACTTGATAATGCATTTCGAAATAAAATTCTGTAATTAGCCGAGATATTAATTAAGTTACTTGAAAAAATTTTATATATATATATCGTGTAGGGTATTGTTCAAAAGATCTCGCAATAAGAAACTCAAAAATATATTTGTTTTAAATTTAGGGGAATTATGCTTTCAGAGATATCGACGAAAAAGTACAGCAAACATATCTCCCTCTCCCCTTATTTCAAAATCTACTGCAGCTAAAATTATGAAAAAATTAGATGTATTAGGCGTTTGTTAATTAATAAACAGTAATTATTAAATTTAATGTACGGAACCCTTTGAGCGTGAGTTATACTCACACTTGATAGATTTATTTACCAGTACTGACAACTCAGTTTTTAAATAAATTTATGCTCAAATAAATGAAATAACAAGCAAGGCTTACATAAGAGCAGAAAATAAAGATTACTACGAGATTATAATCTGGGCTTCCATAATCACTGCTAAATATATGTTTTTTAAACAATCATTCCTGGAATTATCAATAGTTCTTTCTCTGCATATTAAATATACAAAAATGCAACGTTAATAATTTCTTTGTAATTGGTACCATCCATCGCCTCCTCACTTCTTGTGATCCCGGGAATTTTAATTAATATTCTTGTGAATTTTATATAATATTTTAATGTTTTTCTTGATAATAAATGATTATTTTTAATAGCTCTTATTTCTAAGAAATAATTATTGCTGTTGTAATTAAATTAATTGTGACCTTTAAACTATCTCGGCTTATATTGCAAAAAATATTGCGAAAAACATGAAAACTGGCAATTTTATAGAGAAATGTATCATAAAACCGTTGAAGGAAATAGTTTATTAAAATAAAGAATTATTTTAAGAACTATTTAAGGCTAAAAACGGTCAAGATAATTTAGTTACATAAGTTTTATAGTATCAAAAACTATGCGTTTAAATTTAACCATGTTTCGCAAACATATGGTTCACTAAATAGTGGTGTGCAGTGTTCAGTCATTTTTAGGGTTTCGTTCATCTCACGAAACCCTATTACTCCCGCTTCTTTGTCTGTCTGTCACAGAGCCGGTTCTCAGGAACTATATAAATTGGAAGCATGAAATTTTGTGTACTTATAGCTGAATATCTATTATGAAGCTCAAAATCATAAAATTTGAAAAAATCGTATTATTTTAATATAGAGAGATAAAAAACCAAAAATCTAACAGCCTTTTCCTATTAAAATAAAAAAAATTTCGTTATAGCAGTTACCAACAATTGAAAATTCAAAAGAAAATTCTTTCTACAATATCTAATTTTCTATTGAAAGATTTCCACGTGAAAAATGAAAATGAAATAAAAAGTTACACCAATTGAAAAAAAAAAAGATTAATATGACGTCATATTGGTAAAAAACGAGGCTAATGAAAAAGAAAGGCTACCGCGGTGCTTTACGCAATTTTTTTTTACAGACTGCGGGAGTCACGTGATGCTCGAATGTACCAATACAGATGTACGAAAAGAGCAATACGTCACTATAGCGGTCTGTAAAAAAATATCTCATCAAAAACAACTCGTTGTAAATGATCCCGCCAAGCCACAAACCTAAAACGTCAGTCACAAAAAGAAGTGATATCAAATAAAAAGAAGCGATATAGAAGTGCATACTCCGAGTCCCGTGTAAAAATCTATCACCACTCATAATGTTTCCAAAGGACTCGGAGTGAGGTACAGTATGTGAAAACTGCTTGGCGACCTGCAGGCTTTTATAATATATGCAGTATATCAATTTTGAAAATCCAAAAAAATAAATTTTTAATTTTTGTTACATCATTTTTTAAATATTTTTGTATGCGAAAGAACTGACAGAACGGATTCTTCCCCAGATCTATGCGATTCCGCTTACGCTAGAATTACTGCAATATATCTCAATTTAGTTAACGTTTATTATAAGGTACAATGTTATTAATATGCGTATTATCATCATACATATATATATATATATATTACAAACTCAAAATCTTTACATGTTTACTTAAAAAATCCTCTTCGTAAGTGTGGTGTTTCTAGTTTAAATAATGGTAAATAAAATCAACAAATTGATTTTTCAAGCTCATAAATAAGAAAGGACATGCAAACACAGAAGCTTCAACTTTTTACAATTTTATGGGAGCAAAATAAATAAATAAATTAAATTAAATTAAATTAAATTAAATTAAATTAAAATAATATAGTCCTATGTAATTGCAGGAAACGCAAACATTATAAAAGCCTGCAGGTCGCCAAGCACTTTTCCCATACTGTACCTCACTCCGAGTACTTTGGAAACATTATGAGTGGTGATAGATTTTTACACGGGACTCGGAGTATGCACTTCTATATCGCTTCTTTTTATGTGCTATCACTTCTTTTTGTGACTGACGTTTTAGGTTTGTGGCTTGGCGGGATCATTTACAACGAGTTGTTTTTGATGAGATATCACTCCTTTTTGTAAGGTATTTAATTTCAATTATACGGATTCCATTTTTATTCAGAAAAGAAAAGATAAAAGGGGCAAAAAAAATAATAGTGATGCTATAAACAGAATTATACATCAGAATTATACAATTTATTGAGTGACTTATTCCAATGTACATGTCGCTACCATAACAACTGGGAAACTTTTATATTAATTTCCTTACATTGTATTCATCAGATTATTTATGACATATTTATTTTCCTTTTTCTTTTGTTTATATAACTCTTCCGTTTATATACATTCAAAAACAAAAAAATACACAATTTCACAGTAGGTTACAAACTAATTAAAATACTACAGTTTCAGAAAAATGTGGAAAATAAGAAGCACTTTTTTTCGGTCAACTACAACGATAAGTTTATGGAGCATACTTTACCGAGAATAATCAACATTTTTTCCTACGAACCTATTTCTATAAGTATAAAAATTTACAGGGTTTTTTTATACTAACATATTAAATATATTATTTTTGAAAATTACTGAGTACCTTAGAAGTTTTTTATTTGTTTAAATTTTTTAACTCAACGTTTCGAGAATTTGAAAAATATAAAATTCTCAACGTTTTCAAAAGTATAAAAACTATTAAAGTGATTTCTGTTCATATAGTCTGTTGATTCCAATTCGGTGATCCTAAAATAAATGTCCCCAATCTCCGGCAGTCCATGAATTAATAATGGACATATGTATGCAACTGTGAAAATGTTCTCAAAGTTGACAATAGAGGCAATAAGTATACTTTAGCAAATATGAAACACGGCATTGCTTCATCATGGCTTTGTTTCGAGAGGAATTCGTTCTCCGAACATAAAAATCTCACGCGAAAGTGTTCGTTAACCGATTTGTTCGTAAACCGAACAGTTCGTTACCGATCACCTATTGTATACGAAATTTAGCATTTTAAGTTCGTCATAGCCGGAGATTCGATGAACGGCAAATATTTAAACGCAAAACTTGTAATCTTGGGGTATCAACATTTTTACATTCTATTACTCAGCGCATGAACGTAAAGTTGGAATTTAGTAATCGCTATTTCAATCAATTCCTAATAAGCTAGAATTATATATTTATAAATAAACACAATTTTTTTAATCGATGAAAATACTATATATTAATAGATTTAGAGCTTAACATCGACAAGATTTCAGACGGACAAAATGATAAATCACTTTAAAGTGGTATACATAAAAAACTAATTAATATTTTTACAAGAAATATTAAACATTTGAACTACTTATAAAAAGAATTCAAATGCTGCAAACCGCGTAAAAATCGGGTAATTACACAACTCCTTAGCCCTATATCAAAAGATCTTTTGTGTGACCCTGTAAACGAACCTTAAATGTTAAGATTTTTTATAATAGGAAGCTTACTTGGGTCGAGTGTAATAACATACTTAATATCATGTGTATACGACCATTCCTAAAAGAGTTGGGTCATTTATTATTTTTTTGCTCTATGTTAAGTATAGGAATCAATAACTTTAAACTGATATAAATCAAAAACTAATTAATATTTTTACATGAAACTTACAAAGGTTTGAACTACTCATAAAAACGATTCAAATAACGTAAACCGCGTAAAAATCTGATAATTACACATTGCTGTAGCCCTGCCAAAAGTTTTTTGCTCTATGTTAAGTATAGGAATCAACAACTTTAAACTGATATAAATCCAAAACTAATTAATATTTTTACATGAAACTTACAAAAGTCCGAACTACTCATAAAAACGATTCAAATAACGTAAACCGCGTAAACATCGGATAATTACACATTGCTGTACCCCTGTCAACAGTTTTTGGTCTGAACAAGATTTAAAAAGTGCAAAAAACAGCACTTTTAAAATCGCATTTACTGAAAAACTATTCGTCTGATTTTGCTTTACTTTTGAATTCTTAGTCCCGTGGCACGCCCCATTCCATAGAATCAAGAATTTTGTTTGTATCATAAATAGAACGCGATATATAGATGTGTCAAAAACCCGTTTTGTCCCGTCCGCAAAATATAAACTAGACAGAGTTTTAAAAAAAATTGTAAAATCGTTTGGCATCCATTGGCGGAAATTCCTATCATTTACGGTTCAATGCATTCCTGTTTCTTATGCTTGGCGAGAAACTCTGTCGAGTCTCTATGATAAGTGGAATGCACCGCGGTAGCTGTTAGGAAAGTGATTTCTGAAATAAACATTTCATCTATTATCGTGAGCCTGACTATTCATCCATCCGATTTCAAGCTGTAAAATCGTTTGGCATCCATTGGCGGAAATTCCTATCATTTACGGTTCAATGCATTCCTGTTTCTTATGCTTGGCGAGAAACTCTGTCGAGTCTCTATGATAAGTGGAATGCACCGCGGTAGCTGTTAGGAAAGTGATTTCTGAAATAAACATTTCATCTATTATCGTGAGCCTGACTATTCATCCATCGATTTCAAGCTGGTGAAACGAAACACGTGTGCTGACAAAGTACTTTTTCTGTTTTCTGTGAGATTCTCATTAAAGAACTAACACGTGTAACCTCAAGAGTTCAAGGCTATATGACGTAAACTTGACTGTGTGTTTTCTCATCCAAGAACTAAAAAACATTTAGTCTCTAAGTGTCAGTCTTCGAATTAACAACTTCAGAAAATTATCTGGAAATAAACTTTAACCTTTTTTTTATATTTTAATGTAAAATTTAATCATGTAAATTAATTCCTTTTTTTAATAGTAATTAAATATTTAAATTAGAAGATATATCCTGAAGCCATATTTATTCAGACAAGATATCGTGTTTTCAATCTCATCAGTGAAACGGAAAAGTGATTCATTCAAATAGTGATACCATTGGATTTATTCTCAAGTTGGATAATACTTACCACACCTTCGCGGACTTAACAGGTATGATAAACTTGCATTACCTTATTTTCAATTGTGAAGTTTAAGTGAATTTTAAGAATAAAATAGAAGAAGCATTTATTTGCCTTACTTCTCAAAATTTATCAGATTATGAGCGCTGAGGATTGAACAAGGCAAAACCGCTCTCTAAGAAGAAAGAGAAATAAAATCAATAACTATATTTTAAATAATAAACTATTGCTTTAAAGATTAATAGAAACTATCAAAGTATTAATAAAATTAATAAAAATACAACATCAAGTCTTCAAATATGAAAGAAATGTGTAGCATAGATAAACTGAACTCCAATAATTACGCGATTTGGAAGTTCAAGGTAGAGATGTTGTTAATGAAAGAGGATTTAATCAACCAGATAACTGATGATGAGCCAAACCCCTTAACAGGCGATTGGACGAAGAGAGACAATAAAGCCAGGGCTATTATAAATTTGAGCTTAGAAGACTCCCAACTGATTTATATAAAACACGAAACATCAGCTAAAGCTACATGGTTAGCATTAAAAACAATACATGAACGCGCTAACTTATCTAGTAAATTATATTTACTGAGAAAATTGTATAGTATAAAACTAGCTGAAAATGGTAATATGAATGAACGTATAGTTAAAATATTAGAAACTGCTGATAAGTTAAAGTCAATAGGAGAAGAGATTAAGGACTCTCATCTATCTGCACTTTTTTTGTGCTCCCTTCCACCTAGCTATGATACTCTGATCACGGCATTAGAGGCCCGATCAGAGACCGAATTAAATTCTGAATTTATAAAAGGAAAACTTACAGATGAATTTCAAAGGAGACAAGAAAGCTCCAATTCATCGCATGAAAATGTATACGAAACCTTTAATAAACAAAAACAAAACACTAGGGCATATCCAAAAAGAGAACAAAACCTTTTTTGCACGAATTGCAAAAGAAAAAACCATGTGCGACAAAATTGTTGGTTTCATAAGAATAAAAATTCTAAGAACCAAACAAATGAAAAATACAGACAAAATTCGTCTTCATGCTTTGAAGCAAGTAATTTTACTCCGGAAACAAAAGCAGAAACAAACACACAAATTCAAGAGAGTAAAAGCGAAGAAAATCAAAACACTTTAGAAAATACTGTGTCTCAAAAGCAATTATCATTAATCGCACATAATGAATCTAAATCTACTTGGATTGTTGATTCTGGAAGCAGTTCACATATTTGTAATGACATAAATGTATTTGTTGACATTGACAATAACGACAAAAATACTGTCACGATAGCAAACGGAACAACACTAGAATCGCACGGGACAGGTACAATAAAATTACGGACACAATCAAATGACATAACTTTAAAGGACGTTTTATATGTCCCAGATATTCAATCAAATTTAATGTCGGTTACGAAAGCCACAAAGTATGGTTATGAATTCATGTTTGAAAATATCACCTGTAACTTATCCTATAATGGAAAAACTCTCTTAGAAGGAAAAAAGAGAGAAAATTTATATGAAAATGACCTATACAAACCAAAGCAAGAAATCTATGTCAATTTTACTGAACAATGCAAGAATAAAAACTGCATTGAGCTTTGGCATAAGAGATTAGGTCATAGAAATGTTAATTCAATTAAACAACTCTTATCCAACAATTTAGCAACAGGTCTAGAAATTCAAAATTGCAAACATGACATAGTTTGTGAGAGTTGTATAAAGGGAAAACTAACAAATGCACAGTATCCAAAACAGAGTGAGAACAGGGCTAAGAAGGCGATCGATCTGGTGCATACGGATGTATGTGGTCCGATGCAAACAGAAAGTATAGGAGGGAAGAAATATTCTCTCACATTCACGGATGATTATAGTAGGTTTACTATGGTATTTCTTTTATCGAAAAAAAGTAAGGTAGTTACCAAAGTAAAAGAATATGTAGCCATAACGAAAAATAAATTCGGTCGCACAGTTAAAGAAATCCGATCAGACAATGGGGGTGAATACACTAGCGAAGAATTAGAATAATTCTTAAAATATGAAGGTATTCATCACCAGTTCACTATTCCGCATTGTGCACCTCAGAACGGTGTTTCGGAAAGAAAGAACAGGACTTTAGTCGAAATGACAAGATGCCTATTATCGGAAGCCCAGCTTCCAAATAAATTTTTGGCCGAAGCTTTAAATACAGCTGTGTATCTTATAAATAGACTTCCAACGAAGTCACACAATTCAACTCCATACCAGCTATGGACAGACAAAAAACTGGATTTGTCAAACATAAAAGTATTTGGCTCTAAAGCTTATACTTATCTCGATAAATCCCAAAGAGGAAAACTCGATGATAAAGCAATAAAAGGAACATTTATAGGGTATGATAATAGATCAAAAGGATATAGGATCGACATTGGCAATAATAAAGTAATAAGGGCAAGAACTGTTAAATTTATAGAAAACTCTAATTCAAGTGAAAACGAAAAAAAATCAAACATTGATATGAGAGAAGAATTAGAAGTTCAGAAACAACCTGAAAAAGCAGGGGGAGATTCCTCAAAATTCTTTATAGACATGCAGGAAGATAAACAAACAGACAATGAGGAAAATTTAAACGAAAACGAACCTAGAAGATCTCAAAGATCAAACAGGGTAGTTCCGCCCGATAGATTAGCTTATATTACTAAACAAAATGAAATTGTTGAACCAACAGAGTGTAAAGATATAGCGAAAATCGAAAACCCATATGATAGGAACAAATGGTATGAAGCAACTAATGAAGAAATTAATTCATTAAGAAAAAACAAAACATGGGAACTAATTGATCCACCACCTGGAATAAAAGTAATATGGAATAAATGGGTATTCACCAAAAAAATATAATGAAAATAATGAAATAGAAAAATATAAGGCACGTCTTGTAGCCAAAGGTTTTTCTCAAAAATACGGAAGCGATTATTTTGAAACCTTCGCTCCAGTAGTAATGCATACAACAATAAGAGCTTTTCTAGCATGTGCAGCGTATAAAAATCTTGATGTAAATCATATAGACATCAAAACTGCATTCCTCCATGGTAATTTAGATGAGGAAATTTGCATGTCACAACCAGAAAGGCATGTAATACCGGGAGAGGAAAATAAAATTTGCAAACTAAAAAAATCAATTTACGGATTGAAGCAATCCGCACGAGCATGGAACATTAAATTAGAAGAAAGTTTAACTAAACTTGGTTTTGTGCAAAGCACCTCCGATCCATGTCTCTTCATACGAAAATTAAAGAATAATACAACATATATCATTATATATGTTGATGATTTGTTAATTTCAGGGGAAACTAAAGAAATAAATGAAATAATAGAACAACTAAAAAAGGAATATGAAGTCAAAAATTTAGGACTTGTAAATTATTATCTGGGGATAAACATAAAGAAAGTAAAGAAGAAAATTTCGCACTTGATCAAAGAAACAAAATAAAAGAACTGATCGAAAAATTCGATTTAAAGGAAGCGAAACCCTGTGATACTCCGATGGAACCCGGGTACTTAAACATAATTGATGAGGAAAATTTACTTCCTAATAACAGTAAATATAGGCAAGCTATCGGAACATTGTTATATATAGCTATAATAACCAGACCAGACATAGCTGCCGCTGTGAACATTTTGAGTCGTAGAAACGAAAAACCCAGAGAAAAGGATTGGAACGCAGTAAAGCGGGTTATTAGATATTTGAATACAACACAAGAACTAAAACTAATTATTAAAAAAAATGAGCCAATACTAACAACATATGCTGACTCCGATTGGGCAGGGGATAAAAATGACCGTAAATCAACAACGGGAAATTTATGTAAATTAGGAAACACAGCAATTTCCTGGTCAACTAAGAAACAAAATTCAGTTGCCTTATCATCCGCTGAGGCTGAATACATCTCAGCAGCAACTTCAGCACAAGAGACAGTTTGGATAATCAATCTTCTAAAGGACCTTGATCTACAACAAAATTTGCCCATAACTTTATTCGAAGATAATCAAGCTTGTATAAACATTGTTAAAAATTATAAACATCATTCGAAAACTAAACATATCGATATAAAATACAACAGTATAAAAGATCTTAAGGAAAAGGGAATAATTGAACTACAATATTGTCCAACCAAAACTATGACAGCTGACATTCTAACGAAACCCCTTCCCAAACCAGACTTTACAAAACACAGAACAGGTTAAAATCTCAAGAACATTTATACTTCAGAAATCAAGCAGGGGTGTTAGGAATGTGATTTCTGAAATAAACATTTCATCTATTATCGTGAGCCTGACTATTCATCCATCCGATTTCAAGCTGGTGAAACGAAACACGTGTGCTGACAAAGTACTTTTTCTGTTTTCTGTGAGATTCTGATTAAAGAACTAACACGTGTAACCTCAAGAGTTTAAGGCTATATGACGTAAACTTGACTGTGTGTTTTCTCATCCAAGAACTAAAAAACATTTAGTCTCTAAGTGTCAGTCTTCGAATTAACAACTTCAGAAAATTATCTGGAAATAAACTTTAACCTTTTTTTTTATATTTTAATGTAAAATTTAATCATGTAAATTAATTCCTTTTTTTTAATAGTAATTAAATATTTAAATTAGAAAATATATCCTGAAGCCATATTTATTCAGACAAGATATCGTGTTTTCAATCTCATCAGTGAAACGGAAAAGTGATTCATTCAAATAGTGATACCATTGGATTTATTCTCAAGTTGGATAATACTTACCACACCTTCGCGGACTTAACATGTATGATAAACTTGCATTACCTTATTTTCAATTGTGAAGTTTAAGTGAATTTTAAGAATAAAATAGAAGAAGCATTTATTTGCCTTAGTTCTCAAAATTTATCAGATTATGAGCGCTGAGGATTGAACAAGGCAAAACCGCTCTCTAAGAAGAAAGAGAAATAAAATCAATAACTATATTTTAAATAATAAACTATTGCTTTAAAGATTAATAGAAACTATCAAAGTATTAATAAAATTAATAAAAATACAACATCAAGTCTTCAAATATGAAAGAAATGTGTAGCATAGATAAACTGAACTCCAATAATTACGCGATTTGGAAGTTCAAGGTAGAGATGTTGTTAATGAAAGAGGATTTAATCAACCAGATAACTGATGATGAGCCAAACCCCTTAACAGGCGATTGGACGAAGAGAGACAATAAAGCCAGAGCTATTATAAATTTGAGCTTAGAAGACTCCCAACTGATTTATATAAAAAACGAAACATCAGCTAAAGCTACATGGTTAGCATTAAAAACAATACATGAACGCACTAACTTATCTAGTAAATTATATTTACTGAGAAAATTGTATAGTATAAAACTAGCTGAAAATGGTAATATGAATGACCGTATAGTTAAAATATTAGAAACCGCTGATAAGTTAAAGTCAATAGGAGAAGAGATTAAGGACTCTCATCTATCTGCACTTTTTTTGTGCTCCCTTCCACCTAGCTATGATACTCTGATCACGGCATTAGAGGCCCGATCAGAGACCGAATTAAATTCTGAATTTATAAAAGGAAAACTTACAGATGAATTTCAAAGGAGACAAGAAAGCTCCAATTCATCGCATGAAAATGTATACAAAACCTTTAATAAACAAAAACAAAACACTAGGGCATATCCAAAAAGAGAACAAAACCTTGTTTGCACGAATTGCAAAAGAAAAAACCATGTGCGACAAAATTGTTGGTTTCTTAAAAATAAAAATTCTAAGAACCAAACAAATGAAAAATACAGAAAAAATTCGTCTTTATGCTTTGAAGCAAGTAATTTTACTCCAAAAACAAAAGCAGAAACAAACACACAAATTCAAGAGAGTAAAAGCGAAGAAAATCAAAACACTTTAGAAAATACTGTGTCTCAAAAGCAATTATCATTAATCGCACATAATGAATCTAAATCTACTTGGATTGTTGATTCTGGAAGCAGTTCACATATTTGTAATGACATAAATGTATTTGTTGACATTGACAGTAACGACAAAAATACTGTAACGATAGCAAACGGAACAACACTAGAATCGCACGGGACAGGTACAATAAAATTACGGACACAATCAAATGACATAACTTTAAAGGACGTTTTATATGTCCCAGATATTCAATCAAATTTAATGTCGGTTACGAAAGCCACAAAGTATGGTTATGAATTCATGTTTGAAAATAACACCTGTAACTTATCCTATAATGGAAAAACTCTCTTAGAAGGAAAAAAGAGAGAAAATTTATATGAAATTGACCTATACAAACCAAAGCAAGAAATCTATGTCAATTTTGCTGAACAATGCAAGAATAAAAAATGCATTGAGCTTTGGCATAAGAGATTAGGTCATAGAAATGTTAATTCAATTAAACAACTCTTATCCAACAATTTAGCAACAGGTCTAGAAATTCAAAATTGCAAACATGACATAGTTTGTGAGAGTTGTATAAAAGGAAAACAAACAAATGCACCGTATCCAAAACAGAGTGAGAACAGAGCTAAGAAGGCGATCGAACTGGTGCATACGGATGTATGTGGTCCGATGCAAACAGAAAGTATAGGAGGGAAGAAATATTTTTTCACATTCACAGATGATTATAGTAGGTTTACTATGGTATTTCTTTTATCGAAAAAAAGTGAGGTAGTTACCAAAGTAAAAGAATATGTAGCCATAACGAAAAATAAATTCGGTCGCACAGTTAAAGAAATCCGATCAGACAATGGGGATGAATACACTAGCGAAGAATTAGAAAAATTCTTAAAATATGAAGGTATTCATCACCAGTTCACTATTCCGCATTGTGCACCTCAGAACGGTGTTTCGGAAAGAAAAAACAGGACTTTAGTCGAAATGACAAGATGCCTATTATCGGAAGCCCAGCTTCCAAATAAATTTTGGGCCGAGGCTTTAATTACAGCTGTTTATCTTATAAATAGACTTCCAACGAAGTCACACAATTCAACTCCATACCAGCTATGGACAAACAAAAAACCGGATTTATCAAACATAAAAGTATTTGGCTGCAAAGCTTATGCTTATCTCGATAAATCCCAAAGAGGAAAACTTGATGATAAAGCAATAAAAGGCACATTTGTAGGTTATGATAATAGATCAAAAGGATATAGGATCTACATTGGCAATAATAAAGTAATAAGGGCAAGAACTGTTAAATTTATAGAAAACTCTAATTCAAATGAAAACGAAAAAAAATCAAACATTGATATGAGAGAAAAATTAGAAGTTCAGAAACAACCTGAAAAAGCAGGGGGAGATTCCTCAAAATTCTTTATAGACATGCAGGAAGATAAACAAACAGACAATGAGGAAAATTTAAACGAAAACGAACGTAGAAGATCTCAAAGATCAAACAGGGGAGTTCCGCCCGATAGATTAGCTTATATTACTAAACAAAATGAAATTGTTGAACCAACAGAGTGGAAAGATATAGCGAAAATCGAAAACCCATATGATAGGAACAAATGGTATGAAGCAACTAATGAAGAAATTAATTCATTAAGAAAAAACAAAACATGGGAACTAATTGATCCACCACCTGGAATAAAAGTAATTGGGAATAAATGGGTATTCACCAAAAAATATAATGAAAATAATGAAATAGAAAAATATAAGGCACGTCTTGTAGCCAAAGGTTTTTCTCAAAAATACGGAAGCGATTATTTTGAAACCTTCGCTCCAGTAGTAACGTATACAACAATAAGAGCTTTTCTGGCATGTGCAGCGTATAAAAATCTTGATGTAAATCATATAGACATCAAAACTGCATTCCTCCATGGAAATTTAGATGAGGAAGTTTATATGTCACAACCAGAAGGGCATGTAATACCGGGAGAGGAAAATAAAATTTGCAAACTAAAAAAATCAATTTCCGGATTGAAGCAATCCGCACGAGCATGGAACATTAAATTAGAAGAAAGTTTAACTAAACTTGGTTTTGTGCAAAGCACCTCCGATCCATGTCTCTTCACACGAAAATTAAAGAATAATACAACATATATCATTATATATGTTGATGATTTGTTAATTTCAGGGGAAACTAAAGAAATAAATGAAATAATAGAACAACTAAAAAAGGAATATGAAGTCAAAAATTTAGGACTTGTAAATTATTATCTGGGGATAAACATAAAGAAAGTAAAGAAGAAAATTTCGCACTTGATCAAAGAAACAAAATAAAAGAACTGATCGAAAAATTCGATTTAAAGGAAGCGAAACCCTGTGATAGTCCGATGGAACCCGGGTACTTAAACATAATTGATGAGGAAAATTTTCTTCCTAATAACAGTAAATATAGGCAAGCTATCGGAACATTGTTATATATAGCTACAATAACCAGACCAGACATAGCCGCCGCTGTGAACATTTTGAGTCGTAGAAACGAAAAACCCAGAGAAAAGGATTGGAACGCAGTAAAGCGGGTTATTAGATATTTGAAAACAACACAAGAACTAAAACTAATTATTAGTAAAGAAAATGAGCCAATACTAACAACATATGCTGACTCCGATTGGGCAGGGGATAAAAATGACCGGAAATTTATTTAAATTAGGAAACACAGCAATTTCCTGGTCAACTAAGAAACAAAATTCAGTTGCCTTATCATCCGCTGAGGCTGAATACATCTCAGCAGCAACTTCAGCACAAGAGACAGTTTGGATAATCAATCATCTAAAGGACCTTGATCTACAACAAAATTTGCCCATAACTTTATTCGAAGATAATCAAGCTTGTATAACATGGTTAAAAATTATAAACATCATTCGAAAACTAAACATATCGATATAAAATACAACAGTATAAAAGATCTTAAGGAAAAGGGAATAATTGAACTACAATATTGCTCAACCAAAACTATGACAGCTGACATTCTAACGAAGCCCCTTCCCAAACCTGACTTTACAAAACACAGAACAGGTATAAATCTCAAGAACATTTATACTTCAAAAATCAAGCAGGGGTGTTAGGAAAGTGATTTCTGAAATAAACATTTCATCTATTATCGTGAGCCTGAGTATTCATCCATCCGATTTTAAGCTGGTGAAACGAAACACGTGTGCTGACAAAGTACTTTTTCTGTTTTCTGTGAGATTCTCATTAAAGAACTAACACGTGTAACCTCAAGAGTTCAAGGCTATATGACGTAAACTTGACTGTGTGTTTTCTCATCCAAGAACTAAAAAATATTTAGTCTCTAAGTGTCAGTCTTCGAATTAACAACTTCAGAAAATTATCTGGAAATAAACTTTAACTGCTTTTTATATTTTAATGTAAAATTTAATCATGTAAATTAATTCCTTTTTTTAATAGTAATTAAATATTTAAATTAGAAAATATATCCTGAAGCCATATTTATTCAGACAACATATCGTGTTTTCAATCTCATCAGTGAAACGGAAAAGTGATTCATTCAAATAGTGATACCAATGGATTTATTCTCAAGTTGGATAATACTTACCACACCTTCGCGGACTTAACAGGTATGATAAACTTGCATTACCTTATTTTCAATTGTGAAGTTTAAGTGAATTTTAAGAATAAAATAGAAGAAGCATTTATTTGCCTTAGTTCTCAAAATTTATCCTGTCTTTTTCGTTAGCCTCGGGAAATAAAACGGAAATTTTCAAATATTTCTCAATAATACAAAGAGTATGAATACGTATGTGTAAATACAGAAAACAGCTTAATATGACGTCATAAGAGAATTAAAAAGAAAATTAATCTGACGTTATATTGGAAGTTTAACGCGGACTTTTTGAAATGTTTGAGAATAATACAAAGATAGTATCAATATGAGTAATAGAGAATAGTAAATATGAGTTTGAGGAACGTATTGAATCATGATAAAAACCCGATTATGGAAATATTGGCATATTTTAACATTTTGAAGGTCTCTATACAACATGTTAAATTTTGAAATAGATTTTTTTAATGCATTTAGTCCACATGACAGATATTATTATGACAGAGTATAATAGCGGGCTCCGGCCGCTATTGGGCCGGTTCAGATATTCGAAAAAACGAGAAAAATAGACTGGTAAATTTTTACTTTATAAAAAAAATGACTTTTTTAAAAAAAATGAAATTTATTTGGATTTGTTAAAGAAAGGATGAAGTGTTTTGAAAGGAATATTAAACGAAACACTTCTTCGATCACACTTACCCACTTGTTTACTCTTCCCAACATAGATGAGAAGTGTTTATGAATTCGGTCTGTCTGTCTGTCTGTCTGCATGGCAGTCTCACTGTGTGCCGAAACGACAAATTTCCACGACATCGGAAAACATTTCATGTATTTTTTCAAGATTTGTCAAATGTGTAAAGTTGTTCTGTAAGTCACACAGAATGAGAAACATACATGTATTTTTTTTCTTCACATACCTTCAGGTCCCTTTTTAGAAGGGAATGTATTCGAAAAGTCGGAAAAACATATGAAAACCAAATATGAGTAACTGATGAAACAAACTGTTATGCAAGTCCAATTTTTAGGTGCGTTGGTAATTATATAAATACGTAGCACCTATAGTCGTCGTCTGGTCCGTCTGTCTGTCTGCATAAAACAGCACATAAACTACCCAACCGATAAAGTCGGAGTACGGCGCGTATCTTATTATATGACTTAATCAAATGAAATGTTCACTTCAATACTTTGATACTTTGTTACTATTAATGAACACCTACTCCTTTTGATTGTTTATTTGTTGAATGAAATCATTATATAATTCCCGAGATGAGAATAATAATTACAATACTCTCCTTAAGCTCTTCGGAGGGATTGACTAATAGTTTCATAGAGATTCTATGCTTTTTCAGTGTAAGCTGGGGTACGGATTTGGTCACACATCTGCTACCGTGTGTTTCGATGGAAAATATTTTAATTCAATTATTTCGTCTTCTTTAAGTTGTTTTATGGCGTGAAACTTTATATCGATGTGTTTGGCTCGTTTACTGAACTTTTCATTTTCAATCATTTTTATACAACTTTAATTATCTTCATATATGATGATTGGTTTCTCCTGAGTTAACCCTAAATCTTCCAATAGTTTTATTAGCCACAATATTTCATGGTTTGCGCTTGTAGTGGATACGTTTTCAGCCTCAGCTGATGATAATGTGATGCGTGATTGTTTTTTTGTTATCCATGATGCATGATTGTTTTTTTTTTGTTGTATTGTTTTGTTTATATTTATATATTACCCGATGTTAATTTTCTTGTTTTGGTGTCATCCGTTCAGTCAGCGTCGGCATATACCTCTAGTATTGGTTTCTCTTTAGTACTTATAATTAGTTTAAATTTTTTGGTGCAGTATAAATATCTTATAATTATTTTTGCTGCGTTCCAGTCCTTTTCACGGGGTGATTCGCTGCGTCTACTTAAGATGTTCACTGCTGCGGAAATTTCCGGCCTAGTTACTGTCGCTATATAAAGAAGAGATCCTATGGCTTGTCTAAATTTGGTATTGTTTGGCAAAGAATTATCGTCATCTTTTAATGTATTGAAACCGGGTTCCATTGGTGTTCAGCACGGTTTTGCATTCTCTAGATTAAATTTCTTTGTTAATTCTTCAATTTTTTATCTTTGGTTTAATGCGTAACAATCTGGAATTTTTTTCGATTTGGGTTCCTAAATATTTGGTTATTTGCTCCAGATTTTTCAATTCGTATTCTTTGATTAGAGATTTTACAATTTCTTTTGTTATTTGATTTTTATTCGCGTTAATATGTCGTCGACGTATATTATTATGTATGTAAAATTTTATTTTTATTTTCAAGTAAATAAACATGAGTCGGCTGCGCTTTGCGCGAAGCTCAATTTTTTTAATGAATCGGTTATTTTTATGTACCAGGCTCTTGCTGCCTGTTTCAGACCATATGTGGTCTTGTTGAGTTTACATACTTTTATACTGTGAGTTTATGTCGTGTAACCTTCTGGTTGTTGCATGTAAATTTCTTCCTGTAACATTTCAAGTAGGAATGCGGTGTTGATGTCGGTGGGTTGTACTGTGAGATTATTGTAAACGGCTGCGGAGAGAAATGCACGGATGGTGGTGTGCTGCATAACAGGTTTCATGCGTGATGCGAAGGTGTCCAAAATTTTGGCTAAAACCTTTGGCAACGAGTCTTGTTTTGTATATGGGGAATTCTCATGAACTCTTTTCTTTTAAATATCCATTTTCTCCCAATAACTCTTCTATTAGGTAGAGGATCTACAAGTTCCCATGTTTTATTTTTCTTCAGTGCGTCTATTCCCGCATCGGTGGCTTTGAGCCAATTGTTTTTTCTAGTGGACTATTTATTTCACTGATTTCTTTCCCGTTTTTCGGTTCGATTTTTTAATTGTTTTTTACTATACAGACGTTTCTGTCGGGTGCGTATCTGTTGGGCGGGAACCCCCTGTTTGATTTTTCGGATTTTCTTAGTTCAGGAATGATTTGATTGGATTCTGCTTGTGTCTATTCCATATTATTTATTTCTGTTTTTATATAGTTTTTATTGCCAAGTAGATATTCTGGTTCACTTGTTTCTTCTTTTAGATTTTTTGTTTTATTCTCTAAGAATTTGATTGTCCTACCGATGACAATTCCATTATTTTTAGTATTAATTCTGTGAACTTTTGAATGGTAATAATATTCCATGAAGATTCCTTCCTTAGCTGTATCATCTAACTTTGCTCTGTGTTACTTATTTATGTATATATAAGCTTTACAGCCAAATGCTCGTAGGTAATGTATGTTGGGTTTTCTTTTGAATCAAATTTCATACGGGGTTTTATTGGTTGCCTTTGTGAGTAGCCTGTTCTGGAGATGTGTGGCGGTATTTATCGTTCACCCCAGAATCTGTGTGGTAACTCTGCTTCAGGATCATACTTCGGGTTATTTCTATCAAACTTCAATTTTGCCTTTCGGCAACTCCGTTCTGGCTTGGACTGTATGGAACAGTAAACTGGTGTTTTACACCTCTTTTTCTTAGAATGTCCTAAGAATTTTTACCTACATATTCTTCCTCATTATCCGATATAATGGCTTTTTGGTATCTGCCAAATTGAGTTTGAACCATTGCGGTGTAGTCTCCTACTTTTTCTGATATCTCATCTTTATGCAATTGCAGGTAAATTATGGTAAACCTAGAGTGCTAATCTAACAATGTCACAAAATACCCCCCTAAAGTGGGTGTTTTAATCGGTCCAAAAACATCCGTATGTATCAGGTAGAGTACTTGTGTTGTTTTACGTTCGGATGATTTCGGATATGGTGCATCATTTGTTTTTGTTTTTATACACGTTTCGCAGTGTTTTGCGTAAAATATGGTGCGTAAAATGCGTGCAGGTAAATTATTGTAAACCTTGAGGGGCCATCAATAAAGGTGACAAAATACTTTTCCCCCCTAAAGAGGTTGTTCTTATCAGTCCACAGAGATCCGTATGTATCAGGTCAAGTACATATGTCGTTTTATGTTCGGATGTTTTCGGGTATGGTGCGCCGCTAGTTTTAGTTTTTATGCATGTTTTGCAGTGAGTTGCGTGACTGCAGTTGTTTAATTTTATGCCATTGGCCAACTTGTTTCTCATCATTTCTTTTATACTTTCATAGTTTTTGTGGCCTAGGCGTTTGTGCCAAAGTTCTAGGCATTATTTATTTTTTTCTGTCGTGTGCAATATTCGCTGTGGTTGGGATATCTTTTTCTAACAGATCTAATTCATATAAGTTGTTTTATTTTTTGCTCCCAGGTACGTTTTTCTGTTACAGGATAGCATACATTTTTCGTTTTCGAAAATTAATTTGTAACCGTGTTGTGCAGCCTTGCTCACTGAAATTAAATTTGATTCCAAGTCTGGAACATACAAAACATTTTTAGTGTTATTTTGTTAATGTCACCGTTTGATTTTTTCGTCATTTTTATAACTTCACCGTATCCGTAAGAATTGAGTGTATTTCCATTCACGATTACTACGGTTGTTTTTTCGGTGTCATTGATTTCAGTGAAGATTTCTTTGCTGTTCACAATGTGAGATGATGCTCCTGAAAAGAATGTTTGACTTCCAGGCTTTTCAATAATAAACGCTGCATCTTTAGTTTAATTTGTATTTATCTGAACGTTTTCGTTTATTTTTTTTTTTCGTTTCGTACTTTTTATTTTCGCTATCACTGTTTATTTTTTCGAATCAGAGCGACGATGTAAACTTTTTAGGTTTGTTTGTTTGTTGTTTTGGAGTAGCAGTTTGTGTATTTCTATTTTTATGATGCCAGCATTCTTTATACATGTGATTGTTTTGTCTATAGTACGTACAAAATTTATTCTACTTTTTGTAGTTGTTATTAGCGAGTTTTAACCCTTTAACGAGCGGTGGTCACAAAAAAGGACACCTAATTTTAATTCCAAAACTGACAAACGGCACCAAGAATATTTAATTAAAATTTTCCTTTTGTTAAGTACCGGATAATAAGCAAGATTTTATTTTCTAATGAATTCGTTTGTAATTTCTGGTCTCAGTCCATTATTTCATCATTTTACAAACAGATTTAGTCTGCGCCGGAAAGGGTTAAACTCTTTTGCCAAATTGTCGGCCTGTTCCAAGTTTTCTACCCTTTTATTATATTCATCGGTGAGTTTATTCTTTATAAAGTCAAGTGTTAATTTATTCTCTGGTGTAGCTTCGAGAGCCGTTATATGTGAATTGTAGCTCGCAGGAAGAGAGCACAGAAGTAGTGCCGAAATATGCGAGTCGCTTATATTTTCTCCTATTGCGCAGAGTTTATCTAATATTTTGAGAATGTGTGTGATGTGTTTTGGATATTATTATATTCTTGAAGTTTAGCTCCGAACAGTTTTCTAAGTAAGTATAGCTTACTTGAAAGATTTCCCTTTCGTGAATATTTTTTAAAGCTTCCCACGTATCTTTGGCTGTGTTTAGATTTTTCACGTGTAAGATTTGCTCATCTAAGATAATTAGATTTATGATCGCGTGCGCTTTCTATCTTTTTTTTTGCCAATCCGTAGTTATAGAAGTTGGTGGTTCATTTGTTACGAGTTCGTATAATTCTTCTTTATTGAGTAACATCTCGATTTTTAATTTCCATGTTGAATAATTATTTGTGTTTAGTTTTTCTATTAAATGCGTTTCTTTGATAGAGGACATTTTGGCGATTAAGTTTTCTATTGTTTTCAAGTTTATAAAGTTTTTTGATTCAGCAAAATATAGTCGCGAGATATATTTTTTTTTCTTTCATTTAAATCAATAACAAGACGTTTCATATCAGTCTAAATAGACTTTAAAGGTGGAGTTCGGTGCGGTGTGTATCTTATTATATGATTGAATCAAATAAAATGTTCACTTCAATACTTTGATACTTTGCTACTATTAATGAACATCTGATAATTTTGGTTGTTTATCCGTTGAGTGCAGTCGTTTTATAATTCCCGAGATAAAATTAATAATTACAACTGAATGATTTGAAATTTAATATATATAATCAATGCAGAATTTTGTCGAATCATTTCAAATTTTATGAAAATTGAATAAAAACTTAAAAATATATTAAGGAAAATTTTCTTTATTCTATTAAATCCTGTCATACGTGATGAATTCAATGATACCCCATGATTGGTAATTATTCTAGGTTACCATGTTGATTACGTCCTATTTATGATGGCGTCATATTATTTCCGTATTACTGAATTTAAAAAAAGAATTTGTATACTAAAATTGTTTAATTATAGCAATCCTACAATCTACAGACAGTTTTTTGGATAAATGCTTCCGGATAAATAGATATTAAATGTTGAAAGAGTCTAAATATAGATGTCAAGTTCTGAAATTTTCAAAGCTAGGCTTAAGTTTCCGATTGAAATTTTCAGTAAATGTCAACAAAAAATAAAATGTTGCCAATTTAAAATGTACTTATTTTATTACGGAAATTAATCATATCATAATAACAGATATAATTAATTTCACTGAAATAATAACGACGATTTTTTGTACATTGTCTTGTATTGGATATTTGTGCATAGTATAATTTTAATGTAGTAGAATTGTAATTAATTTTTGTAAAAGTGTATTGAATCTTAATTTCATAAAATAAAATAAATATTTATAACATGAAAATCTGCACATAAAATAAATTTGGTATTCATGTATTTTTATATAAGATTGCAACAGTTATTGCACCAAGATCTGAATATTTATAAATCTAGTTACAGTACGAACGTACATTTAACACGTTTGGCGTACAATTTCTAGCATCTTTATATTGTTGTAATTTTTTTTTTTTTTTTTTTTTTTTACGTCAGGTGAACAATATTCTGGGCAATTTTTTTTAATTAATTGGGTTTTGATACCGTTGTACGGTTATTGGAATTTTATATATTTCAAGATTTTCGTCTTGCAAAGTCAAGATCCCACGATATCCCGCAAAAATCGTTGGTACATTCCGCTTCTATAGGCATTTTAGGTGTAAGAAACTTTTGGATTACTTGCGCACAAGTGGAACGGTGGAAGATAACGGGGTTTGATTAAATAAAAGTACGCGTAAAAAAAAACATGCTTTTACACCAACCTCTTATACAAAAACGATATCTTTTTGTTTAAACCTTAAACATCTCTACACAATTTCTTCTAAGGAAAAGTATTTATGTCATGAAGCCATTTCGTTTTTGAGGGACCAACAACGCGCGCAATATGAAGAGGGGGAAATTGAACAGGTGATGGTGATCATGATCATGATGATGTTATAGCTGTGGAAGAGAATAATGTCTCGGAAAAATGTTTGTGTTGCAATCTGTTGGTTATGAGAGGATATGATTGTTGTTGTTGGAGGTTGCGTGTTCCTCAGGATCACCAATGCAGAGATTGGCGCAGGAGAGAATCGAACCAGAGATCACATGAACAGTAGGCGAGAGTGTTACCGTCGGGCATAAAGGCCAAGCCAGTTATTCTAAGCTAAGTAAATCGCTTTATATGGTTCAAGTGAAATGAGATCGCTACAGTTCTAAACAAACAGTTAGTTCCTGGGGAGGTTTTCCAGTTTTTCTTTTTGAAAAGGAGTCACCGCCATGAAAAGCATAGAAACAGCCAAGAAATGCATAGCTTCGGTTTAATTGAAACTACCTCTGACTCTTGAATTTTCGTGTCTGTATAAAAATGAAAATAAAATAAGATTGCGAGCCCAATCTGATGCGACATATCTTTTAAACAATTTAACTTAACTTGATATTAATTTTATATTTAACATAAAATGAAAATCTGTGTTTTCACTGACAGATTTCGGTTTGGGGCCAAAGTGTGACACCTCATATTTAATCTGACCTTATGGTTCATCTGGTTTATTTTTATTTTCCATTTGGGTATTTACGTATTATCCAGGCTAGGTCAGATACAACTGCGCCAAGTATATAATTTCAATAACCCTTTTTTTAACAACTGGATAGTTTGTTTATTTATTATAGTTTATAGTTTATTTTTGTATTATATTTTAATTTTTTTATTATAGTATATACTGTTTTGTTATTTATTTATTATTGTTCATTTATTATATTATATATTTATTTATTTATTTTATATTATTTACCATTTTTAACAATATCATGTATTTAATAGTGTTAAATTACTGTTTTGTACATGATTGGCGACGATACACAAGATTGGCAATTGGCAACCTTATTTGGCGATCTAATTCCTGGCCCGGGAATTCGTAAGTACCATAATAATCTTTGGGCAATCAATTGCCAATTAGGGTTATTTTGTTTACTGTTGAGATAGATTTACAAAAAATATGCTTGATAATTATTTTTAAATTCACTTAAAGGAGCTATGATTTTGAAATAAGTTTAATTCGAAAGTACAATTTTTTCCCTATTCGATGATGTAAAACTTGAAATTATGCGATATTTAGAATCCGTGTAGGAGCAGTAAAAGCCAAATCGAAAGCGCAAAACGTTGTCACCATCGGCATCGTTATGAATTTCTAAAAGTAGCAACCGTGGTTGGAGTCCATCCAAATGTAATCTAAGAATTTGCAGGAGACGACGGAAAAGTCTGTAGTGAAAGGAAAAAGACTTTGTCATTAAAAATATTTTAGTACGATTGTGCCAATATGACGTTAAATTCACTTACCTTTATTTCTGCGCCTAAAGAGACTGAAGTCTCTACTAATTATTTGAAGATCTTGGTTTAATATACACAAATAAAACGCTTCTGCAAATTACATCATTTAGACTAATCATAATCTACATATTTAGAATAAAAGCTGTTTTCTTTCGTCATCTGCTCTGGTCATTCTATTGAACAAATTTTAGTATTTACTATTTTTTTTAGCTGTTTATGTGTATATGAGCCAGCATAAGCTAATTGTTAAATATTTCTATTTTTATATTTTAGTTTTAATTTTAAAATTATTAATGAAATTTCTTCAAAATGGTGGTAATCGAATTACTTCCATTGTTCCGGAGAAAATGGAAATAATGGTATAATTATATATTTATTGATTCCATTTCCTCATTACAATTAAAAAAATATATATATTTGTAATTTGAATAGATTGTTTTTAAGAAAATCATGATGCTCATAGGTCCTAAAAGGGACTTAATTATAACTTAATGATCTCCAAGCCGCCGTGGTCATCCAAGGTAATATTAAACGCCCCGGCTCTCCCGAGCCCACTGGTCGATGTTTTAAAATTATTAAATGTAACTTCTAAATTTTCCAGTGTCAATCTTCCATGATCCGGCGAGTAACTGAAGAACAGGGAGCTCCGATTTCGCCACGCGCCGCCATTTCCGTCGTACCCACATACCCGTCCCCGACCACTAACGACAGCATTAATGATGTCGAAGCCGCCGCGGTCGTCCGATATATTAAACGCCCAGTAACCACCGTGCCCGCTGGTTAATGTTCTAAACATATTGAATTTAATTTTTAATTTTTTGTCGGTGTCAATCTTCCGCGATCTATTCTGCTACAGTTCCGGTCAGTAACTGAAGTAATGGGACCTTCGATTCCGCCGCCCGTTGCCTTTACGACGAAATAGCGGCGGTTGGTTAAAATATATTTATATTTTCAATAGATTTTGTTTAAGAAAACTAAGAGATTCAAAGACCTAACAAGAAAATGTCATCTTTTTCACACTCTTTTTTTTTAACTCAACTTCTTTTTTGTATGCACAGATGGAATTTCGTAATTGTTTTGTTTTTTTCTCATTTCTTGATATGCTAGAAATATAAAAAAAAAATATGATCACAGGTGTGTTTTCTATGACAATACAACATTTCAATGTTTTTAGAAATTAATTATAAATTAATAAATTATTTTTAAGCTATTTTTCTGTTAGCCGGCCACAGGTCATAAATCGCCAAATATTCTTTATGTTTACAGTTGTATACGAGTAATAACAAAAATGAATTTAATTATTCGCCAAACCATGCCTATGTACGAAGATTAGGCCCAGGTGGCCCTTAAATATTCCTCTACACTACAAAGTGTATTGTCACAAAAAGTATTCACAAAAATTAGGTATGTTTCTGACAGAGACACTTGCGTCATGTTTAAAAGAAAACATACATTTTCTTTCATAAATCTGGTACATTTCAATAGAGTTGTATCGAAATTATCTTTAACAATTTTTCATTCCTCTGTTAATGAGGCTTTAGGGTCTTAAACCTATACTTTGAAAAACTGGTAAAAAGGTGCGTCATATTGATCCGATTATAGTAATTTCTTTTAGTTATGAATGAAATTGCATGCTTATGACGTCATTTTCCATTGGTGAAAGCTGTCCGCCATTGTGCCGTTAAAGCCTTTGATCACGGAATTCCACGAAAGCCTTTGAACGAAATCTTACAGCGTGTGAAAATCACATCATTTTTAACAAGCAGTGAGAATTTCCATTCATAAAACTGTTTTTTTACTACAGATACATTTAAATGACTAAAAATTCTAGACTCTACCGGTACTGAGATTAGGATCCATGATTAGTGAGTGATTCATTACGTTTGAAAATCTTTCCACACTGTTAAAAATTTGCAGCAAACTATCCAGTCATTTGACCATTTTTATAGAAAACGGTTACATAACCGCAATTTAAATCTATTCTGACCATATTATTGCCCATATTATTGTCAGAAAAGAGTTAAATTGCGGTTATGTAACTTTTTCAACTTTTCAAGGTTGTGTAACTTTTTGGACCGTTTTCTATAAAACTGTCAAATGACTGGACAGTTTGCTGCAAATTTTTAACAGTGCATGCAAAGTTCCCGCTGGTAAAAATTATGTCAATTTTTGATGTGAATATATCTATAATAAACATATGCATCAAGCAGGGCGGTCGCTCTGCCAAGCCAAGCTTAAAAAAAAAAAACGCCACACAAACAACGCCAAGAACTGAACTAGACCGCTACTGCTTATTTACAGGAATCAACTTCGCAATGTTAAATCGACAAAACATGCCAGATTAAAATATCAGATATATAATAAACCAAGCGTCGCCGAAATAAAAAACGAAAACTAGAAGAATCTAATGAAGAATTTCTTCAATTTAAGACCAAACTCATCTTCATAAGTGATTTATAAACAGAGATATAGATTTTTTTTAAAAACGTCGAGTTACTTAAAATGATCACTTTTTTCTTCGTCAAACTTTTTTTTTCAAACAACCTACAGACCTTAATATTCGGCAGAATAAAAAAAGGATTGCATTTTTGGACAAGTAATTACGTAATCTATGTGCTTTTATAAAATTCAGTGTAAAAAAATATTATTTTCTATCCTTAATTAGCAAAAAACTGTTAATTAACTTGGCGATTAAAAAATTATGCCAAAACAGAGATAAAACCCGCCAACGACCATGTACCATCTGTATTAAAAAAGCACAAATCAGTTACAGGTTATAATATAACCACATCAAATTTCATCTGCAAGTCAGCCATTTTCTTCTGAAGATATTTTTTTTTTTAAATAAAACTTCACAATTATAAGAACACATATTTTATCAAACAATTAAATATGACTGCAAACTGTGGCAGATGATTGTTTCTAACATGAATAAGTATGAGAAATTGCCGGTTACGAATATGGATATGGGTAGCTCAGTCGCAGAGCGTCGGCATGGTACGCATAAGGTCCCAGGTTCGAGTCCAGGCCAGGTCAATTTTTCACTCATGTTTGTTTAGTGTATTTAATTGTCTGATAAAATGCGTGTTCTTTTAAATATTGTAAAATGAAGTAATCAGACGTAGTGTTTATGCTTTAAAAATATTTTAAATATATAATTTACGTTTTTAGAAAGATCTTTAAAAATAAATTAGTTTTTGAGGGAAGATGTACCTTCTAAAATGTATACATTAAGAGTTATCGCCATTTAAAATTTCTTTCCAAACGTAAACAAAAATTTTGAAATGAATTAAATGTGATTCATTTATTTCTAAAAATAAAAAAACACGGTAAAGGACAGGCATTTCGTTCGCAGGAATACCTTTCACGTCATCTACTATATATACGAGGCTAGCGAAAAAGAAAGGCTACCGCGGTGCTTTACGCGTATCTTTTTTTACAGACCGCGGGATTCACGTGAGGCTCGAATCCACCAATGCAGGTGTACAAAAAGAGCATCACGTCACTCTAGCGGTCTGTAAAAAAAAGATAAGTGGAACCCACCGCGGTAGCCTGTCTTTTTCGTTAGCCTCGCTATATATATAAAACACAAACGGAAATTTCGTTCCGTTCCTTTATAACTCGAGATCTGCTGAATGGAATTTGATGGAACTTGCACTGTTCGAGAGATAATTTTTCAGGGAAGGTTTTAGTATGTAACACAACGTTCTACGTATAATAGCTATCGAATTATGATAGAAAGTTCTGTTATTTTGGCCGAAAAGGTTACCATTGCTAATTTTTTGGCGATCATTACTGTTGTAGAAAGAAATGAAAAGGCTATACATCTCGAAAAATAAAAGAAAAACTGTTACTAATTTTATTTAAAAAAAAAAAAGAAAGAAAGAAAGAAAAAAAAAGAGTTTTGATGAGAGAATATTATAAAACGAAAATATTTAATTTAAACATGATTAGAAATGTTCATAATGCTTAAAACATTATTCAAGGGGCAAGATTTCTATTGAAACAAATTTGGCGATTTATCTTTTGTTTTTGGCGATTTTGATTTTACGTTTGACCCCAAACAATTTGATTTTAAGCCAAAAAGTGTCTTTTTTTGTTGCAGAAAGAATTGAAATGGCTATACATCTGGAAAAATAAAAGAAAAAACTGTTACTAATTTTATTTTTTTTAAAAAGAAAGAAAAGAAAAAAAGGAAAAACAGTTTTGATGACAGATTTTAGGCCAAAAGGTGTTTTTTTTTCAAGTGTACGACTGCATTTTCGCAGTATTTTTTTTTTTTTTTTGGTACTTTTTGGTTAGCCGGGCGCCAGTAATATATATATATATACACACATATATATACACATATATCTACACAAATACATGTATACACACACATATATATATATATATATATATATATATATATATATGTGTGTGTGTGTGTGTGTGTATGTGTGTGTGTGTGTTCATATATCACTGGTGCCCGGCTAACCGAAAAGTACCTTTTTTTATTCAAATGCAAACTATATTAATGGCAATATACTTCTATTTACTTCTACATATATGAAATTTCGTTCCGGCTGCTTATAACTCGAGTTCTGCTGAATGCATTTTCGTAGAACTTAAACTAAGATAATTTTTAAGGGAAGGTTTTAATGTATAACATATCGTTCTACGTAGCTTAGTTATATAATTATTCTGGGAAGTTCTATAATCAGATCAATCCGATTATGAAAGATTAGCCTTTTTAAAAGATTTTGCCGAATGTATTTCGATGGAACCTATACTGTTAAATAATTTTCTAGGGAACGTTTTATTATATAACGTTGCTTAGTTCTAGAATTATAGGGGGAAATTCGAAAATCGGGTGACCATTTTTTTTATCAAATATTAGCCTTTTCAATATTTGATTCCGATTATGAAAGATTAGCCTTCTAAAAAAGTTCTACTGAACGGATTTTGATGAGAATTGTATTGTTAGTTAGATGCTATTTCAGAAATGGTGTTAATGTACTATATATTGTCCTACGTTGCTTAGTCCAACAGTTATGTGTGAAGGTTATATAGTCAAGTGAACCCGATTCCGAAATATTAGCCTTTTTGATAGTTTTTACTGGGCGTATTTTTTGCGACTTGCATTGTTAAGTAGATAATTTGTAAGGATTGTTTTAGTATACTTTATATCGTTTTGTTGTTTTAGAATTATGTGGAAAAGTTCAATAATCAGATTATCAAAGATTAGCCTTTATAAAAACTTCTTCTGAATGGATTTTGTTAGTTAATTTGTTTGCATTGTTATTTCGATAATTTTTAGTGATGGTTTTAGTATATTGCATATAGTTTTATCATTGTTTAGCAAACCCTAACTGTAAATGACCAAATAAAAGAGTTTGTCCTTAACAGCTAAAATTTTGACTGCACATTAGAAAATATAATAGCGCAATCGCGTCATTTTTCAGTAATGTGGAAGGATATTCCACGTAAATATACAGATTTCTTTCAAATACAAGGTCAAATTAAACGATATATTTCGTTTGATTCAGGGTTCATTTGTAGAAGCCGACCAGCGCAGTGGGCGCAGCGGGCGTAGCTTGCTAGTTTTCCTATAAATTAATGAAATCCAGTTGTTAAATTATTTTTGTTTTAGAAGTGAGGTTTCCATTTAAATTTATTGTAACAGTACAATGTTTAATTGAATAAAATAAGGTAAATCTAAGAAATTGCTAAGAAATTCCAAACATGCACAGGGCAACGCAAAAAAAAATAAAATAATAATAAACAAAAAATAAAAAATAGATAAATAAATAAATAAATAAATAAAAATCAGCTTTCATAAATTCTAAAAATTGTTCCGCTATTCATATTATGTATCTTCGGGGTCCATCCTCCCACTTTCAGCCCTCCCACCCAAAGGGGGCACTTTTCTAAATTTTGCCGACACCTCTCATGTGATATATCGTTGGAAAAGTCTGTGAACGCTTAATCATAATATGCAGGGGGGGGGGGTATTTTCTAAATTTTGCACATACCCCTCATGTGATACATCGTTGGAAAGGTCTGTGACCGCTTAATCCTATTATGCGTCTCCGGTGTTCATCCCTTCTTTTGCCCCCCAAGCGCGATTAGCTTTCACCACCAGGGGATGCTCTCCTATATCTGTTCCTACGAGTCGGATCACGACGGGGTATGGCTCATTCGACTCGACATCAATAGAGCTTTCCGATTTTAGTTCGTTTTTTCACCACCAGGGGGCACTTTTTTATCTCTGGTTCTATGGGCTAGATCACGACGGGGTACAGTTCATTCGACTCGACATCTATAGCCTTAACGATTTCAGTGCCCGAAGTTCATACAGAACAGATTGCGCTACCTGGTGGTGGAAGATGAACTTGAGCGTGCGCAGCACGACTGCTATACGGTGCCGAAGGCAGCGGGGACCCGTGTCGGAAGTTAGTTTGTTAGAGGTTTATACTATTCGATGTGCAAATTAAGGGATTATCCGGTGCCGAAGACAGCGGAGAACCAGGTCGGAGGTTCGTTCGGTTCGAGGTTTATATTATTCGAGGTTTTACAAGATTCGAGGCCCCGATATAAATTAGGGGTCCGCTAGCGGGCGAAGCCAGCTAGTGCTAATAATAAAAGAGCGTGATATCACGTTTGATTTCAAATGCAGCGCTGACACGCTATGTACGTATTGCATTTTTATTCATTTCATCGATAAGTCAGTGATATTTTTTAACGGGGGGATAACAAGTATTATAACAAGCCACATTTAGTATGTTGTTATTAGTTTAATTTAAAAATCTACTGGTATTTCTAGTTAACCTTTTAAACAATGACTGAAAGTAAAATGTAATTTTAAATTATTTCTCATGTTTAGATTATTTAAATTATGTTTATTCTGTTTTAAAAAAAAGAAATGATATCTACAAAAACAACTTTTCAAAAGTAAAAAAAAAAAGTTGTGCCTAAAAAATGGTGTGATATCAAATTTCCAAGCTATTATATAATAATTTTCTTACTTTTTTAACTTTTTTCCATTAAATAAGTTATCATATATATAAGTCGAGTGCCTACGTATATGTTAATAGAAATCGTTTTCTCCTGTACTAAATACATCCTAACGAGTTTCTGAAAATTCAATTTTTTTCAAATTATGCATGATGGACTTGGCGGCCATCTTTTCATATTTCTAAGCACCCAAATTTCTAAAGTAAAAGCGTAATATGTTTGCAATGTAATATGTTTATAACAATTTCGAACTTCAGATTTTAACTACGGACAGATAAATTAGATAAGACTGATATTTTGAGAAATTGATTTTTACTAGTTTGAAATTATTAATTACTGTAAAAAATAAATCATAAGATGAATCTTTAAGATAAGTCATCATTATCTTAAGACACAATTTTCAGATCATACAAATCTATAAATGAAACGCTTAAAATATTTGCTTAAATAACAATTTTGAACTTCGGATTTTAACTACGGATTTGGATGCTTAGAATTTTGTGAATAATATGCAAAGATGGCCGCCAAGTCCATCATGCATAATTTGAAAAAAATTGAATTTTCAGAAACTCGTTAGGATGTATTTAGTACAGGAGAAAACGATTTCTATTAACATATACGTAGGCACTCGACTTATATATATGATAACTTATTTAATGGAAAAAAGTTAAAAAAGTAATATAATAGCTTGGAAATTTGATATCACACCATTTTTTAGGCACAACTTTTTTTTTTTACGCTTGGCTTTTTTTTTACTTTTGAAAAGTTGTTTTTGTAGATTAAAATATACTTGAGTAAAAATATAAAGTAGGAATGAAGATTATCCGCTGACATAAGAAAATCCTGTTATTTTTTAGCTTTAATTAGGTTTATTTTTTTATTGATAAGCATAAACAAAAAATTGTGATTGTGTCATTTCGTGGAATTGTTATTTCGCAATTATAAGGATTTTTAGAGCCTTAATTAATTATTTTGTCTTAATTATTTGCATTGCTTACATCTCGCTGATAACTTCATTTTGAAATAAACTACGGATAAGATTATTAGATGAAAAAAAATTATTTTTACGATAATGAGAAAAGTTAAAATTAACACATATTGTATTATGGTAAATATTGTTTAAAATAATAATTGTTTCTGAAGTTAAATTAATCAATGTAAGATTCATGTTTTCATTGCAATTATTTTTGTAACATTTTTATAAGTTCATTTAACAATTCCTTATTAAACTTTTTTGTAATCTGTCGAATTTTGACGGATGCCAAATCGTTGTACATATCAAAATGCATAACCATACACTGTGTAAATTTTATTTTATATTCTTACAGCATTGAGGTATAAAATTACAGTTGACTCATGTATTTACCAATAGAATTCTTTACTTAAAACTTCAACACTCTTTTAATGTAATAAACTAGGGGGCTCTGCCCCCTGCTCGCTACGCTCACCAACCCCCGTTCTGATTTCACAGCCTCTTAAAACCTGGTAATGTATCCTGTTTTAAAAAGATGATGATGATGATATCACGAACGGCGACTTTCTTCTGTAATCAGGTTGTAATGCTTTTTCTTTTAACTGGTTATAATGCTTTTTCATTTAATTCATCTTTTTTATTTTTAATATTCATGTGTAAACACAATTTTTATGACGTAATTTTCTTTATTTCCTGCTTTCAACACGTGATCATTTAATTATTATTTTAAACTTTCATTATTGTTTTTAATAGTCTTACGCAAATACATTTTTTATTTGAGATAAAACATAATCCTTTTCGCTTATTTAGAAATTGGCAACAATATAAAAAAATGACTTTGTCAATTAAAGATCTTTTTACTCGATTTTTAAGGATTTTTTTAGTTTTTATTGTCCGACCGTGATAATTTTTTTTAATTTCTGAAAGCTTGTTATATTTCGCGTCTGGTGGTTTGATTTTCTAGCTAGAAATAAAGTGGCTAGAAAAAAAGTGATAGCTCCTCAAAAAAGTCCCTACTAAAAATGCGATGAGAATAACCCGAAATATCTACGCAGAATTTGATTGGTCCATTTCTAAATCGTTTTTGGCTCAGTTTCAGATTACTGTTTTTTAATATAGAAGGATATGTTGAGTATTGTTGAGAGTTAATTATATATAGTAGTCTTATTTTATAATCTATGAAATTAGAGAAAAACAACTTCACTGTAAAAATCTTCTGAAGTTATTTTATACTAGCTGACATGCCCGGCGTTGCCCGGACCCGTGATAATAACCTTAAAAATACCTAAAATCAATGTTGAATGATTTTATATTTTTGAATGAACATCTATCCAATCGAACTGAAGGACAGTCGTTATAGTTATTGCCGATTTAATGTCGATTTAATTTCTGACGTTTTGATATATTAAACTTTTAAATCTGACAAAAAGTTCCCGAGAAAACCGAAATAATATAAAGCGCTCTCCCACCTTTTCTCTTTTAAACTCAAAATAATATACAGTATTGGCCTATTTATTAGTTCCATTTGAAACAAATTTACAAAACCTTGTTTCTAAGATGATTATATTAAAATTAAATAAAAATCATGCACTCGTGGCATCATAATATACTTTTATATTTTAACAGAATAGTAAGGCAGGCTACTATAATTTGCGACTCGTGCTGTAGGCCAGTATACGTCAGGACCACATGACCGTTATCATTATCTTTTTTACGCGTGAAGATTTCGCTATGGTATTCCATTGTGAAATTTATTTGTTAATTTTTGAAATTCAATATTTGAAAAACGGTATAACCATTAGATTTGAAATTTATATCAAGAAAAATTAATTTTTTTGCTTTTCTAACAAAGTTTGTCTAATAATTTTCTGACAAATACTTTTCGAGCTGTTAATTATCTCAGCAACTTCAAATGTTTCATTTTCCGAGATTAATCTGTAGCGACGATTATCGAAATCACAGTCGTCAGCAACGCATAGCTTTTTATTAAAGAGAATTTTTCAGCAACTTCAAATGTTTCATTTTCCGAGATTAATCTGTGGCAACGATTATCGAAAATCCCAGTCGTCAGCAACGCATAGCTTTTTATTAAAGAGGAATTTTCAGCAACTTCAAATGTTTCATTTTCCGAGATTAATCTGTGGCAACGATTATCGAAAATCCCAGTCGTCAGCAACGCATAGCTTTTTATTAAAGAGGATTTTTCAGCAACTTCAAATGTTTCATTTTCCGAGATTAATCTGTGGCAACGATTATCGAAAATCCCAGTCGTCAGCAACGCATAGCTTTTTATTAAAGAGAATGCAGAAAGTTGTGTATTATTAAGTATCTTTTCAAGAGTTCTTTTGATGTGCCCTTTGTACAAACTGAGTGCGGACGACGGGACCTAGGTCGATCTTTGCAGCTATTATTATTCAAATATCGATTTAGTTCTATATATAATTGGTATTATTAAAGCTTCGGCATTTTAATTGCTTAAGGATTTTACATGGAGAAAATCAACGATAAAGAGCTGTTTTAACCATCATACTTTTGTCTTAAATCTTTAAAATAATTCTATTTTTTTTCTTTATACAACAATCGTTAGCCCTAATAGAAAATTGCCAATCGCCCAAATAGAGAGAGAAATAGTTTTACTAAACGACTAAAACTAATTCTAATTTTTTGAAGCATAACACTATTTGTATTTTATATATAAACAGTATACTCCACTACATTGATTAGGATTTAGGATTAATTGAATTTCATTAATAAATTTTAATCTTTATTAACTGCTCTGTTTATCGAAGTATTGTTTGATTTAGTCAAACAGTCCATTTCCGCACAACAGTATGGAAAATAAAATTTCATTATTAAGTTTTAACCATATTCATTGCTTCTTTTATTACAGTATCGTTTTATTTTAACTAAACCACACATTTTCGCACAACCATATGGGAAGTAAAATTTTATTTTAATCTTTATTCACTGCTATTTTTATTACAGTAATATTTGATTTAGTCCAAACCACCTACTTTTCACAACACTATCGAAAGTAAAAATTCATTTTTATTTTTATTTACTGCTGCTATTATTAAAATATTGTCTTTTGATTTAGCCAAACCGCTCACTGCCGCACAACAGCATGGTAAATAAAATTTCATTTTCATCTTTATACACTACTTATTGAATTACAGTATCGTTTTGTTAAGCCAAACCGTCCATTTCCGTACAACAGTGTGGAAAATAAAATTTAATTTTCATCTTTATTTGATGCTACTTTCATTACAGTATCATTTGACTTAGCCAAACCTCCCATTTCCGCAGAACAGTATGGGAAGTAAAATTTCATTTTAATCTTTGTTCACTGCTCTTTTTCTTACAGTATTGTTTGATTTATAATTCCATAAATTATAATTCCATAAATTATAATTCCATAGTGTTATGAGACTACTTCGCACAACACTGTGGAAAGTAAAAATTTCTTTTGATCCTTATTTACTGCTGCTATTATTGCAATATTATCGTTTGATTTAGCCAAACCGCTCACTGCCGCACAACAGCATGATAAATAAAATATCATTTTCATCTTTATTCACTATTTTTTGAATTACAGTATCGTTTTGTTGCCAAACCGCCCATTTCTGTACAGCAGTGTGGAAAATAAAATTTCACTTTCATCTTTATTTGATGCTACTTTCATTACAGTATCGTTTGACTAAGCCAAACCGCCCATTTCCGCAGAACAGTATGGGAAGTAAAATTTCATTTTAATCTTTGTTCACTGCTCTTTTTCTTACAGTATTGTTTGATTTATAATTCCATAAATTATAATTCCATAAATTATAATTCCATAGTGTTATGAGACTACTTCGCACAACACTGTGGAAAGTAAAAATTTCTTTTGATCCTTATTTACTGCTGCTATTATTGCAATATTATCGTTTGATTTAGCCAAACCGCTCATTGCCGCACAACAGCATGATAAATAAAATATCATTTTCATCTTTATTCACTATTTTTTGAATTACAGTATCGTTTTGTTGCCAAACCGCCCATTTCTGTACAGCAGTGTGGAAAATAAAATTTCACTTTCATCTTTATTTGATGTTACTTTCATTACAGTATCGTTTGACTAAGCCAAACCGCCCATTTCCGCAGAACAGTATGGGAAGTAAAATTTCATTTTAATCTTTGTTCACTGCTCTTTTTCTTACAGTATTGTTTGATTTATAATTCCATAAATTATAATTCCATAAATTATAATTCCATAGTGTTATGAGACTACTTCGCACAACACTGTGGAAAGTAAAAATTTCTTTTGATCTTTATTTACTGCTGCTATTATTGCAATATTATCGTTTGATTTAGCCAAACCGCTCATTGCCGCACAACAGCATGATAAATAAAATATCATTTTCATCTTTATTCACTATTTTTTGAATTACAGTATCGTTTTGTTGTCAAACCGCCCATTTCTGTACAGCAGTGTGGAAAATAAAATTTCACTTTCATCTTTATTTGATGCTACTTTCATTACAGTATCGTTTGACTAAGCCAAACCGCCCATTTCCGCAGAACAGTATGGGAAGTAAAATTTCATTTTAATCTTTGTTCACTGCTCTTTTTCTTACAGTATTGTTTGATTTATAATTCCATAAATTATAATTCCATAAATTATAATTCCATAGTGTTATGAGACTACTTCGCACAACACTGTGGAAAGTAAAAATTTCTTTTGATCCTTATTTACTGCTGCTATTAATGCAATATTATCGTTTGATTTAGCCAAACCGTTCATTGCCGCACAACAGCATGATGAATAAAATATCATTTTCATCTTTATTCACTATTTTTTGAATTACAGTATCGTTTTGTTGCCAAACCGCCCATTTCTGTACAGCAGTGTGGAAAATAAAATTTCACTTTCATCTTTATTTGATGCTACTTTCATTACAGTATCGTTTGACTAAGCCAAACCGCCCATTTCCGCAGAACAGTATGGGAAGTAAAATTTCATTTTAATCTTTGTTCACTGCTCTTTTTATTACAGTATTGTTTGATTTATAATTCCATAAATTATAATTCCATAGTGTTATGCGACTACTTCACACAACACTATAGAAAGTAAAAATTTCTTTTGATCTTTATTTACTGCTGTTATTATTGCAATATTATCGTTTGATTTAGCCAAACCGCTCATTGCCGCACAACAGCATGATAAATAAAATATCATTTTCATCTTTATTCACTACTTTTCGAATTACAGTATCGTTTTGTTGCCAAACCGCCCATTTCTGTACAACAGTGTGGCAAATAAAATTTCACTTTCATCTTTATTTGATGCTACTTTCATTACAGTATCGTTTGACTAAGCCAAACCGCCCATTTCCGCAGAACAGTATGGGAAGTACATTTATATATAAACAGTATACTCCACTACATTGATTAGGATTTAGGATTAATTGAATTTCATTAATAAATTTTAATCTTTATTAACTGCTCTGTTTATCGAAGTATTGTTTGATTTAGTCAAACAGTCCATATCCGCACAACAGTATGGAAAATAAAATTTCATTATTAAGTTTTAACCATATTCATTGCTTCTTTTATTGCAGTATCGTTTTATTTTAACTAAACCACACATTTCCGCACAACCATATGGGAAGTAAAATTTCAGTTTAATCTTTATTCACTGCTCTTTTTATTACAGTAATGTTTGATTTAGTACAAACCACCTACTTCGCACAACACTATGGAAAGTAAAAATTCATTTTTATCTTTATTTACTGCTGCTATTATTACAGTATCATCGTTTGATTTAGCCAAACCTCTCATTGCCGCACAGCAGTATGAGAAATAAAATATAATTTTCATCTTTATTCACTATTTCTTGGATTACAGTATCGTTTTGTTAAGCCAAACCTCCAATTTCAGTACAACAGTGTGGAACATAAACTTTCATTTTCATCTTTATTTAATGCTACTTTCATTACAGTACCATTTAACTTAGCCAAACCATCCATTTCTGCACAATAGTATGAGAAGTAAAATTTCATTTTAATCTTTATTCACTGCTCTTTTTATTAAAGTATTGTTTAATTTAGCCAAACCGACTACTTCGCGCAACACTATGGAAAGTAAAAATTCCTTTTGTTCTTTATTTACTGCTGCTATTATTACAGTATTATCGTTTGATTTACCCAAACTGCTCATTGCCACGCAACAGCATGAGAAATAAAATATCATTATCATCGTTATTCACTACTTCATCGATTACAGTATCGTTTTCTTAAGCCAAAAGTTTCATTCCCGTACAATAGTGTGGAACATAAAATATCATTTTCATCTATATTCAATGCTACTTTCATTACAGTATCATTTGGAGAGGCCAAATGTTTGCACAAGAGTATGGAAAATAAAATTCCATTAATAAAATTTAATCTTTATTCACTGCCCTTTTTGTTACAGTATTGTTTGATTTAACCAACGACCTATTTACGCACATCGGTATAGAAAATAAAATTTATTTTTGATCTATATTCACTGCCCCTTTTATTACAGGATCATTTGATTTAGCCAAATGGCCCATTTCTGCATGACAGTAAGGAAAATAAAAGTTGATTAATAAGTTTTAATCTTTATTCACTTCTCCTTTTATTACAGTATTGTGTGATTTAGACAAAGAACCCATTTCCGCTTAATAGTATAGAAAACTTAATTTCATTAATACGTTTTAATCTTTATTCACCTCCCCTTTTTTCACAGTACTGTTTGATTTAACCAAACCGTTTGTTTCCGCACAATAGTATGGATAATAAAATTTCATTCTGATCTTCATTCGCTGCTCCTTTTACTAAAGTATCGTATCGTTTGATTTATCCAAATGACCCATTTTCGCTCAACAGTAACGGAAAAAAGGATTAATCCTTGGACTAACAAAAAAAAATAGCATAGAAAACTTACAGCCTAGGTCCATTGGACCCTTATGTAAAATATATTGAATTCCAAAATACACTAAATATTCTTTGATTTTGCAATGGACATATTTATTACACTGTTTTGCAAAACTTAAGCAACAAACACAAAATGCTAATTTCTAAACACGTGAGTACTCAAAAGGAAATTCTATAAAGAGCAAGTGTAGAAAAGAGGTACTACCCTAACTGCACGGCCAGTCGATGTGAAGTCCCCTTGACGTCACACATGGTTAGAAGTGTCACAATCGCTACGGTGAATCAAAATATGGGATATTTCATTGTCTCATTATTACTCTCCAATGATTGTTAACACAGAAAAGTCACTGTGACTGTCGCTTTGTGATGGGTCACCAGGTGAAATTTTTCTTGCATTTTGCACACAAAGATCGTGTATTTGAATCATTTTAGGGACAAACACGATACCTTGATTTTTTTTTCTTGGCTGTTCATAGGTATCTGTTATGAAGGACATCTGAAACCCGCGTTGGCACTTCGACACTGTCTTCATATCCGACTAATTCTTATGCAAGTTGAGTAACAAAATTTCGTCTTTTCTTCAATTTCTGATCACATTCAGCGTTCAGTGACAACCATATTATCTATGTATTCATAGCACTAACATCTATCATATTGTAAAATGCAATCAAAGGCCACCTGTGCGTGTCATACATTTCACACTATAAGTTCTCACCATTTTGTCCATTGTATCTACACTGCTTTTCGTTTTATTGTAGTCTAGAATAATTTGTGGCCTAATTTCAAGCTAGTATAAACATCATAAGTATTATGCATAGGACTAATCAAAGTAACAACTTTTCCTTTTTTAAAACAGTAAGAGACAATGGATGCTTTTTCTTGTAATCCGAATAATGTCGAATACACAGTACGATTTTTTAGATTTTTGAACGAAACAAATAATTCCGGTTTATTTTTTTTTGAATTGTTCCAATAAGCGATAGCATTTTTGAAGCAATGTGCATTGTTAATTTATATGATGTAAAATGTTATCGCATGTGATATTACGACCATAAATTTTCAATTTTCTTTGTCAATCTTTTAACTACATTTTCACCTTGGTGTTATTCTCTTTTGTCCTGTTTGCCTGTATATGCGTCAAATTTCCAAGCATACCATGTTATGCTGTCACAAATTACCCAAAATTTCAAACCATACTTTCCAAGTTTAGATGGCATATATTGATGATATTCTCTTTTGTCCTGTTTGCCTGTATATACTTCCAATTTTCAAGCATACGATGTTATGCTGTCACAAATTACCCAAAATTTCAAATCATAGTTTCCAGGTTTAGATGGTATATATTGCCAGAATGGTCATATTCCGCGAAAAGCAACCAATTGCTCATCGACTGTCATAGACCAATTAGGAAAATAAAAATCCTGTGTTACACAACTCAAAGCATTTCCTTATTGGCTCTACTTTATCAATTTATCTTCTTTTACGCCTTTCAGTAGCATTATCAAATCTTATAGCACGTATAATCTGTCTTAAAAGTTTAAGCACTCTGCAAATATGGTTTAAAATAATTGAAGAAGAAAATATTGTATGCTAATTTACAATAAATACTTGACATTTAATCAAAATAAAATAAAATAAGCCATTTTGGGTGGTTAAAATAAAAAATATATTTATTTTTATTTAAATTTTCTTTTTTCTTGAAGAAACGCTGTCTCAAAAGTTTAAGCACTTTATGCAACCATTTTTTGAAACACGGGATTGGCCGTGTTTAATGACGTTGTATGGTATCATATTGCACTTTTATAAAAATATAAATGGTGGAGAAATTATTTCCTCTCGTTTTAAAAATGCCGAAGGGTAAAGAATTCACAAAATGTGAGATTTTGAAAGGTTTAAATTGAAATCGCAAAATAAAACTGTTTCAGAAATTGCAAAAGTTTAAATAGATCAAAACGAGGTATATATCAAGTACTCTCTAGAAATGATAATTGTAAGCGGAAACCAAGATGTGGACGACCACGTATGACGTCTGTTCAGACTGATCGGAGAATGCGGAGATTAGTATCTAGACAAAATATGTCCATACGGCAAATTAAAAATAATCTCAGTGTACAGGTGTCCAAAGACACTGTACATAGACGTATTAAAGAGTGTGATTACGTCATACTAAAGAAAATGGCTCGCAAACCGTCTCTCAAATTACATCACAAACAGGCAAGAATGAACTGGGCTAAGAAACACATGCCCTACGGGGACAAATGGGTTACTGTTTTATTCCGAGATCAGAAAAAGTGGAACTTAGATGGCCCTGATGGTTGGAACGTGTATTGGCATGATTTACGAAAGGAACCAAGGGCATTTTTCAGCATGCAGCAAGGCGGTAAATCTGTTATGGTTTGAGGGGCATTTGGATTCAATGGCCAGACCTCTCTGGCTTTTCTAAAAGGAAGACAAGATTCAAAAAAGTATCAAGAGATGCTAAACCAACATTTGCTTCCATTCGGGGACATTGTTTTGGGTCCTGAATGGACTTTTCAACAAGAAAATGCCTCAATCCACGTATCACATTCTACAAAACTTTGGCTTTCTCAGAAAAATTTTTAAGTTCTTGACTGGCTATCTTTAAATTCAAACTTAAACCCGATTGAGAATATTTGGGATATTTTAACCCGCCAGGTTTACGGCAATGGAAAGAAGTATGACTCTATTGAAGAACTCCAAGAGGCTATTGAGAAAGCATGGTACTCTTTGCCACCAGAAACCCAACAAAATCTAATAATTTCTATGGACGCATGTATATTTGAACTAATCCGAAATTACGGAAAAATAATTTTTGAAAGTAAAAGTTCTGTAAAAATCAAAATCTGGTTGTTTTTGACATTGTGCATAAACTTTTGAGACAATTTTTTAAACATTTTTTTAATTATATTTTTTACAATTATGTAATTTATTTTTTTCCACTTTTGATATCATTTATTTAAATAATGTTGCGAAATCTGCAAATAAAAATATTTTATTCATTCTAACTTTTTATAATTCTTTGAAAATCGACATTTTATGCTTGTGCTTAAACTTTTGAGACAGACCTTAATATACTTGTGAATCTATTGCGACTCATAATATCACGAAAGATCTGTCTTCCATTTTTCATGTTCCAAAGTTTGCATACTTCTTCATTTTTTTATTTATAAACTTCAATAAGTAATAAAAGTCTAATGATTATTTTTAATTCGTAATATCTATCGGTTGCCACTCATTACCAAATACTCAGTTGCCTTCAGTATTTGTCCATTTTATTATGATCTCTAAAAATTTTTTACGAAAGTAGAGATAAAATGAATATGAAATTGATTCTACTTCACGATTTGCATATCTTGTAGGTCCTGATGTTTCACGTAAAATATTAACTGTAGCACATCTTCCTTGTGGACTGGCAATTTGATTCTTATACCATGTAAGGCTGTTATTTCTTGAAACAAAATAATTATGTGATGTACTTGTGCATGCTAAGTTTTCTTCAGTACAATCATTATCGGATTCTGAATAATAATCTGAACATTCATTACATATTTCAACATTATCTATTTCACCTTCATCAGACGAAGTATTTTCATCATCATCTGTTTCGTATTCTATATCGTCCAGATTTTCCAGATTTTTTTTTTTCTTGTGCCAATTTTTTTTCTATACATCTTCAATTCAGTCTTACGTACAAACAATAGAAGCACAGTAAAAAAGAAAATGATAAAAATTTGTACTAGAAAAATCACGTAGAATCTGCACCAATGTTTTCAAATGTCAAGTCTTCGTTACAGAGAAAAACTAAAAAACAAATATAGTCTACACACTAACTGTGGTTGCTGATAAATGACCAGAAAAACAGATGCTACACCTTACAGATGATTATCTTGATCAATCCAGAAAGTTCTAGAGACCTTTAAAATTGGCGACAAAAATATCGTTAAGTTAGCGATAAATAACCAATTCTTGTATCCCTGCCCAATCATAAATTATAGAAACCCTATTAAAAAGACTTAGAAGATTGATTATGACTGTTCCAATGGGTGAGTCCGTTGGTTCTGCGATGTAAGAAATGAAACTAATTAAAAATTAGAAAAAAAATTCAAACATAATTTTAATCGCAAATGCATATAAAAAGAGTAGAACATTCCAGGAAAAATCGAATATTTACAGAATTTTCAGTCTTCTTTTCCGTGAAAAAAACTTTTTTGAATGTAACTGTCGGGTCCATTAAACCCGACTCGTAAGCAGAGGGTTGATAAATTTTAATCTTTATTCACTTCACCTTGTACTACTGTATTGTTTGATTTAGTCAAAGCGCCTATTATCGTACAATACTATGGAAAATAAAATTTCAATTTGATCTTTATTCAATGCCCCTTTTATTGCAGTATCATTTTATTAAGCCAAATGGCACATTTCTGCGCAACAGTATTGAAAATAAAATTTCATTAATAAGTTTTCATTCACTGACCCTTTTGTTCGCAATTATATAAATACGTAGCACTTATACTCGCCGTCTGGTCTGTCCGTCTGTCCGCATATAGCAACGCAAAAACTACCCAACCGAATGGTTTGAAATTTAATATATATAATCAGTGCAGAATTTTATCGAGTCATTTAAAATCTTATGAAAATCGAATCACAACTTAAAAAGGTATTAATAAACGTTTTCTTCATTCTGTTAAATCCTATCATACGTAATTAATTCAATGATATCCCATGATAGGTAACGATTCTAGGTTGTCATGGTGATTACGTCATATTTAAGATGGAGTCCTATTATTTCCATATTTGAATTTAAAAACCGAATTTGTATACTAAAATTGTTTACGTATAGCAATCATATAATCAACCGACAGTTTTTTGTATAGATGTTTCCGGAAATATATGAAATTATTAAATGGAAAAAGAGTCTAAATATGGATTTCAAGTTCTGAAATTTTCAATGCCAGGCTTAAGTTTTCCATTGGAATTTTCAGTAAATGTCATCAAAAGATAAAATGATACCAACTTAAAATGTACTTATTTTATTACGGAAACTAATCATATAATAATAACAGACGATATAATTCACTTCACTGAAATAATAACAGTATGAACGCACCTCATTTGTCACGTTTGACGTACAATTTCCAACTTGTTACAGTATCGTTTGATTTAACCAAACCACCTACTTACGCACAACTGTATGGAAAATAAAATTTCTATTTTGATCTTCATTCACTGCTCCTTTTATTATCGTTTGATTTAGCCAATTTGCCCATTTTTTTCTCAACAGTAAGTAAAATAACATTCGATTAATAAGTTTTTATCTTCATGCACGTCCCCTTTTATTACAATATTGTGTTATTTAACGAAACAGACTATTTCCGCACAACAGTATGGAAAATAAAATTTCATTAATGAGTTTAAATCTTTATTCACTTCCCCTTACAGTATTGTTTGACTTAATCAATCAGCCTATTTTCGCAGAACAATATGGAAGCTAAAATTTCATTTTCCTCTTTATTCAATGCCCCTTTTATTACAGTATCGTTTAAGCTTTAATTTTTGTTCACTGCATATTTTATTACAATATTGTGGTATTTGGCCAAACAGCCTATTTCAGCTCAACAGTATAGAAAATAAAATTAATTTAATAAGTTTTAATCTTTATTCATTGTCCCTTATATTACACTAGTTTACAAAATTAAACTTTTTGTCTGTTGCCGTGAAATCTGTGGTTGATAATGGTCACTTGTTTTTGTCAAATCTAACCGGAAAACTTTTTGAGCAGCTCGAATTACTTTGTTTTTTATTTTTATCATTTAAGCATATATATTAATCAATAACAGGCGTATTTTACTGCGTTAAGATTAGTTTCTCAAGTTTTTGCGTCATGAGTAGTTCAAGGAGACGTTGTTTAAACAATCCAGATCATTTTTTCTATATATGCGGAGAATATGTGTTTAACAATTGTAGAAAAGGTATATCAGAGTTGGTGAAAAATACCTATTTTGAGTATTTTGGGATGATCTTGGATAAAAATGAAAAGTGTTGGGCTCCCAATTGTGTTTGTAAATCGTGTGTGGATTATTTAAGATTATGGAAAAGTGGTAAAAGAAGTGCCTTTAAATTTGGAACACCGACTATTTGGCGAGAACCACGAAATCATCTCGAAGACTGTTATTTTTGTAGCGTGAACGTAAACGGTTTAAACACTAAAAATCGAGCTAAATGGCAGTACCCAAGTACTAGTTGTGTTCAACGTCCAGTGCAGCGTTCACCTGACTCTTCAGAGCCTAAAAATATATCTGAACCATCAGAACAAGACATTGAAGGACCAAGCTCATCACAAAATGATGCTGATTTTGAAGGTATGTCAAATGAGACAAAATGCTTTTCCCAAAATGAGTTCGATGATCTTGTAAGAGATTTAAATCTTTCTAAACAAGCTTCAGAATTGTTAGCATCAAGACTAAAAGAAAAATATTTGCTTTCCTCAAATACTAAAATAAGTTTTTATCGTGAAAGAGATACAGAATTACTGCGTTATTTTTCAGGAGAAAACGGTATTACCTTTTGTTCAGATATCAAAAACTTGTTGATAAAAATGGGCTTGAAACAATACGAACCAAACGACTGGAGTTTATTCATTGACAGCTCGAAACGTAGCCTAAAATTTATTCTATTACATAATGGAAATAAATAAACTGGGGTACCTATTGCCCACAGTACAAAGTTAAAGGAAGAATATTATAACATTTCGCTAGTCTTGAACAAAATAGAATACAATGACCGTAAGTGGCAAATTTGTGTCGATTTAAAAATGATCAACATTCTTCTCGGTCAACAAAGTGGTTACACCAAGTTTCCCTGTTGTATATGTCTTTGGGACAGTAGAGCTAAACAAGAGCATTGGGTATGAAAAAACTGTCTCTTGAGAGAAAATATGGAGCCTGGAAAGCACAATATAGTCCACAATTCATTAGTAGCTCGTGACAAAATTATCCTTCCACAATTGCATATAAAACCGGGCATCATGAAACAGTTTGTAAAATCACTAGATAAAGACGGGAACTGCTTTTCTTACATTTGCCAAAAATTTCCTCAGCTTACTATGGAAAAGTATTTACGGTATTTTTGATGGCCCCCAAATCAGACAACTTACGAAAGATACTCAATTTAGAAATTCTATGACTGAGTTAGAACTAATGGCTTGGACAGCTTTTGTCTCTGTGATGCAGAATTTTCTCGGAAATAAAAAATCTGAAAATTATATTGAACTTGTAGAAGACCTTCTGCTACAATTAAAAAATATGGGGTGCAATATGAGCATAAAACTCCACTTCCTCCATAATCACTTGGACAGGTTTCCGGAAAATTTAGGAGATATGAGCGAAGAGCAGGGAGAGCGCATGCATCAGAATTTACGCGTCATGGAAGAGCGCTATCAGGGTTTCTGGGATACGAATATGATGTCTGACTATTGTTGGTCTCTGATACGTCATTTTCCCAAGTCTACACATCGGAGAAGAGCTTTAAAACGAAGTTTTTTAGAACGCAATGATTAATTTTTTTTTTTTTTGTAAAATTTTTCTTAGTAAATACATGTTTTTTTTCCGTTTAATACCTACATAGCTGAAACTCAGAAACTAGAGCTGATTAAAATATTCTAATTATATTTTTGAAAATAGCATATCATATGTAGTCAGCAACAGATAAAAATTTTTCGGCAACAGATATACTGTAAACTAGATTTATAGTATTGTTTGATTTAGGGAAATTACCAATTTTTGCACAACAGTATGGAAAATAAAATTTCATTAATAAGTTTTAATCTTCATTCATCGTCACTTTTAGTACAGTATCATTTGATTTAACCAAACCGGCGATTTCCCCACAACATTACGGAAAACAGAATTTCATTTTGACCTCCATTCACTAATCCTTTTATTAAAATATCGTGTGACATAACTAACTGACTCATTTCCACTCAGCAGTATAAAGAAAATAAAATTTCATTAATAAGTTTTAACCTCTATTCACCGTCACTTATATTACAGTATCATTTGATTTAACAAACCGCCGATTTCCCCACAACAGTACGGAAAACAAAATTTCATTTTGACCTCCATTCACTGATCCTTTTATTAAAATATCGTGTGACATAACCATCTGACTCATTTCCACTCAGAAGTATAAATAAAATAAAATTTCATTAATAAGTTTTAGCCTCTATTCACCGTCACTTATATTACAGTATCATTTGATTTAACCAAACCGCCGATTTCCCCACAACAGTACGGAAAACAAAATTTCATCTTGACCTCGATTCACTGATTCCTTTTATTAAAATATCGTGTTACATAACCAACTGACTCATTTCCACTCAGTAGTATAAGGAAAATAAAATTTTATTAATAAGTTTTAACCTCTATTCACCGTCACTTATATTACAGTATCATTTGATTTAACCAAACCGCCGATTTCCCCACAACAGTACGGAAAACAAAATTTCATCTTGACCTCGATTCACTGATTCCTTTTATTAAAATATCGTGTTACATAACCAACTGACTCATTTCCACTCAGTAGTATAAGGAAAATAAAATTTTATTAATAAGTTTTAGCCTCTATTCACCGTCACTTATATTACAGTATCATTTGATTTAACCAAACCGCCGATTTCCCCACAACAGTACGGAAAACAAAATTTCATCTTGACCTCGATTCACTGATTCATTTTATTAAAATATCGTGTTACATAACCAACTGACTCATTTCCACTCAGTAGTATAAGGAAAATAAAATTTTATTAATAAGTTTTAACCTCTATTCATCGTCACTTTTATTACATTATCATTTGATTTAACCAAACCGCCGATTTCCCCACAACAGTACGGAAAATAAAATTTCAGTTTTAATCTTCATTCACTGATCTTTTTGTTAAAGTATCGTTTGATTTATCCAAATGGCCCCTTTCAGCTCAACAATAAGGAAAATTAAATTTGATTAAGAAGTCTTAATCTTTATTCAATTTTCCTTTTATTACAGTATTGTGCTATTTAGCCAAATATCTTATTTCCACACAACAGTATGAAAAATAAAATATCAGTTACATCTTTATCCAATGCCCATTTTATTACAGTATCGTTTGATTTAGCCAAATGGCCCATTTCTGCACAATAGTATAACAAATAAAATTTTATTAATAAATTGTAATCCTTATTCATCACCCATCTTATTAAGTATTGCTTAATTTAACCAAACCACTTATTTCCACACAATAGTATGGAAAATAAAATTAAAATTTGATTCAAGTAAATTTGATCAAGTAAAATTTGATTAATGAGTTTAATCTTTCTTCATTTCCCCTTTTATTACAGTATTGTGTGATTTAGCCAAACAGCCTATTTTCGCACAACAGTGTGGAAAATGGAATTTCATTAATGAGTATTAATATTTATTCGCTGCTGCTTTTATTACAGTATGGTTTGATTTTGCCAAAGCGCCTATTTCTGCACACCAGTACGGAAAATGAATTTTCATTTTGATCTTAACTCACTGCTCCTTATATTACAGCATCGTTTGATTTAGGTAATTGACCTATTTCCGCACAACAGTATGAAAAATAAAATTTCTTATAAAACTATATGCTTATACTTTATTGTTGTCTGTTGTTATTAGGAAATATGCATTTTTAGGTAGCTTTTAATACAAAAAGCTACCTATTGCAGCCGTTCGGAGGAAAGCAATTCCAAAAAATTTTGGTATATTTTCACCGATCGTGAACCCCAGATCCACAACCCACCCTCCGTTCAAATGTTGATTTATATATATCCATACACACACACACACACACACACACACACACACACACACACACACACACACATATATATATATATATATATATATGACATATATATATGACATATGTCGTGCTGTAACTCTCTTATTTATGAACCAATTTGCGTGCAACTGAGTATGTGTATAGGACACACCAAGGTCTCGACCGAGTTCGTTGGTCAGCTTCATCCGCTATCTTGCTTCAAATTGTCGGACAGTTAAAAATTTTTAATTTTTTAAAAATCAAAAACATGTACAAAAAAATTTTAAATTGTACAAATTGTTTCTGTTAAGTGTTAGAACGTGATACAAGGATTCTGGAAAATTTTTTCTTTCTGCTTTATCTTAAAAAATGGCATTGATATGGCAGTTTGAAATTCTAGGTTGGCTGAGATTTTTAAACAATCTGATTTTTGTTATGCTGTAACTATCATGCTGAAATGCGCATTCAAATTCAGTATTAATGAAAAGTGGATGGAATCTTATATAATCGGGTACCAAGCAATTTAGCTTCGGGTGTTTGAGTAAAATAAGTTCAATTATTAAAGACATGGACTATGAAAGCTACCTTTTCCTCCCGGTACAGGCCGGAAGGACTTTTTAAAAATTGTATTTAAACAAGTGCTTCATCCTTTCCAACGCGAACCACTCTGTTCTGCAGACAAGATAATCTCAGAATATTTCTATTTTACAACATGATAAAATCTAAAATAATGTCTAAAAATCTTTTAAATGTTGATGTAAAAGTCCAGACATAATTTTTAAGCTTTTCCCACATATGACTAATTCTCCAAATAGCCATTGATATGTCTAGAATGAACTTAGAATGGTGTCTCAGTATATGTCTAAGTGTCTGCAGATATATTCCCCATATTTATTTTTTTATACTCTTTAATGCGCTTTTCTTGTCTGAATTATTATTTATATATATATGACGATTATTAATTCAATCCCATCGTTCATAAGTGTAAAAATGGACATAAACGGAGACCTTTATATTATTAAGCCTTCTGAAAAATAAATTAAACGTATAAGTAGGGCATTTTTTAATACAAAATATGTGAAAGAAGATTAAGCTGGCAAAAGTAAAAAAGATTCCAGATCAGTGGAGTATTAATGAATCTTATTTCAATGCTAATTTTTATAAATATTATTCTTTAAATCTGGCTGTTATCAAATTGATATTTAAATATTACAGGCAAGTAATATTAATCATAGACAAAAGCATGCGAAAGGTTTCTTAAACTGTAATGTAGAATTACTCACTCTCATAACACATAAAATAACTGACACTTTTTGAGTTAATAAAAGATTATATTAAAAGAGTAGAAGATGCTATATACAAAATAGCTTTATGCAAGAGAATGATGATTGTCGTCTTTTAAATTAACAACATATCATCTTATAAATCCGCCGCAAACAGATTCGTTTAATTCGTCTTAAGTCGAACACAAACAACGTTCGTCTTTTCTCTGCTGCGTCCCGCTGACAACTCACTGCTAGACCGCTTATAGTGGTTTCTTTTCTCCTTGCATACCTCAAATACATTTAACAGCGCTCCGTGTGATGTCAGACATGGCGTTCGCTACCATGATATCTGATTGGTTAAGGTCGCTCGCTTGCTAAAGAGAATGAAACCGTAAATCCCACAACTCGGTCTTTCTTGACAATTTGGCTGAGGCTGACCTCAACCAATTGAGTTGACTATTTCAACTGTCAACCGGTGGGAGCAACTGTATCACATAAAAAGACAAAAAAAAAAAGAGTACAACATACAAAGTTCTTGGTTTATTTAAAAACATAATTCAACACACTTCAGGGAGATTCTAATGCTGAACAGTGGAGCAGCTTGAGGGGCTTCCTAGTTGCTGTCAACTACGCCCAGTCTATTGATGAGATGTCTTATTATATTGTGAGCCATTGGGTAAGGTAAAACTGTATTTTAAAACTACTATAGAAGAAAAGAATGATTTAACATATAAGAAGTTAATAAAAGTATAAGTTAAAGTTAATATTTAAATTAAAAAGTAAGTAAAAAAAAAAAGAAAGAAGTTAAAATTAGGATTAAAATATAAATGGGTGAATATAAAGATTAAAAATGATAAGGGATTGACTGAAAGTATAGCTGTAGTTACTGAAACTACTAAAAAAGTTTAATAAAGAAAGACGTGAAAAAATTGTTAGCACTAGTTCAGTAATAATTCACCATGGCAGAAAGCAAAAGCGAACCTATCTTATTTCTCAAAACACCAAAATCTTCTAAAACATCGTCAAAATAATCAGTTTTTTTAACTACGTCTGGAACAGTCGTCAAATGCTCAGTCAAATGCTCAACTTAAACAAAAACAAAGTTGGTCAAAGAGTCACCAAATTCGTTGAACAAAAAACAAAGTTCGTCGGACAGTCAAGGGTTATATATTAACAGTTTGTCTTTCAAAAAGCACATCCGTCATAATGACAATTCAAGTCATTAAACATTATCACAAGATCTTTGATCTTCATTTTTTTTTCTTTGCCTCTTTTCTTTTTATTCGTCTTACTGATTTTCTTCTATGTTATTCTTCTCTCTTCTTTCATCATAATTCATAATCATAACTGAATAAAATTTTATAATTTCTCCGGAATATAACGTCTTAAAATTCAAGGGATTTCTCAGGATCGACATCATACTTGTCAAAATCGGTCAAATTGTTATCTTTTGAAATATCGGTGTCATTTTTGGTCATTTAAGTCAAATTTACTTCTACTTTTTTTTCAGGTTAGAATTTCTATCATCAGACTTCTTTTTAGCAAACTTTTGTTTGCGTTTCTTAATTTCAAAATCTTCGTAATAATGTATATCTGATTCATCTTCAAATTCATCTGATGGCTTATAAACAGATTTATTTTTAGGAACATTACTGATCAATTTGCTATTACATGACATTATTTCAATTTTTCTCAGATGTTCATATCTTATTCGTAAATCGGCTTGTTCTCAATTTTGGGGAAACAAGTCATTTTTTCTTTATTTTCCAAATTTGAGAAATCCGAATCAGTCTTTATTGTTTTATAATTTTTTGCTTTGGTTAACTTGGTTCTTAATTTTAATAAATTCTTACTTTAGATTTTCAAAATCTTCTTGGGAATTATCTAATTTTCTTTGAACACTTCTTTTGGAATTTTTTATTCTAGAATTCTCGTCTTCGGATTCTTTTAACTGCTTTCCTAATTATTTAGAACGGTTATTGGCTTTCTCTAAACGTTTTCTATATAGTTCTGAACATTTGCTTTGTACACCTAATTCAGATTTTATGTTTTGCAAGCAGCTCTAATTTTCTGTGTGATTTGGCGATGTTTTACCTTTCTGTTACTTCTTGTTCTAATTTTATTTCCATATCATACAATTTAGATTCAAAAGATGTTATCGCGATTCTTGATTATGTTTTTTCCGACAAAAATTATTCTTTTATTTCGATTACTTCTGTTTCTAACATTTTATATTTTATTTCAGCTTCTTTAAATTGGGAAAATAATTAAATTTTCATTTTCTAAGCGTAATTCTTTAATTTATGTGCTGGAATATTTAAATGCGTTAAATGGGAAATTTTTGCTCTTGTTTAGAACTCGCGAGGAACTATTTTGGAATGTGGAAAAATAAGGGTTAATTTTAGAATTTACAGTCATGTCACTTTCATTAATAACATTAACAAAGGAATTTTTAGAATCATTTTGATATTTATTAATTTTTACATCATTACCAGAAATAGAAGTACCTTGATTTATTACGTCAGTACCAATAATAATATCAAAATCAAAAGAATCATCATTAATCACAAAACCAGAGGTTTGAAATTTAGAGTCATCCATTTCGATTTCTGCTAGAAAGAAACCATATGGTCTGTATGATTTTTTTGCATAAACCAGTCAAACACATATCTGTTCATATTTAATACTTTGAATTTTTCCAGAGAAAATTTCTCACGCCTTGCATTCATAATATTCACATTTTAATTGCTTAATAGGCGTATAGCCAACATAGTGAAAAAGTACCCAAGCCGGTACTCGAACCCGGGTCATCAGATTAGCGCACTGACGTTCTACCAACTGAACCACTTGGGAATGATACTCGGCCTGGAATCCTATACGCCTATTAAGTAATTAAAATTTAAATATGAATACAAGGCCTGAGAAATTTTCTCTGGAAAAATTTCCAAGTATTAAATATGAATTTATTTCAATTGTCGATGCTGGATTTTCTTTGATTTCGTGTTTTCCCCAGGGTTGGCGGCTCCCGGAAAATATTCCATCTTGTGCTGTGTTTGTAGCCTTGCCAACATGTTATAGTGAAAAAGTTCCAGGCTGAGTGTCGTTCCCAAGTGGTTCAGTTGGTAGAACGTCAGTGCGCTAATCTGATGACCCGGGTTCGAGTCCCGGCTTGGGTACTTTTTCACTATGTTGGCTATACGCCTATTAAACAATTAAAATTTGAATAACACATATCTGTTGTTTCTAATTTTACATAAATGTTAATTTTATTATAATTACTTCTCTTTAAAAGTGTTCGCTGGTTACCTGTATCAACTAATGAAATTTAATTTAATGAATTCAGCTTGACTTCCTTAAGAATTAAATTTTGAGAACAGTTTACAATATTTAATTGAGAATGATCATTAAAAAATTGTACATATTTTCTTTACTACGCTCAAATGATTTGTGGCCAAATATATTACAAGCAAAACAAAGGGAATTTTTATCTTTTTTTCTACAATTAATACTTTTATGATTTTTATCGCCAGAATTGTAACATCGAAAAACAGAATTTACAGATTTAGTTTTGTTCTTAAATTCTACTTCCGGTTTAATTTTCGGTCTAGCGTCAATTTCTGGTTTTAGATTCTCATAACCAGATCTTAATTTCTTATAAATTTCAAGCTTTTGCTTAAATTCATTAATATCAGAACAACTATAAAAATGATTTTTTGAAAACAGGACTTTTTATCCATTTATTACATTCTAAATTAATGCAGAATCTTTAATATTACCACGAGAACATAACTGCTTCATATTTAAATAATATTCATCTAGTGTTTCATTATCCCATATTTTTCTTTTAGATAACAATTGATGTTGTTCTGCCGAATTACATGTTGGGACAAATATAGAAATTCGTAATGATCTTAACTTATGCCAATAATGCAATTTACTTTACCTTCGGATTAATATTTTAGCTTTTCCTGTCATACAGCGTTTTGCCAAAATTAATTTATTTAAATTAAACAGAAAAATAACATCTTCAAAATCGTTAATCCATTTTTCGACATTTTGATATTGACTACCATTGAATGCAGCAATCATGTTCTCGATAGCAGTTATAGTACTCCAAGGTTTCTAAACAGAATCAGGAATCAGAACGCTAGTGATGTGTTCCTTATTTGGAAACACATATGCGTGCGAAAAACTTCTTTGGTAGGATGAACCCATATTAAATCCCAACTGAGATCTAAAATTACAGCTGAACTTCTACAACACGCCCTGTGCTTAGCAATGACACCAGATGAAATATATTTGGACACACTTTGTTCTACTAAACAATGTCAAGGGTCTAATTAATATTTTTTTCCTTTATTTTATTTTCTTCGCATGTTATAAGGTAAGTCCAATTACTAAATTCAAATATTTTTATATAAATTTACAATAATGTACGTAGCAGCACGCATGGTGCGAAAATCTTGTTTTTTTTCGACCGATCATCGATGCTTTATTAGTGATTATTGATCATTGAAGTGCCTATAAGAATGGCGTTTTGTGTCAGAGTACTATTTCCCTACACCACTTTTGTTGTGGCACTGAATGATAACCAAAAGTCAATACTGTTGTGGTTCTTACATCCACTGCCATATTTTAATTTAATTTAAGAAATATTTTATTAGTCCTTATTCATTTAATTTTAAAATTCACATTCAAAATTATTTTATTTCTTTCCTTTTTAAAACTTCCCCTGTAAACTTTTCTTTATTTCATAACATTTCGCTTTTTAAAATTGATAGTAATCTTTTTTGTTACCTGTGCACTTCCGGAATTGGATTTTACTGGAAGCTTCGATATCATTCTTTGCCTATGCTCACTTCCTGTTCTAAGCTCCGCCCCTCGCCAATCAGATTCAAATATTTTTAATACGTATTTTTTTTATCTCTGCCGATTGGCGTTTTTCAATTTTTGGCACCCCCTCCCCTCGGTGCCCTGTCAGCGCGGATGCTGCACGCTTTCGACACTCACACAGAGATGTTGGCTGCTAGAGTGTTACGTGATGACTTGCCTGGCTGTAAACAAACGTTATGCGTCTAAAGCTACGATATGAAAAAATATTTCTTTTTTAAAAGAAATTATGCTGAATTTGACCTCCTTATTAGTTTACTCTGAGTACGGCAACAATAAAAATCTTCTCCACCAACGTAAAAAAAGACGGTTGTGTGTGATGGTAGCTCACTGGAACCTGGCATATATGGCGAAAATGGCTTATTGTCATTCGAGTGGTGATACCTTTTTTTGTTCTACAAATTGCTTGATAAAGTCGTATGTTTTTGTTTTTTTTAAATCAACATATCCGAGTTTCCCAAGAGAAAAAATGTCATTAATTTCTTTATGATGGTGTTCATTTAAAACGTCAGTTGTGTACTTATAATTTAAGAAATAGAGGTGAATCTATAAAGAAGAGATTCCCCTCAGAGATACTCCTTTTTCAAGATTCTTTATAAATAAAGATTAATATTGAAGCTGCAATTTTCAGTGCAAGTTCTTTTAATCACGTCTCTCACTTGTGTTCCTTTTTAGGTTGATGCAGGTAATATTTTAATTTTATCTTTATTGTTCTTGATTATAAATTTGCATGAATAATTTATTCAACAAATCTTTGTTTTAATAATTAATGTCATGTCGAAGTGGTCTTTTGCGGCCATAACAATACTGTACCCACTATATTCTTTTGATCACAAGCCCAAATATATATTATTTGGAATATTAACAAGATTCCACTGTATGAAAAAAGAGAACTATCATCCAACCACCACAGTTCTCTCTTTGGTGCGTGCGCCGTTGGAAACCTTAACGACATGACAATTGTTAAATTATATTTTGTTATATTATAAAATTTGATTTTAAAAAAATTGCATTCTTATTGAAATATTTGATTAGTGGAATATGTGATATATTTGATAAGTGGCTTACTTAAGTATTTTAAAGTGTTTGGATTTAAAATAATTGTGCCAGATAATTGCATTGTGTGTTTTATTTACTTTTGACAGGTCATTTTAGTAATGTTTAATGCATATTTTTTGAAAAATTTTTATGAGGAAAATACAATTTTATTCTAAGAATTTTGGACTTATAATAGGGTTTTGTTTTGAAAACAAAACGTTTTCATATGATTCTACATAATCCATGGTGTTCTTTTATGCAATATTTACATTTTATTACTAAAAAAATGGCTGTTTATGTTGTTATTTACAAAAAAAGATGAGTTTAGAAAAATAATTTTCTTACTTATAAGTGAATGATTAATTTCGATTTATACCATTTTGTTTGGATAATATTTTGAGAACTATTGCATTCTTAAAAATTATTCTGGTGATTTGACATTATTTTAAAAGGTGATTTCATATGAAAATTAATTTTTGTTTAACTTCGGTTGATTCATAAAGCACATTATTTTGAAATTTATTAAGAATTATTCTCAAATTTGTCACCATGCTTCCGAAAGCAAAGTTAAACCTTTCCATTCAACCTTTTGATGGGAATCCTCAGACTGTCGAATTTTTCTTCGATCAGTTATCAGATATGCAGGAATTGTATAATTACTCAGAGAAAGAAATTTTTGCACTTTTCAAGTCAAAGTTACAGGGTAGTGCATTATATTTCTTTCTTGAAACACAGTTTCAATTTAAAAACTCTAACTTACAAAGCATTCGAAATGATTTTATTAACTATTTTCTGCCAAATAAAAAAACTCATACTCTCAAATCTCTTCAAAATTTAAAATTGGATTCGAATGAGTCTATAAAAAATTTTTCATATCGCCTGACTAAACAGCTTCGACTTGTGTATCCTACGTTAGCACCAGATGCTCTAGAAGCTTTAAAATTTACGCATTTTCTTCAAGCTTTGCCTAAACAAATAAAACGAAAAATTCAAGAAGAAAATATTTCCACTTTTGAGTTAGCTCTTGAACGAGCACAATTTTTACAGAATATATATGATTCACCACCTCTTCAAAAATCTAATCTTCAACACTATGACCAAGTTTACAGTCTGAATAATGAAAATAGTGGTGAAAATTCTAAACTTTCTGATAGTTTTGTTGAACAAGCTCCTATCAGACATAGAAAGGACAGAGTCTATAAAAATTCGCAAATTGCATTATCACCATCTGAATCTCATAATGAACGTTCTCCTAGACTTCGAAATGTTAAGCAAAATCATGTAACTTACTCTCCTTCTCCAGTTAGGCAAAACGTTGCTTCTAAAAGCAAAACAAACTTTATTCAGCATAAGCCATATCGAAAACGATCTTTCTTTCGGCCAAAGTTTGACAAGTTTTCTCACAAGAAAGGCGTTTCAAAGTCTTTTTACAAACAAAATGTGACTCAATGTGCTTTCTGTGGACGATTTAACCACCTTATGGAAACATGTTACAAGTTTAAAAATTTAATTGACTCATCTAGGCAAAATGCCAACCACACTCAAAGCTCTTAGTTTTCTGCGAATTCTTCTCAGAGAAAGAAAAACTTTAGTTCTTTTTCTAAAAACAAAAATGATTACAAAAATTACCATTTAAACAGGTAAGGGAGATTGGTCCCTCTGACCGCCTTCTGTCCCAATCTTCCTCGTCAGGGTCAGTACACTCCTGTGACAAAACAAACGAATGTCACATTGATAAACATCCTTCTTTGACTACTTCCCCTTCAAGCGCTGCTACACAAACATCTCCTTACTGTTCTGAAAATTCTTTGTCATCAAAGTACTCTTCTGAAATTGATGATTGTGTACAACAACGACACGTAATTTGCAGCTCTTTTAACAACATGTATTCGCTTCCATGTATAATTATGAATGTTCAACATAATGAAATATCAACTCTTGTCGATTCAGGCTCAACCTTATCTTTGCTGGATAATGAATGCTTTAATAGCATTAAATCCAAAATTCATTATAAATGTTTATCTAGAAATGTTTCTGTATCAACTATAAACTCTAAAGTTTTCTTTAAAGGATGTATCGAGATTGCATTCAAAATAGATAAATTCTTTTTCCATCACGTCTTTTATCTTACTGATATAAGGAATGTTAATTTTGAAGCCATACTTGGTTTTGAGTTTATAAATAAGCATTCTATAACCATCTCTCCAGCTTTTAAATTATATTAATTAAAGATAAACATATACCTTTTAACATTCAAAAAGAGTCTCCTACCAGTTATTATTTGAATTCTCAGTATACTAAAGACAATATAACAGTTCCATATTCCTTTAATACACAAAATGTGCCTATTTATGAAAATTCTATATCAGTTAACACAAATAATGGTACTTATTTTGATAATGTGAATGGAAATTTGGGTGATAATTATTTGCATTTATTACATAATTATGAAAATTGTCCTTACAATTACAGTTTCCCAAATAATGGTTTGTTTATAAATAATTTTGGTAATACTGCTATGACTTATGATAATTCTTTTATGAATGCTGATCTTAATATCAGAAATTTAGATGGTCATGCTCAAGTTTTTACTCAGTTTAATAATTATTTTCCTACCGACACAAACTTTGATTATGCTAATGTTATAAATAATTTTTCTAATACCAATAATAACAAAATTACCTCTGATGACAATAATGTCACATGTGAAGGTGACAATGACATTATTTATGTTGGTAAAAAGTATACCAATTTGAAAAATGGCAATAAAAATTTATTGAATTCTAACATGGTACAAGCTGTAAATAGAGAGTTAATCCCCCCCAATTCTTCTGTGTATTTACATGTCAAATACTTGAATTCTCCATCTGAATATTTTATTTTTAAGCCTGCTTTGAAAAGTAAAGCTCTTGTTTTGCATGAATCATTGCATTCTAAATCTGCAATTCAAAAAGACTTATTTTTAGTTGTATGTCAGAATATATCCAAAGTGGATGTTCATTTAAATAAAAATACAATTCTTCATGAATGCATTAATGTAGATGAGAACGATAATGAAAAATATTCCTTTGATTCAGATTTAGAAAATGAATATTGTAATTTAATTTTACCATCTGAGGAAATTAAAAGAAAACGGATACAAGAACTGTCACCAAATGATTTTGACTTAAAACACTTGCCCCCACATGAAAGTGACTGTTTAAAAAATTATTATGCAATAAAGCTCAAGCATTTTCTAAATCCTTAGACACTTTGGGTCATACAGACCTAGTTAATCCTCAGTTCTCAATGGTGAATTCTCATCCGCTGAAAGCCCTACCTTTTCCTGTGCCACAGGCATTAGAACAAGAAGCTCTTGACCAGATCAATCAAATGCTAAATGCTGGCATTATAGAAAGATCAAATTCATCTTGGGCTTGTCCCATGCTTCTTGTTATAAAAAAAAGAACTGGCATGTCAAAACCTCAAAAATATCGTTTGGCATTGGATTTACGATTATTAAATTCTATTATTATTCCATCTTCATATCCTCTACCTCGCATTCAAAATCTAATAGTACAATTGTCAAAATTTAAATTCTACACTACACTGGACTTGCCCTCTGCGTACTGGCAGATCGCTGTACCTAAGGAGATGCAAGATAAGCTCAGTTTTATCACTCCATGGGGACTGTTTACCTACCTTCGTCTTGTATTTGGCTTGAAGACAGCTGCGAGTACTTTTCAACAGTTAATTGATTCTGTTATTCAATTGTCTGAAATTGACTCTTGCTACGCATACCAGGACGACATAGTTGTCGGTGCTAATTCGTTTGAAGAAATGGTTGCGAAACTCACAAGACTCTTAGACACTCTTATTGCCAACAATATTACTCTTTCTCCTGAAAAGTGTTCTTTTATGCAAAGTAGCATTAACTTTTTAGGCTTCCAACTCCCAGATCATAAAATTCTTCCACTTACAAGCAATATTTTGAAAATTACTTCCTTCCCAAAGCCCAAAACTAAGAGGCAAACAAAAAGTTTTATTTTCTTATGTTCATTTTACAGGTCAATTTTACCTCATTTTGCTAGATTGATTACTCCTCTTATTGAAATCACTAAACCTAAAAATAAATTCTGTTGGAAATCTGAGCAAGAAAATGCATTTAATAAATTGCAAGAAATTTTCTTCCAAAAACCCATGCTCAATCTTCCAAATTGGAATGAGACATTCTATGTGAATACTGACGCTTCAAAGACAGCAATCTCAACTGTTCTAATGCAAAAAATTCAAGGTGAACTACGCCCCATTTCTTATTACTCCAAAACTCTATCTCAGTCTTAAAAGCAGTACCCAGCCATTAAATTAGAACTTTATGCCATTTATAAAGGAATAACAGCTTTTAAATATTACATTTTTGGCAGACACTTCATTCTTTTGTCCGATGCTAAACCTCTCAATAACTACAAAAAATCAACATCTCCTGCTGACATAACTATACGTTGGATGTTAGAACTGTCTGAATACTCTTACACATTCTAGCATGCTCAAGGCAAAGAGAATGTCTTGGCAGATTTTCTAAGTAGGACACCTCACATTCCTACTGAAGATCTCCATATTAATCCAGATCTCATTTATGAGCAAGAAATACTGCCTATTGTTGATGATCAAAACGATCTACATAATGAAATTGTTCAGTATCCATATGGATTAATTGAAAAAACCCATCATAATTGCCATCTCCAAATTGATTCTCCATCTACAAATAATGCTAATAATGAAGACCCATTGCCAGAAATCTTTGATCAAACCATCCTTAATGAGCAACAAAAAGACCCTCAAATTAAGAAAATTTATGATGATATTAAAACTAATAAAAAATCTAAAAGTTTAAATGGTTATTAAATTAATCCAAGTAATGATTTGCTATGTTATAATGGACACTTCTCTTCAGAAGACATTGATCTACATAGAGCTGTTTTACCATCCGCACTTAGAGATAAAGCTTTAAGAATTGCTCATGTTACTCATACTGGTATTCATAAAACCATTGTTAATTTAAAGAAAAGTTTCACTTGGAAAACTTTAGATTTTGATACAATCAATTATGTCAACTCTTGTGAAATTTGTTTAGTAAATAAACATCATAAAAAAAACACTGCTCCATATCGCCCAGCACCACTTCCTACAGCTCCCAATCAAAAAGTTTCGATGGATTTACTTGGTCCTTTGAGAAATCACCAATTTGTTATGACTGTAATCGACCATTTTTCTCGTCATCTTGAATTATATGCCTTGAATAGCATTCATGCTGAGTCGGTTACTAAAGCTCTGTTGCATTACATTTCTACTCATGGAAAACCTGAGTTATCTCTTACTGATCATGGTTCCCAGTTTACGAGTGATATGTTTTCTTATTTCAACAAAAGACTTGGCATAAAACTAGAACACAGTACAGTAGCGCATCCACAGGCTAATGGATTGAGTGAGAGATATAACACTCAAATAAAGTCATCTGTGAATACAATGGCTTCCCAAGGATTTGATGTTCCAACTGCTTTAAAAATCCACCAGTCAATATATAACGCTACACTTCATACAGCAACAAAATTCACTCCAAATCTTCTTCATTTTGGAAGGGAAGTGAATGATATTTATGCTAATTATAAAACCCATACTTCCTGGAAAATTCTTAACACTGCATATGAAATTCACAAATTAATGGATGTTATTGAAAAAGTATACTATCAAGCTTACAAAAATAACGAGTCTTCTAGACAAAAATTGTATCAAAAATCAAGGGAAAAATTAAAATTTGCTAATATCAAAGTGTATGATATTGTTTATGTAAAATTTCCCAGTGTATTTAACAAAAAAGTACAAGGACCTTATATGATAAAGAAAATAATTTCACCTGTACTTATTCAAATTCAAAATTGCAACAATAATCAAGCATCACCTATGTTAATTCATACTAACAGAATCTTGAAACTCCAGAAAAGAAATGAAGCATTGCTTCATCCTGCGGATTCATCTAGAAGTACAACACATGATCAACCAGCTGTTGATAGTGCATCTTCTCCTGTGAAACGACATATTCGTGCTCATACTGCTGATTGTGATTCTTCTTGCTCTCACACTAATAACAATACATCTCCTCAAATTCACACCTCTTCAAAGTGCCAGCAAACATCTTCGCATTCACTTAGTTCAGTGCCTTCACAAACATCTGGTAGTAACACTACAGTTCTAAACAAATCTACTCAAAGCACAAAACATTATGATCTTCGCCCTCGTAATCATAAACAGTATAACTTGTAAACTAATCTTCATTTTTTTAGGATGCCTTTATCATTGTAAAAATCTTTTCTATGCTAGCTTGATTGGTTTGTCAAATGAGAAGACTGACTGTTTATTTTTATTTGTTTACTTCTACCAAAGCTGCAGGCAGCATTTGTGTATTTTTTATTTTTTAAGTCACCTTCGCCTTGACACAATGGAATTGTCATCCTGTAAAAGTATGTAAATCTTATTTTGGTTTCTCCTGTTAACTATGTTTCTCACTGAAATATTTCTTCGAAACCATATTCATTTTTGGAATTTATGTTTAATATGAAATGTGCTGATAGTTTAAAACTCTAAAATTCAGTGTTTGATTTAAATTGTAATTCTTTTTAAAACTTATAATTCAATATTATAGTAGAGATGAAATGTCATTGATTAAATTATTTTGATAAGGTAATTTAACTTAAAAAGTAAATTGTTATTGATATAAGGTATAATATGAGTACATATGTCATCACTTTCCCTATTGTAACTTTTAGAATAATACAAATGTTACTTCTTGCATGCCCTAACATCTAACCTCTTTTTAACATCTAAAGAGTATGCATGCTAATACTTCTCATATTATTATTGTTGGTGTATTATGTAAAAGGGTTGGTAATACATTAAGCTCTATAGGTGTTTGAAAACCCACAAATTGAAGAAAATGTTTATGCATATGCAAATTATATGCTTTGGATCCAAAGTTTGTTTTAAGTCATTACATTTAAATAAAATACTTATGTATTTTATATGTAAAATTTAAAATTACATGTTTATTCTTAAAAATGTTTAAAAATTCGAATTAAACATTCAATAAGCATTCAGGATATTTTTGTATAGATATGTTGTGTGATATTTTTTTACAAGGTCAATATTATTAAAGTTATGTGGTAGAATGATACATTTATTTATGTACTTTTCTGAGAGCTTAAATATCCTCTCTTTGCCATTATTTACTTTGAAGGTATTATTGTTGTTGTATTAGAGTTGTTCAACTAAGAAAAGTTGATTTTCTTAGAAAGTGCTACATATATATTCCTTTTTAATGAGAGTCTGAATATTCTCTCTTGACCATTTGCTTACATTTTGAATTTTTGTCATGGAAAAATTCTCAAATGAGTAATTTATTGAATTTATATAAGCATTGTTCTAATAAAAATGTTAATGCAAAATTGAAATATAGTTCATCGACTGTGACTGGAAATGCAGTTGTGATTCAAAGGTCTTATTTTTGCAATTTCTTTTCCAAAATGGAAATGTTTTATTGCTAATGTTATGCTATATCGAATTAGGAAAGCCATTATTAGTATGATTACCAATTTGTATCGTATAATATTATTTGTTTTTGTGTACAATATTGCAACCTTTTTTTACTCTTTTAGTATATGCTGAACTTACTTTATAGTGTTGTATTTGCTATTTCACATATCAGTGAGTGGACTTTTAGCAAACTTTATTTCAAAAGACTTTGTTCACTTTTTGCTACTGAACTTACTTTATAGTATTGTATTTGCTATTTCACATATCAGTCAATGAACTTTCAGCAACTTCATTTTGAAAGACTATATTTACTTTTGGACTTTCAGTATCTTTGTTTTAATAGACTGTTATTTTTTTGGACTGTTAGCAACTATATTTCGAAGGACTTTGTGTACTTTTTGCCAGAAGAATGTAAATTTATTATTATTTTTATTTTATTTTGTTTCTCATCATTTGAAGTTATATGTATATTGTATATAGGTGAGAAAATATTGACTCGATGTCAAAATTGTTAAATTTCTCCATCTCACCAATATTTTCTCTTGGGGAGGCCGGAGTATATGTTGTGGTTCTTACAACCACTGCCATATTTTAATTTAATTTAAGAAATATTTTATTAGTCCTTATTCATTTAATTTTAAAATTCACATTCAAAATTATTTTATTTTTTTCCTTTTTAAAACTTCCCCTGTAAACTTTTCTTTATTTCATAACATTTCGCTTTTTAAAATTTATAGTAATCATTTTTGTTACCTGTGCACTTCCGGAATTGGATTTTACTAGAAGCTTCGATATCATTCTTTGCCTATGCTCACTTCCTGTTCTAAGCTCCGCCCCTCGCCAATCAGATTCAAATATTTTTAATACGTATTTTTTTTATCTCTGCCGATTGGCGTTTTTCAATTTTTGGCACCCCCTCCCCTCGGTGCCCTGTCAGCGCGGATGCTGCACGCTTTCGACACTCACACAGAGATGTTGGCTGCTAGAGTGTTACGTGATGACTTGCATGGCTGTAAACAAACGTTATGCGTCTAAAGCTACGATATGAAAAAATATTTCTTTTTTAAAAGAAATTATGCTGAATTTGACCTCCTTATTAGTTTACTCTGAGTACGGCAACAATAAAAATCTTCTCCACCAACGTAAAAAAAGACGGTTGTGTGTGATGGTAGCTCACTGGAACCTGGCATATATGGCGAAAATGGCTTATTGTCATTCGAGTGGTGATACCTTTTTTTGTTCTACAAATTGCTTGATAAAGTCGTATGTTTTTGTTTTTTTTAAATCAACATATCCGAGTTTCCCAAGAGAGAAAAACTGTCATTAATTTCTTTATGATAGGGTTTATTTAAAACGTCAGTTGTGTACTTATAATTTAAGAAATAGAGGTGAATCTATAAAGAAGAGATTCCCCTCAGATATACTCCTTTTTCAAGATTCTTTATAAATAAAGATTAATATTGAAGCTGCAATTTTCAGTGCAAGTTCTTTTAATCACGTCTCTCACTTGTGTTCCTTTTTAGGTTGATGCAGGTAATATTTTAATTTTATCTTCATTGTTCTTGATTATAAATTTGCATGAATAATTTATTTAACAAATCTTTGTTTTAATAATTAATGTCATGTCGAAGTGGTCTTTTGCGGCCATAACAATACTGTACCCACTATATTCTTTTGATCACAAGCCCAAATATATATTATTTGGAATATTAACAAGATTCCACTGTTTGAAAAAAGAGAACTATCATCCAACCACCACAAATACTATATCGAATATTCCCGATTTTCAAAATTTCAATGATGTTTTCTGTTTAAATAATGTTCTTACTTGAGTCACCTCTCTGGGTGGGAAGCCCGGTAATCTCAAATGAATGCCCGACTTGAATTTTACAATGTGTTAATTTTAAATTATATTTTTATACGTATTTGCACCAGATATTTCTTTTTATCTACCAAATACAAAAAAGTTCTGGCATTTGCTAAAATTAGTAAAAAAAATATCTGCGGCCTGGTAAACAACTTTGTTTTTAAAATTTGGCGCACTGCGAAAAAGGTTAGATTAACCCTGCTTTAAATTCTTTCATTCAGTTGTTGTGAAACTAGCCTATGCGCAGGACCATTAGTTGTGAACTAAATTAAAACCATTTAAAGCTTTATAATTAAACGGAAACGTGTAGACACGGATTCGTTTTTAAAATAAAACGCTAAAACATTAAGGAAGCACACAAGTTTTTCGGTTTGAAAAATAAGTATATTAGATAAAGTCTTTTTTACGTCTAGGTACGATATAAAAAAAATTACTTTGCATAAAAAATTCACATTTTGAACTTTAAAAAAAAATCAATTTTTATTGATAAATACATTTTTTGAACTCACTTTTCATTGCCATACAACGTTCCGCAAATACCCAATATTGCTCTGAGGGATTTTATCTGAAACCAATAAATAGAAAAAAACACTTTAACATTTTATTTGCCGCATAAGGAACTACAGTGCGTTAAGAAATTGTAAGTCCACTTTGATTTTGAAAATTATGAAGTAAATAAAGGTTCTAATTATAGTTTAAACACATGATATATCAAAATACAACAATTCAAATTAGTTTGCAATAATTTTGAATAATGCAAAAAATAAGTATGTTAACAAAAATATAAGCAATGATTGAAAAATACACTGTTAACAAATTATAAGACCACTTGTCTAAAAACAAAAATAATATGTAAATTAATACATATTGGTCCTTCATTTTTCCTCATAATCTCAAACACTCTGTTTTTCATAGAAGTGACCAGGTGCTTAAGCACAGATTCAGATATATTGTGCCATTCTTTTACAATGGCTTCTTCTAGTTTATTGGCAGATAAAAACTGTTTATTATTAGCATAAACTTTGCGATTTAATACGCCCTAAAGATTTTCCATAAGGTTTGAGTCTGGTCTTTGACTTGGCCATGACAAAACATGTTTTTTTTTTCTTTTTTAAACCATTTCTGGGTGGATTTAGACACATGGCAAGAAGCATTGTCTTGCTGAAACGTCCAGTTAGCACCTCCTAAAAAAGGTTCAAACGGTATCAAATGATCATATAAGCCTGATATTGCTCAGAGTTCATACGTCCCGAAATTTCATGTTAAATCGCATAATCCATCATGACTAAAATCTCCCCAAACCATTACTGATCCTCCTCCATAAACCGGCTTAAATAATAAAAAACTTTACGTTGTTGTAAAATAAATCCATATATGAGAATTATCAAAACTAATTAAGTTTGCAAAATAACTCAAAAGTTATTATGTAAAATATGCATTGCTAAAACAACCATTCACGCTCGTATTATGTAATCGAAATTAGCCGGCTTGGGGGAGGGGAGGTTTATTTGGTTCCAACAATCTATGATAAAAAATTTTGGATAAATAAAATAATAATAATAATATAAATAAAAACTTACTCTTCTGAAATGCAATGCATGATTTGTCCTGGTACATTTGGTTTTGACTGTTTGTCATCATTTTGTTCCTTATTATCACTTTTATAAATTCCAGATGACGTTTTTTTTTTTTTTTTTTTTTTTTTTTTTTTTTTTTTTTTTTTTTTTTTTTTTTTTAAAAAGAAAAAAAAAAAAAAAGAAGGAACAGACTTTTTTGTTTTTTATTCTTCATAATAAAAAGTACTTCTCAAGACAGCAGTCTTATAACATAAAAATTAAAAAAAAAACGAAAATTCAAATGCAAAAAGATTCTATGGCTCCATGGGACGAGGCAGCGCAAAAAACTTCACTGCCGAAATAAATTGTTACCAAACAACAACAAAAAAAAAGGATACTTAATATTTGTAAATTATTATTTTTCTTTTTTAAAAATAGCTAGTCTCTGCAAACCTTCAATCTTCTACGTCATATAGACTAGACAAATCGTCTACAAACCAGGATGGCGCCTACGTATTTTGCAATGTGTGCGGTGTGCAGATAACAAAAACGCCATGAATTTTACAGAGGGAGAAATATTTAAAAAATACCTATTATCTAATTTTATTAAAATTAGCTATTCTTGAAATTTTAATTAAGTTTTATAGATTTACTTCAAATGAATTACTTATAATCACTTAACTTAAATGTTATTGATTAATCAGTTTTACTTCCGAAATACAAAAATCTGATTTGAAACAATAAAAAAGACCTTGAACATTTTGCAGCATTGTATCCAATTGCATTGTATTCCATTGTATCCATCCAGTAGCATTGTATCCAACCCACCCCCCTTTCCCACAGTATTTGCCGCACGTGGCATGCTACCTAGCTATAACGGAAAAGTATGACGTTTTTTGTGCATGAGGTGGGAAATAAATGCATTTTAAACTTGCATTTAAATGCATTTAAAAGCTCTTCTATTAAAAGTACGATAGAAGAGAAAAGATGAGGGAGGGTGTAAGGGTTTGTGTTAATTTCTTAGGTCATTTTTTTAAATATATATATAAATAAATAAAAAATACATAAAAAAGCCTGATTAAAAAATTTGGTCGCCAGACAGAAAATCTTGGTCGCCAGTGGCGACCTGGCGACCGCATTTGTTAATCCCTGTTTATGATATTTCATTAACCTCGTTTTTTTTCAACAGTTTCATACTTTTTGCATTACTATTTTATTTCAGACTCTTCCAAACTCTTACGTGTGAGGTTCTTTTTCTGAAACAGTTCGAAATTTCCCGAGTTGAAAGACCTTTTAATTTTATCTTAATCCTTTTTTCTAATTATTTGATTGTGAATGGCAGTTTTAGAACGCTTCATTAACCAAGCTATTTCTTGTTCAGATTTACCAGCACTCTCATAAAACCAAATTTTTCTTACTTCGATCGCAGAAAACTCTTTACCAATCTTTACTTATCTTCAAATATATCGTAAATAACACTATCTAAACCTGCAAATTCGCCTCTCTGGAATACTTTCACGCTATACAAACGTGGACGTTTTAAAATGATTCTGATGTGACGTATAATATGCTAATTTCCTCAGGTGGTCTTATAATTTCTTAACAGTCACCTTATTTACGTTTTAAAAAAATTAGAAGATTTTAATAAAATGTAACTTAACTTTTAATGTAGCAGTTATAACAGAAAACGTTCTACGATAAATTTTAAATACACACGCTAAAAATTTGCATATTGTGTCTTCTTCTTCAGAAGTACACCAATTCCGTTAGTGGTCTTATAATTTCTTAACGCACCGTACTTGTCAGATTCATTTGAAAATTTTATATTGGTATTTTAGATTAATTCTAAATTTGTGGGCAAAATTTTGGACGGTTGTGTAAAATATAAGTGGAGATAAAGGTATGTTCCACTTCTGAAATATTGGCATTCAAAAGAGCATAAAACAATAAAACATGAAACTGCCTAAAAAATAGCACGTAATTATATTACTACATAATAGTCATCATTATCGCACACACCTTTAAATTCTATATGCATAGAAAGAATAAAGGACACAGCCCTTTTGTACATGTACGTTTTGTTTACATTTCAACAAGCACCCAGAAGAGGACCACAAGCAATTATTAAACAATTCTTAACAATGTGTTAGAAGATGTCTTCAAAAAGATGCATTTAAAATTTCAAATATATTAAACAAATACTTAAACAATTACAATATCACAACGATGATGTTTCATTTGTGGCACGTTGGCTGGTAAAAGGTTAAGATATATATAATTATCTAGAACTTTACCGAAAAGCTTTTGAAATTTTGTGTTTTAACAAAACTGTTAAATTTCATAACTTTAACAAAACAATCTGATTTCGGTTTGTTTATAAAAAACGAACTAACTAAAAATGTAAGGATCGGTCAAGGATATAGAAAAAAAAATATTTTTTTTTTAATTTGAAGAAGAAAACAAGCAAATTGATTTTTACACTGCCGAGAAATTTTGGTATCATCAACCGGGGTGAGTTTGTCTCATTTTTTGCCTCTCGTTGTTTTCACAGATCCAGAACTTATTGAAATTTTCATTTAAACAATTTCTAATTATTTTTTTCTAGTTCTAAGATAGTAATTGTAAATTTTGAAAATCATTTTTAGTATTTTTAATGAGTAGTATTTTTTAATTATTTTTTTTTAAGTAGGACAAAGGGGAACTATTATGATACAGTAATAAAACATAATAAAATAAAATCATCATTTCGTCGTTAAAAGATACAAATTTTGTATGAAAATGAACAGAAAAACTAAATTTTATTTAAAAAAATTACCTTTATGCAAAACATGTGAAAGCAATTAACAAATAAGGTATGGTACGATTAATGTGTTTCAAAAGACAAAATTTATATTCACTTATTTCAGGCAGTGATAAAAAAATTATTTTAGAAGAAATTGGTCTTGGAGGGTTAATTTTTTAGCTATTTTTAGTTTATTGTTTAAAGTACTGACTGGAATGGGATTTTTTTCATCGACTTTTCTTTGGCTTAATATATGCTGTAGAATGACATATACCGCCGTCCTGCAGTGTTTTGTTAGCATACTTTTTATAATTACGACTACCTATAGAGGTTTTGTACGTAAAAAACATTATTACATCAGCACCTGTACGAAACAATTAATAACTATCGTATATATTATTTCTCCTGTCAACATCCCTTTTCTAAGAAAATACGAAACGTAGAACGACGAATGAGATACCATATGAAAGGATTTTGAACAGGCTTCTGACATAGTACACTTACATTTTCCTAAAACATGTTTTTTGATTAAAATTTGCTGATAATTAAAAATTAAATCGGCATTGATTTCATGGAAGAAATGAAAGGTTTTCCTCAAATTACTGTTGCCACAAAAATAAAATACCACATTATAGGATGCTCAGCAATGATTATAAAAAACACCGCATGGGTTTATTTTATATTTATGATTAAAAAGCGAAATTGAAATTGAAAGGTTTAGATTTATATTTCTATGCCCCATGTTTTTCCCGAAGCGGATGACGTCATCCTCTAATGCAGTTAAAATACGATTGTTAATATTTTTTTTTTCTCGCGCGTGCCTTTTGCAATCTTGGATTCGTTTTTACTCTAACTTTGATGGAATAAATTAAATGGTATTCTGGCTTGACTAACAACTAAATATTGTTTACAGATATTTTTATCCTCGCTTTTTCTTTAGAAGTTTAAACCTGCATCCAATAGATATTACAAATTAATAATAGATATTGAAAAAAAAATATTAGATTGTAGTGCGAAATTCTCGCACGGGCCCACTGGTATACTAGTATAACGCTTATATTTGCAGTAAATGTTGCTTTTGTGATCATATTTTCAAAAAAGTGAAATATATAACGTAAACTAAATTTGTGGTGACTTCGTCCCGAGATACTCTCACCACAAATCGGCATTCGAAAAACTAATTTTGAATAAAGTAAATGTAAAATCTTAAATATCAAATTAATACATCTAAATAACGTGGATTTGTTAAGAAAACATAGTAAGAAATTAAAAAAATGTACTTACCATTTTACAGAATCAAGTATAAATAACTTTTCCAATGAAAAATTTCCCCCATTAAAATAACACGCGTAAAAGTAAACAAAACAACAACGGAAGTGATGCCAAACCCAATTTATAAAATGATGAATTAAATAATTTATGTTTAAGCTACTGCCCCAATCTATGAGAATTCAGCATTACTAAATAGTTTTATTGTAGCAAATTTTATTTATTACACGTTTTGTCTTTATCTGCGGTGTGGAACAAAATTACCCCGGTTGACGATAATGACTTAAATAACATTGTTTCAATAAAATCGCGCTTAAAGAATCCTTTTAATATTTTTTTACATAGAGACAGTGCATACTTTCAATCATAACTGGCGCATTATGGGAATTTCTTTTTGTCGCTTTTTCTAAAATGGCGCGAAATTATTGCTTTTTGATACATATATATATATATATATATGTGTGTGTGTGTGTGTGTGTGTGTGTGTATGTATATATTGATTTTGAAAAATATAATCTTTGGAAGATATTTTAATCTCTCGCCTTCTTAATAATTTGGTATCAAAATTTCAGAACTAAAATTGATTTCATTATTGTAACAGTTGAATATTTGATTTTTGATTAAAGTTGTACTGCCCATCTGTCCAGTCAGCATTTTGATGCAGCAAATGAAAAAATATATATTTTTAAAAGTATCATTCCTAATAAAACTCACTATTGATTCGTTTGTAAGCTGATGCAACATTTTGATGTGAAGAACGCCAAAAAACATTATCAAAAGGTATCTTTCCTAATAAAACCCACTATTGATTAATTTGTAAGCTGATGAAATAAATGCATCTATAAGATGCGTTATTTAATTTTTGCTCCAATAAATTCTTTCTATGACAGAAAATATCTTATGGATGGATTATTCTTATAACACTGGAAAAAAATTGTCATTTAATAGTTTTGTTGTTTTCTGTCTCGTACTACTGAGTGACCACTCACAACTATTAACATAGCAGACGTATATTTGGGTTCATTGGCCCAATATATTGAAACCTTTTCTTGATAACGTCTGCAGAATTCTGATGAGAACTTTTTATACGCTGCTGAATATCGTCATTTTCTACCATTTTCATTGTTAAAAATAATGGATAAACAGTTGTACAGATTTCAAAAGTTAGTTTTAAATAATAAAATATAAATACAGTCGAACTCCTTTAGTATGAGCACGGCTAAAACCATGGCATAATTAAAACGAGCAATCTGCATTTTGAGAATAGTTCATCATTTAAACTATATTAAGATTTTCTTTTGAAAAATTCTATGAGTTTTAAAATATAAAATAATGTATCTAAATTTCAGTAAGTAATTTCTATATAATTATTCCAGATATTCTTTTTCTTTAACGTGTCTTTTTCGAACGGCTATTTTTAAAAATTTGTATATATATATATATATTCATTTTATATTAAAAATATGGACACATTACTTTTTAGTCTACAACATCTACAACATACTATTTTTAAAAAACTGAAAGGGACTTAGATTAACCCATTAAGACCTAGCGGTACCATATGGTCCCGGAACAGCTTTCAAACATTTTGTTGTTAGAATACTAGTATTTTAAAGAGAAATATTCTCTTTTTTTATGACAGAAACTCCGTGATAAAAAGAGACAAAAGTTGCTATTCTGAAAAATGGATATTAAATGCAATTTTTGGATTTTAAAGGGAAAAATAATTCCGTCCTTAATGGATTAATAACAAATCTGGTATAGCTTCACCTCCCCCCCCCCCCCCACAACAAAAGAAATAAACCCAATAAAATTGCCCCTCCCTCCACTCAACCACTGCTATACTCTCTACCTGTGGTTCTAAACCGGTGGATGTACTATAAGTATTTTGCAGCGTGTACACAGCACGCCTGCTATATGATATCGCAGGCAGATGGGACATGTGCCACAGTTTCGTTCGGAAAGAGAATTGTTTAGAACAAAGCGCCCTCAAACATTACATATTCTTTCCCAATCAACTTTTATATTCACTAAATTTGTTAAGTTAAGCTACGGTGCACCTTTAATATAGTTAAGTATGTAAAGTTACACAAAAAGGAGCTTTGTTAATAATTAATTTAAACTAAAGAGCGATCTGAATATGGCTAGACATGTTTAGTTAAATAATTGTGTACTTTAAACATTGTAAAATCTGTCTAACCTTCAACACACTGTCAGTATGTTAAAGTAAACAGTGGGTTTGTGTCTTCGCCCAGGGATTTCACTTATACTCTAAAGCAGCCCTACTCAACCTTTTTTACTCGCGGGCCGCAAACATATCTTTGAGACGTTACGCAACCCACTTATAAAAGAATTAAAAAAAAGAGTAATTAAAATAGTAAGATTACATAGTAGTATAAAAAAGACAAACTTCGTGGTAGATTTCTATTCCAAATGTTGTAGAAATGTGTCGTGAAGTTTGTTGTTTGGAAATAGTGGTGAAAAAAAATTACGCCATTTTTTTCGCGACAAACTTTCAGTCCTAAAAAGTAGCATTATCTATTCAGGGCACGAAATTTCCGCTCGCCAGCTTGCCATTGTCGAACAAAAATTTAAGGTTGGCGAGTAAGTTTCGTCTTGTGAAATCTTGTACTTCAAATCAAAGTGTATACGCTCAGAATATCGTGCCTCAATCTAGCGACAGGCGGAAGTGTTTTAAAATAAAGCGACAGGATTTATCTTCCAAAAGAAGAAAAAATACGGTGTCACCCACTTCTATTTCTCTCCTACGGGGGGGAAAGAACTTTCCCGGTATGCATTCGTTCCCCCGCTTTCGCACCGCGCAAGCACCAAGGCTGCTTTTTTCACTTCCGAGGCCGAATCTGACCGCTCTTCAATCCTGCGCGAAGTGAATCAGGTTTCGCTACCTAAGCTCAGCTGCTTGAAACACTTTCAAAATTATTCGCTTTCTCCCAAATTTTTAACATTTTAGAAATTGTTCAGATTTTTCATGAATGTAAAATATTCTGAATTTAACAGGCAGCTCTTTCTAGCAATGGTCAATTTTAATTCAGTTTGTCATAAATAGTTCATTTTCTGGGCAGATGTGGTGGCCGACGTTACTGCCTGAATGAATGTAAAATAGTGGCGAGCAAAAATTTTAGTCTGGCTAGTTCCTTTTCAAGAGAAATTTCATGCCCTGAGCTAATAAGTATAAAATCTAATAATATAACAGTGCCGAGCTTCCAAATTCTAAAGTAAAAAATCAGGAGATTTTCTCTAATAAATTAGTATTTTACTCAATGCATTTTTTTTAAATTGTAGAAATACGAGTATATAGCGCAAATTTTATTAGTTTCGGAAAATGTTTGATTAGTATTGAATGTTAAGAATGGTACACATCACTGTAGGACAAATAGAAGTACATGTAAAAGGAACTTCTGACAAAGAAAACGTCATTTAAGATGTTTTAGCATAATTTTAAATTAATTATAAATAACAGGACAAATTTCGACTTTCCATGAAAAATTATAAAATAACAGTAAAGATTTTAAGAATTTTTTATGCACATCTCAACTAATTTTATAAATACGGATTAATGATTATTTGCCTCGGGCTGTACATAAAAAGTCACCGGGCCGCAGGTTGAGTATGACTGCTCTAAAGCTAAAACTGGGTTCCCAAGGGGTCATCCTTTGTCATCCCTTGTTTACGTAGACATCATCTTTCACCTTATTAAACGGTGAAATTTTGTTACAGTATTCTGAATGCGTTGGAAAGGATTTCGTAATCTGTGCTTGGCGCATGATTTTTCTTTCTTTTTTTAGTCTATAAACTATAAGCACTTTTGTTAAAATAATCTCTGCCATAGAGTTATTATACGACATTTTTGAGAGAAATCTATTGCAAGCAAACTTTTTTGAACTACGTGGTACGACTGAATAAAATAGTCGCCAGTCCTGGGAAATCATAATCAAGGGGTTAATTAAAAATGCAACATTCCAATTTCTGCAGTTTGCTATGTAATGAACGTTAAATGCTTGCATGCTCTTAAGAGCCTACGCTAATCACGCGAAAAAACGCTCAAGCTAATGTTAAGGCTATGGGAAGGTTCTTGCGCGATTTATCGTTCGCATTTTAATATTTTTAAATGATTTTTTTTGCATAGAATAGCTGAGGTCGATCTCTGACGTTGTTAGTTTTTACTTTTTCGATTTGGGTTCCAGTTTTTTTTTTTTATATAAGGGTACTTTCACTTTCAGAACCGGTTCAAACCTGTTCCAAAATTGAAAATGTCTGATTATAAAAAAACTGTAACCAAAATCTAAAAAGTAAAAAATAACAACGTTAGAGATCGACCTCAGCTATCCTATTCAAAAAAAATCATTTAAAAATATTAAAATGCGAACGAGAATTCGCGCAAGAACCTTCCCGTAGACTTAACATTAGCTTGAGCGTTTTTCCTCATGACTGATGTAGGCTCTTAAGTAATTAAGAAAATCGACTCATATATTTAGAGAAAATAAAATATAAGGTTACAGTAGAAAATGCAGTAGAAATGTTCGAAACAGTGATAAAGCATAAACTAGATAAAAATCTTATTTCAAAAACTGTTAAAAACTTTGTGTATATGTACGCATATTTTGAAGAATACAACAGCAGCCGATTGCTTTTCAGAATTTGTATGGATTAAAAACGAAATGTCTATTTCACAGAAGATGCATGATTGTCAACAAATGTATATGTGTGTTACCGATGGGGAAACGTTATCAGAAGTAAGAAATGTCAGATAATTGGAATGAAAGGAATAAAAAACAAGAACGAAAAATTATTCATCAGGCGTATATTATGAAACACTTTCCAAGAGTAACATAATATTATTAAGAAGTTTCATTTTTTTTCATGCAATAAAATGAGATTTCTAAATAAGCACTTTTAAAAAACACATTAAAAGTACATTTTAGCAATTATTAATAGTTTATTACTGCTTTAATTTGATTATTTGATACATATTTTATTAGTAAATGGATTCAAATTTTCTTAAAATTGGTAGCATTTACTAACAAGTGGGTAAGAGCGATCGAAGATCGCACAAAGGGTTTCGTTTAATATTCCTTTCAAAACACTTTATCCTTTCTTTAATAAATCCAAATAAATTTCATTTTCTTAAAAAAAAAAAAAAAAAAAAAATCATTTTTTTTATAAAGTAAAAATTTACCTGTCTATTTTCTCGTTTTTTCGAATATCTGAACCGGCCCGATAGCGGGTGAAGCCCGCTATTATACTCTTTGTATAGAGATAATTATACATTTTGTATAGAGACCTTCAGAATGTTAAAATATGGCAATATTTCCATAATCTGGATTCAATACGTTCCTCAAACTTATATATTTACTATTCTCTTTTACTCATATTAATACTCTCTCTGTATTATTCTCAAACATTTGAAAAATCCGTTATGACGTCAGATTAATTTTCTTTTTAATTTTCTAATTACGTCATATTAAGCTGCTTTCTGTATTTACACATACTCATACTCCTTGTATTATTGAGAAATGTTTGAAAATTTCTGTTTTATTACCAATATGATGTCATAATAACCATTTTTTTTTTCAATTGGTGAAACTTTTTATTTCATTTTCATTTTTCACGTGGAAATCTTTCAATAGAAAATTAATTATTGTAGAAAGAATTTTATTGTGGATTTTTAATTGTTGGCAACTGCTATAACGAAAAATGCTTAAATTTAATAGGAAAAGGCTATTAGATTTTTGGTTTTTTATCTCTATATATTAAAATAATACGATTTTTTCAATTTTTATGATTTTGACCTTCATAGCAGGTATTCAGCTATAAGTACACAAAATTTCATGCCTGTAAGTTAAATAGTTTGTGCGAACCGGCTCTGTGACGGACAGACTACGAAGCGGGAGTAATAGGGTTTCCTGAGATGAACGAAACCACAAAAATCCCACTTTTAAGCAATCCTATCAAATCCTTAATAAATTATCTGATGTCAATTTTGAAATTGATAGGCAAATTCAAAATAGAAATACTGAGATAGTCCATGTATCAAAATTATGCCCTTATTATCCTCCTGATCAATTAAAGTTCTCACATGAGAAACAACAGCAAACTAATGTTAAGTCCATAGTCTCGTCTTAATTTTTTAATAGTCATTAAATAAACTAAATTAAATAAACTAAATTTATAATTAACTAATCAATTCCTTTCTGTATAACAGTGTGTTCTTGAAAGACGTCACAAGAATATTTACTGGTGAGGTTTTTACTTAAATTAACTTTTTATGCAGGCGTAAATTAGTTGAGTTAAGCTAGGAATTTCTTATATTGAATTAAATTAGATTAGAATAATAAATTAAACTACATTAACTAAATAAATAAAATTAAATGGATTAAATTATGGATTAAAGTTAATTACTATGTTCAAAAATAATATCTTAATAATAATTGAATTTTTATCAACCTTTCTAAAAAAAATAAATATATAAATGCTACGAGGTCTCATTTTCATTCAACATTTTATGTTTTTCTTGTTTGGTTGAAAGCAAGATAGTTGCAGAATCATGCTGAATTGATGATGGTTGTTTTTCACAAACACTGCTTATTTATTTATTATTTTATTTTATAGTTTTTTATAAACGACTTAAAAAAGGAAGAGGTTATCAATTCGACCCGTATGTATGTATGTTTTGGTGTTGTTCACGCATAACTCTCGTAAATGTGCATCGTTTTTGATTTTTTTTTTTGTTGTTTGAAAGAGTAAGGCCCCCAGGTGGTCACATTTCAATTTCGTTAAAATCTGATCATTAGAACAAATTATTTCAATTTTTTATTCAAATTTTCATTATTTCGATAAAGATTTATTTCATATTTCAAAAAGTCTATTATTTGAATTGTTGTCAATTTGTAAAATAGCGCACATAATAATATTCCCTTTCAATTAAAAAATATATTTACACGTGATTATTAAAAACAGAAATAAAACTTTAAAATAATAATTAAATGATCACGTGCCAAAAGCAGTAAATGTAGAAAATTACGTAATAAAAAATATACTTGCGCGTGAATGTTAAAAAAGAGAAATTATTAAATTATTACGCGTTCAAATCATTAAAAGGGGAAACTTACGTCATGTTTAAAATGCTCAACTAACAATATTTCCAAACAGTTTCAATTTAAAAATATATTTACACGAGAGATTGATTTTTTTGTAGCTGATGTATATTAAACTACGAAAAGTCTTTCTGGTCTATACCGGCAGGAAAAGATAGCCTCCCTATTCCTTGGTTTTAAGATTTTAGCTAATTTTACTGGAAAACGCTAAACTATAAAAATGGATGAAACCCGATTACAGAAGCTTCATACACAGTTCTCGTCAATATTGAATTTGAATCAGAATTTCGCCAAATATTCCAGCTATAGCCAAGTTGGCTTCATTTATGGCAACTTATTTTTGTCGCTAAATGTGGCGATATTTCGCCAAATATTGCCTAGCTTAATGAGAATTTGACACTGGCGAATATGAAGATATAGTGTTAAGCATATAACAGTTGGAATGATAGTTACAACAATGAAATAAAATTTGCGAGAAAGCATGTTCACTAAAACTCTTAAATTAAACCCGTTTATGGAGGAATCCTGATGTCTTGTTTTAAAATGTCAGCTACCGTAAAATTTCAAACTGTTATATCTCAGCCACTTTTTAAGGTAGAGGCAAAACAAAAATTGTTCCGGAATCCTTGAAGCAAGGCTGAACATTTAATTGAAAAAACTTTTAGGATTTCTGATATTTTTAAGGACTTAATTGTACATCTTTTTGAATTTGAAATCTTTAAGTGGCTATCATAGTGCTCCCTTCTTGCCGAATATCACCAAATTCAACTGGTAACTGCAGGCCTTAGTAAAAAACATATACAAAAAAATTGGTTCAATACTGTGGATTTCTTCTTACACTTTTCGATGATACGATAATTAAAATGGAACAAAAATCGCTATCACAGAGTCCCCTTCCGGCAGAATATCCCCAAATTCAAGTGGGACCTGTTGGTCGTAGCCAAAAACCTATGAATGATGTTTGGTTCAATTCTAGGTTGTATCATAACTTCACACATTTTTCGATTATACAAAGAGGACACACATACGGACAGACAGATATTTTGTAAAAATATGTTTTTCGGAATCTCTTAAAACATATAAATCCGTGAAAACTGGAAGTTGAAAAAAATTTCGATTACAATACTGTATTCTATTATAGATAGAAGAAGGTGAAAAAAAGGATGATGTTAATAATTAGACCCTATGTATGTATGTATGTTTTAGTCCTGTTCACGCATAACTTTCGTAAATGTGCACCCTGTAAGTGAGACTTTCGTAAGTGTAAGACACCCTGGTGGTCCCAATTGAATTTCGTCGAACTCTGATGATAAGAACAAATTTGCTTTTAGAAAAACTTCAAAATAAAAAGCTTTAACTGAAAGTGAGATTGTAATAACTCTTTTAAAAATCAATAAAATATTAATTTAAAAAGGGTATGAAATAAATTTCGCAGAAAAGTTTGTGGTGAGACCAGCCAAAAAAGAAATATTTCACACAATTTCAGCGTTTAATACTAGACATTGAAATTATATTACATGTTCATGAGAAAGGGCAATGGCTTCTAACTCTGAGCTGTAATTATTTTTATCACCGCTATAAACATTATTATTTACATAATTCGACATGTAGTGCAAAAATCATTCAGTCTTTTTCGGGTTATATACTCAACGCATTAAGTAGACAGCGCTCGTAGTCTTTGCATCTCGGCTAGCGACTTGTGATCGTGTGGTTTATTTAGAAGTTTGTTAGGCTCCAAACCACACAAAGCTAGTCCTTCTAAGCCAGCCATACTCAACCTGAGGCCCGCGGGCCGCATGTGGCCCGGCGGCCTTTTATGTGCGACCCGAAACACATACTCATTAATATCTATTTAAGAAATTAAGTGAGATGTGTATAAAAAGTTTTTAATATTTTCACTGTTCTTTTAAATATTTTTATGGACAGACAATTTCCTGCTATTTAAAATTACCTGAAAATATCTTAAATGACGTTTCTTTAGTCAAAGTTCTTTTTATATCATATATTCTAATACGAGCAAATCTTGTGGGTGGTTATATATATATATGCAAAAATTATCTTAAAAACGGCTCTAACGATTTTGACGAAATTTCGTTTCCGACCGTTTTGGGACACCAGAAAACCATTGGGCTAGGTCACATGTTCGAGAAAATTCGATTAGTGGGTCATTTTGGGTCATTTTGGGTCATGGTCTAGCTAATTGTATCTAAAAAACGGTTCAAACGATTTTGACGAAATTTTGTATCCGATCATTTTCGGGCACGAGAAGTCTATTGGGCTGGGTCACATGTTCGAGAACTTTCGATTAGTGGGTCATTTTTGGGTCAACGCGGGTCAAATTAATTTTATCTAAAAAACGGCTCTAACGATTTTGATTAAATTTTGTGTCCTACGAGTTTCGAGCACGATAAAAGCATTGGGCTAGGTCGCATGTCCGATAAAATTCGATTAGGGGGTCATTTCTGGGTCATTATGGGTCAAGATCTAAAAAGCGGTTCAATTTACACTAAATTTTGCATCCAATGGTTTTCGGGCACGAGAAGACTGTTGGGCTAGGTCACATGTTCGAGAAAATTCAATTAGTGGGTCATTTTGGGTCATTTTGGGTCATGGTCAAGCTAATTGTATATAAAAAAATGGTTCAAACGATTTTGACGAAATTTTGTATCCGACTATTTTCGGGCACGAGAGATGGGCACATGTTCGAGAACTTTTGATATTGGGTCATTTTTGGGTCAAAGCGGGTCAAATTAATTTTATCTGAAAAACGGCTCTAACGATTTTGATTAAATTTTGTGTCCTACGAGTTTCGAGCACGATAAAAGCATTGGACTAGGTCGCATGTCCGAGAAAATTCGATTAGTGGGTCATTTCTGGGTCATTGTGGGTCAAGATCTAAAAAGCGGCTCAATTTTTTTTTTAATTTTGCATCCAATGGTTTTCAGGCACGAGAAGACTGTTGGGCTAGGTCACATGTTCGAGAAAATTCAATTAGTGGGTCATTTTGGGTCCTGGTGAAGCTAATTGTATCTAAAAAATGGTTCATACGATTTTGACGAAATTTTGTATCCGACTATTTTCGGGCACGAGAAAACTATTGGGCTGGGTCACATGGTCGAGAACTTTCGATTAGTGGGTCATTTTTGGGTCAAAGCGGGTCAAATTAATTTTATCTAAAAAACGGCTCTAACGATTTTGATTAAATTTTGTGTCCTACGAGTTTCGAGCACGATAAAAGCATTGGGCTAGGTCGCATGTCCGAGAAAATTTGATTAGTGGGTCATTTCTGGGTCATTGTGGGTCAAGATCTAAAAAGCGGCTCAATTTACACTAAATTTTGCATCCAATGGTTTTCGGGCACGAGAAGACTGTTGGGCTAGGTCACATGTTCGAGAAAATTCAATTAGTGGGTCATTTTGATCATGGGTCATTATGGGTCAAGCTATTTTATCTTAAAAACGGTTCAGAGGATTTGAAATAAATTTAGCACCCTACAGGTTTAGGGAACAGGAAGACTATTAGGCTAGGTCACATGTACGAGAAATTTCGATGAGTGGGTCATTATGGGTCAAGCTATTTTATCTTAAAAATGGCTCAGACTATTTACACTAAATTTTGCATCTTATGGTTTTCGGGCACGAGAAGACTGTTGGGCTAAGTCACATGTTCGAGAAAATTCAATTAGGGTGTCATTTTGGTCATGGGTCATGATATTTGAACTCAAATTTAATTTTGACCGAGCATAGCTCGGTCTTCTTTTCTCGTGTAGTTTTATTCGTGCTATAGTAGAGTATATGTGACGGTCAATATGATTAATCCGGTCATTATTAGTAATAACCGGTTATCATTAATGATGACCGCGATTATTATTAATAATGGCCGGATTAATCATATTGGCCGTAACATATACATTTCTTAATCATGAACATTAAACAAACATTATTCCAAATTAATTTAATTTTCACTATATATTTCTACATTTAAAAAAAAAAAGTTTTTGCATTGAGAAAAAAAATGATATATTATAAAAAAATCAATTTTTTTTTTTTTTTTGATAACTGTTGCATTGTTATATTGTTACGTTTTATACTTATCATACAGCTAGTAAGGCTTATTCGGGTTAAATATTTGTCGCAGAAAAAATTGGCAGCAAAAAGTTTATACCACTATTTCAAAACAACAATTTTCGCTGCATTTACAATAGAAATCTATATATATATTTTTTTACGTTATTATACAAGTGTGATGCGGCCCGCCTAACGCCGCAGATGTATATTTGCGGCCCGCGAGAAAAAAAGGTTGAGTACGGCTGTTCTAAGCTCTTAGCTCGACTTAAAGCCCATAAACTTGTCCTTTCGAAAAAACATTTTTTTACTAGAAAATGGAAACTAAAATGCGTGGAACCCGATTGCAAAAGTTTCATTCCCAATTCTCGTCAATTGGAAAAATAATTTCGTCAAATTAGTCAACAATATCCATGTTGGCTTCAATTATGGCAACCTATTTTTGTTGCAAATATGGTGATATTTCGCCTATTGTAGTCCAGATTGACGAGAATTTGATTCTGTCAAAGATTTTATTAAAAAACACTTATTTAATGAATAATGTTGGTAAATTAAAATTTCTATTACAAATTAATTTTTTATTCAGCAGATGTTGAAATCAAGATAATTGTGTATTACTGTATTAAACAACTAAAAAGTAGGAAATAAAAAAATCTTTTACAAAAAAATATTAACCGACTTAAAAAAAAGCACTAAAAAGTATTAAATAAGTCTTTAAAATTCTCTAATGACAAAATGTTATCCATTAACCACAAATTCGATATCATGTGACGGTATAAAAACGATAAATTAAGTAAGTACAGTTTAATACTCACCAAACATGGATTTTCGGGAGAATATATTTTACAAGAAATGAATATACAGACTTATGATTTAGTTTACGAATATATACATATGAAAAGCAATTAATTACTTTTTGAAGTCGTCTGCCAAACAACCCCAATAGATAAATTAGTAGATACTAGGTACAATATATTCACAATACTTACTACACTTAAGGTAGTTTGGCACCAACTTAAAAAAGTAATTGATTGCTTTTCATATGTATATATTTGTAAACTAAATCATAAGTCTGTAAATTCATCTCTTGTAAAATATATTTTCTCGAAAAGCCATGTTCGGTGAGTATTAAACTGTACATATTAAATTTATCGTTTTAATTCCGACACATGATATCGGATTTGTGGTTAATGGATAACATTTTGTCATTAGAGAATTTTAAAGTATTATTTAATACTTTTTAGTGCTTTTTTAAAGTCGATTAATATTTTTTTGTACAAGTTTACTTTATTATGTATATTCTCATACCTCATACACTGTTCATATGGATGAGATATTAATTATATACTTAAGAAAGTATTTCATCAGCCAAGCAGCTTCCTTTTATTTTGATAGGAAAATTCCAGTGTGTTCATAAACGTCGCCTTCCATTTTGATGACTTCGACTGCAAAAAAACTGAATCTACCAATGCATTAATATTTCAGAATTGCCAGAATTAATATTTCAGTGTTTTATCGACATAAATTACTATGAAATAGAAAGTATTTCATATATATGTACATATATCAAATACATCATATTATAATTTTCATAACGAAATTCATTTTGTTAAAAGATAAACCCCAGCATGTTTTTTTTTTTTTTTTTTTTTTTTTTTTTTTACTTCCTTCTGTCTATAATAGAATAAAGTATTGTAATCGAAATTTTTTTCGAATTCCGGCTTTCGACGGATTTACATGTTTTAGGGATCAGAGATTCCGAAGAACATGTTTTCACAAAATGTCTGTCTGTCCGTGTGTCCGTGTGTATGTCCTCTTTATATCATCGAAAAGTGTATGAAGTTATGCTTAAAATTGAACCAAATTTTATTTATAGGTTTTTCGATATGACCAGCAGGTCCCACTTAAATTTGGAGATATGCCGACGAAAGGGAGCGCTGTGGTAGCGATTTTTGTTCAATTTTCATTATTGTATCATCGAAACGTGCATGTAGTTATGCAGATAATTGATCCAATTTTTTTGTACATGTTTTTGACTATGGCTTGCAGCTCCCAGTTGAATTTGGAGATATTTCACCGGAAGAGGACGCTGTGATAGCCATTTAAACATTTCAAATTCAAAAAGATGTACAAAAAAATTAGAAATCCTAAAAAATTAATTCCGTTAAATGTTCGGTTTTGATCCATGGAATCCAGAGTAATTTTTATTTTGCCTCTATCTTAAAAAATGGCTGAGATATAGCAGTTTGAAATTTTAGGGTGGCTGACATCTTGAAACGTGACAGCAGGATTCCTACATAAATGGTTTTAAGTTTAATTTATGAGTTTTAGTGAACATGCTTTTTTGCAAATTTTCTTTCATTGTTGTAACCATCTTTCGAACTCTTATATGTTTAACACCATATATTCAGATTCGCCAGCATCAAATCCTCACCAAGCATGGCAATGTTTGGTGAAATATCACCAAATTTGGCGACAAAAATAGGTTGCCATAAATGAAGTCATCTTGGCTATAGCCAGCTTATTTGGCGAAAACCTGATTCTAATTCAATATTGACGAGAACTGTAAATGAGTTTTCTGTAATCAGGTTCCACGAATTTTAGATTCGTGTTTTCCAGTAAAATTAGCTAAAGAAATAAAACCAAGGATTAGGGAGTCTATCTTTTCCCACCGGTACAAACCAGAAGGACTTTTCTTAGTCGTGTTGTACATCGGCTTCTCTTGCAACGAAAGGTGCTTCACATCCACGTAACCCGACGATTCTCAAGCAGCTGGAGTACAACAGAATGCGGAAAAATATTGGTTTTATAGGCGATATGATAGCGAATTTTGAAGTAGCAACATCCATGAGATGAAAAGCTTGAATGTTTTGGGATTGGCACTTGCAACTAGTTCTTCTTTACTTAATAATAAGAATACTAAAAACAAAAATGTTAATGTTTCGTTAATGGGGAAAACACTTAATGCGAATTGTAAATGGTAGCGGGAAATTTAAATTGATAAAGTAATTAGTGAAATTTTATTCAAGCAATTTTTATTTAATCCATGAAAAATACATTACGCGATTTATAAATTAAATTATGTTTTCTTTTGCAACATTTTTACCATATTTAAAATATACTAGATGGAACCCGTCAAAACTTCACGGAAAAAATTACAATAACAATTTACTATTTGTACATTTTACCAATTTTTCTTTCAGACATTATTTTAAAAAAGCATGGTTAAAAATTCTTACTAAAAACGTTCCCCATTCAAAAAAATGTAAAAGACAATAGCGCTTTCACCCCCCCCCCCGCTGGGTCATCATCAGTTGTGATCTTCAACTTCCTTCCTCTCCATTATATATATGACTGCTGGTTGAAGAGCTCCCCCTATCGGCATTCAATATTCTCTCTCTCTCTCTCTTTCCCCCTCTTCCAACATTTTTTTCCAGCGGCAATCAAGTAATGAGTGTATCATGTCATTGCATGCGACTTTGGATGCATTGATTTCTATTGATTCTCTTATAAAAGCGTTATGTAAATTTTCTTAGTTAGCTATTTTCTGTATTTGTAGGGTTTCAAGTTTTATTGGGGTTTTAGTGTTTAATCTTGCAAGAGCTGTTGACTGCTTATTTAGTTTTATGTCTCGGATATGTTCTTCCATTCTTTCTTCTATTTTTCTTTTGTCATTCCTATGTAAGTAACCTTTTCATTTCTGCTGTTTAGGCAGTTTATTCTGTATATTCCTTCTGTTTGTATTTCCTCATATTTTTCTATTTCATTTGTTATTGATTTGAAGAGGGATGGATTGGGGGTTAGTGGGACTATTTTTCCTATTTTTTCCAATTCTCGTTTTATTTTCAAAGATACACCTTTTATATATGGAATAGGAGGAGTGTATGTTAGATTCCTCTGTGCTGGTTGTATATGGTCAATTCTTTCTCTTACTTACTCTTTCAATTAGTTTAAGTATAGTTTTTCTCGGATGTCCTGCCCTTTAAACCTATGTTTTCAATGATTTTTAATTCTTCCTTTAGTGATTTTTCTGTTGAACAAACATGTAGAGCTCTATTTATATATGTATTCATGGCTGCTAATCTGTATGGTAGTGGAGTATCGGCTTTATAGGAGATTATATTTAAGTTTGATGTGGGTTTTGTATATACTGTGGTATTTATTTTAGTTATATCATGAGTTATTTTTACATTTAAGTAGTTGATCGAATACTTTATTTCTTTTTCTATTGTAAACTGGATATTCTTGTCATACGAATTTACTTTTTCAAGGAGGTTATCTAGATTAATTCGTTTATTTGTGATAATAAATATGTCGTCTACATATCTAAGCCATAGCCTGATTTCAGTTTTGTGTTCGTTTATGATTATTGTTTCCAGATTTCTTAATTTCCATTCTGCGACTATATTCTTGCTATATCTTGCGATCGATCAAATAATTGAATTTCGTTAAGCATTAAATTTTCTGATTACTTCTCTATAATCCGGTCGACCACTTTTCATAACAAAAAACTATCGCCAAACTGTAAAATTAAACGCCAAAAATGCAGTCCGATTTACTTTATGTCAGAAGGATTATATTTGTTACGTCATCAAATGGTTTTTAATTCGACATTTGCGTCTATTTTTCAATATGTTTCTTCATTAATTAAAATAACAATCGTGTCCTTAAATTCTTATATTTTATTTATTCATTTATTTTGATATTTCAATGGCAACGTTCTCCCGTTTATTGGGCGTTACAGTTTAGCGATAGTTATTTGTTATGAAAAGTTTTCGACGGGATAATAGAGAAGTACAAATTTTCTTATTTCTAATCTGAGAAAGAAACAATAATCATGGATTTAATTAATTTTGAAATAGGCGGTGCAACCAAAACAATTTTGATTATCGCTGACGCACCGGGGTTAATTTTTGGCGCCTAAATGACGATTTTTGCTTTGTATGGCAACCCGGTGTTTTATAATAAAATTGAATTTTTGTGTAAATAAATAAAATAAAATAGGCACTTTTATGTTAGCTGGGCGTCAGGGACAACTCTCCGAATCTTGTTTCAATTGGAATCATTTAAATTGCAACATTTTACGTGAGATTTGTTATTCATATTGATATGTTTATGTTTAGATATTTTATTATTATTATATTCTAGCTATTTTTAAGTAAGTTTTTTTTTAATTTTTACATTTCAATGTTTAAATATTACTTAGTTGATATTAGATAATGTCCAAAGATTGGCGAACCACGGAGTTCAGAGAATAAACTCTATTCCTCGCAACAGTGGGAGTTACCGACTTTATGACGTCATAAGCAGAAGTAAAAGCTTAATTAAAAATTACGGCTAATTAATTAAATTTTCGAACAAACGAATGCACGATAACAAATTTGTGACCAAATATCTATCATTTAAAAAAAGAATGGTGTAATTTGATGCAGTAGTTTGTTCTCACGGATTGTCGAAAGAAATCGCTTAGCGTTTTAAATATATAGATTTCGATATCCGAAACTTTTCAGCCTGCTTTTCCATAAATACAATAAGGAAAATTTTCTAAAGTATATTTTTAACTTCCTTTTTTTACTCATCACACTGGATGATATTCTATCTACTTCATTATAAATTTCTAAAAATTGTCTTTTATCATTATTTATACTGCGTTTCAAATGACCTTCAAAACCTATAAAATGCCTTTAAGTAGTTTAAAAAGGGATATTTTTCTTTCTTTCGTAATTCTATAAATCTGTGTGGCTATTATTATGGACTTCTACTTGTTTATTTTCTTTTTCTTTCCTGTAGTATTACATTACAAACTGTATTTATTGGCGTTTTCAATTAAGATATTTCATTTGAATTTAAGGGAGCGTCATACTATATTGCGTATTTCATAAACAGTACCTGATAGACCAAGTCTCGGTCGGTAGTTTTTTCAACATTCATGCTGTATTTAAGTAAAAACAAAATTTTAGTATTTATAAATAATTCATAACTGCATTTGAGTAAAACATTTTTATATTCATTTCTACATAAAAGTATAATTTCTAGATCGAAAAGTTATAATAACAAATGCTGTCAATTCATTTTCTGCGTTCAATGTTATCGAGATAACAGTTATCAATTTTTGTTATGTAGTTCCGCAGTTTCAAAGTACCAAATCCATTTATTGCCGAAGTATTCAACACTTTTTCCTGACAACATTATGATTGTGACGAGGTTTTTCTGTAGGTAGAAATACTCTTTCGCCTCTTAACCCTCAAAACGGGGATCTATTACAAAAAACAGAAAAAAAAAAAAAAAAAAAAGATATCTTTGACAGTTTATAGAAAACAAATAAGATGGATTCAAATGGCGGCATTGTAATCAGATATATTTTTTATTTTCAGAAGATACTATTATCGAACGATTCGAATATTCTGGGAATGAAATTTCCAGAGCATATTACAGGGTCTCAAAATAATTTCGCCCAATCACTTACGATGCGCGAAATTAAAGAAGTGAAACGCCGTACAAATGTCGAAGGAATAAAGACTTGTGAAACTCCTCTTTACATTACACTAAAATGCTGATTACAAAAAAATCATTGCTCCTATGACGTACGAAGTATTCTCGTGTTTTACACTAAACTCTAATTCAAAGTATATTAGACAATGACAGTTGATAAATCAGCGTCGCAAAGAAAAATACATCGTCAATTTGCATATTACTTGACACACGTATAGAACCTTTCACATACCCACTGTTTTATCCAAAGGGTTCAGGGAAACACCTGAGACATATTAATCACCAATTGTTACGTGGAAAAACGGAAATAGCCACTCGACTGAAAATTGTCTTATTTCAACTTATGTTTATAAAAAATAAGCTTAAAGATATGGCGGAATTTTTCTTTTGATTAAAAAGCTGTTAATAATTTTAAGCAATGTATGCTGTATTTATTACACCAATTGTTCAGAACCCCAATTACGAAAAAGTAACAATATTTTATTTAAATGCATAAAAAATCGGGGTCGTTACATTTAACACATTTTTGCATTAAACGGATTTATTATTGGCATTGTGAAAAAATTATTTTCAGAATCATGTTTAGTGATCAAAATCATGTTTAGAAAAAAAGTTATTTATTTATTTATTTTTTTTTTTGCGTTAAACAGATTATTATTCTACTAGCCGCCACTGGCGACCAGTTTGGTCGCCCTTAAATGTATATTAAGCATTGGAACAAATTATTTTCATTCATAATTTATTTTTTTTCCTTAATCCTTCGCCAAACCGGAAAAATCTAATAGACAAATCAAGAACTTTTGCGATCATGGTAGCATTTCGCATATTTTTTGTTGTTATGCATTTTATCTTTCTTGACAAAAACCGCTTAACCCACTTTATAATAAATTAATCATTGTGTGTGTTTTATAATAAGATTGTGTGTTTTTTAATATAAAATAAACTATTTCATAATAAAATAAAAGTACAAGCTGTTTTAGTAATCTCTAATAGGTACCTGAAAATGGGAATTTTTCGCCAAAATGGCACAAAACAAAAATCACGCCAACCCCGGTGCGTCCGTGACAGCTGTTCCAATTTAAAATACATGACGTTCACATGTTCTTTAAAATAGAAAATAGACAAATAAGAAAAAATATCATAAATCAAAACATTTGATTTCAAAATTAAAGTATCGTTTCTAATTTACACGCGCGAAAAATAAAAGCTGACAATTCGTTTCGAAATTTGATCCATTAAATATTATTACATGAGTTCAACTTACGTCAAGAAAACATCCGGAAGGAAGTTGAGTTGTATAGAACAGAATTATGGTAAACATTGACTGTCTCATTGGTGCGGATTATTTTTTTTACACCAGGCAGCGGTCCAAAAATTCATGGTTTAATATTTTAAACGTTCACAACGAATGAATCTTTTTTTTTTTTTTTTTTTTTTTTTACTTTCATGAATAGAGAATTTAAACTGCGAACCTAATTTAAACTACAGTTATTGCAGAATGTATACATAATTGAACGTAAATCATCTCTCAAATATTATTTTTTTTTGAACGATCTTTCTAAATATGTAACTTTTATGCAGTTTTATTTCAAAAAATATTTTGAATAAAAATGGCCGCCTGGCATATGAAAAAGTGAAGCGGACATCCCGGAGCTGTTGATGACAGTCACATGACTTACGGTTTTATTATAGAGATGACATTTCTTTGTCAACAATTTATCCGCAAAATTTAAGCTCAACAGTTTTTAACTCGATTGTGAATGACAGAACGTCAGCAGCATATTAGTATTAAGATTTTTTTAACATATCAAAATAAGCAACATTTGCTGAAGTCAATATTTATATAATTATTTTCTCGTGTTCAAATCTATACATAAATCTTGTTTTATGTAATTTGTTTTTGTCCGCAGAAAAATTTGTCTTCGAGCATTATCATAATTCATACATAATTCGAAAGACAATATTGTTTATCGAAAAATTAAACAAACGGCCTGCCTGAATGCAATCTGTCCTAATATTATGGCAAAGTGACCCAAAGTTTGACTTACACTGCATCACCCATGGAGCAGAAATCCTCTACAATCATGGTGCTGATCAATGCCAATAATAATGCCGAGAACTTCGGGTATGGAATATTATCGAAGGAAGGATTGTTTAAACCAGTAAAAGCGCATGGTTTCGAAGCTGAATCCTAGTTAGATATTTTCCCGCACTTTAATTAATATATAGGCTTGTGTCATGAAAATCTTCTCAACACTTTTCCATTTAAAATGTTTACATCAGCATTTTTAATGCTGTGTTTGTTATAACCTGTCAAAACGTATTTTTCCGGATTAGAAACCGAGCAAGACCATTTTCTTGTGCTCGATTTGGTATAGAAGATAATTTCCTTAAAATTGTTTCACCGTCTTTGATATCCGTAATCATGTTGCTGATCAATGACCAATAGTATTGGAAAGAATTCCAATTGCTGAAGATTGATTTAGAAAATTGCTTAAACCTATGAAAACGAATTTTTTCGAAGTTGAGACCTAGTTAGATCATATTCTCGTATTCGAATAAGGTTTATTTCAAGAAAATCGTTGGAACTATTTTCAATTTATACCATCATTTTCAGTCTTGTGTTTGAATTTACCTGAATTAGAGACCTAGCAAGATCATTTTCTCGCGCTCTAATTAGTGTAGGAGCAAAATTTTGTGAAAATCGTTTGAACTGTTTTCGATTTATAGCAGCATTTTTAGTGCTGAGTTTGTTTTAATTTATCCAAACAAAATTTATTGAATTTCAGACCTGGGTAGATCGTTTTCGCGTGCTCGAATAAATATAAGAGGCATGTTTCGTGCAAATCGTTTGAACCTTTTTAAATTTATAGCTAGCTGCATTTTCAACGCTGAGTTTGTTTTAGTCTGACAAAACGAATTTTCTTGAATTCGGGACCTATCTGGATCATTTTCTCGTGCTAGATTTTGTATAGGAGGTACGTTTTGTGAAAATCGTTCTAGAAGTCTCCGATATCATAACTTAATCAGGAAAATTTCTTGCTCGTTTAATACATATAATAATACACATCATTTTGATAATTTTTAAATCAAATATTTCTGAAATCACCATGGAATCAATGGAATTTATATTGTAATAATTTCACTTGCATACTCAGGATAAGTACTAGCTATGTTAAAAAATATATATATAACTGCGACCAACAGATACCCTGTTAATTTAATAATAATAATAATAATAATAATAACAATAACAATAATAATAATAATAATAATAATAATAATAATAATAATAATAATAGCAATAATAATAATAATAATAATAATAATAATAATAATAATAATAATAATAACATGTGTAATAAACACAACTATAAACTAAATCCATAATTGCCAACATCGCACTAAACTTTGGTACAATGTAGCTTAATTTAACCGAAATTAAACACGTTTCAAACCAGATTGCTTCTTAAGAAACTAGGGGGGCTCGGCCCCCCTGCTCGCTACGCTTAACAACCCCCCGCGTAATCGCACTCTAGCCAACCCCAGACGTAATCGTTTCGCGTTTCCATTCTCGATTGCCTCGCGATTTGGCGACAGTAATTTGGTCGACAGGATAACTAACAAGTACCAATTGTATAGATAGTGTTATGAATATTGTAAATAGTTACTGTTTGTGCTTAAAAATAATGTAAATAGTTCAATTAAGCTCTATTCATAAGCTAATATTAATTTTTGTTGCATTGCAATATCTCAATTTGTTGATTTTTTGCAAGCGAGTAAACACTATTGGATTTCAATGGGAGTCTATGGAAATTTGGCGAAATGCTGAAAATAGCGCAAAGTTGGCGCCACTTTTGCTCGCCAAATTTGGCGATATATCGCCAATTTGGCGCCAAACTTGGCGACAGACCCGGGTCCCTTCCCCTTGGTAACCCCCTAATAGCGTCCATCCTATCTAAATTCTGTACTTTCATGTTAATTCCCTCTAAGAAAAGTGAGAAAGCTCTGACCAATCAGATTCGTTTCGCGGTATCTACGCAGATTTTCATTGGTCCATTTCCAAGCCATGACTTTTTTTTTATACATAGAAGGATGCAATCAAATAGGTTCCACGTAAGAACATGAAACTAAATACATATTTATTTCAAGATATATTTTCCGTTTAGAAACGTCTTTAACCTAAATCAAATTAACTCACATTGTACGAAAGTTTATTTGAAAGTTGGCAGGTATGTGAATCAAGGTCGTGTTTTCGTGTTATGTATGGAAGTTTTTTTAAGATATAGGGGAAGGTGGCCTAAAATGATCCTAATGGGCAAAACGATCTACATATGTTTTCTTCCAGACAGGTCGTGCTATCTACAGGGTAACACATAAACTAGTCGTGATACGTAAAGAAGAAGCAATGGTGGTATTCAAGCGATTGCAATATTACGTGTATGAATAGAATTCTTTGAAAAATTGGTTTTTATAACATCTTTCATAAGGTAGGCGCTAACTTTCATATTTGTTTAGATATACAGTCTTTCATGTACAGAAATATGACTTGGTTTACTTAATGGAGTATATTTTTAGATCTGAATTACACTTATGTATTGTCATAATTACTTTTATATCCTTTATTTTACCGATAAAAAAACAATTTGCAATTAATTTTAAATGAAGGATCGTTTTGCCCTTGGGTGAGGGCAAAATTATCCTTTGGACACTTTATAAAAAGCTATTTTTTTTCATTACTAAATTTGGAGTTAAAATATTATTAAAATATGTTTATCATGCAAAATGTAGTGTAAAACATACCAGCAAAGGCCGAAAGTTTTATTTAAAAAGTTATGTTATTTTACACAAGTTTTTCCCTTAAGGGGGTCATTTTAGGCCACCTTCACCTATGTGTTATGGGATGTATTATATAAAATTTTTATATACATAGAATTTCTTAAACAAATCAAATTACACAAGAAACCGTTACATGTAAACATTAAAATTTTTACACTGCGTATTTAGAGAGACAAACTTTATTACATTTAAAAGTAAAAACACAGGCACACACAAAGATCATTCCACATTTGTGTTACATTTATTTTAATACAACGAAACAAAAATAATATAAATATTGCAACATTTTATTTCTCTTCCACATTTATTCTTCGTAAAGATTTTAATAGGTTGTTTTTTAAAAACTTATTATTAAAATGATATCTTTGATTCAATTATCATTCTCAGGAAGGGATATTTTAGGAATCATTTTACATTGGAATAAATTAAGATGAGAAACAACGGGAAGGGAAATACGGAATAATTATAGCAAAACTAGAAAAAAGGCAAATATATATATTAATGCAAAGTTAATTGTATTAATTATAACCAGTGGGACCCGTGCCAGGATTTCGCACTGCAATCTAATTTTTTAGCATTGTAGTATTTTTTTATATCGATTTAAACTTCTGAAGAAACATTAAGAATAAAAATACCTGTAAACTACACTGATACAGATGTCTCACACGCACCGGAGTTTCTTTTTGGCACCAAAATGCGGATTTTTTTGCCTGGCGGGGTAACATAGTGACTCTTGCCTTGTATGGCTACTTGGTATTTTATAATAAAATGAAATGTGTATGTCAATAAATTAAAAATAAAGTAATATAAAAATAATTAATTAATTAAATTAAAATATGTGTAATAAAAATAATGTGTGTGTTAAATAAAATTGTGTGTAATAATGAAATTAAATGTGTGTATTTTAAAGTAAAATTATAATACAATTTTATTATAAAGTAAAACTAACATGTTTTCATAAGCTAGGACTAACAGGTATTCGAAAATAGGGTTTTCTCGCCAAAATAGCACCACAAAAAAATTGCACCAACCCTGTTGCGTCTGCTATATCTGTTCCCTAGCATTAATTAGTCAAGCAAGAATATCAGCTCATTTATTCCATCAAACTTACAAAAAGGCATGCGCAAGAAAAAAAAATTAACAATCGTATTTTAACTGCATCGAAAAAGGACATGGGACAAACCATGGTATCTTTTTCTCCTAAACATTGCAATTTCAATTTTGCTTTTTAACCTTTCTACCCTGAATGGGTCGAATCGACCCACATGTATAATTTATTTCATTCGATTGGCACCAGATTTTTTTTTCATAAAGTGAGTTAAATAAATGCTACAGAGAACTACGTTAAATAAATCTATTAAATCATTATCGAAAACAAATTCTGGTGTGAAATGTTTTTACCAACAACGTTGAGTAAAATTTCAACAGGATACGAAGGTTAAACATAAATATAGAATAAACACGTGCAGGGATGTCACACTTTATATTTTTTGTGCTATTTATTTTTTTATAATCATTGTTTAGCGTGATATAATCCGGAATTTTATTTTTGTGGCAACACTTATTTGAATAAAACCTTTCCTTTCATTTATGAAAATAATGCTGATTTAAATTTTAATTATTAGCAAATTTTAATCAAAAAACATGTTTTAGGAAAACGTAAGTGTACTACGTCAGAGGCCTGTTCAAAATCCTTTCATATGGCATCTCATTCGTCGTTCTGCGTTTCGTATTTTCTTAGAAAAAGGGATGTTGACAGGAGAAATAATATATACGATTTTCATAATTATATTATATATTACATTTTTGCGCTCTTTTAAGCAGATAGATTAACAAAACATTTAGAATAAGAAACAAGTTAAATGAATATAAACGACGAAAATTAAAAAACACACATCACTAGATTAAACAAGTTGGAAATTGTACGTCAAACGTGACAAATGAGGTGCGTTCGTACTATAACTAGTTTTATAAATATTCAGATCTTGGTGTCAATAGCTGTTGCATTCTAATGCAAAAATGCATGAATACAAAATTTTTTTATGAGCAGATTTTCATATTATAGACATTAATTTTATTTTACGAAATTAAGATTCAATACAAAACAATTAATTGCGATTATGTTACATTAAAATTATACTATGCGCAGACATCCAATACAAGACAATGTAAAAAAATCATAGTTATTATTTCAGTGAAATGAATTATAACTATTATTTTGATATGATTAATTTCCGTAATAAAATAAGCACATTTTAAGTTGGCAACATTTTCTCTTTTATTGACATTTACTGAAAATTCCAATGGGAAACTTAAGCATAGCTTTGAAAATTTCCGAACTTCAAATCCATAATTAGACCATTTTTTCATTTACTATCTATTTCTCCGGAAACATCTATCAAAAACAAAATGTCGGTAGATTATAGGGTTGCTATAATTAAACAATTTTAGTATACAAATTTGGATTTTAAATTATGTAACACGGAAATAATATAACTCCATCATAAATATGATGTAATCACCAAGGCAACCTAGAATCATTACCTATCATGAGATATCATTGAATTAATTACATATGATAGTATTTAATAGAATGAAAAAAAAATTATTAATATCTTTTTAAGTTTTGATTAGATTTTCATAAAATTTGAAATGACTCGACAAAATTTAGCAACGATTATATATATTAAATTTCAAACCATTCGGTTTGGTAGCTTTTGCGCTGTTATATGCGGACAGACGGACGGACCTGATGACGACTATAGGTGCTACGTATTTATATAATTACGAACGCACCTAAAAATTGAAGATCTTGCCCTGTAAAACTAGTTGAAAATTGTTTAATAATCAGAAAAATTATTCACATATATCTTACATATTTATACATTTTAAATAGACATACTAGGAGACGCGATGTCCATTTTCATATTCTCTTTTTGTGACATCGCCTCACACCTTCTCAAAATAAAAACATCCCTAAGGAACCTTCTCTTCTGTTAAAAATCCAGAGTGCAGTCTAGAAGTGAAAGTAGAATTTCATAGCATCACAGCGCCTTCTAACTGAACATTATTTTTCTACATAAGAAAATATGCTTGAATACAAAATGTTGAAAATAGCGTAATACAATAAATCATTTTTCTGTGGCAATTTGACTGCAGTTCATCTAATATCATATTGAAATTAAGCCTTTATGAATTGTTTTACCAAAAATTTAAAAAAATGTACTTATGATAGAGAGTAATTAAATAAAATTTAACTGAAATAGATAAGTATAAAATTGATTTAGTTCAATTGATTCAATAGAAATCTGTATGTTTACTAATCGCGTTTAATTATGTAAAATTGTAGTTAAATTGATGGTAGTTAAATTGGCGTGAAACAAAAATGAACTTGCAAAATTTTTCTTAGAAAAAGAAGTAAGCAATATAAAAATTTTTGGAAAGAAAGTTAAATTTAAAATAAACTAAACACTGCTACGTTTAATTATTCTCCCCACACCTCGCCTATTTTCACTTAAAATTTTTTAAATTAGACTATTATTTTAAATTAAAATTTTAAACAAAATCACAAAATTTAAAACGATGTAGTTACCTACGATATCAAATCTTCCCTCAGTTTTGAGTGCAATTTAGTTATTAGCTTATACCTAATGAAACCACAGCGCTGTTAACTGCATGAAACAAAGCTATGTAGAATAATTATCGAACTCTTACTCATAGCAAGTTGCGGCGAAGGCTATTTCATAGAATAGGTAACAATCGCAGTGATTCTCTGACGCTAGGCTTAGAACTTTTTGTTAAGATTAAATTTTCCACTGAATCTGCACTCAAAACAGGCGAAGAAGATGACTATGTAATGCTTATAACGAGAAGAAATTTGAATTCTGGTAGCATCCTGTATACTTAAGGTGGTATTAAAAAATATATTTTTCCACGCTCAACAACTCAAAATTTTGAGACACATTTTCAGACTTATTTTTAAAAGTAAAAGCATGAAACTTGGTGGCGTGATTTATGAAGCAATTTATAAGGGACCTATGTTTTTATTTTTCGTTCAATTAATTAGAAATTGATTTACAAGCAATTATTTTCACAGTACGATAATTTTCTTTTGTTTCCAGCGCTATCGCTTCGGGAAATTCGGTTCAAAATGTCCACTTTGACAGCAGTTTTTGAAATATATTCCGCCTTTATCAAAACATCGAGACAGCACGGGCATTATAAAGTTTCTGAATAAGAGAACCAGCCAATTGGATGCATTTTAGAGCAAAAATGAAATTAACAAGAACGAAAAATCGTGCGTCAAGCATAGATTATGTAACACTTTCCAACGCTTCCAAAATAGTTTTACAAATAATTACCGTTTAAATAAGCTGAAAGATAACATCTAAGTAAACAATTTCGAAAACGCATAACATATTTAAAAACGTAATTTCAGGAACTATAAGTGCCATGCACAACATATTCCATATTAAGCTTCTTGTAATGCACCTTAGTAATATATATCAATTACAATGTGTTTGAAATTGTGTAACATCATTAAAATAAACCGCAAATGATTTTTCCCCATAGAGCGTAATATAACGGAATTATTTTGAGTGTCCCTGTAAAAAAAAACTGTAAGTGCTACACACTTCAGTTGAAATAGAGAACATGCTATGGATAACGACAATAACATATACAAATTGCAGGGCATTCCGAGCATATTTACGGGAGTTAGAGCACGGACAGACGGCAGACGGCCAGACGGTAGATGGCCATACAGCAGACAAACCGAAGACATAAACACTTTTCAACTAGGTTGGAAAGTGTTAAAAATGTGTCTCAAAATAAGCAGTTTGGATTTGAATACACCCTTAAAGAAAATTTATTTTGCTTTAAAAAAGAGGCAAACGATAAATTGGTTTAGAAGTTCCTTATACGTTGAAACAGGTATAGCTTATATAGGTTTTAAGAATGGAGAAGAAGTGGTCTGTAAGTCTTCTTCGAACAAAAAAAAACAATTTGCATTTGTCATAAAAATCAGAAGTAAAATTTAATTCGTTTTTCTGTCGATCCGTAGACCATCAAACTAGGTAACTGAAAGCTACCATGAAGTACTTGGTAGCTGGTGCAGTGGCAACGCTCGCGCCACCCTTGCTCCGTCGTTGCTCTCTGTTATTAGGATCGTTTCCACTTAAGGTGCCTGACTACGTACGGAGCAATTTTTTCCATAAAAGCTATTTAATTATTTTTTTATCATATTTTTATGAAGAATATGACTAGAAACTGTGAAAAAAAGCAAAACATGGTTCATTAATTGATGAAATTTTGGTAAATGGAGGATTTTGTGGTGAAATGTAGTAAAATTTGGCCCAATATGCAAAACACTCTACAGAAAATTCTATTGTATATATCTTACTTTTCTTTTTACACGTCATACGTATGACATTGGTGAAGGCAATGGACTAAAATCTAAGAGATATTTTAAATGTTTCAATATTTATAGTATATCACACCTTTTTACATGCTGATTTCCCTAAAATTCATTGATGTCATTCCACGAAAACATCCTCAAAACAAAAAATATTGATTCTAAAATTAAATCTTTAGTTCATTGCGTCAATAGTGTAAACAACATGCACTTTAAATTTCATAGTGATATTCTAATAACTTTTTAAGAAATCATGTTTTGCGTATGGAATTTTCTCCAAAAATTACATATTCCAAAAAAATGCATTTAAAATTTAGTTTTATGTTTTACGACAAGAATTTGCACAGAAATATGCACCTACACTTCACTGTTTTTATGAGCCATACTCCTTTTTTCAAGTACTGAGCCTTTGTTTATTTCTCGAAGGCCATATTTTTGCTTTCCCCCTCCCACACTCAGTACCTTTAAATAGTACTTCCGGTCTTTTAAACGGTACTTCCGGTTGTGATAGCTGTTGAGTAGTTTAAAAACTGCTGCAACTCCGGTTCTATTTATCGTATAATAAAAATAAATACAGTTTTGGAAAGGTAAAAAGTTGGAATGTAATAAAATATAATAAAATCGTTTTCACAGTTTTGGTCGAAAACCACTTTTAAACGTAGTCAGATTTAATTAACTTTGATGTTGCACAAGACAAAAATCAGGCAGAATAATTAACCAATGGCAATAACTGAATTATAAATTAGTTTAAAACCACCACTACAAGCAGTCAAAATCTACAAAAACCCTTGCAAAAACAGTTTAGAAAAATATAAGGCAACATCACTGATGAAGCTAACTAAAATTTTTTCTTACCGTGTTGCATATCAGCAACATAAACGAAAAACAATGTTATGTCCAAATTTAACTTTAAAAGACGATTTTTTACTGCTACTATATTCTAAAACTGCAGTTAATATAGATTGTTCGTAGAATCTCCAGAAAATAGTAATACTGAGTTATTTTTTATAGCAAAGTTTAAATTATTACGTGAGCTGTTTCACGTGGTTATAGCTAAAATAAACTTCATAAAGTTAGTGAAATTAAAAAGTCTGAAAATGTTCAGAAATAGATTTTTTATAAAGGTAAGTTTCTTTACAATCTTCAATTAGAAAATTTACAATAATTATGAAAAATATGTAATTTTCTTCTTGTTGCAAATATGAAACAAGCACCTTTGTGTTAATAAAATTTTATTTTTATGGTCTAATTTTATTATTTTTTTATTCTGACATGCTTGAAATGATGTAATCTGACATCTGAGTAAATAATGTTTTTCAAATTGGTGTTGTTGAGCTACAAAGGGTTAAGATATTAGCTTACCCAATTCACGCTCTGAGATTCTGCACTCATTACAATACTGTATAAATATCGAGCCTATATGTATATCAACTAACATAAATTTTGATTAAACAACATTCGCAGACCTAGTCAGATAAGTAGAATACAAATTAAAAAGGAGAAGGGGAGGATAACACAACCTATGCATTAATTATGAAAACCAGCAAATCATAAGGCTGTGATCGTATAAATTAAATTTTTTTTTCTTTCGTCAGAATTTGCCTTGTGTTTAATATGATTTCTCTCATTCACAAGACAGACTAAAAAAAAGTAGTCAATTGAAAATAAAAATAAAAATAAAACTCCACACACCATCCAAGGGATAAAAAAAAGAAAAGAAACTTCTCAGCGATTATCGCTAATCTATTAAATGAATCTGCTGCATAAATTTGACTAAACAAATTTTATTTGCTATTTTATAATTATTATTCATAATCTTTTCTTTTTTTTTATAAATCTATTAAAATTAGTATATCTCATAAAAATAAGCATTAAAATTTAAATAACACTAGTTACCACTTAAAAAATTTTAATCATGAATATTACATAGACGAGTGATTATAAGTAGAATAGACAATAACGGCCAGTCATACCTAAAACTTCTTTAAATTAAGCATCCTCAAAAATTATCCCTCTTCGTTGAGAGTTTAACTTTTAACTCTTTTGCGAAGATTTCTCATCTAAACACTTTAAATTAAATACATATTAGATTTACATTTAAATTAATTTAGCTGCAACTTAAGCCGTAATCCTAAACTAATTAAATCTAACAACTTCTTCATCCATTTAATAATTATGCTGCCTCTACCTTCTACACTAAAAAAACTCGAAAAAGAGTGAAAAGAAAAAAGCCCTAAATAACAAATAAGTACGCCTATGAAAACAGTAAATTATTTAAGAAAATAAATTCATATTCATTCATTGCTTTACAGTTGTTACTTACCATTTGGATAGCATTTTCACTCAATATACAAAAATGTAATATTGCAAGTTTTCAACATCTCTCATTTAGTATTAATTTCAACCACTGCAAATTTATATCATATAACATGTTCTCCCAGAATTTGGATAGATCTCTTTTATATTAATCCAGGCAATAGAGACCGTATAGGGGCTGTACCTATCAAAATTCATGGTAGTTCTGTAAAAAGGCTTAATTTATGTTTTTTGGGTCGCTGAATTCAAATTTTTACAAATCATCCTGTGTTTTCGGGCTCTGCAGAAGTTGGGTCTTCAGGTTCACATGATTCCTCCAAAACATTCTCGTCACCCTGATCGATCTTCTCGGTCAACAGTTCGAGTTACACTGCTTGTGGATCATCTTCATCCAGTTCCTCGAGGATATCTTCAGGGATATTCTCACATGAATTATTGCACTCGAGGCATATGGTAAAACATTTCAACCCGCTTTTCTTGCAGCTACGTGTGCCACGGCAGCCTTTTCTACACCTGCAGGAGATAAACTTTAGAAGCTGTTGTGGAGCGGGAGGTTTCAAACTAGTGCCTGGGCATAGTCCGTACCTGATTTTTTTCCAGCGACATTTTTCTGGTTACATAACTTTTAGTCGCCAAAGTTGGATTTGGTGGTACGCCCTGAATGAGTGTTGCTCAGCAGCAGCTTCCGTTGGGAGCAAAGAAGCAATGTTCTGTTTATTATTATACGCGGTCTTGATGAAACATTGATGTCTAAGAACATTCAAAGTCATGTTTCTATCCTTGCAATTATACAAGCAAAATAAAATTGATTCTCAGCTTTTGCGATATCTTTTGGATCTGCATTTGAAGTCTGGAACAGCTGAACGAGACAAATCGAATCTAGGTTTTGGACGAGGACTTTGATAAATTTTCTTTAATCATAGCCGAATATAGCCGATGTAGAGTCACATCCGCTGAAAGCATGTAAAAGAGTCTTTCCGGCCAATACTGGGAGGAAAAGGTAGCTTTCATAGTCCATGTTTTCAAAAATTAAACTCATTTTATACACACACCCGAAGCTAAAATGCTTGGAACCCGATTATAAAAGATTCCATCCCGGTTTTCGTTAATACTGAAGTTGAATGCAAATTTCAGCATGAGAATTACAGCTTAACAAAAATTCTATTTTTTCAAAATGACAGCGGCCCTCTTAAAATTTCAAACTGCCATATCTCAGCCATTTTTTTAAGATATAGCCAAGTTGTTCCAGAATCCTTGTATTACGTTCTAACACATAACACAAACAATTTTTTTAATTTATAATTTTTTATACATCTGTTTGAATTTTTTTAAAAATTAAAAAAAATTAACTTGCCGCCATTTTGAAACCAGATGGCGCATGAAGCTGTCCAACAAACTTGGTCGAGACCTGGGTATGTTCTGCACACATAATCAGTTACATTCATATCGGTTCATAAATACGAGAGTTATAGCATAACAAATATAAGATTGTTTCAAAATCTCTGCCACCCTAGAATTTCAAACTGCCATATGTCAGCCATTTTTTAAGATATAGCCAAAATAAAAGAAATTCCAGAATACTTGAATCACGTTCTAACACTTAACAGAAACATTTTTTTTCAATTTATATTTTTTTGTACACCTTTTTGAATTTTTTAAAAAATAAATTTTTTTAACTGGCCGCCATTTTGAAACAAGATGGCGGATGAAGCTGGCCAACGAACTCGGTCGAGACCTTGGTATGCCCTACACACATACTCAGTCACACCCAAATCAATTCATAAATAAGAGAGTTACAGCATGACATATGTCAGATATATATATATATATCAACATTTGACCGGAGGGTTCTTTGGGGGTCTAGGGGTCATGATCGGTGAAAATATACCAAAAGTTTTTGGAATTGCTTTCCACCGAACGGCTGAAATAGGTATCTTTTTGTAATGAAAGTTACCTAAAATACATTTTAAGCGACTGCTTTCTCTTCAAGACCAGAAGCTCAGTAGATTTGTTGCGAAACTTTGCCTTTGCCCGGCTTCACGATATAAACATTGGCGGATTGAAAAAGGGCAGTTAATATGACTAATAAATCTATATCTTTGCCGACAATAATCACCGATTGATAGATTGTTGCCATTTCACTTGCTGTACTGACGATGAGAGAGTCTCCGTCTTCCTCAGCTTGCCGCAGTGACATATTTTCCACCTCTAACTTTTTACTTTCTTCTATCTATAATAGAAGAAAGTATTGTAATCGAAATTTTTTCGACTTCCAGTTTTCGACGGATTTACACGTTTTAGGGGTCAGAGATTCCGAAAAACATGTTTTTACAAAATGTCTGTCTGTCCGTCTGTCCGTCCGTCCGTCTGTCTGTCTGTCCGTCTGTCCGTCTTCATTGTACCATCTAAAAGTGTATGAAGTTATGCTTCAAATTGAACCAAATTTTTTTTCCAAGTTTTTGGCTATGGCAAGCAGGTTCTGTCAGAATTTGGGGATATTTCGACGAAAGGGGGCGCTGTGGCCGATATGTTTGTTCCATTTTCACTATTGTACCATCTAAAAGTTTATGAAGTTATGCTTCAAATTGAACCTAATTTTTTTCCTATGTTTTTGGCTATGGCAAGCAGGTTCTATTAGAATTTGGGGATATTTCAACGAAAGGGGGCGCTGTGATAGCCATTTAAAGATTTCAAATTCAAAAAGATGTGCAAATTCAAAAAAATTAGAAATCCTAAAACTTTTTTTCGTTAAATGTTCGGCCTTGATCGGGAGATTCCGGAGCAATTTATTTTGCCTCTATCTTAAAAAATGGCTGAGATATAGCGGTTTGAAATTTTAGGGTGGCTGACATTTTCAAACAAGACAGCAGAATTCATCCATAAACGGGTTTAATTTAGAAGTTTTAGTTAACATGGTTTCGGCAAATTTTCTTTCATTGTTGCAACCATTGTTCCTATTCTTATATGCTTAACCATATATATTTATATTCGCCAACGTCAAATTGTCGCCAAACTTAGCGACAGTTGGCGGAATATCGCCAAATTTGGCGACCAAAATAAGTTGCCACAAATGAAGCCAATTTGGCTGTAGAGGACTAATTTGGCGATATTCTCATTCAAATTCAATGTTGACGAGAATTGGGATTGAATCTTCTTTATTTAGGTTCCACGCATTTTACCTTCGTGTTTTCCAGTAAAATTAGCTAAAATCGTAAAACCAAGGAATAGGGAGGCTATCTGTTCCTGTCGGTACAGGCCAGAAGGACTTTTCGTAGTTTAGTATACATCGGTTGGTCGCATCCCGGTAACCCGACGATTCGCAAGCAGCTGACATACAACATGACGAAACAGAATGATGAAATATATGGATTTTATTGGCGATGTGATAGCGAATTTTGAAGTATTAACATGACTGAGATAGAAGAAAGTTTTGGGATTGGCACATCCGACTACTTACTTTCTTCTATCTATAATAGAAGAAAGTATTGTAATCGAAATTTTTTTCGACTTCCGGTTTTCGACGGATTTACACATTTTAGGGGTCAGAGATTCCGAAAAACACGTTTTTACAAAATGTCTGTCTGTCCGTCTGTCCGTCTGTCCGTCCGTCCGTCTGTCCGTCTGTCCATCTGTCCTTCTTCATTGTATCATCAAAAAGTGTATGAAGTTATGCTTCAAATTGAACCTAATTTTTTTCCTATGTTTTTGGCTATGGCAAGCAGGTTCTATTAGAATTTGAGAATATTTCGACGAAAGGGGGGCGCTGTGATCGATATTTTTGTTCCATTTTCACTATTGTACAATCTAAAAGTGTATGAAGTTATGCTTCAAATTGAACCTAATTTTTTTTCTATGTTTTTGGCTATGACAAGCAGATTCTATCAGAATTTGGGGATATTTCGACGAATGGGGGCGCTGTGATCGATATTTTTGTTTCATTTTCACTATTGTACCATCTAAAACTGTATGAAGTTATGCTTCAAATTGAACCTAATATTTTTTCTAAGTTTTTGGCTATGGCAAGCAGGTTCTATTAGAATTTGGGGATATTTCGACGAAAGGGGGCGCTGTGATCGCTATTTTTGTTCCATTTTCACTATTGTATCATCGAAAAGTGTATGAAGTTATGCAGATAATTGAACCAATTTTCTTTTTCTGTGTTTTTGACCATAGCCTGCAGGTCCAGGTGGAGTTCTGGGATATTTCAACGAAAGGGGGCGCTGCCATCGCGATTTTTGTTCGATTTTCACTATTGTATCATCAAAAAGTGTATGATGTTATGCAGATAATTAAACCAAAATTTTTTAATATGCTTTTGGCTGTAGCCAGCAGGTCCTACTAGAATGTGGGGATATTCCGCCGGAAGGGGGCGCTATGATAGCCATTTAAAGATTTCAAATTCAAAAAGATGTACAAAAAAATTAGAAATCCTAAAAGTTTTTTCCGTTAAATGTTTGGCCTTTATCCGGAGAATCCGGAGCAGTTTTTGTTTTGTCTCTATATTAAAAAATGGCGGAGATATAGCGGTTTGAAATTTTAGGGTGGTTGACATTTTCAAATAAGACAGCAGAATTCATCCATAAACGGGTTTAATTTATGAGTTTTAGTTAACAGGGTTTCAGCAAATTTTCTTTCATTGTTTTAACCATTGTTCCTGTTTTTAAATGCTTAACACTATATATTTATATTCGCCAACATCAAATTCTCGCCAAGCTTGGCGGCAATTGACGAAATATCGCCAAATTTGGCGACAAAAATAGGTTGCCACAAATGAAGCCAACTTGGCTGTAGAAGACTAATTTGGCGATATTCTCATTCAAATTCAATGTTGACGAGAACTGGGAATGAATCTTCTTTAATTGAGTTCCACGCATTTTAGCTTCGTGTTTTCCAGTAAAATTAGCTAAAATCGTAAAACCAAGGCATAGGGAGGCTATCTGTTCCGGTCGGTACAGGCCAAAAGAACTTTTCGTAGTTTAGTATACATCAGTTGATTGCTTCCCGGTAACCCGATGATTCCCAAGCAGCTGACGTACAACAGAATGACGAAAAATATTGATTTTATTGGCGATGTGAGGACGAAATTAGAAGTATTAACATGATTGAGATAGAAGAAAGTTTTGGGATTGGCACATCCGATTAGTTTTAATCAGTAAAATGAGGCGATGTTTATTTTTTCTGTTGGCTAAAAATTTTCCTCAGCAATCGTAAGAGTCATGGGTTCATCGAAAATCATGTCAACTGATGACTGCTTTCTCTCTCTTCGCACTCTTTCTGTGCTCTTCGTATTGAGATTTTCGTCTGGATAGCCATCAAAAACGACAATACTGTTCGTGGAATACTTTGACCGAACAAATTGATCATATGCTTTGCAGATAGATGAAAATGAAGGAGGAATCCGCTGTTGATAATGTGAAGCAAGTCTTTTAATTGTATTTTGTCCTCTCTTTGATTAAAAGCCTTGTAAAGAGAAGACTTCACATATTTTCTCATCCCTTCATCATTAAAAAGCGCGAATGGAACAGAAGAAAGCTCGAATTCCAAAAATTCTGCGAGTTCCTCTTCTGACTGTTTAGCAATACAGATTCTACGGAAGATCAGATGTGGATATATCGGAACTACTTCGTCGTCGACTTGCGCACCCCATGTTTCATATTACTAAGAGGGTTATGCCGTTCATTTGGCTTGAACGTAACAGATTGAAAATTGAAGGGGTCGGACAAGAGAGTGTCAAGCCACATTTTTGAACTTCTGAGATATTTCAATTTGAAAATTTGATCAAATACTCAAATCAAGAGATATAACCTAAAGTTTTTTCGCCAATGTCTTAGTAACATTTGAGATATTCTGAGTAATAATATGACATTACTTTAATGATATTACTATTACTTTTTTGTAAATTAGCTATCTTCATTGGGGGCATAAACATTTGGGACAAAAACAATACATGTCACATATGCTGCCACCAAGTGACACTAGAAACAAATTATACGTTGGATATTATAATTTATGATATTAAGCAACAGATTACAGTGTTATATTTCTTTCACCAAAAATGTGGCTTGGCACACTCCTGCCCCGACCCCCTCAATTATAACCTTCAAGTTTTGAAAGTCCCGTGGAGACATGTTCTTGAGCCATGTGACAGTTAATTTTCTCAGCATCCACAATTCCTGTGCTGAGTGACTTGAGATTTTTAAGTACAAGGAGGGGTGGATATTGGTTAAGCCAAGTCAACAGTTTCTGCACATCTTGACTGTTATTAATTATTATTATTCACTTTGTAGGGAATTTTCGTATTAAGATGACTAAGATGTTATATAAATTTATTATATTCTTTTAAATTATTACGATAATGGGGATAATTAATTACTTTTTTTTCAAATATATGTTATTACAAACTATATTAAAACATGCTATTTTTTTTTCTTTTTCTTTTTTAATAATCAAAGAAACATAACTATATAAGAAAAAAAAAACAATTTTTATCTTTGTTTTTCTAAAATTTCGAACGACAAACTAATATAAGAAAATATTATACTTTACAAAAAAATCCACAATTCCCGAAAAAAAAAATACGCAAATGTTATTTATTTCAAAATTTAATTTTAGTTTATTTTAAGTGAGGAATCTACAAACTGAAGAAAAATATGTGCACAGTTTAATTGATTTTAAGACGATTCTAAAAAATAAATTTTTTTCCCCGCTAAACAACGCGAAATTTAATTCATGTCAACCTTTTATTCGTTGCCGTGAATGGTCGACACTGAAAGGACAAAGTTATTTCCCTCGTCCAGTTTCAGCTAACATACCTTTCATAAAATGGACTCATCTAAAAGAATGTGCTTTCCAAGTTTCTACACGTAATGGGTCCACAATACAGTTTCTTTTACGACATGAAATCGGAGATAAGAGGTGCGCTGCGGAGTTTCTGTATGATCGCGTCCCCCTCGACCCACGTTCCGAGGCTAGCGTCCTCCTTCCTGTTCATCCTACGTCAAAATATCATGCAGCTATTTTGTTGCAAATTGTGTCTACTTTTTGAATTTCTAGGTCTTTTTCTCAAAAACAATTGCAAAAAACAAATTTTTTCAAAAAATCTTTTTGGGTTTTTTTTAAAATCAAAATTTGAGGGGCTTGCGGGAAAAAATTTTGATGGGAATTTACAAATTCGGATTCAGCGACCCAAAAAACATAAAGTAAGTTGATTTCCAGAACTACTATTAATTTTGCCAGGAAAAATCCCCTATTGCCTGGACTGTATATACAAAGTATGTATTTTAAGTAATCTAAGTAGTATTTTTGTAAATAAATGTTTTATTGATCCGATCATTACAGCGACTTAAAAGTCTTCAAAGTAATCTCTCCTTGTGTCAATGCAACGCTGCCATATGACAGCTGCGAGATTTCCACGCTTCGAACGCTCAATGGAATTCAGTTTCTGACATGTCCTTTAGAGATTTGGTCACGGCCACTTGGATGGCTGCAAATTAGCTAGCAATTAAACGACGGTCTGTGTCGAGGAGATTCTTCACTTTTGTCACATTTTCGTCGGTGGTAACTGTTGAAAGGCGTCCAACTCTCTCAAAGTACTCGACGTTCTCCCGTCCCTTCCGAAATTCACTGTGCCAGCGGAACCCCTGGGCTTTTGATAGGGCTTCTTCCTTGTAGGCCTTCTTGATCAGGGAAAGCGTCTCAGTAGGTGATTTGGCCAAGCGAAGGCAAAATTTTATTGAGTAATTCTGCTCGAGCAAACGCTCCACTTTCGTCGTTTTTTGTGACCGAAATTCACATAAGCACTCCTCACCATTAGCGATACACACCCCGTCACAGCTCGAAGCCAACAGACGCGCAGTGCGTTGATTAGCTTAGATTCCCCACCACAATTTCCGCCTATGGAGATTGCGCTGTACCAACTGGCCAGTCTTATTACTTAAAATACACACCTTGTATATATATAATATCAGTTTCAAGGAAAAAAAAACAACTAGGCATTAACGATATCCTTCGGCTTTCTTTATGGGATTATTCCTATGTATTCATTCCATACAGGTTACTGTACTTAGTGCACTTAATGACACCACTTCCATAGCTTACGTTATATTCTCTACGAGGATGGTCAATTTCAGACCTTTTGAGAGGGTTATATGTTAATACTGTAGGCAAAACCCTAAGATAATCTACCCCAAACTTGGGTTCACTTGCAGCGCAAGCAGGTTATGTTATGCGGCTATAACTACTATTAGCGTCCCGAGGGGTAGTGTTTACCCATTTCGGTGACACTCGGCATGATTATAGGTGCAACGTATTTACACCTAAACGCACCTAAAAATTCAGCAAACGCGAAACGTAATCACGTTTCACAATGATTTATACGAAAACGTAATCAACAGCAACTTATGTCAAGGTCTAAAAAAATATGAAGTTTGATAAAATTCCATGCATTAGTTCTTGAGATATGACTATTGCTAAATTCGGGTAAATCCTGAAAAATAAAGCATAGTAGCGTCACCTGTTGGGAGATTTACACCAAATCATAATAACAACGTCTAAAGGAATCTAAAGTTTAATGAAATGCCATCCGTGTATTAGTTCTTCTGGCAGAGCTATTGCGGAAATCGTGAAAATTCCAACTTAACAGCGCCATCTGATGGGCAAGTTACACCAAAACCTAATCAGTTCCAATATATATTAAGCTCTAACTTAATATATAATTTTATTCAATTCCGTGCATTGGTTCTTGAGATAGAGCTCCCAGAAAATTTTTGTAA